>JAYKKI010000138.1:487500-1787500 GCA_039881145.1 Druceiella hillmani
TGAGATAAAAATAAAACCCTTACGAGAGATAAAGTATGCCATCCCCTAAAGACATATTTTGGGCTCCTACCATAGCAGCAACCACAAACTATGCCCATTGATATATCTAGTGGCTGCGGTGCATATTAATTAATAGGTGTCAATGCTACGCTTTGTATATTTCATATTTAGGAATCAAACTCAAATTTTCTTAGTCAATAAGGTTCTCTGACAGTGCAACTATTTTTGTGACATATTCGGGTATATCAACGAATCCTACTCCATCATAGAGTCATTATATGAATTCAAATCAAGTAAACATCCACATTATGGGAAAATTATGAACTAGTTTAATCCGGGGGAAATTATAAAAGTTAATTCCGACACGAATACTATGGTTAATTGGCACAAAAAATGCATCCGATTATTTCGATCACTCCATTTTTCCTTTTCATCTTATGTTTCTACTTTCATAAAAATTATGAAAGGTTTACGTTAGCATCCAGGAGGGGGTCAGTTGAAAGTAAAGGAAATATTTTGCTATGTCAGTGGATAAGTCCTGATCACATTGAAGTCTCTGGGTATTTATAAGTATATACGTACATATGTGTGCTTTCAAAGCTTAAAAATCAAAAGATATCACCCGGTTGACTTTGGACTTTGCTGTCCTTCAGTTATTACACTGAATTTTTAAACTTCTCTCCTATAGAAACTAAGGGAAAACTAATTGGATTTGAACACTGCGGGAAAAACTGTAGGCTAACAGTTTTGATCCATAGACGATAACTATTGTTTGTTGTCGAAAAACAATTTCAAAAAGGGAAGGAAAAAAGTGTTATTTTTTGATCACACCAGAAAGTTACTGACAAACCACGTACGTGTTCTAGACAAAAGTGACTTCTACGCGCTACTATGGACTATTGACAACTCAGATTCTATAGCACATTCTTTTCTGTTATATGACGGACAAGCTACTGTTGAAGCAAAATCATGCAACCATATTTGCTACCTAATAATAGATCGGTTGAATAAAATTCTGACTATGTCACATTTTCATTAGTGTAATTTACAAAGGACATTTTAATGAAAGTTTTATTAGGTGAGAGCGTCTCTTTCGTATTCTTTTATTTTTATTACCTTTAATTAAACACTTTTTTGAAATTTTACTTCGGTTTTGAAATCTAGTAATTGTGGATATGAAAAGTGGTGATACAAATTTCTTTCATACTGAAATGTAAGTGGTTTAATAGTTGAAATACGTTTTTAATTTTTACCCGAATACGACAGAGGTATTCGTCATGAATCGAAAAATGAATAGTCAAAAATAACCTAATCTACTTTTTTTGGTCTAATTTTTATTTTATTTAACAAAGGAAAAATTCTTTATTTTTATTACATCCTTGATCCAGTTTGCCATATTGATTGACACATAATTTAAAATTTAATTCTAAATGATTTCAATCTTTTACGATCCAATGGGTTATAAAATAAACTTTGTGCAAGTATATACATTCCACACAAATTAAATAATTTGTCTAAAAATAGTAAATGATGGAACCTATTCATAAATTCACTATCAAATTTCTACAGACCGACCTTCCTTAGTAATAACTTCAGTAAGAAATTTTCATTTGAGTAGAAAAATACTACTGTAAACGACAATATTTTTTACTCTTCTACCTTGGCGATAGGCTAATTTAAATTGAATTACAGTCACGGAGCTATGAATCCCTCTATAATAGAGAAGCCAAAGCAATCGTCACGGTGGGCAGGGAAAATGCTATATGATCATAACTGTTATACAAAATATAAATAATTTTTATGAAACAAACATTTAACTTTTCCGTTCCCCGCTTGCTAAATCTTTCCTCAAAATTTTAGACGTGGTGCCCATATAAAATGTTATTTATATATTAATCCGGTAGCATTATCATGACTGACTAAGTTACACAGTTTTGCATGATAAACTATTCAATATATATTGTTTGTGTGAACAAAACTGAGTGTACGAAGAGATTTAATCAATTTATAGGAACGGAGATAGTAAAGTGGAAGAAAGCTCCGTATCTCAAAGGTAAAAAAAACTAAACTACTGCAAGATCACTCGTGTGTCGGTTAGTGTCTCTGATATTTTTTCGCAGAAACAATTCGACAAAAAAATTTTACTTTTATCATTATAACAAAGCAAATTAATCTGCACAAATCCAAATAGAAAACGTTAAAATATTTTTTGGAAATTGTAGGACGGGCCAATCAATTACTCGATTTTTTATTCACGTATCGTGCGGTGTACCAATTAAAAGGACAAATTACAGAAGTGAAAATTTAATTAAAAATTTGTGGGAAATCTGCCTATGACGATGCCTATGACGGAGAAATGTCCTAATTGTTGAGAAACTCGTGGCATTTTTATGCATGTGAAAATTACACACACACACACACACATTTTTGAGATATAAATTTATTTATTTTTGCAATATTTACTAAATAAATGCGCACTTTCAATAGCAAAAACAATGGAATGAAGGATTATATTAACAGTTAAATATTTAAATATAACATTTCTTTCAACTTTTGCTTTCGCTTTTGGAATGCATACAAAAATCTCTCTATATTCCTATCCAACGTGCACAAAATATTTCACACATACTATATATTTTACGACTTATGAATATTATTATCCTACATAACATGGCACAGCACGTGCCAGAAGAAGAGATATGATCTAAGTTGGCTCCTTTTAATCGAAAATACTTGAAGCTTAATATTTTTTAGATATGATCTAGTCAATACAGTAATATTCATTAATGCCGACTGAACCTTACCCGACTAAAGAACTACGCATTCTACTTAATGTTATATTTCAATTATAAATATATTTGGCGTAGAAAATATTGTTGTTATTTTTGTAGAATATAAACGAAGACAATCTTAATCAGAGTTTTTGAGTATTGATTATACTAAGTCACAGCAATACAAGGTTTCATCACCAGACATATTCATTTTATGATCCCATGAAAAAAGGGAAACCTGTATAGTTGCCTCATGTCCGTCTATCTGTTTTTGCGTTTTTGTCTGTGGGACATATGCATGGAATTTTGTAAATTGTTCATAATTAATAAATGGTTCAAACTTAAAAATATTTTAAATATGCTCCCCCATGCATGTAAAGCAAGAATTTTTTTCCTACATCCATTAAGGTACCACTGGCAAGGTCTTTCAAAATAATACTAAGTTTCCACTGACCATATTCATTTTTAAGCCCATGTCAAATATTGACCCTTATTGACGTGCAATATACGTTTCGTCCATTTTTCAATCATCTGTTTGAAAAATCTGGAATAATTTCAAATAGTACCATTAAATTATAATTTTATATGAAAGTATTTCGGTTAAGTAACATCGACAATTTTTAGAGATGCAGACAAATATAGAACTCTGCTTTGCTATTTTTTCTATATATATTTGCATTATAAGTCAAGTGTTTAATGTAAATATTGTAACTTTATTTTAGCAAATAATCCACAAACGAAATATAATAGCGACATCCGTAAAATAAATCTATTCTCCTTGAGAAAGTCTCACATTTTTCTACAAATATTACTAAGTTATTTTTATTTTCATATAAATATTTTATACTACTTTAGATGACAAAGAAAAATTATCTCACCTTATTTACGACCAGCCATATAGTGCTCAGGTAGTCCGCGCCCGATTCAGCAAATTTCCTATATTGATCTTGAGCAGGGACAAGTACATCTTCGAATTTGGTCGTAAGCATTTCTCCGTCATAGGCATTGTTAGACTAAAGTTAGGGAAAACTTTCTTTTTAGGTAACCTTTTACAGCTGACAAATTTCATAACTGTTTATGTATACAATATAAAATGAGAATATTATAGTTTTATGTTGCATTCGAAATCTTGTCGCAATCTGTATCGACAAGTTTTATGTAAAATTATAATCATGGTAAAGAAAAAAATCACCTGGAAATAATATTTCCTTTTCACGGCTGACTCAATACCTGGATAAATCCTAGCTTCATTAATGAATAATAATAACTCAAACTGAATAATAACAAATAAGTACGTAATATAAATACTACGAGACATATATTTGATAATTCATAATATATGATTCTAATTAATAAATAGAATACTTTACAAGATTTAAGAAAAGAGACAGTCTTTTTATTTAATAACAGTGTAGCAATAAGCTCATTGAATAAAACGCCAATCCCGCCTATTTAAGACCCGGGAAAAATCTGGTACTCTGTAACAAAATATATTGGTTTTTTCTTCACTGCGCATTTTAACTCTCTTAGCGTTTCAACCCTGTCAACTCTACAAGCGTAGGTAATTTAATTTATTCTTGTACGACACTGCATTTCGACAGTTACATAATAATAAGAGGGTTCTTTGCATAATACTAGCACAGAGTATCTAAATATATGGTAATATGCATGAGTTTGTACGCATCAGATCTTAATATTAACAACCTCAAAAATCACATATGATGCTTTTGAGGTTGCGATATGTATGAGTAAATATACGAAGAAAAAAACCAAAATATTCAATATATATCACCTGGTCTAGTAGAAACTAATGAGCATGTAAAAATGTGGATGCTATCTCTTTGGAATCACTTAAGATTTCCAGACCAATATTGTCAATAATTTAATTTAAGCTGTAATCTAATCGTAAGTCAAATTTCATTAATTACGTAGTTGCAGAGTAAAAAAATCATCTTCATTATTTTTAAGTTCATAATTAAATAAGTCAGGTACGAATGATTTTATTGTTTTAATAACATTTCGTCGCTACTTGCGTAAAAAAAAAAATTACAATAAAACCAATACTTTCGTTCTTATAAATTATTTTACCTCGAGAGACTATACAAATCTGAAAACCTGTTGGTCTGCAAAACGCCTATAAATAAATAAATCTAAAGAAGGAAAAACATCTAAGAGCCTGTCATTATGGAGACAGTTATTTATCTTCAAAGGGCATAACCATTTATTTTATTTTTGCTGGAAATGTCTAATTCATTTTCTTTTGTCGAATAATTGCCATTTTATTTAGATTGACAGATTTCAAATATGAAAATATTAATTCACAGATATTTTCGGAACTAGATAAAACACGATGACTAGAAATTGAATTTTGAAGTTGCAGTAAAGCACAAGTGAAAACTAACATGAAAAGCAAAAATAATATTTTTGCTTTTCATGTTAGTTTTTACTTGTGTTTTACTGTTCATCAAAAGATGCACTTTATTTTCGTCTTATATTTTACTCATATCAAGAAAGAAGACAATTTCCAATTCAACATATAATTAAGTTTTTCAGCCTTCATATTTTATCAGAAAAAAACTAAATTCATTTATTAGTCATACTCATTATGGTTCCACACTTCCAACGGATTAGAGACTTAAAACTTGGCGCATAAAATTGATTCCAGTAAAAATATATGATGATTAGTTAGGATTTGATGGTGAAGATAGAAGATGGGCAAAAAATCACTTTTGACAATGAAGGTAGACCCTGAGAATTGGAGTTTATTTTATTTCTTCTTGATAAGTATTTCTTGCTTTTTAGCACATTCGAACAAAAATTTTTTTTAATATTTTTTTTTTACAAATTAATTTTTAAATTAAGTTTATCACTCTGTATCTTAGTTCTGTATGAGTTTAAGTCACGCAATTTGGTTAACGGTTTTGTTTTTAACGCCACCTGTTTCTGATATTGCGTTAAATAAAACAATTAAATTTTTCTACCCGTACAATATGGTGCATTCTCGTACCTTCCACATTTTCCCAGATTAATGCCGCTGATAATAACTTATCGGTTTGAACTGTATTACGCTTATTGTGGTACAGTCTCTATTAGTTCATTAAAGTGGTGTATCAAGCTTTAATAAGTGGTATACCTAGGAATTTCAAGTAAGGCAAGCCCACATACCTGTACATATATAAATCTTAATAACTGGATATAGTCCAAACGTATTGAATATTGACGAAGAAAATGCCATATAAACAAAACGATTTAATTAAATACAAATTGAATTTTGACTGAGTTTTATGCAAAGGGCAATTAAAAATGTATTTACGTAATTTTTTAAGTCGCCTTGTTGTTAAATCGGGGGTAGTAAACTTGTTATTTCTGAGTAAACATAAAACGTTAACCTTACGCTTTCAAATCAATCAATCTACACATTGTCAACTTTTATAGATCACAATATTGTTTCTAACTCATGTCTAGGTTTCTGTACTTCAGGAAAAGATACGAAGCCATTATGAGATCATTTACATATTTGCCAATCACATCCATTTTCTTGGTATTTGGTATAGTAATAAAAAGTATATATATTTTTCATATTTCCATAACATAGTAAACATAACTAAAACTCAAAAATATTAATTTAGGAGTAGGAGCAAGTTTAGGACTTGAAACATTTTTTTAAGTGCATATAAAATGTGGGGTGTCCTTTGAAAGGATTAGTTACAAAGGTTTCAAAAATAATTATAGTTAATTTAAGTAATTTCATTTGCCTCTCTTCCCCTTATTTCTGAAACTACCAAGTCGAAAATGATGAAAAAATAGGATAGATAAAATCTGACTAGAAAATTATACAAAAACTATAGCGATATTTTGTTAGCTATATTATCGAAATTTGTAATAGACCTTAATACAACGATGGGTTTATCAACGTATATGATGATTAGACATCGATAAAATAGTTAGTTTATACTAAACAAAAAGTGAAAGCGCATTGGAAACATGCTGGGTCCATAAACCTTAAAAAAATTATAACTCATTCAGTGTAAAAGTATGAACTATATGTCTATTACAGAATAAAGATACACACTAAAAATTGTAGACAGAAGCACTAAACTCACATTGTCGATATATTTCAACACAAAACTAGAGCAATGTTCGTAGGAATATAATAGTTCTTTAAATATAATAATATTTCTATATCTTTAAAACATATAGTAAACAATATATTTACATTGCGAAAATTTAACGGAAATGTTATGTACTCATAAATAGGCTGATAAACGAATGCCTAAAAGTGTGCGGAATCCTTGTAGTACAAGTTTTTTGATAATAAAAATGAAAAGTACGCAGGAAAATTTGTCAGTATTCACATACGAAAACTTTAACCGTTCTTTAGCTTCACACCAAAACTTCTTTATTACTTTGATCTCTTTTGAAACTTCGTTTTTGCTTATTTACTGAATACGCAACAACTTCAAGATTGGTCAAAACTTCCTATTATAAGCCGGGCTTTGTTTGGAGTTTCGGTTTCAGTACATTTTATTAATAATTTACCAGCATATAGAAATGCATTTTCCAAAGTTTACCCTAATTATGAAAAAGAGATCGGAAACCTAATAAAGATTTTCAGGCAAGTTGGGGCAACTAATTTGAAATTTGTGTGGTGTTACATATGTTTATGTTATAATTTGTCATATTTAAATTGTGATGTTTATTATATTCCTGAGTTTAAAGTTCATTATTTAAATACTTAGGGCATGTTGATATTGAAGCACATGAAGTGTGGTAAGGGCGCGGCTGAACTTATCTTGATTTCAACAATATTTTATTGTTATTTTTGTTCTTTGGGTTTATATATTCAAGCTTGGCTTTCACTTATTACACTTCCCTTGTTATATACTGATCTCGAGTATAATTTTGTTATCTTACTTTCTTTGAACTTTTCAATGTTTGGAGGCACTTTAAATGATCTCCTGGGAAAGGAACAAGTCATCTCCCACTACAGATGCTGTTGCTCATGTTTCTTGAGTTTTGCCCTCCATGCCGCGGATGTGTTTTATATTTTTTGTTTGGTTATATTCAGCATTTTAGCGCACCTCTTCCGTCAAATCAGACTGGGGTTAAAAATTGGTGAGGATAATTTATAACAAATATCAAGTAAAAAAATTAGCAAGAATAAGTTCGGTGATTGCCAGTTTAAATATATTGCTACTATACTATTATTAAGAATCTGTTCAGCACTAAACATATATATATTATGATAAAAAATTTATGAGGATCAGTTCAATACTAAGTAATAAAAATTAACCAAAGCTATAGAGCGATCATAACCAAAAAAAATTACAAGAATTAATTCAGCACTTTATACACATTGGGATTAAAAATCAATGAGTACCAGTTCAAATTTATTCCTCCAAAGAAAATCAAAGCAGCAATTCAGCCCTTAATATATATAAATTTATATATATATATATATATATATATATATATATATATATATATATATATTTATATTATGTAATAGCAAGAAATAGTAAAGAATATTTCAGATATATTGCGACTAAAAAATTATTTAGGAACAATTCAGCGCTTAATATTGCATATTAATATTGCAACTAAAATTATATAAGAATCGATATATTTTGAACATATATTTGGAATGAAAATTTAGTTAGGAAGAGTTTAGATACATTGTGACTAAACTATTAGCGAGTATTAATTCAATAATTCGTAAATATTACGACGATTGAGATATTTAAAACCAATTCAGTTATGAACTAGTAACAAAACGTTAGTAAGGACCAGTTCAGCACTTAATATGCATGGCGACTAAAAATTAGTGAGGACCAATTCAGATATATTGCGACTAAATAAATAATAATAATCAGTTCAGATATATTTTGAATAAAATATTACAAAATGATTGTTCTGTGCTTAATCCTTTTTTTTTGTAAAAATATCTAGCTATAGATCATAAACATGGAAGTTTCAATGTTAAGCGGCACTTACTCTACAAGTTGGTGTCCTTTACTGTACCAGTGCTTCATGTTTACCATCGCTGTGTGCCACTGACTTGATTTCAGCTTAAAACATAATTTAGCCACGTATAGCATCTACAAAACACCACTAAGGAAATATCAGTTTTAACCGTAAGTAAATTTTTACAAAGACAAAATAACGCACAAACATGAATATCATAAATTTTAACGTAGTTATCCACAACAAATAACACTCAAATATAATTATCTACAATAAGCATTTACTTCAAGTTTTCTTTGAGCTCGTAAAGCACTTTGCTTACCTTTAATGCGGAAGGTGTACGAACGGAAACCGATGGGTATGGATTACTCTTCGCAGATTAATTTTAATATTTCATACTTCACAAGCCGTTACGTGCATAAAATAACTTTCTCATTTTCCGCCAAATTTTCACAATCTTTTTCGTAACAAATTTTAATGACAAATATACACACGATTCTCGCTTTCAATATTTTATTTACTGAGGGAGTATAAATAGTGTATTAATAAATATGGCGGTAAACGAAAGGCGGTAAACAGAGGCTAAGAGATCACTTCGATTTACAATAGTTGGGAAAATAGATGCGAAGTTCACTTAACTTTAAAAATAAATAAAAATATTAATGATTTCTAAAAGAAAATACTGCAAAAAAACATTTGATAGAACGTCGTTTTATCCGTGTATGCCTCCACTATTTAAAAGCTAAGTACCTTAATAAATAGAAAATACTGGTAAATGCAGTAGAAAAATCTGGCAATGTACACGTTCGTTCAAGAGTGAGTTTTAGAATTACAAAATAATACCCCTATTTACATTACGACCCTACTGTATACTATTCCAATCTTGTGTCTCTCGGCTTCCTCTAGAACTTTTTTCAGATCTGCTTTTTTCAGTTACGAATTTGTATTAGTATTATTCAGTGATTTCATGGTCCTTCTCCAGACAATCTGACTTTCCCTTGGATTTATTATTCATAACCGGAAGAAAGTGATTTTAAAAATTTCCAAAATATTCTACTCGTGTGCGTTCTTATATCTTAAGTAGCTCCCAAGTTATGACGATCTCGATATTGGATTCAGTGAAGCATGTCGCCACATTCTTACTTTTGAAGTTATGGTACATACACGTAGACATCGCGTATTCCGTGCTGAATATATAATATGCATTTACGTATAGTCGAAACTAAAAATCTTCCTGTATGGAACCAGGTAATTACTTTTCTCCTTGATCAGTAGCTAATATATTTTTACATTTTCTATTGTATTCCATCACCGTCTATGGTGCAGTAGTAGAACTTTAGATTGTCGTAAACTTTTCGATGAAATTGATTTGGGCGAATCTATGGAACAGAAGCCAAACCTTTGATTAATTGTAATCTTTATAATTTCTTTCATTTTTTCAAATAACCTGTTCACTAAAAAACTCAAAAGTCACGCGAATGAAGTCCAAATTTATGATAATAATTACATGGAAATAATAGCAAGAACAATGAAAAATTAACTTAACTAATAGATTTGATTAGAGAAAAACAAAAATAGTATGAAAATATTGATATAGGCTTTTGCCTCGATACGACTGATTAAGATTATTGGCAAGAAGTAATTTTTTTTAATTTAGCTCAAGTTAACTTATTTTATTGTTAAATTCACGTGTTATGCAATGTTAACTTTCAAATCCGTAAAAGTCCCTACCACCCCCTTTTTATTCCTGAATCTCAATAATTATTAATCATTAAAGTTTCTAAGATCATGTCGGTTGGTGTATTTATCTTGACAGTTAATATGTATGTAAAATTGAATATGTTAATTAAAATATTATTAAGATCATCTGAATAAGAGGCTAAGTTTTTTCAACTGATTTGTAAATATGTCAGTTTGTTTAGTCAAGTTATAGTTTATGTAATAATGTTCATAGAAGTCAGCTTTCCCATACTACTATTATAAAGAGGAAAATTTTGTAGTTTCATTAATTTTCCAGGATTATTTGATCTAACTGAGACAATATATATATATATGCATACAAAACTAGATCATTTTAATTTAATAACTAATTTTCGATATACTGTAATGGAACAAGAAACCTTATTACCTTCTACATCCGTCAATTCGACATATTTTTTTTAATTATTTTATCTTCCCATAAAAATAAAATATGGGTCCATTTTTCTTTATACCTACTGTCAAGTGAGGTATCATTGATTTTTTTTTCAAACGGGTGCATATGCTTATAATGCGTAACCGACGGATTTGAAAACTTAAATAAATTCTAGGTTTCAGTGACAATTTAAAAATCATGTTCTATACACTAATTATGACACTCTGGAGGAATATAGTTTTCAATAATATGGATGAAAGTTAGAGGTTGGGCACTTCAATGTTCTTATTATTTCTTAATATCATTTTACTAAATATTTTAATTAAAAAAAATTAACATTTTGACGACTAATCAAAATCTAGATACTTTATACATTACTGAGATGATGAAATTTAACAATAATTTTTTACTTTTTATGTCTATCTTGATATCACTATTATGAAATGATTCTCCCAATTAACGATCGTGAAAACTTCGTAATATTCCACGCTCAAAGGAATATGCATGGTTACAGTTATCTGATAGAGAACACCAAATGGCATATAAGAAGATATCAACTGACTGAATATTCAATGGTAATTGGGGTAGATTAGTTCTATCTACTCTTCATAGCCATATACCAGAGCGACCTAATATCGGTGATATTTATGTCTATGATGCATATAAGTTTTAGTGGCTTTGATAGCGCAAAAGGTTATACGGAGAAGATTAAGCACACTCATTACCGTAATCTACATCTAAATAGTTATTCATATATCAAAAACCCTGAAATTATAAATTTAAAAGTTGATGAAATTCTATAAAAATATACGTGACAATTTATGAGTTAATAAAATAAATATTGCAAATTTTTTTGGAATTCTTTATAAGAAAGGCTATTAATCAAGTAAAATTCCCAGTGCGGTGATATGGTAAGCACTTAGGCATTTATAAGCGTTTAATGGTATGTAGAAGTTTCATTAAATTATTTAAAAATATTAAGATTACTTTATGTCAACATTTTCAACAATATCTTTCGAATTGTATTATTTAGATTCTGTAACCTTACCACTTTCTCTTTTAATTTACATAATTTAGACTCCTAAAAATGTTTAGAGTACATAATTTAATCCCCAACATTTTTAGTGTGAGCTTTTGAGATACGAAGAAAGTAATATTTTTTATTATTCTACCAAACTTCTAGTCACTACGTAAAGCCGTTTCTGAGAAAAAGGCTGTGACACTCCGTTTGTTATCAACAAGTGATTAATCTAATAATGGTTCGTTTTTCCTTCTAAGGTTTGGAACCCTCGGAGTCTTGAAACAGAATATTATAAATGATAAAACGAGTTAGTTTCCTTGTGTTACTATCACACATTAATTACTAAAAGGAGGAGGACTGAAAGTCTCCTCGAATGAAAAATATCCTCTATGGTTCCTAAAAACATTATTGTGCAAAATTTGGTAAATATTGGTTTGGTAACCGGAGAAATAAGCGAAGAAATTCAGTTTCATGTCTCTAATATAAGTGAGTATATCAATAATTATTTAATGTTGAATTGCATTCGTTTTATACTCCTGGATCTTACATTCGGATTATAAGATATTTACCTACCCTCATCATCTCTCAAATTATATTATTAGCGCTGCCCTAGATTTTTAAGTTTTTTGGTGGTCTGTACCCGAAAGGCCGGAATGAAACCTAATTGCTGAAGTAACGTCATGCGTCTGGTCCATCTATCCGTCTGCCAGAGGCTCCTAACTTCTAAGTGAATTAAGACTGGAATTTGAAAGTCATAATATGTATTTCCTTTATTATAAACTGGAAATTAAATTTAAAATTACATAATTTTTCGAGGTGCTCTCGTATATGCAAAGGATGGCTAATTTTTTTTCTGGGTGAGCATGTAGGATATCATGAGAATGAAATCTTTGAGTAATTTACAAATTTGTTTTTCAATTAATTTTTAACGATATGGTATATCGCCAAAATTTCCTCTTTCAAATTTATTCTCTTATAAGGCGTATTTCGAAACGTTTTTATTGTAATTAAATTTTGCGTTTTTTAGAGCTTTCGTCACCGTTATTCGTCACCATATACGGTTTGAATACGTGCATAATTTGAATCCAACTAAGTGATATTAAAAATATTTGTTTGCAGTTAATTTAATGGCCTCATTAAAATAGTTTGAATCTTTCTTGAAAAAAAAAATAATATAAACGCATTTACAAGATAAGACTAAGGTTCCAAATTATATTTTATTAACATAATAGTAATTAATTATAAAAACATTAAAACTTCATATTATAATAATCAACTCATCAACATCATGTCGTCTCTATTTCAGTTTGTCAATTTACCAAGTAAATTGACAAACAACAATGATTTTTATAATACCTCTTTGAAAACTCTTTGAATATCATCTTATTCAAAATACAGTTCAAAAATGCACGAGCGAGAAAACGCTAGCATAAAACTATACGTACAATCGACTTAGATGAATGACCTCACTAACTAAATGTCAGTAGGATATAACCTATACATAACCAATGCCATTCGTGTTCCGTTTTAATAACTTATTTTTTTTCATCACTGACTTAAATTTAATTCCCGACGTCATCAAATGATCTGTATGGTGTATATGTTTTATGAGGTAATGAATGGATAATTAAGTAAAAATACGCAAGTGACTTGATACGAAAATTGACATCCCAATGAACGCTCAGATAATATTAACTGCTAGCTAACCGAACACGATCGATCACTTCATCCCACACATAACATAGATCTGACTAAGTGGCCAATAAACTTAAAATATAAATATTAAATTATGGAAAGATGTAGAAAATACCAACCAATATAAAGCAAATGACTTAACATGAAAGAAACAAGCTGAAGAGCTAAGCCAAAAGGAAACCGCGGTAATATTAACTGAACATTTTGAAATCGACATCTATGTAGTTTTACCTATTTACTAATCTATCACTACATTTTTACTACTCTAGCTTCCAGGCAATAAAGGTGGGCTGCGTAGAATTTACAGAAACTATATAAATGCTAAACACAACAGCCAGAGTCTAAACGAAATTTTTAAAAGTTTATAGACGAAGCTGAAAATTTATGTATATACACTTAGTTCCACTGTTTTTAATTTTAGATCACCAAAAAAACGGTGAATATTTTATGAGAATATGGGCTTTAAGTAAACTAGTTTTAGACAGATAAGGATAATATCTTGTGTCTTCTTTAAAAGTTGGTCTATAATTTAATATCATAGACGGAATATGAGGATAGAAAAGGTGAAAGGAGACCAAAAAACATTTTCATGCGGTACAGAAATATAATTTTTTTAGAAAATATGGAAAATAATAATTTAGCAATTGACGACCATAAAAGGGCAAAAAATTAAGTAGAATGCAAATAAGTTACAAAAATAATTAATATCGATCGTTGAATGTGTAGCCATTTCCTAAACTAAATAAAAATAAACTTAACTAACATTGGCATTCATTCTCTTGTTTTCAAAGCAAATGTCTTCCACCCTAAATGGATTTTACGTGATTTTTTCTATTATCTTTTCAGGCCTGGAAATTTTGTGAATAATTACCTATATTTCGGCTGTATACAGCGGATATATAGGGACACAATGTAAATTTCATCATGCTGACTTTATGAGTTCCGTAAAAGTAGTCGCTGGTAAAAATACACTATGATTGTCGACAAAAGTACATATTTGATGGCTGTCAATTACTTTTAGGCATTATCCTGTTTTTGCTTGTTTTTGATTTCGTGTTTTCTCATAAAAAGTTTCATAAAAAAAGTCTCGTAAAAATATTTTTCACATAAACTCAGACACAATATCACATATCACATACATTATTCCCACAAAGGCAATTATGAAGAAATATGTTCTTTGGTTACGACTTGGCAATTCTTTTGTCATACAAATCTAGTCTCCTCTGCGGCAGACAAAATTGTAGAAAATATTATTTGCTAACACAAATGACTTGCAAAAGAAATGAAAAGACTTAGGTCGTGCCTTATTAGATAACTTCTCATTGAATAGAACCCATTTGAAATTTCGTCCTTTAAGTGACCTCTCTTTCGATCAACTATTCGCATGATATTGTAATCTGTACGCGATATGAATAACAGTGGCTTATTAATAGTGAATAGGAGGTTGATAAAGAAATGAATATCTCTATGGAGTTGAATTTTGTCACGCACATCTTATGATTATTTTCGTAACTACTCCAGAATTTGTTGCCTATGTTGCCGAATAGTATACAATAGGACTAAGATGAGTGTCGTTATACCCGACGGGAGTGAAAGAGGATTGTCTGTTCGTACGTATTCATATTTATATTATCGCGAATATCTGAAAAATTAAGGTATAAAGATTCATCGTTATAGTTTATTTAAAACTTTCACGTAAGTGTCTAAAATACATATTTGTAAGGGAAAACATGTTTTGCATGTTTTTCAGTATATTATAGCCTAATATTATGAAAAAAAATTTTGAGACAATTGTAATCAACAACTTCATATATTAGATATGGAAGCTATACAATTTTTTACAAATACTTAATTTACCCTCCCTTAACATTTTCTTACAAATATTTTTGAGCGTTACGTATTGAGATATATGTGCGTTTAGCGAAATCTTTTTACTGAATTTCACGTCTTCACGTCTAGAGATCTATCAGGTCTCTTTTTATTCGTATCCACAATGTGCTAATTATTCATTGTGACGTTGCTGAATTATTGGATGAGAAAAAAATAATGCTTCACGTTCATTATATTTAAATAGTTAAGATGAATAGGAATAAAAAAACCATGATTTTTCGACTTCAGTTAAACATAAGCACCATGATAAACGTGTGTTTTTAAAGCATAATTATATATTAATAAAGAATATTTAAGCATCATGCATTGTACACAGCCCGCAGAAGGAAACACCGCAATAAGAAAGAAGAAGAAGGATAGGTTAAGCTGTACATCTTTTTTACTTTCTCATATAGCGGTGCTGCTTCCTGCTGGTCGTTAAAGATGAATGTAAAGTGTTTAAGAGTCGAGTACTGGATGTCTGAAATATATATTGACTTATCGAACACCATGGCCAAGTTTACCTACTATAACATTTTGCACTAATCCATATCATGTTTCGCTCTCCATTCAAGCTGATTCAACTGATATAATGTGAAAATTTTCAACTTTTATTACTTGATTTTAATTGATTATATTAATTAAATGACAAAAAATAATGAAAACTTCATATTCAATATTATTTAAATTAATAAATGAGTATCAGAACAATTGTTCTAATGTTTCAATTATTCGAAAAAACCTGTGTTGCGAAGCAAAATTTACTTCAATAAGAGCTTCTACAAGCAACGACCGTTATATATGTGATCGTTACTAATTAACATCTTGTTTTAAGTTAAATTCTGTATAGTATAAAATATTGCCGCTCTGACGCTGATAAACTTCATTTGTTTTACCCAAATAAAGCCAATTGGGTTGTCTTTTCAAACACGAAAAAGCACAGCAATTTGCTTAAAGTATGTCGAAATTGTAAACGGGGCCTAAACAAACTCGACAACCGAGAATGATGATTTCAAGCAATAAACAAATTACTTTATGTGCTATGGTGGTAAAGAGAAATTGTGAAAATAAAAATATTTTAAAATATTTATGTAAATACACTGAGAATTAGAGATAAACTTATTTTTGCGTTGATTTGAGTAATTTGTACGGAGTTCCCATGATTTCTTCATAAGTCTAACTAGATGTTATAAATAAGTCTAACTAGATGTTATAAAATCGACTATTACTCAAAAACTAGAAGATATTACTTAGCTGTGCTACTTATCTTTAAATTTTGTTGTATATACCTCTACTATGAATACTTTTAAATTATTCAATAATAGCGGTATAGCTGGTAGGGGGCTGGGATCAGTAATCCTTACAAAAATGTCCATTATAACGTTTAATATTTCGTAAACGGACCCTTGCGTCGAAAAAAGTTCATAACACACTCTATTATTTTTGAGAGACCAATTCAACGATACTCTGCGAAATGGGGTATGTGAAACAAATCACTAGCCCTTTACAAGTACGGAAGATACCCTAAAAATTAAAGGTTAATTTCACAACTTTTTAGGCGTTATAGATATGTAAACATGTATGTACAGCACCTATAACAAATAGGTGTACAGATAGACAGGTAGATAAACAGATAGACTGTCACGTTGAAACTATAAGGGTTCCTTCTATTGCTTTCTAATCTAGGGTTCCAACAGACTGACTGAAATAAATAGAAGTTTTCCCCTATTTTATCAAGACAACTTACTGTATCTTTGAGAGTAAAATGATAGCAAGTTCTATATGGTTTCATTTCCATGAAGCAAATCTAAAATTAATAATGCAATTCGCACTGGCGTACTGCGATATTGCATATAAATCTTGGACTCAAAATGCTGGCTGCATTTTAAAAAATCACACCGCTGAGACATCTCGCTAGTTTCTTTTATTTTTACACAGTTATTTATTCGACGTCCCGAGAGAACTGAAAAAAAATGAACAATTTAGAACTTACAGTATTTTTGTCTTACATAATTAAGCACCACATTAACGCCTGTTGTATATATATTTTATTATAAATTGTTGTATATATATTTTCTATCCTTTTTATCTCCCATATATAACTCACTATATATATATATATATATATATATATATATATATATATATATATATATATAGTATACCTATAACCTATGATACGAAAAACTCGTATATATTCATCGTTTTATCGGATAGTCTTATGATAATTTTGAACGACTTTTTACTTAAAAAAGATTGACTTAATCAAATTAATAGGCGGGCAATAATAAAATAGTATTTATTATTGACTCTTTATATAATTTATCCAAAATTGACCCAGTCGCTCTTTCTTAAATAAACAATCGTTAAAGGAATCACAGGAGAAAGGAGAATAAATGTAAGTTCTGTTATATTGTAAATATAACAGAAAAACTTAAATAAAAAATTACTTAAATATTTATATTTCACTTTTAAATACATAATAAAATAATTTAATTATATATACATAAGAATGATAAAATAATATCTATATTAACACCATCCCACAAACCGTGTCAAAAACTCGTCTGAGATTCTTTTAACTTTTTGCAGTGTTGTCCCTTTTTATACACTTTTTAATTAATTTTCACTCAGATTTATAAAACACACTCGCATCTGTTTCAAGACATTCATCAAACCAATCGAAATTTTAAATTATTTCGGTCTCACCGACCGTTGGTAACTTCAATAACTCGCTTATACCTTACAGGGAAAATTTTAATGAAAGCATTAAAAGCTAATCGCAAAATGTAATGTTACTTTATTACGGTCCCACAGACCGCATATAGTCCAAGCGCTCCCTTAAAATTCCTATTCGGATCAAGGCAAACTTTCTTATGAATGACCAATAAAACCAATTTTAATGTTGTTTTTACGCGAACTCATGGATCACATCCCTTTTTGTATTAGATTGCGAGGAAAACCGCTTTGCACTTTCCTTCGAATAATGTTATAAAAACTCATAGGCGTAATCAAACTCGGAAAAAAATTACACTGGCTCCTTTCACGCTCAAATGATTATTAACTTTCAAATGAAAGCGATGAAACAATTTAGATTTTAAAATGTCCAAATAAACAACACTTTATTCGAATATCATGAATCCATTTAAAATTATAAAAAAAATTAATGTCAGTGACAAAACAACTAATTTTTTTATTTTTTACTTAGAAGAAAGGGCAAATGGAGAACCCATAAGCGTCAAAAATAAAGCTCCTTTGCACATTAGTATTCCGAAATATTAAGGTTTTTGGCCAATAAAAGCGAGGCAATTTTATTGATAGTTTTAATATTCTAAATGTGATAAGACTATCAACTTTCATACTTTTTATCTCAGTTTCTATATTTCTGTACTAATATATAAACCAGGAAGCCTTTTTTGTTTATTTGTTTGTTTATTCACGGTTACCGTTGTAATCTTAATCTTTAATCTCAATAATCACAAAACAGAATTCAAAAGTTAAATTTGTACTAGAAAATATATAGTTTGAGAAAGATTATAGAGTTTTTATCATCACCATATGGGTAGTCACTGAATACTGCATAAACTGTGCAAGGTAAAAAGAGAAAGACGAGCTTATTTATTGATTGATCATTATAAGTATTGCCGAAGATAAGAACGCAAAATAGCAATATTCTCTCAGTCGTTTGATTAGTGGATACTCGGAATATGGTCGTAAAATCTGAAAACGGAAACTTTAATGAGGCGAGACCTTAAAGGTGAATGTACAAATATTGGGTAAACGGAACGTCATTTATATTTAAACGCCACTGATTAGAATTTATCCATTAATATTGGAACGAACGAATTCAACAAGTATTTCCGGAGGTCATATACGCGTACAGTCGCAATTTCACGAAACTATGTACTTCCATTTACATCATGATATGGAAGTAAAAACATTTTATTGAATATTTTTTAACCCCACATATGTAATGTACTTACGTGTGGTATCGACGTTACGCGTTTGATGTACCAACACAGATGCGCACGATTCTGGCTCATCATCAGTTTGAATTGGAAGTAATTAAAGTAAACAAAAGTAAGCCTTTACGTTTGCGTTAAACTATTATCAGATTAATAAACGTATTCCAGGTCTACGCAATTAAGCATACCGTTACTTTTTTATGAATAATTTATTTGTATTTGGTCTTCTGAAATATTATGTATATACTGCATAAATTAAACTTTGCAATTATTAAGTAAAAAAAAATATAAAATAAAAATATATACATGAATTAAAAACCAATCATCGAAAAGTTAAAAAAAATAACATGGTGAAAAAGTATCTGAAAAATTAAAAACAATTCGAAATTTTCAACACAAAAAGAAGCTTGTCCAGCCGCAGATTGCTTCAAATTTTCAAATAAAAAAAATTATAATCTAAACAGCATTTTTTTTTATTCTTTTATTATAGCACTCTAAGGCATATGTTATATATAAATCCATTATATTATAGAACTTCTTTTTACCTTGATAGAATCATATTTAATTTTTATCTTGCGTACCTATAAACAACTATCCAAATTCATAAAAGCAAAAGAGAGAAAAAGTTCTGTTGTCGCTTCCACCTTTCCACACACGCGGTTCATCATCCACTGCTCTGTGGATTGTGTGCGATCGGTGACTGAGTTGTAAGTATTTACTGGTGAACCCTCATTTTATATTAACATTACAATAATTTCGGAGGCCTAATTTTATGTTTAAAAGTCACCAATGAATTAATTCTCTATAGATATGTGATGATACCACACTTAATAGATTTTACTATATACTTTTTTCACTTGTGAATGAAGGTCGGTGACAGATGTTACAAAGCTGCTTGAAGGCTTGCATCTTCCGAAGGAGATATTCCGTCAAAAGGTCTTACTAAATATTTTGAATTAAATTTGAAAAGAGCTTCTTACGAACTCACTCTAGGTGTAGGAAAACATTCTTGAAGTGAAAACTTCTTTAGGCGCACCGTGCACTCACAACATCACTCAAACTGGAGCGTCATGCTCGGTTCGATGACCTGAATCGAGAAAATTTGGCTCCCTTCGACATCGGCCAAGCGAGGTCACTAATCGAGTAAACTCGGATCCCTTTGGTATCTGTAAAGCAAGTTCACTGTCTAATGCGAGGTGGTTTTATTTTTGGTTAATATTTATTTAAATATAACACATATAACTGTGAAAATATTAAAACGATGAAGCTACGAAAAACGGACAGATGAATATAAAGGAATTATAAGTTTGAGGAGTTTTATTTCAGAATAGTAAAACGGTAGAAAAAACAAGAGGTAAATTAACTTAAATCTTAATACTGATACTTTGGGTAAGTTTGTAAGAAATAAAAAGAGATTTAGGTATTATAACAGCACCCAAATTCTTTGCCTAATCGTAAATCCAACAGCTAAACAAGTCAACAAACATTTTTAATGAGATGAAACTCCCTTAAGTTTTACATTTATTTTCCTCAATTAAATATTATTTTAATTATATTATATACCAGATATACAATATATAACAGACTTTATATTTACCACCAATTACTTATTTTTAATTATATCACTATTATAACCAGATTTATTTAGCTTTTGCTGTCTTGTTATACGTATAAGTATGCAACTAATATATCTATTACCATATTATTTCATACTAAAATTGATTATAAAGCATTTACGTTTAAACTAATGTCACGAAAAGCTGTTTTTTAGAATCCTTTCAACTGAAATCCCTGTCGGCTTATAAAGAATTCAACAGTGCATTCTTTGTCAAATTGACAGACGATTTTTTGTACGCACCGTTTATTTAATCATTAATAAATGTATAGTAAAGTGCCAGAATATTTCCAAAGTTAGGTGCCATATATATGTAAAATTAAAAAAATCCTGAAGTGAATTTGTATGCATATTTTTTCAAACTTTCTATATTTTGTCTTATATCGAAGTGGTATGACCTAAATGTTTTTTTTTATAATAATGACGAAATTACCAAGTCCTGCTGCAAGACAACTAAACTTTACAAGTTAAAAAAAATTGTGAAAAATATCGCTTTATATATAATCCATTTGATAACCTAAACATCTTCGTTAATTATTTGTATAATAGTGATAATTATTAATATTATCGGATATAAACATTATTTATACGGCTTCGGTTATTAAGTATGGGGAATTTTAGATAAATTAATAAAATGTACTTGATATTTCAAAAACAACTTTTATAATAAAAACTTGACAGTGCCACCTATATCCTGTGATCCAAATGTTACGTTAATTTTAATAAATAACGCGGATAGCGTTTCAATGGACTAACGTTGCGAATTTTCTTCGTCAATATCAGAATCCAAAATATCAATCTGAGTTTAAATTCCGTGCTCTGTTTCTATAATAGTAATTTTTTTCATAAGTTAACAACATTTCGCTCTTTCCGAATGATTTCAATCACGCTTGAGGTGATATACTTCGTGTAACAGAAATGTATTCCTTAAAATTAGTTAATCGAATCTTTAAAATACCGCGTTTTCTAATTAAATTTCCCATTATTAATTTTTTCTCTTTTACCTTTAATGATACATCGTCTAATTTGTATTTATTCATTGTTAAATTGAATAATTTAACTATGTAAATAAGCAGATTGAAGTAATATTATCATGAGTTAAACTGCATATCATAATTAATATTAATCAAGAATTAAAGTAAATTTAGGATTATGATTTATAGAATATTTTACGTAAGTAATCCCTTTATTTCTTAGAAATTTACTTTCAAGCATATTAAATTATTGAAATAAATGAATGTTAAGAATGATAATTTAATTGACCTTGAAGTAGGAACGTGAAAAGAAGTTATTTTTCTCAAAAATGTAATGAGCGTAGATGGAGCTGCACAATGATGAAGATTAAAGTGAATGATGGAGAGAAAATTATAGAAAAGGGTATTTCTCTTTTGTTCGACTTTGTCCAATTTTTGCTGTATCTGCTCATTCAATCCTAAGATTGCACAGTTCTGTCACGGTAGTTACTTATATTCGTGCCGAATGGCGAAACAAAGAAAACCCAATGTTTGAGTAATGTATGTTTATAGCTTAGTATAATTGTATATTGGAAAACGATAAAGTATTAATGTATTGAGGTGTGCCCACGAGGCTGTTACCCCATCGCAAGCCAATAATGTAGTCATAATCTTAATTTTCCCAGGAGAATACTGAATTGAATTCTCAATTTTAATAGTTTATTTTACTAAACCAAGCCATTAGTTGGATTGTGAGTCTAAGGGTGGAATAATTATTCCTAGAGAAATCTATTTCCATACGGAACATGCAATAATTTTGTAACTTTTAATGCGTTTAAATATAAATTACTCTTTTATTTTTAAAAGAATTAATTCTATTTCGATTATTTTTAAGTCAAATGATACCCCAAAAAATATTCTAATATGGGACTAAGCATTTTTTCTATATTTAAACCAGGTGGTGAATTAATATAAAGTTTAATGAAGTCTCTGCTGCGATTAAATACTGGAAAATATTTCTTCTTTGAATCTATTTGTGTTTTCAAAAACAAAATACTTCTGATCTTCCAAAACATGCATTTTTTTTTCTCTTTATATACTTTTTTATCGCAATACATACACAAATGGGTCTGTACGTAAAATTTTAACAATATTGCGTTAGAAATTTACGATATTCCAAAAAATATACATAATAGAACAGCCCCACGCTATTTTGCGGATTTCTTCATTTAAAAAACATGAAAAATCTGGGTTGTAAAATATGGCCGGAAGATAACAGGAAAATTATAGCGATTTCTTAAAATTATACCTTTTTAAATAAGCGACATGGTTGTATGCCTGTGATAAATATAAGAGAAAATTAATTTTTTTTTTTGAACAATTAATATTTTTAATTACTTTTTATATATCTAGAAAGTTTATATAGATTCGATTGAGATATGGCAAAAAGAAACACTTTTATTTTGGCGGAACACTATTTGTCCATCCCTATCTATCACAATATTGTAGTTTTGGCAATTCTTTTAAGTTTTCAGTCTTTAAAAAGGAAACTTTGGGAGTAAATGATCCATTAAAAATTTCAATTAACAAATATCAAAATACTAGGAATATAATTGTAATAGGCCCCTTCGTACGGGTGAAGTGGAACTGAAAATTTTTTTTCTTCCTATCACTGGGTTGAGTACCGTTGGCTAGGTTTTTGAAAATAAAATTTTTAAAAGACCTACGCAAAGATGTTCAAGTTTCATTTTCTAAGTTTTTATTTACCATTTTTCATTTTTATGCCACGCTCGCGAAATACTAAGTTTCAAAATGCTATATAATATGTTAGCCCTTTCCACTTTTCCAACTATGAGTTTCAACTATGACTAAGAATATACATGTTAAGTATGTTTTTCGACAGGTAATGAACTGATATAAATATATCCGTCCATGACGGGTCGAAAAATATACCACGTAACGTTCCGTCGTATATATATATATATATATATGTATATATATATATATATATATATATATATATATATATATATGTATATATATATATATATATATATATATATATATGTATATATATATATATATATATATATATATATATATATATACTACGTTATATGTTTTTCGACACGTAATGGATCGGTTTTTTACTAAATTTTCTTCAAATGTTTAAAATATGTCTTCTCTTAGTCTCTTTTTCAATTACGAGCTTGTGACACACGTTTGAAATTATAAGGATGTAATTATAAAAGTTCCTAGTTACTATGGAACCAAAAAATCAACTATAACTTTCATTTCATTTTATAACTTATAACATTCCATAATTGTAATAATATAATTTAGATAAATCTGCCAAATTTTCACACTCATTTTTATACTTTAAAAATCAATGATGTTAGTGTTTGAAATTAGACTTAAAATTTGTCGGTGAAAAAAGATAATATGTCATTCGTCCTGACTATATATTGTATTGTAATCTTTATTAATAACATCTACAGAAAATATTACAACTTTATTTAAAATGCAACTGTATTACTATAGTTAAATGTATTATTACAAATTACAGTTAAATGAAATACATTTCAATGTATTTCATCTTCACTCGTAATAAGTATTTTTGACAATTATAACACAATTGTAAGTAATAACCTGTACCTGTTGACCTAATCAGTACAAACCCGTTTAACACGTATTAAAGATTCTCAAAAATTTGTTGAACACTTGTAATATTTGAAAATAAGATATTTATAAAAAAATTATGCTTAGGTAAAATCATTTTTGCCTAAGTTTTTTTTTCAAAATAAACCGTTTTAGGACGTTTTTGAAATTTCAAAAAAATATTAAAACCCAAAACCGAGCTAAAAATATTTAAGAACCCATACCCACGGGATATTATACAAAATTTTTTATCTTTATAAACCGATTATAGTGTATCATTATACTATTTAGCAAAATATAACTCATCCACATATTAATAAAAATAAATTATAAAAGGACAATATTCAAAAAACGCCATGTTGAAAATTTAACGATTGCAGCCGTAGTTTAATTTGTCAATAATATTTTTTTTATATATTTAAAATAGTTATATTTCCCTTTAAAAAAAAGAAACAAAAGCACTATCTCAGATGCTTTTTAGTCAAGATATGCATTATCGCCAATATGCCAGATTCAGATCAGTTCGAGATACAGATCAGTTTCTGAGATTGAGAGGGGGCAGCGATTTTCCAGGAATGTTTTGGTAGTTTTTTAAAAACTTAGTTGAGTAATAAATTATACCGTTTTGAAATCGCATTTTGATTTGCTTTATTTATATTCGTGCAACATTTGTTGAAGTTAAAATAAATATCGTCAGCCTACCTAGCGGAGGACCACAAAACTGCAATTTATTTTAATTTAAGTATCTTTCTAAATTTACCGAAAAATTTTCAAATTACGTTTTACTCATGATAGATCGCAACAAAATACACCTGTTAATACGAATAGAAATCGCACTACGAAAGTTTCGTGCAGACTTAAGTGTTACTTTAACTTAATAAACATTAAAGCTAATATTAGTATTAAAACTATTTGAAAGTATTAATATTATTTTCAGTAATATTGCCTTATATCAGTTAAAGGATTAAAAATATTTTTAGTTTCTTAAAAGTTACGAGGTCTTCTATTAATTATAGACAAACAATCAGTAACGCGGATTAGTCATCATTTTGAATTTAACAGCTTCTGAGAAAAGGAGGGTGCAAATGTTTGAAATTCTAAAATAAATATTTTTAAAATCTTTATAATATGTGCTCTCAATTGATATTTTACATGGCAAAGAGAATTTAAAAAAAATGAATTTAAAAAAAAAATAATATAAATATTTATGCGTATTAACTTTCTATATCAAACGGTTCCTGAGAAAAACGTCTTTAAGAAACAAAGGAATGATCAGTGATCTTATAATCTGTGTTTCCTTTTTAAGGAGCGGGAATCCAATAAAAGAAGAGGCATTAATTAGGTAATAATATGTTAATTAATCTAACAATGTTGAGTAAAACTATTGTGATTTTTATCTAATTAATATTTAAAAAAGCCCCATGGAGTGTGATTCAATGTTCTTCTACGACTATGAATTTTATAACGGTATGAACACAAGGAAAACCGTTTCAGTATTTTTTCCGTACTGTTTGATTTTTAAAATCTTTTGCAAATCAGTTACCAATAACATAAATTACAATTGCATTAAGTTTCATTAAAATATATTTAGTAGTCTTTACACGACATATTTTCAGAAAGATTTAAGGACAAACAGGTATAAATTTTAAACAGTATTACTTCAGTTTCTGTTAAATCCTTTTTGATCAATTTCTTTACTGTAAATTTGTGACCCTTCTTGTAATTCTACTATATTTGAAGATTAATAATGTAAATCTAAAATTAAATAAATATAAACTATACTTAGAAAAATAGTGTTCCTTACCTTTAGCCGCCCACATATACTATTAATAGTAATGCACTCCGCCCGTCTGTTGCATTACTGCTGACAGCATTAATGTCATGTAACATCATACGGGGTTGGGTTGGTTTCGAATGAATCAAATGATAAATTTAGAAAAACGAAAATTGTTCCCTACAACGTGAGAAGTATTTTTTCTCGGAAAACTTTTCATCTAAAACGAATAATTCAGCAGTTATAAAGATATAAATAATTACGTTTTCCGTAACAATTACTTGCGGAAGAATTTTTCAATCTAGATAATTCAACTTATATCAAATTTTCAACGTTCATGAATATTTCAGATTTTTCTAAGCAATCCTTTTCGTGATTAACTGGGGGTTTACATCAATTTTTCGGCATTTTTGGCGAAAAATGTTTAATCATTTCGTGAAAAATACATTGCATGTATTCTTGAATTTGTACTTCTATAAGTCTTCAATTAACACCTTATTAGATCCCCTTTATTTCTCAATGTATCTTCTGAAATTAACTCTCGAATCATAGCTGAACTTTTTATGCTTCACCACTATATTTCAAACATTTACGTCGAATAGTTTTAAAGAAAATCGTATGTAACAGGCACCACTCAATTTTAAAAAGTTTAATTCCAAATCATGGATATCCAAGTATTTTAATTCCTCAAATATTAAATATTTTCTATCTGATTCAAAAACAAACCAAACCACAAATTTAATCGTGAGATAGCATCGTAGTATATTGTAACATACTCACGAAGTATTGATTAAAACCAAATATTTCAATTTCAAACCTTATATTCCATATTTCGCTTTCATTTATTCAAACAATCGTATTTGAACATCGGGATTGCTAGTGGTATAAATAATATTTGTGTCAAACCAGTGTTTTTCTGTTTATTACGTGTTTCAATTTAAATTTATTTCGATGTAATAAAATTGTAATATTTTCTGTAGGTGTTATTAATAAAGATTACAATCCGAAATATAGTCAGGACGAATGACATATTATCTTTTTTCACCGACAAATTTTAAGTCTAATTTCAAACACTAACATCATTGATTTTTAAAGTATCAAAATGAGTGTGAAAATTTGGCAGATTTATCTAAATTATATTATTACAATTATGGAATGTTATAAGTTATAAAATGAAATGAAAATTATAGTAGATTTTTTGGTTCCATAGTAACTAGGAACTTTTATAATTACATTCTTATAATTTCAAACGTGTGTCATAAGCTCGTAATTGAAAAAGAGATTAAGAGAAGACATATTTGAAACATTTGAAGAAAATTTAGTAAAAAACAGATACATTAAATGTCGAAAAACATATAACGTAGTATATATATATATATATATATATATATATATATATATATACATATATATATATATATATATATATATATATGTATATATATATATATATATATATATATATATATATATATATATTCATCCTTTTCTCAGAAGCTGTTAAATTCAAAATGATGAATAATCCGCGTTACTGATTGTTTGTCTATAATTAATAGAAAACCTCGTAACTTTTAAGAAACTAAAAATATTTTTAATCCTTTAAATGGTATAAGGCAATATCACTGAAAATAATATTAATACTTTCAAATAGTTTTAATACTAATATTAGCTTTAATGTTTATTAAGTTAAAGTAACACTTAAGTCTGCACGAAACTTTCGTAGTGCGATTTCTATTCGTATTAACAGGTGTATTTTGTTGCGATCTATCATGAGTAAAACGTAATTTGAAAATTTTTCGGTATATTTAGAAAGATACTTAATTTAAAATAAATTGCAGTTTTGTGGTCCTCCGCTAGGTAGGCTGACGATATTTATTTTAACTTCAACAAATGTTGCACGAATATAAATAAAGCAAATCAAAATGCGATTTGAAAACGGTATAATTTATTACTCAACTAAGTTTTTAAAAAACTACCAAAACATTCCTGGAAAATCGCTGCCCCTTCTCAATCTCGGAAACTGATCTGAGAAATCTGGCATATTGGCGATAATGCATATATTGACTAAAAAGCATCTGAGATAGTGCTTTTGTTTCTTTTTTTTAAAGGGAAATATAACTATTTTAAATATACAAAAAAAATATTATTGACAAATTAAACTACGGCTGCAATCGTTAAATTTTCAACATGGCGTTTTTCTGAATATTGTCCTTTTATAATTTATTTTTATTAATATGTGGATGAGTTATATTTTGCTAAATAGTATAATGATACACTATAATCAGTTTATAAGGATAAAAATTTTTGTATAATATCCCGTGGGTATGGGTTCTTAAATATTTTTAGCTCGGTTTTGGGTTTTAATATTTTTTTGAAATTTCAAAAACGTCCTAAAACGGTTTATTTTGAAAAAAAACACTTCGGCAAAAATGTTTTTAACTAAGCATAATTTTTTTATAAATATCTTATTTTCAAATATTACAAGTGTTCAACAAATTTTTGAGAATCTTTAATACGTGTTAAACGGGTTTGTACTGATTAGGTCAACAGGTACAGATTATTACTTACAATTGTGTTATAATTGTCAAAAATACTTATCACGAGTGAAGATGAAATACATTGAAATGTATTTCATTTAACTGTAATTTGTAATAACACATTTAACTATAGTAATACAGTTTTTTTCTGACGTATTTCTCAAATAAATGAAATTATAAAATTTTTGATCTAAATTTTAAAAATGAAAATTGTAATTAAATATAATAACGGCACACATTAGTTTCTGGAAGTGAATCAGTTTTTTCTTTTGGTAAATTCTATTGTAAAAAATATGCGTTTATGTGGATACCTTCTTCAATTTATTTTTTTTTAATAAAATATTTTTATCATTTTTAGATGACTGTTTAATTTTATATTTTCATAACTTTTAAAAGTTCATGTAGTTACACTTTAGCTGGTTCTAAAGATTATTTAACGCAAATAATCAAACATAAAACGGTTATTGTTTAGATAAATATTTAGATACGTATGAACGTTGTCGAAATATGAATATATTTGTCTAATCATTTACACGGAGTTACCAAAATAATAAAATAACATCATTGTATATTTAAGTAGTAATAAATGTCCTAATTTTGCAACATATAAAATAATACACTACACAGCTACAACATATTTCAAGAAATAAATGTTCACTTGTCATAAATGAATGACAGTTTTACAATCTGTGTAACTGGGCAATTGAATATCATGGAAAAGCGTGAAATTTCATTGTAATTTGCAAGATGTCAAACTTTTTGATAATTAAGTCTTAAACATATTCATTCCGAAGAACTTTTCTGAAGAAGATGGTGTAAAATATATTTCTATTTAACGATCGAAAATTAAATTTCATATGTATAAAGTATACAGAGTAAGTATACAGAGCTGTAACTATTTAATAGTATACAGAGCTGTAAATGGAAGGGACCTGGCAAATAAGAAAAATCAGTACGAAATAGAAAATGGATGTAAATATATCGTTTTTAATAATGATATTTAAAGAAAACTCTTCTACATACATTCAGCCATCAGATTGTGATCTCGAGTAGGTTTCATATTATTTAATTAATTTATAACTTTGACATATTAAATGACTTAATTGGATAAAATAGACGGAAAATCTTTAGCATTGCAACACGAATCAAAACTTTATTAATATTTTTAGCTACGTCCGCGAAATTTCCATCGAAAAAAATTATTAGTGCGAAGTGTACCAAGACATGCTCTAAACATGTGGCGAAAAACACGATCTTTTTTGAAACATTTTACAAATGTTTATTTCTAATTTCTACAAGTCTCGACTAAATCACCCAATGCCATTAATTAAACCTACGTTTTTCCGCCTTCTAATTTAACAGTACACTCGCCGACATATCTAGTCAGATAATATACATAAATGCCACATAATGACACCGCCCGGGATAAGCTCATTGATGTGGGGAAAGGACCGCTTTTAATTGCGTTAGCGAGTGAAATTTAATAGGCTATATTATTTTTTGTACACTCCGGTTTAACGGCTCGCTTTTAATAGTCGTGTGCGAGGCACTCTACAATAACTTTGTAGCGAATTAAGCGTACCTAGCAATTAAGTGCCATTGTAAAGACGTGTATAGACAGGTTATTACATGTAATATATTTACAAAGTCGTATTTTATTTAGAAGTATATCATGTTTTATTACGATATACGGACTGTAAATTAAGTATTAGGTATAAGGTAAGTATCAAATATTAGTATATAAATCTGTATTAGGATCGTAAGTACAATTTACTTCTCATTTCCATGTTTTATTGTCATTATCGAAAGGGTTCAGGTGTGTTTAACAGTAATTTATGATTCATTTTCATACAAAATGAAAACCCATCTTTTGTAATTATTTTACTTGAGATAGGCACATAAATATCTGTGTTATTTTACATTTTTGCCCTGTCCACGCAATTTAAAAAATAATGAAATTATGTTTTGAAATTCTAGTTATTTTAATATAGTTTTATTTATTTTGCCTTTTTCTAAAATTATTTTCTCCAGTGTGGAAAAGCTGCATTGTCGCTTTTTTAAGACTAAGACCCCAAAAATTTGTACGAGAAAAAAATTTTAGCGCGGCGATATAGTTATTTTAAGAAAATGTCATCACCAGCTATTCTAACAAGCTTTTACAAATGATTCCCCCCAAAAACAAATTTAAAAAAAAAAAAATTAGTACTCAAAAGTACCATTATCAAATTATTGAAACGTATGTTGATAAGCTTTATCCGTACCCCAACATTTTAAGTTTCTATTTCGGACGCTTTTTGAGCATTACGGTTACGGCAATAGACAGACAGACACATAACTTTATAGGGTTCCGATTCTTCCTTTTATGGTTTCTGAGCCATGAATAGTGTATGCATAAAACTTATATATATTATAAAACATGACATGCCCAAAACCAGAGATAAAGTCAAATTTAAAAAATAAAAATGAAGAGCCCAACAAACTATCATGTAATGTAAAATTTAGGATAAAAACAAATCCAATATATTTATGCATCGATATGCTGTCTAAAAGAGTATTTTAAGATTAGTTTTATTTTACTTTTAATTTGAATCAAATGGAATTTTACTTTTAATTTGAACTTGTGAAAAAACGATTCTTTGAACTAAAATAATTCTTCTGATCAGGCGAAGCTACAAGAAGATCTTAACAGACTAGGCGCATATTACAGACTAAACGACATACAATTAAGTGAGAGTGAGTGTAAATTGATCATATTTTCTATAAACGACACAATGTGTTCATTTTTTGGAGTCTGTTAATTGCATTCATGATCTTGGTGTGATGTTTGATCCAAATTACATTTTGATACTCATGTTAAGCAGGCCACCTCGCGAGCTTATTGTTTGATGGGCTTTTCCTTAAGAACTACCAAACCCTTTAAATAAATGAGAACGTATCGAATCCCCTGCACAAGTCTTGTGCGATCTCAACTTGAATATGCTGTTGCCGTCTGGAATCTATACTATTATACATACTCTGGTATGATCGAAAGAGTGCAAAAACGATTCATACGTACATTGCAATATCGCTTCAATACGCACAAAATAGACTAATATAATGCATTGTATGCATTCAAATACCGTATTCTCTGCGAAAGGCGTGTTGAACTCGAAGCTATTGTACTTTATAATATCTGTCATAGTCATTACGATTGCGCCTGTATAGTGAATCAGTTGCAGTTTCATGTCCCAGGGAGAGCGACCCGTTGCTCCGCGCTTTTCTGCCTACCTACTGCTCGCATCAATGCCAGTTTTGTGAAGATTGCGACAGAATGTACCTCTAGACGTATTCACTAGGTTATTATTTCAATATAAGCAGTCAATTAAATGGATACTATACAACCATTAGTCCTTTTGAAAGTATTGACACCACATATTCTTTTTTTCAAATCCATATTATTAGAAATAAAGCATAATTATTACAATTAATATTATTACTGATAACTATTATAGTGAATTTCGAACGGAAGAATAATTTTAAATATTTATTGTTGGTTTATTAACATTACAAGTTTTATAAGTTAATTTAATTTATTACAAAATTTCTCGAAATTTAATATGCTGTATAAATATTTATACATGATTGATGACATATGTACGTAGAATATTATTTTAGCGTAGGATTGTTAGAAAACAAGTTAACCTAATACCTAAAAAACTCACTCATTGCATCTCACTATGACTTATACCTGTCTTTTATCCATAGGTGAAAAACTATAAAAATATATACATATATTTTGACCATATTCCTAATCAATTTCTTTTTTAATTTAAAGGCCAGAAAATTGCATTTATATATATGAATACACACTGATTTAAAATTATAGAAAAAATAAAACCATGTTCTTGATTTTTATTAATAGTAAGTGTCCATTGTAAGAAAACTTAATTAAGTTGTAATAATCAATACTGGATAAAATGCATTGAATAAATCTGAACCTACAAATTTATTTTAACTAACGCAATTAAAAAGATTTTTAAATTAAATTGTAATAAAGGCAATCAACTTTCTCAATGAGAAATTCGCTTCAATCGATGAGTTCACTCACAAAATGAATCTGTTAGATAATCCAGTTATTTCTCAAACTGTCATTATTTTTATTTAAAATCTGTTTTTTATAATAAATTAGAAATATTAATCTTTCTCTTTATGCTCACTTTCGAAGACCTACACCTGCTGGTAGTTAAAAACCTTATCTAGTAACTTCAAATAATCAACATTAGTTGCCATAACTTCTGCAGACTATACATTAACAAATGTTTTCTATATTATCTAGTTATTAAAAAAATTACTTCATTTCTATCAATTTATTAACTTAATTGAAAATGTTTACTAACTAAATCTTAATAAGATCGTACATCTCATTTTATGACACGGAAAAGACGACCTATAAAAAAGCATGTCGAAACCAGATTCAATAACCTGACTTTGACTATGAGTATACTCAGGCACTTTCTTATAAAATATGTCCTAATTCATAAACATACATAATTTCTTTTGAAAAGTTACTTGCTATTCCAGCTTCAAAACTTTAAATTAACTTATTCCTTATACTAGAAACTCGTAAATATTATTAAGAGTTTTCTGAAGACATTATGCCTCTCTCAATATCTAGTTCACTTTACTTTAAACGAAACATCATTTTACTTTGTTACCTTTTTTATATCTATTCACATCAATATTAGGAATAATTTCATATCGTCTAAAATTGCTTATTCATATGTATTCATTGACTGAATATTACTTTTATAGTTAATGTGTACATAAAAATAGAATATATATCTCTTTCTTTCTGTATCACCCTTCCACGGCACTCTTCCATTAGTTTTGATCTCAATAATTACATGCTCTTACATTATTGCATGAAGGTAAATAGAGAATTCGGATTGTAGATACATTCAAATCTGTATAAAGTTAATGTTTTCACATCGGAAAAATAATTAAATAATGTCAATTGCTACCGATACAAACAAAATATTATTTTTCTTCAATTAATATTTTTCAAAAAATTTTACAACAATAAACAATAAAATTAAAATTTTACCTACTTCATTAACCTTTGGGAATCTGGCTATGTATTACTTTTTCCTTTTTTTTTAAAATTATTATATACAACTTTATAATAAAGGACGCCAAAAAGTGAGGGATGAAATTTACCCGATAAATTTAAATTTTTCGGCATTTAGACTTTTCTGAATGAAATTTACTATACACTTAATTTTTTAAGTCGATTCTGTTACTCTAATATTTATCTTCGACAAATCATTCTAATACATTAGACCACCCGCTTATTAAATGTCTTCACGTATATTGTAGAGTAGCAACATCGGAATGCCACAATAAGCATCACGTAATAACCCGAAAGAAGCCCAGTTTAAGGGATTTGAGGTAGATTATTGAGGTGAGGCCAGGTATTTCAGACACTGTAATATTTCATACGGTGGTAATTCTATGTTATTTAAATTAAAAAATGTTATTTATGAACCCCTTAATATTCAAAAATGTTTATATAAAAAATGTCTTTGAAGCATTTTAGAATTTTAATATATCACAAACGACATTGTGACAAATTTAAGAAAAATGTCAACTTCAAATCGCTTATAAAATGTTGACAGGTCACTTGAAAATCGTTATATAATATTACGTAAATTATATATTCGAGGCATGTTCCTATTTATACGGCAGGTTTATTAGATCATAAAACACGATTTATAACAAGCCTGGCTGATGAAATAGTTTTTAATATGCGACAGGTGTTACAAATTCCAGCGCGAATCAAGGACACTGTGTCTAGTTGCAAGTGAGAGACTTTATCATGAGAGATTTCATTATTTTGGTACTCAGTGTTTATTACTATATTAAGTGTTTATTTGTATACGATGTGCCCATTTTTATGATATACTGTCTTGAAGATGCAACACTTTCGCGGCAAAATTTTGACATGTAGTGTTTAAATGAAATATGATGTAAATGTGAAAGGGATGTTAGATACTTCGTATTATGCACCTTGTTTAGTAGTAAATAATGTAGTAATTTAGCACCCTTAACAATGGTTCATACAGGAGTCACGGATGAGATTTTAAGGGGTAATTACTGCTGCTTGTGAATACACTATGTTACAGTGACACCCATTAATTATAGCAGAGAGTATACATTTACAAAGAACAATTTAACGGCTTTTAGCTCACTATTAACGTTACTTTTCAAATACGGTAATCAATTAATAACGAAAGGTAACAATAATGGTTATCACGTTTCTTTATGGTATATATATATATATATATATATATATATATATATATATATATATATATATATTCAGTTAAGAGTCCCCTCATATAATTCGCGGTGAGACACGCGATTTATGTGCTGGGAGTCTGAACTGAAAGGCTGTTAAATAATTGACCCAAAACTTTGGCACGTGGCAAATTTCTAAAGCTCGTTTTCTTATATCATTTCATTTTGATTAAAAGTGAACTTTATTCGAGGTGGATTTTTCACTATTTTTCTTTTCGTAAATAAAAGAAAATATATAACAAAAATTCTTTTGTCTGGTTATGAAGGTCGCAAGAGAAAAAAAAAATATTTTAAAAATCTGCTCCCCAAAATAAATATTATTTTTGTCTTTTTTACAGTTTATTTAATTTAAATAATTTGCTATTTTATCAATAAACAGTTGATCGACAAAGAGCTAAGCCTTAATTCAACTTAAAACCTTAAAAACGTCTAAAAGGAAAAACTTGTACAAATAAATTTGAATTATGATATTTTACATCTGTAATTAGTAAGCTCCTTGTTTTCTCACTTCGAATCGTTTAAGTGATTTGAGGATTATTCATAATGAAAATATTAAGTTGCCAAATTTTTAATATTTTCGGAAAAACGTGAAATAGTATCAAATTTGTTTTAAAAGAAGAATTCCGGTGACATTTAGTTTAAATAATCAATAATAAATAAGCAAAGCAAAGATAATACCGATTTGATGTTTGAGTTACATCGGAGCAAACCATGCAGCTATGCGAAAATTATATCCATTCCAATAGCTGAATTACATTCCATCCATCCATTCCTTTTTTAACACACTTTTAGTGCTTTCACTTGTGTTATCATTAGAAATAGCTGACTATTTCTAATGATTTATCGATCTGAAACTTAGAAAACTAAATCACTTCTGATGAAAATACAATAACATGGTAAATTTAATATATATTTAAATTACATCTATCTCTTTTTTAACAAGCGTTTATTAGCTTAACTTGTATCAGATGTTTTTAATTCAGCTATTTTTAATAGATATATGGGCTTGAAACTTTACAAACTAAAGTAATACTGATGAAAATAGAGTACTACGGTACCCTCGAGCTAATATGTAGCTCGAGCTATATAAAGAAGAAAGAGAGGGAGTGATCATAGGGACTTCTCAGTAGCAAAAAATAAACCCATTGAGTTTGGGTTCGTTTAACTTATTTCATTTGGTCTTTCGGTTACATATTTTAACCGGGTAATCTGATGATGGAGGAGTAGGTAATGATAAGAATTTCTCGATGGCAACAGTATATCCATTGGGTTTGTCCTCATTTGATTTACCTCAGAGTCCTACTGTTACGTAAGCGTATTTTTAACTTTTACGAAATTAAATTTTTTACTATTTTTCTAATGAATAGCGACATGCGTTTTCCTTCCAGCGCAGGAAAATTTTATAAGAAATTTTATGTTCAATCATTACACCCAGAGTCCACAAATCTGATATTTTGATTATGATATTGTAGACTATTGTACCTATTGATTGAAGCTATGTACATTATAACTAATTGACCAATTATTACACCAATATTTCTATATAACTTGCAAATAGATTTTTATTTTTTCAATGATCATTCAACGATTAAGCACCATTCTTTATTATTACGTTCTGTACACTATTATACGTTATGTTTCTAAGCAAAGTTCTAGAGCGGTTGATATATTAGGTGGATTACAAAAATTTAAAATATATTTTGGAAAATGTAATATTTCCACCACGAATAATAGCAACCTGTATTGAAACGGGTGAAGATTGAACGTAACCAGAGGGCAATCGATTGGAAATAAAAAAGGAAGGTAACCATACCCTCTCGGGTACTTACATTGCAACAGTGTCTTTAGTACCTACACATATCCCCTCACACGACCTTGCTTGATCAGTCTTGCAAACCGGAACCGTCCGATCGAATACCGGACATTTCCGGGTATATATCAGTGTATTCGTATCCGGCCATTCGTACAAGACCGGACATGAAATTTTCAGTCGATTTAGAAACCGAAAAACTTTGGTGTTGTTTATGTTTATAACCGGAAAATCCTCTCGTGTTGCTATATTCTTCTGTACAGCTAAACATGTAATAAAAATATAAAAAAGAACCTATAAATGAAAAATGTTATTTGTATACAGGCATTTAAGAGCAACAATTTTTAAAATTTTTTCGGTCTATCTCTCTGCGTATAAGGACATCAAGTAATATTTTTTTTAATGATTTTGATTTAATTTTTTTAATAATGTAAACTAAATGGGATCAAGAGGAATGACTGAGATATAAGTAGCAAAGGACGTTGACAAAATGAAGAAATAATGTATGTTTTGTTGCTTGTGTGTTTTTATGTTATATGAAGTCTCTTCTTATACAATTAAATTGAAACATGTGTTAATTAGCTGATTAGTATTTTTTTACTTTTAAACAACCTAACTTTACTGCTACGTCTGTCTCAAAAATACCATTTAGTAGAAACCTGAAATTTTACTTTAATATTTCGCTTTTCTTTTGCTTCTCTCGAATTCTGTCCACCCAAATAAGAAGGCAATATAGTAAACCTGTCAAACAGCAAATGAATCAAAATGAACTCGTTTACAAACACCAGTCGGTTTACAGACTGCAACAATGTAACTCAAGTTCATACAAACGATTGTAAACTTTCGAAGCGTGTATATGTGTAACACGACAACAATTACTCACAATTACCCGCAATGTTGACGCTACTGTCGTCTGCCTGCTCGATGGATACACTATATGTACGTCCGCATATAAAGCACGTGGCGACAGTTAACCTTTGTTAACGAATACTCAACCACGGATTGCCTTTCCGATTTTCTTAAAAGGAAGTTGAGTCAGTACTTACCTGATGGATATATTCAAATGGTAGTGATAGAAAATAGAACAAAATAATGATTGGCAAGTTGAATAATAAAAATATATGCTTCAAATAAGATTATTTTTCTTCGTCAGCGATACAGAGTTTTGAAGTAATTGAGGTACAGTGGTAGCAAATTATAGGACTTATATTTTATACTTCAAGTTTGAATTTATTTCTTCTATATTAGAAATTAAGTTTATATGTTTAATCTCAAAACCATTTTGAAATCATCAATTCTATATTAAAATATTGGAAGCAGCAGTAAAAAAAAATATTTTCCAATTTTTTTTTAAAGTGGCAATGTTACAAATATAAAAATAATATTTGCTTTCAGTTTAGCATATAAAATGAAATTTTATTTTTTCCCTAACGAATTTTATATGAGGAAAGGTTATTTTATATAAAAATAATTTAATTTTTTTTTATAAAAGTGTTAAAAGAAAATATGCTCCATATTAAAAATACCAACGCGGTCATGAATGTAAAGTTCCCAAGTTCATTGGTTCGAAAGTTTTAGAGTTGTAAATTATGGTGGCCCACAGAAACCACATAACTCTTTATACTTCCATCAAAATTATAAATGTATTGCATTAGCGTCCAGGAAAAAGTCAAGAAAATAAGGGAAAAATGATGTTTTCAAAGGAAATGTTAATGGATAAGAAATCCGCATCGGATATAATACATATATGAAAGTCTTATAAAATCTGAAGGAATACTTAATTGACTATAGATTTTCTTTATTTGATAATTCTTAGCATAATGAAGAATACTTTAAGTTTTTGAAATCTGAAATACGCTCCGCCCCTAAGTTATGCCACCGAAAATTTAAATATTAAATCTTATGAAAACTGAAGAAAAACTAATTGGCTTTGACGGTAGAAATAGTAAAATATTTGCGTAGGTCTGTAAGTGGTAACCTATTGCTTTTAGTTTTAATCATAAACAAATTTCCGGGGTAAAAGGCAAAAACTTAATTTTCAGTTTGCCAGTTATTGTTGGAACGCCATTATTTTATAACAGTTAGGAGAATTTTGAATCAGCTGTTATCAAATAAGTCCGCTAATTGTTTCTTTTATCAAAGACTGAATTTACTTTAAATTCTACACTTCGATAAATTTTCGTGAAGTTTTTATCTGCCTTTACCCTACATCGTCTATTTCATTTTGTTTTTCTTACGACACAATAAATATTGTTATAATTCGTGCCTGCTAAATATATTATAATAAATAATTTAGCTAAATTTAAGAATTTAATTAACTATCTAATATTTAATTTATTTATAACTTTTCATAGAAAATAAAATGATAGTTACGGTGTTAGTTATATAATAGGTAAATTTTACAAAATATCAAGAAGTTATCTTAAAAATCATAAGATTTTTCTCTCAAGAACAAAACTGATAAATGAAGATTTGATTGATACTATCAATATCCATTTATCTTTTATATCAATGAAATCTCAAGAAAAAATCTATGATTAAAATGGTGCTAAGTATTTATTAAGGTTGTTTTTTTTCAATATCCGTCTTATCACTATATACGAAGGCAATTAATTGACTTGGGCTGCTAAAGTATTTATTACATTAAATTTTTATTACCAAACTAAATATATTGAAAAAAATTATTATTCTTTTACATTTTACTTAAAAAAATAATAATAATAGCGATAACTTCATCAAATTAACTTTAAAATAGAATGGATTTTTATATTATATTAATTAACACAAATTTCCTCTGAGGCTCAAAATATACAAAAATGACTACCTGGTATAATTTTATTCAACAATTTTAAATGATGCGAGTACATAAAGTCGAAAAGGAACATCAGAAAATTGTTAGGCTATAATTTTAAGGATATCATAACATAGTAAAAAGAAAATACTGAAATAGTGCTTTCAATTTATTTAATAATTCATATCTGATAACCAAAAGAGAAACAAACAAAAATAAGATAATACCAAAAGCGACCTACATGTTTTTAATACACAACAATACTTCGGTTAACAGTCTTCGAATTTACAATTTTCATTTATATCTTTAATAGGTTTCTCTAAATATACTGTTTTATTGTATGAAAAGATGAAATCATTGTTAACTAAACTATTAAGTACTTTGTGTTACCCACCATTCAATTGAATCGTTAAACATATCCAAATAAAATACAAGTTCCGCAAGCTAAAGGAATCCTTAACCTTGATACCACAATGGGTTAACAACAGCCATTTTCGGCTGGTGTGACCAATCTAAACATAACGATAATGCGTGGCGACTGCTGACAATACCATATTGGACCACTCCCATCAATAGGTGATGTTGTATTTGGACTTCTAAATTACTGGAATAGTGCAGCTGCGTATTACATGTACATGCACCTAGATATTTACGTTAGGAATATGTATCATATCCCGAACATATAAGACTGAATTATTAAATATAGTTTGTTATTGTGTTTGTTATATTTAGGATTAACTATTGGTGAGCTATATTTGGTATAGAATATAAATTTTATTAGCCTATCAGCGGTAAATAAGAAAATTGTATATATTTATTTAAGAAGATTTGCGGAGTGAAATGGCTAAAAGTATATTTAAGAATTTTTCCAGCTTTTCCATAAAATCAAATATCAAAAAAGATATTTCCCAAAGTGTCGATAAAACTACAGTAAATTGTTTATTACAATTAAAATTATAATTAATGCTAATACACACACACACACATACACATACGTACGTGCGCACGCTCACGCCCACTAGCACGCGCATACGTGTATACGCGCCCACGCGCACGCGCCTACACGCACTTACATGCACGCGCGCATATACGTGCGTGTACGCGCGTGTTTTTTATTTGCATGTCATGCGGAACATAAAAAGGGAAGAGCAAAACGATTTTTTTAAATTTTATGTAAAATATTTCAAGAGGCATTGTTGAAAATGTTTATAAATATGCTCCCTTTCATATTTCCGGAACTGCCAAGGTCAAAAGAAAAATGTTAACATAAAACAATAACGAAGATTCTAAATCTCATAGCTTTAGGAAAATTCACGATATCTTTAAGCCTGTAAAAAATGCAGGTACTCTGCAACATAATTTAATAAACTTAATAATGTGAATGTGTGTCTAACTGTGTGCAGAACTTCCAAGTTTTACTAGTACGTACTATGTTTTATTACCTCTTAATTTTTTTGTTGCAAGAAAAATTTTAGCATAAAACAATAATGATGATTCAATCTCACAGTTTCAAAAAAAATCATGATATCTTTAAAACCTGTGTAAGATGCAGGCACCATGCAACTCATTTATAAGGATTAAAGTAGTATCGATGCTGGCCAAATAGTTAAATAAAAATAGGATGTACTCACAAATATGTATGTGTGTCTAACTGTGTGCGGAACTTTCAAGTTTTACTCATACTTACTATGTTTTATTGTTTCTTAATTTTTTTCTTACCTCTATTTCATTCAATTTAGATAATTTTGAAGTGAAAAACCTACACCAGACTAAAGAATATGAAAGTTATTTTCTAGGGATGCTATTTTAATAATCATCATTTTCGATAATATTTTCCATCATTTTTAAGAGATTAAGCTCATATAAAAACAAAAAAATTATAATCCCCAGCCTAGAAATATTTTTTTTAAATCGAAGCTAGTGATTTTTTCATATCTCAAAATGTATTTCGCATTATCTCAACAGGCAGATATTACTCTTTCCTGTGAACATATCATAAAAGTGAACTTTAGGTATGTTTGAACTAATTTTTATGGTTAGAAATCTAACAATTAAGGATCGTAATTTTATAGTTCTTATTATAAGCGGCTAGGAAATTTGAAATAACGATGATTTATTATTTGACACATTATTCAAAAATTAAAAATACAGGAAATTATAAAACGATGTTAAAAAATGTTACCAATATTAATTTGGCTGAAACATAGTATCTCGTTTATTAAATGTTATGAGTTCAATTGATTGAACATGTTCTTAAAGCAAATTGTAATATATCTGATTTCATTTAGCGAATTTACATATACGTTTGCTTGGCAATATGACTTTAACAATAATAGTAACGAGGCGACAAACTCAAACATCAACCATAATGGGTTAACGACAACCACGTTTAAGCTATTGTTCTTTTTCGAATAAGTTTTAATGGTTACCATTATATTGACGGTTTAATTTTATGAGTAGCAATTAATCATTCATAATTTATGGTTCCACAAACTTCTATATTTAACTTGGTTATTCGGCTAGGATAATATTTTCAGAAGAAACAAATTAGAATACGCGTGCCAGAATTGCACGCTGAGGGTCCTTACAAATATATCTATACATGGGTGTGTATATATATATATATATATATATATATGTATATATATATATATGTGTGTGTGTGTGTGTGTGTGTATATATATATATATATATATATCTCTTCGTATATCCATCCGTCATTCGCAGTTATTTTTCTCAAAAACCCTTTAGCTCTTAAAAATAGTAACTCGCATATACCAACTCGTGTATACCAATAGTTAGCACCCAAAAATTGTTGTATTGTGGTTGAAAGTGGAAAATAGCGTAAGATATCCTGGATATTTTAGGAAAACAAGATGACCATAATGTTGTGTTGGTGTCACTTTCTCGTCTGCTTATTCGATTATTTGATTGTCGTGAATTTTACATAATCGTATAGAAATAATAACAAAATAATTTTTTTTTTGTGAAAGTACTATAAAATGAAACGAAAGGACTGAAGATAAGAAATTAAATATTCCTTATTTTTTGTCCGTTTTGGACAATGTACATTTAACTACTTTATTTTTTTTTGGAATGGAAATCATATCGTTGATTTAATAAATTTTGAGGATCGCGAGTAGTCCACATGTCAAGACTGAAGAGAGATATAACGCTACTAAGATGCACTCAGATAAATACATAGATCGATGGCAACCCGGGATCCCCAAAATGGTTTAAGAACTTATTTAAAGTTGTTGATGCTATTTGTCTCTCCTTTTAGGAAAGCAATTGAAAATTTATTTATATATAGATTTATTAACATTTTACATACCTAAATCTTTTTACTATTTAACTGACAGTCTATCCTGTAAAATAATTATTATAAGTTCACCAAATGTGCGTAACGGTTTTGTTAAGCATATTGTACGGAAAACAAATTACAATGGAGATATCATATTTTGAAATTATTTAATATTTATTCTAGATTTTGAAAATGCATATGATTTACACAGATTTGATTCCTTTGAATATGATTCCTAGACACACAATAAATAAAAACATTTGTAGGCACGATAAGACTATACTTTTCAACCGATGTAAATGAATGTTGGTGAAATAGCTCAGTATAATCAATTTAATATTGCTTGAGAACAAGAAGATAGTATATATATATATATATATATATATATATATATATATATATATATGTATATATATATATATATATATATATATGTATATGTATATATATATATATATATATATATATATATATATATATATATATATATATATATTATATATACTGGCGCACGCGCAACGACCTGTTTACAAATAATTTTACTAACATATTGCATATACCTGACCGTACGATTCACGCTTTTTGGATGGGCAAAATATTCCGACATGCTGTAATAACAGTATATCTCTGGATACAAACGCCACGTGTTGTAGTGCTGTGTATATCTATACAAATCAAATTAAACTGACTATCTAGAAGGTTCAATGTATTTATACTGTGCAGTGCTTAAATTGTGTTTTAGTTTATTATTTTAATTGTTTTATTGTAGGATCACTGTGCAGTACAATAGTGAACATGAAATATATTAATGTTCTTATATCAAAAAATTTATAACAAAAACAAACCATTTATTTACAAATATTTCCAATATTCGTATCATAATTTGCTTTTAAAAATTTGATATCATTTACTTTCTATTTTTTGAATAATTGAAGTTTACAATATACCATGCAATAAGTATTTCTTAGTGACATTGGGGTAGTAAGATATAGTGTGGTAAAACAGATTTCTAATTGTTCGTTAATCAAACAAATTGTGTTGTTTAAGATTCTTGGTTCTGTTTTTTAATATATTTATAAAATCTGATAGCGTATTCGTTCAGTTAAAGTATTATTTCCAACATAATTTGGCTGAGTGATATTTTTCACTATCTAATACATGAAAATCGATTAGTCTTTTGGACAAATGTGGCTAAATAATTAAAGAGCTAAACGCACAATCACCAAGAATTAACAAATAAATAAACGGTTATCTAAATGCCAACCAGAAATATTTAAAAAGAACCGAAATTATTCCAACATCATATAGCTCGGTAGTGTAATTTAGGTATCCCATTTGTCTTTTGCAAGCTCCCACTTGTGATGATGAAAGTACAATACCTCTGGAACTAATTATATTTTTAATAGTGAACGATCAAATATATTTTCACAATAATTAATTATGTGCATTCTAGCAGAAGTTTAAAATTTAGCCAGATGGTGTTTTAATTAAATTTATATTTAATTACTTTCCAACTAAAATCTTAATTTACATTTTAATATTACGTTCTAGGTAGCTAAGTCCTGCATGATATGGTCAGTTTAAATTTTTTTCACAGAAATATATCAAAGATATGACAAATGTTTCCGAGAAAATAAAATATCGTTCAATCATTATGCTTTCTCGCCACGTACACCAAAAGAGAGGAGAGTAATAAAAGCAAACTATCCTGAATATATTTCGCTTAGGATTTAACAACATTAGTAGTCTTACCATTGTATTCGGGACACATAATTTGTGTATGACATTGTGTTGGTCATCTCACAATAGCGGCGTTACTATTTTTAAAATAAACTTTTTACGCATAATGGGATTTAAATTAATTTGCATCGAACCAAAAAAATATCTAATGAGCCAAAGTAATTATAATGCGCTGCACTACAATCAAGGATTAGTATGTATATAGTACATATTTTACAAAACAAAATTACGAGTAATTGCAAGCTGTATTTGTATTAATTGATGTAAGTTTTTCTTTAACGATATATAATTGAAAGTTTAAGGTAATAGGTACGATGGTTATTGAAATTAAATTTTTGAATATTGAAATTAAAAGAAAAAAAAATGGATAATAAAACAAATGATTGACATGAGTTGCGACGGGAAAAAGGAATAATATAAGGGCAAAAGGAAAACGGTTTAGGAGAAGTAGGATTATTCACTTGATTCTTGGAATTTATGAAGGTGTTTTTCCTGGTATCAGTTGAATCCAGATAATTACAAAGTTCACTGCTTGGACAGTGAAGAATTTTTCGTGATAGGTAGAGGTATGTTTAGGAATATATAGAGTCAAAGCTAGTTTCAAAGAGTAACCCAAAGCCGTAAACAGTAATAAAAAGACAGCACGCGGACCGCGGGATAGTAACGAATTTCCTTTTTTCACGCAATCGTTTCCTGTATCACTTGGTCACGTTTGTACGCATTATTTTGAAATCGGCGCACTGTTTTTTTGCCTATTTCTTGAAAACTGATAGTATTGGTGTGCTGGGCAATGAATATAAAAGTTATTCGGTCTAATGGTAACCAATTTCATATTTCAAAGGTTATATAATTTTGCTATTATTTTAAAGAATTGAGAAAAAATGTGAAATATATGACTTTTTTTGTAAATTTGCATAGGAATGTCAAAAAGTTGTCCTCATCCGATTTTGCTTATATAAAATAGTAACATGCGTCTATTCAAGAATTATTTTTAGTAAAGTTTGAAACAAAATTGTCAAAAATTGCTATTGCACAACATTTTAGGGATCCATCTCTAAAATGTTGTGGAGGTAAAACAAACATATACAGCGACACATAGCGTGATTTTGGTCGGTAAACAAAATTTGACTAGAATAAAAACTTCGATATAAAGCAGGGTTACAAAAAATAACTATGGCTGTCTATTAAATTCAATAAACGTTAAACTAAAAAAAATGAGTCTTCTGATATAAGGACGGTTATACGGACACAACGAAATTATGAAGTTTTTTGTTCGGTTCTGATACGCTTAAAATAACTTCCTGTAATAGTTGGTTTAAAGTTTTATGAAATTATCGAAATTATCGATAATCGATAATCTCGGTCTTTTCCATAATTATATACTTGTAGAATTGTTTTAAACACAGGAGTAGAATAAAAAGAACATAAATGTCGACAGTTATTTAACATTCTAAGAGATATTGCATAGAAAACTATTTCTCGAAAACTACTAACTTACTTCAAAAATACTTCCAAATTGGAACGAATTCCAATATTATCCGGTACTTCAACAATTTTATGAGAATGCTCGACACATAGTATTATAACTTCAAATATACATCAAAAATCCGAATTCCAGTCCAAAGTTCAATGTTTTAATACTTCCATTTTTTTAATTTTTAAAGTTCCTTGCCTCAAAAGGAAAAAAAACCGGACGCCTTGTAAAATCATTCACGTGTCCGTCTTCCTATCCATATTTAACACCGGTTTAATATAAAAAAAATGAATGATATAGAAATTGAAAATTTTACTTAGTAGTAAAGTATATTAAATTATCTCATGTCAAAATGTAAATCTTTAAAAATAAACATTTTGATCAAAATGATATGTAACTTATTTTTAAAGATACCATTGCCAATGTGCCAACAATACCCATACATATATATATATATATATATATATATATATATATATATATATTTATTTATTTACATATATATATATATAAATATATATATATATATATATATATATATATATATATATATATATATATATATATATATATTATCTTCCTCTACCTTCGAAACTGCTGAAGTCAAAATTATGGAAAAAAGCTGCGTTACATATAATTTATCTAAAATTTCGCGGAACTTCAAAATCTTTCAGTATTTTTATGCATGCGAAAAACATTAGAAAATATATTTACCTGGTGAGAACTAATATTAACATTTGTATACAATATAATAGAAATGCTTTGTACACCTAAATATTTACATGTACCTAATAGGTAGGTAAAAATATAAGTGTGGATATCAGGATTTACAAGGGAGCAGGTTCTGTTTATACTGGACCAATTTACTTAAAAAATTACTTATTAAAATTAAAATTTTATTAACTAGATATCACGTAAGTGATTGGCATTTAAAATATAGAGGAACTTAGCGCGTCCCGTTCAGTCAGGCTTTAGTGCTTAAGGGTGAAAAAACGATATTCGACTGTTTTTCCCACCACGTAATTTTTTGACATGTTTAACTTAAACGCCAAAACTTGAGAACGCTTCTTGTTTTAAAATAAGTCGTCTAAAATTTGTTAGCTCTCATAAGTCAAAAATAAAAACAAAACCACTATAAGATTATTCGTGTATCTGCTTGTGTGTCACAACCAATTTTCTCAAAAATGGTAAAAAAACAGAACAGAAGATTTGACGCTGAAACTGGAAATTTCGAAATAATTTATACTATCTCACATATTTTGCAGCAACTATTCGTTCAAAATATTTATATAGTATTTTTAGAACAGCACGAAAAATATTTTTTTAACTTGTATATCGAGTGGGATATTTTTTGAAAGCGCTAGTTATAAGGAAATAAAAAAAACTTTTTTAGGAAATTTTAGAGGTAACATAACCATTCTTTTTTCTCCCTTTTCCAAGACTATTGAAAGAAAAATCTTAAAAATGTAGAGGATTGCAAGAATCTGTCTAAAACTATACGGAAAAAGTATGGTGGCATTTTGGAATTTTCTGATGATCCTATTATATTTTTTGAGATACTAGTTGTACTCTTAATTGGCATACGCGTTTGCAATATACGTTGTATAAAATTAATATATTATTGCAATATTCATCGTATAAATTTTAAATATGTCCTACGTCATTTTCATTTTAACGCTAAAATCTTAAAATATTGAAGTTTCAGGGTCATAATTCGCGAATAATGAACCGTCACTTCGAACGAGTGAACGGTTTTTATTTATCTTTCGTTTTCAATTTTAATAATCGCTTAGAGGTTATTGCAGATATTGTATGTGGGGTAAAAATAAACGTCCGCGTTTACTCAATATTAGTGTAATTATAGATTTTACTCTGTATAGAGTCACCGTTGCTATGAATATTTAGGTCTGTTTATTTCATTATCAATATATCTGTCTGATCGTCAATTTTTTTTCAAGATCGGCTAGAGGTATCAATTGAAATTTTAAATTAATATCAAATACTAAGGTGCAGAAGTTTATAACTTAGTAAAATATAGAAAACTTCTACTCAGTACAATATAAAGGCACGACATTTCTTATATCGCCTTCATTGATACCGCCTCTCTCATCAAGACCTATAAGATACTTAACGTTAGCCTGGAATCTTGCAATTTAGAACGAATGAAGGTAAAGCATGAATAAAAAAAATTCAAGAATCATTAACTTGTCATTTTAGGAGAGAAATCCTTATTTTTGCTTTCAAATTCTTTATTTTTCGTCTTTTCTTTGTATATATCCAATGTCTCTTCTTCCTAAACATTATATATAACTATACAGAACAAATATAAAACGGTACAGAACAGTCAGGGAGCGAGTACTGCTTGCGCTTTTATACAGTATTTGTTACGTGGTGGAATATAAGACATAAAATAGATCAGTACTGTTTCCAATTTTAAAAGAAACTATATTATTAGCGCATATTTATACAAACAAAATTGTAAATATTTATAACTAAATTATATGACAAAAAATCTGAGTAAAATTATATTATTTGTGTACAAACGGATACAAAACTGCTATATATATATATATATATATATATATATATATATATATATATATATATGTACATATATATATATATATATATATATATATGTACATATATATATATATATATATATATGTGTATATATATATATATATATATATATATATATATATATATGTATATATATATATATATATATATATATATATAAGTAGGTTTACTCGTAAACGCAATAAGTGTAGTGAAGTTTACAGAAATTAAGGAACTCATCGTTGTAGGCTTTCGATAAACTTTAAGTAAAGTTCTAAAAAAACCTGTCATTTCCGGTTCAGTTGTTCAGAAATAGAAGAGATATATTTTCCTCTCGTCTTTCAATACACATCTTAAAAATTTTTAATTAGAATTATGACAAAAAATTTTCGAGCTCTTATTTATACACATCTTCAAAAACATTCAACAAATTATATGGTTATTACATTAATTTACTCCGTATTAGTAGCAGTCTACATTACCAATAATATAAATACTGGTGAAGTGTTCAGAATAAGATAGAATTTAACATAATGCAAACAGATTTACTTTTTTAAAGTAAATTAAAAAAAGTAAAAAATCAAAATGTTGTACTAATTTATTACTTGAAACCAAAGATATTACAAAATTGTAATTAAAATTACTCAAATATATTATTTCAAAGATGCCTAAATCTTACACTTTTAAGGAGTAGGAAGTAATAAGTTTTGTGCCTCTATTAAAAGTAATCACATGTTGCATATTTTATTGACTGTATATTTCCACGCTACTATTTATCATCACGAATTTAACTTTGCTTCTAGTACATATAAAATTAAATAAAACATAATCTAAGTGAAGAAGCCAACATAAAAATCATTATTTATTTATATCTTGTAGGCCTAGCAACCTAAAATTGTCTTCACATTCACATAAACCTTAACTCGAAATTCGTTCCTAGCTTAAACTATCCTAATTTATTAATCCCCTATATATCACGTCTGGTGACACCTGTAAATAACGGCTATAATTAAAACATCCAAAAATGTTTATTTTGCGATGCGCCCGATCCCCGAAATCTTCCCTCCTATTTCACTAATTATGTGGTCGATGACGCTAAACGAGTTAAGTGGAAGGCACAGGGTCCGACAGTAAATTACTGAGGGCGGCAAAGAGGAAGTTGGTGAAAAATAAATACCTGATTCATTCCAGTAATAGCACCCTTAAAATTGATAAAAGCATAATCTAAAAATAATTACTCGCATAGAAATTAGACAGGTCATTCTAACCAAACCGAAAGGTAAAGTCCACTCATCGATATGAATTTATAATCATGAAGTTAAATGAAACTCACGATATTTTAGAACAAATTTGTCTAATAGCGACGAATCTATCGATGACTTTGAAAATATTCGACAGAATTATCCACGAATTTAATCTATAACCGAAACCTCGAACGTTTGAGAAACATCATTTTCCCCTTTATTATTTAAGTATTTTAGGGCAATTTAATAATAAAAATAATAAATATTACTGAACTGAATATATATATATATATATATATATATATATATATATATATAAATATATATATATATATATATAACCGTATGCTACTTTCAACGAGTCCCTTAACTGAAAACTCACATACCATTTTAAAATAAACTTTTTTCTCTTTTATTTCATTTAAATGTTACGTGTAACTGAATTTTAGCAAAATTCCCCTAGTAAGCACAAAATTCGAGATATCAGAGTTATGTCGGTTGGGGATCTTGATTTGATCTTGCAAGAGTCTCTTCATCGATAGTCCATAATTTTATCCGCAGAGCAACTCGCTCATTCTTAATGAAAAAAAAACAAAGAAAAAAACTCTGCCACTTAATTCATCACCCGTACGTCTGGCGGATTTGCCAAAATCCTTATAAACACTACTCGTGTTTCAACCTCCGGACAGGCCGGACACCTATCTTCTCGTCGTCAGAGGCGCAGGTGACATCTCGAAAGAGCAGCCGCCGTTTCATTATAAATGATGCGGGAAAGGCAACACGGAGGCTGAACAAAGAGGTGAGGCAAAACGAGACGAAACCGAAGGCGGTTTCATAGTAGTTAGTTTTCTTTTTAATTTTATCTAGCAAATTGAAAAGCTTTCGATGGGACTTCATGTTTTCGCCCATCATTAATGTTCTTGAAATTTCTATTAAGTGTCGCTAAATATACTACACCCGTTTCGCGGAATACTAAAATTCCAAAAAAAATATTTATAAATCGCTATGTCGCGCTGCTTCAGTTTGATGGTGTCGCATAGAACCTGGTCTGCAATATACTTAACCTTTTAGTTAAAATAACTTGATAAGTGAAATGAGATCAGGAAGTAATTTGGAAACTTTAAATACAACGGACGTTCAATTTTATTACACGTACTTTTATTACATATTTTATTACATTAACTATTCTATTACATATATTTTTCTAAGAAGGTATTCTTTCTTCATAAATGTATAATAAAGTGACAAGATCATGCGCATTGGGCAGGACAAATATAAGAATACAAAAATAAGCGACTCGGAAACAGTTTCGCTGTCCACCTTGCGACACTACTGACGTCTGTATTTTTCTATTAAATTGTACAAACGTACCGTTGCCCTTCCCACATCGGAATGCCTACAATCGTCCATGATGTCGGCCGCGTCACATTGCAAATATATTTATGGCGAATTTATAGAACTGTCTCTTTAATTGCGACGAATATTTTGGTCACTGGAACTGTTGGCTGCCAGCTGTTTTATAATAAGTCAGAGTGACAATAAAACTTGAGAGATTTTGCAGGACAATATTATAGTATTATGACAGAATTTTATAGGAGACCTTACCGGAGAGTCATTTGTTTTAAAGAATAGTTTCTATTAGCCGCGTGTTTGACAAATTACTAGAACACTTGTGTGGTAGCAAATGTTGATATCAATTTCAGTTTATAACTCCAGAAAAAGGTTAAGACAGACAAATTCTGCTTTGTTTTAATTGGGTGTTATATTTTTCATTGACCTTGTATTAGTTTTCTAAGAACTGATGTATACTACTTTACTATGAAATTTCATCTACAAATCTGGCAAGATGCTATGTTAATAAGATCTGTAACCAATAAATTGAAAATAGTTTTTTACTTCTCTTGAGATTGTCTTTTTAAACTATGTTACTAATCTTGATTTTTAGTTTTTGAGTAGTGAAAAGTTTTAATTGATTTTCCATTAACTATAATATTGAAATCATTTATATAGAGATTATAGGACGAAAAATTAAGGGAAATGTTAGAGATAATAAGGAAAAGAAAATTTTTATTTAAAAAGTGTAATTACAATATAAAAAATCTTTAGAGCTTTAGAGCCTAAAATCATTAAATTAACTATTCAGTTTCCGCCGTTACAAAGAATTAAGGAAATTTCTTGTGACCTATTATACATGGCTTGGAAACGTTAGAGGAGTTGGATTAAGGTTGACTTATCATTGGAATTTCTACGCTTACGTTCCTAACGCAAGACATTGACAGTGTTCTGAAAATAAATTTATTAATTCTAAAAGAATCAGGTATGTTTCCGATATGGAAACTATTCTGCATATTGGTTCGTTCTGTCTGAGATTTTCCATCTGAAAACAAATGCAATAAGGTTTTTCTTTCATATTCCATCATTAACAATTAAAAACAAAATAATTCGATTTTATACTACACATGTAGATTATACGTGCGGTGCTTCAAACTTTGTAGGTTTTAACTTGTAACATAAGTGTAAATAAAAGGTGATATCTAATATCCAGTAAGTTTCATGGACGAAAATAACTATAAATGAATGTGTGATACAATTTGTCAAAGGCACTTGATTTTCGAATCCAAGGTTGTTTATAACAAAATTTCAATTACATGAAATTAATTTTGCATGATCGTAATTATGATAACGTAGTTATGACTACGTAACTACGTAACTACATAGTAATTATGAGCAGTTGACTTCTAAATACACCGAAAAACAATCACGAAATAAAATAGAAAATCTGTTATAAATAAATATGAAAAGATAGATAGCTTGTTGGAAAAGTATTATAACCGTAATATTTTCTTCTTAATTAATTTTCATCTGTTCACTCAAAACAAAAAAGAATATAATTGTGTTGCTTGTAGAAGATACTGGATATTCTCGGGCATGCAAAGCTGTTAGTTTTTTAAAAAACTGTTAAGTATAGTAAAACTAGTAAGGGTCTGTTGCTTTTTAAAGAATTATTAAGTAATGAAGGAAAGGAAACACTTTCATATTTATAACATTAAGTTAAAATAATACACATTAACATAAGGCAGATAACAAATCGAGAATCAATGTCATTATTAATTTAAAAGTATATATGAAGCATACATAGCAAATAATTATTGGAATTTAATAAAATTTACCTAAAAACAAACTTTTTCATGTTATCATGCAAATTAAGAAATGTTAGAACAAATTTAAAGAATTAAATATAAATATATAACTTACGTTAAAAATAGGATGACGTAGTTAAAAATAGTTTTCGGGACTAGGTTGTATATGAAACTTCCCATATTTGAATACACACACACATACACACACACATATATATATATATATATATATATATATATATCATATACATGTATGTAAAATTAAATTTCATTGGATTAAACTATAACCTATAGGAATTTGTTTTTACGAAAACTTACATTAACTTAAATTTATGGCCGTGGAATACCATATGGTTTTAGTTGAGCAATTTTCTTTCGGCAAAACACATTATTACCAAGGGAAAGAATTTTAAAGAGCGATTTAAAATACGCTGTATTGAACAATGTAAATTATATTTATAAATAATACTTAAATTAATTATTGTCAACGATATTCTTTTGGGCTTATCCTATTTTAAAAGTTTATTTATTCTATAACGCTATTTTAGTTGAAATTGACACAAAAATAATGAAACAATAATTGATAAATTTCCAGAATAAGCTTCATATCCGAGTCATTCGGACGAAAATCTTATAGTAACACGTATATAGCAAAATTTGATAGTAAAATTTCATACCAATATTTGATTTTGGAAGACCTTGTATAGGTATTCCAAAATACAATTGACCATTATATTTGATGGCGTGCACGAAAATATTTATGCAGAGATAGTTATTTGAGATCCCCATTTATAATAGCAAATAGGATATGTACACATGGTCCAAAACTAAAGAGATTGTGAGGCTGTGCAAGACAAATGAACGTACGGAAACGACGAAATGATATCGGTTCTTGTTTTGGCTAAAGAACCCTAAAAATAGGTAAGTCCTAGGTTTGAAACGAAACCGAAATTATGTCAATATTGACAACAGATAATTTTCCAATTTTAAGGTCAAGAAATTTTATGGAAACCAGGTCACCGTCGGGACGTCAAACATTTGTACACACATCAAACTATCTGACTAATTAAAGTTTCCCCACGACGGGTCGCTTGGATACAGCAAACGAAGTCAATCTTGGTCAAGGGCGCGAATCGCGACTGTCTCGAGATGAAGGCGGTCGAAAGCAGCTAAGCGTGAAGGGCAGCAGATTCTGATTACGGAATTCGACTCTGGTTTTCCGTCACCGCACGAGATAAAACGCATATGTTTTATTAAAGTTTTCTTCTTCAATACTGGCCATGTTTAAGGTGTGGCCCGGAAATGGCGACATGGTTTAATTATATTTTGTTTCTGTAAAGTGTCATAGTGTAATTCAAGAGGAAATATTATAATGACGGTAATTAATCTGTACATTATTTATTCTGTCGTAGGTAGAAATATAAATGCAATTGGAGCATTATCTTTTATTGCATTAAAATATTCATACCATTCTGCATATTTCCACTTTATGCTGACGAATTACATATATTTTAAAAACCAAAACAAGTTACGCAGAAAGACATTTGCTCGATTTGCATGCGATACGTATTTTTAAAAATATATAAATGTGAGATATTTTTAAATAATTTCAAATAATAGTATTTCATTTTGGTAGCCCAAAAATTAGACCAAAAAAATAATATTTAAATTTAATACGTCGTATAATAAACAAATTTTAACTAATTCATTAATTATAATGTTATTGTAAACACAGGCAGGCAGACGTGATGGAATTATAAGGATTCTATTTGTGGTCATTTGGTTATGGAACACCTAAAAAGTGGTGTGCAGAGTTGCAGGATTACAGTGAATTTCGTTTTCTAGGAACCGAAGGCCACTTTATGCCATGTATATATAATTTTTTCATAAGAAATGTTATTACATAAGTAGATTGGATTCGCAGTTTTTTCGTATAATTCTCAAGTAAAGCTTTATTTTACATTGACAGAATCCAGGGACTTAAGCGACAGCGAACGTGTTACTTCTTGTCTTTTCTTTATCCTATGATCATTTTAAAATAATTTATACCAATTCATAAGACGCAAAGAATCTACGTAGCGTGTAAATAACAAATATTAAAATGATTTCATAAACACATGAGATGAAATAGTTTAAGTTAAATTATGTATTTGGTCTTTTTAAATTGCTATTAAAGTATTTACCTTTTTTTTTAATTTTTAAGCCCAATTTGCCAAAAAAATATCTTCGAAGTGACATTCAATACATATTTACTTTTCTCTTTCTTCTTATTATATACATTTTAAAAATATAAAAAAATTCTTAATTATATATATATAGTCTTCGAGTTCAGATGTTTTTTATAAAATTTTAGCCGTTTTTAATACATGTCTTGGCGTCAGGAAAAAAATCTAAATAAGTTTTTATATTTGAGGGTTTAAAATGTATATACTTATGCATTTCTTCTTACTTTATTAAATCTTTGTATAGACTAACCACATAGAATCTATTTAAATAATAAAGCTTGACTAATTAGGAAATTCTTAATTTGAAAATTTAGGATATTCTTAAATTATAAAAAAAGAAAACTCCAAATTGAAGGTTGACGAAGTAGGGCCAAAACTAGGATTATATACGTAAACAGCAAACCTAGAACTTTAAATCCATTAATTTTCACATATATTTTTGAGTTAATTATAAATTGGGCAAGATGAATAAACGAAGTTAAATATAAGACTAACTATCCATAACCTATTCACACAGCGGACATAAATTTTAAACTTCCTAAGAGTTACGCGTCTAAAACGTAAGGAAAATATAATTCCGAATGAAAAAACTGAAAAGAAAACTCCGAAGTATGCCTGCGAAATTCCTGCTTTAAATATTATACAACATTACCCATGTTTCTTATATAACATTACCCCCGTGCGAGCCAAAAATGTTTTCTGTTAACTTTTCGAACTGTGACGAAAAGGAAAATAAACTTTTTGCGAAAGCAAAACCTGATTTTTCCAACGTAACGCGGGTATAATTCATAATAATTCGCCGTCTCTCAGATTCTGCACCTTATATTACACTTTGGAACGTTGGTGGAATACAGTAAGATTTGTAAGTCTGCTACTTTTTAAGAGGCTTATTTTTGTGTGCACAAGACGGCGGTTGTAACCAGGGGCGACTTACGAATCGAGATAAAGTTAAGTGTCTCCATTACGTTTCATTTAATTCTTTTTTTTCACCGTTTTTATGTTTACATAAATCAGTGACATGAATAAATGTATTAGACATTTAACTGCAACAGAATTATATAACGCATTTTTTTTGTGATAATATTTCGAGGTGAAACATTGTTTTTTTAATGTTAAAAGGTAAAAAAGCAAAATCGTAATGAATTCACATTTCAGCAAACTGATATATATATATATATATATATATATATATATATATATATATATATATATATATATATATATATGTATATGTATATATATTTAGATAAAGTGTTTAATACTATTATTAATTAAACACAATACTGTTCATAATTTCACCGATTCATGAAATTCAGTCCTAAAGATTTAAAATTTGCGTTTAAAATCCGTTTTAATTTTGTAATTTTTTAATTAAAGCTGCAGTTTTTCCGACACTTGGAGCGAATATAACTGCAAACACATCAATATAATTTATATTACAATGTTATACTAATATTTATGTCGAGTTTACAGCAAATGTTTTATAAATATAATATTCAATATACATATTTCTACATTGCATTACTTTTCATTCACCATTTTAAAATTTCAAATTAACTATGATTCTTTCTGAATTTCGGGAGCACGTTTATGATTATTAACATCCCTTTCTTTTCTCAGCGCCCTCGTTTAAGTGGAAAACCGCGTAATGTAATGTCGTACAATAGTTGAAAGTTTTGAAAACAAAATATACATTAATTCTATTCGAGGAGCGTGTTTATTATTTCATAACGAGTGATGTGCGTTAAAAAATTGTTATTTACATAACAACTTGATAGTTATGGCCAGCTACTATAACGCGTGTCTGCTAACAAATTGCATTATGTTTCGCTGAATGCGTTGTAATGTTGAAAATATTTATTTATTATATTTGCAGACATAGGTCTTTCTAATGAATGTGTGTGTTTAAACAGTAATATTTAGTGCTTTTGGGTAGAGCAAATTACAAAAGCAAGCATATGCACATTATATACCGATTCATATTTCTGATGAACGAAGTTTTCCGAAAGAATCGCATGAGCCAATATATATCAATACACGTGGTATTAAGTTGTGACTAGTTCACAATGTAGTAATAACAGTAAACACATTGGGAACCACTATAATGTACTGCTAGGCGGCCTTAACAGATGCCTGTTAACAAAAAAATCTAGTCAGTTGGCCTACATCTACACGTATATAAGTATATGTACACATTAACAGAGGCTGCCATTATTTTTAATAAAGTGATTTATGATGTTACCATGTATTTTAAAACTTAAAAAATAATTTGTATTATGAATATATTTTTTAAAAAATATTTTTATATGTCATTATTTTTTCCAATAACTATTATATCTGACCCCGAGGGGATAGGTATTTTGAAATGAAGTTTTGATTTAATTTACCGTTTTTAGTTTTTAAAGTTTGTTTGCAAACTATTAAATTCGACTTGTTTATATCAGCCCCATCTTTTTTAACCACGAACCTAAATTATTTAATGAAACTATAGATTGACATTTGAAATTAAAAATTATCGTTAAAATAAATTTAGTTTAACCACAACAATAATTTAATAAGTTAAAAGTTATGACTACTAAGGAACTTTACGTCGACACGCCCTTAGGGATTTTTAATCTTCAGCCTCAGAGTGCAGATTCTGAAATAGAATAAATGTAATATCAATTCAGTTTAAATACCAATACGCTAATATGCAAATGTGAAGTGGATTCCATGATTTAATTACCTTGAATAAATTTAGATTTTCTTATGACCTAGTTCAATAAATTACCTTGCAGGGTCGTTACGCCCTTAGGGATTTTTAATCTTCAACCTCAGAGTGCAGATTCTGAAATAGAATAAATGTAATATCAATTCAGTTTAAATACCAATACCCTAATATACAAATGTGAAGTGGATTGGATGATTTAATTACCTTTAATAAATTTAAATTTTCTTATGACCTAGTTCAATAAATTAGCTTGCAGGGTTGTTACGCCCTTAGGGATTTTAAATATTCAACCTCAGAGTACGGATTCTGATAAAGAATATCATTGGAATATCAATTCAGTTTAAATACCAATACGCTAATATACAAATGTGAAGTGGATTGTATGATTTAATTACTTTGAATCAATTTAGATTTTCTTATGACCTAGTTCAATAAATTAGCTTGCAGGGTTGTTACGCCCTTAGGGATTTTAAATCTTCAACCTCAGAGTACGGATTCTGATAAAGAATATCATTGGAATATCAATTCAGTTTAAATACCAATACGCTAATATACAAATGTGAAGTGGATTGTATGATTTAATTACTTTGAATCAATTTAGATTTTCTTATGACCTAGTTCAATAAATTAACTTGCAGGTTGCGTCAAGCCTATATACGCACTATATAATAGGACGTAAATTAGTGATGTAAAGAAAAAGATCCAGAACAGATAGATTCGATTAGTGATGTTAGGAACAAGGTCCAGAACCGATAGTTGCAATTTTTTTAACCTTTGGATATATTTATTAATTTATACCAAATTCTTGCCAGTTTTAATTTTTTATATAATTTTTGTTTAATTTTTCTTTGTATTCCTGTTACTTTTTTCAAAACACTATTTGGCATTGTGTCACTGATAAATAATTGATCTTTTAATCTTATAATTAAAATTTAAAAATTATGCGTAAGAAATATGGTTGAAAAAGTTCAACCGATATAAAAATTAAAAATAAATGAAATTACTGCTCGTTATTTTGCGTTTATAAATCTCAAAATAATAATTTCAAAAAAGACAAAAGACAAAAATTAGTATGAAAAGCAAAATTTAATAAAACCGTATTCATATAATAATTTGGTAAAAATTACTCAAGAAAATTATTCGTAAATATGTACATATATACATATGTGTGTGTGCGCGTGTGCACGCGTGCGCGTGCGTGCGTGCGTGCCCGCTTGCGTGCCTACGTGCGTGCGTGCGTGCGTGCCTGCGTGCTTGTGTGTGTGTGTGTAAGTAAATATTTTGTATTGTTAATTATATAAGCCACTAGACATGCTTCAAGACAAAAATACTCTTCTGTTGAATCCCATGCCCCTCCTCTTTAAATAAAATTTGCATCAATGAATGAAAATTCCATTTGTCATGAGAGATAATTTTTTTGCATTACATTCATTAAAATAAAGTTATTTGACTATAATATAATAAATAATTTTCACAGATTTAATTCCAACGAATATCTTAATAATGAATCGCCTCAATGTCAACAGTATTTAGCTTTCATGCCTGAAGGGTCCAAACGAATTCATATTGTTCTTTCTCGGTCGTTCGTCCGTCTATCACCTTGTAACTAATATTTAGTTTCTAAACTGCATTTATTATGTGATTAAAATTAAATAAAATTTTAATTCAAATATAAATTCGAAGTAGAATATATCAAAAAATTATGGTATACTCTAATACATTCAGATATCAGTATCGATTAATACAAAATATTTGTAATTGTAATTTGAACAAATTGCATCTGAATTGTGGAAAGATAGAGTGTCACCTGTTGTAATTTCTAAAGCGCATGGTACAATAAATTGAAATAAAATTCATTTAATAATTTCATATTTAGCTTCACAATACAGAATACGTTTTTTTCTATTTCATATTGTCTGAAAGAAATAATATTTGTTTATTCTTTTTTGTGTCAACCAAAGATATGATAAAAGCTTTATTTGCATAGCGAAAACAATTTTCTTTATTTTCAAGTAGTATATCAAAAATAATTGTTATTCCTAAATATAAAATTCCCCGAATAGTCACCTGCATATTCATATAACTATTGGACATATCAACTTATTCACTAAACAAATAGATCCGTGACATACAGCCAATATTATTTTCAAAAATGACAATTTCTATCTATTATGATTTTTCAAAACCACATTAACCTATCGACGTAATATGAATTGATTGAGGATATTTCACATCACGATGTAGTGGAAAGATCACTTGAACGTTTTATGACGAAGATGTACAAGCTAATCATGGGTATGAATTTGCTCATCTATTGATTTATAATCCTCTTGAGTTCGTAAAACTACGTTACGATTCAATGAGGATAAAGCCAAAATGATCTCAATGAGTTTTCGGCTCTCATAACATGGCGTAAAATGCGTCTTTTGTATGCAATCTTTATGATGCGTGTTCATCAATGATTCGTAAATGTTTCAATAACGTAAGGGTATCGCTTTATTTGCATTTTAATGAATGAGGTTTCGTTTTAACGTTCCTTCATGAATAATATTAGCAAAACGTGTGCATGTCCAATCAAACCACGCATACGTATCCAATCGCGCACATATTTTTTTAAGAAAATAATATTAAATAATATATTTTTTAATGAAAATCTGTCGTACACGATTTTCATCAAAAATCCTTCAATTTACTAACGCCCGATTGCTAAGATTATGTTCAGCATGTAAATTGAATTTTGATTGCAACACATTTATCCAAAACGTTGCCTTTAGTTTTGTTATAGATTACCCAAATACGTAGAAATAAATAAATGAGACAAGAACAGTTAGCAATTTATTAGCAATTTCCACGCCTTATAACACAACTGCGTTAAAAAACGAAAATACTAAATTTCTTGAGAAAGATTTAAATGGTTTCGCTCAAGCTTAATACGTCAGTAATTTATTTTGAAAACAAGATTTTATTGCTGAAAAATTTTCCTAAGGATTAACGTTTATAAAAACTATCGTTTACTATTGTATAATACTATATATTTCTATAAATCTAACTACACAAATAATTATTGAATATTACACTTAAATATATAATGCACATTCTTCCAAAAGGTGGAGCGGGAAAAATATACTGAAAATTATATATGAATTTAATAATTTTGAAGTCTTTTTGCAGGTGTACAAATAAAAAAAAAATGCTTCGCTGGCAGTATTTCTATTATTGACGCAAACCTAATATTCAATTCATTAATTTTACTTTGATACTACAAACTTGTTTAAAATATTTAGAAAAATTTCAAATTTTTATTTACGAATTGGCCAAAAAGTCGTTAAAAGTGATCACCATTCCGCTAATCCTCCAATATACATTAAAAGTCTTTAAATCAATAATGTCCAGTTATAAATTCAATCGCTTGTTGAAGAAAAACTTTCTATGCTCGACTTGAGAGTAACTCAGATTTTTTTTTCACATTGAAATGACGTTCAGCAAAGTCTATAGTTTGCTAACGCTATTTCCTTTATTTCAAAACATCGACTAACTATAGAGTTTAGTGAGTATATGTGTGCACCTATGTACTTGAATTTGTTTGTATTCTATTTTTGTAAAGTTTTGATACCGATGATTACTCTGTTTGAAAGCGTATACTAGCGTGGTGTTCTTACAAATATGGTGATGATCTAATGATGAGAGTCGGAAATGAAAAATGGAACTGTTTAATGGATGGTAGTAAATCAACCGTAATTCAAGATATTTGCTACTGATAGTTGTTACTATGCAAAATGACTTCACCATTGACCAGGTGAAGTAACTCCTTAACAGATGGTAATAAATCAGCCATGTTTTAAAATATTTGTTACCAATAGTTGGTATTTTGGAAAGTATCTTCATCATCGACAAGGTCAGGGTTTAATATTGAGTTCTAGAGATGAACAATAGATATATTTCTGTACATTTCCATTGTAGGCTTCCTCCAACGATACAAGCGGATGCAAGATTCACGAAGTTATATTTTATGAAATGTGGTGTGTATAGGATCAGCTGGAGAAGTGTACACATAACTCTGCTGCTTGCTGCTTCTTTGCTATTATGGTCAAACTTGACTGAATCCATTTCCTTTCCCAAGTTGATTTTACCTAAAAAATTATTTTTCCGTACGGATTCTTTTCTTATGAAAAAATTATTTTCTTACGAATTTCATTGGAATTCTTTATAAAATCTCATTGAAAATATTTAGTAGTTTTCGTTAATATTACGTCTTCGCTGCGAGATAAGAGTTCCTAAACATTTACAACGTGTTTATCCTCGCCCCTACACTTTTGAATTTAAATTACGTATACCAAGAATGAAGGAAAGAAATTTCTGGTGTGTGCTTATGGCCACACAAAGGAAGTAAAAGGTCATTGATTTAATGTATATATATATATATATGATGTATCAGAATCAAAGCGAGACTTTATTTTTTAAAATACACTAACACGCATATTATATTAAATTATAAGATATAATATTAATAAAAAAGTGCGCATGGTGAATTTAAAAAATAGTGAGCTTTGTGCTCCTAAAAAGGTAGTTCACTTGATATTTTGAAATAGAGCATTTGGTGTGCTTAAAAAACTAGTGGATGTCGAGTTTACTCGATTCAGCGTCACCAACCGGAACCTGAGAGTTCAGCTTCACCGATCCGTGTATTACGGTTTAATTTCGTTCATGGCTCATGAAAAGTGCATAGGTGCGCATAAAGAATTATCACTTCAAAAATTAGTGTGACGATATTTTTAAAAATGCTTCTCAGGCGACAAACTATTTCTTCTACTTAGGGCAAAAAATTTACAGATGTGGATATTAACAGTTCGGTGGAGAATATTAACCAAATTTATAAATACATTAGCAGACGTACTACACTTGTTTACACTTTTTAGATCCTATGTATACTTTTATATCTGAGTGTGAATTTTCTATCCATACTGCACAGATTTATTAAACGGTCACTCAACTACTATCATATGCGTATCGCCTTTAACATTTTTGAAAACTTTCTCAATTTTCAATAAAATTAGCAATAAACAATTCATAAAAGTATATAAAAAATAGAATTTTCAATTCTCATAATACTATCATAAATCAGCCAATTTCTAATCAGCGCAGAGTATCATGTAAATAGGTTGCACCTTGGTACAAATAGGGGGAGTCGTTTCAGAGTTATTAATTTAAATGAAAAAGATAGAACGTAAATACATATTGATATATATTACGACTAGTACTGTGACTGTTGCTTTAGTATAAATTTAAGGTGGGATAAAAAGTAGGCAGAACAAAGAAAGTTGTAAAATTGTTTACAGAAAAAGATTTTTTTCCAAAACTTAATAAAACATCATTTTACAGCATGAAAAAATAATTGTTGCATTTTTTAAATAAAATGGAGTGTGGTGGAATGGACTTAGTTCTTTAGACAAATTTCTCGACTTATAGAGTAAGTAAACAGACAAGTATATAATTTCAGATAACAAAAAAAGAAATGTAATCGATTAATTGATTAATTGATAACAAAAAAAGAAATGTAATCGATTAAATTGTAATCGATTAAAATGTAATCGATTAGATATTAAACAAAAAAAGAAATGTAATCGATTAAAAAATACGATATGTACAGGAAATAACTAGAAATTCTGTAATCAAATATTCCACGAAATGGACTCTAAAACCGTGAATCGAACAGAGAAAACAGTCGAAGTAATTCAGTGCCTTCAATATCGAACTGAGTTCAGGAATAGTTAGGAATCGCAATCGAATATTTTTGTGCGCTATAATAAATCACATTATGAAATGGTGGATATTTTCTCGCGTCCACATTTTAAGACAAAATGGACGCAAATATTAATAATGATGGGTTCGAAGAATTAATAATCGAAAACTCATCACACTTATAGTAATTATTTCCTTCAAGTAAAGAAAAGTAAACGTGATTATAATATTCAATGCAAATAATTTTATTCGCTTTCAATGAATCATGTCGGAAGATCACGGGCAAATATACAGAACATTTGAAGCTAATCATCAAAGCATCAATTAAATTAAAAACTAATCATTTTTAGATTCCAAGTTAAATTACTAAATAAAAAATTATGTTTTTTCCTTCCAAAATTCAATATTTCAGTAGCCTCATCAAACGTGTTAAATAAAGAAAGAAAAAGAAAATTACAATTTAATTTGATATCAAAAGCTTTTCATTTTTATCACGATTACTACGAAAACATTTCTACCTGTGTATCAGAAAAATTAATTTTTAACGTCTCATTTACCAAACAGTCATAGCTAAAACGTGACACGAACTCACATAGAAGAGATAAGGCATGTAAAGTTCCAAGAATAACGTCCTCTGAAACCTAGCGCATTCGGTTATTAATTTATTTTCCCTACGAGGACAAAGTCAATAAATAAAGCACTCTTTTCTGGAAAGCATCTCCCGTTTTTATAAGATCAGATGCTGTATCTAAGTAAGTGATCTCACTAATTTACGACAGTGATCGATAGCGGCGAAAGTCATCGATAGACGACCTTCGTCGCTATCGATCACTGGCGCGATTCGTTTGTTTTAATTAACGGTCGCGGTGCGGGTACACAGCGCGTGTACACGTCCTCATTGAAGATGGCTTTGATTGATGTAGATGGACATTTTCTATCCAGATATTGTTGTATTAAATGATTATACGATTTATTGAAACACTTTGTAGACGAGTATCAATTTGTTATGGGAATTTAAGCAACGTGCAAAAATATACATTTTCTTACATGTCTTTATTTATATGTTAATAAATTAAATAAAACATACTGAAAAATCCTAATATATCCTTCGTAGAATATTATAAAATGAATAATACGAGTATAATATATTTTACTAAAGAATTGGCTGAGCAAATGTATTTCAAATCTAAAAAATTGTTGGTAGTTTATTTCGATTACGAACTACAAGCGTTTCGGAAATCAAGCAAAAAAAATTGTCTACTGTAAGTGAAAATTGCGTAATAAATCTTCCTTACCCTCAATTTGTTGTATTTATTCACGAGCGATTAAACTTTATTAAAACCAAGTTTCAATTTTTTTTTAGATTTAGCTTATTATAACTTTGCAAAATATTGAGGTGGAACAACGATTTTTGTATCTTATTATACAAAATTTATGAAGTCATTCTGTATTATAAAAATAAGTTTTTAATTCTATTTTGTCTCAAATAAAGTGCCTAGTATCAAAGAAAATACCTGCGTTTGAAAATATATATAAAAGAGGGAAAGAATATTTTTTATTACACCCCAGTATTAAATTCATTGACAATGGTAACTAGTTAAAAAACAGCCCTTCACAGCAATATATTTGTGACAAATACTTTCAAGCCCTGTGTATTTAAGATAGGTATAAAAAAATAGATTAATTTTGTAGTTGAGTCCTTTATATGCTTCATTCTACCATTCGTACTACTTTCCCTCCCTCTGTGCCAAAATGATTCTTATTTATACTATCTCCCACCTCCATCGCTATATGTATCACCAACACTAATACACATAAAGTATAAACTATTTTAATATTTCAGCCATATGGTTTCTTTAAGATATAGCCTCAATGTTTCTATCTTTAGCGGATGGCAAGTATTGAGTAGAATAGTGCCAATAACCTAATCTAACCTAACATTACCACTCTAACCTAACCAAATTAACCTAACCTTACCCTGAAACTTAAATATTAAATTTCGAAAATTGTTTAGAAATATTAAAGTTAAATTATTTATCTTACAAAGGTCGCGGTCATTATGGCGTTAAGTATATGCTCATCTCATGTTACAAATTTATGCGTAATGATTTAATAAGTATCTCTCTCTAACATTCAATGACAACACTCTGTCTCGAACCAACAACAAACGACAATGTCTTTTCCAACAATTGATACTACAATGTCTTCTCCAGATACTTATACTAAAAGCTCTATATTAGTTAACTATGATATAATACACCTGGTATTTAGCTTGTTTTATGATCAGTTTAACATTATCATCTACACGAAACTAAATGCAGCCAGACGACTAAGTGGTTGGAAAATTGTTCCTGCTAACAAAGTTATTGTTTAAGATTTTAAGATGCTCTTGCATTAGATGATTATGGTTATCCTCCATCGGTATTTTGAACCGTTTTGGTCTCGATCATGTTAAATTTTTGCGAAAATAATCTTATGACAGGTATTAATGAAAATACTTTATTTCTTCATGTTCAGTAACCTAAATCTTCATATCTTGACAACACCATCTAGAGCAAAATTATTATTCAATTTCCCCACATTTGGCTGTGCAACTAAATGTTTGCGATGATACCAGAATATAAAAGTGTATACCTTTATTACAAGCTATATCTCTGTAATCCAAAATATAGAAATTACTGAAACTATATACGAAATATATAAATTATTAAAATTTGGCCCTGAAATTACAGTAATAAAATATAATATATCAATTTAAGTAATAAAATGCATATACTCAATTTGTTGAAACCTCTAATTTGTAGGCGAGAGCCTAGGTTTCTAAGTCAATTCAAATTGCTGCTAAAAATTTTCCTTTTACAAGATGTTAAGTAAGCTGGCAGATTTTTCTTTTTGCAACGGAGTGTGTATTAAGCAAGCTGCATTTTGCTAATATATAAAATACAGATATTTCTCACACAAAGTATAAAATAAACGCTGTTTTGTCTTGACATACACTTTACAGACTATTGAAAAAAAACATTTGAAATCACACAAAATTCACAGGTAGAAACTCATTCTTTAGTCAATCTAAAATTTTAAAATTCTTTGGCGACAATCTCTCACTATGCGACTGTTTGACCACAGACTATTATGTATTTGACGTCAACAATATGAACGTAAACAATGAATTTTAATGGCGTTTTAAAAATCATTCAATGTATTTGGGACACATAACATATACAAATTTCAGCTTTCTGTACTCCTGGATATAAATTTTAACTATGCCAAATCTCACATTCTTCCGTGCGCGCAATATAATTGAAAAGGGGGGCAAAGTTTCCTCTTCACGTATTAATATATAGATTGAATATAATCGTTCTATTATTTCTCATTATTAAAAGGTATATGTTTTTGTTGTAATATTTCTGTTAATAAACCATAAAAATAACGAAAATTTAAATATTTGTCTACGATTTCAGAATTTTTAGAAATTAAGTAATTTTTTTCGTTTGCTTATTAAATTATTAAAACGCATCTACTATTAAAACCGAGTTATCTATTTGTCTGTCTGTCAATCTATCTGAGTGAAATAATTAAACTCGAAAAGTATTGAACGCCATTGACTTGCAACTGATATGAAAGTTGAAACGGGTCCAAGTTATGATAATGAAAAGTTTACGTAGAAAATTAAACGTCATAGTCACCACACGGATGGTGGGTAGTCGTAGGCCTTAGGAACAAGGAGGACAGGAGAATGGGTGAAGGGGATGCAACTCGATTTGCGCGGTACTTTAATTATACTAATTATTTGTATCTTATCTAAAAACATAAAATGAATGCTTTAAAATACTGTACTTGCATTCCGTAACTCCATGCGGGCGAAGTCACAATGTATCGCTTAGAAATAAATAAAGGAATGAAAAGAAAATAGATACTCGTAAATTAAGGGAATGTGTAATTTTTAACTGCCAGATGTACATAAAATAAACGAGTATTCAAAGTATATAACTACCAGCATATTGCAGCTAGGCCACCTCACCAAAACTCTCTGTCTCGCCAATATTTTACAAAATATGTGAATTAAATATATGTTATTATTATGTATATGTTTAAATATATGTCACCTCGTTTCGTAAGATCTCCTTTATATTTGTATAAATTGACAATAAATGTTAGAACCGACCTTGAACTTCAAAGCGGGCTTTTATTCGTTGACCTTCACGACTCACGTACGTGCTACACTCACGTGATTCGTCCTACACTTCGTTATGGATTCATCCCATTCTTTTCAATTTTGTCTTTCTTCTCTAGTAAACTCCTGTTGAAATGTACTGTTGTTCAATATGTGATTAAATTATTTGCAAGCTTAAATAATGTTGTCCAACAAGATTTAGTCAGACATTTTACTACCAATCTACGTTAAAATGTAAAACTATTTGTACTGCGAGTATTTTTTAATTAAAGAAAAAAATTCTGGAAGTTGATAAGCAGGAAAACCTGTCAATTACATATCTAACTCGCACTAGTTCGTACTACTCGCACTCGCACGGTTCCGTGCACATGTAGATCCCTATAAACATTTAATAGTATAATAAGTATTTCTATTAAATATGAATAAATATTAATTTTTCACAACGTAAATGTATCGCCTACTATATTTTCTACAGGCATAAAAACTTGGTGGATATGTCAAAAATTATGAAACTTAGTATAGTTTTCCTGAAACCTTTCAGTCAGATTTTACCAACCCTGTTCCGTAGCTTTGTAAATAAGAGGGAGAGAGACATTTTCTAGCAATACACGATTTAAAATTTAAAAATTTTATATAAGCCCTTTTAAATGAAACGTTATACGATAAATAAAATTAAAAAAGAATTTAAATACTTTATTTAACCCCTCCTTAGAAGAATATTTTTAAAAAATTAGCAAGAGGGAAATATGTAGGTTAATAAGATATTCCAATTCGAATTTCGACATCGCACAATTTCCGAAAAAATCGGCTATGACAGGCGGACTGACAGACAAATACGTGAGTGACCTTATGAAGATTCCGTTACTCTCTTGCACTTTCATGGTAATTTATTTATATATTTTTTGAAAACACGATTCCTAAAATATTAAATTTTAGAATGAGCAAGACGTAAATAATTGATTAACTAATTTCTTTTTGTCACAAATATATAAAACGTTTTGTTGGAAATTGAAATTTTGTTTCGTTACAATGTGTCAAATGTTGCAGAAAATTTTGCTTTTATGACTTTTCCTGAGATTTTGCAAACAATCTAAAAGGTCAAATAAAAGCGTATTAGTTTTTAATTAAAGAATTTTATTTGTTTCAAAGATTTTTATTTTCTGCAAAAATTTGATATAATTTTTGTCATAAAATGCACTACTTTTTATATATTATGAACAATAAATTTTCTATAAGAGCAGTTATTTTTTTTAAATAAAATTTAAAATAGTTTATGAATTTTCTCCACAACATGTCTGAGTATTTCTCTGTAGTGTAAGAGCTTACAAAATTTCATCGATATTATACTTGTATACCATATTAATACTTAGTATACTGAATAAATGTCGCAGACGATTTTAATAGTTCTTAGTGTTCGAGTATTTTAAAATCATACTCTATGAACCGTAAAATTAATAACAGTTTAAGCCAATCTCCAACAACCTTCATTTACAATAAATCTGCCGATTACGGCCAAATGGTGATTTTAATGTTACAATCTTTATTTTGCTAAATTTAGTAAACTTTGTTTGTGACTAAAGATTGTCACTTAAGATTTTTAGTGATAAAACATTTTTAATATATGAATAGAGTGAATTTATATTAAGATTATTAATATTTTTGTTTGTTTAATTAGTGGAACCAACTTTTTTACGAATATAATTGTTTTTAATTTTGTAACATCAAGATTACAAAAGGGACGATCTTATTTTCTTGAAAGTGAGACAAGTGTTCAAAGACTGTTGATATTCGGTATACTTAAAGTTAAAATAATTATACAGCGTTCTATTTGTACAAAACCACTGGAAATTATAAGTGAAATTGTTCAACTATATTTATATTTCTTCCTAAAAATCTCCATCTGTATTTTCCATTTTCTTTTGTTCAATAATATGAACATCCAAACTGATGATTTTGCTTTATTAATATTATGACCGGTTATATTGTGAACTAACTATAGAATACATTTTCTAAGCCACGACTGGAATAGTATTGAATACAGTTTGCTAGTATGACTGAAATGTAAACAGCTGATTGTCAGTAGGTCATATTGCCGCCGTTAATTTATGAAGAGGAGTTTAAACCAGCCAATCTAGATATTAACGATAATCTAGAATTTAAACTTTCAAGGAAATTAAACTAAATTTCAGTAATTATTAGTAAGTGGTCGCTTAAACTTCATTAATGGTGAAAACGTGATTGAACTTACGGATCTAGGCGTCTAAATGGTATAATCAATCTAGATAAATGTTCTAGGGTAAAAATATAATATGGATTAAAATCTGGTTAAGTATTTAATTCTCTTTGCCACTGATATTGAGCTTCGTTTTGTGCCATTCTTTCAGAAGCTAAGAGAATTCCAAGGTCTACCTGAACAATCAAATATTCATACCGTACATAATCGTAGCATCTAGGCTAGTAATATCAATCAGCATTACGCAACGAATAATTCTAAATATCGTTTGCGATAAAGTGATAAAGTCTTTCAAAATTTCAACCAAATACGAAGCACAGTTTGGCGATATTTGATGTCATTAATATGGAGCAGAAATGGAGAATAATTATATAAAGTTTAAGATGAAATCACATTGAAAAACTAAAGGTGTTTCTAAATGTTTAAAAAAGGTTTATTTAAAAAGAGGCTGTGAGTTTAACTCACCCGTCCTAATATTTTTTACTGAATTAGATGAATATAACCGATATTAATATAAATGTACAGAAATAACATTATTTCGGGAATGCATATGTAAACGTAGACAAATGAAATTAGTTTGCTCAGGAATGGAAGTTTAGAAAGAATAAAGAGTTCTCTGTACAAATGTTACCTGAGGAACAAAGATTTAACCTATAGATTATTGTTAAGACTTTATTTGTGAATTTATTCTCATGTTTTCTGAGTTTTTTTAGGATTAAATATGTCTAAGTAAATGAAACAACCTATATTTGCTAATTGTACCTATAAAAAAGAATTTGGAATAAAAATATATTTAAAAAAAATTGTTAAAAATACAAGAGGTAGTTCTCGTCCATGGTTGGGAAATTAAAAATATTATATAGCTGTTCATTTTATTTAAGTTCATTGGTTTCGAATGGATGAGATTTCTTCAGCTAAATTGTTCAAAATATCCCTTCTAAGGCACAATTATATATCATTCTTATTCAGCACGAGTCCTAAAACAGAATTTGTTTCCGTTTTTCATGTAAATTTTCTTGATTTTCGTTTTACGAAAAAAGACATGTTTTAAAATGTATTTTAGGTATTTAATGAAGATAGATATTATTATTATCCGCGTTTTTTGGCAATATTTTTATTCTATTTTAATGATATTCAGCTAGGGCTCGAATCGCTTTCGAAAAGATATATGTAAAAAAAAGCCAAATGCAAACCGCGCTTGTGGCATAAGTATAACCTACCTCATATATGATCCTTAAATCTAATTGGTTTATTTACAAAATTTACGAATTTCGTTTTCCTCATTTTCATTGCAATTACTTTTCAAGATGCAGCGCTGATGTATGTAGTTTATTGCAATTATTTCCAAGATGTTTCCGTACCCAGAATGTGTCCTGTTCCACCACAGTCCAATGGATACAATTTTGTACATTCCTAGGTTATATATAAAGATATGTTTTTGAAGAAATAAAATAGTAAATGTATGTTATATATCACGAAAAATTAATATTCTACAGAAAATGAGATGGGAAAAACAATTTTTGTGCTGAGTCTGGCTGGCCTAAGGAGATTTTAGTTTTGAATTAAGATATATTTTTTGGTACTAGAAAAAACAAAAAACGTTTAATCAAGTAGTTATTTTACTGTATCAGAGTCTCTTACAATTGAAACTAACGGCTAGTATATTTTAGCTAGTTACGTTTGAAAAGTTCATTGCATTCTAAGTATAAACCCGTTAAATATGAATTGCAGACGAAAGTCACTAATCAAAGTCACATTACTTTTTGTTCAGCTGTGTTTTTAATAGAAATATTAGACGTTACAAGCAATTGGAAAAAAAATAGGACAAACATTTTACCGATAACTGACTCAAATTTTTTTGAAATATTACAAAACTCTCTTTTTGTAGCGTATTTTATGATTTAGTGCATTACTTACTATAACTATATCCTCACCCGTGTAGAATTATCTTAATAATGCAACTCTTCTTCTTGCGGTGACTGAACGCCTCCGCTCCGTTCGCCAAACGACATCGATCGTCGAGGTAGGCGGTGTGTCTACGAAAACACTCGGCAATTTAACTTAATAAATATGTCGGCCTCTATCTATCCTGCATTTTTAAGCAATGTCCCAACATCAGTTATATTTTTATTATTATTTTTTCTATAAATCTTAGCGTGATGAAGAAGCGTTTAATTTTCCTTAAAGCATGGGCTTCCTCATAACAATTTGTTTAAATCAAACGATTGAATTTTTACATTAGTACAGGTAAATGTATATATATTTACATCAAATGTTCGTCCATTGACAATGTAAGTACACCAAACATAACTATTTTTCTAATGAAATATAATTAAATGACGTACATGTTTCTATATCATATTTCCAAGAAAAATAACCAACAGGCAGCAATGGATCTTTAGCCATATTTTTTATTATTTAAAAAGTAATTGAAATCAGAAGATATTTATAAAAATACTTAACAAAAAATTTAAATTAATCAGCTGAACTAAAACAAATTTCTCCAATCTAAGGAAAATTAAATTTCCAGGAGATTGATCTAGTAATTATCGAACACAATTACTATTTAACTTATTCCAAGACGGTTCTATACACACTTAGTCATACAAATATTTAAGGGCGTTATAGTTCAAAGTTTAAATATGATGATATTATTTTAGATAATAAATGTATTCATAGATGTAAAAATATTGTGAATTTATCATAAAGTTTTAGTTGAAAAAACATAATTTTTTAAAGAATTTCGTATTTTTATACAAAGTTTGGAAATTACATTTTGAACAATATGTCTAGAATGATCTTATAGAAAATTATGAAAAAATAGTTCAAGGAGCTTTATATATTGTTCTTTCAGTTGATTTTCTACACAACATTTGTAATGAAATTAATTACTTCTTTTGCCCTCGGGAAAATTATTATGTAAATATTTGTGAACGTCTAATAAAATGCACAATGCATGTATCTGGGAAAAATCATTGACACAGGCAAGCACGTGATTAATCTTCTAAGGCTTCTTTTTTGAGGCCTAAAATCCTACAAAAAGAAATCAATCCACCCATGAAAAAATTGAACAAAATTACATATAGAATAGGTATAAAGAAATAATTTTGCATCAACATTTGTGACGGTACTGAGTACATATTAATTTAAATTAATAGATTTCCTTTTTATCTCTAGTCGAGTAAATTCCATATTCTCCACCCGTTTTTTGATACCGTTATGAAAAAAATTAACCATAATTATTTAATATTGGTCTTATCATGTCCATGTTGAGGTTGCATAAACTATTTTATTTTTAAATATAAAATAATTTCTTTGCCAAATTCCATTCAAATCTATTCAGTGGTTTAAGAATGAAGACGTAATAAAGAGATAAATAGATACACTCGCTTTCACATTTATAATATTAGCTTGCTATGCGCGCTATGACTTTCTTCCGGATTTGAACGACAGACAATGGAATGAGTATTCAAACTTCACTTAAAAAGCAAAAAAAACCTCAAGCTCAATATTTTTGGTTTATATTTTTGAATATACACCCAGTCCTTCAGGTCATTTAAATTGACGAATTTATAATTAATTTGAATTCTTCGGTCTAAACATTCGTAGATTAATCGTGCCTCAGGTAGCATTCAAATTACTTTGAATATACTTCTAATGCCTGCAGATGTCGATTTTATCTGCTTTAAAAATAGTAATTTCTAATACACGTGTAAAAATTTTACATAAATATGATGTGATTTCAATGAAAAATTATTTCTTAATGGACAGCCAAATCTTCCGTCATCACGGTCTATTAGACTGCTCGACGTAAGTTCCACTGTCAAGGTAATAGTTGATTAATGATCACAAGCAACTCCAATGCGGCATTCGTGTTGCGACACGGATTCGATGTATTTACATTAATTTAGAAATGTAGCTAGGAATGTAACCAGATTGTGATCGTGACGAAAATATAACGCCTTGTGTACTATTTGTTCGTGTGGACTTATTTATTTTATGTGTGTTCTGAAATTGACCCCTACTTATTTCATATATTGAACCTGAAAGCAGTCTAAAAACTACGGCTACTTGTTTCAAATAGTTTTAGACAATAATTGTTGTTGCGAAAGTGGAAATCTATCACTGCTTGTTTCAAACATAGTAGTATTTCGACTCAAAAAATATAAGATCTGTATGGTCATATTTTATAACTATGTATATAGAACTGTCCCTCATAAAATTAAAAAGTGCCGAACCGGCTTTTTCTGATAATGTGGTTGAATTATTTGAGGACCTACTAGATATGTGTAGAGAATAGTCCATCACAGATGCTGATTTCTTTGGTGATGAACTCTTTAGTCCAATATACAATCCAACCACACCATGTTATAGAGGCTTAATTTTATATACTAAGATACCCAGTTTGTATAATCGATAGCAACCACGTCAACAACTATTCAAACTCTTTAACTATTTCTCTAATTTAGAAACTCGTGTTCAATTCGTTATTTACCTTCAGCGGTTCTTAGCGTTACTCGAACACGTCAATCTCAAACTTCATCCCCGGCCTCTCTTCCCAATTATTAAATTCGTTTACAAGCGATTGACTGCAGATTCGACTTTTAAGCAAATAATGCACGAAAATCCTGTTTTCAATTTCACGGCATTCAGAGCGGCCAAAGTTTGCTTTTGCGCTATTCGATATTGTAAACGATGATTTTAAAAATATCGGTACGAAATCGGGAATATTTCGAAATTTCATTCATTGAAGCTAAGTGTAGATTTTTTATTTTGTTTTAAATAAATTTAATTTGCGTATTATTTTTTCAGACGTTTCTCCGCTAAATTGAGTCTCCAAACAGTTCTTTGTGCATTTATAACTTTTTAACTGGGTATCTAAAAATGTGAAGAAATTAGTTTAACGCCAATTTTTATTTTAATGCAAAAACAAGAGCATTTAAATGTGACGGTAAAAATATTTTGATCAATTTAAATGAATAAATTAAAAAGATACAGACACCCAAATTATTTTTCTATGAAAGATATTTATAATTATTTTAATAGTAATAATGATACCATACACCCTCAAATATTTAAACTTTTATATGCACTGAACCCTCATACAGGAAGTTCTTCCCGAACTCGGCAAGTTTATTTGACTGATATCAAAATCTTTAATGAACTCGAATTAAAATACTGCTTCCAATTATTGCCACTGACACCGGGCTTTTATTATGGCATGTCTTGGATCAAAAATTTAAAATAATATCATGAAAGAAGAGCGTGAATTTGTTTTTTTTGTTATTTATATATATTAAAAATAAATTCACAAATTGCTAAACCAATTCTAAACAATCTTTCACTTTTGAAAAACTACATTACCTTCAATGTGTATATTTCGAAATAGGCATAAGCTATGTTTTATCCTTAAAATTTGATTAAAACTAGCAATATTTGTAACACAAATGAGGATAAGCAACCGAATATACGGATGTATTGAGTTACATTAGGTAAATTGTTAGAGATATAACAAAATAAGGTAAGAAAAAACTCAAGTACTTCAGAAAGATTTACATAAAAGCTGGATGCTGTATGTCTAACTTTTATGGGAAGACTATATTGTTTATATTTATGACCCAAAAAAGAATAAAATGAATTTCGAAATTTACGGCTCTGTTTCATAATTCCAAAATTGATATTTATTAAAATAAACTAAATGCCCGGTTTTACAATTACACGTGTAATTATTTATTAAAACCTTTGTGCAAAAAAATAAAACGGTGTTTCTGAATAAGCAAAAAAAATTACTATGTAGACAGAAAGGCGGCGGAGTTGGCAGTAGGCACGAGCGGGGGGGGCAACCGCTGAATACCACGTCATAAGAATTCACGGCTGATTGCAGGCTTCTTGTTAAAGAATGTCGATTTTTTTTTTTGGAATCCAATTTAATTCAAGATCGCAGTGAGATTTTAAATAAATGATACGCCTTCAACCAAATCAGGTGTGCAGCGTGGTAACATCCCATAAAATGTAGCCATAAATATAATAAAGGTACATCCTGTCATTTTGTGACATCCACCCTCGCAGGTCCACCTAATTAAACACATTTTGTACATCACTGTAGTGTTGAATTATTTCCGCAAATACATATAAATTATTAATATGTACATGACGCTTTGGATGTAGGAAAAATTTGCACGTGTGCACAAATATATGTTTTAATGTATTTTTTTTTAAATAGGATGAAGCAAAAAACATTTTTTTTTGACAAATATTATAATAAACATTGTTTAAATTATTAATAGTTGCACTTACGTGAGACATACCACAAACGTTACTTTATGGATAATTACTTAAATAATTGGATAAATTATAAAAACAAATTAAAGTATTCTATGTTGATTTTTTGGGTATAGTCTCTATATCTTTCAGAACCTGGTAAACGACAAAAGATAGGAACTTGGATAGGAAATGGATATGTAGTATAACCGTTTTTAGTTCAAAGTTATAAATGGTACTTAATATGATTTAACATTACAATGGAAGGAATTAGGAAGGAAGGATGGAATCTCCCATACATTTAAGAGGAGGGGGTGTTCCTGACAACAACGATTTGATGGATCATCAGAATTACAATTTTTAGTCACGATTTGTTACCAGGTCTATTAAAAAAATTTCACTAAGGAAGGTGAAATTTAACTCTTACATTTTTCAATATTTTATCTTTGATACACATCTACTACGTAACACTTTGTAAGTTCAATATATAAGAATGCACTAAATCTTTGTAATGCAAGTTCTACTCGTAATTCTTAGGCACATTACGTTTTAAATATATGACATGTATAAATATACGAATTTTACTGTTGACACCATATTAGCTAAACCACAGCCCTTAGTGTAACCCTGTTCTTGGTACATAAAAACAGGTAAGCCGTAATAGGGTCTATATCTGAATTTTCTACTTATTATATAATGTCATTACACATAGAAATATATGTTATGTATTTCACTTCAAGTACCATTTTTACTTTGTTGTAAAACACATTAAGCTGCGTTAGAAACTGATTTCATCCCACAAGCAATAATGTCTTATTTGTTAGAAGTCTATGGACAGTAGTGACATATTTACAGTGAACGAAAAAGGTGCAATGGTGCAGGTTAAAATGGCCTGATAGAAAAAGAAATGCGATTTTCAGAATGCTCCTGAATTAAATCGCTTTGTTGATTTGATGAAAGGCTAGTTGAGCAAATTTGATTTATATTTAATAGTTTTATTTTTTATACCGATCATTAGTTAGTGTTTCAAACCCTGTACAATGGAGTTAGAGAATACAATGTTAAAACAGTTTATATGTATATATATATATATATATATATATATATGTGTGTGTATGTGTATGTGTGTGTATTGGTGTGCGTGTGTCTAGATATATCTAAAAATATATAGTCATTTTTTTAAGCCTCTAACACAAATTGTGCGTAAATACGGGAAATTTCGGCTATGCTTTGTGACTATATGGCTTTGTTCCGGTGTCTTTGGGATATCTTCCTTCAAGAAAAATATCAAGTATATCCCAATATTCAAGAAATCACTGATCATTCATATGCAATTCATTCTTAGATATTTCGAATTCGAAGCGGGTCGTTTCAGAAACCTTTCACCTCTCACCGATGTTTCATGCCTAATTCTCGATTGCTCGAAAACGGAGAAGACCATGAAGCAGGACTGATCACTTATCATGAACAAACTAATCCCTGGTGTTGTACTATCTCACCTTTCAGAAATATTTACCGAGTTAGAATTACGTTTATATTCTCATCGAGGGCACATGGCTACTTCTAAGTCACTTGAATGCAGCTAACAGCGTGAAGCGGGACTAGTCACTAAACGTGACCGCCCTGCAGTGTCTCACTTTTAAGGAAACTTAACGGGAACTACGTTAAGGTTCTCATCAAGATCTTATTGGGAATTACGTTTATGTTCTCATCAAGATCAGATGGCTACTTCTCAATCCCTCGTAAGCAGTGAGGTATATAAGCGGGACACATACTGATTGTGGCCGCCTTATACTATCATTCGTTTCAGAAAATTTTACAGAGTTGGAATTACGTTTAAGTTTTCATAGAAACCACATGACTGCTCAAAAGTAGCAAAGAAGTGGAGTGGAACTAATTGCTGTTCGTGAACGCTCTGTACCACTTCACATATCAGAAACCTTTACTGAATGGGAATTACGCTTAAGTTCTTCTCGAGATCACATAGCTACTTTTCGATTACTTGAAAGCAAGGAAGAACGTACATCAAGATTATCCGCTAATAATGAACGTCCTATACTATCTCTTGTTTCAGAAACCTTACCAAGTGGAAATTACTCTTAAGTTTTCATCAAGATCACATGGCTCTTTCTCGATCACTCAAAAGTAGCGAAGAAAGTGAAACGGAATAACCGCGATGGTAAAAGCTCGAATATTGTATACGAAGAAGCTTTTAGTTAAAACATAAGTATAAATTTTATTTAAATTTATGTAGCCCTCAACAAATTAAGCTCAAAAATCATGTTAAATTCTTTTACGACTGGCTCTTGCTATTTCATTTTAAATCGAGATTAAATAAAATGTGAAGCCATCTTTCTGCTCTCTCTTTCCTTTGTATAGAATTACGTTATTACAGAAATAAGCAAGTGATACAGTAAAGTAAGAGATATTGTCATAGAATTTTGCTGTGATATTCAAAACCTATTGATAATTTAAAATAACTAGCAAAAAGTACGGCTTTATGAGGGCTCGCGAGTTTTTTAATGCGGGTACATTACAACAAATGCTTTCAGGATGCGGCTGTTGGAGTTGCCGCCCTTCTGTAGTACTTTTGATACATTTGCAGACACTTCTGTGGACGACTTCTGCATTATACTATACAGGAAGTGCTACAGCTCCAACACCATCCAAAATATGACAATAATTCATATAACAATAATTTAAAATACTTAATGATTTTTAAGAACGAATTTTTAATGAGATGTGGTCTTTTTTGAAATAAAAATTTATTTTAAATTATTTAATGAAAATTATAAGAACGTATATACAAATTTAGAAATCAATATATTATTATGTACTAATTTAAAATATTGAAATTCGGATAACCTCTCAATTAACAATTAGAAAAGAACAAAATTAAAATTTGGAAAAGTTTAAACATTCTTTTTTTAACTACCGTAAGGTAAAATTATAATACATTACTTGCTTTTAAAGAAACAATACTTACTCTTTATAAATTTTACTAAAACCTTGAATTTATCATATGAAATTCATCTCGCCTCCCACCTTTTGATATTTATGTGTTTTTAATATTTGCGACATATGTTAAACCAATAGAAGTTTCTTTTTCTCCACTATTTACAACTGTTTCATCTAATGTTTAACCTTATGACTTATGGATTGTAATTGTGAAAGATAATTACAATTGGAATTCCGTCCTGGACCAATTAGTATTCCTACTTTCCCAAAATATAGATATGGGCGGCATTCGAACACAATCACTATTTTCATGGGTTAAATGAGAATAATTTTGATATCGAACCATTATCACTCGTGGCATTGAATCAGAGAGACTACAATTTTCTTCATAAATTATATCTTCAACATAACCTAAAGCTCCATTGACTAATATTTTTCGACCCATAAATTATAACGTAACATTACTTTAGATCCAAGCAATAGGATTATAAAAGGTTCAACTCCGCCTAAATCGTCTAAACTTGCTAATTTTGCTTTAGAACTTTAGAATACTAATTATTAGGAATTTTACAAATTCGTGTATCTCGAAAATCACCTTTACCAGCATGAAATGCCCTACAGATATGTCTATCACACGTAAATTCATTAATTGGTACAGAATCCAATCGAGGCCAATGTAAAATACCAGAATCACGATTTTCTTCCTGAATGTTCAATACACTATTTACTGTCTTTCGATTACATTAAAAGACCGCCGTTGCGGCTCCAGATTAATAAACCTTATCATAAAATTTATTTTGGTTATCATCTTCCCTATATAAATTATATTAAATTTGTTGTTTTTCTTGATCTAATACAATTTGTTGAAAAACACTTTCATTATCCGGTAAACATCGTAAATTATTTTCATTAATATTAATATCACTGTGTCAAGAATTATTGTTTTTAAATTATTTCAACACAGCCTCCACATTATTACGGTTTACAATGAAACGTTTGTACTCTTCACCATCATTTCTTGCAACAAACATTTATTTTGAAATTGTATCAATAGAATGAGGTAAGAAGGCAGTAAAATCTGCAATGTCTTGATGAAAAATTATGACTTGCATACTGTATCCAAATCAACTACCTTTCAGTCGATGTAGTGTAATAACAGGGTGCAACTTGAGTGATTAATGTTCTTCAAAAGATGTTAATTTTTTTAAAAACAACTGTTTATGGTTCAAGGTCCATATTATTGTCTATAGAAAATTTATTGATTTCACTTTTACTTGAAATTTCTGACAAAGAGCACAACAACGATAACATAAATTGCAATGTGTCAGTTCCATTTCTTTCTAGGCAACTTCAAAATTAGAGGCATATTAAAAAAATGTGTACATCCTCGGCATGAATACCATTCAGACTTCAATAAACGGTTACAGTCACATTCTTTACGGTCAGGTACGTCTTCGTCTTTTTTAACCTCCACAAAGTTTAGTTATTTAACCTCCTACTTATTTAACCTCCACAACTTACTATCCATTAAGTTACAATATACAAACATCCACATATGACGTTTCGATTTTGTTAGTAAAGATTCTTTCTAGAAATAATACACATCATTATACCCTATTAATTCTGTAATTTTCTAACAGATGCCGCTAGTAACAATCCAGTTAATAGAAATATTCATACATCACGTATCGATTTAGTTATTAAACATTTTAGAAATATACCACATCTGAACGTATGCTCTATTAATTCCGTAATTATCTAACAGGTGGCGCTAGTAACCACATGCTAGTATTATACATCGTTGTTTTGTATTTTTTTATAATTTTTTGAAATATTTAAATTGAAAAATAGCGATTGATAACAAATCTTGATATGACTTTAAATTATTATGTTAAATTTCAAACCCAGAGGTGTGATAGTTTTTTCGTAAAGTGTACCACAAAACTGTAAGTCTATCGTACAACCGTACTATCGTTTTTGTCAAATTGCTAAATAAAAATTGTGATTTTCTTTTTAGACACAAAATTACGTGTGAATTATACTATAATCTCTATAACAAATTTGAAATTTAAATGTTGGAGCGTATTCAAAGCCATTGCAACATATTCATAAAAATCAAGAATTTTTGGGTCGTGGTATTCATAACAATGTTTAATGTGGGGTTCATTTAATTTATATATAATTTTTTTTGTGGATAAAAATTTCCGATGAATAGTTTTAATACCAAGTGTTATATACGTTATTACGTATATAAATACCAAAATCGTAATTTTAATATTACTAATAATTTTAGTAAATTTGTTGGGTACTTTTATTTAACAGGCAAATATTTATTTTTAACAATTTATTTCTACATTCAATTTTATTAAAGAAAAAATTAGGGGTAAAAAAAAAATTATCTCTCTTTTAAATCTAATATTAGGAAGTTAAAGTTTATAAATAGTTTACTCCAATTAAATCAAGATAATACTGTAATAATTGTAAGAGTTTATATTTGAAAAATATGAAAGAATATTGGTCCAATTATAAATTACACTTTTTTGCATAATTATAAATTTTTTTTTTAATTTGTAATTATAGTGTGGACTCATTTTTTTAAAATGTAATCACTAAATCATACAATTAACAAATTGTTTCCAGAAATATACATTTTATTTCGACCTCTTTAGTCTTTAAAATATATTTTATTGTATTTTTGGATTAATATTTTAAGTATATAAAACAGTTCAAATTTTAATTTGAATCAAAACTAAATATTTTGAGAAGAAAATGGAATTTAACAAATTATATTACGTCATTAATTATCACGTTCTTAAATATAAAAGAGAGGCCATAATTTTGCTAATTATTATTAATTTAGTAAAAATAATTAAATGTAAAGACCAATATTATTAGTGTTACAAATCTACTCATTATTCAAATTAAATCGTAATGCTGATTTTATATTTCTTGTAAATTCAAAATATTTAAAAATTCAAACAATATTTGGTGAATCTAATGCACATTATATTGAATTAAATGGACTGAATGAGGATAAAAATGCATACTCAGAATCGAATAAAATTATATTGATAATCAAATATTATACAATCAGCTATTTCTTGCAGCTTTGTTTGTGTGGAATTAGTTTCCTTTCGGATAAAATCTATTCTATTTTTATTTCTATGAAAAACGCTGCACGTAGGCTAAATTTAATAAAAATCGGTAGAATAATTGATTGATTGACAAACAATCGACGAATAATTTAACTATTTGTTTTATTGCATCTTCGGATAAACTGATCCAAAACACATTGACAATTTTTCATTCCCTTAAAATTAACTCCTTTACTAATTTGAAGAAAGTGCAGACGAAATTGTGCTAAATCCCATTACACAGAAGCTATAGCTTAAAAATTATTTCGAATTTTTAATAGTTCAAGACGAGGCTTTTGTTTCAATTGTAATGATAATATAAAAACTCTCGCGTTGGTACAATAACGTAGATAGTTTAAATTGTAAAGGTGATATAAACATTTTGAGTAGCGAGTTGTGCTGAGCCATTTATGCAGTTCGTGAAATTATAGAGTTACGTGGTAACAATATATATATATATATATATATATATATATATATATATATATATATATATATATATATTTATATTTGTATTTATATATATATATATATATATATATATATTTCCAATAATTAAAAAGCTTAATGGAGTGTGGTTAAAAATTCTGGGAAAATATAAAAGTATGAGCGTAATTTTTTATATGTGTCCATGTTGTTTGGCAGAACTACTCTCATTCTTTCATGGGGAAAAAGAAAAATTAAAACGTTGTGATTGGTTTCCATTAATTCAACTTCAAGAGAGGAGTAACCTCTTCATTCCGGAATTACTGAGTTTCCCTTCGTAACACCTGAAAAATATCTTCACTAAGTGTACTGTGATTCCTCTCGTACCATACTCGCCGGAACTCACGCTCTCCTGCTATCATCTGGTTCATTCATCCACTAATTATTTAAGGAAAAATAATTAAATATACATGACATTTTAAAGCTAAACTTATACAAATTTTCACACGAGAGCCAAAGGATACAAGAAATAAACTTGATATCGTCTTGAACGAAAGTGATAAATAATGATGATGCTAACGTCATTACGGATTGATTTTATTAATTGTATACAAATAAAATTAAACAAGTTTGTGTGCTAATATGGTGGGTGTACCAGTTGCTAAGTTATGTTAGTGAACGTCCAAATTGAGCGAAATGAAACCAAACATTAATCTATAACGAAAGTCATGACAGAAAATCACAAATATTTATTTTACAGTTCACGTTTACGACGTGAATTTAATATGTACGTGGCTCACGCTGCCCCAAAATAATATAAATATACAACATTGAATTGTAAAATTACGCATGAACGATATTTTATTTACACGAAACAGTCACACATTTTTTTCAAAAAAGCATTTCATCTAAAACTCGTCACTGTTAACAAAATCAGGGTTTATTACCCAACATAATTTAAATTAAACATTTTGACGCAACCTCGACCGGAATTCTAACATACTTCGTATAGCGCCAGGTTCGGAGGCACGCCGCGCCACAAAGGAATGTGGTTCCTTTCATATGACATCCCTCACCACGACCGCAGGTACTGGTCACAGCTGTCTGACCAACAATTTATTACTAGTTTGACAATTCTGTGATGATATTGTTTCCATTATTTAGTTTCTCTTTTATACAGCTTTATATAATTCATCATATTTTTATTACTTGTGTTTCTATCTTTTGGGAAGACAGCCAAATTAGTTTAGATTATTGTATATGTACTTTTCAGAGAACTTTCCATTATCACTTCTTTGTTTTTACGAAATTTCAAAAAGATGGAGGATTTTTAGTTCGAAATTATTTGAATAATATATATATGTATATATATATATATATATACATATATATATATATATATAAATATATATATATATATATATATATATAAATATATATATATATATATATATATATATATATATATATATATATATTAATTTACACATATACTTTTAAGTTAAAATTGACATTTAAGCATAAGGAATGGTCACATAAAGCTAACATATAATTTATGATTGTAGTATGTAATATCCTATACTTAGAATATATTTTACTACAGTATATTATCACATATAACGTTATTGTAATTTTATACTAATTTTATAATAATCTGAGGTAAATTTATAATAATCTGAGATAAATTAGTTATGAAGACAGACTTGTAATAAACAAATGAACAAATAAATTAATATAAAGGAAGCAGTCCGCTACAATTATACGACAGTATAATTGCTGTGCAATTACGTTTATAATTATCAGAAGCGCTGATAGACGGTCATACCTCATTTCATCACGAAGACATCACCATATCAGGGCACGAAGAGATAATTTAATAAAGGTAAATTTATATATTTGAGGCGTTTAAAAAGTTGGTGGTTTACATAGGAATGATTATTTTTGAGACTGTAAACGGCAGAGCACATAAGGGTTATGTGCCAAAAGATGAAAATAGATTTACTAAAAAGTACGTTTCCAAGCAGTTAGATTGCTACTTTTTATCATACAAAATTACAATATTCGACTATACTTTTTGTCAAAAATAGAGACCAATTAAGAAAGTAATGTATTTCTCCCATCAAAAACAGGTTAATGATATCAATTTTAAGCAGAATAAACTCAATAATATATGCTTGATAATTCATTTACTTGGAAACTAAAATTCGCCTGTATCAAACTCTACTATTGCCTCTACTATACTACGGAGAATTGTGCTATCCTGATCTTTCAGAAACAATAATTCCAGTTCCTGTTACCAAATCTGCAGTTCTTTATATTCATTTCTCAGCTCTAATTTCTAAAAAAATGTCATACTTCTTATCCTCAAAATATGGCTTTCTATAAGTATTTCTATAAGCATTCTTTGACTGTTATGCTGCTAAGTTATAGGATATGAAAACTTATGGCAGCCACACACGATACAGTATACTTTCGCAAGTCTGGACTTGCGCAAGTATACTGTATCGTGTGTTGGAAGAAAATTGCGCAAGTTATTCACTTGCACAAGTTCTTTATTTCAATTTTCAACTTGTGCAAATTTGCGTTTGCGCAAGTTTACATGAACGTGTGTGGGAGCGCGCGCAAGTTTCAGTACAGTTCTAGCCACCTACACGTACGCACGTCGTTTTGGCGCCAAAATGAACGAGACTTCCGAGCGACATGGAGTTCGCGATATTATGGAAGAATTTATAAATATTTACAGAAATGAGCCTTGTCTTTGGCAAATAAAAAGTAAAGACTACCATCACAGGGACCAAAAAAATGCTGCTTATAATAAATTAATTGAACAATACCGAAAATTAGAACCAAACGCCAACCGTGATGCAGTTGTTAAAAAATTGAATGCTTTTCGTACGAATTACCGTAAAGAAAAGAAAAAGGTTGAAGAGTCAACTCGATCTGGAGTAGGTACCAGTGATGTGTATGAACCTACATTATGGTACTACGAATTATTAAAATTGTTGAATGACGACCAAGGGACGCCAAGATTTGGTCGTAGTAACATCGATGGATTTGAAAGTTCACAAGTAAGTACTACTAGTAATAAAATAAAGCTTAATATTTTGTTTATAATTATGAATATTGATATTAAAAAGCAGGTGGTACTCATTGTATTTATTTATTTATTGTTGGTAAATACATATTTCATTCAGGTAATTCAGACAAAAAATAAAATGTAAAGTATCATGTAAGGTTAGTACACAGGAGCCAGTGTTTCCTCATTCTGATTAAAATCACCTTATGGCCGGTCGGTTTCAATAACTTACTATATCCGTAACTGGAGATTTGACAGTATACCTGTCACTGTCTTTTACATTGTAAACAACAAAGACAGGTATACTTTAAATCTCCAGTAACGGATTATAGTAGGTTATTAAAACCGGCCGTTAATGAATAAAGTTATCTTGCCAAGGTACACTTCCCTCATTATTAAAGTAGTGTACATACTGGTTTCTTATATTTTTGGCAACAGTTGGATTATTTCCAGAGCTTCTTCGTAGTAAAGGTTCCATGTTCGAATCAATTGAATTTAAAGCTGGAGTAATAATTCCATCTTCTCTGTTTTCATGGTCGAAACATTCTGCAGAACTATATGAGTTCGAACATACAGACATTAAAAAGTTGTGCAAAACACAGCTAGCCATTACTACCTTCTCAATACTTTTTGGTTCTATATTAATTTGAGTTTTATATATTCTAAATCTAGAAGACAAAATGCCAAACGCATTCTCAACAATGCGTCTAGCTCTAGAAACTCGATAGTTGTATATCTTTTTTTCCCGTGAAATTAAATCAGCCTGTCGAAACGGCTTCATCATGTCAGTTCTCAAAGCAAATGCGTCGTGGGTTACAAATACATATGGAAGTACTTCAGAACTTCCTCTGATAGGTTCATTTATAGGGATATTTAATTGGTTTGTCTGAAGCTTTTCGAAGAATTTAGTAGTATGAAGCACGCCTCCGTCTGATATTCTGCCATTAACTCCAAAGTCACACATTGTGAATTTATACTTTGCATCCACTATTGCAAGAAGTACCATACTGTGTCGACCTTATAATTATAAAAATATTATAAAATATAAAAATATGAGCCGCTTCCACTTGGGGGAATAATATCTATGTGCTTCCCGTCCATAGCTCCAAGGCAATGTGGGAAATTCCATCTTTCTTCAAAATGTATCGCGATGTTCTTCCATTCTTCTTCGGTTTGTGGGAACTAAAAAATATTTATGTTATTGTTTCAGGAACCCGAATCAGCTTTACATTCACAAGATATGCATGGCAACTCTTCGGAAACTGATTCTATCTCTGAACAAACATCAAGTCGTGCTAGACCTCCCAAAAGAAAAACTACAGATTCGACAGATTTGTCTAATGAAGTATTACATTCCGTCAATGAGCATTTTAAACGTCCTTTGTTAAAGGACGATCGATTTGATATTTTTGGCAAAAATATCGCAATTAAATTGCGTGAATTACCTAAACAGCAGAGACTAATTGCTGAAAAAATTATAAATGATACACTATTTCACGCGGAAATGGGCAATTTGACACTACCACAGTACATTCATACAAATCCAACTCCTAGTCCTCCACCAAACCAAACACAACAATACATGCGTAGAACTCCAACTCCTAGCCCTCCACCACACCAAACACAACAATACATTCGTACAACTCCAACTCCCAGTCCTCCACTACACCAAACACAACAATACATTCGTACAACTCCAACTCCCAGTCCTCCACTACACCAAACACAACAATACATTCGTACAGCTCCAGCTCCCAGTCCTCCACTACACCAAACACAACAATACATTCGTACAGCTCCAACTCAAAGTCCTCCACTACACCCAACACCACACCAAACACAAGAATACATTCATGCAACTCTAGAACCACAAGAGTTAATTCATTTAGAATCAACTCCATCTCCTTCCACTCCGGTAGCAGATAGTCAACAAGAATATGATGATACTTCTTCATTGCAATATAACTCAGACTCACAACATTCATCTGAAAATATCACAGTGCAATTATCTATTCCAGAACATTCTGTTGGAACATATTTATCAAACTTCAATGCATGATTGCACTATGAACGATGGTACGTTCAGATGAATGTCGTGAGTTCAAAATAAACAGTGTAACTTAGTTTTTTAGCTATAAATACATATTGTGTTACCTACATAATTATAATTTTTATTAATATGGAAAACTTGTATTTTTATTACTCACCTTCAAATAATCTTTCCACAGTACTTTATAAATGGCGTCACACGTTTCCGGAATAATTACACCCAAAGCTTGAGGTGATATAATTGTTGTAATTTTCAGGTCTACGTAGCTCCTTTCAGTTGCGAGATACCTTAAAGTGACTGTTGCTCTTTCGTGCGGTGATATGGCTTGCCTCATAACAGTATCTCGTTCTTTGATGTATGGTGTTACCATAGACAGAAGTTTTAAATAAGTTTCTTCGTCCATACGCAGATAGTTATGCCAGTCTTTGGGTGCAAATTTCAATTCATTTAACAAATTGATGTGCGAATAATGGTTTCTTTTTCCTAACTACTCTTTACTCCAAAACTGTTCGATTTCCCTTTTGAGTTTTCAGTTTTTTCATAGCTACAATAAAGCCAACTAATGCCACTGCATTATCCATATCACAAAACAACACAACCAGGTAGCTCACTTTCAAAAAATGATATTGTTTTAAATGGAGCAGGTACGCACGCTTGTACGAATATCAGTGAAATGATATTTGTGCAAGCATGCTTGAGCCGTTTGTGGTCGGCTCCGAAATACGTGAATTTGTACAAGTCCAGACTTGCGAAAGTATACTGTATCGTGTGTGGCTGCCATTACCCTTTAAAAATAAGTTGGAACCAATAATTGAGTAAAACTATGCCGCAAGTGGCATTGGTAGTTTCTAAACGTTTATTAATATCATACAAAAAAAGAAAAGAGTACAGTATGGAATTCCTTATTTTCCAAGATTCCGCTTTATGACAGTTACGTCGAATGGTCTGGAAATTATTTTCTTTCCAAATTACTATCGGTTATCAGCATTCTGATTATATAAAATGTTAAAAATCATGTCTTTTTATCATAATTTACCCCACATTACATACATTAAATTCCCTCTAAATTTAATAATAGAAAAAAAGTTGCTAAATAGATCAATAAGTAGCAGAATATGGCTGCTGTGTCATAAAAATGTATTGTCATTTTTGAATTGTGTTTTAATTTTGTTCAATACATATTTTTAATATCAATACTAAAAACGGTAGTCGTTATTGTACCAACACGATAAGACTTACTCAATAATAACCACAAAGCAGTTCAGGAAAGGTCATAAAAACAACCTTTCAGGAATATAACGTTAATATTAAAAATACGTTAATAGTAATTGGGTGTAGTATGCTTCATAATATATATTATGGCTTTTTACTTTACAAATAAAATACGGTTATATATAGTAGGTATGTACTGTTTTTATTTCTCATATTCTTCACATCAATAATCTTAGCGACGGTCCACCTCGAATGGAATAAGCGTACCGAAGTCATTGAGTTGTTAAATATTTTGAAAACTTTGTGGTTATTGTGGAGCGAGCGTTGGCGTATTCCTGAATATCGAGAGTTAGATATGCCAAGAATTACATTATATGTTGTATCAAATAATAATTAATCATCATTATTTACTTATGCTCTATAAGTGTACACTGGGAATGTTTTTTTTCTGTTCCAGTATGTTTATTAATAAATAAATTAGCTTCAATGAGGGGCGAATACTTTCGACACAATAATCTGTTCCATAGAGGCGTGGGCGTTCCTCGCTGGAAAATTTAAGCCGTTGTATTCTTGGTTGTATTGTATATTGTGTTTTGGCTTCATCCACCAATCATTTATTGGTACTCTAATTGTGTTGCTTAATTTGAATAGTGTTCAAAAGTATCAATATTTAATAAAACATAAAATGCTGTTCGATATTCATATCAAAATTAAATGATGCTTCATTGACTTTCTTCAAGGAATTATAATAAAATTATTGTGTGTAAAAATTGGGATGATAACTTATTTAAAACTGGTTGAATTTTAATCTCCAATTAGAACTTTGTTTTTAGTGAACATTCAAATTTTACTGTGGTTATTCTCCGATTTTATGAAATAAAAGTCTATGTAAATTATTCAGTTATTTTACACTAGGTAACTATATAATTAGTCACAATTAAATAAAACTACGTGATGTAGTATTATTTCTTCTTTAGCAAAGATAATCTTTGCTAAACGGCCCACCTGAAGATGTTGTAATACAACGAAACCTAGGTCATGGTAAAGAACTTGAAGAAAGTAGAAATAATACTACATCACGTAGGTTCATTTAATTGTGAATAATGCATTTTTACAAAATTAACGCCAAATATATGCAATATTTATAATGAGTGAAAACCTTCGATTAAAAATTTGTCACCATATTTTTGTCAGGTGGGTGGTAATATAGATTTGTTCTTCGATTAATGTTCATTTGCATGTTCATAAAAAATTATAACATTTAATTTCATTAGGAATGTTGTTATAATATTAAACGAACGGACCATTGATCCGTATCCGCGGCGTATTTATGGAAACGCATCTGTTTCAATCTCACCCTAATCATTCTTATCGTTTTGACCAAGTGATTGTCCAAATACTTCAAAATATAAGCCCTGGTTGTCAATATAATATTTTCGGAATACTTTTATTCTTAACTCATTGTGAAATGATTCTTTAAGCTTTGACTTAAACTAGATTCCAAGTACAGGGATCAATACATTGTCAGATCTTGCTAGATGCCAACCTAGGAATGATGTTTAGAATATCTTTATGTTTCTTGACTGCATATTAGTTAGGATCTGATAAGTTAATCCTTCCAAAAATTAATTAAATAAAAGGTATGAGAAAAGTCATAATTTTTAAAATTTAACTGAAATATGAAGCATCTAATTATGATATAATATTTAAAATAGTTTTTTTTAAAAATACCGTATCTTTTCAAACGACTAAATTTTTACTTGTGGGCTCTCAACCTTTCATACTATAAGTTTATTTGTGTTTAACAGAACAGATTTTTATTGCATAAACAAAAAACTTGTTAAGTGCGAGGTGAATTCGTACTATGAAGGTTTCGTGCACATTTAGGTACCTATAAATATTTTAATTTTCATAGTATTTCTATTAAACAATTTATATACGTAATTTTTGCAAAATAAATATATTGCCGACTACGTCTTTCACGTGCGTAAAATCATGGCATATGTCTCAAAAAATGTGTGATTTACGATAATCGCCACAATATTTTGTTCAGATCGAGGGAACCAAATTTGTATTCCAACTTTTATTCAATTAAACCTTCAGAAAATCGAGATTGATGTTTTTAGTATTTTAGGATCTATTGCAACATTTCATTCGTAAATCTATTTTAGATTGTATTATTCAAAAATATTGCGACATATTTATGATTTTTAACTAATTTATACAAAATTTCTAGTCACTTTTTATGAAAGATAATGTTAAATAAAAAAAGGATGGTACAGAAAAATGTTAAAAATTAACAAATATATTTAGTTCATTTATAGAACAAAAATGATGGTCACTACATTAAGGTGATTGATTTTCTTCACAAAAATTAAACATAAATGATACAGAAGACATTCAATTATCTTAAATATCCATGTATTGTTTCGTTTTGTTAGAATAAATTAATTATAAAAGATTTAAAACGAGCCGCCCAAAGCTATCAATCAAACTCAATAAAAGCTCCCGAGCTGTCGGCGCTTTCAAACTTGAACTTAGGAAAGATCAGCTTGATAAAAGCACTTTATCTAGGTTAACACTTGGGTTTATGTGGCAACGACTTCATAAATGAGTTACAAAAGTAGGTCTCTTGGAGTAAAATAAGACAAAATAACAAAAAAAAAAGAAAAATCCAAAAAAATACCTTGGAAAAAATTATGATGTTTATCGAGAATTTAAAAGTATATTGATATTAACAATGTTGAGCAAAGAAAATTAAATGATTAAATGTGTACTGAACTAGATCTAACAATATTTCTCTAGTCTTTAAAAATAATCTTTACACTATTTTTGTGGAGTCTATCTTCGTTAGCTTCGTTCTAAAAAATAATAAACGGAGAAATCCTAAATATTTTCATGATATTCTTTATAGGTAATTTAAATAAATTAGATAGTATTTAAATATCAACTCAAGGCGTGAACTACTATTACACGAACCTACTCCCTCAATCTCGATTATTTCTTTCATTCATTGCGAATTGCTAAATTTTGCTTTGAAATTTGTTATCCGAATCACTCTTCTCTGATTGATTCACCGATAATTGACTTCTAGTACGTTTAGCTTGAGCAGAAACGTTTGTTAAATTGGATGTGTCGCTATTTAGAATTATAAAAATGTTAACTGCCGTTACACGTAATAAGTAATATTTACAAGTATGATACCACGAATCAAATTCAGGAGTTGAATTGTGTTTTGTTAAAAAGTGTACATTTCTTTTTGCTGAAATCACAAGTTGCCCAGAAATTTTTTTCCAAAACTGTTGAGAGCTTTTTAAATATTTCCTTAATATTTTCTTCTCATTTTGATGCAGAGAATCTAGACCTTATATGACAAATGCATACTTTTGTTATATTCTGTAAATAGATTTTACAACAAACATTTTTTTTGGTTCGAACCGGAAATTTTCATTGAAATTTCGAAATTCGTAAAAAAGTTACCAAAGATCAAAGGATACAAACAGAGGTTTTATAGAAATATAAAATACTAATAAAAAATGTTTACTTGAAAATATGTTCATGTTTTTAATAAAATGATATATGGTACTTCACTATTACTCTTAAACATAGCAAAATAATTTCCTAAGGATAAAGATGGCATGAAAATGCCAAAAATAACGTTATTTTGAAAATATTTGCCTCAAAAATGGCTAATTAGTTTCAGATGCGCAGAATGGCGTAAAAAGTAAAAAGGAAGAAAGGAAAAAGGGAGGTAACCGCACTCTGTTGTCGATATGTGTTGTTTCATATTATGCTCATGTTGTAAACTTAACGGGGCGATATAATCATTAGCAAAAATGTTTTTATTCCGAAGTATAAAGCGTTCGATATTTATCTCCATGACATAAAATACTTACATGAAACATATTACCGGAAAGTGTTGAATAGACTTAGGGGATAGAAAGAGATAGACAAAAAAAACTCAAGTCGGCATTATAATTAGGACTAATTATGTTAAATAATAAGTTATACATTCACATTTTTTCCAAGTACCACACAAATGAGGATTATGTTTTCGTTTAAAAAAATTATATATCTATTTGTTAATGTGCTAGAGAGATACCAATGCTCTTTTTAAGAATAGTATTTTCTGCAGGTCAATAGATATCATATGGACATATAAAATATATATTATGTTTTTATATATTTTATTTGTCCATATATTTTCCATCGCAACTGTATATCTATATTCGTTTAATTTAATATTAGATTGCTTAAAATATAGAAACATTAATTAAAGAAAACGTATATGGCATTGTTAATTTTACAAAAGAAAAAATTATTTATGGAAAAACAAGTTATATCATCTATTATTTTCATTTGAATGGGATTAGAAATATGAAGATAATAGTCATAATCAATCTATTTTCATTTTTAATTCCTGTTTCCAGATTGAATAGGAATTCGAAAATTCATTATAGGAGACGATGAAGATAAATACATATAACTAACATAGAAACGCAATTTTAAAATTACTCTTATAAAACTAGATTTACGTTTACGAAAGTTTTTTTATTTCAGACTTCGGTGGAATTGATGTTAATGGGGATATATAATTAGGTAAACTTAATATTTTTGAAATTATATATTTATAAAACTAAAAACAAAAGTTTAGAAAATGACGTAAGATGGAATCAAGGTGCCACAGAGATCAAAGATTACTAGAAGTAAGATTTTTCGGGCAATCATTCAGGACATATAAATTTTTGAGATTTCAAAGTTTTTTAGGTTGGACACAACAATACGTTTCGTGGAATAATAGTACCCTACATTACTTGTTTGAAAAAAAAGAGGCTAGCTAGTAAATGGATTTTTACTCCAGGATTAAAATAGAGATACATAAATATGGAATATTAATATTATTTCATTGGAAGCTATTCATAAATTAGAAATAGCGGTTAGAAAAAAGAAAACGCCAGAACAAAAACCAACTGACGCTCTTGTAACAGCGTGAGTTATATGACTAAGGCGAAAAAACTTCAAGGAAAGGTTTGTTCATAAGAAAAGAAATGAAGAGAATGATTTTTAAGAAATAGGTTTAAAAATTGTAACGTTTGACTAGAATTGCAAGTGTACGAAGTAAAAAAGTGAAGTTCATTAGAAAAAGTTAAGTATTTTCGAGATATTACAGGTTTCGTGCCCAACCTGACAAATCGTTTTCTGAGAAATCGAGAAATATATTAAAAAATTTAAACGATTATAAGAGTATAAACAGAAAATTCAAAATATGTTAACTTTCTAATCAACCTGTAAAAAGTTTAAGTAACATGCAACATTTGCAGGGGTTACCCATCATGGAAATAACAATCGCGAAACTTCGCCAAAAGTTGTTAGCGAGGGGCAAAATTTACTTATATTCCTCTTCCTCGAAGTAATAAATCGAAGGCAGATCGCTTATTGCAAAATAAGTATAATGTACTTTCAGGTAAATAGATTGTTGCAGAAAATAATTTGTTGTAAAAACGAGTAAAAAATTGTTCTAATGGTAAATTTTTAGTTATTGGTGAAATATTTAAAAATTATTCAGAAAAAAAATTATTTACATTACTCATTATTAATTGGAAGCACATTATATATATATATATATATATATATATATATATATATATATATGTAGGTGTATATATATGTATATATATATATATATATATATATATACATATCTATATATATATATATATATATATATATATATATACGTATATATAATTTACAAATAAATGTGAATAAAGCCCCTCCTGCGTTCCCAACGCTCTGTTCCATTCACTTTTTTATCCTTTGAAAACATGGACAATGGATGTTATGATGTTGTTTTAAGACTGTGTTAATAGACTTTGTTAAGGAAAAAACATCCGACGTCACAGAGTGTTATAGTCGCGACATGGTCTCCATTTTCCTGAAGAAGTTACGCTTCAAAAAGGAAATACAAATAATACTGTCAATAAACTTCGTGTGAGAGAAATTGATGAGCCTCCTAGTGAAACAAGAAATACTTGTAACTTTGTGATGTCCGTTTGTTAAGACGAATGAAATTTTGTAAGCGTATGATTTACATAAATGTAAAAAATTCAATGAATATTTAGGGAAATATTTTTTGGAAAATTAAGGTATTCACGTATATATTGGTTTTCACATCTAATTGAAGAGAGGTCATTGGTCTTTTAAACTGGAACTAACGTTTCGTTTCCCGTTTATGTAAATCTACGTTTGGGAAATATTAAATCTAAAAATATGGTGTAATATTTCTCCTTACCGTTAACTATTTCATGATGGGTTTGTAAAATCACCACAAATTCTAGACACTAAACTTTGATTATAACTTTCACATAGAAGTATTTTGGTTAATTTGCGTCATAAATTTCACTTTATATAAATATCACGAAATACTAAGAAATTATATTTGTACATATTTCTGCATACACTCGTCTGTTTATAAATTAAGGGGAGAATGATAATGTCCTCGAAACATTACATAGATTTTGATACGTTTCACAAAAGTCATATTTTTGTGGAAATTCTTACAGAAGGTAAATTTTATAATAACTCTAACAATGATTTTCATAGATAACTTTATAAATATTTTATTACTGTTGGTCTTTCAACAGATTCCCTAATATTAGTCCTGCATCATCGGTGCTCATTTTAAACCTCTTTTCTTTCATAAATTTCACAATGATACGATGTTCCAACGCAGACCTAATAAGAATAACTTTAACGCACCCAATTTCCTGCCCGCCTTTTTCATGTATTTATGTTGAAATACGCTTCATAAAAGTGTAAATAGATACCAATGCTTCGGCGTGAAGTTTCTTTGATTCTATAACCCCATTGGCGAAATGTCCACCCAGGCAAAACGATCCATTTTCCTTTATCATCACGACGCCCGATTTCACCTTCTTATATATTCTGATGCACATACACATAATATGCAAACGTCCTTTGTTAAGAGCAAATTTACATAAAACCTTTTCATACCTACGCCTGCCGGCATTATCGAGGAATATGAAGGCGAGATCGCTGAGGCGAAAACTGACGTATGGACATTGGCCCTCATCTCCGTTTCAACCGACACAAGGACGTATTGTCTTTATTGACATTATCAAAAATAAGGTTTATGTAAATTTTTACCACCGTCGTGTTAAACCAGTTTGGAGAGAGACGCCAGGTATGGTTTAAAATGCAATTTGAATATTCATATCTAGTTTTAAATATGCAAGGACACTTGTGCGAGATGATAACTTTTAATATTTTTTGAGGTGTCTGAAGTGGATCGGTGCGGGTATTTTACAAAGGAATACAAGTGGATTAAGGGAGTGGTGACGATAATTATATCATCCTGCACTTGTAGAAAGGATTTTCATTTCAGAAAACAAAATTGTACACTTTGCATATACAGGCGTATTTATAAACAAGTGGATGCTGTCTAATTGCTCAGGGTTCGTGAATCCTGCACTTTTTAATTATTAATATTATTTTTATTAACAACCAAATTATTAATATATTATATTATTTTTATTATCAACCAAATTATTAATATTATTTTTTCACAAAGTTTATAATTTACAGTTTTAAAATGTTATTTACTTTATCTACATGCTTTCTGCAATTAATTTTATACTAGATGACCATTCCGACTTTGCTTAAGGCCATTTTTAATAAATTAATTCTAAACCATACATATTTATACACACACACACAAACATTTATGTATATATATATATATATATATAAACATATACACACACACACATATATATATATATATAGCTTGTTCTTTAGTTGACTACAGAAATATAGAGTATAATCTTAGATTCTTATGATATAAAGTAAGTTATAAAAATTATATATAATAAGTACTCGTATACATAAAAGACTTTTCTTATATATTTTGTTATTCCGTATCATTTTTTAAACATGTTTCTATTTTGGTTCCACAAAGCATTCGGGACAATTTCCAATACCGCAACTTAAAACGTAAAGCTCTTTATTCACGCGTTCTGTAATGTTCATCTGAATCACATTAACTACAAAAACCAATTAGGAAAAGTTATTATCATTAAATTAGTGTGCTATGAGTAATAATAATTTTTTTGCTGTCAAAGAAACGCGAGTGAAGGACTGTTTGTAAAAGGAGGTATGTTTCTGCAAATATTCCTTAACTTTCCATTCTACTAAATTGTAGAATAATTGGGGTCCTGATGGACCCTCAGATCAGGTTTTCAAAGTTTGCCTGTATATAAAGTAAAGCCTATGCATAAGTCCCTGTCATAAGAAAAACTATATTTTAGGTCTGTGTTTTTTATTTTAAATATTACGATACAAAGATTAATTCATTAAGTTAATAAAATATTTGTTAGTTACGCTTGTTTGATTGTCTTCTTTATCGAATTGGTCTATCTGTTCTTAATGAATATCAGCAATAATTTTCGACTTATCTATCAGGTAAAAATAAACAATTAATGGGAAGGGGAAGGGGAAGGGGAAGGGGTAGGGGAAGGGGAAGGGGAAGGGGAAGGGGAAGGGGAAGGGGAAGGGGAAGGGGAAGGGGAAGGGGAAGGGGAAGGGGAAGGGGAAGGGGAAGGGGAAGGGGAAGGGGAAGGGGAAGGGGAAGGGGAAGGGGAAGGGGAAGGGGAAGGGGAAGGGGAAGGGGAAGGGGAAGGGGAAGGGGAAGGGGAAGGGGAAGGGGAAGGGGAAGGGGAAGGGGAAGGGGAAGGGGAAGGGGAAGGGGAAGGGGAAGGGGAAGGGGAAGGGGAAGGGGAAGGGGAAGGGGAAGGGGAAGGGGAAGGGGAAGGGGAAGGGGAAGGGGAAGGGGAAGGGGAAGGGGAAGGGGAAGGGGAAGGGGAAGGGGAAGGGGAAGGGGAAGGGGAAGGGGAAGGGGAAGGGGAAGGGGAAGGGGAAGGGGAAGGGGAAGGGGAAGGGGAAGGGGAAGGGGAAGGGGAAGGGGAAGGGGAAGGGGAAGGGGAAGGGGAAGGGGAAGGGGAAGGGGAAGGGGAAGGGGAAGGGGAAGGGGAAGGGGAAGGGGAAGGGGAAGGGGAAGGGGAAGGGGAAGGGGAAGGGGAAGGGGAAGGGGAAGGGGAAGGGGAAGGGGAAGGGGAAGGGGAAGGGGAAGGGGAAGGGGAAGGGGAAGGGGAAGGGGAAGGGGAAGGGGAAGGGGAAGGGGAAGGGGAAGGGGAAGGGGAAGGGGAAGGGGAAGGGGAAGGGGAAGGGGAAGGGGAAGGGGAAGGGGAAGGGGAAGGGGAAGGGGAAGGGGAAGGGGAAGGGGAAGGGGAAGGGGAAGGGGAAGGGGAAGGGGAAGGGGAAGGGGAAGGGGAAGGGGAAGGGGAAGGGGAAGGGGAAGGGGAAGGGGAAGGGGAAGGGGAAGGGGAAGGGGAAGGGGAAGGGGAAGGGGAAGGGGAAGGGGAAGGGGAAGGGGAAGGGGAAGGGGAAGGGGAAGGGGAAGGGGAAGGGGAAGGGGAAGGGGAAGGGGAAGGGGAAGGGGAAGGGGAAGGGGAAGGGGAAGGGGAAGGGGAAGGGGAAGGGGAAGGGGAAGGGGAAGGGGAAGGGGAAGGGGAAGGGGAAGGGGAAGGGGAAGGGGAAGGGGAAGGGGAAGGGGAAGGGGAAGGGGAAGGGGAAGGGGAAGGGGAAGGGGAAGGGGAAGGGGAAGGGGAAGGGGAAGGGGAAGGGGAAGGGGAAGGGGAAGGGGAAGGGGAAGGGGAAGGGGAATTATAAAAACTTTTCTAATTATTTATTTTTTATCAAAATTAAAAATTGATATTAAACTTAAAAACTAAAATTTAAAATTTTTGAAGGTTTCACTTCTACCACGTGTGAATTGCACACTTGATTTTTTTCTATATTAAACTGTATTTCTGAAAATAATTCAAATTTTTAAAAAAATTAACGAAATTTTTATTGGCTTATTTTATTAGATATACTCTAGATATTCTCTCTTATCGCGACTTCATAAGCCAATGTTGTCTAATTGTTTGTTATAACTACAAAAAAAATATGAGTTAATTTTAAAAAAATAAAGTAATTAAATCACTTAGTTTTTAAGGCCGCATATCTGTTGAAGTTCTCGGAATTTTCTGGCATTTTCTTGGATATTAATCACCCACTTATATAAGATAGCTGTCTGCGATTGAAATTTCAAAAAAATTAGTTAATTTTGACTGAAATACTCTAATATTTAAAAAACAAACGGGTAGAAAAAGTGCTGGAAAGATTCATACTACGCCATTAAACCACGTAACGCAACAAACGCCTCTGATTGGCCATTTTTCAATTGAAATTTTCAGCTATTGTCAGATTGTATTCCAAATTGATATGTGGAACGGAATTTCCAATACTGCCAAAATTGTAATTCACTTTGGAAAAAGGTGACGAATTGCCCATTTTGAGTATATACGAGTCATTTTTATCATAAAACCGTACTTACAGGGCAGATAATATTTAAATGAATCACTAAATTATTACAATTATAATCTACCTGAATACCAGCGGACAAACCAGGTCTGTACGTAGAAGTATCTCAAAGTGACTGTGAGTTTAACTCTAGATTACTTCTAAATTAAAGTTTATTGGAGGGCAATAATAAACGGACGTGAGCATCGTCGTAATCTGCATATTAATACACCTCAGGCGTTAGGATTAAAAATAATCCAGAGGCGGCTTAACTCGGCTGACGAAAACGCGCCAGTTAAGTTTGTTGAAATGAAATGAGACGAAATATACTACTAAGCAGATCTAGGTGGGAGAACTCTTTTCATGTCTCCATGCTCTAAGAAAAGACGCTAAAGCTCTCATGTGCTTAAATATGTATGAATATTTAAGAAATAATATAGTAGCTGGTGGAAATATCTAATACTTAATGTAAAGATTTATGAAGTGTGATATCGTTTTCATACATGAAATTTCCCAATAACTATTTGAATTGAAAAATTTCTTTTCACTTTTATAATAATTTCAGGTACTCTTATTAAATACTCAGTTTTAAGCTAATAATTGCTAGATTCTTTGTAATTTTTGAATATGAATCTTTGTAATTGTAAGGCATCGAACGTTATTTAAAAAAAGAAATATATATATATATATATATATATATATATATATATATATATATATATGTATATATATATATATATACAGGTGTCCAGTGGCAGATATCGAAGTTTGAACAAACATAGTTTCTGAACGCAACACATGAGAGGGGCGCGGGGGCATCGTTAGAAGCACAAGCGGTACGGATGTTTTAGTAGCCATGGAACAGTGGAGTGGAGAGCACCGCGCTTTTGCCGTCGAGGCGTACATTTCGAGTGGATTTTCGCTGTCTGTGGCACGCTGTCGATTTAATAATCGGTACAATATTCGTCGATTACGTGATGGACCATTGATCAACCTCATTCAGTCATGGATAGCAAGGTTCAGAGCTACAGGATCAACATTAAATAGGCCCAGGCCGGGACCTACACCATATGTGTGATGGTTTCTGTCGTTGAAAATCCCCGTTTATCACTGCGTACACGTTCATCGAAATTGGGAATTCCGAAATCAACTTTACAGGTAATAATGGGAAAAAAACTCAAGTTTTACACGATTCTGACTTTGAATTAAGAAAAACTTACGCGGATGTGATGTTGAGATTTCGTACTGCTACCCGGAACCTTAATTTTTTCAATTTTCATTATCCCCTTATACAAGTTGCATAAAGAAAAATGTTTTCAGTGTTATTAATTATAATGTTACATATGGAAAGACCTAAAACTATAGAAGCTCTGAGTTTTTGTTCAAATACCTAATGCAACAGGGAGATCAATGTATTATCGCGAATAAAATGTGTGGTTTAATAGTTTCGAAAATAAAGTGTTAGGGCAATTTTTTATGTATTTATCGGTATATATTTTAAGACATGTTTTCTAAAATATAAAACCATACACTATTTTAACATTTTTTAGGTATTTAAGTTGCCTCTTAAAATTTAAAAATAAATATTTTCAAGTGTTAGCAATGTATTATCATTTGGGCAATGCCATTAAAGAGCTTTAGTCATTAGCGATCTGTGAGAAAAACAAATGACAGAGACGGGCAGGTGGACATGTAATGGTCTTATAAGGGTACCATTTTTCCATTCTATTTACGGAATTCTTATAAATATTTTAGTGTTTAAATGTTGTGTTCTCATAATATATGCATATGTCAAAAGAGTAAATGAGAAAAATCTCTCCTTTAAAACATATTTCCACAAAGTATCTTCGATGTAGTGCTGTTTTTCTTTTACTTTGTTCGTTTTATTATATTACCGTTTTCCAGATACATTTAATATATTATAAAAAAATTTTCGTTATAACGAAAGTACAAGTAAACTCTATAGTTTCGAAATTAATATTGAGTTAATTTAATTTTACATTTTTGCTTATAAATTGGAGTGCTACATAACATCACGCGTTGATTGATTAACTTGTTAAGTGGCACCACTCGTAGAATCTGTATCTCATGTCACTAGTCGCATGGCATTACTAATAATGTATTCACCTCTTATCTTTCGCATGTGTCACATACCTTCTTAAATATTGTAAGTCACGCTTAATGTTGGTGTTTATATTAAACACAAAATTAATAGATTTCACCCAGGATTAGTTTTGATTACAGGCCATCGATAATTTCTTCATTACATAAATTTAGAGAATGTCCAGATATACAAAAGTAGTTGCACAATTTCAGTTTTAAATTACTAATTATTTACGGTTGTCTATGATTTATGTCCCTAATAAAGCCTATATATGTGAAATTGAACATAAATATTTACTTGGGCGAATATATAAAATTATTCATTTTATTTTTTCTGGTTCATATATGTGTTACTTCGGAAAGATACCTGACGATTTTTCATTAAGGCGATAAAGCCAATATAAGAAAACCTTTCCGGTATCCGATCCAGAAAGAGGTGCGAAAAAACAATTCGGTTGAAGCGGCTCTAATTTAAATGAATTTCACCTTAAGTGATTGCATGAAGAGCAAAGGTTAATGACTTTAATTCATTAACTTCGCTACCGCAATAGCCTGAAGTGAGTGTTTCACCATTATATATTAGATATTTTTGCGGAAAATGTTTTTGTTTGTTCCAGGAGTTTTTATGGTTTATTGTAAATAGAAAACATGCGAGTGAATGAAGGTGTTTGCCTATCGCCTTAAGCTTCAAAAGAATATTTTAATTCATTTGTTTGATATAAGTTTAAGAATGTTACATGATAGTCTCCAATCCAAACTTTTCATGTATTGAACACATTTTTTATATATTTGTAATGGGACTGACTCTTTTATTTTTAAATTTGCATCATGTTTATAGATTAGATTATATAATTTACACAATTTGTAAGGTAGCATATATTTATAGCCTTAGTCTTTTTATTTTTTTGTAAAATTGGGTCTTAATAATTATAAATAGAGAAAAAAATTGCCTTATTACTTTTTTATTGGTTGTAGGCATTAAGGAATTTAAAAATATGATTTTTACATATCACTCATTTATAATTTTGATATAATAAGGAAAATTTTAATGTGTTTTTTTTAAATAAAAACTAATTTTTATATTTTTAAACGTATATCCTTATATTTTGAACGAATGGTCTGAAAAAAGCCAAACAAGAATTCTGTAACGTTTTAAATATAGATTTCGAGTAAATTCGATCCTAAATAAAAAAACTAAGCCGTATAATTTTTTTTGACAACAGTTTCAAACTGTTCATTAACGTTGTAAAAAGTAAGAGGTGAAGCAATGAGAGGCGAGCAAAAAGAGGTAAGCAAAAATTAACACTTTGGCCTTTATCTCCTTAAATAATTTTATCTATTATAATTAAAATAGTCATCTGGAATAGCTTATCAGGTGCCATCGCTACTTTTTTAGTTTTTGTAGAACATATATTTCCGGAACAGATTCTCAAGATTGATGGGCAGAATGGATTTTTGAGCTCGGAACTTATTATTTTCTTCCTTCCGCTAAGCATTGTCAATTAAAAAGCTCATAGTTAAATGGATGCTCCTTCCATACTTTGTGAGCCTCTGAACGTGCACTACATATATTTACGTACATAGTTTCAAAAACATGCAAACTCCGTTGTGATTAGTACCCACTCACTAACATTTCCATTAAAAATAGCCTCGTTTCACTAACATTTCCATCAAAAATATCTGCTCACGCGATACTTTCATAATTTCGACGACAAAATGTCTCAATAATTTTTTGGTTTGTAAAATTTAATAAAATTAGATTTTTACATATTTCTTAGCTTTATAGAGAAATAATTTTATTGTTTGTGTGAGTATGGAAAAGGTCGCTACGGTTTACGTCTACTGTGCGAAGAAGCCATTACTACGCATGTCTGAGATTTTAATGTTTTTACTCAATGATCACACATGTCGTAAATAACTTCGAACACAAATCCATTACTGTTTCGTTGCTCCCGATGAACCAATGGAAAGTCCTATTATTCCAAGAGCTCATACCGCATTTGGAACAGGTATTTTAGGGCGTTAGAAATTTTTAACAATAGTACTATATACTCAGGAATGGAAAGTCTTTCTGACGTGATAGACCTCGTTACAACTGCACATTATGCAAAGGTTTCAAATAAATCATAGCATTATTACATTAATAAATATGGAAATAAAAGTCGAAAACGTTTTAGGTGGTGTAAATATATAAGTAGACCATTCCGAATTCGAATTAAAAAATTGATCAAAAAAATATTACAGGTGAATTTATTGAATATCAATATATTAGAAAGATAAGAATACTGACAAAAACAACGGTTTTAAATAGGCGCCATACGTAAAGAAAAGTTGTTCTTGAATTTGAGTGACAAAAGTCATGGGTAGATGTGAAAGTGAGTGAAAACATTGTAGCGAGTCAGTATTCTTACAAATGTTAAATAAATACACCATACAAATTTCAGCCACCCTAAAGAATTTTTTGGAAAATTTTGTAATACAATTTGAGGGTACTGTTATTATATTTTTAGACTGTCTAAAACGTCTCGGATATTTATTTGTATAGTGATTATTGTATCTAATTAAAAATCATTTAAGTGTCATTAAAACTAAAATACTTTCTATGCTGTAATTTGATGAAAAACTTGCATGATGTGCAGTTGTAACGAGACCCATCACGACCAGTAAAACTTTCCATTCTTTACTTGACTAGTATGTAAGTACCACCGTTCAAAATGTCTAATCCCTCTAAATACCAGTAAAAAATTTGTTATATATTTCCGAGCTATGTATTCAAGGCCTTTGCATTTCGTCATTTATCCGGTCATAGGCGCTAATATATAATATGATGATACATCTCTTTAAATCCACCAGTATATCATTTGAGATTTTACATGAGTCCAAAACTTTATTTTGGGTAATCAGAAACTTTCAATACAAAATTAAGCAGCGCACATATTCGCAATTTCTGCCATTTTGACACTTTGTATGTGCTCTATATGTATTTCAATTTCAACTTATTCCATTTACAAATGGCTCGACAATTTTAGAGTCGCTATGCAGACAGCGAGATAACATGATATTGCTTTGCTAATAGAATTTTTGTATCTGACAAAAATACAAAAATATCAAACATTTACTTGCATAATTTTACAGTTTTATACTATTAATGAGAATTTATACTATGAGAATTAAAGTTGTAATTGAAAACCATTTTCAGCCTTTTATATTATTCCATAATTCGGTGACGACAAAATTGAACGAAAACTAAATTACATATTCGATAAAAATAAATAAAGCGAATGCACTATCTTTAGAACGTAATGACATTCTTTAAAAACTCACATGCCATCCAAATCATCTTAAGAACCATCTTATTTATTTAGAAACACCTAACATTGAAATACGAAAGCGATCAAAAAAAAGCGAAATCAAAAAGAAGATTGCGATAAAACCCACCCAACTAATTAAATTAAAAATGCTACTACTAATTAAAAATAAAATAAATACTGCCATCTAGTGGAGAATCATAAACCTATAAATTTATTATGATTCAAATGAAAGAAAGAGATGTCACCGTTAAATAATTAGATAGATATTGAGGTTAGTTGTATCTTAATGGATTTTCAATGAAGATATCGGCCAAGTTTGTAAGGTGTAAAATTTTAGAATTACCTACTAATCCCTCTAGTTGTTCCTGCGTGATGCACGCGAATATATGGTCTCTTTAACATTTCATTATAAACACTCTTGTCTCAAGTCTAGTTTAGTTCGATTAAACATAAAATTGTCTGTAAATAATCATATTTTATAATATGCTCTATCTACTTATGAGTTTGTTTGAATTTAGTGTACACATGTTTGATGATTTGAATTTTAATTTGAAAATTATTTTACATTAATTGGAACTTAATTATTGTGGATAGACAAAAAACAATTAAAATCACATCCTTAACTAAACAGTGAGCATTAAATGTAAGTTAAATGGAGGAAATTGCTGCAAGAAAATGATAAATTAAAAAGAAAAATAGTGTTTATTAGTAGTTTTAAAATAAGTTCATAATATTATTTGAATTGCTTCAGTTCTTTAAATCTCTTTAACAGTAATTAGCTCTAACCGAACTTTGAGTTATCAACTCAGTCTCCAATAATTCTTTTAAACTATTTTGTGAGAATCTACAAAACGAAGAATGACAATTCCTTCCGTTTCCTTATTTGAACAGATAATAACGTTATGGTGTAAATGGTTATCAGCCGTGAAAAAATCAGATTCCAAAAACTAAAGTCACAATATGTCTAATTCTTAATGAGACACTTATTATATGCATTTTATGGAATATATCGGCTGAAAAAAATTTAAGTGGCTAATGAAAATGAATTGGTTTAAATATAAAAATTATATTTTCGGTATTATAAAAGAAACATAAATTGAGTAAATCTGAACAATAGCAACAATTAGAAACAATTAGTAAATATGCATAAACTGTTGTATCCCAAAATGTACAGGAGACAAAAAAAATTACGTTTGATTACAGTCTGCACTATGGTTACTTAAAAAAACAGTTTCCAGCTTGCAATCTAAAAATTTTACCGAATTTATAAGTAATCTTGTAAAACAAGGGAATTTAATTGAAAAAAAAAATTGGGATTATTAAATTTTTTTTAATACCATATCAAGAATACTACAATTTTTATTTCATTCAACATTAATTTTGCCAAGTATATTTCAATAACATCTCAATAAATTTATTTAGACAATGGCTCTCGATAACTCACTTTTTTAAGCTATGACCAATTTCCTTAAAGATATGTCACTGCTAATACCTTTTTACATAATTTCCTTTAAACTTGTATGATTTTGCGTCAGTTGGGCGAATTCACAAAGCACAATTTATTTAAGTTTTAATCATTCAAGGAATATAAATAAACTGCAGTTATTTTCCTTTGCTTGGAGAGTTTTCCGAGGGTCTCTCTATAAAAAATTAGAAAATGAAACTTTTAGATTAAAATATTTGGTAAATATTTTTATCCCACTTTTTGGATATCCTTTATTAAACGCAATGACTAGATAATTAATTCCTTTCTTAGTTAAGATTAAATCATAATGGTTACGAACAAACTAATAAGTAAGTTATTTGTGATGTTCACAGGTGATTTTTTCCAAAAATTTACTGAATATTTTGAATATAAACTTACTTATCTAATCGAAAATTATTTCTTGCTTGTACTCATTAATATAATTCAATACATACACTAGTTAATATAATTTAATAAAACTTGTTTAATATAATTTAATAAAAGGTCTGACTGCAAATGTGGTCTGACTTCATTAAAACAACGAATTTGAAATATTAGCCATTTAATTTATTTTTAGATAAAACAAACATTACTTCTTTTATTAAAAAGGAAAGTAAATACCGAATCTCTGAAATTTTACATCCGTTGATTCAATAAAGGCAAATTTTGTTTTTCAATTGTCCTTTTGTTCCTTGTTTCCTTTTGTTCCTGTGTACTTTCACACTAAACGAAAAAAAAATGCTCTTCACACAGAGGATGCCAAAACATGCTAAATTTAGCTTAGTTCTACTTGTTTCATTAATTTTACCTAACATGTCCCTCGCTGCCTTCATTTAAACTTACAATTATGCACGTCTTAAATTTTACACTTATTTAGCATCTCTTATTTACTATTTCATTCATTATACTGTTGTATGTAATTGCGTCATTAATACTTGATAGATTTTTGTTATTATGTGTAAATTTTTTCAAACATTGCTATAAAACGGGTGCAATAATTATGAGAATCTTTATTAAACCTGAACCAGAAGCGTTATTCATTTACCTATCTAATACATACATACAAACATACATTAGTTAATTTACCATTATTTAAACTATGTTAATATACGAGTAATATAATCGAATTCTTTCAAAAAATCTAATTTGAATTTTTAGGCCGATATAACTCTTTCTCCACATTTCATATCATCGGAAAGTAAAAAGATATATACAAAAATTATTTTAGATTTTTAAATAATGCATAAAATGCATATTATACCTAGAGATTCAAATTTCTTAGAAGGTCCAAGACAATAATTTCATAAAAAAATGGAATCAGTTTTTTATTAATTTTGTGACATAATTACATAAGTACGTTTTACAAACATTTTAAAATTTGTCAAATCAAGAAATGGATATTGAAGATATAAGCAAACAATTTGAGGTAAATAATTTGCCCAAATGTATAAAAAACAATAATAATCTATTTAGAGAATAAAGACAGGCAAATAAAACTAAAGATATATAAAAATAATTCAAGGTAAAGGATTGGCAAAAATATATACAAACAATAAAAATCTACCTGGTTACAGGTACAATGAGATTTTTTTTTTAAAAAAAATTGAGGTTATTGTAAGCGAGAGAGGAATGTTACGATTCCAAATGTGGCGCGTTATTTTCATTGCTTACACCGACGCTTTAATAGGTGGTATTGTATTGTACAAAGATAAAGAAGAAAACATACCATGCGTATTTTAAAAATAAAATGATTTATAGTAAATATTAGTTAAACTAACAACGCTAAATTATTGATGCAAAATCAAGTAAACGAAATCTGTGAGTAAGGCAGAAAAGATATATTTTAATATTACTTAATTAATTTATTTAAATTTCACTTTCTTTACCAAAGTATATAAAAAAACTTGAATTGAATGCAAGTTGCATTCGCGTATATACAAATAACCAACGCAACGATTAAAACGTTTAAATAAATCTAACCGTCAAATTGCAACGAGTAAGTTAACCTATATAGGTACGTTGATTACCAAAATCATAACCCTTTTTTATATTTCACCTTAGTCGTGTTACAAACATATTATCTCATACGTCGTCTTACTATATATCTTTTTAAGATAATTATATCCACCTCAGCAATCCTCCCAATCCTCGAATGGATAATGCCTCCCAATTACAATTCAGTCGGCACTGGTCTGAAATCCTTTTATCTTTTCATTTGGTGTATTTCAATATATTATATTAGCGTTGTGCCATTCAATATTTATCCATGCGATAGGCCTTTTAAGTGAATCGAAAAAGTGACAAGAAAGTTCAATGGAAAATTAAAGCGATAGGGAGTTTTCATGAATAGAATCAGTGAAGAAATGATTCAAATATAAGTAATTATGAATTTGCAAACTTTCTCGATAGAAATTTTGTACTTATTTAACTTTATCTCAGTGTCATTTAAGTTTCATTAAAAAAATAACGCTTTTTATTTGGATTCGATATTTTACTCTATTGTCGGCTTGGACCCACCTAGGTGTCTAGTAAATTTTTTCTTATCAGTTTCATACTTTTAAATTCTATTTAGTCTTTTGTTGTAATTGTGAGGTGATTATAGTAATTGCTCAGTCATTTTACAGTGCTTCAGAGTCAAATTAAGTGCCGATTAGTTAAATTGTTTTATGTTTACAGAATTAGGAAAAGTATTGCATTATGGCACATTATCGCAGTTATTTTTATAAAGACGTCAACCGACGGTTTTTGGGTATGTTACGATAGATTCATTTGATTTAGAAAGATTATTTTTTTGTTAAAATATATATGTAAGATTTTCAAAGCTATTTTCTTAATAGTACACAAAATTACTTTTCTATTGCAGTAATTTTCATAATATAATTGTATTTTATTTTGTACCATTTTATCCAATATATTCTTTATGAAACTTCAAAAAATATCCTTGCAGGTTGCTTGCAGGTCCACTTCTTACTATCAATGTATAGCAATTTAATTTGAGATATGAAGACTAAAACACATTTTATAATATACATATTGGTAATATTTGTGCTTTCCATACGCATATAAAAATAATATTTCATAATAAAATTTCAGGGTACGAGTACAAAAGAGAATAGTACTTGATCGACATAATCTTTGATGCATAATTAAAATCCTTCTCGATATTTTTTAGTATTGTAACCCAAATGTTCGGCCATATTAATTATCAATTACGATTTCAATACCCAAATATAAACTCTATTGATTAGATAAATATTATTTATATATCACAATAACAGTAATCAAATTTTTTCCCAGAACATTAATCAGCAATTACGGAGACATGTCCTGGCTACATCGATTTCCAGATTTAACGCTAGAGATATTACTATAATAAATCTCCAGATTTTATTATAATAATATCTCAAATACAAAGTATGCTGTAATAATCTTCGGCATCAAATCGCTACAATCGATAAAAACGATACCAGCACTTTGTTCGCACTTACGTCGCAATATGAAGTTTCGCTTGTAGGAATATATTGCAAGAAGTGAACGCCATTTAGAGGACAAAAACATTACGATAAACATTACGATAATATGGTACAACGGTATCGGTGCTTCAGGGCGTGAGATCCACTCACACTTGACTCTCTTTTTAATCAACCATGTTTACCGTTTTTTGAGCTAGGTCTACCGCATTGGGAAGGTGGGAAATGTCACTTTTAAATTTTAAACAAAATGTGTCAAATATATCATAAATCTGAAATATTTAAATATTCAATCAGGCCTGAAAACTACCAAAAGAATTTGGATCAAAGAAAAACTAAAATATAATCAGTTAACAAAGTATTTGAAATAGAATTAGCGATTCTTGCATTGTGAAAAGTATGGACAGACAAAGAGTGACATATTGTATTCTATAATAACAAAAAATTATATTTAATTAGAGTTCAAGTTTGGTTGCAAATTTAATATATAGTCAATTGCTATTTAGCTTATATCTGCATTTATAGCGCAGATTAGATACACAGCTCGTAAATTAGTTACGCTTGTAAGGGTCTACCACGAAACCCATGGAAAACAACTTACGATCCCTGACCTCAAACAACGAGATTCAAGTTTGAAAGTGAATATTCCGTCTGATGTAAGTACGTTAAAAAAGATTTTTAATGATGAAATCCAGTGCAGTTAGCCGTTATCAAATTCATAAACATCACGAATGATTGCTGTATTTTTCCTATATCCGTACCCTACAGTGCAAACCGTGGAGGTACTCTTAAGGCAATTATGCCATTTTTTAGAATAAAAGTTGGTTTAAGTTAGTTAAATAAAAAAATTAATGTATGAATGAGTTTTCCATAAAAATTGTGTTTCGTAATGAAACATTTATCAGTATATATAAATACAAACACAGATAGTCAAATATTAAAATAAAAGGAATAAAAGAAGAAAAATTAAAAAAACAGTTCATAAAATTCGTCTAAAATATGATAGTATCTCAACAGTTGGAACATTTTAAGTCTATTTTCTCACTAAACAAGCCATGAGCGGATTTGATAATGTAAAAAATTTTGTTTTTCTGAGTAGTCTTCGACTAACTTAACTCCCAAAAAAATCATTTTTCTAAAGTGCAGTGAAATAAGAATTTATTATAAAACAATATATTTGTATGTTTTCTAATATCTGTATGGTTGGCAACCACATAAATATGTTTAATTATAGTGTGCATATTTCTATTATAAGACTAGAGTGAGACAATATTAGTTGTAAATGTATGACAGCGTTGTATAAATATGTATGCCTAACAGAAAAAATAAACTAAGATATATCAACACATACATTTGCTTATGTTCTATTGAAACTTACTAAATATGCTGACGCGAATATTCCGAAATCCGTTTCATGCCACGTTACCTAAATTACGATTGTAGATTGTTAAAGTGTTTATACGAAACCTAAGTTTTGCGAAAGTCGATTCCGAAACAACGAAAAACGAACAATCAAAATTTGGACCGTGTAACTATAAGAGGGTGGAAAGTTTATGAATTTTCCGAGGCGGATATGCTTTCTTGATAAATTTATACCGGAAAGTTTTTGAAAAGACGCAGAGCTTCAATTAAGCAAAGTTCAAATTATCTGTTGCATGATAATATGTAATAGGAAATCACGCAAATGCAGGAAAGTGGGTTAATAACATTTTACATAAACGATTAGTAATGAGCAACAGCGAATCTGATTAGTCTTTAAAAGTGATTCAATACTAATGCTAGTTTCAACTTCAATTGAAGCAGAAACATTTCCCTCATAGATACTTGTAATTGAATGTGACTTTCCTTGGAACTATTTATTATTTTCTAGTATTAATGTATTGAATATATATCTCTTTCCAGAAAATTTAATGACAAAACTATATTATTTATCCACCTGTCTACATTATGTGAAGAAACTTATAATAATGTATGAAAAATTTTTATATCTTAAACTAGTCTATTAGTTTTCAATATTCGAATCCAGAGATTTGACTTAAAAATACGTTCGTTTGCTTTAGATACAGTACTAATGTGAATTTATAAAACTATTGCCAAGAAACTCGATTACGGTTTCTTGGCAACGAACGTATTAAGCTGTTTAGTATTTCATAAAAAGATAGTTCTTAAAAAAACACATACTTTTGTCACTAGGAAATGTCCAAATGATTTTGTTGATTATTTATTTCCTGTAATGGGTGATTGTCACCTTTTACCGAAACACTTTTTTAGGTATTTTAATACTGCTACATCTCAGCTTCAACGAATGCTGTAAATATTATGGCATAAAATAAATCTGTTGTTCTTTCTGAGATATTTGTCATAAAATACCATCACCTTTTCATTCACCCATTTTTGTTCTGCGAGTGAGGGAAAAATAATAGCATTATGTAGATTTAGTTTAGAACATTTAAAAAATACTTTAGTTCAATTGAATGGAATTTTGCCTTTAGGAAAAAAAATTGATTCATTTTTGTACAAACAAAAGGAGGTATATTTGATAAAAAATACCTACCTGCTATAACGAGTCAGTTTGCCATTGATGGCAACGTACCAAGGTTTAGTGAGATAAGAGTTGATATTTGTGTTGGCTAGACAAATACTGAATAGAAACTTCGCTTTGATTGTAGCGTTCATTATGTCCACGCAACATTAACATTATTTGTGGTTTAAATACGTACGTTTTAGACAAAAGCTTTAAACATAATACATATGGATTTGAATTAGAACTACGGTTTTATGCGCAGAGTATGTTTTATCACTAACAATCTGATTTCCAAAAGTAAAGCTTGTTTGTTAAAATAGTATTGTAGATAAGCGGTGTTTATAATGTACTTCAGCTTAAGATTTTATGTAGAAGGTTGCAGATTAAGATAAAGATAATCAGATTAAATGTCGTATGATTAATTATATTTTAAAAAGTACAAAGATTTTATTTATAACAAAGGAATGGGCAAATTTAAACATCCTGACGAAGGACAGTTACAAAATAAGATCTTTATTATCATCTTAGTACGATTATGAAAATACGTACTATTTTCAATAAAAAAAATTATGTTTATCCTTGTTAAAATTATATTGCTTCCAATCGTCCCAACTCGTCTTGGGGTGAATGAAAATGACGACCACTAATTGTTTAATCCGTGCGTTCCATGCGCGACTCGCAATTTTTTTACTCCGATTGCTCGTTAATACGAAAGAGAAACGTTGTCCGCTAGTTTATTGGTTTGTTTTTCTTTCACGTTCCATCTACTTAATATATTTAAAAAAAATTTATTATTTTAATAACGCACATTTTATTTTTTTTTAAAAGGAAGAAAAGACACGGGTAGTTGTGCTAACGTGTATAATATAAACGATAACAATAAATAAACCCACCCACGAAAAACTGGTCGGGGATAAAGGTAGTTAGGCCGAGTTTTTGATTAAGAGTGGATTTTCACTCTTGTTTGTTTTACATTGCATCGCCAGATCTGTGAGGAAAGCTATATTATCACGACCTTATTAGGAATCCCTTTTTTTTTAATCTAGTGTAAGTAAATGTAACTAGTATTTACCCTTTATAAAATATCTGGTAATATTTAAAAATGTTGCTAAGGAATCCTCGTAACATGGGCTTTATTCGTAGTGCAACAATTATTTTGAATGTACCTTGCCATCGATTAAAGAAATCGAGGAGCAGGATGAGTCTCAAATCTCTTTTAAAAACAGGAATTTCAAAAGAGCTTCATGAAAAATTATGTGAATAATATATGTAACGTTAGCTTTATTAAAATTAGTTATGATGGTGTTATAAACCAAAAAGTGACAATGAATTTTACATCCAAAATTACTTCTAAATTTGCTAAATATGAATGGAGTAATAGCAAAATTATATAAAAATTTAAAGCGATGGACGAATGAATACAGAGTTGATTTCTTAAATGTATTTTATTTTCATTTTTTTAAGAACCTTTATAAACAATACATGCACAGAATACAGATTACCGAAATTTAAATGTGGAAACGTTGAAGTTAATAATAACACTTGTCATCATGAATTGGCAACATATTCACACACACCTGGCACTTTATATAGCGATTTATAGGCATCTCTACCTATGCGCATCAATTCGAATTTCGCATCAAATGGAATTAAAATTCGTACAAGGATAGATACCTAAAAATACTTAACGACGCTGACGCGTGCTTCCGCAAGCGGACGTGTGCTAATGGAGCTAATCGACATTTATTGCATCGGTACCCGCGCCGAACAAATAAGAGTAGAGGTGCCGGTGTGAAAAAATGGAGGCGATGTGAGTCGGATCGTGTAAATTCTGACGGGATTATGATAAAATGAATGAATTATTTTCCTTATTTACGTAATTTATTGTGTTTTTAATTGCGCTTCTATTTTTTTTCACTTGCTTTCGATATATTTAAAAAAAAAAATGCTTTTGCAAGGAATTGTTTTTTCCCTAATTAATTCTTTTTAATTTGAATATTTGATATGTATTTATTAGTAATGATTTCTTGCAAATATTATTAGGACGAGCAATGTGAGTTTTTAAAGTTTTATAAAGGGTAATTAAGGTACAAATAAGTAGTATATATAAAATTTCTGTACATTAAAAAAAAAGCCACTGACTATTTCAACTCGAAATTGAATGTATCTCGACTCGAATTGAAATTGAAATTATTAAGAATGATATCTACATTTGCTATCTATTACGGTTTTTGCAAAAAAAAAACAATCGTTATAAAAAATATTATATTTTTCTTTACAAATAAAGTGTAGTGTACGTGTAGTGCTACCATCTCTATTCCACATAATTAGTTATTAAGGAATATTTTAGCCTGTGCTAAGCAGCGTTTACCATGTATCGTATTAACATTTTATGTCTTTATATAGCTTTGTTTTTCATTTTCATTATTTTTTGCATTAGAATTATTATCATTCATTTTTATACGAAATAATTTATATAATTTTTTTGTTATGTTGATGTGCAGAAAATATGAAAAAATTTGAATGAAAATTTAAATATAATAAGTTGTGTTTTGTATTGTTCCTGTAACATGTATTAATATACAAAACGGAAAAATTGTTATTGTAAAATTTTTTAATTAATTTATATGCTTTCAGTTTCATCCACTATTTTTTTGTCGATTGTAAACAATTTTGATAAATTGGAGAGTGTGATGCATGTGTCAAATTTATTATATAACTTTTTTACGTTCATGATATTTATAGATTTCGTAAAGAAAAATGAATCTTTCCGGTATATGTAAGTATATCTTTTGTGGATGACAATTCGTTTCTTTACAAAAAATGTAATAATTTATAGAATTGGTAGACCAGTTATCCACTTATAAAGACCAGTTAACGAACAATAACTATGAGTTAGACTCGTACTACGAGGGTCCATGTACATTAGGTACATATAAACGTCTAAATATTTAAGAGTAGAGAATATTTATATTAAAATATTTATAAATATTATTTATTCCGATTTACGATAGTAATACACTGCCCAGTATACATTTCATAGGTGTCAAACAAAATAGAAATGTCTTCTCTTAAAAATATGTAAATGAAACCGATTTGTTTTCGTTGTTAGTGATAAATGAATTAAACACTGTCTATTTTAAAATATTACGTGTCATAGTAAGATTAAATGAAAATTTATGATATATTTTGGACATCTATTCTATTAGTTTTTAAAATAGTTGCGGTCCGCGAATTTAAAGATGTGGTTTGGAATGGTTGGCTAAGTTAATTTTATTCCAGATCGTTTTCAAATACTTTTATTATATTCTTTTATCTAGCAAGGGATTTAACTACCCTTGAAATATTAATGTATTGTACATTAATATACCCTTGAAGGGTATAATTCTGGAATATTTCTTATGTTTGTTATTGGACGAAATTATATTATATAAACTAAATTAGTCACGAAACACAGAGGAAAAAATTTAAATTAAAAATTATAGATGGAAATTTAATGAGAAATAAAAGACAGTTAAAGTCTAGAAATAATTAATTTAAACATTGTTTTAAAAGTAATTGTTTGAAATCCTCCAATGTTAGAAGTTTCACAAGCTCCGAAGCCGTCACTATATATATATATATATATATATATATATATATATATATATATACATATATAAATATATATACACACACATATATATATATATATATATATATATATATAATTAATTTTTCCTTATTCTGTAATTAAACAATTCATAGAATACGATGATAAATATATAATATTAATGTAAAAGCTTCAATTGATGCTATTTTATATTTTATACTACAAAAGTGCAATTGTAAAAAAATATTGAAAATTTTCCTCTGCACTGTTAGACAAAGGTTTAAAAGAATATTAATATATTTATAATAGCCATAACATATTTAAACTAACTCAAAAGAAAGATCGAATCAAACGTTCAATTTATTTTTAGGTAACGAGATGGAAATACACAAAATTATTTCCAGACCATTTTAACGCTCAGAAATTTAATTAAATTTTATTCCTGTGTTTGTTGTTTTTTCCTTCTACTTCTTTTGTGTAATGAAAGGGAAATTAGTTCATTTATGAATAAAGAATAATGAATCTTTTAATTTCGACTTTACGTCATCCAGATATACATGAATTTATGACATGTATATGTAGATGATGTAAGTCGTATGTACGTACGAATACGTATGTACGTAGACACATATACACATTTGTACGCAGGTGTGTGCTTGTAATTAAATTACTTATGAATTATTAGTTGACAATAAGGAATTTTCACTTCAGACTCATAGAATTTCAAGCGTACGCTTTAATTTGTTTATCTTACTTTCATGTGTTTTTAGGCTTCCAAATGGAAAATATCACACTAAACGCTATTAGAAGAGATACTGAATAATTTTGTCGGTTAATTTTTTATTTTAAAATAAGAATAGCCTATATTACAGTTGAAGAAATTAATTGTAAAAACTACTCGAATCATGCCTAAAGTAACGTATAATATATTAGAAACCAGAAAAATAATGTTTGAGACGTAAAACCGCAACTTTTTTCGGAATATGAAGCTGTAGGTTTTTCATGCGGTAAAGGACATTAAAAGGTTTTATCAGATCGGATTTTCCAACATTATTATACGCTTCTAAAAAAAATAATGGAAACATTTCCTCTATATTATTTAATATCAATTTTTAATTTTATTAAATTAGAAAAGTTTTTATAATTCTCCCCTTCCCCTTCCCCTTCCCCTTCCCCTTCCCCTTCCCCTTCCCCTTCCCCTTCCCCTTCCCCTTCCCCTTCCCCTTCCCCTTCCCCTTCCCCTTCCCCTTCCCCTTCCCCTTCCCCTTCCCCTTCCCCTTCCCCTTCCCCTTCCCCTTCCCCTTCCCCTTCCCCTTCCCCTTCCCCTTCCCCTTCCCCTTCCCCTTCCCCTTCCCCTTCCCCTTCCCCTTCCCCTTCCCCTTCCCCTTCCCCTTCCCCTTCCCCTTCCCCTTCCCCTTCCCCTTCCCCTTCCCCTTCCCCTTCCCCTTCCCCTTCCCCTTCCCCTTCCCCTTCCCCTTCCCCTTCCCCTTCCCCTTCCCCTTCCCCTTCCCCTTCCCCTTCCCCTTCCCCTTCCCCTTCCCCTTCCCCTTCCCCTTCCCCTTCCCCTTCCCCTTCCCCTTCCCCTTCCCCTTCCCCTTCCCCTTCCCCTTCCCCTTCCCCTTCCCCTTCCCCTTCCCCTTCCCCTTCCCCTTCCCCTTCCCCTTCCCCTTCCCCTTCCCCTTCCCCTTCCCCTTCCCCTTCCCCTTCCCCTTCCCCTTCCCCTTCCCCTTCCCCTTCCCCTTCCCCTTCCCCTTCCCCTTCCCCTTCCCCTTCCCCTTCCCCTTCCCCTTCCCCTTCCCCTTCCCCTTCCCCTTCCCCTTCCCCTTCCCCTTCCCCTTCCCCTTCCCCTTCCCCTTCCCCTTCCCCTTCCCCTTCCCCTTCCCCTTCCCCTTCCCCTTCCCCTTCCCCTTCCCCTTCCCCTTCCCCTTCCCCTTCCCCTTCCCCTTCCCCTGCCCTCCCCATCCCACTCCCCCTCCCCCTCCCCCTCCCCCTCCCCCTCCTGTCTGTTGACTGCTAACATGTATATCCACCAAAGTTAAATATTTTGTCTGATCTTGTAAAGTAAGAATAAAGTAGAGAACATTAAATATATAGCATTTAATATTAGTTTCATCTCGGATTTCAACACAGTATAAAAAGTAAGATGTTTTTTCACTGCTGAAAACATACACAAATATATCACGATCACAAAAGTACGTTTTAAAGTTAATAGCAACACCATTCAGTTGATAAGTATTTAATTGAATATTGTACTTTTATTTTCTTTAAAACAAAATAAAATTTTTTTTAAACTAAATAGATTTTCAGTATTTTATGGTTTATTAATTAAGAGGAAAATGATAACTCTCAAAACGTCACATCCGTTTTTATGCATTTTATAAGAGGATGTTTTTTATGGAAATTCCTGTGGAAAGTATCTTTTTCGTTACCATTAACTGTAAGAAAGTCAGGTCATCGAGTTTTACTTGTAGTAACATTTTGTTGAATATCTTATATTTAAATATTGTGTAATATTATTTTCCAACGTTGATCTTTCAGCCGCAATTCTCTGACATTAACTAGGTTTTCTAAGTGCGTCAAACTCTTTTTTTTATAAGTTACACACTAATAGAGTGCTATAACGAAGACTTAATTAATATAATCCACTTGGACAAACCCGCCTTCCCCTCGTATATTTCCTTCAATAGTCTAGAAATGTACTTCATAATCATGTAAATAGATACAAAAACTTCTTTATGTACTTTTTGTACTTTCTTCTTTTTTGTACTCACTTCTTTATGTACTTCTGTATGTACTTGGGTTTATTTAGGTTGCATTTGTCTTTACATTTACATACATACATAATATCCATGACAGCTGTTCGTTCCATTATTTGCAATATTAAAAGAAAAGGAAAATTTAGTTTTATAAAAGAAATGAATGAATTTGAACCGCGTTCAGAATAATGTGATAAATAATACCTATGAAGGAAATTATGAAAAAAGATAATTTCCACAGAACTTAACAGAAGATTACTAGTATGTTTGTTAGTGATATTTCATTAAAAAAAATTCTGATAATTTTTAACTTTTATTTCTATGGGAGTAGGAGGATTTTATGTATTGAACCTATCAAAGTGATAGGTTCAATACATAAAATCCTAGTAAAATGATAATAAATGAATTTTTAGTAAGTAAATGATAATAAGTGGATTTTTTTTGAATATCCAAATTTAGAGGCGATTATCACGGAAATTTTGGGTTCTTTTACATTGTTCAAAATATTCTACGTTCAGGATATGAGCAAGAATTAGTCCTATAAGAAAAAATAAAGCTTGCGTAAAAGCTTAAATATATATAATATTTCCATTATTCTTCATTTAAATATATCATGTAAAAAAGCGCAAATGTAACAATAAGTGTAGATATTAGAATTATCCCTATAGCTTTCCGGCTAACTTTAAGTAAATTTATAGTGATATGATTTTTTCATAATTTCATACTTTAGCAGTTTCGTAGAAAAAGTGGAGTGACATATTTTTGCGGACATTTTTAATAGTCTCTTTCAAATCATTGCACGTAAAATTCTGTCGAAAATTATTTCGAATTCCTCCTAATTGGTGTCCGACATAAAACTAACAAAAAGACAAATTTTTAAGTATTTTATTTGCTACTGGAAAATACCATTTAGTTTTTTCAATGTATATCCGATAAAGAACATGAAATGAAAATCAAACAATTTATTTAATACCTTATATGCTCCTCCTGAAATGTTTGAATTTAATATTTTTGAGTGCTGTGAAATATATAAGGGTTAGTGTGCTTCCTTATTGTGCCAAATTTAAAGTTTTACCTCAAACGATTTTTATGAAAAAGGGCGTAGCCTCTTCTGGCAATCTCTCGAGAAATATTCGAAAATAATTATTTTTAAATTTCTTATGAATCCCTATTTTAATTTATATTTATGCAATGAAATAAAAAAATTCGTGCTCTTACTAACATTTTCACAAGAATGTCCACATTGAACTATTTACAGGTTAAGATGCTCTATTATTGTGCCAAATTTCAAGGTTCTACCTAAAATTGGCGGTTTCTAAGAGAAACGGTTTTGACAGATAAACAGGCCGGTTGTTTTATAAGCCTTTGTTTTTTCCCTTTGAGGTACGAAACTATGAAAAAAAATTAATATTTTACGAAACGTGGATTTATTGTGGTTTTATTATATATTATTTTCAGATCGACTGATTTTAGTAAGAAGATCCTTCAAGGTAGTGTTTCGATTTCAGTCCATTGATCGTATAGTGTTGATACGAGTGGGGAGAAACTCTTCCCAGAGCGTAATTTTTGAGAGAATTAAAATGATATAAAAAATATTTTAGTACATTTTTTTCCTCTTTTAAACACTGTTTTCCTTTAATATACTTTGTTGATTTGTATTTCTCTGTTGGTTCTTAATATAGGGCATATTGGCATCCAATTCATAACAAATAGCTATATAGTTCGACTGATTATTGAATTTACTTTAAAGAACTAGAATGCAATGCAATATGGTGCGTATGAATATGGTTTTTAATGTTTTGACGGTTTCTTACCTCAAAAAGAAAAATAAAACCTTTATATAATCATTCAAGTTTGCGTTCATTCGTCTGTCACAGCCGTTTTCCCAAGAAACCGCATGACGCAGAAACATGAAATTTGGCTTAGCAATATAGCGTATTAACCCGCACATACCTCAATAGATAACACTAAAAAATATTTAAACAAATATTTTTGGCAAACTAATTAAATACACGAAATGTTTTTTTTATGTTTATTAAATTTCTTGTTTATGGTGATAACGTTTCAAATGACTAGATTTACGGGTCTCAAAAAAATCTGTTTTTTTTTATTTTCAGATGTATACTGAAGAACATACGAAAAAACTAGCCCTTCACCGTCATTTAATTCCGGAACCACTAAACCAAATATGAAAAAAAATACTTTTTGAAGTCAACACAAAAGTTATAGAAATAGGTGTATGTTTATGGTATCGTGTTATACTAACGTAAGAAGATACTTCTGCAAAAGTATTCAAAATTTTCGAACTTTTCAAATGTTTTCCTTATCAAGAGAATAGGGAAATTTTAACATCAAACAACTTTCTCACACGTTTTTCCATCGTTCATCCTTTCAAAGTTTTCCCGGAGCAATTTTCGACGCGTTCATAATTAAAACTCAATTCAAGCGCAATTTTCTGCCCCATTACATCGATATGGTAGAAGTGTTTCGTCGGTGTTCGACTTCGAGTATTTCGAGTGATAGTATGGGGTTCATTGTATATACAAAAAAAATTAGGATGTATAATTCAATCATTTATAAACCTTTAACTCATAACGTCAGCTAAAAGTTATGAAGGAAGTACTATTATTTAGTTCCTATATAATATATAATGTATAATAATAATTATTTAAATCATTGTATAGTTAACTTTGCCATATCGAATCAGTGTATTTGATCTGGAGATATTTACACTGTCTTATCTTCACAGAAAATTATTGTAGGTAACGTTTTTAATAAACCATAGGTCTTCGATAATGAAAATGAGAGCCATTACATTTTAATTTCATATAAAATAAATAAGAATTCTCGGGATAAAAGTTGAGATTTTGATGAAAAATTAATGCCTGCGAATCAATTTATATTTTATTTTTATTCCTTTATTAAAAATACCTTTCTATTTGTACACTACAATTTTCCAAAAATATGAAATATAATGTTTATATAACAAACGATCAACTCAACTACAACCAAGCTTTTCATATTCCAGCCATCACAGAGAAAGCTTTCATTATGCAAAGCTTTCCTCGCATCAAAACAATCGAAGGTAAACATAATATGGATGAAAACTCATCGTCTACGCTCCCAATACAAATAAGTCTAAAAAACATAATTTTAATTACAGAAAAATATATCGGTGGTCGTTTAACAGAAAAATGACACTTTTTTACAATACTGTTGATATCCGTATCTTTGCGTAAAGACCAACAGAGCGACTAAATGGACCTTGTCATTTTTTATTTCTGTTATTCCGATTCGAAGATTTGTACAAAATTCAGAGACAGGATTTTTATGCTGTTGTTTAATGCGATATGAGTTCACTTTTATCAACTTTGCTGTATATAATCGTTTTACTGATATTGGAATAAATTTAATAATGAGCTAGTTTGGTAGCGTTGTCGCTGTGCTCGTAATACTTACATATTAATAAAGTTACTTAATTCTTGAATTTGAATTCATTATAAACTTGGAAATTTTAATTTTTAAATACAATCTTGCGCTTTTAACCCATATACCTCACACTTTTATAAAGATATGTCTTAATAATTAATTTAAATTATCATTTAGTATTTCAATTATCTTTTTCCTTCCTGTAATTTTTCGTATCTTTGATGACCCTATACGTTATGCAATACGCGAATAATATAATAATGCCTTCAATATATGACATAAGACCATTTATAAACAACTAATAAACGTAATTAGTTTGTTCGATGTTATTATTAAATACATGTTTTTTCAGTTATTTTAAACAATATACTGACATAGTTTAAACTTCGATAATTTGAAATTATGATTGGAAATTCTATATATTTATATGCAAAATAATTCGTCATATTTATTCTTAATCTCTTTAAATATAAGTCTGGAAACGAGTATATTGAAGACAAAATTGATGACCACTACCACTCTCATAGCACTACCACTCCCATAACAATTAACAGAACTACTTATTAATATGTCTATGAATATGAATCAAGGAAAATTAAATGTCTTCAAAACAACGGACCCCACGTTTGACTAGAAGAATAATTATTGTATGGTAGGTTTTGGGACTACAAATAAGTACTTAAATTCATTCTATCTATGAACTTAAAAATGGAAAGTAATTAGGCCTTCTACCAGGCCCAATTTACGTATGTTTAAATAGCATAACAAGGAAAAGACCAATAGAGAGAAATGTATTGAACTGATTTTAAAAATATTTTAAGAAACGTCGCCAAACCAAACACGAACAGAAACTGAAATGGAAATGAGCAAGACATAGATCTTTGTCTCAAGCTCGTATTTTATTATGTACGTAAATTTCAGGCAAGTAGCCATGAAACTTTAGAAATAAATGTGTGTGACAAACAGACGCTTGCCTACGAAGCCCTAAAAACTAAGTTAAATATGTATTCATTAAACAGTATTTTCATAGATATTGACTTCTGCAATATTTATGTATCTAACTATCAGCGGAATTTGAGTTTGAATAGAATTGATAAAAAATTGATTGGTTTGTAACTATTTCCATAACTTATGCCCATTTTTTCAAATTAGTTTCAGCCGTGAATTTAATGATTCATTAATTGTGCATAAACGTTTAGAATTAATGTATAAAATTGGGGCAATATCGATCTGTTGTTTGGGAAAAATTATCATGTTTTTAAATTAATCCATGAGGTTACGATGTGCCTGACGTATTCTGGATAAAAACATATACACTTACGTTGTATCACTCTCGCAATTATGAAAAAGTATTACTACATAACGATACATATGTAAATATACCTTGAAACGCTTCAGTTATCTTATCTTGGTTAGACCGAGACCATTGCCATAGAACAGCGTTTAACTACTTTTATAAGTTGTAATTACACAAAGTTAATATTTAAACGCAAGACTGAAGTTGAATAAGTCTACCATAATAAGGTTTGTGATGAGCAAAAAAGATATTCGTATATGAATACATAATAGTTTTGGCAAAAAATTATTGTTATAAATGCAAGAAATACTCATAGCCGCAACAGAAAATAATATAGGATAACAAAAATATAACAGAAAGCATTTAAAATAAGTAAAACGTATTTTATATTAATGAATACAATTTATATAGAAGCCATTTTGGGTAATAATATGTTATTTATTTAACAAATTGTTCTCTGCATGGGTAACTAGCGTGTGTAGGAAATCATAAATTCTAAAGGTATAAGCGAAAATAATATAGATTATTGAAATACTGTGAAAATCGGTTCAGGTATTTAGTACCACAAAAATGTGTGACGAAAGTAACGAAGTAAGTAGGAGTAGCAAGTTAAGCTACAATTTGCCAAGTGACATTAGTGGCATATAGTAGTTGTTGCATTTTAAATTGTATTTAGATAGCAATATTTTTATGTGCTTTTAATTTAATTATACATTTCAAATAAAAGTGAAAAATACACCAAATTTCAGTTTACAGTGAACTTAACAATATCATAGAAGATTGGTAATATTACGAATGTAATGTAATGCTGCTATTATCTATTGAATAACGATGATGAGAATTCGTTATCCTTAATAAATAAATTGATTTACATGTATTCCCAAGTACTATTTTAGAAATCTCTACTTTGATAACTGTTTAATCATTGTTAACTATTAAATAATTTATAATAAAAATAACTGTTAAGTTGAATATATTTAGTCCGGCTTATAAACTTAATTTATTATTCCATGTTTTTTTTATTAATTTATATAATAAAGACACTTTGTTAATTCCCACTTTACAAAAGACCAAATCTGAGTTTTTATTACAAGACTCCGTAATCTGAATGGGCGTTTGAGAGTTAATTTTTAAAAAAACTTTGTATTTTTCCGCCTTTTGAGGGTAATGTTTTTGGACTTGGCAATGTTTATCCATACATGTGATAATGGGTGCGAGAAAAATATAATTTACGGAGTTATAAAAAAGAACTATTTGTATTTAACTAAGTAGGTATGGTTTTAATGTTTTTCGTAGTTTTATATTTTAATAGAAAAGAAGGTTTATAAAATCGCTCATGTTACATTTCTCTGTTGCAACAGATTTCCTCAAGACATAAAAATTTAAAATTTGGCATATTAGTAAGGAATTTCGTTAAATTATTTGAAAGGATTTCGAAGCTATTTTTTGAAATTTTGACGTAGGGTAATTCAGAGAAATATTAAAAATGCTGGAAAAATATGGTCTCTTCTCTTTTTGGAAATAGAAATGAAAAATTCAAAATTAAATGAAACTACATCACGTAGTTTCATTTAATTGTGAATAATGAATTTCTACAAAATTAACGCCAAATATATTCAATAAATGAAAAATGGTTGAAAACATTGTTTTACAAAAAATTTGCCTAAAGTATATTTATATATAGCAACCATTTTAAATTTAAAATTTTAAATGTAGAAGATATATACATTAATGAAATATATTTATTGAATTGTTATATTAAATGTGAATGGTGCGTGAAAAATTCTAGACTTATTTATTTTTTTGAAGACATTTGTATAAAAGTCACTATAAACCGTAGCGCCCATCAGCAAAAAAGGAAACAGCGGTAAATGAGTCACGAGCAAGGGGTATAAATTATATTACAGATACAATGCTAATATTTTAACACTTCCAACAAAGTGGAACTTTTCTGAAAGATATAAAATAGATAAATACATAACACAATTTAACATAATATAAAATTGTACAGAAACTTTAACAGAATAATTAAAGAAAACAAAACTTTTAAAAACATTTATCAGTGTTTGACGTTCCAGTTTTGTGCCTCTTATACTTGAATTCATCTTCAAGTAAATATTATATGAAAGGTGTGTCAAGAAAATATTGCCCAAGCCACAAACATTTCAAATTTATCATGTAGATAACATATACCGATAAGCCTAGCTGCAACTACAAATTTCGATAATGTCTACAATATCAAAATATATATATTACTTACATACCTTCCTGTTAAATAAATTACTCAATCTAATGTCATGCTTGCATCTCCAAGGGAAATATTACAACTAATCGTCTCTTATCTAAGTCACATCGATGTCGTAAATAAGTCCTTAAACTCAATATCCTGTCATTCTAAGATTACGGTGGTAAAGGGCTGATCCGACGCGGTCGAAGAAGGGAGGCTGACAAAAAGTTGCTTTCAGTCGAATTATGGGTTGGAGAGCTAAAAAGGCATTGGAAAAAACTAGGTAGCCTTACAACATAAGATAGTATCAACATCAAAAACATTTGCAGTAATATAATTTTTTTTAATTTATCCGTAATTTATGTCATTTAAAATTAATAATTTGATATGTATTGAATTTGTCAAAGAAATCTGCAAGTTTCAATTTTCCCAATGGAAAGATAAATTTCCTTTTTTTTAATGAATTGTATCTAACCTAATATGATATATTAGTTTACACCTTAAATGTTATTGTAGTTATATATGATAGATAACACAGAAAAATTTACTTCCATTATACAAATTTGATCTTTAATAATATTTTAAACACGTTTATTTTGATAAACTTCATAAAATCAACCGATAAAACTATCCCAGTCATTGAAACCATTCGTAAGTTCTATATTATAGCACATTACTAATATTTGAACACACGTGCATTAGCCTAAAAGTATGTTAGTAACTAGTAACCTACGGGCACGACATGGTTTAATGTGGCCTCATGTGTGACATGTTATATTCACTTATTTTAACTTGAATTTTTGACTTGTTTGGAGGTTGAGCTATTTACGACTTGGTGTTAGCTGTTAGCTCATTTGTATAGTATGTTCCTGACAACCATAAGCAAACTGTTTAACCTAAATATTCAAGAGTTTGCCTGTGTGTGACGCATAAACGTGTTAGTAAGTACTGTAGTAAATAGTAAGTACTGTAGCATATATGAACTGTAGTGTTTGCACTGGGAGTTCTCAAACTTTTGAATTAATATACCAATAACTGTCACTGGATGGGTAGTTTACTATTTTACTTAATTATATTATTACAAATGAAACCTTATCTTAGTTGAAAGATCCACCATGTTTATATGTCCATGTCATATATGTACCATGTCATATATATATATATATATATATATATATATATATATATATATATATATATACGCATACAAATAAACATATATACATATATATTACATATCAATTACGCTAGGAAGTTCATATTATATTATCATGATAAATAAAATTTTATTTCAACTGAGGTACGAAAACCTTGATAGATAAACTGTATCCCAACGTGGCCGGTTTTTTGTTAACAAAAAATTGTGTTTTTTTTGAGAAACTAAAGTTTCCTGATATCGTTGTAGATATGTATATTATTTCCTGATATTATTGTAGGTATGAAAATATTTATAAAAATATTTCTGGCCCACATTATTTAGAACCATTATTATTGCTTTAACTCATGTCAGTTGTATTTAATCATTTTTGAAATGTTATAGACTGACATGATTTTCATAAGCAATAAATTTATACTTTTGGCTTAATACATTAAACATTTTGAGAAAGGCGTTGAAGTTAAAATCGTTATCATTATCCCTGTGCAAAAGGTCACATTCATTAAAAAAACCGCGAAAACTCATCGTGAGAGATAGTCGCAGAGACAATTTGCTCATTGTAAATACCGTGTAAAATAAGTGAGATGAAGACAAACAGAGTCAGAAGTAAGGAGTGAGAGAACATCGCTTGATAAGGATTCAAATCACCGTGCCATTTTACTACGGTTATAAATGCCATTAAAAATGTAAATAAAGAACTTTTGATTTCGAACCATGTATAGATAGTTTACTAGATACAGAAACATGGGAAATGTTTTAAAATAACTATTGTTACTACGTCTAATTACGCATTCAGTTTATGCATTCGGTAGTAATGCATAATTATAAGTATAGTCATACTACGAAAAAGAACCAATCTCTTGAATACACTGCCGGTGAGTACAATTAACTCCTTGATGATTTTACAGAAATATTTTGAAACTCATCTAACATATAATAAAACTCCAAATACATGTTTTTGTTTATTAAAAAAAGATATGAAATATTTGCTTACTTTCCCGAAATGAAATACTACTTTAAAAATTTAGGAAAATTTTTTACACTTAATGACTTCCTAAGCAGCTAAATATTAATTTCAAAATTAGATGAAGTATAAGATAGACTAATAATAAAGTAACATCCACATTAAATAAAAAAAAAAGTTTCAAAAAAGTAACTAATAATAAAGTAACACCCACGTTTCCATGACCTTACATATTTATTTAGCACCTTGAGGTTCTAACGTAAATATTAAACAGCATATTTAACCAGAGGTCATGTGTTGCAGGCGTCAATCGAATAGATTAAGAGCCATTTCGTAGACTCGTTTAATATTCCATTCCTCCAGGAAATTAATTGGGACCTACCGGTTACGGTTTGCGGTCAGCAATTAATAGCATTTTAGAGCCTTCTAACCCTTTGGCGGACGGGGTTTTAGTGGAGACTGTGTTCAAATGTTTTGGAAATGAGCTTATGATCTATGTGAGTGTTTAGTAAATTACTAAAGGTGAAGTCAATTTCCTCTATTTATATTTTATTTAAGGAATAATCTAACCCATAATAACTTTTCTAGATCATATTTAATAAACTTAGTATGTATAAACTAAATAGCATTGCGTTTATATTCTCAGTGGAGAAATCTACACTGACGGAAAAAATGGATGCATAAGGATTGAGACATTTATGCCAAAACAAAGAAAAATTTACGACATCCCAAGTGGGAAAAAAACTTTACTCTCTGAAAATTAAATTATTGCATTCATTGAGTTAAAATTATGGGGCAGAGACAAAAACACTAAAAAAATAATTCTTTTATTCTAAACAATTTTAGCGACCTAAAATATTGATCAATTCATAAAAATGTCATAATAATTAACCTGATAGATTATGTGGATATGGTATTCATATTTATATTTGGAAAAAAAAATTAAAGACATGTTGCATTTTAACAGATTGTTATCATATACTGATATATTGTTGGTTAAATATTAAACAATATTTAAATATGAATCAGACAGCTGACTAAAATTAATTCCTTCGAAATAAACTTAATATTGATCTTATTAATTCACTAATACTACCCAGTTTTCTCAATATATATATCATCCACGAAATATGCTCGTTAATTAACTATAAAAATATTAAATTTGATTCAACCTAGTTCTACGGTTCAAGTAGCTCTATGCGTCGTGTATACATATTTTGGATATTTAAATTTTTAAATTTTCATAAGATGGAGAAAATTTCATTCAGTTATTTTATATAAATTAGGCTTTATTAAGTATATAAATTCTTTGGTAATGATTGAAATTTATATAACGGACCATTTTCTCCTACCAACAAAATGATAAAATTTCACAATTAAAAATTTAATAACGTCAAGAAATATTTCTTAAGAGTTAATTGACTTAATATGAGAACTGAGCGATTTGTTAGGAGAGTCTAAAGAAGAAGCGATCTGTCGCTCTAGAAATTCCTTTATTTTTTTATTTAATAAGAAATATCGTCGTTTCAATAAAACGCAAAGAAAATTATAGAACAGAAATTTATTTTTATTGTTGCCATTCTTTTAAGATTTTTCCTTCACAGTTTTAGCAATCTCTAATTACGACGCGAATGAAATATTTCATAAATTTTTTACCCAGGTCACGATTATGTGTATTGTATAGACTACAATAAATGACGATAAACCTCTGTTTCTCAAAGGGTTAACGTGCGAATGAAATAATGGAGAGTTAACCTTTAGGGTTTGTCACCTGCGTTTGAAATGGTCTCGCTATTTACGTGTGCAGGCGGGTTAGGATTAAAGTGAGTTTTGTTTATTTGAGGGTGTCTAGGGTAAGTTTGGGCTGCTTGTATTAGATTCGTGACGGAGGAAAGGGTGCGACGTAACACCAAAGGTATTTTTGTTTTTGTCACGAGCTGATAACGGTGTCTCAGGGTTGCTAAGTGGAATTGACAAGCGAAAATATTTGCTTTTTAAGAAAATGGAACAATTGAAGGAGACAAAATACTTTATTTTTAGTTATGTCTTTGTACCTTCTCATTACTGCCCTCGAATAATCTGGATAGAGAAACGTTATTGAATGAAATTATCTATAATAAAATAGATTCTGTTAATATTGTTCACACGTCTATTCACCCAGCATTAACCCACGTCTACGGTCGCTCACGAAAAAATCGTGGTGTAATTTCAAAATTATTTGGCGGCGATAAATGAATTCAATGTTTAATGAAACTAGCAACTTCTTTATTTATTATTCGTCGCAGATAAATTTCTACTTTGAAAACTTCTTTGGGCTTTTAATGGAGAAATTGGCTAATTTCAACCTTCTTCTTTGAATCTTTTATCATCGTCTTTAAATCTTTGTCCATTTCTTTAAATATTTTATTGTTTAATATTGGACAGCAAGTAAAACTGATTGTAGTTGGAATGTGATAAGTCCCGCAAAATGGAAGCTCGGTAGCTTCATGAACTCCCGCCCCTTCAGCTTCCGAAAAGGGTCACTTCTTTTGAAGTTAAAAGGGTGGGAGACGATAAAAAAGTTTTCCACTATTAAATAAAAAAAGTTTTCCACTTTTTTCTTCACCAAAACTTGTAATTAATTGTTCTATTGCAGTTGATTTCATGACACTAGCTCTGCCAGGTAATGCAAAATTAATCTCGGATCACTTTCAATAAGGTTTTCAAATTTTTCCAAATTTGGTGGGGAATATTGGAAAAACCAAATTTCCTTCTTTAAGTCTTTAATTATGTTTGGTTGTTTTATAATAGAGTGCAACTTTGACCATCGTTGTGCACATATTCCGACTTTCTTCACTCGCGTATTGATCTTAATCGAATTCACTAAATATTCTAAGTTTCGTGTGTGAAATTTTAATAATATGTTAGTTTTTTACATCTCTAGACATAGATGATAACTGAAAGGAAAATCAAACAACCACTATTATGTTATCTGTTTTATTCTTAATCTACGTATGTTTTTAATATCCGAAGAAGAATTATTTTTCGTTACAAAATTTTAATAATATTGTTGGCTAATTTTGCGTGAAACGAGATAAAAAAGTAAATAAAAAAACTCAATTTCTCATCTGTAATAAATTGATTAGGATAACAGTTTTTGTCTAAATTGTTATTTTACGCAATTTGGGATGTAATTTATTACATGTCTAATAACCGTTAGTGAAATTTATTGCTTTCTTATTTGTTTATTTATCTGAATGATAAATAAAAATGATGTGATGCTATTTATTTAAATCAAAGTTTCAAATTTGTTAATGCATACTGCGTTCCATTAATATAACGGAGACACATTTGTTGGATAATTTTTAAGTTTTTTAAGTCGCGAGACTATTCAAAATTACGAACTATGTATTAAACAATGTACAAAAAATTGATACATGTTATTTTTTGTGATCGGCTGTAATCTTCCGTAAATCAAGTTGTTATACCCATAGGGATTTGCAACCTTCATGTTTAAAGACTATTTCTTATTGAAATTGATTTACGTGTTTTATAATTCTAGTTGAGCTTCACATACTTTTAGTACGCTTGATACCTTTCAAATGTATCGTACTAAAATTTCAAGATGCGCATTGAATGATTTAATACAAAATTAGCGAAGGAGATCAATTTTTCCAAACTTTAACGGATAAAGAAAATCGTTGGTGGTTTTTGCGATGAAAATTCACGTCTTTGTATAAACTAAGAATTGAAAACTAAAATATAACTTGTCGATCGAAAACTAAAGAACAATATAAATTTTCATCTAGTCTCATTGCCATTAATCGAATTTACCTTTATTATTAATGGCAATGAGTTCAGGTAATATTGTGAATAATATTGTGTTTAAAAGTGACCAACTGTATAAGGTGTTAAAAGTACCGCAATTTGCTTTTTTATTTCTGACAACAGTTACCAGTATTATGAATAGGTGGACAAAAATTAATCTAGTCAGCGCGTATTTCTATCTTTATATTTATAAAGGTACCTCGAATAACATTCTGAATGTGGTCTAGCAAGTCCTAACTTTTTGCAATTTTGTTTTCATTCTATTTATTCTACTACTAATATATAATGAAGGTTATTTCCTATAATAAACAACAATTACTTCCACAGGTGATGTGTGCCACAGATGTAATTGTTTATTTGAGTCGGACTTCCAATTTAAAGTCATCCAGAATTGAACGAATTGAAAATTGATCCTTTCTTAAAATGTTATTTTCTAACCTTTTCTTGATCAATTATGATTGTATGGTCTTTCAAATAAACATTTGAAAAGGCTATTTTGTACGAGAACATTATGAATGGCGTAAACATATTTTTTTGGCAAAGACCGAACGAAACGATTTTGGAAACAAGTACGTTAATAGCTAAAGTAAACTGAATATCTTTAATAATTATCATCAATTCGTTATGGGAGAAAAGTAAGATGTAGCCATGAAAATATGATTCTTTTTAAATTTAAGTATTTGACGACTTGTCAAAAGTCTCATTTTATAATGATAATCGATTAATTTAAAACAACATATCACTTGGAGAATTAAAGTGAAAACCTTGAAGTTTTTCCATATCCTCCTTTTCTAATTTCGATCTGCCTTTTGTACGTCACAGTCTTATATGTGAGTGTAGATCCGTTTCTAAATATTAAAATTAAAACTAATACAATTTCGTAAAATCGTCCAAATGAATATTGAAATATGCATGAAATAGGGTAGTAGTGTATCTTTTGAAATTGTCCATGTGGTTTAATTCAAAATAATTTTTACTAAAAGTTCTGATCCAATGCTTGTATTTGTAATACCGATCAAATGGTAGAGTGCCGTAATGCTGATCTATATATTTAATTTGTCGTTAATAAAAGGTCTCTAATTATATATTTAAATTAACAGGTAGGAAAATCGTGTACATTGTACGTTACTTCGAAGCTTTTTTTTTTAATTTTTCGTCGTCCTTCTAACAGAGTTGTTGCATAAAGTAAAATGTTTTAATATTAGTCAAAATTTCCATCTGACAACTTTTTACGAACTTTATGCAGGTAAGATACGCTTTCTAAAATATAGAAACAAAATTTTTTACAAAAACTTTTTCATATGATAACACGCACTATTTTTAATTTTTTTTGGGAATTTAATGTGTCTCCTTAATTTACAACATAAATATTTTTGAGTGTTAGCCGTTACGATATGGGCGATATATTAATATATTTTATTACTATGCCAAATTTGAAGTTTAATATAAAACGGTTTCTTAGTAAAACGGCGCTTTTGGAGACGGGTGGGTGGACACGTAATTGATCTTTTAAAGGTTCCATTGTCCCACTTTATGTACAGAATCCTGGAAAATATTTTAATATTTAAACTAAAGCGCCATTTTATTACGATACAAATCTTATATTATCATAATCTTTACTTATGTAAAAAATGAATGGAAAAAAGTCTATACTTTTAAACATATTCGACAAAATAACTGGTGGTTGGTATCGTTTTTAACTTTACTAAGCGGAGACTTTGACATGTTCCAGATGTACTATAAAGTGGTATAAAATATAATGAAGATTTCACCAATATATTACAATTAAATTTGAATACTGATCTTATATTTACAATTCATACTTTTGAAAATTATAATGAGTTGCTTAAATCTTACATTCTTGCTTTTAAATTAACGTACCACGTTAACATACCGCGTTAATTTTTTATCCATTCACATAGTATCATTAATGGTGTATTCACCTCTCATCTTTTGCACAGGTAACTCACCTTCTTAAGCATGCATATTTCAAGCTTAATATTGATATTTATATTAAACTCAATATTAACCGGTTACACTCAGGATTAGTTTTGATTATAGGCCAAAAATTATATCTTTTAGAAATATAGGAAGTGTTCAAAAAAATAAAAACAATTACATATTTTGAATACTGAATTATTATATTTAGTTGATTATAGAAATCAACGCGATTGCTCTAACGAAATGTTATATATAATTGCAATTAAACATAAATATGTTGATAGTTGAATAAAATTATTCATTTCTTTTATATTTTTCTCGATCTTATGTGTTTTTCTATGTAAATATCTTTGAAGGTGTTTCATTAAGGTAATAAAACTAATATAAGACCTTTCCGGTATCGGATTCGGAACGGGGGACGGGGGGGAATTACGATTCGATTTAAGGGTCGCCAATGCCTTCATCTTAAATTATTGCATCAAGATCAAAGATTAATGATATTAGTGCATTAACTTCTTCACACAATTACACGAGGCGAGTGTTTCATCATTTTTCTCGGATACTTTTACGGGACTACTCTTGTCAGTTTTTGGAGTTGTTATAATTTACGATATAAACAGAAAACGTACGAGTGAATTAAATTTGTTTACCTTTCGACTTAAGCTTCAAAATTTATAGAATCTGTTGAACTGAAATGTTTAAGATATTTTTCAAACTAAAACATGACAGTTTTTAAGCTAAAAATAGAATAATAAATGTTAATTTTTTTATCAAATTTCAGGTCCCAAAAATTAAAATCAATTTTTCCTTTTTTTAAAGGATATAGAAGATATAGATTTGTAACATAAGTTTAACAAGCATACATAATTTTTTATAATAAAAATATTAAGGTTAAGCAAAATTAAATTTTCAAATATAAGAGAAATTATGAGTTAATAATAGCGAGAAATTATTAATTATATCGCACTAACGCAACGTTATGTTATCTAGTATATGTACAATTCGCAACTGTTGTAAAACGTGCTGTCACTACTTCGGCCATTTTCCTTTTGTCACTTACATTTGTTACGTTGCTTAAATCGAGTTTTAATTTAAACCGTATGAGAAAGGCTTGGAAAACAGAAATTTTATAGAAACAGTTTATTGAAATCTATGTATGTCTTGTAATTTATCGCTAGATTTTGCTCACAATTAGGTTCGCTAAACTATTAATATATTAACTGTCTGGTTTCAATAATGTAATTTAATTTATACTTTCAGCGTCTTTGCAACAAATTAAAAGCCAAATTAAAATATAAAAACATAATTTTACTATTCTAATACATTTTTAACTTGTTTTGAAATAAAAATATTATTAAAGATATAAGGTAATTACGAACATTAAATTTAGTTTACCCTGGTTTTTTCTTATTATTTATCAATTTATCAACGTTATTTAGAAATAATAATTAATTTATTTATTTTAAACTCATTTTTTATATATTTTTAATGTGAAAACTCTTTTATTTTTAGATTTATATTATGTATATGGATTAGATGGGATTATGCAATTTACAAAATTTGGAAACTAGAATATATTCATATCCAATTTTGTACATAGCTTTTCTTTTTTTATTTTGTCATGAAATTGATAATTAAAAATTATTAACAGATAAAAAATAGATAATTAAATTTTTAATGGATATCAGCATAAGGGAATTGGAAAATATTTTTCTTACATATTATTCTTTTATAATTTTGACATAATACATAAATTTCTAATGTATTTCCTTTTTTTAAATAAAAACTAATTATGGTAATTTACATGTTTGCTGACACATTTTGAACGAGCGGTCTGCAATAAAGGCAAACAAAATTTTACGAAAATGTCATTTAGTACCGTTTTAAAAGTAAATTTCGAGTAAATTCGGTCTTTAAGAAAAAATTAAGGGTCTAATTTTTTTTTGACAACAGCTGATTCAAACTTTTCATTACTATTATAAAAGAAGAGATGCGGCAATAACAGGAAAGCAAAAATTGTATTCTGATTTTGTTGCCGGAAATTATTTTCAGATTATAACTAAGACAATAGGATAATACGAATAGTCACCTAGAATATCTTGTCCAGTAGGTACCACCGGTACTTCTTCTTGTAGGACATACATTTCCGGAACGGATTTCTGGGATTGAAGGGCGGAACAGATTTCTGAGTTCGGAACCTATTGTTTTGTTGCTTCCGCGAAGAATTATTAAGTAAAAAGCTCATAGCTTAATGGATGCTCCCTCCACATTTTGTAAGCTTCTCAAACCGTAAGTGCACGAAAATATGTATGTAACGTACATAGTTCCGAACACATATAAACTTAGATACACTCATTCTCTTGCTTTCATTGACACCTCCCCCCCTCCCCCTCCTCAATGCTTATGGGATACTTTCATCATTTTGACGAAAGTGCACAATATCTAGTCTCTGGAAATTCATCATAAAATTCATTTAAAATTTCATTCGTTATCTCCATACTTCTTGGATAATTTTATTAAATTTTTGTGTCTCCCTTAGCTTTAAAGAGATGTAGTTTTATTTTATGTATAAATAAAGAAAAGTTTGCTACGATTTAAGTCTGCGGTACGCAGAAGCAATTTTTATGCGTATCTGAAAACTGAATCTTTTTGCTCAATGATCACACACATGGTAAATATCTTCGGACATACAATAATTATGGTCTCGTTGCTCCGTCCTATACTTACATAAAATAAACTAAATAAACTATACTCTGTTTTAACTGGAATACAATTTTAAATTCTTGAATTTAAACAAATCAACAAACGTTTCATTTTACATGTGATAGAGAGTAAAGCAAGGCGTTTAGTATCAATTAAATTTGGAACACCTGTATAAAATGACGTGAATAAATAAACGGAAAAAAATAGTTATATAATACCTCATGAAATTAAGAGTACTTGCAGTAGCAGTATTAACTCATTAAGATTAGACATCATGCAAATTTCTGTAATAATATCTGATTGAATTGAGATTTGAACCTATTTTATTAGTGTAAGGCCAAAATAATTGGTACTTGCTACTAATATGTACCGTCACGCAACAAAAAATATTGTATGTGATATGGTATATATAGAACCGCGGCATCGTTAGTATGGTATGATAAATTGAGGAAAAATAATATTTAAGAGCGCCCGTGGGATATATCAAAACAAAATATTACCTTTGTCTTGGATTTTACATTGCTTTGATTGAAGGAGAAAAAAATATAAAAAGGTCAATGACACGTACAGAATATTTTATATATCCAGGAGGAACGCTAAATATATATATGTATATATACATATATATATATATATATATCCAAAGCGTAAAGTATGAAATACCTTTGTCACATAACCTGGGTCATGTTTCTTAAGTTTTTTTATAGTTCTGGGAAAAATAAGTGACTAGGACGAGAATCACCATTATTAGCAACAAAAGAATTTGTTTTTTTTCTTTTAAACGTGATTGTAAAATAATGAGCTTTCCTCTTCAAAGTGACTGGGTTTGATAGAACTTTATTAAGCTATATTTATTATACATTTATTAAAAGTGTGCAAGCGCGCCCCTACGGTCACCGTTCTTAAATAAACCAAAGCAAAGTCAAAGTTAGGATATTAGGCGTTTTGAACAGTAATACTTCCATGCTATTCAAGTGAGGAATGGAAAGTTTTTGTCACCACGATGGGTATCTTTACAACTGCACATAATGCAAGTGTCACAAACAATTACAGCACAAAAAATACTTTTGTTCTAATGAAACTTAAAGCAACTTGTATAAAATATATTAATAAATATAACCATAGAAGTCCGCCTTGGACTCTTTTTAGTTGGTCTAAGAATGTAGAAATCACTTTTATACATGTGTTCCACACCGAATTTGTATTAAAGAATTGGTCAAAAAATATTTTAGGCTCGTTGAAATTTACATCATTATTATAAATTTACATCATTATTACATATATCAAATGTATTTAGGAATACTGACAAAGATAACGGTTCTAAATAACGGAGATATGTATTCACGGCCTACGACTGTCGCCGCTCATCGTGCAATTGGCGCTAATAAAAATATAATGACAAATTTATTTATACCAACAAGATATCGTTTGAGATTTTATTTGTACCAGTAACTTAATTTTGGGTAATCAAAAACCTTCAACACCAAATTAAACAACTTACATCTTAGGAATTTGTGATATTTTGACACTATGTATACGTATGTACTCGATATGTATTCCAATTTCAAGATATTCCATTTATATATGGATTTACAATTTTAAAGTTACTACGTAGATAGTGAGATAACGTGACATTGTTTTGCTAATAGATTTATCGCATTTGACAAAAATATTAAAATATAACATTTTTACTTGCATAATACTACATTTTGATACTACAAATGAGGATGGACGTTATGAAAATTATGGTAGTAGTTTAAAATTATTTCTTGCCTCTTATGCTATTGTATAACCCAGCATCGATAAAACTGAACAAAAATTAAAAATTGTTTTTCTATAAAAATAAATAAAGCAAATGAAATATCTTTAGAATGCAACGGTAACGACTCACGTGCCCTCCAAAATATCTTAAGAGCCGCTTTATTTATGTAGGAAAATATATTATTGAGCTATAAAATTGAATTACAAAACCGCTTGTTAAGTAAAGCCGAAAAGAAGATTTCGATAAAATCCATTCGACTACCAAATCTGTGAGATCAAATTAAACTACGAAACAAGCTACTCGTGAAAATATCTAAGTAGTAAATATGCATTAAAATTATACATTCCAAAGCTAAGCTGCTGTTTAAGATTCTGTGAGAGAAATTGTTCTAGAATACACATTTCCATATTTGCACATTTTCTGCTCTGGCATGCACCCAGGAAGGTGCCCTAGAATTATATAATGATGCAGTTACTAACATGTGAATTTAAATTCGTTTTTAATTTAAAAAAATATGTATTAAAAATAAAATAAATTCTGCCATCTAACGGAGAATCATAAAACTACACATTTATTACGTTTCATGGAGAAGAAAGAGATGTCTCTGTCAAAATAATTAAGTGTCTGTTGAGTTGAGTGACATTATCAAAATTAATACATCTTGATGGATTCTTAAGGCAGTTATCGACCAAACTGTAAGTCTTAAAACTTCCAAATTTTGTACAAATCCCTCTAGTGATTGTTGCGTAATGAGCGCACAGATGCGGTATACTTAGTTTTTCTTTATATAAACTCTTGTCTCAAGGTTATCTTAGTTAAATTGATCATGACTCTGTTTGTAGACCATTATATTTTATAAAATCTTCTATTTACCTATGACTTTGTTTAAATTTAATGTACACATTTCAAAAATCATTAACACATTTGGAAATAATTTTAATTGTATGGGAATTATTAATAATAATTTTAATTGTATGGGAATAATAATTATTGTGGGTAGATTGAAAACAATTGAAATTATATCTTTTACTAAACAGTAAGCGTTGTATATAAGTAAAATTGAGGAAAAATCCGTACAGAGAAAATAAAAAAATTAAAATTAATAGAAAAATAGGGCCTATACAAAATATAATACGATGTGACTTGCTTCAGCTCTTTAAATCATTGCGTCTCTACTTAGCTTTAATACCTTTGAAGTATCAATGCTGTCTTCGAGTCATTTTTTTAAACTGTTTTCCGAAAACAGACAAAACGAAGAATAGGATTTACTTTCTCTTACTTATTTTATTACACAATAAAATTAAGGTCGCTCCATCCAACTTTTATCATGCAATAGAACGTTTTATGGGAATTTGAAGAGTTACAAAGAGGCTTCAATGGAAAATTAAATAAATGGGATGCTTTTATTCACAGAATTAATAAAGACAGAATCCAAGAAGAACAAGTAAAAAACTATCTTGTTAAAAATTATGGACTTAGAAACTTGAACTAATTAAAAAAAAATATTTTGAAAAACAATTCATTGAGTAACGAAAAATTGTACTTTCTTTCAAGTCTTAAAAATGCTATAAATGAGTAACATAAATACACTTATGGCGTAAAAATTTAAAATACGAATAAAAATTTGGAAGAAAGACTTATAAAGAAGAAAAAAAATATATAAAAATTCGTGTGGAAAATGTGGAAATTTATGGATCAGGTCTAATTTCAAAGAACATAAATTTGATTTTTTTTAAATAAATAAGTAAGTAGAGTTTTTGAAATGTAGCACTTTATTTTTGCTATGTAATCAGATTCAGTGGAAAATGGTATAACGCCATAAATAGACAAAATAAGTTCATTCTCGTAAGACGGTTACGTAAAGGCGTTTTCTGTAACCGTCGGAAAAATAAAGGCATTTTACCTTTTTTCTCACCAATCCTTCCAACAAGATTGAATACTAAGTTACAAGGACTTTACAGACAACTTCGAATAAAATTATTTTATTAGCTTGGAATAAATTCGTGTGAAAAAACTTATTGCCATCAAATATTCATTCAGGGAAAAAGCTTTTCAAAATTCCGAAATAAGAGACAAGATGGCTATAAAGGAATACTAAGCAGGACGACGTATATGGATGAAATGAATAAGAATGTGTTTAAAAAAATATATAAAAAAGGGTCCAACAATAGACGATCTTAAATTAGAAGTATTCGTAAAAAAATTACGCTAATCTATTGTATCATTTGTCCCCAATTGTCAATAGTTGCTCGAGATAAAAATGTCACCTTGTGTACATTTATTTCTCAAATAGTACTCTTTATCTGGTAGTGACTTAATTGATTTTCTGTTTTCGAATTATCTGCAAGTATCATAACAACTGGGTTCATAGGTAGGAGAAAATCGCCGTTAAACACAAGTCATCCAAACAGTGTATTTGATTTCTCTTAAATTTGTAAACAAAGTAAATAGGTGTAGGTAGGTATTTCATTCGCTCTCGTAGGAGACATTGAGCGTTATTAAAATTAACGTCAAAATACAATAGTGCCCTCCTCGTTTAAAAGATTAGTTTAAACTTTTATAACTCATCTAAGTTTTACAACTTTTTCAATATTTGTTTCACTCTCAGCCAGCTTGAACTCGTTTAAAGCCATTTCACTGCACGATCGTCTGTGTACTCGAATTTTCTTACATTCCTAAAAGCATATAGTACATGCGTCGCATCCATTTGATTTCTCGTAACGTTTCATCAATCTTGTGTCTTTTTCCATGCTGTATTTTATCTTAAAAGTTTCAATTAAAAGAAATGAGTTAATAAAAATAATTTTCCGACAAAATACATGGGTGAAGTTAAAAGTATAGCCTAGCCCGCAATTGTCAAAGTCAACTCATTAAATTATCGTATGCGGATATTGCACTTAAATTTCTTATTAAAAATATAAATCATCGACAATATTGTGATACGTAATACAAGCACTAGAGCATAATATTTATAGGCATCATATATTCCGAAACGCAGCGCATGACCGGCGTCGAAATTATTAAATACAATAATTTATTTCGTGTCCTTTCTCTTCCAGACGACGAACAACATTGAACTTCTGGTTGATTGCGAGTTTTAATTTGATATATGTCAACTGTTTACGAGTTTCTATAAATACGATCACGCATTGGCTTTATATTCGTTTACCGCTGATTGTTTCTTTTTTATATAATCCATAAACGTGCATGTCAAAATTAAAACATAATATTACGTTATTAAAACATGATGGCTAAATATGCTTTAACCACATTAATTTTGCACAGAGAAAAATTTTTATAGTAAAATACAAACATATTCAGGTTTTGGGAGAAAAGTAGTTTATACGAATGATATTAGTTTTCCTTGACATAGTGTATAGCTTTCAATGTAATATACTGCAAATGCTATTTTTGTAGTAGTTGTGGATAAAGAGTTATAATTATTTAAACAAAGTCAGTAAAAGTGTGGTTTTGAGACAAAATTTTATATCGTCAGAGCTAAAATTTTGTCTCAAAACCACACTTTTACTGACATACATTAAACTCGTTTTTGAAGATATTATGGAAAAATTAAAAGGTACAAAAAAATGTAATGTTTTATATTTTTATCATTTGACTTATTTTCTCTAATTAAAACGGATTAATGAAGTACTTTTGATTAACCAAAAATAATGTTTAAAACGAATATATGCAAAACTTCAATCTGTGAAAGCGTTAAAAAATATGAATATGGCTAATTATTATAGACTATTAGGAATAAGCATTTTTATGTCATACGATTAGGACATAAAATTTAGTACTGTGCTAAAGTACAAAATAAATATCAGTTGTTAATACGGTTAGTAATCTTAATCTTCAAATATATAAATTTTCATATAGGAATAGATAAATTTAAATTTGTCTCTCAATATTATCAATTAGAACTTTATAAATGTATAATTATTTACACTTGATTATTTCTGAACTTTCATTGACGTTATATTTAAACTGTAACGATCTACTTACTGGAGTAAAATTCATATAATATGTTACACAATCTTCTTAGAAGAACTTGGAATACGCTTCACAACGCTAAATCAAAATAAAAACAGGCAGTGATAACTAAAATAAAGCAAGAATTATTTCAGAGTCAGTTCAAAACCTGTTTATGCCTATAACCAAATGAAAATTGCACCATAAATAAGCAAATACAAAAGTATTAATTGGTAAAAAAAGGTTCGGAATGGTTTGAAGAAAAATATATATCTCAAAAAGTACTTATTAAACTAAAACTTATTACACTAAATACTTAGGGTATAAGCATAATATTAAACTCTCTTATTAAATGCGAAAGTTATCACACAAAAAAATTAATAACAACGAAATTGGGGGTCGCGTGTTAGTAATACTTCATAAAAAGTACCATGTGTTTAATTGAAAAGTATAGGAAATATGACTGAGTGTTATTTGTCGTAAATTTAGTATAAAAGCTAGATTTATCAACTAAAACGTACAGAAAATTGCTGCAGTGAAAAACGAAAATACGTGAATTTAGTTATTGTTCTAATTCGATACTAATTCGATCAGTACAACAAAATATTCCATACAATTCTAGGCCATTTCATTTTCGATTCGTTTTTATTTTTAAACCCTGGCCAAGTGCAAGTTGAATCTAGCGTATATTAAGCGTTACGTCGATCAAATAATATTGTTATCGAACATCGATAAGATTATTAAGAATATTTACAAATTGTTACTTTTATTAATTTTCCTCCTGTTGTTGTTATATAAACCCATATATATAAATATATATATAAACCCATATGTTGTTATATATCTCCATAACATACATGTGTTATGGAGAAAAAGAGTGTGAATAATTAATTATAAGCTTAAATGACGAATTCTTTTCGTCATGAAAATTTGCGGAGCCATTTCCGAAAATGACCAACGTGCAGGTACGGACTCTTTTTGCAGCGATTTTCAATTGAAATCAAAGTGTGGCAACTAAAGTGGCACGGCTAGGTCCAGCAATCCATATTGTTTTGCAAAAAATCCCGATGAAGATTCTGAACGCTATGTTAAGAAATATTGATGATGTGGGAGCAGATCTATGTAATATATTCGTGCAAGGTTGGAGAAGGTTGAGGAAATTTAGAAACGACTTAAGATTTGTAATCGACTAGGGCCAAAGCCTCTATATGCTATAAGATTGCTGAATGTTAAATTAATAATTCCTTTCATCTTTTATTATTTGAAATTAGAGAAATTTAGAATCAAAAAAAGGTTCAGGATAAATTTAGCTCTATCTACTTTTTTTACGTTTTCTCCTTTGAAATTAAAAGAGAGGTGCGGAGCGGTCTTAGAAAGAAGATTTTAAAATAATAATGGAAAAAAAATGTATGAATATGAATTTTGGATCTTTTTTAATATTTGCTTTTCCAGGATACTCCAACATGATTAAGATGTTTCTAAAGGAACATAAATAGCAAACAAATTTAAAATAACACGCAACATTTTATAATCTTCACTTTTTTTACATTTTGATATTTTAACAGCCTTTTTTGGTTAAGCAAAGGAAAGTTATAATGTTCTGATAAATTGACATGCAGAAAGTATCTCTATCAATTTTTTAACTAGACAGAAAGTCTAAGGAGAAAATTATGTTAGTCATTGTATTGCAGTTAATAAACTCATAAGTTAAAGGTATCAATATTTTGAATTTGAACTTGTAACGTGGAGTATCTAAGTTTGTATTGTGACCAAGTAACTAAAGTAAGGAAATCAAGAACTAAAAATATTGCAAAAAAAAAGTTTCTTATTCTTATTACAATCGCGACTTGAATATACTCTTTGATAGAGAAAAATATTTTCACTTTTCACAAGGATTCCTATAAGTTTTCATATTATGTTTAAACAATTTATAGAAATACGAAAGACAGACTTTGGTTATAAGAGTTTGCCTTGAACGTTTTAAAACTATTTCAGTGAAACACACCAAACGTATTTAAATATTTATTGTAATGAATTGCACGAATTCTTCACCACAGAACATATGAGAAAAATAACGATTTTTTTAATCACAAAATATAGGTTACATCTGGTAATTCGCTTAATCATTATCTTTTTTAGCTACAAGGTCTACCTTAAGTTGCAATATATACTTGCAGCGTCATCATATGTGTATGTGTACAATGAAGGATTGAGATCACTTTTTCGAGTGTTAACCAAGTTAGACATTTATTTAGAGTCTCATAATTTTTAAGGTAACATTAGACAATTATGCTTAAAATGCAACTAAACCAGTCCTCTCTAGCTTACATAAAGTAGATTGTTAGGAGCACATATACTTATATTTTAGATAAGTATAGTCTTATGTCAAGATTTGACACGACTTATATTTATGAATGTGCAACCGTTAAAGATATTTGGATGCCAATCGCTAATTTCAGACTGGTACTGATGATATTACACTTTGTACTGATGTTTTGCACGTATTAATAGTAAAAATAGGTAGATATATAGACAAACTCACTTCTGCATTTATAATATTAGTGTTTATTGTAGTCTTCCAAGGACATATACAAGTATTGGTGAATTTATTGCAATGTGCTAATTTATTTTTGCACTACAATAGACTTTCAGTCATAATAATAAATTATATGTAGCAAATTATAATAGCATACGACCAATTTAAGTGTTATCATTAAAAAGAAAGAGAAATAAGATAGGATAGAAGGGGAGGAAAAGGAATAGGGTTAACCAGCCTTAATATGGAAACCAATTATTAAAATGATTTTTGAAAAGATCAGGCAACAATGCTTTTGTTGAAAAAGGTTTTTGATCGTCTGAATCATGTTTGATTTCATTCATTCATATACATAGTGATGAAGAATCAATATAAAAAATATACTAAATTGAAAAGTAACTAAAACAAGTGCACACATTTTATAAAAGCAAAACTTTATTATGGACGTTAAATTGACCCACGTTTTCTTTTCTCCATTTTGCATATACTAAGCCTAAGACAACAGTTTTTGGAAGGTTTGTCTGTTATTTTTCTGTTGGTCTATTTGTCTAGGCGCACTTAAGTTGTACACGTTAATCTCAGCAACGGTTGAAACGATTTGAATACGGATTTAAGTAATGAACTGGCGCTAACATTTATGCTTGATATAATTTCAGTCAGTTCACAAATAAAAACAATACGTCAATATTTCATTTATGTCCGTTGTGTACGCTAATATCAGAACGGGCGAAATCGGTTTTAGTGCCAACGCCATCTATATAAACTGTAAACTTTATGATAATAGAGTATTGAGAGAAAAAAGAAAGAAAATAAAACACAGATCAAAATTCCTAACAATTTTTCTTACTCCGAATTCTACGCGAACGAAGTTGCGGGTAGAGCTAATATACAATTATAAACATTTTAAAATTTAAAAAAATTCAAGAACATACAGAAAAAAGTAAAAAAACAATAATTCGTAAAATTGGTCTATAATTTGATAGTATTTTAGAAGTAAAACATATTAAATCTATTTTTTTGCTAAAGTAACTATGAACAGCGTTGATATTGTGTGAATTGTGTGATTATTTGGAATATTCTTTGTTTGAAAAAAAATTTTTCAATAATCCACGTTTGATAAATTACAATCTCGCTCAATCTCAATTAAATTGGCTGAAATCGCGATTGTAGACCGTAAAAGTGTTTATAAGAAGCTTAAACTTTACGAAGTGGATTCTAAAACAACGCTTAAGGAAAACACAAATTACAAATTTGTACCGTGGAACAATAAGAGGGTGGAAAGTTTATGAATTTTGCGAGGCGGATATGGATACTTAATAACTTTTCACCGGAAGGTTTTTGAAAAGACGCGGCGCCTTAACAAAGTAAAGTTCATATAAGCTTTTGTATCTTAAGATATGATAGGATATTGCGCAAATGCAGGGCAGTGACTTAATGATATTGTTACGTAAGCGTTGTGCAAGTTGAAACCCCATTTGAACCCGAAATATTTCCGTCACAACATAGGTTGATATAATTTTTTATGGAAATATTTATCACTTCCTCGTTGATAACTACATTAATGTACTAAAATATGTGGGTTTTTAGTAAATTTCATGATTAAATTTGTTATTTATTTTCTTGTCTACATAACAAAAAAATTATAATAATAATTATAATATTTTTAACTTTCGATTGATTTCACTGTCGAGATATTTGTAAAGTACTAAAATGAAACTGAAAAAAATATTGCTAAAAAGCTCGACTACACGAAAAAAAAACGGAAAGAAGGAAACATGTGTGAGCAAATCTGATAATAATTTTAACAAAGTATTTTGTTAAGGAACAAAATAAAAATTTTTGTTGTTAAAAAACTTTTTATTTAACTCAGATATTAAAACTCCTGTATAATTTCATTTGAGTGATATATATATATATATATATATATATATATATATATATATATATATACCTACTTTTTTATATACAATAGTATTTTTGTTAGATTGCAAATTTCATTACCAAAATTAACATATTACCTTTGAAAAAAGTGATTTTGCTTCGCAAGAAATTGGTAAATGGTATCATTGAACAGGTTTATTTTTTTTCAAGCAAATATTTTATGAGGTTTTTACTGTCAAAACTAGGTATATTTGTGAAAAAATACCTAATACTCTCATTCTGACGCTTAATATACCATTTGTGGCAACGTTGCGCTCAAGCTTTAGCGGGATTATAATCGGTATTCGTTTGTTCTGAGTAAATCGGCTAAGCAAGCGCTGAACAAAAACTTTAATACCCATTGTTACAATTGGTCTGTACGCTCATTATGGTCACGCAATATTAACATGATTTGATGTTCAAATATATACGTTTTATACAAAAACCTTAAGTAAAATACATATGAATTTGAATGTGCATTTTTGTTTTATATGCAGAGTATGTTTAAACACTAATAATCTGATTTTCAAAAGTTGTTTGTTAAAAGGTATTGAAGATAAACAGTAATTATAATTACATTAACTTAAGATTTTATGTAGGAGGTTGTGGGGTAAAACACAGATGATCGTAATAAAATCTATTCATTTATTTTAATCTTACGAAGATTGTAAACGTAAGCTTACTCTTTTCAATAAAAAAATCACATTTATCTTTGTTAATTTTGGATTGCCTTCAATCTTCCGGGCTCGTTTCAAGACAAATGCGAATGATGATCGCTGATTGTCTCGTTCCACTTTGTATTAATTATTAAAACTCTTATTTGTCGTTTTAAGTGAATCCATAGTAATATAACAAAAGTGAAACGTTGTCTGGTAATTTATTTATTTGTCTTTCTTTCACGCTCCATCAACTTAATACATTTAAAAAAAAAATTATATGTAAATAACATACATTGAATATTAAAATGTATGTGTAATTATGCTATTATTTACTGGAACCGAGGAAATTAGTTTTGTTTTTATCCGCGATTTAGCTTCTACAGCGAATTACTTAATAACAAGAGTAAGAAACCAAATTCCGCAAGGAATCGTATGTTAGAAACAATATGTGACTTTTTTCTTTTGTTCCTGATCCTTGCTATTTAGATGCAAGTTCTGCTTTGACTGTTGCGATTCATGCATAGTAAAATTATATTCTAATAAAAATTTTATTTGATATGTTTCCAACGAAATCGTTGAATTTAAGTTATTTATAGGTTAGAATTATTAACGCCATGGTGCGAGCCTTATCTTAATAATACCGTTCTGTCTAATAATAACGTTTTGATCATTATTCATAAAATGAAATGAGAAAAGTGAGTTAAACATATATTTTTTCATAACACATGTTTTTCGTAGTTTTTCGAAAGAAAGTTCACAATTTTACTGCTACATATTTAGTTATTATAAATTTGCTTTGAAAAATATATGCCTCATAGTATGCGGAAATTGTTAGCAAGTATCGATGGATAATTTATAATAATTTGGTTTGTGGTAACTTAAATATTTTCTGACAGGGATTAATTTCTTATAGAAGTTCGATGAGTTAAAATTTATTTACAGAAGATGAACTTTGTGTTAACGACTTTTTTATTATTTTAACGAAAAAACAGTGAAAGTTACAAAATTTACGCTCAAAATATTTACTAAGTTAAATAAACAAAAATCGTTTGATTATGCCGAAATGTATGAAGCAATATGAGAGCGGGTTATGACGAAATGTAAAAGTATCTAGAATACCTGTGAGTTATTTTTTTGAGTTTTAATTCTGTCAAAACTATCATTATTAAACTGAAGATATTGAATGAGTTAGTGAATATTATTCGTTTAATGGGTTCTCTAAACGTAAAAATGAAAAAAAAATCTGAATTATATATTCGTTAATAATTAACTACATGTAAATATTTATTGTAATTATAAACTGCATCAAAATTTTCGCATATTTTAATAAGTTAACAGTTTAAACTACATTCATTGTTATTAACCTTTCTTCCGAAGATGCAATAAATATGATTTTCTCTACTAACTATTCCCTTTTAATTATAGTGGAAATTGCGAGATGGTGATAATATCCAAATAAGTAATTTTTATTATTTTTATTATCGACTGTTTCATGGATATTGTTAAAGAGTAGCTTATTTGTACATGATTGATCATTAGCTAGTGTAGCTTTAATGTAAAATGTTACGTAGTTTTCTGCATTGCTCATTGATATTATCATTTCTGCCATTCTGAAAGTAAACATTTAAAAATTAAAAAATAATAAATAATCGCGACATTTAATATTAGCTGCTAGCATTCTAATTTGTTTATGTGAAGTTAAAAAATTATTTCTCAACCAAGAAATAACAATTGTTGTCATATTGCAGTACGCCGTCGTCAAACAATTTTAGATATTCGATAAGTGTCATGAAAAAATAATTGATATTTTCTATAGATTTTATCTAGTTTGCTTTCAGAAATAGGAATATTTGGCAGAGAAAAATTATCTTAGATAAAAAAGTCCTTCAGATCGTTAATATGTTAAAACTTAGAATGTGTTCTTAATTCGTCCGAATAAGCTACAAATGTATCGCTCAATATCGAGGTTAAATCGTCGAGTTTTTTTTAAATTTCCGTTATGATAAATTGTAAGGCACATGAAAGAACAGGACTTGAAATCAATTATAATTGTTATCAAAAATTATCCACACAGGAAATTTTAATAAAATTTAAAAACAATTTCAAAAAAATTATCATGATGGACTGAGACAGTTACTGGAAAAACGGCGACGCTTCACCAAACAATTTTCTCCGTCATCAGCAGTCGTCTTATAATACTTCCGCATTATGGATGGCGTATTAATCTGGGAAAAGGTAGACAGATTAATGTAAAAATAAAACTCATGGGAAAAGCTGAAGAAAAATATTATATTCGCTTCTTCGACCGGTGTGATAACATGGAAGTGATCTGCGTGGGGTAAATTCAAACGGCTTTATTTAAAGTGAATCAGCCGTTTTCCTTATTTACTTTAATAGAACTTTAACATGCGCTTCTATTTTCTTTACTTATTTCAGATATATTCTTACAAAACTGCTTTTATAATATGTTGTACTTTTCCGCTGATTCTTTTTTATTGATCTTTTTTTTAATTTGGGTATTTTGAGATTTATTTATTAGGAATGTTTTCTCGTAAATATTATTCGGACGAACAATGTGAGTCTTTAAAATTTTATGAATTACACCACGAAAAGGTGTATATATAGTTTACACAAAATTGTGGTACATTGAAAAAATCTGCTGAATATCTCGTCGTGAAATTTAACATATTTGTTTAGAACGATATCTACACTGGTTGTACATGACTGTTACTGAAAAAAAAAAAAAAAAATTATTTTTAATATTTACAATGTTATGTACGTGTAGTGCTGCCTTCTCTATTTCACATCATTTATTGATAAATATTTTAGTATATGCTCAGAATCATAAACTTAAGTATTATTACGATATTTACGCCACGAAAAAGTTTATTTTCAATTGTTACCGTTTTAAGAATTAGATCTATGACCGTTTCCTTTTTATACGAAAGAAATTATATAATTTTATAACGTTATTTTGATGTGCAGAATCATGGAAAAATTAGAATGAAAATTTTGTATGTAATAAATTGTTTTCTGTATTGTTTCTGTCATATGTACTAATACGTATACCAGAAAAGTTTTTTCTTTACTTTACTTATGTCTTCAAACTCTTCTATAAAATGGCAAGTTCGATTCTATATAAATTTTTTAATAAGGAGTCTGTAATGTGGTTTAAGATACAAAAGTAACTAGGATAGTAAGGAAAATCATTTTTAGTAGAAAGAGTATTTTGTTTTCGATGCTATTGCTCTTTTAAAGCGTGGGTAGAAAATAATGAACTCTGATGTCATAAGTCGTTGCATTTCGTCAAACTTAATAAGATTTTTATTATTAATAATTTATAAGATTCTCCGTGGATATCAGTATGGTCATTGATCTTAAATGAACCCAGATAATATCATAAAATTGTGGCTGTTGAACGTCATTATCCACACAGCGATTGATGGTAGGAAATTATATAATGACAATTATTTTATGTCAAAGAGAAACAAGATTTAAAATCGCAGTTGATCAGCACAATTTTGGGTCGTCAAGAACGTGTTGGAATATTTATATTTTTCGAAATTTCTCTCTGTATTCATGAACATATTCCAATGTCAACTTTAATGGCACAATAATTTACAAAGTTATACGAATTTCTGCATTGTCAGGAAATATGAAAAAATGACAATGTTCTCAAAATTCCATATCTTGGCACAACTAATAAGCATTGAAATTACGGGAATTACGATTGTAGTTTATTAATATCTACCCACTTTTTACTAGAGTATAACTTGGTGTCCATAAAATGAATGACTAATCAGAGTAATTTTTAAATAAATAACACCACAAAACTATCTTTAGAACGTGATGGTATCCACTAGCGACTTATGTTCTCTCTAAAATACCGTAAGAGCTAACTTATTTACTTAGAAATACACACTAAACGGATATTACACAGATCGTTGAACTATAAAATTTAAATAAAAGAGTGCTTGGTGAAAAAAGCAGAAAAGAACATTTCAATAAAATGCATCGAACTACTAAATCTGTGAGATCAAACGTGATTACGAAGCAAGCTGGCAAAAACATGTGAATTATAAATATTCAATACGACTGAGTGTCTCAAAACTGAACTTTTATTAAAGATTTGCACGAGAAAAATTGTCCTGTATTTCAATTCCATAAATTTAAACTTCTTTGATTTGGAATGCAATTGGTTGTCCTAGATTATGACATTTATTGATTATGCCTTAGTCGCTTATATATAAATATTAATGTGTTATTAAATTTAAAAAATATATTAGCAATAAAATAAACACCGCCATTCTGATGGAGAATTAGAAACGTTTATTATGGTAACACGTAAAAGAAAAACATATGCTATGAACTAATTAGATCGGAGTTGAGGCGAGAAACGTTATCATAACAAAACATTTTGATTTTATTTTTGATATTGCAGATTTTAATTAAATCTCTAAACTAAACAACTTCACCCTAGATTACTAAACATTAGTCTCACAGACTACATGACATACTCTACTTCTCCGCCCCTCCCCGCTCTGTACCTTCCTTTTTGAACGAATCAGTGACCCATATATATATATATATATATATATATACATATATGTGTGTATATTTACATGTAAAATTATAACAAATATCAAAAATTTGATGTAAACAAGGTTTATAGGTCTTTAATAAATATGATGTTTAATTAATTTTTGAAAATTAAACAGATTTATTGTAGAAAATTGAGTCAAAATATTGCGCAGAGTAATAAATTTATATCTTTAATGAACATAAAAAAGAAATAAATTAAAAAAAAACAATGAATTTCAAATAAATTTTAGACTGAAGAAAATGGAAAATGAAGATATAGGCGAACGGTCTGAGGTAAAAGTCGGTAAAAATGTATGGTTACTAGTGAGGTGAAATTTAGAATTTATACAAATTTAAGTTTTCTGTGAAATGTTGCGTTGCTTACACCGTTTAATACACCAACTCTGTGTCAGGTAGTATTGCGTTTTACAATGATAAAGAGAAAAAACGTAATTCATTTCCTTTCAATGTGTAACATGCTATATGTTTCGGGAAAACAAAATAGTCTGAAATAAAAATTAATTAAATTCTTTTAAGAAACTAGTTATGCGAAATCAAGAAAAACCAAATATGTGATAAAGTTCAAAAACCCAATTTTTCAATACCTGTTCAATGTCAATGATTTAAGCCCTTTAATAACATTTTGTAATTTTTGTAACAAAGCATTTTACGTTTGTTAATACATGTCCAAAGCTTTATTACCAAAATTAGAACTATGTAACTTAAACTACGACTAAAACGAATTAGTATTAGTCAAGTCGTTAAATTACTATGAGGGAGTTAAATGAAACCTATACATAGATTACTAATGACTTTTTTTAGCTTTACCATAGTCGGGTAAAAAAGATACTATCTCATATGTCAATCTTCTGGATGTTTGTTTATAGGATAATTTTGCTCAACTTGCCAATCATCTCAATCCAAGAAGAGGTGACGTCTTTCAAAAATAATTCAGGCGACTTTACTGCAGGCTTTGGAGTGAAATACTTTTATTCTTTTATATAGTGTGTTTAAAAAAAATTAATTAGCGTTGCGTTATCAAATTCAATCCTAAAAGCGGCAACAAGGCTTCAAAGGAAAATTAAAGGGACGGGATTTTTATGAATATTATCAATAAAGGATAAGCGATTATAAATTGTGAAACTGTCTCGTTAGAAATTATGCACTTATTTATTTTTATCCCGATGCCATTGACGTTGTGATAAAAAAGTGACGATTTTTATTTAGGTTCGATACTTTACTCCATTGTCTGCTTAGTGGGTGGGAGTTACCCAAGTTATGGTAAATAGAACATTGGATATAATTGGGGAATAACCAAACGTCACACAACGTTGAAAATTCACATATAACAGTGATCGCAAAAATGGGACATGGAGGAGAAAAAGTAAGTAATTCGTCATTGTGTCACAATGATTATTATGAAGAAGTAAAACGATAATTTTGTGATAAATAAGTATTATGTAAAGTTAAGAAATATAAGTTCCACAATACTGAATATTCTCGTACAACACTAGTTATATTAAAGCTATTTCCATAATTTCTTTTCCACAAAATACTATCGATGAGTGATATTAATGATCAACGTATAGGTATAATATCAAATTATAATTTAATTATAATGTAAGAGGGCAAAAGCTATCAGGCAAAACAATTTTTGTGAATAAAGAAATTGATGGTTGCGTGCTAATAATGCATTGCCAAAAGTATCAAATGTCTTTGAGATCATAAGAAATATATGTCATAAATTTAGCAGAGAAATTAAATTTATGACTTGAATAAAAGAGAAAATTTTCTGCCAAGAAAACGAAATTAGGTGAATTTAGTTTTTATGTTAACTCGATTCTTGTGTCAGTATTGAAACACTCTTTGTATTTCTGAGTCATTTCATTTTCGATTAGTTTATGTTTTCAAATCATGGCTAAGTGTGAGTTAAATATATTATTGCTAAGTGTGATTAAGGTTTTATGTCAGTAAATAAACTAATTATGGGTTACTTAAAAACGAGTCTTTCAATTTTCATGAATAGTTATAAAGAATTGTTTCTATTTAATTTAAAATCAGTATTCTTTCCGGAAAGGCTATTTTATTATGCACTTATTTATAGACATTTCAGCGTAAGAAAAGTTATTAGGAATTTCTTTTTTTTTCTCTCAAAACTCTATCAGCATAAATTTTACTAATATACTAATAGTTGCGGTTGGCAGCCAAATCTGTTAGGCTGGTTCTGATACTAGGGATCGCAAGCTAAACATTGACGTGTCTTTCTTATTTATCAACCGATTGAAACGAAACCAAAATATTAGTCTACGTTAAAACAAATACATCACAGAGAACTGCACCCAAAGCAGTTATACTTTGGTAGATAGCACTTAGTTTTATTTAAAAATATTAAATTTACATAATCAGTTTTTACTATTTTTATATTTGTAGACATTATGCAAATATATATTATGCAGATATGCAAGTAACTGAATTAATTACAAGCTTAAATGCGTAATTATTTTCAGAACCTAAATTCATGGAGCTGTTTGCGAAAATGGATAATCAGCTATCAGCGTTTCCTTTACTCTGTTTGTCAATATCTCGCATTTCAAAATAGCTTCTGGTCGATAAATTCGACCAATATTTGTAATATTTTTTAATTTCTTTGTAATGTCTTTGTAACTTTAGTAATGTTATTAAGAGAGGCGTAAATTTTTTGTAACTAGATCGCTAAAATTTTTAACCTTTCTGTCGAGTTTAGAAATGATCTTTTCAAATATTGCAGCTTCGCTTACGACAGACGTTTATTTCAGAACTTTGTTTTGAGTCTTGGCTGACATCTGGCCATCGAAATATTTTCTCGATCGTAATTTAATAACTATTCGATATGCACTAGCGTACTTAGACTTTTATTTTCGAGGCAACAATTAAGAATTTGTAACTTGAGTTCAAATTTATTATGTACATCACAAAACATGCTTGTATGTACGCATGTGTGCGTGCAGTGCCTGAAACTACCTAATACAATTTTTAACACAAAATTTCTTTCAATTAAATTAAAGACAACTGGTGAAAAATTAATTTCGAGGATGTTTTTATATATTGTACTCTAGCAGCAAATATTCTGGCATCAATTTTTTGAGACTTACATCGAAAAAAGTGTCGGCCAAACATCGAAAAAAATAATGGCCTCTGCTAGTTTTTTTATTTCAATTACTGCATTTGTTTTTCATTAAACTTCCTTAAACAAATGAAACAAAATCCTCATAGTTACATCACATCCGTCTGTCAGTCTTGTCGTTCTTTTTACTTTTAGTTTAAGTCCGAATGTACCGAAATTTAAGTAATTTATATGAGCGTACCGAAAAAAGAGTTTTTTCTAAATACTTTGACACATACCAAAATTGGGAATCTACACATTTATTTCCTCAAAGTCCCCATTAAATCAGGTGTCATTTAAAAATTATTTTTAAATGAAACCATATATTTTTAATAAAATAGCTTGAAATATCTTTTCGCCTTTAACTCTTTAATATTGTTTGTCAAAAATATGGAAAAAAATTGGGATGGCAGTATTCAGTAAATAATTCGATGTAAAACTTTTACATAGGTAATTTAACTTAACTAGGTGTTTACATTTTGCAACCTTTAAAGATATCCTGGATAACATATTTCACAGTCAATAAAATATTTTTATTATTGGAAATATTACGTAACGAAATATTGAATATATTTGGCATTCATTTTTGCTAATAGCCAAAATGAAGATGTTGTAATACAACGAAACCTAGGTCCGGGTGAAGACAATAGAAATAATACTACCTCACGTAGTTTCATTTAATTGTGAATAATCTTTCTATGTAACTAACCGAAAATGTGGACTGAATTCGCATGTTGCGAGTTCTGAACGTATTTAACAGGCTTATTTCTTTTCGTTCCCGATATTTTATAGTTTAGCTACGTACGTAGCGGAGAAAAAAATAAGTAGTTATTTGTCAGCACAATATTTACGGAGTTAAAGTAACTAGCTTTCGATTATGCGAAATCGTATATTGCAGGTAGTGCCTGCTTGAATAAATTAATATATTCTACATAAAATTTAAAAAATAGGAAAAAAGTATTAATCTTAGTTTAAATGCTGGACAAAATTTTATTTTGTGGACCGTAGTCTGATCAATTTTGTGTGATAAATTTTATATAATAGCCGCAGTTACATTAATTTTTCAAAAATTCAAGTGACATTTTTAGAGTTTAGTAACTCAAAAGAAAAAAGAGGAACTCTTGTAACATCACTCGCGTCTACGCCCGTTCATGTCTCATGGTCAATTTTCTTAGAAAACGCTTGGCGTTGAAACTTAGGATTTGGCATAGTTATAAAGATTTTTACCAGCACCTATCTCAACGACTAAAAACGAAAAATATTTATAAGGGGATTTTAATGAAAGAAGAGGAAAGGTGGCTAATGAAATTAAATATTCGAAGAATAAATTTAATACATGTAGTGTGGTATATCATTTGAGAGAGTTACTTATAGGAATTTAAACTTTTTTATTCATGAGATCTTCAGAAATATATCGAAAGACGTGTAAAAAGCATGTTTCCTCTCCCTTATATATATATAAACTGTTTTAATTTAAAACAGTTAAATTTTCCTGTCTGTACTCTGATTGTACTTACGAAAAAATATTTAGAGGAACATACAAAAGTAATAAGAGGCCAAAATATAGTTTTTGGAATGTCTATCCCTTTGTTTGCGAGTTTGTTTTTTTGTTTGCGCATTATATAGATACAGGATTTCCATGAAGGTATTACTGGTGGATTCTGTTGGGTCTGGAGTAACATATAAGTTGTCTTATCGCTATCGATCAACTTAAAAGGCGATATGATACGATATGATCGATATTTCAATATAAAGTGTACTTATGTACAAAAATTTGACTTTTATATTTGTTTTACTAGATGACATATGATAATTTTAAAACTTAATGTACATAATATTAATCTTATAGTTTACTTAATAAGATTTCATAAAGGTCTACATTAGACAAGAAAACGGGAAAAAGTAAACATATTAATTTAAATTATGTTTGAATTTAATTCCAAAATTAGTAAAAACACTTTAAAGCAATTGTTTGTTAAAATAATAATGGGCGATCGGTATTACTCTAAAACACGTAATTTTTTTGGTTATTTTTTAATTAGTGAAGATAAAAAGAGTGAAAAATCTGCTTTTTCTAAAGTGCACTCACTGGGAAGTTATAAATTATCATTTCACAAGATATTTGTGTATTTGTGTTAATGTGAGTATTTATATTATGATCTAGTCATAATTATTACAATATTAGTTGTATGTATATTATTGTGTTGCATGAATATTACACTTAATATAAAACATATACCAACACATGTCGACACTTAAATTTGCTTATATTCTGTTGAAACTTACTAAATTTGCTGATGTAAATATAAACCCATAAACGAGATTATGAAATAAAAATAAACATAAAACTATTTTCGAACAAATTTTCAACACAATACTAATTTAATAGCGAGTTGGTTCCACACCACGTCACTTAAAAATACAAATGCACTCATTAAAATGTTTCTATGACGCCTAAGCTTTGCAAGTTCAACTTCAAAATAACTCCTAAGGAACAATGGCAATTTAAACCGTGAAACAAAAAGGGGGTGGAAAGTTAATAAATTTTCCGCGGCAGATATGCTGACTTGATAACTTTTCGCCGAAAAGTTTATAAAAATATGCGATATCTCAAAGAAACAGAGTTTAATAAACCGTGGCATTATAATACTTAATTGGAAATTGCGCAGATGCAGGGCAGTGTGGTAATGAAATTGTATATAAGCACTTAAATCCAGTGTTGGTGCAAGATTGAACTATAAGCAGGAACATTTTTTCCGTCCAAAAGTATCATTCGAATACGACTTTCTGCATAATAAATGGGTATTCACTTATGTGCCCCTTTTTAACTTTCAAACTATTTAACGTAAACAAAAATACGTCGACTTAAAGGTACATTTCAAATTCATAAATAAATTCCTAAAATAAAAACCAAGGCTATTGATACTTTCAATGAAACTGCCTTAAAATTCTTTAAGCATTGTTTTTTATACTTAAGTAATTGTTTTTCTTTTAAACTTTTTATTTAAACCCATTCTTATGGGCTGTATATATGAATATCATATGCTGTATTCTCTAATGCCGATTACACTCATGATTTTTCGATGACACACTTGAAGATAAATTTAATGGTGCTCTAAAAATTGGTTAAGCTATATAACCCACAGGATTGATTAAAACCTAAACATACGAAATATTAATTTTCTCAAAAAGCATTACAAGCACATAAGCAAAAAACGAATATTTCTCCTCTACTTTATATTAAGTCACTCATTGATAAATCGTCCCAACCTATGGGTCATTTCGAGAAGAAATAGAACCTTACATTATGGTACACATGTCGTATTTAGAATACCAATGGAGGAATAATTGCGAGAACTAGTAATAATTAGATAAAATAAATTTAATTTTTTTCTTATTTTATCGATGTACATGTTTGACAGTTATAGGTATGTACATACGACATAGATGGTGCCGGTTGCATTTTTAAACTTGCTGCTGTATTGTTTCATATTACTATATAAAGGCGATCTCTTCACATATTTATGTTAATATTCTTATTACTTATGACATTTTAAAACTTTGATAAAAATTTGATTTCAAGAACTGACATTTTGGCTGCGAGCAATGAATTTTAGTTTGAAAGTAGTTGGGGAACCAAAAATATTTTTTGGTTTAGTTCCAATCTAAATCAAATAATACTTTTATTGGGTAAACCAACTAATACCTAGAAAACTATTTTGGTTCCATTGAAGAGAACTTTTTCTTCAGGGAATCAATTGGTTCGTTTTTATACTATAAAAGCAGGTATATACGATAAAAATACAATTCTACTATGAGCATTACTATACCGCTGATGACAACCTTGCAATCAAGCCTTATCAAGATAGTCGTCGATATACGTTAGTTTTGAACGAATCGGCCAAGGGGATGCTGAATAGAGTTTAAATATCATAATAATTATGGTCACGCAACAAAAAAACGTTGATTTGACTCAAAACAAATTGTTAAAACACTAATAACCTGGCTTTGAAAGGGAAGGCTTGTTTGTGTTACTTTTGAAGGTGAGCTGTAATTATAATGTACACGAGCGTATGATATATGTAGGAGATTATAGAATAAGGCAAAGAAAATGAGACTAACTGTGCTGTTCATTGATTATATTTTAAAGAGTATAAAAATATTATTTATAAATATTAAATGCCCAAATATAAATAATTTGTTGCATCTTACTAATAGAAATTTGCATTTTATATAGCGATGCATACGCATGTTCTCCTCTGCAAATCGGCTTTCCCATGAAATGGAGTAAAAACATGTACAAGTGTTACATCTTGCAGTATCTTGTAGAATTTTTCAGGAATCTGACGCATACTTCAGCGAGCGAACGCGTCTTAACGAAGTCATTTGGCATTTATTGCGCCTGGTAAAAGCTTCTTAATCGCATCCCCATATACGCGCTCCGACGAAATGAGATTGGATATTGAATACGATTCAATATCAGACGTCATTTCTTTTCAAGAAAATGTTTTCCAATATCCTTATACTTCCGCAGGTCATAGCGTGGTTACGAAGTATGTCAAATTCTGTCGAAGCTAAGAGCACACGCTTGAATTGTTTTTCAGCTGAACGTAACTGATATACTAAAATCATGCGGTAAATTACGAATTGACGCTGATAAATACGATTAGTCATTAATAGTATATCATTTCTTTCTAAACAGAGAAGTAAAGTAAGTGTAACAGCAAGTTACCGTATTTGAAGCTGATAATCGTTGTCAGTTTAAGTGCTTTTCTTTAGTTCGTTTCCTTGCGTAGTTCTTTCTATATGCAATTACATTAAAATTTGTTTTTCTCAGTTTTATAAAAATTGTGAAAGTGCTGTGTTATCCTATCGGAGCCCAGAATGATCTGAAAAGGAGAATAATTTAGCGCAAAGTGGTGGTATTTAATTCCGAATCATACTGGATTCCCTGAGGGTTCGGAGTCCGTATGTACCAGTACATACTGGTACATACGGACTACGGTGTTTATATACACTTTTATGTGTTCTCTTCGTGCCCCTTTGATTCGAACCTTATAAATTTCTGGCACTTTTGTTAATATATAGATGGTACAACAATGGGTGTTGTGTATTTTATAATTTAAAAACATTTCTGTTATTTTGGTCTGTCCTTGTCAAATTTATCACTTTATGTCAATATTCAAATTAGGCTTAGGTCTTTTGGGAAAAATAAAGAAAAATATATTCGCGCGATTCAATATAGTGGAAAAATACATTATTGTTTAAAGTAAAATTAAGGTAATTTGGCATTAAAATCTTTATTGCCATGCAGTACCAAGCCGACATAAAAATTTTAAGGTTCACAGTAAAAAACAAATAATTTTTCCCATAGCTTTTAGTAGCAAAAATGAAAACACCTAAGAGATTTTATATATATGTTTAATAGCTTCAATTAATTTGCTATATTTTTGTTAAACAAATATCAAAATAGTATTATAGATTTAAAGTATCCGATATTTACTATCATAAATCTGTTAAAACTTAAGTGATATAAATAGTTTATTATTCATAAGAATAATCCATAAATATTTAGCTAAATTTCAAGTTCAAAGCGTCAAGTTTTTTCAATTTACGTTATGATAAATTATAAGAGAGTGACACATGACACCAATAAGATTTTAAATTATTAATAACCGTTGTCATGAAACTATAATATTTCATTCAAGATGTTTTAATGAAATTTAAAACCATCTCAGAAAAATTGCGATGATGAACTGAGAGAGCTTCCGGAAAAAAAGCGGCGTTCCGCCAAACAATTTTCTCCACAATCATAAGCAGTCGAAAAACTTATGCTTTAGCCGTCATATAATATTTCCTCATTATGGAGGTATATAAATCTGAGAAAAGGCAGATAAGTTGATGTAAATATAAAACCCTGGGGAAAACCCGGTGAAAAATATCGTATAACTTCGAGCTTTCCACTGCTAGTATGAAAAAATGGAGGTGCTGTGCGTCCTGTAAATTCTGATATCATTGTATTAAAATAAATTGGTCTTTTTTTATTTATTTATTTTTTGACGTTTTTTGGCTTGCGTTTTTATTCACTCATTTTAAATATATTTTTTAATTTGTGTTCTTGGAATTATTGCAGTCCTTATTAGCAATGTTCCCCCGCAAATATTATTAGGACGAGCAAAGTGATTCCTTTTACTTTACAGATTTGCGTGAAAGTTACTTTTGTACTGAACTGTCACACTGTATCTGTGTTTACTTTACAGCTACAGTGTGAAAGTTCACACTTCTTAAAAAATAATTTACTTGAAATTGTAATTAAACACAGCTATTGAGGATGAAATCTGGATATGTCATATGTAAAACATTATATATGTGTGTGTGTATATGTACATATATATATATATATATATATATATATATGTGTGTGTGTGTGTGTGTGTGTAACATACTATAACTACCACATATATTACACAAGTTAATCAGTCTATCCACGTTATTTCGATCACCGTTCACACTTCAGTGTTGAATTATCTATTTTTAAAGAGATATTATTTTGCATTAGAACTACGTACGTTTACTTTTAATACCAAAGAAATAATATAATTTGTTTGCGTTTTGTCAATGTGCAGGAAACAAGATGAAATTAGAAAAAAAACGTTTTCAATGTTAAAAGTTGCGCAATATTAACAGTTAAAAACATGAACTATTATTTTTATTATAAACACTAAAATATAGCGTGGAAAATTTTTGGTTTGTATGTTAAAGCTAATTTCTGAAACCCATATGGTTTCTTTTATCCCATTTTCAAAAATTCTTTAGATTAGAAAGCATATGCATTGATAATAATAATAATAAGCTAATACATCTTGCAATTTATTGAAACATAATAGCGATTAAAAATGTAATGGAAGTTGGAGAAGACTGCAAGGTAGGGAAAGACTGGCTATAATATTAACAGATCTCTCCGAGTATCTTTGTCAATACACCTATCATCCCGATGACTAATATCATCAAAATAAATAATTTTTTTTTGGAATAAAAATTCTGGTATAAAGTAATTTAATACTTTAATTTAATTTTAATCAAAATTGAGCTTTGTGATCCCGCACCCTACGGTGATTTGATAGTACAATAATAAATTAGAGTAAATCTTTATTTCTTTCATCAAAATTTATTGAGAAAAGCAATTGACTGTGAAATGTGTCACGGCTGTGGCCTTTAAACTTTTCACGAAGCTTTAAAGTTTTTGCGGAGACTGGTAAGTTTAGCACAACTTCTCCAACCGCCCCAAGTTTGTAAATTACACAACACCGTATCGTCGAAGATCATAAAGGTGCGAGGTATGGAGTGAACATTAGAATCTTCCGGAGTCACAAGAAGTAATGGCTTAATTATAAACGTTGATTACAAAAAGTTACATTTCTATTTTAAAGCATAGCTTTGAATTTTTTACGAGAGATAATTTAATTAAGTCAATATTAACTAAAATCAAAATGTCAATCATAGCATAAGTTTAATGGTTCAAGTTCTTAATATTAAAATACTTAGAACAAATTATATTCTTTTTTTTACTTATTTGTGAAATAATTAAAATGTTAATCACACACGCTCTATGTGTTATAGATCCAAAGATTGCGCGCACACTACTACACGTATTATACGGACTTCATATATTTATAGTAGTCTAAATAAATCGTGTATCTACGGCTTGCATTTTGTCCCTTTTATTAAACACAGATATTGCCCTATGAGTTATACTAAGCTGAATAATATTTGCCTGAGAGTAATAGGATAAAATGTTACGTATGTAGAACTACTTTTGATCTTAATGGTGTTATTGCGATCTTGAAATCTTTAACCGTTTTGAAAATAAATCTAACTTTAAATGTAATGAAAACGAGATTTAAAATCCAAATTTATTTACATCTTAATAATGTCGTTATACAAACTTACTTCATTTTGCTTACCACTCTAAGCCAATACATTTTTATTAAGCTACAAAATTTATGATCAAAATTTACTTTTCTTAAGACACTCATTACTTTCTGTTCAGCTCGCCAAATGAAATTCTTTTAAATTACTGAATGACTGATCTTGCAACTACAACGTCGAGATATGGTCTGATATTTGCTTTTTCCAATTGTCATTCTCTATATAGAAATATAATATTAGAGACGGAAAGGGAAATCTTCTGAGCAGAAAAGTAAATAGAAAATAAATATATTATTTCTTTGTATGCTGTCATCATTGTTATTCATTAAATGGATATTTAAATAAACGGTAATTAGAAACTCATTACAAACAAAAATAACAAATTTCAACTTAACCCCTCGGCTCATTTATTAAATATCATCTGTACATAAGTAAATTCCAAGAATAACTTCAACTATACTAAATCCCATTCTCGTTGACATAAATTCTACTTTATATATATCAAGTTTTATAAAGTCTGTTTTGGTGTCCGTTAGTTTATCACCACATATTTTGAAGGTTTTAGACGGGAGCGATATATAGCTGCACAAAAAGCACAGTAGCCTACATTTATTTTAAATGTTTTGTGATAAACAAACAATAGTAAATTTATTTTTTTTATATTCAGTACTAAAATAAATAAATAGACATTTTCACGAAATGTGAAATTATCGAAAGGCATTTGATAAACACATAAGAGGGCCCTTACAGTATTTTGTTTCGATGAAAACTTTAACGAGATTAGTAACTATTGAAAATAATAATGAAAATGCGCTGACATTTACGCTGCATTTAGGCGGTGAGTCCAAAATAATTAATAAAAAAAACTTAAAATATTAACTGCAGTTTAAATACATAGACTTCAGTATAAATAATTAATTTAACGACCTTATTATAATGAAACTGAAACGCTTTCCTAATATTGTTATAAAACTAAAACGCTAAGGACGGAAAAAATCAAATGAGGAAGAACAAACAAAATTGGGCGTCTTCAAACGGAAAAAGGAATTCCAAAATCGGACACTACCTCAAATTGTACCTTAAAAACATCAGTGATATATAAACTCTCCGTCTCATCAGCAACGAAACCCATAGGAATGCTTACGTTTTCCTCATTTATGCAGAACTACGCTTTGCTTTTTGGTAGTTTTTGTGCCATTCGCCTTGAAATTTTATGCAATATGTATTCAAGCCCGATTTTTGTAATTATGTTGTTTTTTTCCCCCCTATATGGCGAATTTTAAAAATTGTGAAACTTTCAAACTATCTCTAATTCACAGTCTCGTAACTTGTCAAGTTTTTGAGATACATACTTGGAGCCTGGGATGCTTTCTAACACACTACTCTGAGAAGCACTTGGCTTCGGGTCGGACAATTTACATTATAATTTTACTGAAAGGCTTACATCCCCTAAAATGATGGCTGGTGTTCACAGAGACAGTCGTCTTGATACAAAAATTGTTCTCAAGGAAGGTCACATATGAATCAGCGAAAATCACTCACGACGACGCCTATAATTTTTTATGATGATATCATTAAGTAAAGTTAAGAGAAATAACATTTTATATTAATTACGTCAGACAAAAATATTTCGACGATTACACACGATTATCGTTGAATGTCAAAAATTATTAAAAATAATTATATTGTTTCAAGTACGACTCGATACGTGAATATCGTGAATATACGTGAATATCGTGAAGTTCTTGTATAGATTTTGATGAAAAATTGTACTCATTATTATAATTTTGTCGATACCTGGAAAATTATGCATCATGTATATTAAATAAAAGAATCTCCTTTTTGGAGATATTCTTTTTGAAAGCTAATTTTATTTTTAGTATAATGATAAAATTTCAGGGTATGTTTTAAAATTGTCAATTTCATTATATTTACTTTGATTATATATTAAAAGAAAATATATATGTATATATATATATATATATATATGTATATATATTATATTATATATATATATATATATATATATATATACTGAACACCATTGTTTTTATCTATATAGTGAATCAAATTTGAACGCAAAAAAGGAGCAAACGAAAAATAGAGAAAGATCCAAGAAAAGTGCAAACATAGTTACCAATAACGCTACTCAGTTTTTGAGGAGACAACAAGTGTACGAGGAATAAAAGATAAATCTGGATAAGATAGGCCGCGAAGCCAAACCGGAAATATTCGGAAAGCTAATTAAATAAGATTATATATTTTATGCTATAAAGTTACGTACATAATAGTGGGAGATTTCCTAACGATTAATTTAATTGTTGAAACGGTAAAGCAGACGTTTTGCTGTTTGTAGTTTGTACTGTGAATAGATATAAATATATTCATATATTTAAAGAAATTAATAAGAAATTAATCCAGTGATATAGTGATAATATGTCCCACATTGAAGAAATGAATCCAAATAGGACAATTAAGAGATTACTCGAAGGAAACGCTAAAAACTCAAAACTCAGGGGAAGACCCAGAAATAAGTGGAGTGGTTCACCATCCGTGAAGCGAAATCTTATAAAACTGAGCTTCACCAAACTGAAAGAAAAGAATTGTGGTGTCGGATACCTGCAGTTATTTTTGCGAAAACCTCAGTTGCTTAGACTCTCCGTCTCATCAGAAAGGAAATCCACATTCTTACTTCACCCATGCTCCTTAGACATTCACGGCAGTACTGCGCATTGGTTTTGGATCCAGGTCCAGTGTTTTTGGTATGAAAAAGTAAGATAATAAGGAAGAAACAAAATTATATTTAGAATTATTCGCGCTTTTTTTATTTGTGATTTTAATTTGCCCACATACATCGCGACATTTAAAGAAATTTAAAGAAAATTAAATTTGATTTTTAAATTCACAGCACCAAAACATGTACTTACAATGCTGTACAAGTTCTCCTTCCATCATGGTCAGCGGTTTGGTGCATTGACCCTCTCATGGGGTTCGAATTTGTGGTCTTTTGCCCTTGAGTTTCCTATAAATCTCATTCAATTACTTTTAACTAAATTGAAATTGTCGGAATTCCTGTTCGAATTCCTATTGGAGCAGCCAAAGCTGACAAATTGCAGATAATCTGGATTTCCAAAAAAAAATTCTCCAGAATTGAAATATCAAATAAGTCACTATACGTAACTTCCAGGGTCCGGGGTCGAAGCTGTAAAAAATATTTGAAAGAAAAAAGTGTCCTGAGATTATTTAGCCACCAAAATTTTATTAAAGTAGGTTTTCTATTTTTCACTCAGTATTTTTAAATTGAAACTTTCCCAATTTTTCCATATTTTCTCAATGACACGACAAAAGAGTTCATGTCTCATGACAAGCTAATAAAAATATAACTTGAATGCACGTGATGGGTATTCTTTGAAAACCTATACTCATAGCCGATTTAAATCAGATTGTTCGGATTGGATTTTTTAACAGGTGATCATAATATCAAAATAATTTTTTTTATATTTTTCAGTGCATTATTGATTTTCAAGTCAAAATTGGCTAATTGGAGACAGTAATTACCGTTAGAGACGGCACTTAAAAGTAAATGTTATTTTTTCGGAATAGTTTAAAAACACATTGGTTATTTCTTGTTTAACGTTTGTTATATGTGAGCTCTGAAGCAATGTGAGCCCTGAATTTATTGTTTACATTGGAGTTTATAATGGGGAATTTTATTGTTTTACTTTAATCCAAAAAAGAAAAAAAGGCTTCAATCTGAGATACGAACTCAACACTTCAGAGTTCAGGTTTCATTACTTTAAGGCTCCGCGAATGACTAATTTAGAAAAACGACTAAGTAATGGTTTATTATTACGTTTCATTTTTTTTTGCAAAAAAATTACGATATTTATTTCTTTTTGCTATCTAAATGCTAGTGTCAAGTTCTTAACTTAAATAGGAATGCTGCAATAATATGATTATTTAATCTCACAATACGTATCCACAAACATTACTGATGTTAAAAAATGTAATCTAATTTAAACATACTTTCATAATATACCACCTTTCTTAAATTTTAAATGAATCTTCTTTTTAAATTTAAATTTTTAGGTAAACGTTTCAACTTAAATTATTACATTAGTAAGCAGAATTTATTTCATTTCGTACTAATTAATTTAATTAAAAATAACAAAATTTTTGTTTCACAAATTTAATAATTATTTTAACCTGAAAGCGATGGATATTATGTAATAAAAATCCTACAAAGTAAGCATTTACTTCTGGGTGTCAACTATTTTCTGAGCTTTCTTTGATAACCAATATGTATCGGGTATAAACTTTATCTCAGTTAGGATTTCTCCTTACGATGTATGACCTGATTAAAATAAAATCGAAATATGTTTAAATGAAAAACCTTAATAAATATTTTATCCAATCTTATTATCACATTATAACTTAATGCGACTAAAAAAGCAAAATCCCGGATTACGAAAGTTTGAGTAAATATTCTTAATGCCATCTATTGATACTATTGAAACTAAGAAAATTTTTAATAATAAAATCTTTCCAAAGTTTTTTTGTGACAAATCAGGGCAAACTTAATGTTTTATTAAAATGTTAATATGGTTTTGATTGTGATATTTAATTATATAGCAATATTAAACAAAATGAAATTTATTCAAAATTAATTTAGTATTTTTTGTTTGATACTAAAACAAACAGAAAAAGAAAGAAACAGACCACAATTAAAATGAAAAATCGATGAACTCGACGTCTTTCAGATCGTTGAATCAAATCCTTGAGGAAGAATTTATATCTCCATATTCGAAATACTTACGAGAAATACTTTCAATATGTAGATACACCCTCCTCAAAATAATTTGTAATTTTATGCAGTTTTAGTAATATAAATTGTTGTCAAATTTTCGGAAATTATTTTACGAAATAAAGCTACTGATAAAATTTTTAACATTATCCCTTATTGTTGGTGTATTCAAAAGTTTGCTGCGAAGGTGATTTACATATATGTATAATGGAATTTGTTGTCTCTTTAACTTTAAACTATTTTGTAGCAAAATACCAAGTTTAGGTTTATCAAAATACCAATTAACCAATCGTTTTTTATAAATAGTACAAAAGGTATATTGCAGCTTCTGAGACTCTAAACTTAAACATATAATCCGTTTATACATAAAGAAAAAGCTAGAAGATCGCAATTGTCGTACATGCAACCTAACAGACTACCGAGAGTGATAAAATTCCCGGTTTCTTCCCCATCTTTGTTTAATACTTTCTTCTCTTGTTCAAATATATATTTCTGTAATCATTTCTGCGATCTTAATTGTGACCAACGTTGAAAATTTAACTACCGACCATAAGTGCTGTTCCCCTTTATAAACAAAAGAAAAAATTTGCGGTGACATTCACTATTGTTTACTTTCTACAAATAAAAGTCATATTTAATTATGAAAAAAATTGTGAACAAAGGTTACGTTACCTTCAAATTGTGAACAAAGGTTACGTTACTACATCAAACAAAAAAGACTAAATTAATTTTGAATAAATTTCATTTTGTTTAATATTGCTATATAATTAAATATCACAATCAAAACCATATTAACATTTTAATAAAACATTAAGTTTTCCTTGATTTGTCACAAAAAAACTTTGGAAAGATTTTATTATCAAAACTTTCTTAGTTTCAATAGTGCCAATAGATGGCACTACGTGTATCGAAGCACAATTTTTTGCGCGTTCGTCTATTTCTAGAAGTAGGATCGACTTGTTGAATCTTATCACAAACATGTTAGGCTCTATAATAATGTTATCAGTTACTTAAGAATATTTACTCAAACTTTCGTAATCCGGGATTTTGCTTTTTTAGTCGCATTAAGTTATAATATGATAATAAGATGGGATAAAATATTGATTTAGGTTTTTCATTCAAACATATTTCGATTTTATTTTAATTAGGTTATACATCGTAAGGAGAAATCCTAACTGAGATAAAGTTTATACCCAATACATATTGGTTATCAAAGAAAGCTCAGAAAATAGTTGATACCCAGAAGTAAATGCTTTCTTTGTAGGATTTTTATTACATAATATCCATCGCTTTCAGGTTAAAATAATTATTAAATTTGTGAAACAAACATTTTGTTATTTTTAATTAAATTAATTACTTTTAAATTAATTAGTTCGAAATGAAATAAGTTCTGCTTACTAATGTAATAACCTAAAAATTTAAATTTAAAAAAAGCTTCATTTAAAATTTAAGAAAGAAGGTGGTATATTATTAAAGTATGTTAAAATTAGATTACATTTTTTAACATAAGTAATGTTTGTGGATACGTATTGTGCGATTAAATAATCATGTTATTGCGGCATTCCTATTTAAGTTAAGAACTTGACACTAGCATTTAGATAGCAAAAAGAAATAAATATCGTAATTTTTTTGCAAAAAAAAAAATAAAACGTAATAATAAATCATTACTTAGTCCTTTTTCTAAAATAGTCATTCACGGAGCCTTAAAGTAATGAAACCTGAACTCTGAAGTGTTGAGGTCGTATCTCAGAATGAAACCTTTTTTTCTTTTTTGGATTAAAGTAAATCAATAAAATTCCCCATTATAAAGTCCAATGTATACAATTAATTTAGAGCTCACATTGCTTCAGAGCTCACATATAATAAACGTTAAACAAGAAATAACCAATGTGTTTTTAAACTATTCCGAAAAAGTAACATTTACTTTTAAGTGCCGTCTTTAATGGTAATTACTGTCTCCAAGTAGCCAGTTTTGACTTGAAAATCAATAATGCACTGAAAAATATAAAAAAAATTATTTTGATATTATGATCACCTGTTAAAAAATCCAATCCGAACAACCTGATTTAAATCGGCTATGAGTAGAGGTTTTAAAATAATACCCATCACGTGCATTCAAGTTATATTTTTATTAGCTTGTCATGAGACATGAACTCTTTTGTCGTGTCATTGAGAAAATATGGAAAAATTGAGAAAGTTTCAATTTAAAAATACTGAGTGAAAAATAAAAAACCTACTTTAATAAAATTTTGGTGGCTAAATAATCTCAGGACACTCTTTTCTTTCAAATATTTTTTACAGCTTCGAACCTGGGCCCGGAACATTGTTGCTGAATGATATTTCAATCCTGGAGAATTTTTTTTTTAAATCCAGATTATCTGCAATTTGCCAACCTTGGCTGCTCCAATAGGAAGTCCAGCAGGAATTCCGACAATTCATATTTAGTTTAAAGTTATTGAATGAGATTTATAGGAAATTCAAGGGCAAAAGACCACAAATTCGAACCCCAATGAGAGGGTCACTGCACCAAACCGCTGACCATGATCGAAGGAGAACTTGTACAGCATTGCAAGGACATTTACAGTCACTGCATGATTGTGGAATAATTAGCTTTTACTTTTATGATTAGATAGCAACATTTACATACGAGTTTTGTACTCCGTAGTCACGTAGGCAACAGTTAATTTACGCGTTGCGCAATTTACTGATATATATTGTAGTAAAGAATTTTTATTATTTGGTAGAATGTCTGCATTCCATCCTTCAGGAATTACGCAATTTCTTGGTATGCAATATTGAACCATGGATTGATGCTATATCTTGGGAATCTAAATCGAATCGTGGCATCTGTAATTTTCATGAAACTATCTAATCAACAAATTGTTATTAAGTAACAAATAGCCTAATTTTTCCCCAGTATTGATACTCTAAACAAGCAAAGCAAGAAAAAATAGCTTGTATATTATTTAATATGATGAACTATGTGAATACTAAATTTGTCAGAAATGTATTACTTATTTGCAGTTATTAAGTGAAAAAAAGATGAAAAACTTTCAGTTAAGACACCCATAATCGCTTGTGTCGTGGTCGTTTCTTTTCTTTTAACAGCAAGAACAATTTAGCATATAAATAGTTCGAATCAATGATATTTATTGCAACATGTTTGTAAATTATTTCCAAATAGAGGATAGAGCCAAGAGTTCGAATATAAAATAAATCAGAGTAGATAACTCGAAAACAATACAAAGGAAGCAAAAACAAAATTAAACGTCAAACATAATTTATTGGTTCAAGAACCCTGCTTAGCTCCAGGACAATAAGATAAACTTCTCTGACAAACGGATAATGAAGATCTCTTTCTCAGTCTCTGAAATGCTCGAAAGTGTCTGTTTTCTAACGTCGCCGCGTCATGATGTTATCTTGTGCACAATTGCGTCCATGAGGCTTATCGTTCATTGTGTGAAAATTTAAGTTTGAAAAAGAAGATTGCATGGGAAAGTTTGGATTTTTTGAGGTGAAACCGATATAAATTGTAAAGTATGTATTAGGGTTCTTTGCGCAATTTGATTGTGTGGTTCAAAAATATTCTCGAGTCAAATAAAAAAAGTGTTTAATGTTCTATGACATTACATTAAATAACTAGGTTATCTCTTTTTATTGTAAGAAAAATAATATTTATTAATGTTTCTGGGCAGCGCTTACACAAAAAATATAAAATTTTCTTCAAATTTCAAAGTGGCACAGAGTACTAGAAGAGATATAGAATTAAAGAAATTATACATATAATAATGAGTGGCTAAGTTACGGATATGAATGGGATACCATCACCGAAAGGGGAATAGTAGGAATCGGTATCACCCAAACAAAATAAAAGTTAAATTAATAAATCTTATTACTTACATACTAACAGACAAATAAATATGACTATACAATTTTTATAATTGTTGGATATTTTAGTTGAAGATATTAATTATTATGAAATAATTCAAGTGACTTCAATTGTATTCACTATTTTACTGCCAGTTGTAAACAATTTTAATAAATTAGAGAATGAGGAGTTTTTTACTTTTCTGAGATTTACAGATTTCAACAAGAAAAATTAATCTTTCCTATATATATATATATATATTTATATATATATATATATATATATATATATATGTATATATATATATATATATATATATATATATACACATATATACACACATACACATACACACAATATGTATTGTAGCTAACAACTTTTTACTAGAATAGACAGAATAGATTGCTAGAATAGATAGACTATGTAGTTATCCACAAACAGTTTAATGTCCACGCACATTAGACACATATAAAAACAAACATTTTAGAGCATAGAATATTCTCTTTAAATTTTTATAGATATTTTTCCAATTTACTGTAACGTGTTAATATACTGCTCTGTACAAATTTCATAGGTGTGAAATGAAACTAAGACGTCTTTTCTTACAAAATATGAAAATAAAACCAATTTGTCGTAGTCGTTAGACTGGTAAACAAACAATTTGAGAAACATAGACACATAATTAGATACTCTACCAGTCAGAAATGCAAACTAAATTACGATAACATAAAAATAATAATTTTTTTAGGATCATTTTCAAAGCCACATTTTCCTAATAATGGCGTTGTCTGTAACTTCATTTGCGTGAACTTTTAGCAAATAATATTAATTGTAAGATTAATAGATGAATCAGATCTATAATTATTTATGTAAGCAAACTTTTTTTAAGTAAATGCTGTTTATATTGAAATGTCTAATTTCGTTATTTACTGTCGATAATTTTTCGTAAATACCTTAAATTTTTGGACACACCAATTATACAGTTCTATTATATTATGTATATATAACTTCATTGGTTATGCTGTATATACCATCGCCATGTATAATTAATTAATTTTTTTTATATAATTAAACACTTCATACTGTAACTGTGTACTGTGACTAATGAATAATATTATTGTAAAGCATAAATTGATTGTGCTATGTATTTTATACTACTAAGGTGAATTTATAGAAAAATAATGAAGGCTCTTCCTCTAAACTACTTCTACTACTGGTTTGTCAATATGTAAAAGAATACCGATATATTTTTAGTATCCACAACATATCTTAACGAACTCAGCAGAAAGATCGAATTTAGATATGATAACACAGATCGTCTTTCTGGACCATCTTGATGTTCATAAATCCAATTAAAATCTATTGCTGGGAATTACATTCTTTTCCTTTGTATAATAAAATATAATCTATTTAACAATTTTTCAAAATAAAGAACAATGAATTTTTTAAACATAATCCGATTCAGCACATAGCAAACCCCCCTTCTTATTTGACTCTAAGCAGTCCGTAATGAGATTTTTTAAATTTTTGGTTTAGGTGTATATTCAAAACGACAAATGATAAATTATGGCGCTTTTCGATTTGTGAATTTTTGATTAAAATCTTTCATATAAATCATCACTTAAGAAGTAGCACTGAACAAAAATTGATTCAAAATTCTGTTTGATAAAATTTTTTCTTCATTTTTGACACGTTTTGATTTTATGAAAATTAACAAGATGGATATATGTACATATGTATATAAGAAGACGAAGTCGTTTTACAAATGACAAACTTTTATCGTTAATATATAAATAGAAAACATGTTGCTAAGCCCCATTCACTCTTGCCACTAGATTACAACGATTAAGAACAACATTTTAGATAACTATGACAACGCAGTAGGCGTTGTCATGTACATCAAGATTTGGGCCAAATGAAAATCATCATATTGCGTGACGAAATTAGGTCTCGTAACTGTTGCCAGTGTATTTGTCAAAGTGGTGCGGGCGATTTGCCTGGTTTTATCGTAATTCACTCAATATCACGATTTACGCGTAACGTTTATTTTTATGCTTATAGGCATGTATGGACTAGGATTTAAATTACTTACGAATTAATACTTGATAATAAACAATTTTTATTCCACACACAGACTTTTATGCATATGGTTTAACTTTTTTTTCTTACTATCATGTGTTTTGAGGTTCGCGAATCGAAAATATCACATTAAATGGTATTAGAAGCGATACTGAATAATATTGTTGGCTCTTGTGTTAATTCTAAAATTAGAATAACCCATATTAAAATTGTACTAGTTTAGTGATAAAACTGTTCGAATTGTAACTAAAGAAACATGAAACTTAGTAGAAACCAGAAAAAGAATTTGAAATTTTAACCTTTAAGTTTTTCATGCGAGAACAAAGAGGCTTTTTCAGATTGGTTTTACCAAAATTACTTCAGGATTATTTTAATAAAAAAACCCTTCCTCTACGTTATCAAAGTACTTCTTAAGCGTAGAAGTAGGCTTTTTCAGGATTTGGGCTTATTTAGCTTGGGAGATTTAGGTTATTAATTATAGGTAGTTGGGGGCTATAAATGATTAATTAACCTAATACCAGGCTATAAAATTAGATTTCAACAAAAGGAACTTCTGTTCACTATCTTTCGGGAAAATATTTTTAAGGAGTTTTATGAACAAATTTCTAAGAGAGGAAAAGTTCATTAGAAAATTTTATGCTGAGTCTTTGATGGAAATTAATTAGATTATATTCATAGAGTCCAAGAGAGGTAAAACTGAAAACAGACTGCGCGTTAACAATACGATACAACTAGTTTCCTTGATAAACATTTATTTGGCGTTGTTTCTTTATGATCTAAATTTTGTTTATTTTCTTAAGGCGAAGAGCTTACACAGTGTTGGCGTTGCATCTATATAATCTTAAATATTTTGCGCTTTTAAGGGTTATTTTGTTAGCAAAATCATTTAATTATTGTTTAAATTCAGGAAAAAAATTCAAAGTCAAAGAGCAAAATTTGAATTTCGGACCTGTTTTTATTCACGAAAAATAAATAGAAATTATATTTGTAAGTAAATAAAATCTAAACGAACAACTAATGATGCCTATTTTAGTTTCTGTAATCTTCGAAGAAAATGTTTAACGCAAAAATTGTTGGTAATTATTCAGTCAACTGACATTATACATTCACAACTTTGTTGTAAATTTAGATGTCAGCTTGATTACTTTAGCAGTTTGATGGCATTTCACTAACTTCGCAGAGGGTGCTGATAACTTCCAATTTCATAAACGGAACACTCCCTCATAACTTACATTCTCCTAATGATAATTAAACAATATAGCCTTTTGGAACTGCCTTATATTTTCTATTTAATGACCCAACAAGCTTCCTAAAGTAGAATAGTTAATTCGTCAGGTACACAGGTCTACCTAAAGGATGGCTTCACAACATAACCCCTGCCGTGACGTTAACTCGACTATGCATGAAGCCTTCACCTAAATTTACGTAAATTGTAAATAAACGAATAGTTGGGTAAACTGTACATAAGAGTCAGAAAATTGTACGTTTAAAGCAGTGAGTTAACACAGGTCGAGAATACTGGGACAAGGTCAGAGAAGTTAGGTTATACATTGCGTACCCTGGAATGTTCAATGCAGGTGATAATATGAGGTATATAATATAGAAATATCAATAATTACGAGCAACTGGATTATTTCCTCATAGTTAAGTTAACTGTAAAATAATAGTGTCTGTAGGTTTATAGATCATTGTAGAATGTATTATAGTAGAAAAAAAAAGTTGACATTCAGGACTTGTTTAGAAAGAAAATGTGTATTTGTTATATAATACAATCATAAGTTAAGTTTAAAACGATTAAGTTGTCTAAGAAGTATTTGTTTTTACTAACTAAACCTTGCCTTTAAATTTGAGCAAAGTTAGATTACAAAAAAATTGTTTTACAGTATTAAAAAGGTCTTGTGTATATTTAAAAATATTCTCTTACATATACATATATGTGTGTGTATATAAATATGTATGTATATATAAATGTTTATATATATACATAAAAAAATCATAAAAATTGTTTTCAATAATATCATCAAGAGATTATTTGAATTGAAATTACTTAACTAACACAATAGGTTTGTTTATGTGTTTCCGATTCATTTGCTATGTAGCTTATAAATTAAATAACATATAAGGTTTTAAATTTGTCCAGAAAGAGTAAAAGGCTATATCATAAGATATAAGTGAATACCACTCCAATAATATTTTAGACACATTTCTTTTCTTCTGATATTTAAATATTTGTGACCAAAATATATCATTTATTTGCGTTTCAGAATGAATGTCTCGAAAAATTCATTTTTACTCATATCTATTCTAAGTTACCAGTTTCTTATTTTTGAACAAAAATATTGGTTTTTTAAGGATTTTGGAGAGGTTTAAATTAAAAATAATTCAAAAAATTCAATCGCTCTTAATTTTGTTCATCGTGTCGCAACGATATAAGCGGTGGGAAACCTGAAATCTCTATTCCAATACCAATTTTTTGAAGACTGTCTGAGAAAAAAATAGGATAAGCTTTATGCTAGATGTTATACTTTTTACTTTTCAGTTTATATTATATCAATTACAAAAGGCAACTGCGGACCCTAACGTATTTCCTCTTTTCTTATTCCATTCTTCCTATTTCAAATCATGCTACGTACGACTATCCAACATTTATCAATATTTATTTCTCGGCGAAGTTTGAAAACGGTTTCTCAAGAATTGTGATCTGTGTCGTTGTCAGAAATTTGGTTCATGCTTAAACACACATACAAAACTATATAAATGCTTGTGTGTGCGCGCGTGTATCATAATTTCCCTATGTGAGATTTTTTTCAATATGACTTTCTTTAAAATATTATTAATAATTTTCTTTGATTAGCGGATCTAATGCTAAACTTTTTTACATTAATTATGCAAAACATAAATTTTATTTTTCATATAATTATCAAATGTATATCTTTCAAAATGATTTAATTCTTTATTACATTAAGTAATGCACTACATTTTTCTGTTCACCTGATATCCCGAATTGTATTTTTTATATAAATTTTTTTTATTTATCAACAATCAAATCAATAATCTTCATAGTTTAATTTAATTTTCAACCCTTTATATTATTTTAATTGATTTACAATCAAACTAAATAGAATAGAACGAGAATCTCTTTCAAAATTCCGTATCAACTTTAAATATTCTTAACAGGCGACCGAGTTTCAATTACACGCAATATATCAATTATGTACGAACCTCCTTATACCCTCCAGAGCATCCCTTACAACCCTGGCTTTAAACGGATTAGAGCAAGTAATTCACTATTTATTAACAAACCCCTCGGTCATCTATTTATGAACTGAATAGCGCTTTTACTGAAGGTAAGTAATCTGTTAATTTTTAAGTATGGCTGTAAACCGTAAAAGTAATATTGTAAATTCGTCTGATTTACATTAGACCAGATTAAAGTGAAATCAGAGACGTGTGATACTCTTAAAAGTGGAGTATTATAATTGTGTTAGTAGGTTTAATAGTGATCATCACAGAATGACTCCGTTCGGAAAATAAAAGTATTTTTATGGTAGAGATTTTATGAAACACGCTAAGAAAAAATTCCGAGCAACAACATTTGAGGAGTTCTTGCGAAGTTCGCTGCGTATGAAGTATGAAATTCATTGACGATGAAGGTTTCATGCTTACAGAATACAACTACGATGACAGTTAAATACTAATATAGTGCGTATAGAATTTTTTACAATATCAAAGTAGCAAAATCGAGCGTGTACAGATCAGGTGATCACTTGGAAGCACTGTCTGATGTAGACAAGGAAAGTATTGGCTGTTTTGCACATTTGATTTATAATAATTTATATTTCAATTTAGTGAATATACTTTGATAATGTAGTACTCAGCCAAAACATTTATATACCGTAGAATTTTTTGATCGATTCCTTTCTACCGTGTAAATTAAAATATAGACCTTAATGTTGAATAATAATTTTTAAACCATTTTGGTGACCATATTCTCTTTAAGATATGTTTAATTCAAGTACAAACAGAATTGACATTTTTAGACACATAGGCCATTATATGTTCCCGAAATCGAACTTTGAGTATATAGTATATTTAAGCAATTAAGAACATTTGTAGGTACATAGTTTTTCCATTAAACTATTTAAAATATTAATCCCTCACAAAATAAAAATATATTGCCTATTATATTAAAAAATTATAAGATTTGAGGTAATGGCCATAATTTTCTTACGAACTTTGCGTGGGCTTCAATAGTATGCAAAAGTTTTCAAAGGAAAACTATAGGACTCATTTTTTGGGTAAAGTAAATTTTTACCTAAAAGTCCCATTTTAGTCATAATTTAAGTTAAAATATTTTCAGAAATATTTTTTTTAATATTTTCAGAATCATTATTTTATTTAAAAATTATTTAATTTAATTTAAAAAATTCAAGTACCTAATTTAAATAATAAAATAAAAAACGGACGCTCATTACTTAGACAGTTTACCAGCTTTTGCTTCTCCAGGGTCGTTGCCTCCTCTTCCCTTATCAATATATATCCGGTAAGTTTGCCATAAACCGTCTACAATGCGGGTGCTTGAATATTGTAATTATAGAGCGGTCAACGACCGAATCGTTGTAAACCGATTATAGCGGCGACACTCCGTGATGAGGAGCGCCTTTATCATTTAACCTCACTATACGCCATATCTGTAGCTAAATAATTAGTGCTGGCTTGTATTAATTATAGCGTTAATTCTCTTTTCTGAGAGTTAAGAGAGTATTTATTTAATTAAAATATTTATAAAGAAGGTTTAGCCAAAAGTATTCATTTAACTAAGTAAACCATAATACACAATTAAATGAAACTATGTGATGTAGTATTATTTCTACTATCTTTAATTTCTTTACCACGACCTAGGTTTCGTTGTATTACAACATCTTCAGGTGGGATATTAGCAAAGATATATTAGCAAAGATCTTTGCTAATATCCCACCTGAAGATGTTGTAATACAACGAAACCTAGGTCGTGGTAAAGAAATTGAAGAAAGTAGAAATAATACTACATCACGTAGTTTCATTTAATTGTGAATAATGAATTTCTACAAAATTAACGCCAAATATATTCAATATTTTAAACCATAATAGTTAAACAAAAAAAGTTCACTTCGGCTAAAATGCGCTTGTAACTTTACAGTTGCATTAAAATTCACCGTTTCCTTTTTCTGAGTGTTTTTCCGAGTCTAGTCATTTCTTTTGTCACGCTTGTTACAAAATCTGTGAATTTTATTTATAATTTTCTTCAAACGTCCCTCTTAAATAAATCTCAATGAATGTCCTTGTATTTAATTAGGCATGTCGCACTTGAATATTTCATCTATGATTTTATGCATTTTTTCCGAAATACTTTCAAGTCATGAAATGTAGACTTGTGAAAAGTTCTTTATATTGTAAAAACCACCCTCCATTCCTAAATTATTTTTTACGCTTACTGATCAGTTTCAAACATATATATTTTTAATTTCATCGTATTCCTAGTACATACTTTCAATCTTTGAATGATTCCTACCAATACCTTTTTTAAATAAGTATATTTTTAACAACATTTCATCTCCTGTCTTGAAGAGAATCGACTTTTGTTCTTTTTTTATTCTTTTAAAATTATTTATGAGATACTGCTTATATCAGTATGTTTGATAAGAAACATACATCTTTATTTAAAAAGTGATTTTAAAATTCATCTATTCAGTCTGATATATTCATTGAACTTTCTTTACTGCTTGTCATAATTTCATTGTATAGGGACTTATTCGTAGTAATTTCATTGTATTTCGCTCTATACGAAAGGCTTAAAGTAGAAGTATGCAAGAGTTCACATATCTGAACATCAGTTACGTCTTGAATGGGCAGAAATTCGTGAAGAGTTTATTCTAAATTTCACATAGCTTGGTAGTGCCACTTCTTTTATACTGATACATGCAACACTGAGGTGTCACTTAGATATATGACATTAACTTATAGCCACCTATCAGTAAAGTTATATAATTCTGTATTGATATCTGTGATTTTCCTTGGAATGAATACTGAAATTCACTTTAAGTGCCATATATTATTTTGTTAGTTCACGGCTATAAAAAAACGTCTCTATTAAGTACACGACTGATAAAGCACATCAAAGGATATATATTTGAAACATGATTCTGCAAAATGGTATAAATATTTTCTTCGTTTAAATCGAAAATTTGACAGTGAGTTTTTTGAAACAGTTAGGAATTTTTATGTGGTTTTTCAAATTTTCTCCTCAATTTGATACGCATAAGCAATCTCTTCGAATTTTCATTACGTTATCTATGTAGGTGTAAAGAGAGTTACAAAGGGTATATCTGTTATTCCTACTTGTGATATTGTCTATCTTACCTATTATTTTTAAACTTAATTATTACATTAAATTATACGTTAAAAGAAATGCAGATTTTTGCTTTTTGAATTCGTCCTTTAACAGTGATTTTTTTTCAGAAATGGTTGGGAATTTTCACAAAGTTTCTTAACACTTTCCACTTAGTTGTTGCACAGAATCATATCCATGAATAATGAACAATTTTTTACTACCTGTATATACGTGTGCAGGTTGGAACAAAGAACGTGTCGTTTATTCATACAGATGATTCTGTGTGTAGTACTTAATATATCTGAAGCGTACTTTGTGCAAAAGGATGGAACATTTTTCATTCGAATCATAATTTGTCAATGATTTGATGAATGAACGGTTAAGCAGTTTGACTAATTAATTTAATTACGTCTACAGAATATATGATTTAAAAAAGTTGCAAATAATCATTGAAAATCAGAAAGTTTATTTTGAGGAACAAATTTTTTATTTGTAAATTTTTATTAAAGTTCACCCTCGGTGTCTCTTTTTAAAAGTCGTATTAATTCATATTTTCCTTCGAAAACGCTTTCTATTTCATTGATTACTTTCTCCCTTTAATGCTTTCACTTCCTTGACTTATCGCTCATATTATTTCATTTACCTAGACGTTAGACCGTATTGCCATATTTGATATAAATCTAAACCCAAAAATCTTTAATCTTTACTTTCATGGTTTCGTAGTCCAACATGAAACCCTTATAATTTAGTTACTTTCACGTATGGGTAAATCTGTCTGTTACACTCCCAACATTTCTGAAGTTTTAGACGAAGTTGTCTGAAATTTCTTAAATGCTAAGTACATTTTCTAAAAATCTAAAAATATTTTCAAATATTAAATGGTAAAAAATTCCTTAAAATGGTATTTTAACCACTTTTATATTACTATTTACCACTTTTTATTTTTAACTCGGTTTACTAAGCTACAGAGATACTTACAATATTAATAAACAAAGAAGATGGTCATAATTGAACGACTGTAATTTCTAGAATATTTAAAATAAACTTAAAAGGAATTGTTAAATTAAATTCAGCAGTATTAACTTTTTAAAAATTAAAAAACCAATTGCAATAACAGGATATTAGAATAATTATTGAGCCGCCATAATCTTTTATGATCGCGATGAGTTAAAAATTTATAAAATGTACATAGTTTGATATTGGAATATGGAAGTCTAATTCGGGACGCTGTATGCTTATTGAATTGCTGCTAACCATAAGATATTGTTTTTAGCAACCAGGCTAAATTGTATCTTATTGTTTTATTAAATCTTATTCAATATTTTTATTAAATGTCGCATTTTATCTCACTGGTCGTTTTGTTGAAAATAAAAGACAATATTAATTTACGATTAAGTAACATTAGTTTGCCAACATTGTATATTTTTGCAGTCGTAATTATTATCATATAATCATCCTTCACACAAGACGTATGGCTGATAACAAATTTGTACTGCGTAAAACATGTAAACAGAAAGGAAAAGAGGAGACAACGTAAACAAAATCAAGCTCCAGAGGCTTTGGATATAGTCATCGTTCTGTGTAAACAAATAAACAATGGCGAGTACTTTTGTACTCGACCGCTTAATAAAAGTACTCGCATTTGTACAGATAAAACCTGTACATGTTAAATTTAACTTGTTACCCTAAAACGAATTCCTTTGAATTTAATTAAATACTGTGCACAAAAGCGAAACAGTGATAGCATTTTTGGTACAGAAAAATTTTCTTTTTTTCATTTATTTATTGTTCCCAAATATGTGATCATATTATATTGGATTTTGAGCCATTTTGTGTGGAATAAGTGAAATTTAACGCAATATACACCGAAATGAGGATAGTCGACGTATTCCCTTTACGGTGATTTTTTATGAATATTCCATGTGTTGTGCTCGCATTTCAGTTTTTCATTATAAATTTGTGTTAGATAATTTTATTACAGCTCATGAATAATTATGTGTCGTTCGTTCAGCCTCCTTCAGAAATCTAAATGGCTGGACGTAATTTAGGAGTCAGTCTATTTATCTCGATATTTCTTATAATCAAATAAGTAATTAACTCTAATTATCTATGACACCAATATTACATTCTTTTGAGTTGTTTTCGTCATATATAACAGCTATAAAGAAAAGAAAATTATTTCAAATGGTACAAAAATAAATTAATCATATGATTAGATAATACAAAATATTGCTCACTTTTAATAATTATATAAAATTCAATATTATTATAAAATAAAAATAATCGAGCAGTAATAATAAATAAAATATTTGAAGTAAGAATTTAAATTTCAACAAAAATCAATGATCGCGTTATAGAAATTGAATGTACGTTACATCGCGTTACGAAAGATTTACGATGATTTGTATGTATATAAATCGCAAAAGTTATCAATTATACTTGTTTCTAAAATATGCATATTAAAAATGAATCAATACAGATAAAATCACCACGACTAACATACATACACACAAAAAGGTGACGCGTAAAATCGAAAAGAATTTTCCATATTTTATTTGCGCTTTTTTACTTTCGTGACGCAGTCTCATTCAATTTAATATTTATCGTTAGGAATAGAATTTTACTACACAGAGTTTGAATTGAAATTTTGCAAATATAAAAATGATATATTGAAATTAACCTAATTTTTTCTAGCACTGATCACTGATTTATCAAAGCACGAAATGGTTCTATTTTCTTCTTATTTTTTTTTAATGAAATGTATTTTTTCCATAAGTTTGGACAATATCGTCCAGATAATGCAGTTCATCATTAATATACTCCACGGACGACGTCATAAAGTAACACCAGCTAGCTTCCATTACTTCATAACATACCTTGCTCAATTTTAAAAATATTCTCTTCTCAAATTATTTATGAATCTTTTCTTTTGCCTCTGCATCTGCATCTTTTCTTTTGCCAATCCATTGTACTTTTATCGACCGCTTCTTTAAACGTCCTTAGCTTTTAATAGACTTTCAATATTTATTTTAGAAAAGGAACTAATTTGTAGAACAGAGCAAGAAAATAAATGTAAGACTTAAGTCTTTTATTCAAAATGACTCCACGTTATTTGTAATAACTTCCTAATAATATCCTTAATATAACATATCGTGGAGGTAACTGGACAATATTTTAGATTGCTGTCTGCGTAAAAGAAAGAAAAATATTTATTTATTTAAAAAGAATTACTTTCTTTTAATAATAATGTCCACATAAAATAATTTATTTATGTAAACATACGTAACAATCTACACAAAATCTTCAATAATTTCCAACTTCAATAATTTGGCATTCACGATTTGCTCATACGACCGAGCTATATTCACTTTAAGTTGTACAATACAAAAGGGTTATTATATGCAGTTATTACACTCTCAATTAAAAACGAAATTATTTTTAATAATGTTACAAGCATATGTAAAGTGATGAAACTAAAATATTTCTGTTAAAGATATTTTAGTTCAGTCACTTGAGTTGATGGAACATGGGCATGATTTTCTAGTTTCAAAACATAGGTTATGAGACTAGAAAATCATTTTAAATATAACAATTATTCTACGTCTTCAACTACAATAAACGTATTGTTAAGAATAGATATTATATTAACGAGCCGTTTAATGCCACTAATTGCTAATACAGATAAATTCAAAGACCGCTACATGTCTCCCAATTTACGAGATAACATTTATATTTGTGATAGGTAGTAAAAATATTAAAACAATGTCACGATTTCAAAAATATATAAACAGAAATGAATACCATATATATATTATTTTAAAATTGACACCAAGAAAAATAATAAATGTAGTAATGGAAATATATAAAAATTCAATAGCAGTTATAGTCGTAAAAAACCCAAGTCTCTGTGAACACCACTTATGTATTAAGTTTGTAATAGCAATTTTAATGTTACTAAACTTAATTATTTTAACTAAACTTAAACTTTAAACTAACTTTAAGAAAATTTTAGATATTTTTGCTGTGAAACTCTTTTGTTAAATACATGGTGATTTTCCTTTTTTATGAAAAAAATGCTGCTGAGTTTGAAATAGTTTTAAGAAGAAATTATGTACACGGAAAATATTTAAAAAGGTTAATTGACTTCGCGTATTGAATGATAGTAGAAGAATGGTTTTTAGAATTTTTGTCTGCACGTATGTTAATTTTTTCTTTAATCACGCAGAATATACTACACGGATATTAATGAAATTTGGTATATATATTTTATAATTTTGAGCAATATATAACATTCTTTTTATCTAGGTATTACAGATATACAAAAAACACCCTGACTTGGTGGATATTATGACACTGGTACTGCAAAAACCATCTAATAGCAGTCCTATTATACTTTTTGCTCATAAAATTGTGAGAAAAAAAATTAAAAATCGCAAAAAAAATTCCTAATAACTTTTCTTATACCCAATTCCACGGGAAAGAAATCACATCGGTAATGCTTGCATATCAATCTTTCTCAATATATTTGTAACCTTGAAAGTATATTTTTAATGTATTTTTAAATTTTATTATTTCACAATAATTTTAATCTTATGTGCGAGTGCGAAGATTAAATTTTAAAATGTGGTACGATTACAAAAAAATATTGTGTAAAATGTTAGAGCATTCAACGTGTAGCCAACATGTTGAGAATTTTTTTTGTCACAATTTTTATTACTACTCTTCCTCATAGGAAACTGACCATATAATCTGAAAATATATGACAAAGTAAAACTTCGTATTTACGGCTATGAAAATGCAATACTCTTACCTTACTTTACCTTAATACCATTATCGGTATTAAAGTAATGCCACTTTGAAATACTTCTTTGGTAAATATTATTTTTTTGAGACTGATGGAGTTGCAAAAGAACATGCAGATATTTTTCTGAACCAGAAAACACAGTAGCTCAAATAGACAATTTTACTATTTTACCACCATTTTTTAGAAAGTCATGATGTCATTTATTCGTCGTCCTCTTAGTAACGGATCTTCGACGGTGAGATCAGTAATCTCCAACAGTGAGATCTCCGACAGTGAGTTACCAAAATTACCATCCTTTAATCATTAGCAGTTGTCAAATCTGTATGAAACAAATATGACGTTTATAAGCCGCGACAAGAAATATATATTTTTTTGTTTGAGCTGCTCAAATGAGAAAGTTTCTCTTGGACAATTTCTCACAAATGTCGTTCATTGTCAAACGGAAAGTCTCCCTTAAGCCAAACAGGTAAAATTAAAACATTCATGTTTTGTTTATAAACATTTTATATTTAATATATTTTTTTGTCTCGTCATCGCAACCGACTCGATAGAGAGTAATGATTTTCTAATGTTTCTATCGTGATAAGGATAATTCCTTACCCCACATTTATATAACATCTTTTCTTATGATTGTCAGTTCAATTAGTTTTTCATAAAGATTCTCCTTAAATAAATTATACTGTTCTAATATTTTATTAAATCACACAGAAATTTTCTGCGCATAATTTCAAATGATACAATTTTTCCCTTTTGTATTAATTTTGCATGATAAATTTTCCATTTGCGTTTCGTAAACATTTAGATAAGAGCCCTTTTATTAAAATCCACCGCCGCTTTCTTTGAAATTAATTTGCTGTACACCACATTTCTCAATGCAGCCTTAAATCTTATAAGCAGAAATCGTTCGCGTAAATTTACGTCCACATTACGTTTTTAATTTTTCACGATATTTAGCTACAGAAATTTACGTAGTAAATTTTAGGTAGTAATGTTCTGTACCTAAATATCGTGAAGAATTAAAAACGTAATATTGACGTAAATTTATGCGTTTTAGTAGTGTTTTGAAATATCAAATTTTAATTTCGTTAATAGTAGTATTTTGCAGAATCAATTTTAGGACATCTCACCTGTGTTATATAGTTTCCACAACCATTAGTTTACAACGATATCACATTGGTTTAATTACTTTTCAATTTGTTTGGTTTAAAATGTACCTTTAAGCCTTCATGTTTTAGTATCATAAATATATATATATACATATATATATATATGTATATATATATCTATATATATATGTATATATATATATATATATATATATATATATATATATATATATAATTATATTGTTAAAATGTATCACAAAATTTATCCTTAATTAATAAACCTAGTGTGTTAATGGCAGAATTGCTTCTTCTTCCGGTGCGTCTGTCGATTTACAAAGCTTCACACTTCCATTATGTCCATTTTCCGGACGTTCTTGCATGTATGACTGTTTCAGTATTACGATCTTACGTTTCTAGAATTTTAAACATATCTGCATGTAAATTAACATTAAGGATGAAGATTTATTGAAATGCACTTTTAAATGCAGCACGCTTGATAAAAATATCTTTTCGTTAATTGTCTGCTATATACTCTCCCAGTTCTAATAAAATCAGTCTAGTAGTCTTTGAAAAAAAAATTCTTAAAGCAGATAAACAGAACGATAGATGAAAATATTTTAAAATAAAAAAATATTTAAGTTCCTTTAACAAAACCTTAAGAACTTGTTGTACTTCTAACGGCTTTCTAACTCAATGCCTATCGGGTATGTTAGGTTAAAATCTTAGTCTACTGTTATAATTTCTAAGAATTAGATCCCCGAAAATTTCTAATTTGCTCACTGACTCACTAATTACAAAATATTCTTGCTTTTTTTAACAGACGCAGAAACATCAAATCCTTTGCATAACACGGTATATATTACATAATAATAATAATAATGAGTTTTTTATTCCAATAAAGCCATTTCACCACTTACAACATGCAGGTTTGCTATACCATATTATTGGACTTACCGTTTCTTATTTATTTAACTTATGTGAAGACAGTCGTCTGAGCGACCTGGATCAGACTAACGACCTATAGACCCCGTTGGAGGAGGATGGAGAAGATCTCTGTTCAAGAATGTATACTGTATATTATCAAATTAAAGTAAAATGGTCTAATTAACATCTATTTAACGAAAAATTATTGTTAAACTTATTTTCTAAATTTATTGAATGTATTTAATTCCAAAAAATTACGACATTTCAATACAGTCAGTTTTTGTTAATTAAGTTATTTCTATATGGGGCTATATTATTTCGTCACTTTCAAAGTTGGTGTTCGGATTACTCAATTGCATGATATTTCTTCCCGCTGCAATGTTTCTAATTATCCAGCCATGGGTTTTAATAATTTATATAAACGCTACCACAAATTTCTTCGGCAAACGATATCTAGTTGTGTGATTTGCATTATCTTACTATTTACGTTTTAAATTTATAATGAATACAAATTTTCCAAGGCAGGGAAGAAGCTATATATTGACCTGCATTGTAGTTTTTAGTTTTAGAATATAAATATGTATATATACATATATATATATATATATATATATATATATATATATATATTTATATATACAGATGTGTTTATGTATAAATTCGAATTCACAATTATTTTAAATAATTAAAAAAAATGTAAATGATTTTGAATACTTATTTTAATACAGCGGCGATTAATCAACTGTACAAAACTGAAAACCGCAGGTTCTGTAAAAAAAATAATCAGATAAAACTTTGAAAAAAAGCGAATGTTAATAGATAAAGAATTACTATAATTAGCTTTCGTTTTTAGAAAATTTGAGCAAATTAAATAAGATATGTAGCTACTATATATAAACCAGAAAGTCATAGCACTATAAAACCTCCCATTTTTCAAAACCCTAACATAGCTATTGACGTAAGGATAATTTCCGGTACTACGCAATACCGGTGAAAATTAGTATCGGTTACGTTTTTTTACAGCATGACGCTGGTTGATTCTCCGGAAAAACCATTATCGGAAATGAAAATATGGCTCATGCCGAAGCAAAGTGAAGATTGTGGAATGGGCGTTTATATGTACGTGCATCTGGAAAGCTTACTATAACTTAATTACTAACAATGGTTGAATTGCGATTAGATCCAGCTTAATCTTATATCTTTCATAAACAGAAGATATTTATATAAAATTAAAAGTTGGTTATTTTTATATAACGATGCTAAAATCATCGTTACATAAAAATAACAAGATGTTAAATTTTGGAATATGATTATTAGATAAAAATTTTATTATATAAATTTTTAATATGTCTAAATGATCTCTGTATTGTTCATATATTATCTAAGTTTGTCTATTGTCATTTTGCATATTCTATAATATTTATACGTAGAATGCAATATGTAAACTGTATACTATAAATAATAACTCGCAAATAATGTAATTATTAAAACAAAGAAAGCAAAATTGTAATTTAAAAAAGGCAAAAAGCAAAGTAAGGTCTATAGAAACGATTTTGGCTTGAATGAAAATCACAGAAAATTTTCATAATTTTTCTTAATTAAATTATTTATGAATTATGAACGTAATTAATATTGCATATAAATTTCCATCATTGCACGCAAGTATTTTCATATTTAAACATTTAACTTTGAATCAAATGGCAATATATTGTATGTGAAATTATATTTTACTTCCTTTATAAATTAAAAGCCATCGATAAACAAACATCGATGGGTTAATAGCTGGGCCGACAGATAACGTTGCACAATAATAAGATACCGTTCGGCCCGTATGGAAATTCAATAATGAAAAATTATTGAATTTACATGTGCATACAAATATTTTTCCTTTGATAGTGTTCATGTTCTGAGTAATTTCCCTTCTTTCACAATTTTCTATTCAAATATTTTGATAAGTGCAAATGTTAATTTGGTTAAAGATTGATGTTGGGTGATGTTCTTACTTATTGTATTTGTTATGTTGCAAGAGAGTTGTAATCAAATAAAAAATAGCGTAAAAATAACTTATAACATTAGTGGTTTCGGTGATATATATCAGAATCCGCTATTGTTACAGGTTATTTTTACGCTGTTTCAAGCCACTCTCTGGTCAACCTGTTTTTTCTCTTTAACCCAACTAAGTACGAGAACTTCTTCCCTGTCAAAGTTTTTCTCTGTTCAACCTGTCCTACATAAACGTATTCAATATTCAAAGGTCGTCTACAAATGTTCTTATAATCTCTCGTAATCCTTAACTTTAAGCTTCAAGTTTCTCTTTCCTTAACGAAATCTCTTATATTTATGCAAGCTGTTTCGTAAACAGGTAACGAAAAAAACTTAAATGGACACTGCAGCAACTGTACCGTAACTTTTAACGCTGAACTACACTGCTATTGCATCCCTCCAATTTTGTTTTCAGATGAAGGCATCAAAATCAATTTTATTTCGTTTACATAACTTTTATAATTAAAGTGATTGACAATGTGACAAGATTTTATTGAAAGGCATGTAACAAGATTTATCATATTAAGAAAAGATGAAATTAATTTCTTACATTTTTCCTTCTTTTTCTGTTTATTTATTTGTTTTAAAATTCATAAAATACCCATGTCTAATTAACAGGTTACTCCAAAGCATTGGGCATGTTCTAGCTTCAAAAGTGTAATAGTTCATAATACAAATAATTAGATAATATTTAAATAAACAGAATAAAGTAGATGTAATTAATTGAATTAGTCATCAATCGTAGTCTAACAAGTAACTCCAAAATCGCATTTTCCTGGTCAATGAAATAAAATAAATGTCAAGATAAGGTACTCCTCTCAATACCGTGTTGACCAAAGTTATTGCGTGGTGACGAAAACGGGTGAGCGTAGGATGTTCGTGCGTGTTCTAGGTTGATGAAAAAAACTATGACTTTGTATTCTCACTTAAGAGTTAGGCGCATAAACCGTTACCAAACCTAGTACCAAGAGATTGACGATATAATTATATATTTATTAAGACAACTGCATGACCAAAAGTAGTTCTCATTGGAATTGAAACTAATTTTATATTGAAATTTTTTTATATGAAAATCTATTTGAATTTTTATTATTGTCTCTAACGTAAATAAAAAATCCCTTCGTGAAGAGACCAGAAGAGTGCATAGGTTTTAAGCATACTATGAATTAGAGAGTTAAACGAAGTTGCAATATACACATTCTTATGAAAGTCATGGGAACTTTTCATGACAAATTCTAGCACATATAGATTTTCTGGTAAGTTTAGAGGAAATTATTATGAAATGTTAAATGGTCGTCCATAATCACACCGAGATCCGATACAGATGGTATTTTTTTTATCGCCGTTCCGTTTAACTCATAATTGTGCGAATACTCCATCATTGCGCATTCTCTCTCATTAAAATGTAGCTTATTGTTCAAACTTCATTGAAATGTTGAGTTGATATCATTTGGAAAAAGCCCATAATTAGACTGCTTTTCTGTTCCCGAGAATTGTTTTATATCATTTGGATTCATACAAAATTATTATCTTGTCTGACTCCAGATTGAGTCACTTTTCTAGAATCATCGTATTGTTTTGAGCCTAATTATTGGCTAAAAGTTTCACCAGAGTGGAAGGCATACTAGCTCTCTGTTAATTTTACTAGGAGCATGTCATCACATTCAACTTGGTTAAATGACTCGTTAAAATGAAGAAAGCGACACATAATTGCCGTCCACTATCTAAATACTTAGCCATAAATGCAGAAAATTAGTAAGATTAGTAATTTTAAATCACTTAGGATGAAAAGCGTACTGAATTAATGTAATTATTTTTTTAATATAAGGTAGCGTGAACAATCTCGGATGGACGGCGTTGGCTATTTACACTCAGTTTATGTTTTCTATTTGAGAACATAGCCTATAAAAACGCATGAAATTTATAACGCTAGTGCATCCAAGGGTTGAAAGAAGAAGGTTAAAATATTAATTTTAATTATATTATAAAATATGACGATTCTTAACATTTCTTGTTCAATACTTTTGAAAATATGAACGCTCAATATAAACAATTTTGATCATATCGTTTCGTTACAAGTCATAGTTCTAAGCAAAAAGTAATACCGAAATTTTTATATATTTCAATTATTAATACTATTATTTAAAACATAAAGCAATTGGGCAAAATTAAGTAAATTTAATAATAAAATTAAATTTTATTAGATTTTATACCATAGTATGAGGAGTATGGGTAAAAAAACGACGAAAGATAATTAATCTTAAGGCAATTTTGTCTGTTATTAACGAAAATCTCAGTAAAATGCTAGTTTAAGAATATTGAATATTTTTTTTATAATTTTTCTAACAAAATTTTTTAAAAAAATCATCGATACCGTGTTGACCAACAAGCAACAAATATGAAGAAAATACGTAATATTACGCCGCAAATATGAAGTACTATTATTATTAAAAGTATATTTAGATGTTTATAACCCAATTACATTTAAAGTTTTATAAATATTTGCCCAAATATTTACGAAACTTGTCATAGAAATTCTATAATAATATTTTTCGTATTTCTTCTTCAATGTATCAATTTTAAATTTCAATAATAACTTTTGATTATTTAAAACAGGTTTTTAAACATGTTTTTGTGTGTATAATCGTCATTTTGTTTGCTGTATAAACTGAAATATTCAGTTCACTAAAATTCAAAATATGGAAATCTGTTAACTTTTACATCCAGCAAATATAAATATATATATATATATATATATATATATATATATATATATATATATTTATATACGAGGGGTGTTTAAAAATGTGTAAAAAATTTATTTTTTAATTTAATCTCTCTCTATTTCAGTACACTTCTTACATTTATTAAAAGGGCTTTTAACCCGGTCAGAAAATGTTCACCGTATTTGTCTTCGAAATGTTCGTTTACGGCAGTCTTCATTTCTTCGTCACCGAAAAATCTCCGTTCTCGGAGGTTTTTTCAAATTTGAAAAGAAAAAATAATTGCTAGTCCAGGTCTGGACTGTAGGGCGAGTGGTTGATCTCTTCAAATCCTGTCTCAGCGAGGGCACGCCTCGCAACTCGCGCAATGTGGACGGGCGCATTGTCTTGCAAAACCAGGACTCTTTTCTCTAGTTTGCCTCTCTTTTTCTCGGCAACGGTCACGCACTTTTGTCGACAAGGCGGCGTAACAGTATTCATTCCTTCTAGAATTTTTAGGAAGGTAGTCGATGAACAAAATTCCTTCACAATTTCAAAAAACAATGGCCATGAACTTGGACGCCGATCTTTCCATTTTGAACTTCTGTGGCGGCTTTTCTCCCTTTTCTATCTACTGCATTGACTCCAGTTTTGACTCCCGATCGTAGAATCCATGTTTCATCAACAGTGACAAGACGAGAAAAAATATCGTCAGGATTATCGCCACAAATGACAAAAACTGCTGCGAAATTGTGACGCGATGCTGCTTGTCCAGCGGCGTGAGTATTTTCGGCACCCATCGCGGGCACACTTTTTTCATGTGCAAATGATTATACAAAATATCGCCGATTTGTTCCATGCTGATGTCCATGGATTCAGGTATCTTTAAAATATAAATGTTTCATCATATATGTGTTCCATCACGATTAACTTGAAATTAAAGGAATTTTCTCAACGGTATTTTTAGAGATAACATTTTTCAATCCACCAAAGTTTAATACCCTAATTTTTCGAATATAATAACTATACATATAATCGTCAGCAATTCAACTGAATTATTTTTTAATATATTTTTATTTTTGTAAGTTTTTATTACTCTAATTTTCATTACATATCAATACTTTCCCGTGTCTCTTTCTTCATCATGACTTGTTTTCAATTAACTAAATTTATAACATCATTCATTTGTTATACGATTGCACTGTCAATATTATAATAACAGGAATACTATGTCAAGTTATAGTATATTTAAAAATCAACGCCTACAATACCCCAATGTCTATGTTGAAAACGTTTCTCTTTATATAGTGGAACTGTTTCATTTAACAAGTATTAAATTCGTTATTCATTAGAATATTGCACTAAGTATCCCCCCCCCACGCGCACACACACACACACACACACATATACACACACGCATACACGCACGCGTACGCACATGTACACGCACACGCACATACACACGCACACGCATACGCACATGCACATACACACACGTAATTTCCTGTCTTCATATTCTTATTTTTAATTAAAAATTTCCTCAGATACCTTGGCCTGTTTTCATTAATAAGCTGGAAAGAAATGAGCTTTTGAAAGAAGTAAATAATTTCTCAGACATCTGACATTTCAGTAACGCAATACAGTCTTTCCTTTTCAAACAAATCCCTCATAAATCACTGCCAATTGCAACTGACAATTTAAGCTCTCACAAAGAAACAAAGTTTTGAAACAAAATGGAGCTCAATTCAGAGAAGTGAAAAAATTATATTACGTTGAAAGAAAATTAATTGATTACGAAATTGAAGAATACTTAAACGTTTATGTATGTTTGTAGTCGAAGTCGAAGACAATCATAGTTTCAGACGTGCCGAAAAAATGCATGAAAGTTATTTGAGTTTTAAAAGTTTTATTTTATACTTAATGAATTATACGTATTATACGTATTGCAAAATACGTGTTTTGACGTTTTTAATAATTTTTCTGTGAAACCAGTTAAGATAAATAACTGTTGAAAAAACCTTATATTTAACATATATTTATGTAAAATAATACCTGTATATATATGTATATATATATATTTATATATATATATATATATATATATTTATATATATGTATATATATATATATATATATATATATATATATATATATACATATTACTTAACTCTTTTGGACTACTTGCTTGGTTTAGTAAGTTGTTAGTGATAGTAAGATATATATATTAAGATATATATCTTACTATCACTAACAACTTACTATATTAAATTGTATATACTATAGTAAATTGTTAATCCCATCATGTTCGAATTTTACGCAAATATAAACAAACGGTTTTAAGTGACGCGAGAAAAACAAACAAGTAAACAATTATACTGGCAGGTAAATGCATATAGGCCAAAAATCCTGGTACGCTTTCTTTAAATTCGTTTAGCAAGTTATGCAGTATACCTGGTCAAACCGATTAAACAATAGAAAAGGAAACAAATATTTCATAAACCAATTCCTTTTGTTATCTACCTAGTTTTTGGTTCCATTAATAATTTATTTCTATGTAAAATACTATGCGCACATTTTTTAAACTTTTATTGTTGTAATAAATCTATAGAAAATTTCTTAACCAATATATATCTATGATCATTGATTTATTAGTAATGATCGATTAAAGTCATTTCACAAAGCGAGAAGATCGATGCGCCCTATATTTGAAAGTGTCTTATGCATAATATACGGTATTTTACATTTATATAGTAAAAAAGTAATCCACTCCACAAACAGCGAATACGCAAGCACCGTCTTTATGGAGAGTATAATATCTACAGTGAACGATATTACGTATACACATTAATGTACTCGACATTTAAATATGTACAAATATAAGGGGGTGAGAATCGTAGTGCTCGATTTAATCCGTCATATGCAAAAAGGCATTTTAACGTTCCGCCCCAATTCGTGGTTTACAATACAACCGTAACGCATTTCCCAACGACAGAGTTTTCACATTATTCAAATTACTCTTTCATTTTTCAGTAAAATTCTATTTCATATCGTTTTTTGTGAATATTTTATTTGAGTTATATAATAAAATAGCAATCGTTTCATAAAAATAATTTTAATATTTCTTTTCCTATAAACTATCTGAAAATTACTTTGTTCACGTTTAGATACTGAGTTGATTATGCTCCTGCTGAAAACTTTTATTAATTAAATTAATCTCAAATAGTAATATAACGAACAGGAATCTAGGTTTCTCGGCCTAAAAACTTAATGGACTCCATCTGATTTTACATATGTATAGACTGTGTGCTTGAGATGAACACACTTATCGGAGATTAAAATTGTTTATTTGATAATTAAAAAAATGAATTCGCTATGGATAAGACAGTGAACATTAACTTCACACAGTAAGTGAATAATATTGTATTAATTTCCCACAAAAGTCATCTTGTTTTTAAGTATTTTGAAGTAAACTACAAAACGTGCATTTGTTAAAATAAAAATAAGTTGATCTTAATTGCGTAAAGTTATCTTTTTCATTAAGAAAACTTAATGTTCTAATTTTATTTATATACCTACTTATTACAAAATATCAGAAGGCATTAAAAAAATAAACACCAACGCAAATAATTGTTTTCTCCACTGGAATAAAAGAATTTGGGTAAAAGTTAGTACCTATGTAATAAAAAAATGGTACAAAGTTGGTGGTTGCTATGAGAAGAATAATGGTGAGCAAAAGTAGCAACGAATAAATTAATTTCGAAAGATACGAAAAATTGGCAATAAATAAAGGAGTGCTCTCACGGATAACAAAATATGTATTTATTATTCACACAGGTCATTCATGTTATATGAAATGAACTCCATTGTACTAGATTCTCATTTGATATAAGTATACCACGAATGTAATTATCTAGTTATACTACACGTCACTAAGAAGATGTAAAATTGAATTAATTGGTGTAAAATAAAAGTTAAAATCTATACATTTGAAAAATCACAAGCTTTTAAATATAACATTTTTAACAATAATGCGAGTAAACCTGAAAAGCTCTTCCACTCTTGCTTTTCAACCATATACTTTAAATTAATCTAAACCATATTTTATTTTATTTTTTTATCAGCAACTTTTTCATCTCATTATATAAACAATAATATTTAGTATATTCTAATTTTTAGATTTTCGTATTTCAAAACGAAAAAACCAACGATTATATAATTTCCCACATGAGACTTTAAATAGTTTAGTACTAAAGCATATGGCATGAATGCGGTTTAGTACCAGGAATATTTTGACAATTTTTTTTATATCACAGGAAAGAAATCACAATAAAATGACATATCTAAAAAAATGTGCAGCTGACAAATTTTCATTATAGAAAAATCAATTCCAAACATTTCTCGACTAATAATGTTGTGCACGAGGGAATCTTTTTTACAGTTGTATCACTGAACTCTTATCACATAATTAAATGCAAAATATCTTATAAATTATTAATATTTATAATACAAATACAAGATAACGAAATTATCAAGCTTGAATGTTTTTTTTTGAAACTGTCATTTTAAAAATAAAATTTGCATTTGGCTTATATATTTGTAATATATTTTATGGCTTTAATTTTATTTTATTGTATATATTTTAAATTTACGTATTATTTTTTTTATCATATACATTGTATTATTAATTTAATTGACGTTAAAAATGTTAGTATTGATATAATTTATTGTTGATTATCTAAATTTAACCCAGATCTAGCCCAGAGCCTAGCCCTGGGCTGGGCTGGAGTTTTCTTATTCATTCGAAATATTTATAATAAATATTTTTTTTGTTATATATATTATTTTTAGTTACATATATCTTTTTTTTAATAAATATTATACTATGAATATAAATTATAAAAATTAACGACCATAATTATAATACTTAAAATTTTATTGCTATAGCAAAAATATTAGATGATAGCTACAAATTTTAAAAAAAACTATAAATTAAAGCTTTATAGATAGTGAAACATATCAAGTAGGCATAATTGATAATTTTTTTTCTTTTTTTTCATCTTAAAGAAATTGTTAGAAATGATATTTTATTCAACAATTTAAATATTGGTTTCTAATTATCTAATTTCATTAATTTACATTTATTCCTTTGTGTTAATTATATAATGTATAGAGATAAGTTTATTTTGAATTTACTTACAAATAGGCAAGTTATATAAACATTTGAACATAGTCCTTGTGAGTGTATTTTAAAATTATTTTTTCATTATAAATAATCGCCAACTGCAGATTTTTTTCACTAAGTCGCTTTTAATGTATATTCTTTCATATCATACAAAAAAATTGTCAAGTTATTTCTGGTACTAAATCACATTTTTTCCAAACATATTAACCTGCAAATATCCCAATAGCTAACCCATAAATATTTTAATGTCCAAATTTTAGGGACAGAAATTTAATGTACGGCAAAACAGAAATGTTACAATTATATTTAGAGTAAAAGTACCGTTTGGAACGTAAAATTGTGATGCTCTCAAAAATATTTTTTTCCTAATTTAAGTAGGTATCAATGGATATTTCATATCAATGGATATCTTCGGAGATATATAAAAAAATATGTAAGAAATATGTCCCATCGCCCTATATTTCTGAGACTAGTGAACTTGAAAGCGTAAATAAACTTTGTAGGAAAACTATAACGATGGTTATATTAAGTACCGCTAATTAATTATATTAATAAATAATTAACTTGACTTTATACTGAAAACGTGCGAGTTTGCACACTTTTGCGAATACGCTAAGTAAACAAAAGGCAATTTAACGCATAAATGAATTAAATATAATGACAATAATTTAACACAATAAGGCTTGAACAGATTCCCACATATTGCAGATACGTCACATTCGGATGTGCTCACGGATCGAGTGGGGTACCATGGTATAGATCTGTTCGGAACGTAGGTATGGCGAAAAATTTGTGCCCGCTATCTCTCATATGTTTATTTGTGGCAAAGAGACTTACTGACAAATAGTATTAGACACACAATATTTCCACGGAATATTTTGGACATGAATATAAGCAATATTAAAACTTTTCGAAATAAGAGATATATTACCATAACAAATGTCGAAGAAATAGGAAACAGAAAAAAATTTTCATTCTATGTTTAACAAAATAACTTAAAAAATATCTAAATTCTTTCAAGCGTAAAACAGTACTTATATTTACGTGGACTCCCTATAATGCACGGTGACTCCATTTCTCTGTCAATTTGTGTCGAGACTAATGAAGTCTAACGTGAAAAAACGGCGAGTGCTACACGCAATGTATTACGTGTTTCTTTGAAGCTGACGCATTCATATGTACGAGTGTATTGTTGTTTTGTCGTTAATAACTTTGTTTTTTGTAACTAGTAACTTATCTGGCGTTACACAGCCTTTCCCAATTTCCCATTTCTACTCTCACTGCCACGGGATTAATGCCATTATTTCCTTAAGATTTGTTACGAACAAGAAGAGAGTGTCAACAAGTTGAGTGAAATCGGTTAAAAATGATAAAGTTCATGAAGAACACACATACATTATTTTGATATCCATGTATGTAAGTGTATGTTTAGTTTGCCCAATTTCAACGGTTTAGAAATTATATCTGTTGACACTGACTTCTACAATTTCAACAGTTTAGAAATTATATCTGTTGACACTGACTCCTACATTTTATTTTTTTTGTAAATACAATACGTAGGAGTTCATGAAGAACACACATACATTATTTTGATATCCATGTATGTACGTGTATGTTTAGTTTGCCCAATTAATAATCTCACCAGTTTAGGAATTATATCTGTTGACACTGCCTCTACATTTTATTTATTTTTTTTGTAAATACAATATGTAGGAGTTCATGAAGAACACACATACATTATTTTGATATCCATGTATGTACGTGTATGTTTAGTTTGCCCAATTAATAATCTCACCAGTTTAGGAATTATATCTGTTGACACTGACTCTACATTTTATTTATTTTTTTTGTAAATACAATATGTAGGAGTTCATGAAGAACACACATACATTATTTTGATATCCATGTATGTACGTGTATGTTTAGTTTGCCCAATTAATAATCTCACCAGTTTAGGAATTATATTTGTTGACACTGACTACATTTTATTTATTTTTTTTGTAAATACAGTTCGTAGGAGTTCACGAAGAATACGCATACATTATTTTGATATTCATTTATGTACGTGTATGTTTAGTTTGCCCAATTAATAATTTCACCAGCTTAGAATTTATATCTGTTGATACTGACTTCTATGTTTTATTTCTTTTTTTGTAAATAAAGTACGTATCCGAACTCATAAATGTATTCAAATTTATTTGTACTCTCGACTAGTATTCGGGCATCCCCAAAATGAACAGTATATTTATAATATAATGAGCAGTATATTTAAGGTGAAATATTCAAATTCTCACTATCTTCTATATACATTTTAACATTTTAACCGCAAGTGTTACTGGAAGTTGCAAGTATCTAGTTGCGTTTCCAGATATGTTGTTTTAGATTATCTCATTAGTGGAGAGTGGGTGATGTTTAAAAGTGTGGCCACTAAGGAGGAATAGAGGTTGATATAATTCAAAGTTATTTCGTAGACAAAATTATGTTAAGGTTCCGTAACATTAGGTTAATTTAGCACAATATTTTGAAGCTGAAAACTTATTAAGAACGAAGTTAAAATCTCGCGGGAGTGTGCGGTCGCGCTAATGGGAACAGGAATGTTTTAATACCCGGCGTGAATCGTGACCATCTTTTTTTCTAAATTGTGGTATTTTATAAATGTGTGACTAATTTAATTTGATACTACATTTGTGAATTCGTACTTGAACAAGTTTCCTATCCTATAGCCTTGGAGATTGTTTTTTTCTTTCTTAATTTACCCTTAGTATTACAAAGACAAAAGAATGGACACTGAAGTGATTCCATTAGTGTTTTAATTTTACCGGTTTTTCACGGAAAAATAAAAAGTAACTCTACTTATTCAAATATAACGGTTAAATATACACAAAAATACCAATAACCGAGGTGGTCATATTACTAATTATTCGAAACTGAGAAAAATCTAAGTAAAAAAGTTACACGAAAGAATGTCATAATATAAATTAAATACGAGAAGCACTTATTGGCAAACAAAATTGAAACTAGACAATCTCACATTTACTTCAATTTGGTCATCGGAATTGTAAAAAATACATTTGTGAAAACAATTTAATTTAAATTTATCATGTAATATAATATGACAAAAGCATTAGGTGTAAATAGTACTAAATGTAATAATAACTCTCTAATTAACTTACTTTAGGGTTATATACCTAAACAATAAACAAGAAACCTGAATGGGAAGTTTTCGATATCTATTCTTATATTACGGACACAGCTCTCTTTCTCAGCTATTACTGTGGATATCGACTGTTAGGTATAAAGTTTGCTTGTACCTGTCTATTTCCAAGATATCTGTTTTCTAGTAAACTATTTGAAAGAATTCTAGAAGTATTTTTATTGTTTTTCAAAAACAAAGAGCTGAAATTTAAAAGTACGGGAAAAATAGCAAGTAGAGTATCATATTGAAAGGCTTTATCTACCACAAAGTAAAGTTAAAGCGGAAAGTGAAATGTGCAAAAACAAATTTCAACAAGCAGAAAGGTGAGATTAAAAAAGGATTGTATCTTTATAGCGTGTGAGAAAAAAAATTAAATTCCTATTTTTTTCACCGCTAATTTTTTATTCCTAGATCATAATCATGTCGATATACACATACACATACACACACACACACATATATATATATATATATATATATATATACATATATATATATATATATAAATATATATATTTATATATATGTATATATATATATATATATATATATATATATATATATATATAGAATCTCCGGTGCACGAATCTACTCGCACCAGGTGGATTTCTTTATTTTTAAAATAATACAATTTGAAATCAAATAACTTTGAATGAAACTCTGTATTCAACAATGAAAAGTATTTTATTCACAAAAGCAGAAATGTAAATGCTATGTAAATGGCTTTAATTAGATTTGATATTCAGAGGCTTGCAAAATACATGCAGAAACATTGATTTTATATATACAAGGCTTCTCCCAGCCAAATGTCGAAGTATGTTATTCTAGGTCCTTTCATTCGTGGAGGGATGCCGGTGTGTAAGGATTGACTGCCAGAATATGTGGGGAGTGAAATATTTCTAATTATTTCTAAAGTAAAATTGTGGTAAGGTTTCATTACATTGACCTAACTTGACGGAGTGTTTTGTAACTGAAAACTTGATAAGAACTCGATTAGAAACTCGCGGAAGTACGCAATCATTCTAATGGGACGAGAAAAAATTTAATATTTGGCATAAATACTAAACGTCCTTGTTCCTTTATAACGTTTATTACTTTGTAACATTTTAATGTTCGACTTTGTAACATTTTAATGTTCGATTACGTAAATTTAAATACTACTTTTAATAGGTAATTAAACTCTGTATCAATTCGAGTTCGAAGCGCGTTTCGAATTCTTGAAACATTTTTCATAAAATAGTAAAAAAGAAAAAGAAACAATTTGTAAAACCGGTTTTTGTGAAATTATTTCTCCTGCCACGATTTTTAAGTGTCATGTACTGGTCTTCACTTTGACATGAATATTTTTCTTATAGTAATTGTTTTAAATCTTAGACTTGTTACTTCTTCATCGGAATCGTATCTTACGTTGTTTTCTAGAAATTTTTATTCTTAATATATTTCTCGTATTTATTTTGTTCATGAACAGTTTATATAGTAAATTACGTTTCTCCGGAGACATAACGTCATTAATATTTTATACATAACAGCATTAATATTTTTGACTAAATTATGCTGAAATTACATTTATCGAATCTAAATAATTAATATGGTATCATACTTTTGGTTAACGTCGATTAACTTAAGGATATTGATAAATTAAAATGAAACAAGAACAACGGATGTAAAATTATAATGAGATAAAAAGAAAAACGAAGATGTTAAATTTTTCATTCTCAATTTTCAATTGTCATTTGTCAATTATCAATTGTCATTTCTCATTCTCAAATGTAAAGGTTTCTAATTACAATATAAAAATAAATAACAACATGCATAACTAAATGTTATATTTAACGCTGTTTGTAAATTTATAGGTTGGTTCCAAATTTTATCATTTTATTCCAAATTCTAGAGTTACAAAATTTCATCCGTTTTTTTTCAAAAGTTATTAGAACAAATTCCTTATTTGTTTCATCAATTTATAATATTTCTTGATAAAACATTATATAAATAATATTAACTGTGTCACTGCAGAAAAATCATTCAAAAATTACCTCCAAATTATTGGAACCGTTAAAAGTTTATTTGTATTCTATTCTTTTTGTAAATTCACATTGGTAACTTCCTTTATTTTCATTTGAATAACAAATTTATTTTGAAAAAAGCCATAGAATACATATGTTATTATTTTTATTTTTGTTAATTTGTAAATTAACATTTTACAGGGTACAAAGCTTAAAAAACATTTACAGAGTCTAACTATTATTTGTATTAATTGAAAATTGTCCTGCGAAGTATATATTACATTTGCGCTCACTGAAAAGTATGTAATTTACAAACTTTACAATTTCAATAACTCGATTTATAAACATATTATTTTAAAATGTAATAATAACGTAAAATTCAAACTCAGGCATTCAACGATGAAAACAATTTTACTTTCGACAATCGGAAACGTAAATGTGATGTAAATCGTCCACATTAGATACGAATAGGTCCGTAGGGTGGAAAATTGTATTGAGAAAAACAGTAGTATGAGTAATTTTCATGAATAGATTTTTGCTTCATTCATTTAATTGCTTCGTGAGGGTAATATTTTTATTTTGATGTCGTAAATAAAATAAATTTTCTGTAGCCTCATTAAAAGCAGTATAAAAGTAACATATGTGATGTATTATGTACACGACTACGAGTATGTGTTTGTAGGGAGATTTAATGCTCGGTGCAAAATAAGAAATATTATATTATCTGAAAAATATTTTAAATTGGATGCTGATAAAAGAATATTAAAGATTTTTAAAGAAAAGAACAAGATTAGAAGCAAAGAACAAGAGCAGAATTATATGATATTTAATTCGACTATATATAAGGGGAAGAAATATATATCAAGTTCACAAATTCGCAAAGGAAATAAATCCATTTATATATAAGGGCAGTCGGTTTTTGCTGATTGGTAATATAAGTGGAAAGACATACTTTAGGAAGTGTGTAGCTGGTAAAATATATGAGACCCTGCGTCTCTGTTATGACGAATAAATTAATTTCGGAAGAGGTACAGTTGATGGTTAATAATGTTATGTTACTTCTGGGAATGATGTATATTAGTGATGAACAGAACAAACAACGATAAACAACAGCTACTTCTGCTCCTGGAGAAAATTGAAAATTTTCAGACGGCATTAACAGATTTGTTTTTCAATTTATAGGTAGACTTTTCTCTTTAACGTTTATGGAAGGATGCCTGTCTTATGGGTTAGAAGATTTTGGGTAATAATATAATTCCGTCGCTAAAATTACCCTAATGTTATTAACAGAAAATTATGTGCAGTGAACACTAAAAAAATTGTAAATAGTATTTATTTAATCCCGCGGATATGGGATTTTTTTTTGAAAATTTCTCATAGACATCCATCGAGTTTCTTAAGGGGTTTATATGTTTCATTTCTTGAAGGTTTTTTTTACTTATCAATTTGCAATTTCTTACGAAATTTTATTTTGTGTTGCTTCTAAAATATTTTTACGAATATGTTAATAGTTTGATCAAGTGTGGAAGCGTGTATATTTGTGTTATTTTTTCAATAAACGGGTATGTGTCGAGATATTAAATTTCTTAAGCCCGTATAAATTAGGTACTTATACCCATGATACACATACGACAGTTCCTAAAACAAAATATTAGCATCATATCGAATGGAGAAATATTAAAATTTTCACCAACTTCTAAAACATTTTATCATTTAAAATGCATGCATCTTCATAAATCGGTTGTTTTAAACTCCCCCACTGGCTGGAAGGGGGGTTATATGAGAGGCGTGACCCTTAAAAAAGGGAGACGATGAGACATTCAAGTTATTTCTTAGCGTAAATTGTATTAAGTTTTCATTGCATTTATTTAATTTGATTCAGTGTTTTGTAATTGGACATTTAATAAAAACTCTATTAGGAATTCACACAGAGTGTGTAGTTGTTCCACTAAGGACACGAGGGAAATTATGATCTCTGATCTAATTATTAGCTTTATTACAGCCTATTAGTTATGGTAATATAGTACATAATATTTTTGGCTTGACTATTAGCTTGACTTTGGTAACTTTCGATATACCATTGATGTAGTTAGATTATTTTTCCTTTCTTATTTCCGAGTTCGCTTACAATCTTCACTAGCCAGTATGGTATAAATTATAATAAAACTTTTTACTTGGTAATTAAACTACGTGTATTTATTTCAACCCGCCTTCGATGTGCCTTAATTTTTTTTCTTGTTGTTAATTGTTAATAACAAAAAAATTATCGTATTTTAGCAATATTATTATTTCTGGCATGATTGTCTAAGTCTCATTCACTGACTCCGCTTTGGCATATTGTTTTCTTAATATAATGACTCTAAGTTTCAAATTATTACAAGGTTTTCTCCATTTAACCAATCGTAATTTATGATGTGCTCCTGACATTCTTGTATATAGTATGTTTCTTGTATTTATTTATGAACAGCCTATGTGTTAATTTATATTAATTTGTTTTAAATACATTGATTAAATGAAGTTAAGTAAACAATAATTAAAATTAAATAAATATTGGCTAGGAAAAAAAACGAGAATGTTTAATTTATTAAAATTTTACGATTTGTTATTTATAAGATAACAAAAATAATAACACACCTAATACGAAATTAAATATTATATCTTCAAATAATTGTTACCGGATAAAATAGCCACTTGGTTTTTAAAATGCATATTACCAAAATAATTTTTAACCATAAATAATAAAAAAAATTAATTATTTCCCTTACCACATAAATATTGTTTTCTATAATTAAATATACAAATGAAGCTGTTAAAAATATTTTTTTTTAAAATATGAAAACCAAATTTATACTTTTAATACTATTTAAAAATTTTGAGATTTATTTAAATTTTTATGACTTTATAATAAATTGACAAAGTTAAAAATTAAAATGACAAAAATTTTCATTTTGATTTTAAATGTTAATATCAGAACAAATACCACATCGATATGAATTGGAAATAAATAACGACATGTGACAAGAAAAATACTAAATTAATTAATTTATTATATTTATAATAGTTCCAATCTAAAATTGTCTTAATTAATATTATTTATCAACTTTATTACTGCGGAAAAGTAATATAAAAAATTACGCTCAAAATTGTCCATCCATTCAAAAGTTATGTGTGTATAAAAGTTCGTGTGGACCTATTAATTAAAAGAATAATCTTCTATTAATTTAGTTTGAATAACAAATACTAAATATATAAATATATTATTTTGTATACTAAGAAAGTACACAGAATGAAGTACATAAAGTACAGAATATAGTTTTTGGCAATAAAGCTTTTGATTAGAGGTATGTATTTAATTTTTTTCACTAAGTCGTTACTATTTTACGGGACATACTCTGAAAATAATTTAGTCTAATTTCAAAGTTGTCCTGTAAAATAAAATTACACCGGGGCGCGCTAAAAAAAATAACATAACATTATATCTTTAATTAACTCGCTTTATATTTAAAATGACTCAATTTAATATCAGATTATTGTAAAAAGAAGTAAATTTAAAATTAACACTCGGTTTTTCATCGACAAAAACAATTTTATTTTGGACGTTCGGAAAGGTAAATTCAATTCAAATCGTCCTTGTTAGATATTAATAGGTCCAGAGAGTGGAAAATTGTGTTGTGAGAAACTCCAATACGGTAAAAGTGGGAAAGGGTGAAGGTTAATGATTCTAATTCGCGTAGAAACTTTTGAAACGTTTCATTTAACAGCTTCGCGAGGGTGGTTTTTTAAATTCAATAATGAAATCCATTTCCTGTAGATATATTAGGAATCTAATATGAGTTAATTCCATAGCTGACGTATTATGCAGGCAAGTATGTGCTCATAGAACGATTTGATTCTCATTGTGTATTAAAAATGTTTACGATGGATTCTAAGTAGGTATATTAAGAGAAAAATATTTACAATAGGATGCTAGTAAAAGAATATTTAAGATTTTTTAAACGTAGAAAAGGGGGGGTGTACTGAAATAATATGAAATTTTTAAACTTATTTATTATTATGCTTTTTAGCGAAGGGCATATATTTAGGGCTATTAGCAAAGATCTTTGCTAATAACCCACCTGAAGATGTTGTAATACAATGAAACCTAGGTCGTGGTAAAGAACTTAAAGAAAGTGTAAGTAATACTACATCACGTAGTTTCATTTAGTTGGAAATAGATTTTTTAAAATATTCTTCTTTAACCAATATATTTTAGTAGCTGACATGTACATAAAAGTTGTGGAAAGTGATTATGTACGAAAAGAAGTTAATTTTAATGAAATTTTGTATAAATAAAAATAATTACATTTGAAGAAAATGAACAGTTGCCTGAAAAAGTTTGTAGAGGGTATTAACAAATAGTTTTCCTAATTTAAAGGTAAATATTTTTAAATGTTTATCAGAGACGTGCCCACTTTGTGACTTTCATTATTAAAAAAAACATTTCTATCGTTCATATCTTGATTTTGGCTTATAATATTATTTGTAACTCATATTATTGTAGTATTGTTAACATATAGTTAAAAGTGGTATAAAGTTAAGAAAATATTTATATTATTACATGGATACTAAAGATTGTTTCATATTTATTACACATATTATACATCCTCATAATTTTTTTCTTCAAACTGTATTTTCAACTGTCATTGCTGAAATATTTATAACTTATATTTTGTTTTATACTTCCATATACAATTAAGTAATTTAATCAAGTATAGAGAAGTATCCATTTATATTATATTTTGTGTTTTCTTCATTCAAATATCATATTTATATTGTTCAATAAACAACCATATATTAAGACCATATGAAGACAATCACGATTAGCGGTAAATTTAAGGAGAAATATTCATTTATTTCTGAAAATATTATCAAATTTAAATCATACGCGTTATCACAAGATTCTAACCAGACACGTTTTGAAACATGTTTTTCTAGACTAGCGAATGGTGGGCGGTGTATGAGAGGTGGGGTGTCAAGAAGGATCGGAGGATGAGACATTTCAAGTTATATCTCAAGCAAATTTATGTTAAGGCTTCCTTACATTGAGTAAGTAATTTAACGGAGTGTTTTATAACTTGCAAATAATTCCATTAGAATATCGTGAGAGTGCGCGGTGGTGCTAGTGGAACGAGAGAATTTAAATTCTGGTGTATATTTCGCAGTTTAGTAGTTAATTTGGTTAAGAATATTTCGATATGAGATTAACTGCTTTTACTATACTGTTAAGAAGCTATGTCTCGATTTTCATTAGTGTAACCGAGCATGTCAGTAGCTAGTTAAGTAATAATGGAGTTTTTACTATTTGATTAAACATGTCTTTGTCAATTTGTAGGGTCGATTTGTTAAATGTAATAGGCACGCGAACAATAATGTGATTATTAAAGAATATTCAATTTAATTAATCAGCTAAATAATTGTACGTATTAACGTCAAGGAAAATTCCACTTAAACAAATTTTTGGGAAGAAATTAAAAGATTCAGGGTCATCCAACATTATTAAGTGAAATAAAAAAGTCTTTATTTTTATGACTACGTAAAACCGTTAATATAATACACTGTTAACTAGTAATGGAAACAAAAAATAGATCCCTCTAAATTAGGGGTTAGAAGAAGTGGTTTTATTGCCCTTTTATGTGGCGTTGTAGCGTTTGAAATAATTCCACCGTTCCGTTGTTCCGTTGTGACGTTGCTTGGTTATTTCGCTTCTGTACTTTTTCAGTTTCAAATAAGCAGTCTCAAATAAACTATCTTTGTGCACAAAATCATGTCAATTCTTTGCTTCTTTTTCATGTAAAAGAAGCGCAAAAACACACTTTCTTATTTATGATATTAGGTAAAATGAGATTTTTAGGTGACAAAATATTTCATATATCATTTCCCGACCCGCCAACAATATTTGTGCAAAAAACTTTCAAAAACATACTTTAGCTTTTAAAATATTAGTTAGGAGATAAACATCAATTTAGGCACATACTTACACAGAGAATTTATCGAATACCCTCGTACCTTTTTCGTTGATTTGAAAACTCCGCTGCCATACAATACATCAGCGCTCTGCTAAAATTAAACCCAGGTGGGACGTTTTCTGTCCAACTATTGTTTCATTCGATTGACTTAAAATCAGATTTTAAACGTAAAGAGCTTTAAATTACCGATCAAAATTCGGCAATAAGAACGAATTTATTTCCCTTGAAAAGAAATATAAACACAAGGCAAATGGTTCTTTATTAGAATATCTAGGGATTGGTAAATTGTCTTGAGAAAAATAGGATACGAAAAAATTGGTGCAAACAGAAATAGGAAAAATATTATTGAATTTGATTTAAATAGACATTCTTGGAAAGTTTCATTTAAACGGTCTTTTAAGGAAAACAATTTTGTTAAAGTCATTCAAAAATGTCGGTATAAAAAATATTCTAGCTGTGTATAGGAATGGTACTGACTGGTATGAGGAATGGTAAGACAAATATTAAGAAATATATTTAGAAACTATATATTGAGAAATTATTACTAATAATGATATGAACACATTTGTTTAAATTAAAATTATTCGAACAAAATATTTGAATTCGAATTTCGAACAATATCTTTGTAAAATTTTATCATATATTATATATTTTTCCTGTGTAGCAAAATTTCAGTATAAACTGTGACTTTAAGTCATATTTTTAACAAATGCTGTATGTTTTAATCGGTCAAATATTTTAACTAGGCAGAAAAGTTAGCTCAGAATCCCGTCGATCAACACTTCAAAACGATTTCATTATATAATTTAAATATAATTCATGTCTCACTTTTGTATCCTTTGGTATCGCGATGAGGAACTGAGGCACATTTATATATAAAATGTGGTAGATAATAGAATGTCTAGCTACCATATAATAAATAATTAAATTTGGGATAAGAAATAGAAGTAACAACACTAGTGATTCTAACCGGGAAACGGCAATTATTTTACGAGCAAGCCGATAAGTGAGAAAGTTAAAAGCTAAGATGGGAAAACACTGGGAAAAACGTCTTAGTAATAATATTTTTTCGAATTTTAAAATCAATTCTAGGAAAATGTTCATATTTAATTTTATTTAATTTTTTTAATCGACAGAATTTTCGAATCGCGTGCTATACTTTAGTTTACTTAAGCAAGTTTGTTAAAATTAAACATTTTAGCTGAGCCGAGAAAATTATTATGCATTTCTTTTCTCTCCATGCCATAATATCATGTGCTTCAAAATAAATATAATAGCGCATTTAAATAAAGAAATTTGTAGACTACAATTCCTCGACTATAGGTAAAGTATTACATTAAGTGCTTTCTAAAAGACTTAATATCCAAATTCAAGAAAATATTCCCATGATAAGTTCTCATGCCCAATACCAGTTTGAAGTGACTTTTATAAAGGTTGGTGGTATAAAAGTTTGAATCATAGTATTTTTTTTTAATGAATAATAAATTTTACCTTTGCTCCATTGAAAATTTATTACATTTTCCACGTATAAGAAATTTGTCTTTGGAAAAATACATTTAATATATTAAATGTGGAATATATTTAAATATAAAACGTATTTGAGTCAATAAAAGAACTAAAGCACCTTAGAAGGGAATATAAATATTTATTTTCTCAAAAATGAATTAAAACGAAACGTCTGGTGGAAAACCCACAACAACTTTTTTCATTACAAATATCTTAACCGTAACATAAAAAAATTAATATTTAAAAAAATTACCAAAGAAAATGTATGTTATACAGTAAATAACATCTCATAATCTTCAGACATTCACGTCGTACCGGATTCTAAAAATTAATATCATAATTTCCACAGATGAAATTAATTTACTAAAGTATCTTTATTTCAATAACATCCAAATATGGATATAAATGTCCCACCAAAATAATCGCACAGTAAAAATTTAATACACAAATCTAAACGGTTAAATGATGAAACTATAGCAACGAGAGCAATGTGATAGTAATTTTTTGCCGCTCGATCATTTGGCTGCAAACCGGCCAATGATATTCAAGTACACGCATAGAATCCGTTTTTTGACTAGATCTCCAAACTGCTTCTAGCATATTTATGGAAAATATCAGGATTAATGTACGTATATAGAGCCTGAATTTCATCTAGCTCGAACTCTATGAGTTTTTACTCATTCTTTGTAAAATATATCTTTTGTGAAGGACGTGGAAATGGAAACGGTAAGCTCTTTCGAATCTTCAAATATATCCTTACGTACTTGTTGTAATTACCTGAACGTCAAGAGACAAAGTAAATATGAATAGAATCGGATACTAATTTTATTTTGAAAAAGCCTTTAAAATCAAAGTACGAAAAGAATATACACACAAATGTCATATGTAAGTACACGCTTGCAGATTTTTTTCCCTCACTCATTACCATTTTGCCCTAAAGTACCTTTTTACCCTCATTTTCACGCGCCCACTGTGTTAACTGATGTTATCTTTGATAAAAGTGTACAGCGAAGTCTGTAACAGAAGATACATAGAATGAAAAGAGGGTGTCTCTGTGGCCTCGTGCTAGGTTCATTAACACACCAGAGAAACGAAACTTTTTGGGTTGCAATTTATTTTTTAATGAATGGAGGAAACTTTTAATATTCTTTGTTCGAAAACTTTGTTTTGTGTATTGTTACTAGTACTAATTAGTAATTAGATACTAGTTACCAGTATTATTGCTAAATGCCCTTTAGTAGGTTTCCATGAAGTATCCTCTTAAAATTAATTTTTTTTTATAAACTGAATAAATAATATGATCAATTAATTTCTCATACTAAAATACGCTAGTTTTCAAGATTCCTGATAACAGGGAAATTTTCAATTCTTAATTCAGTAGTTTCAAACGGTTTATGAGAAAAATGTTTCATTTTTATTCACCTGAAAATCATTATTTTACATTCTTATTATTTTACATTCTTATAGTTTTATAGGAAATAATAATAAATATAATTTTTTTATTTTACTCTTTCTATAATTCATCTAATTATATTCGTGTGCTGTAAGATGCGACCTTGAAAACTGACGTATTTTAATATGTAAGTTTTTTATCAATTTTTAAGAGTGCCATATTACATTAAATGGCAAATATAAATATTATGTTGCATGATTTCTCCATAATGGCTCGCCTTTGTTTCTTTACACTGTATTTTAGTCAGCTGCATCGTTTACTTGGATTCACGAAATAATGATGTTTCTATCATTCTGTGTGGCGTAATAAATTAATCATATGCAAGAATGAAGTAATAAGATTCCGGAGTATATTAAGACATTTTGAACAGCACTTTCCCCTTGTACGGTTGTTACATATGTGAAATATGTGTACGTGTAATGAAAAGGTAGTGAGGTTCCATGTGCATCTCTCTGTTTTTCCCGCATTATACAAACCCACTACAAGGATTTTAATAGAAATTATATTTTTATATCTTGGAATCTTGGTGAATATGTAAAATAGAAATAAACATATTATTTCTCAGAAATGTTAAGCAACACTAACTCGCACAGACGATTAAGCAAGATAATTAAAGCCATATTTTTTCTTTCGTAAGAACCCATTATGATGTAGTTTCATACTTCTGTATTAAATTGCAATGTTTGTTTCTTTCTTAACCGAACGAACCTTATAAGTCTTTACCAGATGACTATTAACTTTGTATTAAAAAATATTTTAATTTAATAATGAAACGAATGCCATATTATACATTAATTCCAGGGAGCCTCATCTGAGGGCACACAAATTTTTCCTCAAGGAATATAACTTCTTCCTAAACAATTAACGCTCAAAAATGTAAATCATATAAATCTTTTCTTGCTAAATTGTGTCCCCTAATAAATTATGGAAACAACGTTAAGCATAGCAGCGCATTTCGTTTGAAGTCAAATCAGCGCTATCAATACAATTACCAGCATGGTAATTCTGTAAGCTATTCAGCAGAAAAATAAAAAAATAAATTAAAACAAAGAAAAAAAATACCGTACTTAAAAGTGAGCTAAAATATCGGAAACAGGCCAGGATATATTTATTATAACGGCGCATGTCATGAAGAGGTTAATTTAAGTAGTAACGTACAGCAATGCAATATCGTGTAAATCTTTACCCAACCAATAAGAAAAAAAACTCATATGAAAAAAGTCCCCTTTTTTTGTCATACTATTCAGTGAACAATAAAAGGGAGAAAAAAAAACAGTTTGCTGAAATAAGTAACGGTATAAAGTTTGTAATTAATATTATAAAAATTGTATATTTTAAATTTAACATTGCAGTTTGAAATTGGTGAGTTTTTCCTATTCAACGCGCATTCGACCATTTTACTCCATACTTTTTTAATTCTAAGGTTTACATATAAAATTAGGTAGGAAAAGTATTTTTTACAATTTTTTTATAATATTTTATATAAAGAAAATTACTATTTTTACTGAATTTAAATTTAAACCGAATATTGATATAAACCAAAATTTTAATAGCTTTAAAGTTGTTTGCAAAACAATAAAAAAGTATAAACGCATAAATTGGTTATAAAAGTAACTTAGAACAAATAAATTTTCAATATTTTAACCAAGTTCTTGTTAAATATTCAAATCGGAAACATTCCATCAAATTAACTTCAAATAAATATTCCTCTACCTCGATGGCCATTTCACATTTCAACAACCCTTATCTAGTAACAAAATTTCAAACACCCCGAGAAAACTTTATAAAATTTTGGAACGATACGTATGTGTAAAATGTTAAAAGATTAGTAATATGGTGCAAAAATAAAACATATTTCTTCTCATATAAAGATAATAACTTATTTGAGATACCATCTGGAGAGAATCAAGTTCACAATTCAACAGTAACAGTTTAAAAAGTCAACTCTGGATTCCTACTCTGGATGTATATCGAGGTAACTTAATTTGCTCTATGTTACTAATGGTTTTCAAATTATTATAAAATTAGGCCCATAATATTGCGCAGAATATATATATATATATATATATATATATATATATATATATATTTATATATATGTAAATATATATATATATATATATATATATATATATATATATATATATATATATATATATAATTGAAATACAGAGCTAATGTTATTTCTATATATCTATATACACAATATCATTTAGAACTAGAAATTTAAGGCGCGTTTATTGAGTTCCCTGATGTGAACTTTTATAATTCATTGATTTGTATCCTCAATAACTCACCAATAAGTCAATAAACCTATCAAACACTTCTAATTTAATTAGAATTTTAAAAATTAGGCCATAGTTAGTGTAATAATATAAAGTTAGCCGAAACTGTAGAAATATTGCGCAGTTGAAAATTTGGGAAAAAGTCAGGGAATATTTTTTATTTCTAGACTTTGCGAGGAGGTGCATTGGTAATTTTGTTCTAATTTCATCTAAAGAAGCTAGAATTACAAAAAATATAATGTCTTATATTTAATTATTTATTCCACGTAATTAAATATAATTATTTATTAAATCATCTATCACTTCAGACTTTACGGATTCAGCACCAAACTTTTAAAAACATCGAAACATAAAAAGTCATCATTTACTCTGAAACATAAAACAGGTAAAGCACTATTTAAATTTTTTTATTTCCAAAATATTACGATTGAAATCAAAATCATTTGAAAGGAAATAAGTTTTAATTACAAATTAAAAACAGTTTCGTTGCTTCCCGAGTTTAAAGGTTATATAATCCTTTTCATAACACAAGGTTCGAAAAATTAAAAAAATGGAAGGATCGCTCATGACTATCTCTGGCAATACATACGTATTTAAATTAATTATGTATTACTACTGTAAATATATAAAATATTAGGTATATAAAGAGTGCAAGTCTCAAATTCTGGAAATCATTTTCTCATGAGTTCACTAATTTTGTCAGTTTATATAAAACCCAAAAATGTAACCACGGTTAACAGTTTCGTAAAATTTCCAATACTACGATATCCTTATCATCAGCAACAAGAGACTCGTAATGCCACAATCATTTTCCATACTTTCACCTCTATTACTGCCAAAATAATATCTTGGAATTCTGCAGTATCCCTATTCACTTACGACGACTCATAAAAGCCTTTATTTCAGACCCTTTTTGCGATCGCTAAGCACTCTTATAAATACGCTTCTCTTTAATCCACATTCACGCGCATTAAAGCAATTATGACCCACATTGGACGGTAAAAAACGAGGTTCTCGTGTGTTTTCATAACGCACGAGTAGTTTTAAAAGTGCCAGTTTACGATACTCAGCGGCCTACTAATTTTGTTTTTATGTTTGGGATGCTCGTTAATGTTTAATGTATGAGTGGCTGGAGATCGGCTCTGGATTATTAAATATCTTAGCGCAAAACATATAGAATTGAAACTCACGTGAGCTGGGCAAGATTTTAATTCGTTGTAGCGTCGTAGCAACAGGTGAAAAGTTTTGATTTAATAAATTTGGAATTGAACAATTTACCTTAAAATCTTGAGACGTGATGTCGTGTATATCTCAAGGCTCAATATTGATATTCCTACGTTCCAACGTCTTATAACGCGGTATAGTGTTTTATGTACTCGTACTAATATTAGCGCGAAATTTACACGCTACGCAGAACAAGACGAGAGCAAGACAAACCATTGTGGTGTCAATCGAAAACCGTTTCAAGCTCTCGAAGCATGTCATCAAAACTGTGCTGCAAGGAGCGTCTCACTTGTTCAGATCGTTTTAGATCACCATACGCCAAGAAATAGTAATGTTAGATGCGTTCAAAAATGTTTATCATTTCATTACAAGACGGTTCGAGGAGGCATTGCCACACATAACTCTCGATCCTGTTAGCAGGAAAGAGCCACGCCGGATTTTTTTCAATTTACTACTAACGAAAGTTTTTCTAACGAAATTTCATATTTTTTCTAATTAAATTATTTGTTAGATTTGTCCTACACTATGTGAAGATGTGTCAAATTATCAAAAGATTACGTATAAAATGGGTTTCTATCTAGAATAAAGTATTCAATAATTTTTATTGAGTATTGAATAAACAATTTTACGGTTTTTATCTTGAATAAAGTAATTTTTTTTTTAAATTTATGTTCTAAATTTAATTTAGGCCTCAAGAATTACATATAAAAGTTTAGTGGAAATCTATATCTATAAATGTAAACCCTAATGATGAATCAACTTTACATTGCTTTTTAAACTAGATGGTAACTACGAATGGTTTATTCAACATATAGCTTCTGAAAACGTGAAAATGACACTACATTTTCTGTGGATAATTTAATTCTCGTCATATTAATCTGAGAAGTCCAAAACTTTAGATACATTTTTATATTTGATAACGTAAGTAAACATGAAGAATATTTTTTTAAGACACATAATAAACCGGGTATTTACGAGCAGAATTTACAATGTTAGGTTTCTGTACTTACTCAGGCTAATGTAAACATTTGAGGGTACCTATTGTTTTTAATAAACTGATTAAAAAGGTTATTTGTAATTAACACGTATGAACCTAGTACTAATAACATTTTTGCGGGAGTGAAATGAATCTTTAAAAAACATTCGTTGGAACGGACAAATGGTGATGGTAGGTCCATCATCGTAGTTCGTGAGTATCTGACGCGCATTAACCGTATCCTTAATGGTCATCACATCGGAGTACGTTTTCAAGTACAATTATTTGGAATATCGGTCTATAAGAGAATACTAATAATTTTATTTATTTACAGGTCATTATACATTGACCGCCATTTAATCGTAACTAGATTGGTTCGGCATTAAGTATTGGTAATCGTGTAAATAATAATCCTTGGTAAATTGTCAAACACCGTTATAAACATAAAATTAACATTATTTTGAAGCACCTGAAATATATCTGCCAACATACCAGTTAGATAATTGGCATTCGATCATTTTGGCTTTATTTTTAAATGTCTCAAATTAGACTGAGTTCATTCATTTTTTATATATATATATATATATATATATAAATATATGTGTATATATATATATATATATATATATATATATATATATATATATATATATATACATGATATTAATACGGTAAATTCAATAAAATTAACCTTAATTTAACAATATTTGACAGAAACCTACTTTATGTATTCCTTGATCCAATTCACTGATTCTATCGTGGGCTAGGGTAATAACATAGATCCGCCTTATTTTTAGTAACTATGCATGATCTGTAATTACAAGTCAAAACTGTGAAATATCTGATGGGTACCGACGATATTTTTGAAGATTTGATTTATTTCGTAATATAAATAATTATAGCCATTGTTAGATACCTTACAGGGACGTTAACTAAGTTGTATAATGAGGTCCGACAAACAAGCTTCATTTTAATACAAGTAAGTGCTCAGTGGTGAACTCTTCTTGTTTCCAAACTCTGAGCACGTAACTATACACGTCAGTTAGCACTTATTATACACGTAACGTTCGAAGCCGTGGTGTAGTTGTGGATAATCAGCTCTTATTGCACGATAATATTATTGAAAATTTGGCAGTCTGCAATTGAATCTGTCGGTAAGCTAAAAATTTGGGAAGAATTTAAAAATTTGGTCTCCACATAAAACAACTTAAGTTTTTATGTTGACGAAAACACAAAAAATATCTATATGATTTTTTCAGTTTAAAATTTATGACTCCTATATTCATATATAACCCTCATTTTCCATACCTCTCTGCAAATGAGGAGAGCAGTATCTAGCCTTTTTAACTACATTAAATTCAGACCTCATTTCACCTTCCATTACTCTTATTATATATCAATCTCATTTAAATTCGCCAGCGAAACTACATGAAACGCAGAGGTAGTGGTTATCCATATAGCTCCTCATATCACAACCTAAAATTAACTACAGGTATTCCAATTTATTTCGCTATCAAATTATTATAACATTTGTTATAATATTTAAATTCATAAAACCATTTAAAGCCTGTATTTATCTGCAAACTCAACCAATAATATGTACATGAAATATAGTATTGGTTGAATTTATAAGAAAATATAAATGGTTTATGTAGATCAATATTATTCAAACTAAAATTAGTAGTAGTACTCGTATATTTTCAGAAAAATTATCAACTTCTTACTCTTATAATACTTGAATCACGTAAAATATTACAAGACTGTACACGGCCAAGTTTTATTTTAAATAATTTCCTTTATTACATTGTAAATATTCACAATTAAATGAAACTACGTGATATAATATTATTTCTACTTTCTTTAATTTCTTTACCACGACCTAGGTACGACCACGTATATATATATATATATATATACATATATATATATACATACATATATATATATATATATATATATATATATACATATATATATATATATATACATACATATATATATATATATATATATATATATATATATATATATACATATATATATATATATATACATACATATATATATATATATATATATATATATATTACTTTTTAAAATATTTCTGCTTATCTACCGTAAATGCCATTTTTACACACTTTTGTAATTTTTAGAGTTAAACTCCTAATATATGGTAAATAAAATAGATGGTAAAATCCTAAAATAATTTCTTACAATCTAAGCATCTAATCCTCCCCCCCCCAACCCCTTAACCTCACCGCATATAAAGTGGAGCGAATTATTTTTCACACATCCCTTCATGTTGAGTAACGTTAAATAATTGTATTAAAATTATATTTATATTTTATATTTGCTATTTTTCATTTTTAGTGTTTCGTTTTCCAAAATGAAAAAAACGTGGATCGTTTATCGAACTACTAGGTTTTTCGTCTGCCCGACCGTCTTTTTGTCAAAACCCACTTGTCACAAACGGTTTGAGATTTCAAATTAAAATTAATATCATAAACTGAGTCCTACGACCTCATGTTGCTGTAATATTTCAAGTTTTTTTATTCACGCGGCAAAACATTTTTTTTATAATTTATAACATCATGAAAACCTATAGAATACTTCCGGTCGACTTAGATGTTGAAAATCGGGTTAATTGGAGGTCTCGCTCCACAAGAAAATTAAATTTTTTGAATAATGCACCCACGAAAATGTAGTATACCAATATATTTACGTTGAGAAAATTTACAATACATTTGCAAATTATCAAATTTCAGAATGACGTGTAATATTTTCTTCTGCCCCTAATTTTTCAATCGTGGATTTAAAAAAAATTTACACATTCTAATTACTAGCATTAGATTAGCAATTTCGGCTAAAGTTATTTCGGTTAATTTTGATTGACAACTTTAAGAGTTCTAGGTAATTAGGAAACTCCATTTTGTGCGAATCTCTACGCCAACATCGTTCGGTTTTCTTTGTTTTTTATCAGCAGTGTATATTATTTATATAATTAATAAAAAAAATATTTTTTCGCACTACCGCATCCAATCGCAAATAACAACTGACATGAACCTGGAAATCACATGAATGTGTAAAATCTTTCTCTCATGTGGAAACCAAACTTTTATCTCATATGTTTGTGGAGACATATCAAAAAATAATTAGATTTATATTTCTTCAAGATTTTTATTTCCAAATACGAAATTTTACTTTTATATATGTAACATATATGAAATTGTGATAGTGGATGCTAGTTACAAGTGTTCATTCAAAGTGTCATTAAAGAATGTGATACGTTAGGAAACTGCCTTCGTTGTGGATCTGTCTTGGTTCTGTCTCTTGGACCAAAAACAAAAAACAAAGAATCCATATGGCTTGACATCTTTGTATTATTTATAATCTTGTCGACCCGCAATTTACGGTCTCATCAATATTCGGGTTACATCGTAAAATATTTAGCAGTAAAACAGTAAACAATTTTATTTAGCGTTACCAGCTCATCCGTCAGTCTTTATTAGTCACTGCGTGCTTCGTTTATATGTAAATATATAAATTAATTATATAGTAGACTTGGAAATGCATCCTTGACTGCTTTTATTTTTAAATCAATATTATCTTAAATAAATCGTATTTCACAACTTAAAAAGAATAGTGTGCCGTAGTTAAATGTGATTAAGGGGGACTGTCTTATTTCATTATTATTTTTGCTTATAAAATATATTTAAATTTCTAAATGGAATTTCCGGAGAGTTTAAAATACTAAAATTATAAAGAAGATTGTTAAAACCCTTGTTCGCAGTAAATTAAAAAGGAACTTAGTTTCTTTATGCTTTAGTAAGGATAACCATATTCATATACTTATTCAAGTCTTTATTTTAACGTACTTAAACATTATGTGGGTCTGTTGCTACAGAATGTATCTCTTATAGTCCACCAAGCACTAACTACATAAAAAGGGAAGGTGTATTGATATACGTACACACACATATATATGTACACGTACACACATACATATAGATGTATATATATATATATACACACACACGTATGTGTGTGTGTGTGTGTATGTGTGCTGAACGTATGGATATTCAATATTTTCAATACTTGAATTAATAACTCATTCCGGATGTTAGTGTCCTGTATTTTGCACAGCTGACAGCAAAAACAGTGACAGTATATTCATAGAATGATGTATCACGTTTGGGGATCAGTAAAGTGAGGGGTCATTTGAAGCAAAACTTCTAATTCCAATGCATGCAAGATTAACGCCGATATTTCATACCGTGCGAAATCTAATCTTTACTTTCATATTTTCTGTAGGCGTGATTATAATAAATACACTTGTTTAAGGTATTAAGTAAGATTTCAATACTGGGAATTGTTTATATTTTATCTTCTTAACGAACTGTACGCATGGTAAATTTTGTAGTCGTTGCTTGTTTGGTGGTTATGGTTTATTTTAACAAACAAACTTACAAACGAACTAATTTTTACGATTAGTAACATTAAACATAATCCATGGTAATATGCATAATACGTAAGTGTAGCTCTTTATTAATACCTGTATTGTATAATGATTAAAAAGTTACCCACCCAATGCTACAAAACTGTAATATCGTCTGTTTATTTGTTTGTTGATATTTTCTTAGGGAAATGTATGAATTGTCATTTAAATACATTTTACTTTGGCAAGTAAATACATTTAGCTGCCAAAGTTCCTTTAACGCTATATGCTTATAATTAAAGTTAAGTGATTGTAAAGACAATAATTCTTCCTTTCCTGTATTTACACGACACCTACACATTTCACCACACGGCGAATTCTAGCGGACGCTCGAAGGGAGCTTTTCCGAATGGAGTTCGAATGGAGATTTTTCATGTACCTGAAGTGAAGAGTGAGGGAAAGGCTCTGCTTAAAGTAATGCAGTGCCAGCATTACCAATCGGTGGTCTATATTTTCCTTGTTATCCGCAGGCAAAATTGTGGGCAACGGCTAGTTTTAACGTAAATACTTTTTAATGTCAATTTATTGCTCATTGTCATATAAAATTAACTTCATTTTTAGAAATCCGTTGGTGACTTGTAATATCAAGGTTTAAGTTAGATGTTGTTAATAAATAAATACGTAAAATTAGAGAAAAATACTTACCCAAGAATACCTTGCTGTTTGGTTAGAATATGTAACAAAAGAATCGTATAGACAGACTTAAATATTGAATATTTTTTGATATTTATATATCTATGTAATACGACAAGTTCACATTGGTTAATTATAACTTCCTAGTTATAATATAAAAAGAAAAAGCAATAACCTATGAAACCTTAAAACACCCTATGGTAATATAACTAATAAAAAAATTAAAAGTTTGAAAATTAAAAACAGCCAGAGGCAGAGACACGGAATAAACAGATCTGTACAAAATCGAGGTCGATGACAGTCGCCGGTACGAAAATGAGGAGATGAAACTATTTCATGAAATCGTTGTGCAAATCAGTATATTTCTATTGTAATAGCTAGTCAATAGATATAACAATAAAAACCAATATCAGTGAAGAATGCTACCTGTAGCGTGTCATCATACGTACATACATCCATACGCGCATATTTTCATACGTACTTGCTTTCATACTTACATATGTCCATAGGTATTAGGTATATATGTACAACATACTCGTGCATCATTTAAAATGATATAAATTTTAGAGGGAGATATCCTTTTTCGGAAAAACTTTATTTAATTTGGTTACTTATAAATTGCCGTCAAAGCAGTCGTGAACAAAGCACAATTCCGCGGGGTTTGCAATAATAAAGGAGTAAAAAAATAATATAAAATTACTCAAAGTTTCAAATATTCCAAATAAAAAAAATTATTGATTTTAAATTTTCATCACCATCTCTAATATAGTTAGGATTTTTTCTCCTAGGGAAGATATGTTGCTTATAAGTAAATAACTACCTAAACGTTTTATATTTATACTGATCTATATAAAAAAAATCTGTATAAATATAAAAGAATACCCGTGCGTCCAGTTCATGGTAATGAAACTTTCGGTAATTTCTCTTTAACAATCCCAGCAACAACTATAGAAAAATACCACGATAATTTTACCTTTATTAAACCAAACCGCTGCTGATCTTTGTAGCTATCATCTCTATATATTAGAAATCTTAAAAGCCTGTATTTCCGATTCTTTTACGGTCTTATAAAGACGCCTACTTCCTTCCAATTTTCATCTTTGCACATTAAATTATTTGTGAACCGCCCTGAATGGTAAAAAATGATGTGTTTATGAGTTCTTATAACAAGTGAGTAGTTTTAGAACTTTTCGTAATTCTCGGTGGCGTGTCAATTTTTTTCTTTGGGATTGTTGATGTTTAATGTGGGAGCGGGTGGAGTTAAGCTGTGAATTATTATTGCCCGGTGTAGCAAACACATTGAAATTAAGTGAATTAGTGAAGTAATTTAGTGAAAAACTTGTTAAGAACTTGATCATGATTTAGAGGAAGATTCCGTTGCTTTAATGGGAGGATGGAGATTTGAAACTTGTAAACTCTTAACATTTTCTTAAATCCATTTACCCCGAAATTTTTGATATACCATTTATATGATGAGACTAATTTACCTATATCGCTGTGAATGGTATTCTACATGCGTTAAGTAAGTGCGTTTGATGCAGTATTATGATGTGTAAATTAGCTAAATCACTTTGTTGAATGAAAATGTTTTTGATAACTTTTTTGTATGCAATCAAAGAAAATTTTATCGCAATGGTTTCATCAAGACCAAGATTAATTTAATGCATTTGTCGTCGTACCAAATAAGGAAAAAAGCAATTTCAAATATTGCCAAAAACTGTAAATGTTATGTCATTGTCTTAATTTGGCCCCGTTGATACCTAATTTGATATTTAGGGTAAATAATTATATATGCGAATAATTTAAATTGATATAATGCAACCATTTATAAAAGACATGAAGGAAAAAAAGATAAATGCATCCATCATACAAACCATCACTCGGGGTTAACTAAACATTATTTACTGTATGAGTGTATTTCTGGTATATATATATATATATATATATATATATATATATATATATATATATTTAATTAAGTGGAGAAAAAATATAGAGAGTTGCACTATAATTACTGAATTTTGCACTACAGAAATACGGGAAAAATTCATATTGATTCAACAAGTATATTTATAACCATAACATGTTGGGATGGACGCAAAATGAAACAAAACTGTGATGTTACAACGACAAAATAAAATACTAACATATGGTGATAGTTAAATCTTCAAAAAATGTGAAAAAAGGTAGCGAAGTATAAAAAAATTGTGATAGTCTAATATGACAAAGACAATTGATTTCGACTGGTCTCTTTCTGTGTCGTGAATCTTGTTTGAATGCAAATGATTTCAGGCGACGTTACAAAAATAAGTGACGGCAATAAAACCGCAGTATGGGATGAAGATGTTACTTGGCAGTTTACGTTATTTATATTATATGCTATGATGCACTTAATATAAATAACGTAAACTGCCAAGTAACATCTTCAATGATTCATAACAATCACAAAGCAATCATTTTGTAACTACGAATCAAAGTCATTGTTGTTTCAAAAGTGTATTTCTAAAATGATATCCTGTCATATTGTAAATTGATATGTATCTTTATTTTTCACATGTGCTTTAAAAAATCTTCACACTTGAATTAAATATCATCAAATTACCTATAGCAAGGAAAGTATATTTTTTTAATTACTTCAAGCTTTACATCAATTAGTGAAATATGGCAAAGTCAAATGTATAACAAAGAGAAAAGTCATGTATACTTGTATAGCACAAGACTGGAAAATCGATGTACATTAATTATATCATGTACAAAATGTTAAAGAATTTCTATGCATATTTTTCTTCTCACTTTACATAATAATTTTTCCATTCTCTTATCATTTATATAATTATTGATAATATTTGTTATAAGTTAAATACAATAAATGCCAAACCATTTATTTAAATAAGCAAACTATCGTTTTATGCAAATGTTTATTATCCATTCATTTTTATTCGTCACACTCTAAGATATTAACTGCTTACATTATGTTAATTAATTCTAGCGATGATCTAAATTTGAATAATTTCCTAAATTTTAAAATTAATGTTAATTTTCGAAAAAATCACGCAGTGAAATTTTCGTATCAAAGCACTATTGTTTTTACCACCGCAGTATTTACAATATTACACGTAGGCTCTCTGAAGAGCCATTGAATATTTCCCCCTAAAACTACTTTTCATTACCACTCTAGGAAAATGGGTCCGTGATAAAACATCTTTCTAATCAACTTACTTAACGTGTAGGAACGATTTAAATTCAGGTAATTTTAAATGGAAAACGATTGAAATTTGAACCGGAATTTAACAATGAAAGGTTTTTTTAAATAATGGTGACGTTCTCCGGGAGACGCAAATGTGTACGGAAGTTTGTACTTTTATTTCGGGGAAAATCGCTGTTGAAGAAAATTGTTAAAAATGGGGGAAACAGACCTAAATGAATCTTCATGTACATAATGTATTTTCCAAACGAATCATTCTAAGGATTCGTAAGGAGGGTCATTTTTTATATATTTATTTTTATATATTTTTTTTATAATTTTATATTCTGGACTATTTATCATTATGTTTATTCGTACAATTTTTTATTTAATATGTCAAAACTAAAAGAAGAAAAAAACGAACAATTATAAGTGGAAAATTACAAAACTAAGTGGAAAATTCTAATTATTAGTTTTTGAGATTACACACTCAGTTTTTGCTACTTACATTTAAACCCCTACAGAACATTTTATAACGAAATATCATAATCAAAATTTGAATCTTAATAAAGTATTATCATGATAAACAATTACTAACTCTGTGTAAAATAAACAGATAGCTGCAAAATAAAACAATCAAGAAAACAGAATGAAAAACCGTCCAAATTCGAGGCTGCTTTTCACTTCGAGGCTTCCATATCTCGTTTGTAATGTTATTAACTTTAAAAACTTCCAGTTATTTCTTTTTAACAATTCCAGAGGTGACTACGGAACAGGACAATGGTGATCATTTAAAATACTTTTACCTTTATTGAACCGACATGCTTCTCCGGGCTACTGTAGCAGCCACTTCTATACACGAGAATTCATAAAGGATTTTAATTCCGACACTTTACGATCTTATAAAAATACCTAATTCCTTTTAATCCACATCCTTGCACATTAAAGAATTACGAACCGCCATGAATGGCATAAAACGATGTTTTCATGTATTTTCATTATACATTAGTAGTATTTGAACTGTTGTTTCATAATATTCTGTGACGTGTTAATCTCGTTTTTATGTTTGGGAAGCGTGTTAATGTTTAATGTGGGAGTGGCCGGAATTAAGCTGTGAATTATTGACCTGTATAGCAGACGAGTTGAAATTGGTGGAATTAAGGTACATGTGTGCTGAGCCAGGGATTTAATTTATTATGGTCCTAAACATCCAGTTAATAGCTTTGGGTTTTAAATTTTTTAATTGACTGGATACATAACTAATTAGTGAGATTTGGTGTTGAATAAATGTCAAGACTTATTTCTCACGATATTCTTAAAAAACCTTATCAATATTTTCTTACTGTGTTTTATTTCACATTTTCAGCAAAGCTTTATTTCAGCTAATATTTTATATTTATTTGCTTTTCTTATTAGGTTCATGGTTTTATTTTCTTACATAAATTCTCCGATCATTCCAATAATTCACCCATCAAGCGGCTAATTACTTGCTCTGATATTTTTCTTCACATACCCGTTTAAATATTCCAGCTAACTCAATCCACATTTGATAACGTTCCATCGTAATTAATTTTAACATATTTTAGGGAAAAAGTTTAATTTTTCCTTCACATATAAACACACCAAAACAATTTTGATTGAATGTGTTATGAAATTCTACACGTCACCTTTTTGACGAAAGATAAAAATTCGAGAGTTTTATAAAATTTCCTCATTTAGGATAGTTTGAGATACAGCAGCTACTGAATGAAAGGAGATAAGACAATTTAAGTTATCTTTAAGAAAAAAAATTTCACAAAGTTATGCTAATTTAGTGCAGTATTTCATAACTAAAAAGTTGATAAGAACTTGTCAATGATCACAGAAAGTAGGATCGCCATAATGGAAGAAGGAGAGTTTAATCTGTGACCCAAACACTCAATATTTTCTTCAATTTATTTAAGATGAAGTTTTTGGTATATAGCTTAAATGATAAAACTGAATTTACTACCTTTCTCTGTATTATATTATGCGATCATTTTACCGCAAGTACCAGTAAATTAGCTTGTTTGATACAGTGTTTTAGTATATAAATTTGCTGATTTAATTTGTCGAATCAAAATGCGTTCAATATATTTCGTATTAAATTGATTAAATTCTATCACCAAAGTTTAACATAAAGCGATTTTGATTATTTGATTACAATTAATATTGTGCATTGATGCTCGATGCAAAGGATAAGAAAAATTTATTTGAAATGCAGTCAAATCCTATTAACGGCATCTTCTTATCGAAATTTGTTCTATATCCGTATCTAACTCTAGAATCAGAATAAAATAAATATTGGAAGTGACATTAACTTAATATCACTCGACAATTTATAAAAATGTGGAGAGAAATAACTAAATGCTTCTTTCCTAAACACCGTTATTAGACTTTAGCTACATAATAGTTATGATGTTTATATATCTTAGTTATATACGATTAAGTGGAGGGCAAATGTCAAAGATAATATTAAAATTAGCAAATTTTATATATTCGAGAAAAATTAATGTAGGTTCAATTGGTGTATTTTAAAGCAGAACATAATTCAATTGACGCAAAATTAATTAAGGTGCTTCGGAAATAAAAGCAAAATGAATAAGATATTATGGTAAGCAAGGAATTATAAATGTATATTCAAATACTTATAGAGATAATTTTTAGTAACAGCAGAAAATACACAAAGATCGATAAAATTAAAATCTTTGTAAAATGTAGGAATCTTTAGAAAAATATGACATGAATCAAGGGGGTAGAGTATGAAAATTTGTAAAAACCGCTTATAATATAAGAATTTGAAACGATTTTTGTTTCTTCCTTTTTGTGTAATTATTTTTATTTCAACGGGGTTTAGCACCTGTCATTTCAGACAGCGTTATAAAGGTTTGCGACGTAGATAACCCAGCAAAAATAGGGATAGCGTGGTATGCTGAGATTAAATGTTACTACGCAAAACTGTCAATTGATATCTCTTGATCTTGAAGTTTAGAAAATATTACAGATTTGCTAACGGCGCAGTCATCATATCCTGTACTTTCAGCGTAATGTAAGGAATATTTTACGTATTTTCCTAGTTTGTATCTTTGACAATCTTCTTATTTTACTAATTTGTTACATTACTTTCTTCATTCTACAAATATTTCTACACGGTTCATGTTTCACAAATCGCATTCTTCCATAACGCATTTGTATTCGCAGTTTTCCAGCACACAATATATTTTATACTTGGTACCTTGATCGGCTCGAAGCGAATGCTTCTTCTCTAGGAATATATCCATCATATGTATTTATACATTAAAGACGAATAAATAAATAAAAAAGTTCAAGCTACACACACAGCGCCTTGTTCCGAAAGCATATTTTTGAACAGATATAGGGAAATTTGAGTTTTTCATTTTTTTTCATTCTTCATAGGTAAATTACAAAATAAATTACCATGACCTGTGACTAAATTATTACGATATCGAAGAAAGTTCAAATATTTTTCTGCATTTTATATTTATTTTGAATTAGTAATTTTAATGAAACGAAATTTTCAAATCATACAATATTGTTTTGCCATCATAGTGCTAACTTTTTAAACGTAGCTCTCTAAAACTTGCTTGAAAATTCTCCCCTAAAACAAATTTTCCTTAGAATTCAACGAAACAGCGATCCATCCCTGACAAAACTCTTTATAATTAACTCACTTAACTTTACGTGTAAGGACTCTACTTAAATCCTTTGAATTTTGAAAGGAAAACGTTTAAAATGTCAAGCTGATATTGAACAATGAAAACAATTTTAATTGCGAAAATGATGCGCTGCAAGTGACGCAAATGTAGAGAAAATTACTTATCCTGATTAATTACGGAGTCTGGAAATATTTTTTCGGGAAAAAACGCATTTCAGAGAATTATTACAAATGAGGGAAACACGACTAAATTAATCCATTTCATGTATTTATTATGAGAATTTTTCAAATGAACTTTTAAATGATTCGTGAGGAACCTTATTTTTCTAGATGCTTTATAAAACTCACCGTGCACACTTCAAGTTAAACTTATATAACGCATAATTGATCATATCGTATATTCACAATCGTATATATTTTAATTTTTCATTTAATAAGATAAATATAAATAAACAAACGGTCAAACGGTATGAAAATTTGAGTGATAATTCTAATTATAAATTCTTATGTCTGTTTCTATAGTTATCACAATGTCAATATGGTTATCATAATGTATCACAATGTCAAATTATAATTAATTTAAAAATCCTTGGAAAATACTAACTTGATAAATATTTCACTTAAATTATTGTATTAGTTTCTTAAATGTGAATTCGGCCTGAGGATCGAAATTACTTTATATATCACAAGTCATTACTAATATGGACTTCTTATTCGAATAAATATTTAATATTTCCTAATAAAATGACGCAGTAAAAATACATACATTATTATTCTTGATTGTAATCTTTGTATAAGCTGTATAGGTTTTGACAAATAATTCCATTTGTCGAGATTCCCCCTTCATTTCTGAAACTTCTGAAATATAATTATCAAAAACAGGGTTTTAGAAGACCTGACAAAGAATTTAAGAAAACTAGAATTATGATTATATACGTCATAGTTTTGGGATATTCACTGTAATACTGTGTGTATTATATTGTACACACACACACATTTATATATCATTTCTTTCATTTTTGGTTTATTGATGGAAAATCATATGTATTATAAAATATGTACGTCTATTATTAACTTAAACGCATATCTCATCTAGTTTTCATCAATGAAACTCCGTAATTTTCCTTTAAAAATTCCAGCGGTAACTAGAGATCCTTATGATGAAGACCAATTAATACCTTTACTCTTATTAAATCGACGTGCTGCTTCGGACCTTGGTGGTAGCAATCTCTATACACAATTCATAAAAACTTTTATTTCCGCCCCTTTTACGATCTAATAAAAATACCTATTTCTGTTAAATCCATCTCCTTAAACTTTATAACAATTACGACCCGCCCTTAATGGCAAGAAAGTCCTTTTATAACGTGAATAGTTTTAGGACTCCCGTTTCATAATTCACGGCAGTGCGTTAATTTTGTTTTTATATTTGGGAAGTTTGTTAATGTGTAATGTAGGAGCGGCTGGAGTTAAGTTGTCAATTATCACTCCGTATAGCACGCGCGTTGAAATTTATGGACTTAAAATGAATGTGTGTTGAGTTGCAGATTTCATTTATTATGCACCTACGAAACGTGTTGATAGATTTATAGTTAAAAATTGCTAAGTTTATCGATTATACAAGTAGTTATCGAGAATTGATGTTGAGTACACCTCATGACTTATTTCTGACCGTATTCGTTATTGATATTATTTATATGTTATGATCCTGGGTCATTTATCTTTAAAGTTTTATTTATGTTAATTTATTATATATATTTGCATTTCTCATTATATGCACAGTTTATTTTTCAATATAGCTTCGCCGGTTATTCAAACCACTCGGGATTGAGCGGGCATTTACTTGTTATAATATTTTTTGGTAAAATTTTTAATTAGACATCTAATTCAGTAAATATCTAACTGCGTTCTTTATAAATATTATTAATATATTCAAGGAAAATATTCAGCTTTACACTCATATATGAACACGTTATAAAATTTTAGTCTCATCTGTTATTATGAGATTCTACATGGATTAAAATGAATAACAGATACATCGGCCACTGAGAGCAAGGAGACAAGATAAGATACTTGAAATTGTTTGCGAGGGAAATTTCGTCAAAATTGCTTAATTTTAAAGCATTTTAGTGAAGAGTTCCGTAATTGAAAATTTGATAATGAGTTAGTCGTGATTTCGAGGAAAGTAGGATTACGTTGATGGGAAAATAGAGATTTTAATCTTTGATATAAATACTCAGCATTTTCTTAAATATCTTTACCGTGGAGCTTTTTTAACAAGCTTTATATGATTAGTGCTAAAAATCGGTAATTTAACACAGTGTTATTCAGCTGAATCACTTTGTTGAATAAAGGAATATTTGATATTTTTAAATAAACTTAAATAAAATTCTATCGCAAAGATTTAATATAAATCGTTTTGACCAAGATTTATGTATTGCATAGAGACTTGATTAGAATAAAGAAAAAAATATTTGAAATGTAAATGTGTTTAAATTCTGCCAGCAGTCATCATTGTCAAAACTTGCCTCACTTGGTATCTGATTGAATATGAAGGATATAATAAATATTTACATCGATATATCGCACTTATTTAAAATATTAAGGAAAATGCTTCATATTTTTAAATATGAAGGAAAATGGTTTATTCATTAAATCTAATGCGACTAACTAGACCTTAGTTATACAATATCCATTATATAAGTGTATTCAAGGTAAGCATACGATAAAGTAAAGAAAATAATATTGTAAATGATATTTTGATTAGTGAATTTTCCCTAGAAAAATTCAAGCAAGAGTTATTTTGATTCAATGGAAAAGTTATTTTGGTGTTTTAAAGAAGATCATATCGTAATGCACGCTAAATGAACCAAAGATGTGACTGCGATAAAATTTCATAGACTTCACACCAAGTTATGAAAAGGCTGGATATAGAATTTATTTTAAGTATAATTTTGAGTAACAGAATAATGACATACGTAGATCAGTAAAGGTTAAATCTTAAAATATCGAAGATCTCAGAAAAATACGTAAGGAAATATGAGAGTGGAATGTGGAAATGTTTAATATTACTTTGCAATATTACAGACTCCGAAATTATTTTGATTGATTTCTTCTTTTTTGTATTGTGAATCTTATTTCAACGCAGTTGACCGCAAATAATTACTGTTATAGAAATTATATATATATATATAATAAATAACTATCATAATAAATAATTGTTATAGAAATAAGTAACGGAAGTAACGCCATTATATTCTATATACATATATACATGGCAATGGTTTTTATTGTAATGTATACATGCAACAAAATCGTAAAAACATGAGTAAACGTTTCTTAAGCCCAAAACAGCTTTTAGAATTTTTGTCTGTTGGCCAGTCTGTTCACTTGTTTGTGTGTCTGTACGTAAATTAGTTGAGCACGCTCCTCAACAACCGTTGAACCAATTTTAATGCTGTTTTTAGTGATTTATTTAAGTTTGCTTGGACTAATATTCAGGCTTTCATTTCAATCGGTTAACAATTAAAAAAATATACGTCAATCTTTAGTTTAAGTTTGTTGTGCAAACTAATATAAGAACCGGTATACTAATTTGGCCAACGCCATCTATTAGCCTTTTTAGTAACTTTACGCTCATAGAATTTTGATCGAAAGAATAAAAAAAAACACAAGAAAATTTATAATAACTTTTCTCATTCGAATTCCATGCGAACAAAGTTGCGGGCACAGCAAGTCGATAACAAACATTTTAAACTAGCATTCAATGACGGAGTTGTTAAAAAGTGAATCTGTTGCATAATATCCTAAAGTATGAAAGCCAAGTTTTCATGAAATAAAAACACACAGTCCATAGATTTGTACGGTTTTTAATTCGACATTCATTAGTTAGTTGATTATGTATTTAAAACTTCAATATTTTTCCATACATAAATTCTTCCTCTTCTGAAATCTTTAAATTTTTCTTCCGTTTTTCATATTATGATAAATTTCATTCCTTAAACGTTAAATACGAGAGAACTAAAATAGCACTACTGTAATAATTATCTTATTTATTTCCAATATTAATTAGTTTATTGGAATATGCACATTTAAATGAAGTGTGTTTTAAATCATTTTGAAATCAATAAACTTCAAAATATTAACTGCTAACATAATGTAAATGAACTCTTGCGATACTTAAATTAAAATATTTTCCTGCGTTCTATCTCAATATCATGAAACAAATCATTATTTTTTTGTTTATTGAATTTTTCGCTTGTTGTTTTTGGATTATTGCGCAAACACAATGTTTAAGTATCAGACGTAGTTCTGTAAAAAAATCATTTCAAAATTCCCTTGAAAAAAATTGTCTCCAATAAATCTGGTAAAATGAGTTCTTGAAAAATATTATTTTTCTTATTTACTCATCTAACTTAGCGTACGAGAAATCGACCTAAAATCGATTAATTTTAAAAGAAAAGCATTTTAAATTTGAACCTGAAATTTAAAGTTTAAAATAATTTTATATTCAAGGACAATGCGCTCCACGGGACACAGACAAATGTAAGGCAAATCACGTGTCATTACATCTGAATAGGCATGGAGGTTGGGAATTCCCTTTCCGAGTTAAACCACGTTGGAGAAAATTGTTACAAATGGAGGAGATACACCTAAACGAATCTAATTCATATAATGATTCATTTTAAAAATACTCACATTATGTGAACATTTTTAAAATGAATCGTTTACATGACGGTTATTTTTTTGATTTATTTGAAAACCTTGCTGTATATCATGTTAATTTAACTATATATACCGTGTCATTTATCATTTTGTTTAAGTTCTTATAATTTTCTTCGTAAGACTATCTTCGTAACAGAAAATTATAGATACGAAAATAGTAACAGAAAGTTACTATTTTCGTTACCAAAAATTATATGAATAATCTTATAATTAATTGAAAATTATATGAACTGAAATAAATAATTTGTGTATAAATCTAAGTGAACAGTCCTATTTATTCTTCTATAAGCCTTCGCATTCGTTCATTATTACGCATGGGTTGCTAATGAAATTTTAAAATTTCTTGAAAGACTTGATAAAAATAAATGAGAATTAAGATTATAATCCAAATTTATTATTATTTTCTTCTTTTTGATTAAATTAGTACAATATTTTTCTTATGGCGCGTTGTCAAACAAAAAAGGTAGAAATAAAACGGCCAAGCGAGTTTGGCTTGCTCATTGAGGGTTCTGTACCTCTTGTGAAGCGAAATTCTAACGTAGATTTCTTAACGCAATGAGTATTTAGTAATACCTTATAGAATTAAGTTTTCCCCTGGACAAAGGTATTATTTTAAACTATATCAAAAAATAATTACGTCTAAATCCATCGCTGCACTTTCTAAAACTTTCTAAAATTTTTACATAAATTTTTAAAAACCCTATTTTTCACAATTTTAAAAATGGAAATTTCGGCACATATTTTCTTAACTCTGCCAAAAACGTTTTTGACACCCTTATCAGTAGTCGCTTCATAAATTGAGTATAAACAATCTAGTTCATACTTCATTTTCCCCACCCCATCCCTCCCGTTCCTCTTAATATGTTCATGATTTTTTTGAGTGCGTATAACAAATGAAGTATTTAAAATAAAAAAATTAACTGTTTTCAATGTCTATCGTGATAACCAGGGTATTTCCTCCTACGAAATAAATGTTGCTTATATAATACATAAGTCCACAACATCTAAAAGTGTATCTGGTTTAATTCTCATTAATTCAACTTTCAATAAGTTCCCAGCAACATAGCCGCATTAGGAAACCATACAATGCTGTTCATTTAAATACTTTTAACTGCATTAAACTGGAGCGCTGCCTTTGTAACGATCGTCTTCATACACGAGAACACATAAAGGCGTTCATTTCGACCCTTTTAAGATCGAATAAAAATACCTACCTATTTTCAATCCACATTAAAGCTATTATGACTCGCCTTGAATGGTAAAATTTATGATTTATTGTGTTTTTATAACAGGTGAGTAGTTTCAGAAATGTTTTTTTTACAAATCGGTGGCTTGTAAATTTTATTTTTATATTTGAAAAGCTTGTTAATGTTTAATGCGGGAGCGGCTAGTGTTAAGCTGTGAATAATTGCCCGGTGTAGCATGCGCCTTCAAATTTGTGGAAATAAGATGAATGTGTGCTAAGCCAAGTGTTTAATTTATTGTGGCCTGTAAGTAATAAGTTGGCTCGTAAGTAAATCAACAATTGAGGGCAATGGGATAAGTTACTTTAAGTTATTTGTCAGACAAAATCTATTAAATTTTGTTATTTTAAATCAATTTGATGCGAATTCGTCCAACTAAAAACTCTGTAAGAACTTGGTGACAATTTCGAAAAAAGCACGATTGCTTTAATGTGAAGACAGAAATAATCTGTGATGTAAACATTCCACATTTCTTTTTAATTCATTAATCGTGGAGCTTATGATATACAGCTTATGTGATAAGACTGATTTGACTTTCCTGCAGTAAATTAGATTCTATAAGCATTCATGTGGCATTGCTACTAAATCGGTGATTTAACACTGTCTTGCAATGTGTAACTCAGCTGGATCAGTTTGTTGAAACATTTGTATATATTTGTTGTGTTCCATACTTTAAAAGGAAGAAAAGGAATTCTTATAGGATCATTTCGTTTTCCGTTTGTCAAGAACCTTTTTCTCGAGAACCCATGGAGGTATCAAGTCCGCATATTTTGACACTCGCAAATAAATCCAAACCTATAGGGTATATCCCGTTAATACAGAAAATTTTAAAGAAGCGAGATATCACTGCACGAGTGAAGAAAAACATTTGAAAATGATTAATGTATAATTATAAAGCATAAAAATATTTTTTTAACCTGTGAATGTTTTAGTAGGCAATAAATTTTCATTCTAAATAGTTAAAATTTTGTGAATAGTTTAATATTAATTTTATGTACCATTACATGGTTATAGAGGCTTAAATGTGTAGGAAAGGCCAGACATATTTTTTTGTGTAGTGAATCTTATTTAAACGTGGTTGAGCGAAAATTATTCCAGGCAGAGTTACGAAAATATGCGATGAATATAAAACCGCAAAGTGGGGATAGCGTGCTATATTCCAATCAAATATTACTGTGCAAAACTGTCTGACGTCTCTTACGATGAATAACAATTTAAAAGTATCACCTTCGTTTAAATTCATACACAAACCTATGGTTTTTGTTCCAACTAATGATTAAACTAAAGATCAAGGCGGCGTTCCAAAAACTGTAATTTTTTACATTTGTAATATTGATAGAGGGGAAAATGTTTTTATTTCTAATTATTCTTACCTGTTAATTAATTTGGAAAATATTTGAAAATAAAATATATTATAAAAAAATATCAAAATTTAATAAAACATATTACGAAAATTTCTGCATGTTAATAATCTGACATTAATTATTTAGTTAAGGGTATGTTCAAAATTTCAATAGATTTCCATTATGTTTCCTCCTCTTTATATTTTTAAATATCTCTTCCGTTTACTTTAAATTTATTATCATAAATTTCATTCTTTCAAAGTTGTATACGCGAAAACTAAAGTGGTATTCATATTATAATTATTATATTTAGTTAAAGTATTAATTAATAATTTATATAATATTTTCCAGCATTTTACATTCACTTTTAATTAGTGAAATTTTCGTTGTACCAAATTTGTAAATCATATCAATATTAATTTTGCCATCGCAATGTTTTAAGTGTTAGATGTAACTCTTGAAATATTCACTCAAAAATTTTTCCCTAAAATAACTTTAGCACTCAACGGATATAGGTCTGTAACAAAACATTTTCTTTTTCTAATTAATTCAGTTTTCATGTAAGAACTCTACTTAAAATCAGTTTATTTTAAAAGGAAAACCTTTGAAATTTGAACGTGAAATTTAACAATAAAAACAAATTTTACTCCAAATGACGAAGCCGCCAAAGGACGCAAATGTAAAGCGAATCGTGTGTCATAACATTTGAATAGGTACGGATGCTGGAAATTCCTTTTTCAAGGAAAAACACAGTTGCAAAAATTTTTTACAAATGAGGGAGAAATACCTAAATGAATCTGACTCATGTACATAATATGATCATTTTTAAATGAATTTGTTTGGTGAAACGTGTGGAGGGTAATTTTTTTATTCATTTGCAAATCTCGCTGTACATGATATCCACTTAATCTAATATACTTAATCATTTATGATTTTGTTTATATCTATTTGACTTTTTTGTTTAATACGATAACGTAAAACATAAAACTAAAACATATAACATAAAACTAAGACCTTGTTACTATAACGGTTAATGTAGTGAACATTTAGTAATATCTAATATAATTAAGTGGTGGAAACGAATATATTATCATGAACATCTGAAAATCTATAATTATATAGCCTTAATCTTGGCGTAGGCTTCAAAAATTCTACATTTTCCTAATATTAGTTTTAGTAGTTTTGGAATTAATGTAAGCGGAACTTATTTTTTTTATATTTTGACTTATATCTCTGAAAATGTACTACCTGAAATTACGTTAAAAATATTTTAAATCCCACGCTATATCGGAAGCTTAAAAATTACTTGTTCAAATAATTAATAGTCCATCTAGCCATGTCACATTTCAGGTCACGTATTTTTCTGTCAAAGATATTTTTCTCAGAAATGATTTGATGTAGAAATTTGTAATTTTATTTCAATAAAGCATATCAACTGACGTATGTTTCAATAAGTAACACGCAAAACAAGTTCATGTGGAAATTTTATAGCTTCAAATTGAAATGAATAAACATATTTTTTAATGTTTCATTGTATGCCCAGATATAAATCGAAAATTTGCCCACCAACTGTTCCTCATCATCGAATATATTAAAATTATCTCTTCTGGGAAATTTTGGAACTTTCTATGAACGTTCTTCAGTGATTTCGTTTGGGCAGCATTCAGTTTAGTTTATACTTCTCTTGTAGCAGCCAATGTTAGTTTCTATATTTAATTGTTGAGGTAAGTCAGGCCTATTCTTGCTTCTTTCGATATTCGTTTCTTTGTAAATATTTCCCTCAGCGCATGTCTGAAAACAACAACTAATAACAATAATTAAATTATTTATATATTTAGAAAATTTTCCAACTTCAACTTTTTTTGCCTTTGCATCTGATATTCCTCGACTAACCACTACCAAAACCCCATGAATGAACGAAAACTTAGTAACTAATATGGAGAAATATGTATTATCAGATAAGTTGCATGGTACCACAAGAAACACCGGTATTCCTTATTGATAAGTAAGCAACCAAATGATACAAAGAGATTGCAAAAGTTTAACAGTAGATAATTCAGACGAAACTATTTTATTTATTACCTTATTTTTTTAAAATTTTTTAGTATCTGGTACTTTTGATTCAACATTTTACTTATACAGGTTGGATACAAAACCGATATTAAAAAAGATATGTATCTAAACCAAAAGGTTTATTTATTTTATAATTGAGATTGAGTATTTCAAAAATAATCGTGCAAGTCAGTGTGCATACATAAATATTACAGAGAATTGGTTGTTACACACATCTGAAGGATCTTACGATAACATACATTTTTTATTTCATTTCATTTGCTTTTACTCGCATAGACCTAGTGAGGTTCACAATTTCCACGACAGACGATTAAATTTGAATACCTCTCTTAAAAATGACTTCCCCCGCTCCCTCGTGTCATTGGATCTTTCATAGCGTTCATATCGCTGTTCGCCATCCAAAGCTTTAGAGTGTATATCTCACAAATATTAAAATAGTACCATAACTTGAGCAACTGTACTAAGGTATCTTAGACAAAAACCTTATTGGAAAAACATTCTCCATGATATATGAGACTGCCAGATGTTACATGTTTATGACACAGACAGATATTACGTTTCTTAATGGTCACAAAACTGCACAGTTTTCGGTAGAATACAGAAAAAAATGGTTGTTTCTTTCCAGTGATATATCGCAAGTCATTTTCGAATAAAAGTGCTTTGATAAACAGACGGATAGGCGGACAACCTTGTTACGTTTCTATATAATTAAGCTTTTAGTTACAAAACTTCAAAAATACAAAAATATACACAAAGAGAAATAAAGCAGTTAATAATATGAAATGGTGCACCAAGTAATAGAGTATTGCATATATAATCTGATTACACAAACAGTTTTACATAATTAGAAAAAAGAACTTTTTTTCTTTCTTAATTGACAGAAAATAGTTATTACTCAGGTTAACGAAGAATTGTGAAATACCTACATGATATATTGTCAGGTCGAGTTCTTCGAAACATCTAGTAACAAAATCTGGACTCGTTCAAATGACGTACAATATTAGACGTTGTTTTTGTACTTGATGTACGGTGGTCGGTTAATTCTGACTCGCACGACCACGTTGTTTACGTCAAGAGATGCGAGTCTCATTGAGGCCAGATTATCATGACGATGATTAGGATAGAGAAAAGCGATTCGTTGAGATCGCTCGCTGCTAGTTTGAGGTCTGAATTGATTGGATCTGAAATCTTTCAGGTTTTTCCGCTTCTTTGCCATTTCGTTTTTATGTTGAAATTGGCGTGTTTAATTATTTGCTTGTTTTTCATTTAATGTACAGATTATCACAAAAAACAAACAAAACAGACAAAATAATTTTTCCGCTTTATCACTGGTCTCGCATTATAAACCGTAGCGCGATGTTATGTTTCTAACCTTCCTCAAAGTATGTGCTTTCTACCATTAAAAGGATTGAAATTGGATTTGTGATTCCATAAATTGATGCGAACAAACAAATAAGCAGTCAAAATTTTCTTTTTATTGTATTTTAGTAACGATTTAAAAGTTTCGTTTTAACTTCGTTTTTTAATTTAAATAATTCAAACGTCTGAAAGTGGATGAAAATCTAATTGAAATATTCTTCATTTGTATTAAGAATAAATAATTTTTATTTTTAATTTTTTGAAATTAATGTGTTCTCATTGGTTCTTCATACATGTGTAACATTTTAAATATTGCGGACGTCTGAAAGGAGATGAAAAGTGTTAAAAGTTCCGTTATTTTCTTCTTATCTTTTTGTTTTGATAATTTTTTTATTTTATAAATTTATTATATTGACATCGATTTATGAGACTTATGTAAAATTTTAAATAACAGACGTCAGTCTGGAAGAGGGTAAAACTTTAATTAAAAGATTCCATTATGTTCTTACATACGTGCAGTTAATAAAAGTGTGTTAAAAACATTGCAAATAAGCGACAAATCGCTACCAACTATAAGTAGTCCGTGTGGCGTAGTAGCACACAGGTTAAAATCCACGATTATGCTCATGTGGGGAATTGAGAGTGCTTACATGTCTCAAGAGCAGAAAATTTCAGTGTAAATTTCGCCACTTTAATAAAAAAATCTATACGAAAGAAACCGCTTAAAACAACTAGTACAAATACGAATAGCAAAATAGAAATAACGTCCGTCTTTAATCGTAAATCAAGTATGACAATGAGGTTAATAAAGTTTTTTCTATAGTAATAATTTTAGTTAATTTGATAAAAAAATTAGTTTATAATGACATTCACGTGTCGAGAAACTTATATCACCGTGGATAAAATTTTCATTTCAAAAATGTATTTAAAAAAAGATTACCAAAATTTCCCTTTTTTCGGCAAAAACGTATCAGATATAAAGTAAATTAAACTATTATTTTTTACTGTTTCCCGTGACTGCATGAAGTCTGTTTGTTTTTATAATATTGCTCCGATCAATTCATCATTCCGTCAAACTTTTCCGTTCTTGATCAAACTGTACCTAGAAATGTCAGTCGCCAGTGCTATATTTTCATATACATGACGTGGAGCCGAATCGTACTTCTCCTTTTTTGAAACTGGCCGGCATTCTGATCCGTCCACATAAAAGATAAATTAAACATTTTAATAAAATTGATTACCAAACGTTATTTTGAAGAGTATTTGAAAAAAATGTTATTTTAGTGAAGTTTAATAGAGTAGCACTAATAAATCAATACCGTAGCTTATATTCATATTTTTGTTTTGTCCCGTATTGCTCGTTGACTTTTTGTTTTCTTAGGTACAACAGCGTTCGGCAGATCAAGGCTCTCTCACGTAACTTCCTTCATTACATCTTGTTCGAAGAAAAGTTTCCCTAATGATTAATGTCTAAAGAAGTGTTCCAGCTACTAATATTATTGCATTTAATAACCTTTATTATATCTCTTTGTTCATGTTCTATTCAAAATCCACCTTTATAAAAAATTTCCCTGATATGATTACTCTTGGCTATTAGAAATATTGTTCTCTAAATCTTGAAGTTTACGAACAAGTTCCAAAAGATATTATTGGGCTTATTATTATAGATTATTTGTTAGGTGGGCTGTAGAGTTTTGTACTTGACTTGAAGAAATCAGTCGAATCAGATCTATAATAACAAGTCTAATATTTTTTTTGGCAATAGAATACGATCTATTGCCAAAAAAAATATTAGACTCGTTATTATAGATCGTTTGTTATTAGTATTTTATGTTATGAATTTTCATAGAATTTTGTACTCCATTAAAGTCAATAATAAATAAATAAATCTATGAATATTCCATTAATTAACTGTAAATAAATATTATATAGAAAGTGATTGAAATAAAGGGCAAAAATTATTTCTCTTTGCTCCGTCAATATCAGAACTGTTAGCTGGTTTATTTATAAAATCACTCCTGTTTTCCATACGTACAAAAAAAATTAACAGCTTTATTTTATTTATCAGGGCACATAAGCCATGTTATATAACAACATAACATCAAATTTAGTTTTAAAAACATACATATTAACGTGGATAACAGGAACTTAAAGAGGAGCAGTATCAAAATAAAAAGACTTAAATAAAATAACTATGTCTCTTTAGTAATGAATATATATTACAAGTACACATCAATTAGGCAGTTAGGACGCCAGTGTAAAATTTATATTACAATTTAAGAAAATGTCAATTAAAGTGATATTGGAAAATTTATAAGATTCATCAAATGACCTCAATTTGCTAACGCATTAAATATGAAGTAAAGATCTTCAATTTTTGATAAATAAATACTGGATCACTTCTTTTGAGTCGTAATCAAAATTAATAAATACGGTCATTTATTTCAAAGCTAAAAGACAGCGATAATCCTAATGCTTTAGAAACACTTATTGAAACAAGTTGTATCTAATGAACGTTAAAAACGATTAAATACTGAAATTAATTATGCAAAAAGATATCAAAAGCTAAAGCTTCATAAATTGATGTTAAACAACAGAGGAGAGAGAAAGACGCCGTTCGTTAACGATTCATCAATTAAGCATTCTGTATGCGGAAATGCCCCCAATTTACAGAAAAGTCCTGTAAACAATTAAATTAGCAATTACATAAGGAAATTGCTAAGTTAATAGGGAATTTCTTTTCAACAAACGATTTGAAAGGTCGTTCCTAATACTCCTGTCTCACGTAATTTAAATGACAAATGGGTTAATTTTAGAATAGATATAACATATTTCTGTAATATAATTTGCTTCAAGCACGTCTCTTCTTTACTAGTGCAAATTTTTGTTTTTGTGTAATTTCAATAAAAATGGGCACATAACAATTAGATATTTGAACAAAAAAAGTCACATGTGGTACAGGTAAAAACATTGTATATATACATTAAACTCGAGAGCAGTGCTTATCACACCTGCAACGAAAGAAAAAGTTCAGTTATATTCAAAATGTTTATTGAAAGAAAATATATAATTTTGTTTATTATAATGAATGAAAAACAATCATATTAATTGAGATTCTTAGTTTAATAAAAATTTGCTTTATTTTTGTTAATATTAAAATTTCAAAACTTATTCATATTTTGTTGGCCATTCACTTTTACACACAGACATAGTATGTGAACACGAACAATCACACGCATACTCCATTTCATGATCACACGCATACACACACACACAGAAATTCGCATGCAAGCACACGCACTTACTTGTATTTCTATTACGTTAGTGCATGATCAGTTTACATTTAATACAATTATCATTTGGATTTACAAAAAATATCAACCGTCTCTCTGAGTTTATTTTTTTTTTTCATTTGTAATTTTTAACCGATTCTCTTTGAATACCCTCCGTAGATTATCAAAGCTCATATATCAAGTCAGCTAAATTTAGAGAAAACAATTTTAAAATGTTAACCTGACCCCAGAGTTATTTATTGACTTTACAAAGACTTCGTTTAGAACTATTTGTAACAGCCCCCCAAATTGTTACAAGTTTTAGAAAAAAGAAACTTATTTTCACACAAAATTAAAAATAAGATTTAAAAACATAAAATTTACTCTTCAATATCACTCCGCTGCATCCGCCGGACTGCGATATTAGACAGTACCATCAAATAAATGCTAACGAGGGAAAACGGAAGTGTCAAGTTTTGACAGCGAGATATCATTTCACAAAACAATTTCTTCAGCTTGCTGCTTTGCTAACCGCGATCACCCGCTTTATATTTTAATGTATACATTTCGTCTGATATTATCATATTCTTTTGGAATCCTATTTTTAGTATTGTTCTCCAATATAGTTCATGAGATGATTATTTTTTGGAGACGATTTTTTCTAAATGTTATGTGAGTTATACTCGTAAAATTGAAGTTACATGATAGCATTAAAATTGTTTTTATAACCCACTGTACATTTTTGTTGAGTAGCTCTTTTTGCGTTATTTTACTCCAAAGTAACCCTAGTTCCTGCCTAAAGTATGGGCATAATTCGCATGAGGATAGTTCAATGCACTTTATGTATAACATTTTAAGTTACATAATACTTATATTATACAATATACAAATAACATTATTATTTTTCATCACGTAAATTATTTATATATCTTGACGCACTGTCCCTATCAATGGGTAAAAGTAACAGTCGTCTTCGTAAATATAGGCGTAGATTGAAATATCCATTAGTCGAAAGTTATTGGTACACAAAAACCTTACTAAAGGTAATATTCTTGTCCCTATTATGCAAAAGTATTCGTAGTTTATAGGAACCGACATTTAGAGAAAATTTCACTAATGTTATTCTGATCACAAATTTGGAGCCCAAAAATAACCTCATTTCAAAAGTTTGTAAAGGTATATAATGAAAATAATATTTTTTATTGGAAATACGTATTCTTTCTCTTGGATAGGCGTTGGCAACGGTTTTTGATGTGAAACATCTATAGGTGCAAGTATAAACCGGATCGTTGGCGTGGCGACGCTTGCCGTGGCGACGGGTCTCCACGCTATACTAAGGTATATATATAGTCTATATGTAGTAAAGTGTACGGTATGGCGACGTGTCGCCATGAGCAACCGACTACGCGACCCTCTCCTCACTCAGTTCGATGCTGTTGTTTACTACGGTACACATAACCTTTATTATTTTTCTATTATAAATGTTTATTAAATAAAGTTATAATTTTCTGTAAGAAATTCGTAATACTTTATTTTTTCATTATGCTATATTTAGTTCCTGTAATAATCTTGTCTTTTATGCATATTACTTGTACGAACACGATGTTTCACATCTGCCAGGCGTCCCGTGACGGCTCACTGTTCTTTTTTTTATTTTGAACACAATTTTTCAAAAAACAATAGAAATTTTTTCGAAATTTGCGAAAGCAATTTTCATTAAATATTTATGGAATTACATGTAATTTTAGTGTTTACCTATTTTAATTTAAAAATTTGAAAAAAATTGTCGAACATACGAATATGGTGTTATAAAATGAAAAAGACAAAAAATTCTGATCAACGTTACCCGTATTATATAAAATGCAACCTTGTCACCTGTAGGTATAGTTTCAGTACTTAAAAAATTACGGTGAAGCTAATTATTTAATGTTTTTAAAAAAATTATATCTTTTTCAAAAATTATTAATTATTAGTAGCACACGTACACGATCAGTGTTATTATTTATTCCTTTTTATATTGTTGTCATTATTATCGGTCATAGTTAAGACTAAAGAGCACGTATCACGATTTTTTTTAAATATTGTAGAAGTATATTTGCAAATGCAAGAACGACGAATGTTATGCAAGCGAAAAAAAATATTTATATCATTTTAATAACGTATTTTGCTTGTGTCCGGTTTATTCACCTTTTTCACGAGGTTATTTAATTATACCACTTTCTGAAATTTGCAGAAATATAACCATTTGTGATTAAAACATTTAGGATCATAAAAGTATATATAGCCCAGAAGATTCAAAAATGCTATGAACATTTTTCAAGCGTTATTTTTTTCTAATGTAAGATAATTATAAAGAAGGAACTAAATAATTTTGCAAATGAAATTAGCGCAGAGTCAACTTCAGTTCTTTTAAAAACAAAAAAAAAATTATTAATAAGAAAAAATTTATTCCAAAAACTATTATGTAGGTACATTATTCAATGTATCAAATCCTATGTAGGTACATTATTTTAAATCTGACATTTTCTCAACATCAGCATAATTAATTCTGACTTTTGTAAATTTTTTTCCATAATGGTGAGTCGATTCATGACGAGTGAATAATTGTCACCAGCAACGATGATTCTTAACCAGTATCTGTTTGTACTTGATTAAATCGAGGTTTTATTTTAGCGGCATAATTTGTAAAATATTATTGTATGGTGAAACAAAATACTAAACAACATGGGGTCACCCATTACAGAAAATTATATTACTTTTATCTAGTCTAAAAATAAGTATCAGAATATAATCAATTTTTCTTACTGTTCTGAATAAATATGAAACGGTATAAAAATAAGTAATAAGTTCTTTATAAAATCCTATTTATTTCACTATTCCTCGTGTCGCCTTAAAATAAGATAAATATATTTTTTTTATAATTAATCTTTGTTTTACATTTTTTTTGCCATTAAAACTTTAATAGCTTAAAATACTCTATTTCGTTTCAATCAAAGTGTATATATATTAAACAAATAATAAAAAAATAAACGTAACAAATTATATTATATGACAATGAGAAGACAAAGTTAAATATTTTAAGATTCAATTTAATTTGTTTACTGATTTAATTAGAAACAATTTATTGAATTTTTTTTTATTTATACAATAAGCTGTGCAGATATTTTATTACCAAATATATAGTCAATTGTAACATTATAGAAGCGATAACTCTTTGGAAGCACTTATAGTAAATATTATAAAAAAAATGGACGATATATTTACACTAGCTAAACCAACTTTTTTATAGGGCTAAAGGCGATTGAAAACAAAGGAGACATAGTGCCTTTATCATATACTCATATACAAATCACTCTCCATCTCGGAACATGTAGTCAAATATTTGAACAGATATTGTAAGCTCACTGATTTGACAAAATAGAATTCGTTATCGCAATCCCGCAACAGCCAATTATGATTTGTCAAGTCAGTCGAATCCGAAAAATCGAAAATTAGTAAATAAGAAATAATGCTGATACACTAACGCAAACGTAAAGTAGCGTGTGTCTAGTGTAATAGAAGGAGAAGCGTTAAGTAGGAAAGAACCGACAAGGCGCGAAGCTGGCTGAATGGCACGTTGCGACGTACCATTAGGATGTTTTAACTTCCATCCTAACGCAATATTAGATATTTCACATCAAAAGGAAAGCAAAATGTCAGGATTATGGAGATAATAGAGGACTATGTTATAATTAGTCCTTCATTATCTCCCCAGAATAAATACTCACATTACATTAGTTAGTACAAATTCAGACGACTTTTGAATACAGATCTTGGGAGTATACACATAGGTAAATTTCAATATTTCCATGATTTAAATGGTTCTGTGTCATCTCTATAGAACATATTTCTATACTGTTGGATTAGGGTGATATTCTCGTCTTTAAGAAATAGTTGGAGGTGGAGGCGCTCACACTATGAGGGTTATATGGATATATAGCCATTCATATAAATATTAATATCACAAATCAATATATTTTCTAAAAAATCTTTCACAGGCGTAAAACTAACGTGATCTTCTAAACTACAAAATCTAGTAAAGCTATAATTTAACTGCAATTTTCAACTGGTGAAACAAAATACAATTCTACGAATGGATTCAATGGAATGAATACAATTCTACGAATGGATCCAATTCTACGAAGTTTATTTTCTTTCGAACTAAGTAGTTTTGAAAATATTGGGAACATTTCTAGCACATTTTGGTATTTATCACCAAGGGTAAGCCATTTAAAATTTTGGAAATTATATTTTCGAAATCCATATAACTTATATGATTCAAACGATATCTCACACGATATGAGAAATTGAAAAAAAATTCAATATATTTCGTATGAATGTACAAAATGTACGAGTGAATATAATTATTCCTAAATATATATACATATATATATATATATATATATATATATATATATATATATGTATATATATAAATATATATATTAGCCAAATTATGGGTTTTTCAGAAGATCGTCTATACCGGACATGTGACTGACTAAAGTTTTCCATTTTATCTTTTGAGGTACGGAACCCTAAAATAGTTTGCAAATCTCTAACTATTTTAGTGGCGATTAACACTCGGTTACTAACCATTTAAGTCGTGATCAGTACTCGATTATTCAAATATGACTACGTTTCTTATGTACGAAAATATACTGAAAATTCAAGTTCTGAAGTCGTTTTAATTTATTGAAAATTTTGATAAGACACGTCTTCGTAATTCATAATAGGAAGAATAGTTTGAAAAATTGAAATTTTGCTTTGGTTTGAAGTATAAGAACATTTTAAGATGATTTAGGCAAAGAAGAACTCTTAGGAACATACAACAGCATTTATATGTTTCAAACACAATAGCGGAAGCCGGGTTTGTGTGGGTATTTCCACTGCTTGTGTTAAACAGTTTATTGTAGGGGAGCGGAGTAGGTTTTATTATATTTCCGAGAGTTATACGTTATTCCAGTATTTTAGTGAGGATAACAAACACAAATGGTGGGAGTCTTTGCTAATATCCCACCTGAAGATGTTGTAATACAACGAAACCTAGGTCGTGGTAAAGAATTTAATTGTGAATAATGAATTTCTACAAAATTAACGCCAAATATATTCAATAAAGACGAGACGTTTAGCAGCGCTGTTCCATTATTCATAAACAAATCACACACCGGTATAAAATAAGGAAATTCACAGACCCTGTGTTTTCGCACGCGACTTTCGCATTGAGGAGAAAGATATTACGTTTTTTGCTTAAGGAACTTTTATTTCTAGAGTATTTTATTCTTTACGGCTATGCGACAAGAATTATATAGGAATTTGTGGTGAGAATTCAAGTCTCTTTTCGTAGTTTCGCCTAATAACTTATCCTTTTGAAAATGTGATATTGAACATAATTTTCTCGCGTTTCTTTTCATGTGCTTGATTTTACTCGCGACTGCTTTGTGAGGAATTAAATTTTAAATGAAATATATTTTTGCAGTGTCTAGAATTTCTGATGATGATCCTAAAATTATGTAACAGCAAATGCTTTTTTCTTTTAATTAATGTTTTGTTTTGCGAAGTGTTAGTTTCCTCTAGAAGAGAGTTTCAAATAAAATTCTTAAGGTTAGTGTTACACATACACACACATATGTATATATATATATATATACATATATATATATATATATATATATATATATATATGTACAATTACTATCTTTGTTTAATTTTTTACAAACATAATGCAATTGGGTCTAATAGTGTCAAATTCTGAACATATAACGCTGAAAATACTAATTATTCTCTCCTCAATGTAATTCTTTTCATAGAAACTTCCCGTCCTTGAATTATATTTACTGAGCTTTGACGATTTCTATACGTTAAATAAAATTTTAGGCAGTTCAACTAAGAGCAGAGTATGTTTTATTAATTTTTATTTATTGCCTTCAAATAAAATGCTTGCTCGATTTAAGGACTTGTGGCAATGCCTTCAGCAATTAAGGTCGATCAACCAAAAGTGACGGTACAAATATTTTACATACACTTGTATTGTATCTGTGAAGAGATGTACGCTATATTCGGATATGCCATTGCGTACGTATTATGAAAACATTCCATATATCTCATACAGTAATAGAGATTACCATAACATTGTTTATTGCTACCTGTATATGATTGCCGTACTTTTGTTAATTTGTATCATTTGGACCGGTCAGTTAGTTGCCGATGAACGGATGTGAATTGATGCCATGCATTTTATATTGTTTATTTAGTTCAGAGCTTAGTTGAACTAAAACGTTATATGAAAGAAGAGTATCTACCAAAAATCTTAGCTGACAGTATTGGGAATGTATAATAGAAGTTATGGCAGTGGTAAATTTACCGCCCTAGTATCTATTGGGAATCAAGAATTCATTATATCCAACATCCTGTAAGAACCTTCGCCTAATCATAAATAATTTGTACTTGTTATCATCTTGGAAAATCACCTGAAGCTTTATCTTACAGCTTTATTTTGGGGTATAATTAAGACTGAAGTTGCTTCATAAAAACTTAATTTTAACTTAAATATGGTTAAAAAATCATTTAAAAAGAAACTAATTATATTACTGTTGATACGTTTGAAAGAAGATGAGGCTAAATGAGCAAAAATCTGTCAATCTAGAACCAAAAGGTGGATAATTGCATAGAGAGTGCAGGTAATATGAGTAATAAAAGTGGGTTACTAAGATAATAAATTAACAGCGTATGTTTTTTTCAAGGGAGGGTAATTTAAGTAGCGTAGAATAATTAAATTGCGTCTCAGCACGTCAACCGCATCACTCGACCGCCTGATGAAATATTAATTAGGTTATTTGTGTTAGTGAAAAATCAATATTTTTCTGGGGTAAAAAAGTACAATAAGTTTAAAGATTAAAATGTCGATAAAGTAATAATTATTGCCAATAATGTCGTAAATAAAAAACAATTCGCTAAAACAGCCTTCAAAAATGCATTAATTCTTTTGCCTAAAGATGTGTATATTTTAATAAAAAAAATCAAACTTCAAAAATCGGTAAAAATGGATGGAACGTCTTATACGGTCATGTTATATGACCGCGCATGGTAATTATTAATAAATATTTATCTCTTTTTTAATAACACATGTTTTAAAATGTATTAGTGTGTGTATTGGGAGTGTACCAGCTCTAACTAATCGACCTATATGATAATGAATATTAAACAGTAACAAATAACAAAAACAAATAAAGCAAAATTTCTTAATTTAAAATAGTGATTCAACTAATAGACAGAGGGTTTTAACAATTTTATTATTAACGTGGACAACATCGTTATTTCTACATGTAATAACCATATAAATTTGGTAGATTTTTGCCTGTTTGTGCATTTTTTTGCCCACACATCACGAAACCGTTTAATCGCAATTTATTCACTCAGTCAGAAAATATTCGAATGTAATATTTTCAAAAAATCAAAATAGTATAACGAGACAAGGAAACTCCTAATTACTCGATGCATAGTAAATAAAAACAAGGTACTCTATATGCAGGTCTATATGCGTCACTATAGGTATATATAGGTCGTACTATAGGTAGGTCTATATGCGTCAATATATTTAATCAATATATTTTAACAATTAAGAATTCGCAAGCCTTGTCATATATTAACTCTCGAGCGACTTAAAAAAATATTATAATTAATATCTTTACGGCTTAGTCTGTTCTATCTTTATGTTTAAAAATTTAACCCTGTGTATGTTCGTGTGCGCAAAACTCGAAAAGTAGCTTGCCGATTGACTTAACATTTTGACAGATTTTTGAGACATCTTTTTAGAATGATGATGTTTATATCGTATACGTCAAAATTTTTAGCCGCTAGAATGACTTCCGCTCATCCGTGGGTGATTTTGATAATTTGTTTCGATACTTTGGAAACCTCGTTGTTGTTCTTTTTAATTCACACTGTTGAAGAAATTAGAAAGGAATATGATTTAGAAAAAAAAATAAAATAAAAAAATATTATTGTTTTAATAAAAACATATGCCTGTCGAATGCAAGTTTGTGTGAAAATTTTATGTCTTTTTCCAGCAATACTGTTTTTCCGATATGTATAGTTTATTGTTACTTCGTAATAAAAAACATATCTCTTATACATTCGATTTAACATTTTTCTATCAGCCTGTCTATCGAGATCCTTTTTTCCCAAAATGATTCGTAATCCAGCAAAAAATGAAGCTTCTAACTTAATGCAATGAAGAGATACGGGCAATAAAATTTGAAAGTTATTATTTTTATTTTCTTGTGTTTTTTGTACATTTGAAAAGTATATACTAAATAAATTTTAGTCACTCAAATAGTTTTTAAATAGTACAAATATATGGATCATTTAGGGCGTTTATACTATTCGTACTTGATATTCCTTTTTATTTACAATAAAATTTTCCAAATAAATGATTGAATATTAGTTTAGATTTGACAATACTATGAAATGTTTTAATCCGTGGCTGTATCTATGTGTTGACATAGTATGTGTATGTGTAGTCAGGTATGGACTACCTTTTTATCAAATTTATATCTTCCTTTTTACAAACAAACAGGTGTACAACTGTCGAATTTTATAATATAAATTCTATAGTACATATATTAAATTTCAGCCGTCTTTTTGCTTATTTTCACTTTAGATATTGACAATAATTTTGTGTGAAAAATTATTTTTAAAAAAATGTAAAAAACCTGCCAAGTCCGAGTAGAACTTTCACAGCGAGGATACCACATTAAAGCAGTAATAAACATTTAAGAGTTAATAGTAGTGATCAGTGTGTAGGTCAGTGATTGATCAGTGTAGTAATAGTAGATCAGTGAGGGTTTATGATCAAAATTTGCGAAGAACCGTATGTTTTTGTTGCGTGAACCAAAAAGTAATGTGAGTATGTTGGCCTCAGTATACGACGTCCATTCCAACTTGATATCTCAAGTCGTTTCTAGGAAAAAAGACTGACCGCCAGACAGACGGGCGAATGGATATCCACGTGATCCTATAAGGATTCTGTTTTCATTTCAAGGGACAGAACCTGACAAAAAAGGAACAAAATCATTTTTCGATTGTCATTTAATAAAATTTGCTTTAATCCAATGAACGTTGACTACACTTTATCTAAATTTATTTAGTGATTACGACATTACCGTGTAAAAAACTTTGAACTAAAACACACAAACAAACAAACACTCATATCGTGACTTTATCCAATTTCATAATTCAAATTTTACCCTAAATAGGGAAAAAAATCCATTGTTTTGTACATGAATAACACGTTACCGGAAACATTTTGGCCGCCAACCGATAGCCATACAAAAGCTATAAAGCGGAAATACCTCTATATTCAGACCATTCAGGCCATCGCCTCTCTGTATGAAGACATTTATATTTTCTAACAGAAACAAGTAATGAAGACTGTTATCATAAATATGGATTCTTGGAGACAGTCGCCACGACCACACAAATATCAATTTGATAACACGCGAACTAGTCACGCGATGACTAAGTTATCGCGCACATTGTGGGTCTGTGCGTTGTACGGGTTTAAGTGACAAACATTAAGTGGTAAGCTGACGAACTTTTCATTTAACATACTGAAAAAATTACTCTCGGGAGATAAACCGATTTTTTGAATAAAGTGAAAATTAAATGTAACCCATTATTATTGGATGATACTGTTCGATGGTAATGTAACTGGTTCATAAAATGGCTTGTTATTATTTATGATACTGTTCAATGATGCTGTACATGGATGGTAATGTGGATTATTTTTACGGACGCTACTGTTATGATATTTTGGGTTGTAAAATAATATTGTAAGGTTTAATATATTTGATTCACTTTTGGTTTAGAGTAACAAAGTTTGCAGCGATATGAATTTATTATATAAATGCGTAACGTAGTTTTGTAATAAAATGTTTAATAATATAAACTTCCAAAATTATTGTCATAGTTTTGGTAATGAAGTTTGTAACAATATGAAATTTCCAAATGAATGGCGTAGTTTTTACTATATGTATGTCATAAATTCTAAGCACAGTTTTGCAAGAATGTTTGCAATAATAGAAAATTCTTAAATGCATAACGTAGTTTTTGTAATAAAGTTTGTAATGATATGAAATTACTAAATGTTTAAAGTAATTTTTTAATATTATGAAAATTTTGAAATGTTCAAATAATTTTATTTTGAAAGTTTGGAAAGATATAAAGTTCTTAAATATATGTATAACATAATTTTTGTAATAAAACTTTCGGACAATATAAACTTGTTTAACATTTAAAATGGCTTTAAAGACTCCGTGCCTTAAAAGGAAAAACAAAAGCCTTAGGAGATCATTCACATGTCTCACCATTCGTTCTCCATAGCCGTTTTCCCCAGAAACCGTTTAATAGAGAAACTTAAAATTTTGCCATAGTAAAAAAACGACGTTTAATTTCCATACATTGTTTTTTGTATCATATCTTCAGAAATGTGCTAAAGAATATGAAAAAATATGTTACTCATTTATTTTTCGAAGTATTCGAGGTGACCTTGAATTTATTCAAGGTCACAAAATTTGTAGGAAAACTAAAACGATGATTAAAAATGATATAATTTTCTAAATATGCACCATGTTTTCACATCTAAGAAAGACGTAGTAGGCAATATGTTTATGCTTTTTTATGTTTATAGCCTATTTTCTCAGATGTAGTGTGAGGTTGAAATCTGAAATATGGGATAGTGGTACGTATTATAAATTTATATATTTTGCACTTGCTTATTTTTTTTAAAAATAAACATATAGGAAGTAAAAAGTTCATATGGGGAATGAAGGTCTTAAATATCTTTTTAATTGTTTGTGCCATATGGAATATTATTTTAAAGGATTTTAGAACGTATAAATTTGTTTTTATAATATTAAATTGCAAATTTAAAAGATATTGCAAAAAATATATAAAATTACGGTATTTACCTCTTTATTTCTATTCCCTATTAAGCTAGTATTAGCTAATCGAGTTTGAAAAAACAAAAATTATCCGATTGGGGATTTATGTTTTGATTCAATACTTTCGCCTGCGCAGGGCTTACGCGCATTTGTCACTATCTACTTTCAGGCACATATTGACATATCGTATTATTTGTTGTTGTTTGTAAGCACAGACCACATACTAAAGTTGTAAGCGTCGTTTCTTTTTAGCTGAAAATATTGCGTTTAGAAAGAAAGTAATAAAATGAATTCAAGGAAAAAACTACACGGAAACAGAGAAAAGGCTATTGTTACAGATATTGTAAGGGACCACCCTTACAAAGTTGTAATTGAAAACAAACGCACCGACGGAGCGAGCGTGAAGATGAAAAATGAAAACGCCTGGGATGCTACTGCCATGAAATATAATGCTAGTGATTTTATTAATGTAAGGGTGAGTAAAGTCAAATAAACACGTTTATAATAAAAATAGAGTAAAGAATTAATTTCTTTGCACGAATGTAATTTTTTTGATATTTATATACAGTGTGACCTCTTTAATACATTCCAAAACAATCGTATTTAAAGAATAAACTCCAGTTGCGCGTCAATGCTGACAAGGACAATTTTTTATTTTATTTAAAATAATGTAAAGTTAATTATTCAGAAGAAGAAATCCTTACTTTTATCTTCAGAAATGTACAAAAACAAAGCTGTTATAGAAATATTTATATCACATCACATACACATTTCCTTGAAGATTCTATTTGGCGTGATAGCTCCTTTGTTCAGACACAATAGTTACGTGGTACGAAGACATTTATATTCCCCAATAGAGACAGAGATATGAAGAGGGGCATCACAAATATGATTCCCGGATCGTGGGCAGCCGCCCAATCTGTGCATAATATACAAAACATTTTATTAAAACGCGAACGGGTCACGAGGTCATGATCTGAGCACGCACAGCGAAGGATGGAGCAGGATTCAGATTAAAGTGAGAAAGTTTAAACGGTGAGCTGGAAAGCTCTCTGTTTAATGTAACGAAAAGGTTAAGCGACCTTTAAGGGGAATGCTGTGCTTTCGAATAATAGAAAAAGTAAATGCGACTTGTTATCCGGAAACGCGGGGTAGTGAGGTTGTCTGACTGGTAGAATAATGCAAGGTTAAAAGTATTTACTTCATTTCAGCTTTGATTACTAAGTGTATCATTATAGTAAGTATTCAGTGAGTTTAGGACTGGAATTAAAAATGTTTATATATACCTGTTACTTTATAGTATCGTTACGGGGATACGTGAGACCCTATATACATTTGATAAATTCTTTTAAATTTATGCTTAATATATAGGAAAGTGATTGCCTGAAACAATTCGACGTCTTTCCTTCTAACCTAGAACCGACACCTCTTATTTAATATAAAATTAAGTAACTAATTTATTTATAATTTGACGTGACGTGATTTCAAATATGTCTAGTTGTGGGCATACCAATAAATTTTCTGATTTGATGTGCTAATATTTTTATTTTCAATTGGTAATTCTGCGCTGTAAAGTTTTTTAGATATTTACGCTTTCTCCTTTGTGAATAATCCCTAGAGTGGTCACTAAGGTGGTCCGATTTATTTTTTTCAAGCCACCACAAATGTTTCAGATGCTCTTCAGGGTCCCGTTACAACTAGGAGTTTCCTTACGTATTAGGCAGCCCCTTATGTATTAAGGAATCGTCAAAGTTCCTCAATAGTTTTAAGGTTACACCCAACAGGGTTAGGGATTGTCCCCATTCAGTGAGTCAATTAGTCTTTTAATGAGAATATACTTGAAGAATCTTCTAAATCCTGTAACGACCGTCAAAATATAAAATAGAATCACGTAATATATAGAATGTATTTTTGAGTCATCCTCACTTGGTTGAATGTCTGAAGTATAGTAACATCACTGTGTTTGATAAAACGTATATATAAATGCATAATAAAAAAAGTTCAAAAAATTGTTATTAGGAATAAAACAAATAGCGCCATCTAGTGAAAAATTATGAACTGTACATTATTAATAAAGCAAAATTTAAAATTAGGTACACATTTTAAATGGTATACTGAATTTTCATTGTGCACCTAATCAAAAATGGAAGGATTACAAACCTCAAACCGAATTTGTAAACAAAGTAAATATCATTAAATTTTTGTGTCAAGTGAACTCGTTTAAATCCCTGTGTCCGTAATTATTTCGGTGTGAAACGGCCGCGTGCAGCGCATTTAAATGCGCGACTTTCCACACATGTATTTACTATCCTTTTATGCTTTGACTATGATGAATAATATTGTTTACAGGTAACATGTATTATCAAATGTATCACATATTATTGTAATCAACTGGGAGCCTAAATATCGGTGTACGAGTTGATTCTAGGTTAAAAAAATGCTGAAGTTGTTGATATTTAATCGAAATTTACATTAATTTAGATATATCTATAGTAATAAATTTCTAACGATGATCACGGTACCTGTACTTTCCATTTTAAATTGCCACGGTTAAATTCTATTAAAATTTTTTAAATCATATTTCGCAAGTATACCCTTTGGAATAAAAAAGTTTTATAGAAATTGGTTAATTAATGCCTTATAATTAGGTCTTAGTAATCAACATGTTATTTGGTGAGTATTTGCTTATCGAAGGCATTATAGTATGCAAAGTTTCAATTTTTCGGGTGTTATTATCTAAATGACCAAAATATGAATTGTAGTGTTATAATAACAGAGCCTATTTTCTACTGATTTGTGTTTTGACGCTGTAAAATAAATATTGTTGGGACCTAATTCATTAAAATTATGTTATTTTCTTACTTGAAAAAAATATTTTAGCTAATTAGTAATAATTATGAATTTTCTCATTTTTAACGAGCTTTACTACCGTACCTAACATTAGTAAGGTTACCGTTTTTATTTCTGTGATACAAAATTGTAAAATAAATAAAAACAAAAAAATTTGTGAACTTGTAATAATAAGAGTGAATATTTTGCGTAGTCGTGTCTTTTATGTTTTTTTTTTAAACTAATACATTATTACCCAATGATGTAGAACATAAAACTTGGCAAAATGGAAGATTCAGTGATCCCCAACAGAACCGTAAAACCTTGTATGAAGCGATTTTGTAGGAAGTGCGATAATTTTTTGGCTTACTGATTATTTTTCGATTTTACATAAACAAACAAGGATTTTCCTTGTTTCGCTTTATAGTAGTTTTTTATGTCTTCTATTCAAGGTGGTCTAAAATGCACGGGTTCGTATTTTCAACAACACAGTACAATCTAGTAACAGATACGTGCAGTATAAACGTAAAAATAAAATTTGTTGCGCGTACTCCAGTAAAAGCAATGATATGAAAATTGTTTTTCATAGTCCTAATTATATCACAGTAATGGCAGATGGACGGAGCAATTATTAGTTTAATGAAGGTAATGACAGTAATCTCGAAAGTTAATCAAAAGTTTGTCAATTTCAATTTACCTTTCTGCCGCTACAGCAGGAGGTCGGGGGATTCACCATGTTTAAATTCAACGACAGGATCTCTTGCCGTCCTTCATTTAGAGTCGTCTAATTCCAGACAGACTTATTTGGTGAAAATACGAAATTAAGTTTAAATAAATGATGAGAGATCTAAATAAAACATGTTCAAACGATTTGGTAATCTACAATATGTTATTGGTAAATGTATGAATTTTGAAGAACTTGTGGGGAAAATTAAATAATCCTGAAAGGATAAATAAAATTAGAATATGAAGTCTACAGAGATTTTGTTAGTTTCATTTCATCGGAAACATTCAGTTATTAAAATTATTAAGATGATTTTTAAACAACATATTTTAATGTTATAATTATAAAAATTTTATTCAAATTAATACAAATAGAGAAGTCATTTCTTGTAAAACCTCCACATTTAATCTATGTTTCTTCTCCCTATAAATTATGACTAAAATAACATATTGATATCGTAAAATCCCATACAATACTAATGACGCACAGTAGCAACCAGAATGCTTAAATTTCAAAAACCCTTGGAAATCGAATATCATAGCTGATAGGACCACCTGAAATATTATTATATGTCTAGTCTACTTTTACGCTTTTTAAATTCTATGAGACAAAATTATATTTTTAATATGTACCCCATCTATGAAACAATTAAACAACGTAAAAAAAGTTAATTTAGAAATTTTGAAAGTAAATACAAAGTGAATTTGGTTAATTTTTTTTTGGCCACAATTCAATATTTTTCGTATAGGTACCTGCTATAGAATAAAACATATTATATTCGTTCATCAATAGCTTTATTTATATTACTGCTATCTAGTAATTAATATTTCTAAACTATATAGCATATCTCAAAAAGTTGCATCCATGACTGCGCAATAATTCTGGAGAGAAATACACATTTTTTTCTCAAACTCTTTAATTATACAAAGATTTTTATCGAAATTTCACAATAATTTAAATATTGAGTTATAATAGACTAGCGGCGGGCCTCAACGTGTTTTAGAGCCTTAAATTTCCAGTAACTGCACGATGATGTAGTTATAATTTGTGGGAATAAATAATAAACGGATTGCGTCACCGGATTGATGTCAAATACTCTTTCATTGCTGTCCCACTTGATGATCGTTATTGGACATAATGGAATTGTCAAGCTTACTAACTACTCCTCTAACTTTTTTAATTATATTTTATATTTAACATCTGGCTCTGAACTTCATATCTAAAAAAATCCATAATCAGCTTCCTCATTTTCTGATTCTGATTGCAGACTTCTGATTCTGATTTTCTGATTCTGATTGCAGACTGGAATTTTCCTCAGTTTTATACATCAATCACTAAGTTGTATTCATATGTATTTTAACCAAACACGCTGTCTCCATCTCTAGGGAATGAAATTATGTCGTCGAGACCAAACCCTAATGTACTCAAATGCTGTTCTTAAATTTAAGTAGCTACATCAGGTGTCATTGACCATCTTATCCTTTATAACTCCACATGTCTGGACTTGCTTTTGTCTAAGTCTTTATTGTGAATGTTTATATTTAAATACCTTCAGTTTTAATAGAGATCCATTCACATTGAATATTATATTTGGAGATTTAGTTTCTTTACGTTTTATGACTATTTTTTTTTGTTTGATCTCTGTTCTAAAACTATCTGGTTTATAGTTGTAGGAGATTTTGGTAACAAATCAGGCATCAGAATCACACATTTTTTTAAATGGAATTCTAGTGCTCTCATTCTGTCACGCGTACCTTTATAAATAACAAACTAACATAGAAATCTGTAAGTTTATTTTCTTTGTAGTTGGTTAATTTCTAACTTAATTCCGAGCATTTTTAACTGTAGTTGAATTACAGCCTTTTTTGAAGTTTTGCTCTGGCATTTCACGAATATGCTAAGCATTCATGTAGGTAGGTAAAGCTTTTCACCAAAAGTTTTTACCACTTTTTGCAATTTTAGCATTGGATACTTTATCCATTACCTTTTCTCAAGAAACGAGGATTATATGCGTTTGATTAACACTCAGTGTATACGTTTACATTATTGATGACCTAAATAAATAACTAAATCAAAATTAAATTCATTTTAGCTGTAAAAAGATTACTATAATAATTATTTGTAAGGAATACAGATACTTATTATCAAAATTAATTTACATTTAATTGTTAATAAAATCATAGTCACTTTTTCGAAATAAATCTTATCAAATTGTAACATTTACATTCTTAAAACTATCAAAGGCACAAAAAAGTCTTCTTTACTTCATGTTATTTTACCACTATACTCAAAGAAATGTAACCTCTATTAGTATAAATTTAATAATTTTTTGGTTGCTACTTAAAAATGTTTTATTATGTAAATAAATTAGTACGTAAAAAAAAAGGTTAAGTACTGATATTTGTTTATCAAATATTGTATAATTTGTTAATGATCCAACATCTAGTCCGTTGATTTATAAATTATTTATAATTTCAGTGACTATGCCAATAACTTCATAATCACAAATCATAATATATATTCAAATAAAATCATGACTGGAGTAGAGCAGGTTGCATCAGTAAACGTAAATTTTATGACTAACGATCGAGCAATGAATTAAACTTTCTTTTGATTTTTAAAGTAGTACTCACGGACAATTTGCAGAAGTTCACTTAAGATAAATCAATAAACCATATTGGATTGTATTAATTATTTGTAAGGATTAAATCTTGCTCAATATTCCTTGTGTCGTGGAGCTGAAGATACCGATACTCTGAACAAAATCGTTAATATTTGGACATCTCGATCAGAACAACAAAAAATATGGTTGAAACCCATTAGGATAGAAATATAAAACTAACAACTTGATTTATGTAAAGCCAAAATCCTAAAAATTTGTAGAAAGAAATAAATAGAAATCATAAAGTGACCTAATGAACGGCGGCACTTACAAGAGTATATTGTCTTAACTGGGAGCCTTTTAAGGTTCATATATGGTTAAGGATCATGTACGGTTATATCGCCATATGAGGTTATCTATACAACGACAACTCTAGGAAAAAATCTAATTTAATTAATCAAATAGTAAATTCGACGGTAAGAACAAAATATAGCGTTACGATAAATGGTAGGTAGGAACCAATTTGTCTTTAGGCTCTTTCTAAAAGTGCAAAAACATACGTATGTTAAACGAGTGTTAAATAAACTGTAATTATTTACAAAATGGCATCGATGTTAATAAATGTAAATGATATAATGTATCTCGGGTTCGAGAGGATAAATCACATAAAAAAAACATCGATCAAACTATGTAATGCAATGTGTGCTGAGTGTGAGAGGGACGAAGGTCTTTTTATACGCACACATGTCTTAGAGTAAATGATGAAGAAACAAATAGACAAATTGTTTTAACACGTTTTGTAAATTTTAAATTACCGATCTAATTTTAAGTTGATGGATAGCAGCAACAACACGTCTGCTGCGTTACCCTAGCTTAATAACTTTTGGCGTTATCGAACTGTCATTAAAGAATTATTTATTTGAGAAAATGTATTAAAATATAGGTGAATACATTTTCGTAAAAAAAGTGATTTTTAGTAAGTTATTGACAAAACCGTAAATATTTACAAAATATATAATTTTTGTAATTATGTCGAAGGATTCCAAGCATATAAATAAAAGTTTTTTATGTTCTGCCTAAAAAAAAGCGCCAGTATTGTAGTTGTAATTAAATGCCAACATTTAATTGTATGCCAAAATCGGTAAAATGCAAAATATTAACAACATTTTAATGATTTTTAAATAAAATGTTGAGAAAAACGAATTAGTTCATTTTTCAGAAACAATTTAACCACTGTGTCATAATTAAAGATATGACGTGACACTTCTTGACATGAGTAGAAAAATTTTCAAACACTGGTTGGTCTGTGATCCAAACATAATTATTTGTATCGAATTCAAATTAAACTTTCGCTGATAAAACGCATTTGCCTTTAGTGTAAGATTTATGTCATCTGGTTGCGTCAAATATGAAAAATTACAAATGTTAATAAAATTGCAACATTCATATAATACACACCGGAACTCCACTATATCTACCAATTAAATTAATAAACCTAACTTGAGCTAAGATATTTAGATATTATAGTTACATAACCTGACTCGCTGGAAGTCGCGTAATAAACTCGACACCAAAACGAATGTTAATCATTCTTTCCATATTCCTATTAAGGATGTCTGGCGTGCGGTTTCAATACACGCGAAACTTGTACTAAATTAAGGTGCATAGCTTTAATCGACAATGGAAGTATAAAGATTTATATGTAATTTATTTAATTATCTCATAAAACTATATCTATATTTATTCAAAATAACCTTAACCCATAACACACCTACGTGATTCATCGCAATAACGCAACTAATTTCTTATATTAATAAATTATTTTTATAACTACTGATTTCAACTAAATTCATCAACGTAATTCGTTAGACTGTGGTACATGTTCGATAAGGTAGTAAATGGAACACTAAATACATATGAAGCTAACATACCAACGAATATTCAATGTTAATTGCTAGGCAATCCAACGACCGATCAATCACGTTATCCGATATGTAATGTAATTTGTTTACTAATACAGCTCTAACTGGTTGCGATCTAAGTTTCCTTTCGCTACGTAGCGGTGACAATCAATTTGGTCACTTGTTTATATAAGTGACATGTTTGAGAAAAGTCGTTTGAATATTAAATGCCTTAATCAATCTCGCTTTAATTGACCATTCTATTTGGGAAGAGAAGCAATTTCGGTATGGAGGGTAGGGAGAGTTTTTTCTCAACACGTTGACAAGAAGCTGTGCCCACGACTTCGTACACATTGTTTTTTTTTTGGACAACTTTAGATAGGTCGTTCATAAAAAATTGAAGTTGAATATGAACATATATGATTAATCAATGACTTGGTCTTCGCAATATATAATGTTCTATGGAATTCAGTTGAAAAAGTGTTCATAATCCAGGATTCTGCCTCTAGAACCTGTTTTGCTCCCGCACAATAGATAATGACATACAGATTATAGTCGGATATGTTGATATCGCCTATAAATTCATTAAGTATTGATCAGTGGGTCAAAATAATGTAATCGAAAATATGTTTGACCTGCATTAGGTACAATATTTAACTTAGATATAAAATATGGGTAATATTACTTATAGGTATTATATGCCGTGCAAAAACGATGTGCAAGACATTATTCACGGAATTCAATAGTAACATCATCAAGAAAGTATTTTAAAGTTCGACAATTTATGTATATATATATATATATATATATATATATATATATTAAATACCATGTCCAACAAAATATATAAAGGACCGCTTAGAGATTATTATAAAAATTATACTCTGTGTCACTAACGTTTCAAAAGTAAACTTGTAGACATAAAGTACATTATTGTCACACGTACATTATTGCTACAAACATAATGAAAAAATACGTCCTTTCATTACGGCTTTGCGCTGACTAATTATTCTTTTAACATACAAAAGAGAGAGCTTTACTGAATTACTATACATTGGATAGAACCTCTAATCCTTTGTCATTTCGCCATTCAAATGATCTTTTTAGAATAAATATTCCAATACCATAGTAATTTATTCGCGATATGGATAAATGTGCGTGGGTTAATAGCGAAAAGTAATTGAGTTTTGTTCCATGGGCCGTATGATTAGTTTCGTTCAGAATTTGTCTTCTTTGTTGTCGAAAAGTAGATGTTAAAGTGAAGTGCGTGTTTTCATGACCAACTTACATTAATACCTTTTATTGCCAATGCTATTGGTGTGTATATATTCCACTTAATTTTTAGTTTGTAGGCATAAAAATGCATTATATATATATATATATATATATATATATATATATATATATATATATATATATATATATATATATACACACATATATACATATATATGTATGTATGTATGTATGTGTGTGTGTGTGTGAGTGTGTACGATTGCTGCGAAAATTTTGTGCATTTATTAATTAAAATATATTTAATTTTAGTAATTTTTGTTCTTTACAATATTTATTTTTTCTTTAGTAATATCTCTACGGGTCCTCCTCACAAACAAAGCTATTTTCTTTTCAGTATGGATAGAAAAAACTTTCCCGAGAATATTAATTCTTTAAATTTTTTGGACATCAAAATGACGTAAATTTGTAAAATTTTGTGAACAGATTCAATTGTTTGAACATAAAAAAGAAAGGGTGTATATAATAATCCCATAACGAATTTTAATACAATATTGTACATTGTCTTACTAAAATTTACAATTGCATCAAAATGACTTACTTTTGTATTTATTGAAAGAAAATATTGGATAATTTTATAAAATACTATGCTTCTTTTGTGTGTTTCCATGGAAAATAATGCTATAAAAAGATTGTTTTTAATTTTTGTGAGGGGATATAAAAAACCAAAAATGGATCTGCAAAAGATACTTTATTCATCAAAATGAAGCTTTCTATACGTTGAAAGTAGTGTTGCTAATTTGATTCACAGGTGATACTACCGGAAATTAGAAAAAGACATATACATTTATTTTTTTTTGTGTTTTAAAACTTAAGTCCAATTTTATTTCGCTATTAAGGTGCTACGGCTATTTAAAATAATAAAATCGTAACAGCCATATTATATCTCAAATTGCAAAATTCAAACTTAATTATTAAACACATTCATTGCCGTAGCTTATTTCATTCGTAAGCAAAATTTTATAAAAATTGCTAACTATTGAGACATTGAGTAATAAACAGACATTCTTTATTGTTTATAATATATGTATAGTTAAGACATAAACGAAATCAGTTACGGACCAGTTTTTGTTCAAACTCAGTTAAATAAAACCCAAAAAAAATGTTTGCGTGTACAGCACCTTCACTAATGCCGTAGATTAAATTAGTACATGTACCTCGTTTTCTCGTATAGTGGCTTCTCTCTCCCTCTCTCTGCTAGTCGTGAATGAAGTGTAAATTAATTAAAAATCAAACGTTTTATTATGCAAATCAATATATTCTTTCAGACCTTTATCTACGAAGCAAAGTCGAGAAATTCACAGAATGAGGTAGAAGGAAGGTAAAAATTCTGGTGCTATTTTATGGAGTTTATTCCTTGACAATCGATTTTCATTTATAGCACCCGGTATGAAGTTAAAAGGAGTAAAATTAGAGTTCAGAATATACCAAGTTCAGAGCGTTAAAAGCAGTGTAAATACTAAGTTAAGTAAGTAAGTAGTAAGTGTTAAAACGAGTGTTCTTTTTATCTTGAAGATAACCTGAACTTGCTGACTCGTCCTCTTCATCATTGATTAATTTTTTTTTCAAAAGCTCCTTTAATAGTCGCGCGAAGTCAAATCTGGACTGTAATTTGGGTGTTTCAATATTTTAAAGGCGCACTTGAGAAAGGCTCTTATGCAACGTCGCTCTTGTGTACAAGTACATTGTCGTGTAAAATCACCAAAATTTTTGCTAATTTTCCTCGCATTTTTTCCTCAAATGCTTCTTTAATCTGCTCCACTATATCAGCGTATACTTTTCTATTATGAAAACATCCTTATTTTTTAATTACTATGCAAGTTAATCTCTGTCTCTCAGGAAACAGTCGTCATGACTTTTCCAACCAATTACGATAAACTGAAATACTTTGGGGGTAAGGTACTCTTTTCAAGCCGCTACGTGGAAATTTTCTGGATTCAAGCTCGTAATAAAGTACCCAAAATTTTGTCTCCGGTAAAAAATGGGCTCAACAATTTCATTCTTATCCCCTCTACGGAGATCGAAAATATCGCGTAAACACTCGACAGGTTATTGCTTTTGCGACGGCGTGAGTATTCTTGACGCCCATCTTGCGCTGACTTTTGATGTGCAAAAATGGTCATAAAAGTATTTAAAATGGTTGTAGCAGATGCTCTAACCACTTCTTTTAATTGCTTCTTGTTTAATCGGGATCTAGTAATACAAGTTTTTCAATGATATCCGAGGAGGTGGCCTCGATCGGTCATGTTGAGAGTTGGTGATCTTCCATTGAAATTCTGCCTTGTTTAAAGATGCTATATCACTTTTAATTCATGGTTTTTCTAGGGCAAAGACTCCCATACACTTGAGACATTTCCACCATATGGCTTGTGTTTTCTTTGCAAAGACTACTGGATACCTGAACTATTCCCATTAATACTTCCCTTACCCAAAATCACTTTTAATGTTACTACAATTTTAAGTTACTACAATATATAGTAATAAATACAAGTGCTTTCATATACGTATCTTAACACATCCAAGGATCACTTTCAATTAAAACTGGCTTAAAGTAATGTAAATATTTAAACAAAATTTATTCGCTTATATTCCCAAATAATATAAATGATAACAAGGGTGTTCTTATATTGTTTCATGTCTGCTGTGGGAAAGCAGCGTAATAAATGTAATTCTACATGGGGAAATAGCCATGCACACTTATTTGACATATAAGGTAATTTAGTATAAGTGACAAAATAAAGGAAATTTAAACAATCTCGTTGTTATTAATAAAAAATCCTTAAATATATGTTGTACTACTCTTATTCTGAGAATACTTAAATCGTCCATTAGAATAGTATAATAATAGGCTTATTACTATTAATAAATTCAGTAAAACAATAGAATAACTATTCCGGAGTTATTAAAACAATCCAACATGGAACGTCGTCTATGATTTTGTTCACATTCGTTGCATCAAATGGCCTCTTCAAAGCATCGAGAAGATTTATATTATTTTTTAATTATATCGGTTTTTGATGAATTTTTCCCATAAAAAACATAAAAAGTTGAAAAAAGGGCATAAACTGTATATAAACAGAGCATGGATAAATAATGATTAATTTAAAATTTTGAAAATATTAACAATTATCTCTAAAATGTCCTAACAATAAATAAGAATATTATTCAAAGAATAATTCTTAGTTTAATTTCAAAATTTACTTTAAATATACTTTGCCTTGCTGCGTGAAGCTGCAGCATAATGAATTAAATCATATTTCTCCTCGACAGTTCTGTTTTCACAAATTTATCTTCATAAAACCATTTTATTTTAAGTTATAGATATAATAGATTAGAATAACATAGATTTGAATTACCACGTATCATACGTTTCTTATTACATAGATCAAAACTAGAACAATAATGCAATCGCAATTCACACCTTGAAATTATAATAATGAATATTTTGCAGAATGACATGCAAAATGTTCTACCACTATTAGTTTTATTTGGAAAATACCACTATTAGTAGGAAAATACCGCTATTAGTTTAGTTTGGAATTTTAGTCGTTTTTTTTCATTTAATCAATTACAGTTATAAAAATTTTAACTGTAATTGATTACATGAAAAAAAAACGACTAAAATTGAGAGAGAAGAAAAATATTAAATAAAACTGTTAAAATTATAAAAAAAGCAACATTTCACTGAATCTATGAAAATGAAAATAAATGTTTTTTTATAACACTAGTGCTTCGTTATATAACCAAACATTGGTACAATTTGAGTTTTTTGTCAATATTGCATTTAATAAAAAATTAACCGTAACTCTTGATATGATATAATCCGTGTTATAAAGTGAACTCGCTCAGTAGATGCAGAAGGGAGTCGACTTTACCCAAGGTTTGGCCTACATCGAAGGGAGCCGAGTTTACCCAATTCAGCGCCATTGACATGAGCGTGAAGGCCCAGTTTCGTTCCCTAATCAGAAAAATTGTACATTGTGTGCCTAAAGAACTTTTCATTTGAATAATATTGGTATGGTATACGGTATTCAAGGCATCCCTGACAATTTAACACCACCTGTTGCTACCGGAGTCTTAATTCTCTAAATGAAATTAAAACACGCCTCATAGTAGAAATACACTCTTTGTTTTTGTTTATTTCCTGTGTTGCAAATTCATTAAAAAACATAAAAGACCTTTGTCTACATGGAAGAAAGGCATTTTTGTCTCATAAAAATATGAAATGTCTTTCTTCCATTCATCTCTCAGAGATGATATTTTAAAAATACACTGAACTAATTTTGATAGAATGACTAAAATAATAGAATAATTTAGTAAATTATAAATTAAAAAAAAATTAAGTAAAAGTTTCAATGTCAAATTCAGAAATATGCCAAAAGAAAGAGAAAACTAAACTCCTGGTTTTAAAAGTCGTTTGACAACAACATTAAAACTAGCACAGAATAACAAAAAACTATTATTAGCATTAAATAATATTGAATCTATTCCAGGATAAACGTTTTTTTATAAAAAAGAGAAACCTAAACGATGTACAGGTAGTCCGGACATTTAAACAGAAATATAAATATGTATAGGCGGCAATTATACATTTCCACTGACGCTCAAAAGTACTAACACAATTATCTAAGCGCAAAGATGTAACGCACTAATATTTTCCGTCTTGAACTTGTCCACAAAAATACAATAAATAAAATATCTCCAGCCATAATCTTCAAATTACGTAGCTCAATAATTCAGTGAAAAATTTTAGACCAGGATGTCGATAAAATAGGTGGTACGGCAGAAATATATTAAAAAAATTAAAAAATAACATATATTACTTTAAAAAAATAACAAACAGCTACTTTGTATCGCTAGTGACGCTCAGTGTGATTTAAACGATGTGCGTTTAAATAAATAATTTATACCGCAAATAGTAACATGCACGCGACGAGATCAAAGGGCTGACATGTTTTATTTGTTAGTTTAACATTTTTTGTTGAACGTTTTAGATTCACGATGGAGTCTACTAAACTTAAGATTGATTTGTTTTAACCCAATAAATCCACATTTGACTTAATCAAGCTTAATTAAATAAATTGTCGCACAATAAAAAATAAACATGACTAGTACTTTATATTTAGATCTTTTCACTATTTTTGTATAAATACAGTGTATGAAAAATATTAGAATCGAATTTAATATATCGACGTTGAGTGGGTTCTGGTAAAATTGAGACTAAAAATTAAAAATATTATGTTTCACCAAAATTGGTGCTTTTTAGTGAAAACAAAGCAAGAATACATTTGCACCCTACTTAAAAAGCTCTATCCTATTATATATATAGGCCCACATAGAAATATTTACTTGAGTGCGTTCCTCTTTTGCATATTTTTGAAAGCTGCCTCGAAATACAATTTCATGTTATTATAAACACCACTCCTACTTTTGTGTCAAAGAACTTAAATAGTAAGGTAGAAACTTGGAAGTTGGGATAATAATAAAACATATTAATCTGCATATCAGCTAACACCCAGAAATATTTATATGGTATCGAAAGCAAATGAAGTACTCAAAACCCTCTTTGTTCGAATTTCCAATACGATGTGGGGTAACCATTAAACGAATAGTTATATGCGTTTCAGTTTTCTTTAGCTAATATATCTGCAAAGATATTTGGAACAAGTTGCAAAATATATGTTGCCGCCCCCTATTTAGTAAACTGCTAAACCGAAAATTATTAAAATTTAGGATTTAGAGATACCTAAGTAGAGGTCGTATGAAAATTATAACAATGATTTTGTGTGATAGGTAAAGTTAAATATTTATTGCGGTGGACAGTCCATATTCTAAAAAGTCATAATGAAGAAATTAATCTCAAAAGTTACAAAAAATATAAATAATTTCAACAAGGTTTTTTCTTAATTTTTTTATCATGTAACTATATCGAATCTCATTTTTACCCTATTTCTACATAAGTTTTTTAAATCATTTTCCCCAAAAGATAATATCATCCTAAAATTATGATATATTCTATCTTCTTCATGCATATGACATTTTATGTCTACTTGTAGCTTTAGATCTTTTTTTCCTAGGGTTATGACAATAATCTTCCAAGTTGCAAAAATTTAGAATAAACAACGTTCTGATACCATGAATACATCCTTGATTAATAATTTTGTTAAAAAATCACCATTAAAATGATAACGAATCCAAGTTAAAGTGGTTATCGTGATAGTCAATGCCGTGATATCAATTGCTGCCTCCTCTTTATACATGTCTATTATCACGTCGTTTATGTACGGATATATATTTATATTTATTAGATATTATATATTAGATATTATTATTATATATTTATTAGACAAGTGCCAGGCACGGTGATTACCACCGTGCCTGGCACTTGTCTAATAAACTTGGTACCAACTTTTCGGTGAGAATGCTTAAGCGTAATAATGTTAACACGGAAGCGAGGAAAATATATTTTATTTTTTCTAATTATTTTTTATTGACGATAAAGTCATTTTAGCTTCAGGTTGTAACAAAAATATTTTAAATGGAATATGAAATTCAATTCTAAATTATTTTTTATTGACTGTACACACTGCACTACCTCTAAGAAATTATAATGCCAGCTTTGACTGATACACCATTAGTATAAATCTTGCTAAATTTGGAATCAAATGGTTCTTTAGAACGCGCCGTATACCCTTTCAAAATCAATTAAACATTGTTTATGGTTTAATTTATCTGCTTTATCAAAACATCGTATGTGGATTATGTCGGACATTACTAAGCTTTGTTACAGTAGTATCGGAGACTATTTTTTTGATTTATATGATTAAGTAACACAAATAAAACAGTAAACGTTGCTATTCTTTTAGAGATGCACAATCCTAACTACGAGGTTACAGGTTAAAATCCCATATCTATTGGTTACGTTTCAAGTATTGTGGTATTAAATAATAAACATGCGCATATCTAAATTAAAATCTACTTCTTCTACTTTTTTATCTACTGTTATCTGAACATATCATTATGTGAAAACATTCTATCTCTAGGTTTGAAGGAAATTATCATTTTTTTTTAATATCGCCATTAAATAGAGTAGTAGTTAAAATCTGAATATAAAATCGGATAATGAATTAATAGCTATACATGCCACGGTAGTCTGTTTTTTTTTTTCAATGATGTGCGATGGTATTATTCACATGGGCTGCGCAACTTGAGTTTAAGCAAAAATTTATCACGGAAGCTCAATTTTTCTCAATGGATAATGGCAAGAATTTTTCTTAAAAATTAATTTTAAAAATTATTTATAAAGAGTTATATCGTCGCGATTGTTAATGAAAACCCACGGGTCATTAAAAATTAGGACGCAAGTCGATCACGTCATGATCTAAAGAGGCAACATGTACCATAATCGGTATTCAAAATACTTCGAATGAGCAGCAGGAAGACAGAAAATACAACGGTATGATGAATGGATGCACATGATTATTTTGATTTAAAATACGGAAACACAATAAAAAAAGGGGCAAAAAATTTGAGGAGCATTTTCTCAACAATAGAATTATTTGAAATATATATCACATAGGCTATTAACGAATGAATGAATATGGAAACTGTCTAAACTAAGGATTATACTTCATTGAAATTAAGGTTGCCATGAAATGTGCTACGACTTGCCAAGCAAACTTTCCTCGTAGATTATTCTTTCTGATTAATAATAAAACTGAGGACAAGTTTCAGCGGGAAATGTGAAAGATATAATGTTTTCGATTACCTGTTTTGTTAAAGATTATATTTTGCATCTAAGTTATTTTACAATTCATTTTTGAATTAACATTTTGGATTGCAAAAAAATATTGCATATAAATAGCATAAACGACAGCTGCATCTGTTTAACTTGCAGCAAAAACTTAACTAAGCTTTTAACGAAATAAAATCAATTTTTATTTATGACACATAAAGTAGGGCAACTAGATAACTAGTTGTCCATATCTCTTGAAATAGATCAAGTGGTCCATGTTGACTGAAATTATTTTAATAGAATACTCGTATTAAATGCTAAAACTTGTTACGAATATCATATCAAATTACATTTCAACATCTTGCAAAGAAACCTGAAAATGAAAAGTGATAAATGAAATCTCGTGTTCATTTCTGGGTGAACAGTGGTGCACTGTGAAGTTTGGGACTATACTTAGAGACTCTGCATCCTCTGCGCGAAGCATCTCATAGCTATTTTGACCCCCCCCCCTTCCCCCATAACTCAGCTCCGCCAATGGTTGAGCGTGGTGACAAAAAATAAAGACTCTTTCACTAACCTTCACTTGCCTAGAAGAGCTGTGTAAGGGCTTGACTGTTTTGGTCTCAATTCTATTAGGACTAACTTTTGAAAGAGGAACTTGGCTCTTTTATAATAATGTTTTTGATGGAATTGAAACTTTACATTTTTGGGCAATACTATTCAAATAAAGTATTACTTGCTACATATTAATTCATATCTCCATATGAAATATGAACGCATTTGTAAAATTTCAATCACATATATCTAACACTATAGAAAATGTCAGGCTGTGGGAGAAAAAAGAACACACGAATTCGACAAAACCTTGAGTATTACTTCTTTCAATACAGATTTCCAAAAATGCGACCACAAAATAACTTCACTGTTTTCCATCTGTAACTTTTTATTCATTCGCAGTCAAAACTTGAAAGTTATGTATTTTACTCTAACATAGAAGTATAGAAGTAACTCCATTTTACTGTTATCAGATACAACAACTTAATATTCGATGCCAATAGAATGTATTTTATTGGTACAACAGTTTTTCTGGATAATACTGTAGATATTATATAACAATGTATGAGCATACTTCAGAATTATCAAGTGAAAATTACTTTTGCTGCATTCGTCACCAAGAAAACCAGGGATGTAACAAATATAGAGAATGCAAAATTGCTAATTTCATAACATAATTAAATACGATATATTATTGCAGGTATATCGAATTCATCTTTATTTTGCCAACGAGAACTTTTCGCTTAATGTATCAATTAAGTTGTCGAGAGTCGCTCAATGAACTATTTAAAATAATTAACATACTCACATTAATTACGCAATATATTTTTAAAAATTCTTTGCACGTAAGGATATAACTTTAACAGAAAAATTGTGATCGATATCATTCCAATAATTGACATAAAAGTAAACTGGATATTCCCAACTTTACACCCGCAAACATCAGTAGTTCATTCGTGTAGAGAGTATAAGCTTCTGTAATAAAATACCAGAAGATATATTGAAATTGTTAGAAAAATATTTTAACCGCCTTGTTTAAGTTACATTCACATAAAAAAGCGTGTTATAAATTTTATGATTTTATAAACGACGAAAATAACTGCCACCATCTCTCTACAATGTAACTGTATAATTTTGCACGTATTTATTGTTTTTTATGTGGAATTACGTCTAACATCCAACAAGAGAACACAATATTTTTATGTTGAATAAAAATTTTAAAAACCAGAAAACTCACTTAATTGTAGTCTGACTCGCATACCGAGAGTTCCGTACTTAATTTGAAGTGAAATTATTTTATTTACAACATGTCAGCACTATCAATATTTAATATCATAATTAAATAGGCGAACACATGTATATTCATAAACATCTCAAAAACTATGACATGCAGAATCATCGTTACAGCTTCCTTGCAAACTTTCCGTAGGCTTCTGAAAACCTTATTTTTCTTCATTTTAGGTACAGTAGTTTTGAAAATAAAGTGAAGGGAATAAATACATTTTTCTTTCATATTTTTTAGTAAATTTCTGGAGATATACCACATAAATTTAAGAAAAAATTATGTTTTTGAAATACTTATACCGGTTTTATGTTTCACATTACACAGGAATCTAGAAAAAAAAGTTAATACTTGATTCATCTCTCTTTTAATTTCCATATATGTATTTTTGATTTAATAGATGTGTGTGAATTGATATGCCTTATTACTATGGCAAATTTCAGATTTCGAAATCTTGCGATTTCTGGGGAAAACAGCTGTGACAGACATAGATATAAAATGTTCCTGTCACGAGAAGGGCGAAATTATGCAAGTTGTAGAAATGTGTGTAATTCTTAACAAATTTTACCTTTTTTACGCTTTTGAAAATACTTAACTCAATAGCACAAGCTGTTTCGAACGTACCATAAAAGAGACCATAAAGAGGACCACAGAAACGAATTGAACATAAAGAAATGGAAAATAGTGAAAGCAGCCTTTAAAAACTAGCTACACCTAGGTGATAAAATTTGACATATAAAAAGCAATTTTATTTTCCTTCCCGTCTTATTACATTTTCATCAAATTTTTTAAATTTCTTCAGAAGAATAGAGAGAGAATAGCGCTAAGGAAACGAGAGGGGAAAAAGTTTATTTTAAATTTATTGCTTGTGGCAAAGCAGTGAATGTGGTAAAGTAGTACTCTAAAAGAGTTACGAATCTAGACCCTATATTCGATATATTTTAACTTTACACTATAGTAAATAATCCATAATGCGTTGATGTGTTGTTTGATATTCATTTTAAATCTTTACGTCAATTAAATAGAATAGAAGGGGTAAATCCCATTGTCGGCGTCTTCAAAAATGGTTGTTTGCATTGGTATCTCAAGAAAATAATTCAATCTTTTCCAACTATTTTTAAATGTTATTCATAGATAATAATTATTGATTGTATATTACGTGGTTTTATATCATGAAATTTTAACATTACTATATACAAATAAATTTAAATTAGCCATTCAACATAAAGGTTATTTCAAATTCATCAGTGTGAAAGTTGATGAAAAAAATCCCATTATCAATATTTAAGTCTGCAGAGAATGAATATAAAATATACGTAATGGCGAGTTTACACATTCATTAAAGGTTGAAAAATATTAATTTCGTATTTTTAGTCTCTTGTTAATTTAACCTTTTTAAGCATTGTCCGAAAGTAAAAACAGCAAGATTAAAAAAATATCTTCTGCTATTGAAGTTGATCACCGTATAAAATAATGAATAATAATGAAAATGTGTAACGGAAGTAGTCCACCGGAAAATGTTGACCGTTCGTGAGTAAAAATATCAAACGATGTTATTAGCGGCGTGCAAACATTTCAGTGAGTAAATTTTGGGCTCCGCTGACACTGCGTGGATAAACGCAATGCGGAAGCGGGAGCTGGAACGAAGTGGCGCAAAAGTGTGTTGAAAGTTTCGTTATAGATTTGTTGCTAAAACTTCAGCTCTAGCTTCGCAAGCAGGCTTCATCATTTAAGACGTTTTCACGCAATTATTTTTTCGTGCATACTTTATTATAAATATCGAAATAAAATAGGTTAAAACGAAAGAAATATGTGTGTATAGATGCGTGCGTGCGTGTACCTGTGCGTGTGCGTGCATAAGATTCATAATCGAAACGGAAGACTATAAAATTCTCGTCGACGTTTGTCACTTTCTGAAAATGATAAATTTATTTTAGGCATAAAAAAATCGAGAAATAATTCGTCTGTTATTTTGAACACATCAATACCTCGGTAGCAAGCAAGACGAATGCACGTTGCATAAAGAACACCGCTTGCAGCTCTGTTTCGGTTTATTTATTTCATCCATCATCATTTACGTTTCACTGTTTGTAACATATTGTGATATCGATGAAACAATAAACATGGTTTTAATTGTTTGTGTAATTTTAATTGTTTTTGTTTATCATTATGTGTGATACGTAACGTGGAATAAGCGAATTGTGTTTTTTTACTCTAAGCAGATAACCATTTAAAACAAGGTATTCTTAATGCCTCGTATAAATTTGGAGTGATCGGGTCACTAGGATAAAAACCTGTAGGATAAAAATCACGCAACCTGCGCCAAGCAGGTCTCATAGGAACCCGATCCTAAGCGCTCAATCTTCATGATCATGACAAACTGACACCCACGACTTAAACTTTGTATTTTATTAAGTTTATAAAGAGTTTTTGTGACGATAAATATTCTATTAAATTAGTTAATTTATGTAAACACTTCAAATTTCATTTTATTTTTAACATTCATAGTTCGAACGAATGAACGCAGCGCTGCTTTGTATCGGGTGTCGACATAGAGAATCAAGCAAACAACACGGTGCGTCCTTGCCATTTAGTTAGGTCAGTACCTAAATATTGTGCGTAACACTGCGTAAAACGTAAACACTTACGTTTTATTTATACTGAAATGCTATTTAATTTGGTTCAAATTTGTTTTTTATTCGTAGCGTTATAATTTATTTCACTATTTTAAAATATTTCTGACAACCCAGTTAGTACAACTAGCAGTGACTGGGTTTTTCAATTGTGTACTTTATAATAATTATCTTCTTAACATCCTTGAATTATCACAATGAATACAAAGTTGACATTAATTACATTGTCTCCTCCCTAAGTTGAGAAACGCTGGCGAAGTCGTGATGTAACTAATGACTAATTGTAGAAATGTCCTTCTATAAAATTAAATGAAACCGGGAACTCCATGAGAGTATCTCAAGCGTTACTAATGACCAGCTTTATGTATGGATTAATGACAGAAGTGCAGAGTTCTCGTGCAACAAATTGCCGAATATTCGTATAATTGGTTTGGGAGTTAAGAACGGTTGTGACGTACAATAAGTGCAGATTAAGTGCAGGTTATTGCAGCAAAGACTTTGGAAGTTGCAGTAATATGAAAATTGACTATTACAGAATAAAAATAAAACAAAAATAAATAAAAAATAATCTTTTCGGATAAAAACGCCAGGAAAAATTAAACCTTTATCCCAATATAGTAAGAACAAAAACCTAGTAATAGTGAATTTAAAAATGTCAATATTTCCATCGAAACTTGTTATTGGATTACCACACACAAATTTGAAACACTCAGCATTTGAAAAACTAAATTACCTGCCTGTGTAGTCATTATTCCTAGAGACCCTTAGCATAGAACTTTTAAGTATTTGTAAGAGGTAGTAATCTAATTAAAGAAGTTATGTACAAAAAGTTTCAGAGCAGTTTCGAGGGGTGAGAGAAAATATTTTTTCATTAATATTGTGTTAAGTATCTAATAAAAGCTGATCAAAATGCGATTAAAAAAAAACAAATGATTTATTTTTCAGCCAATTTTTTTAGCAAACTTCCCAAAAATTCCCGAAAAACTGCTGCTCCTTCACAATTTCGGAAAGTCTTTATCGGAAAAGTCAAACATATTGGTGAAGAGGTCTTTATTGGCTAAAAAGGCATGGTTATAGGTAGTTCTTATATTTTTATACCAAATCAAACTAATATAAATACGTAACAAAAATATTAACGTAGATTTAAATTTTAACTCGAGTCATCAAATTTCCGAATATTACTGATATCGTGGAGTATTTACGAACCGCATTAGAAATTATTTTATTACAGGTGAAATTTTTAATACATAAAGGAACTACCTTTTGTCTGTGACTTTGCATAAATTAGACAATCGTTTCATTATGGCCTACGTATTAATCAAGGATAAAATTTATATCTTTTAAATTTTTTTTCAAATTCCACTTTTATTTAACAATAACATTAACGTTATCGATTTATGACGAGTACAAGTTATGTGTGCCATCCACCATCATACCATATGTGTGCGCGGGTGATCTTGAATACACACAAATTCTTTTGGAACCACATACTTTTATATACATCTTTAAAACCGTTAATTTAAAAAAATTAAACAAAATTTATTATGCTTTTACGTAAGCATAATACTTTATTAAATTTTTTCTTTTTAATTATTTGTATAACAAATTTTTCAGCGTACTTAAAACATACTCATTACTTCATTAGGTCCATAGGTGTAGGTAATAAGCGGTGACAATTATTGACACATGTATTTGTGTTACAATTGCCAAAAATACTTATTACGAGTGAGGGTTGAATATATTCACTAAATTAATTAATATTACTACTAAAATAATGAAATGACAAGGAGGAATGACATTTTTCTGACATACTTTTCACGTAAATGAAATTATAACATTCTTGTACTAAAATTAGTAACTGAAAAAGAAAATAACAAACCATAATGTTTAATTAAAACAGCGGTAACAAAGTCTAATTAAACTTTTTCCTCAGTTAACCAATGTAAAAAATATTGAATTACTTATTTGAAATTTATAAGATATTACCATATCTGTATGTATATAGATATACATATATGTATGTATATATGTATATATATATATATATATATATATATATACATATATATATGTGTGTGTGTGTGTCTGTGTGTACATACAATACATTGATGAAAAAAGATATTGTAGAATTTATTAAGTAGAAAGTACCAAATTTGTTACTGATATGATATGTCGCATTAAAAAATTAAACATTAGCATGTTGCTCTTGTATTTTAATATTTTTAATTTCTCATATCTATTGACTCGTTATCTAACTCTATTGAAATATTTTAAGGCCCGCTCCAGGTAAATATAATTTTAATTAAATGTAACACGAAACTCTAGAACTGAACCGTTCCGTATCTCAAAAGAAAAAAACCTTTGTAGGATCAGTTTGCTGTCCGTCTGTCCATCAATCAGGATTAATTTTCGCAGGATCCATTTTCGGAACACGTGGAGGTATAAAGTTGAAATTTCTATCAAATACTCCGGGCTACCGTCCCTAAGAGTTTTAAAAAAAATAAACTTCCAAGCCAACGCAATCAAGAAAAACTCTATATGTAAAACTATTTTTGCCGCATATTTGACATTCGCAAATAAATAAAAACTTATTTCTTGTTGACCTAGAATGTGAAATTTGGCAAGAAGCTAATTGTCACAGCACGAGTTAAGGAATAAATTCGAAAATTGTTAATTTTTTACTTATATCACATAAAAAATATTTTTATTTTAATATGTACCTGAAAGATGAAGCAAACGATATTTTTTCATTCTAATAAATTAAAACTCTGTAAATAGTTTAATAAGAATATGTTGTACCATTAAATATTTATAAATGTCTTAATGAGTTTCACAAGTCTTTTCCTTCTTAAATTCTATTGTAAAAAAATGTTATCGAAATTCTGCTCCTATTTCCTTTTATATAATCCGATATTATCACGGTTTTACTTAAAATTTTGTTACGTTTAAATAATATTATTATTATTACGTTATTAACATATCTTCCAAAAGATCGAACAATTAAGCTTTATCTACGTCTAAAGATTATTTGTCGCAAAACAATCAAACATAAAAAGGTTGTTGTTTAGATAAACTTTTAGATACGTATCAAAAGTTGCTCTAACATGAATACTCGTACAATATTTCCTCACTTATTTACATAAAATTACTGAAAAAATAAAGTAACAAGCATAGTAATTTTGCCAAATACAAAATGATTTTATAGTTCTTTTATACGGTAACAAAAAACGACAACATATTTCAAGAAATTAATATTCATTTGCATTGAAAGAACCACACTAGTACAATCGGTAGCATGCGGGTAATTAAGCAATTAAACATAACGATGAAATGAAATTTCATTTTAATTTGCTACATGTCGTTCTTGCAGAAGTTTTTTTACTGAGTGAGTTCCAAGACATATAATTGCGAAGAACTTTTCTAAAAAACTTTTCTTTTCTAAAATATATTTTATATTTAACAATCGAAAATCTATTTTCAGAGCAGATGTGTATAGAACATATCGCCAGATATGTAAAGAACATGTGCTATACACATCTGACGAAAAACATTATATTTTTTAAACATTTTACAGATGTTGATTCCTAATTAAATCTCAACTAAAACACTTGATTGAACTAATTTAACCTCCATTTTTTCCGAAGGCTGCTTCCAAATCTAGCAGTACACTCGCCAACATATCGAGTCAGATATAAATGCCACATAACGACACCGTTTGCGACACGCTCAATGGTATGGCGTATAGACCGCTTTTAATCCGGTTAACGAGTGAAATTTAATAGGCTATATTAATTTTTATTCCCTTCGGTTTAAGGGCTCGCTTTTGATCGTCGTTTGATTAATCGTCGAGGCCTTTAACAATATCCTAGTAGCGAATTTAGCCTGTCTGTAATTAATTCGCCATTGTAAAGATGTGTATAGATAGGTTATTTCATATAATATATTCACAAAGGCGTATTTTAGTTAGAGGTGTATCGTGTTTTATTACGATATTCGAACCACAAAGTAAGTGTAATATATAAATTTTCATTAGCATTTTAAAAACAACTTACTTTACCGAAGTAGAGTAATTAAAACATGTGAAATATTGTCATTACTCTACTTCAAATATATATATCAAAAGTCTTAATCATCTTCTATATGGAAATGCGTCGATGTCACTTTTTTAGGAAAAAGGTGACCAGAAACATTCTACGTGGAAAAATGTAGTGTGTAAATGTAAATATATGCAGAACATTAAAAAACAATTTCAGCATATATTTCAATCATATCCAAGTATGATTGAAATGTAACTAGGTCATTTATGGTAGATAGAAAGAGTTCCGCTTTTGTCCTTTTGCTCTACGAAATACGTATTGCTCACGATTAATTTTTCATCCATTTTATCGGTTACTGCACCCTACCTTCTAAGCCATGAATGCTGTGTGCATAAAGTTGTCAAATATTATAACTCATGATATCCCGAGATAAACAAAATTGATGAGAAAAAAACTAATATATTTATGCACGAAGTTTACTTATACTTTGAGATATTAGCTATAATTTTTCGATGCGATTTCCATTGTAATAGAGAGTATTTATCAAGGTGTGTTTTCATACCTAAAATATTAGTGTTTATGTTCTGTAAACAAAACTATGCTGATATTTTTGAAACGTATCTTTGAACGTGAAAAGGCAGGGTGTGTTACGGATTGCGCAACGACCGCAAGGACACTGTGGAGCAGGAGTGGTTATATTGTTAGAGAGCTGTCAAATAACAATCGTGGAAGTTGCAAACACGGTGGAAATTATAATGAAAACGTGTTTAATTTTTTTGTTACTTATAAGAAAACGAGATAATAAATATTTTGCTCTCAAAAGTCTAATTTATAAAATCTCCATTATTTTTGCGACCTTTGAGTACAAATAACCAGACAAACGAATAAAAACATGAAAAGGACTGTTCTTTTATTTTCATTTATGGACTATCATAATTAACATGTCAGAGCTTATATTACTTGATATGAAGTAAGATTATGTTTACAGACAGGCAGACTGCTGCTTACAAGGATTTAATCCCCGCGAAGATTTCCAAATAATGCCTCCTGAAACTAGAATGTAGTTTCATTATAGTATTTTAACAGAACGTAGTTATAATGACACAATTTTTAAATATTTTTTGTGGTTACACAATTAATAATTTCTTTTTGATTTTCTTGTAGATATTTATTGTAATTAAGAATAAAATGAAATAAAATGTTTTCGAACTTTTTATTACATTTTATGCAAGGTTTAAATAGTTTTGTCAAAAAATAATTCCTCTTCCGGGAGACCGAAAAGGATGTCAAAAAAGTTTCCTTTTTTTGAGCAGGTCAAATGAGTTATCATATGAAAGGTCATTAGTAGCATATTCTAAAGCTACCTTTACTTTAATCTTTGCTTAAATCGTTTTTTACAAGATAGCCAAATATGGTAAAAATATCTAGTCTCCCCTCTCTTCTCCTATTTTTGAACTTGAAGGTCCAAAATATTGTATTCATCTACATAAATATACAGTAGTTTAAAATTACAAAAAAAAACAATATTCTTTTTCTTTGTAAGTACTGAAACAAGAAACTGCAAATAATAATAGCTACAAAATTAAGTATGTTAGTAAATATTCATAGCAAGGAAGCTTGGTTTTATTCAAGTCTCATTGCTCTGAAAAAAAAACCGATTCTCTTTTTTACATTACCTAAATCTTTGTAAATTTAATTAAATTGTGATGATCAATACTACATAAAACGTGTTGAATAAATCTAAATCCACAAATTTATTTTAACTATCGCATTTAAAAAGATTTTCTAACAAAGGCAATCAACTTGATGAGAAATTCCTCTCAATTTACGAGTACATACACAAAATGAATCTGTTAGATAATACAATTATTTCCCAGGCTATCATTATTTTTACTTAAAATCTGTTTTCTGAGATACATTAGAAATATCGCATCATTATCTTCATGTCTACTTTCAAAGACATATCAACTAATAGTCATAAATCTTATTTTGTAACTTCAAATAACCATTATTAGTTGCCGTAACTTCTTCAGACTAAATCTAACAAGTGTCTTCGATATTATGTAGTAATTATAAAATAATTTCATCTCTTTTAATTCTTTTGATTGACTGCAAAGATGTGTACTAACTAAATCTTAACGAGAGCGTAGATTTTATTTAATGATACGGTAAAGACGAGTCATGTCGAAAACAGGTTCAATAACCTGGCTATGACTATGAGCACAGACCGATTCTCTTTTATAAAATATGTCATAATTATCATAATTTCCTTTTTTTTTCTCAAATACACATAATTTCCTTTGAAAAATTATTCGCTCTCGTCACTTCGAAACTTAATTTAAATTAATAAGAACCAAATAATAGAAACTCGTAAATATTTTTAAGATGTTTCGGAAAAATTACATACCTCTTGCAATATCTATTTCCCTTTCCAGATCAATTCAACTTTGTTTTCTTTCTTAGATCTATTTAAATTTCTTATTAATATATTTTCATTGACTGATTTTCACTTTTACAATTAATATGTACATAAAAAGAGAATATATAAATCTGTCTTTCTGTATCTCCCTTCCATGGTAGACTTCCATTAGTTTGGATTTCAATAATTTAATTCTCTTACATTATTGCTTGTGGTGATGAACGTTACTAGACCATTTAGATTGTACATACGTTCAAATCTATAAAAAATTGTTGCAAAAAATTTAAAATAATGTCAACTGCAAACGAAATATTATTTTTCTTCGATTATCCGTTCCCTAAAAATAAAAGCTGAATAGTTCCCAAAAAAAAATTAATGTTTTTCACGATTTACTAATCTTTTAGAACCTGTATAACTATTCCCTTTTTCTTATATTACTAAGTACAACTTTAGGTAAAAAAAACGCCAAAATTTAAAAAATAGGGTATATTGGTAAGTGAAATATAATTATATTCCCATGACGATATAGAAATAAAACGCAATTTAGTTAGAGTAGGTATATTAGTTAGAAATAAAATTGATATCCACTGAATCTTAAATTCAAACAATATAAATCAATAGTACTACACAAATGACATGTTAATTAAAAGTACTGATAGTAATAGAGCTTAATAATTTTATCAATGAAATGTTAAGACAATTTATTACTAGAAAACTTCAGAACATTCTCTCTACACCTTTTTAATATCTCATGCGCATTTTCAAATCGGCTTATGAGTAAGTTTGGAATTCGCAAGGTATTTTGGATTTTTTAAATTAAATTTACTTTTCTTATACTTAAGTTTTTAATTTGTAAGTTAAGAAATTCTATTATAAAATAGTTTTTAGATGGCGTGTAAACAAATAGAAAAGGGAAGAATAAACAAATAGACATACGAGTACAGACAAAAATCAGTTAGGTAATTTGGAAACAGACACAAAATGACCTCACATTTAATTTGGCCCTTACGGGTCAGTTCTACGGTGGAATTTCTATTCAAATCAGTTTAACATGTTTTACACGACATTTCAATAAATAGACAGGCAGGTAGACTCAAAGACGATAATTCTAAAAAAATATATTTTGAGTTCAAAGTAATTCAAATACCGTATTCCATTTTTTTTAAACATCATCCATGAACAAATACAACTCTGTTAAAATTTGAAGTAACACTTTACGCTAACTTTTGAAATTCATTCCATAATGGGCGGTCTAGACACTTGTAAAGAACAAAATGTTTGCTGTACAATTAATCCACGTTCTTCATCGCATCATCCCTTATAGATTACTCATTTAAGGACAAAATAAGGTTTAGTTAGTGCAGCTACTGAAAGTTTCAATGAATATTTATAGTTCCAAATTTATGTTGATAGACAAATAAACTTAGTGTCAGACCCTAGTACAAGTATAAATATATTTGTAATACGCATGATATTAGCGATGTGAAAATAGAGAGAACTTTCAAAATATTTTAAGGAGATTAAGTTAAAGTTTTGGAATATATTCGTGATTTATCTTCGGGAATTGGGATTAAGGAATGTTATCGCAATATTCTGGAGACTAAATTTGTGTTGAGGGCGTATTGCCAACTTTGCCATAATTTAGGGTTACGTCAGTATGATATGAAATATTTTATCGCTTAATCGTCGTTATGCATTTCACAGTCAGCGTATTCTACTCGAAGTTTTACGTACTCTAGTAGTAAAATATGGAGTAAATTTGCAATTATCTTTGAAGCAATCGTATAATTTTCTTACTTTTCGTATAATTTTTTTAATCTTTAAACTTTTGTGGAAATATCGTATAATTTTTTGCTGGTGGGAAGCCTGCATTCCTACTTTTATATTATAAGTTACTAACAAAAACGTTAGTTTTAATTTACTAACTAATTCGTATAAAGTAGAAATGTAGTGTACATCTCATAGTTTCATTTAATTGTAACTAATTCATGTAAACCTTTATTAATGTTCAAATGTGAGTGAAGACATAAAGATCTTTATAGCAGCAAATGAAATAAGGGTTTTTGCAGTTTATAAAAAAGTAACTGCGTTCTTTTTAGAATGCTATGATGTATTTCATACTACACTCGATTTGTGTGAAAAATATAGATTTTTTTTATGGGACGGATTTATTTCGTAAAAGAAGTTCTTTATTTAAAAATGTTTTGTAATAAAGTAAAGACATATATAATTAAATGTAGTATTTACAGTCAGGATTTAATTTCATCATAGAATATTATAAAATATTTAATTCTTTACATACACTTACGAATACATTGCATTTTTTACCTACTTATTTCAATAACCATAACAAGGCAATTAAATTAATTGAATAATACTACAACACATAAAGTGTTGTTGTGTTATTGAATTGGAAGCACCATATTACAAGAAAGTTAATCACAATCATCACAAAAAACTTATTCTATTGCAACTGCCATCAAGCGGTTAAGTAGTTTTATATCACGGGAAAGTGGGAAATTCTGATCTCATTCATTTTTAATTCTCGATCTCATATGTTTCATTTATCTCATATATTTTAGTGTCGCTTTATTTTGTTATTTTAAAATGGAATAAGCTGCGATGATGGATATTTATTTGTATACAACGTCCCCAAATTTCGTTGGATAATATCTGGAATATGAACAGAATTGCGATAAATCTGTTCATCTTCAAGACTTTGTTTAGTAGAAAACAGAGTCATAATGTTTCAACTTCTAAGATTAGTTTATGCAGTAATCTTGAATAAATTCTTAAGTGGCATCCACCTCATTACTGCCTCGTACTACAATATCTCTCATTTATTTTATTCAAAACTAAGCAAAGAATATGTACATTTACAAAAGATAACGCCATGGATTTTAGTTCAGTGTTAACATTATTTTCCAAATATGGTAATAAGATAGTAACGCGAAATTAATAATGAGGAATAAAACATTCTTTAAAACTCCTTAAAGCATGATACCTTGTACCCATAGGGCATGATACCTTGTAACCGATTACAAGAAGCCTGCTCGGATATTTTGATATATGTGCTTCATATAATAATGAAATTATATATATTCAATATTTAATTTAGGGCATTCAAGTGAAACTCGCAATTTAATATTTGATCTATAGCCTGAGCAAACGAATAGAACGTTATCAATGTATGTAATGGATGAAAGTACAAACTTCATATCTATAAAATTACCCTAGTTTTATTTATTAGCACATGTCAGTAATAAGTAACCAACAACAGTATAATTTTATGAGTAGCAATCAACCATTCATCGTTTATGATTTAACATATCTATAGCTAATTATTTTTTTATTGCTATATGCTAAGCATCTTGTACCTAAAATTGGTCATTCGCCCTGGATAATATTTTAAGAAGAAAAAATTAAAATGCGCATGCCAGACTTGTCCGTACAAATATATATATATATATATATATATATATATATATATATATATAGGTATTCTTAAAAAAGCATATTTTTGACCGAGCTCTTGATCAGAAACTGATTATTTTGTGACTAAATAGTTATAAAATGCGATACACCCAACACTAAGAGCCAATATACCAATGGAAGTTATATTTCGAAGCAAACAAATAACGTTTGAAATCCTCGCATGTGCATTCATCATTCGCAGTATTTTTTTTAAATACTGTTTGACATAGAAATCTTAAATTTAGAATGATTATAAAGGACATTAACTCGTGCATATCTACTCATGTATGCCAATAGTTAGCACTTAAAAGTATCTCCCTATATTGAAATTTTGAAAAATTCTTAAATTTCGTGTAGAGTATGTCATAAATTGAAGAAATTGTCAAGTGTGTGAAAAATATTTTTTTGTATTTTTACAATAAGTGAAATAGTTCTAGGGGATGGAAATTAAAATGTTGATACCGTTTTTTTAGAAAGCTTAGAAAGTAATAGCTGATAACCGAAATTTCATTAAAATTTGGTATTGCGTTTGAGTTTGTGACGTTAACCTATGTCAACAATCAACAGCAGCATATGGTAAAAACCTAGGAAGGCTTGAAGCCCTGAATACTTTCGGAGACTAGCAGCAAAAGCTAGCAACCTAGGATAGCAGCCCAGACTGGCAATCTAGGCCAGCAGTCTAGGCTATCATCTTTGACAAGTATAAATCCTCAAATGTTAATTTGACAATCACCATCAATTGGAAGAGCAAGTTGCCGAAAGATTTTTTTTTTATTATAATTCAAGAGACATTGTCGATGTCCACAATGCTTCTGTGTTCTTCCTCATGCATATCTGTAACTGGTCGTAAATGAAAATAAATAGGTATCTCCATATATAAACGTAAATAAATTATGGTTCTCGAGATATTTTTACACGAATTAAGATTATAGATATCCAATCTAAACAATACTTATCGGAAGATGCAAAGAAGTTCCAACCGAGCGTCAAATAAAACGCTGCAATCAAGACTGGAGCAGCAATACGCTCCGAAAAGAATGTATTCATATTTCTGAACGAGATTTTGATTAGAAACTGCTGATTATTTTGTAATAAAATTGTTATGAAATGCGAGAGATTGAGCAGGCCTAGAATGAACCCAATACTGTGAGCCAATGTTCCACTGGAAGTTATATTTCGAAGCAAACAACATTTGAAAATCTCAATTCGACTTATCGTGTAAAACTTTTTCATGTGTCTACAAAATCTAGGGCATAAATATATCACAAAAAAATAAATGTTTGATGTGCGATATAATTACAGTATTTAAGAGCGTTAATTGTGCAGAGGATATGTTTCCGGTTTAAAACAGAGTCCGACTCACCACCGTGAATATCCACATTAGAAAAAAGATAAATAGTTGGATCACAGGTCTACGTAGTATCAAATGACATTTATTACCACGGAAGAGCACGAAGCTCATTTCACCTAAACTATATATTAAATTCCAAATAAAGATTAATATTACATATTAAATCTACTTACCTCTATTATAGATTAAACTATATATTTTATCTCAAATAAACTTATAAAGAAGGGACATAATGAAATTATAGGCGTAAGTTTGAAAGCAATGAAATTATGATAATCGATAAAGAAAGTTCAATAAAAGTATCGAACTGGGCAGATTAGTTAGAAATAAACGTTTAAATAAAGGTGTATGTTTATCATCAAAAATACTTACTGACATTAGCGGTAACTTAAAAATATTTTCAAAAGCCTGTAAATGTCAGAAACCCTGATCAACTTTAGATAGATGACGTAATGTTATTAAAAATGTACTTTTCTAAATAATGTGTTGATATTAGTACATTCTGAATTTAACATATATCTTTCAAACTTATCAGGCAGAATAAAATTTTAAAATCGTTTGTACATTTTAATATAAAACAATTTTAGTTATTTATAATTTACTATAAAATAGTTAAATATATATATATATATATATATATATATATATGTATAATTTTAATTACATATGTCCTTCTAAATACAACCGTCATTATTTTTATTGAAAAATAGTGGATATATTTTCTACTCTGACTTTTTTAACTTAAAGTTTAAAAGAACGTATGTTAATAAGGAAGTGAGCAGTAAATCTAAATATTTTGCTAAGAAATTGCCGGGAGAAGTCATGGTTTTAGCTGATAAACTAGGTAGCAAACGCCAAATCCCAGTTCGTAGGTAAAAATACACGTTAAATAAATTTATAGCATAAAAACTAAAAAAAAACGCCTTTTTGGAAATACCGCACTAAAGCGAAGAAGAAATGATTATCGAAACAGTTTTCTCTATCTACTCTGTAAGAATTTAGTGTAAGCCATGTTTTATATTGAGTATAATATTTGAATGTAAAAGTGTGGTGCTTTTTTAATTTCATGGTATCATCTTAATGTCATCAAAACTATATGTAACTGCTAAGTTTTATGATTATATAAAAATTAGAAGTGTACGAAATTTAGTTTGGAAGATTTTATTGCATAGTTACATGAAAGAGGACTTGATAAAAGCGTGTTCAAAAGCATACAAGGTTCCTAAAGGTTCAAGTAAACATTTGTTTTCATTAAAGATATAAAAAAAATTCACTGGAAAATTAAATAACTACAGAAAAGAAATCGATCGAATTTCTAATAGCTTTATTTTCGTTTCTTGTGTTTATCTGTCAGTCTTCTTAAATGTTAATACGCAAGCCATAGGTTTCTTGATCAGGTTTATTTATCTGAACGTAAGACAATATAAAGTACGCCCTTTTCTCATAAATATGTTTAAATATAGTTTTATTTGCATCAAAATATGAACTGTTGTAAATAAATTTCAATACATCGTCATTAAAATCAACGAATATGAAAGTAAATATTCAAGAAACTTTTTCTAATTTATTACCATCCAAGGACACATGAAATTTAATTACATAGTTAAAATTATAGTACTTTGAGTATATGAGGCTTTATCGTTACTTAAAAATAATTACGGCTTGGGATATGTCTGTAAACTATGGCTCGTTAAATAAATCCGTTTATTGTACTTTCAATAGTTAGTTTTTTGCGAAATTTTAGTTACTTGCTCGAGTAAGTACAATAAATGAGGTAGATTATTTTATTTCGGCTCCTTACGAGAAAATAAATGATAAAATTTGTACAAAGCCGAAGAGTGAATCCATTAGTACATAACAAACTGTTAACGGCGAGTAAACAATTTAAAACTAATATTCATGTAACATGTTAAGATAAGTTAGTACATTTATATTAGTCAAAAGAAAATACGGAAGTTCAGGTAAGATATATTAGGATATTTAATGATTTTTAAGGGGGATTAAGTGGTATTTAATGTTGCGTATTACTACTCTCGTGTATAAAAAACACGTGTATAATTCGCGTGATAGGTTGGAAAAATATGATATGTCTAAAATTCGAGAGATATGTATATCTTAGCGACTCTAAACCTAAACTACGTTACAAGAAATATTCTGAAAATGCAAGGGGTGTATATAATTCATACAATTCAAGTAAATATTTTTAATACATATTATATGTTTGGGGTAAATCTGTATTAAACATTAGAATACTATGCATACATATATTGAATCTGGTGATTAACAGTAAATTTAAAAAATACAGTATCTGTTTTTAGGTGAATGATGTTTAATTAGAGTACTCGCTTCCATTAAAACGTGGTCCAAAATTTGTAATTCCATAAATAATGTGAAATCCTGAGTTAAAGTACAGTTAAATATTTATAAATCAGTTTATTGGGTCTCCAAAATACTCTTACACATTTTCGTTAAAAAATGCCAGGGTCTGTTTTCAGGCTATTATGTTTTAGCGTTTTACTCTAAATCCAAATATAACAAGTAATGATGAAGGTCATGATACACTGTTTAATATGGTACTATAAAAAAATAAATAAGATGAATCAGGTGTAAGTAGTGATAGGTTTCTTTTACACTTATCAAATGGACCGTTTTTGAAATAACTTTTGTGTATCCGTTTTCTTGTTTGTATTTCTGTCACTTAAAATTATTATATGAAATGATACATTTATAAAAAATTCTATTAGAGCACAATTTTAAATTACGGACATACTCGTATGATTATTTATGATTTTATGTTCGATATATTTTATCTATAGGAGACATTGTTTAATACAAAATCGATTTTGTAGTTCTGCGAATTAATGGTGCATCGATAAATTTATACAACGGAAATAAAAATATATGCATATTTACTTTCCAAGAGAACTTCGTAATAATTTACACAAAGCATTCAAATGAAATATGCAATACCAATTCTTTGAAAAACCACTTTCTAAGATTTTCGTATCCACAATTTACGCGCCTATATATAATACCACAAAGATAATCCAGCAATGATAAAACGAAATGAAATAACACGAGTGTATCATAAAAAGCCATTCCATTTTCCATCTGCGGAAAAAGATTGCTGCCAATCTTAAATGTGACCTTCGCCTCTGTTGCCGAATCGCTGGACCGCAACGATCTGTTTCAAGATAGTGGTTGATCTACATTCTATAGGAATCGTATGATGTGCACTTTTTCGACACCCTTATTAGCATGAAGAGCGATGAAAAATTATTTAAAATCATTCCGAATATAAGCATAGATCCAGTTGTGGGACAAAATATGGGATATTCGATTTTTTTCGTGGATAGAGCGTTTTATTAAATTAAGGGAAGAGAAATTTATTTTGCTTGAATATTTTTACTTTCCTTTTCTTAATTTTTTTTGATAATTTCAAGATCTTCTTTTCCCGTACTGTAAAATTTATACGACAACGGAAACACTAGAAGACAAACTTAAATAGTAAAGGTCGATTTTAGCATCAGATGCCATCCTAAGCTAAAATAACTGTACAAATATTTTCGTAATGTATTTTTTTACAGTCGAAAAGACCGGACAGTACAAGAAGCTGGTAAAATGACATAAGTTGGAAAGAGTCAGTAAGACACGAAGTTGGCTGACAAGGCGCGTCTAGCCATCAGAATTATTAACGCCTATCCAAACGCTTTATTAGATAATTGACATCAGTTTATACGTAGATAGTTTCATGTTAATGGGATAAACGTTTGTGTACCATAACCTAGAAAACAAACGAAACAAATTTTTCTCCTTTACAAAATTCGCGAGGTGAGTATATTAGAAATAAACTGTATGCTTATATTTAAGCTTTGTATTTCTGAGTTCTGCTTTATATTTTTGATTTGATGACGACAATATGAAAATTTTCACTCCATTTCCTCATTAAACAATAGATGGTTAATTCCAATAACACATATCGCAGTTACCGAGCACCTTTAATTTCTCAAAACTTTAATCGCGAATTGGATAACTTTTATCGGCAATAATATGTGGATAGATGTGGCAAAACAGCCAGCTGTTGTTTATTCGTATTCGAAAGTTTTATTGGGTAATGAAATTTAGTTTCGCACCGTGAATGCGGGCAGCCAATGGCGCAATAAACGATAAACTGGCCTGCTCTCTTCGCGGACGGGAGTGCCAATGGCATTTATTTTTTTTAATTTTATTTTATGTAACGGGAAAAAAAGAAACACAAACTATTAAAAATGCCCTATGGATTTCAAACACGAAACAAGCTTGTCTTCTAACGTTTCCACATAGAACAAAGGAAAATAAAGACATTTATAAAATATCCAATTAAATACAATAATAAATGTGACATTGTTAACTTAAATAAGCGTTACGATATTCTGTTTCAATAAAACATAAAATTGATATGGAATGTCTTCCATATTAATTTTATGCCATACAAAATAAATAGAGCTGTAATTACGGATCATAATTTTTATTGTTTATGTAAATTAAAATAATTTTACTGTCTCCACATTAATTTAAAAATATTTTAAAGAGACTATGGTCACCTAAGTTGTCGAAAAATTATTGCCTAGCATGAATTATAGAGTCTAATTTTTAATATATACGGTAGATTAGAGCTGAGCGAAATTATGGCTGATAATTAAATTATTAAAGTATATATAATATACTCGAAAATAAATCTTGATAAATTTCACATGACAAATAACCAGTGTTTTCCTTAGTCCACATCACACGGTATTTCCATGGGACCACCTGGCGAAGTATTTATCACTCTCGATATCAGAAAAACTTTGATAAGCACTTATCAACGTTTAACTAAAATTCAATGTATTTTCTCTAATCAAGAAACCTTCATCGTAAAAAAATTCATTATTATAATGACGCAAAGAACTCACTCTATAAGAACTTATCGCATTTTGTTGTAGGGTTCTCTTCTCTAACCGTGTATAAAAAAAATCTCATTAACAAACGGGCTCCGAACTTTAACGATCAGGCTTATATCTACTAGTAAGATTGTCGTACCACACTTTTAAGAGTACCACATATCTCTGAGTTTTCTTTAATCTAGCCTAATGTAAACCAGGTGAATTTCCAATATTAACCCTTACTCTTTACAACCGCACGTAAAAGCTAAGACTATTTATCTCCAGTAAATACGATGTACAGTTCAGAAATAAAGAGCCGAGGAGTTTGTTATTAAATAGTGAATTACTTGCCCCTAATTCGTTTAACGCGAGGCGTGTAAGGGATACTTTCGAAGTTATAAAGAGATTCATACATAGTTGATATATCGCGAGTAATTGAAACTCGGTCGCGTGTTAAGAATATTTAAAGTTGATACAGAATTTTGAAGTACTTTTTCGTTCCATTCTCCAAATATAAATAATATAAGGGTTTTAAATTATATATAAAAATTAAATTTGGATTTTGATCAACCGTGCGTATATACACACACACACACACTCACACACACACACACACGCGCACACGCACACGCACACAGATACACACATACACACACACACGCGCGCGCGCATACGCACACACACACACACACACATATGTACACACACACACATACACATCAGTATATAGTATGAAATGAAGTCTCTGTCTGTTTGGATGTCTGAGCGCGATAATTTCAAAAACTATTGTAAGGATTTTTTTGCGGATTTCACCAGTGGATAGTGGATTGATGAAGAAGTTTCAGGTGTACAATATATGAAGATTTTTTTATAATTTGACCGAACTAGTATAAAAATTGTCGAGTAAGTCGGAAAAAATCATAATATTTGACAGATTGACGAGTACGGGTAGCGTAAATCGTTATTTTTTGTATGATAGTGATGGCAGTAATTTTTTTTAGCGGCTAGCATTTAGAATGACAATAAATAAAGCAGGGGGCGGAATCCAAACATTGCTGGAATTGATCTCGATGTTCAATGGTTTACACCACAAGTAGTATGTTGCCTTGTCACGTGCGATATCAAAGGGTAATGTTTGTTTTTGCACCTAACCCGGGGGAAATAATAAATATTGTATTTTAATAAATATTTTCGCTTCGTCTATAAAGATGTTTCTTCTGATTGTTAGTTCTCTTGAAATAGTTATTGTAAAATTTGTATTATAATACACTTGACTAGTATTTGTAGTCATATATTACGTTGTATATATTATCAATATTTCGTAATAATTACGTTGTTATATAAGTAAGAACAGACAGAACAGAATAAAAACAGAGAGAACATAAATTCTTAATGCGAACCCAAATATTTGATATGAATTTTGTGTATATACCTAATTTCCTCCGATGCCGAAAATCACAATTTTTGACAAACTTCACCAAGAAACAAATTTTTGAGTCATACATAACCTAATTTAAAGGAGGAAAAATGGAACAAAAAAGAAACACGTTACTATTTTAACGCTGTTCTACTTTCTGCGTTTATTAAGTTGGTATTTCATTAAATTGAAAGTACAAAATAAAACAAGGAAAAACGTTTGTTCCATAGTTAATATCATTATAAAAAAATCCACTCAAATTCTTTGATGGCATTCAAATATTTTATATTGAAATAGAAATTTCAGGTTTGCAACCGCTTGTTTCATACCAATAAGGTAAACGCAATTCAAATTTTATTGACTGCAAAGATAGGAAATAGAAAACTTAAAATACACAAAACTTAATATAATTTTTTCGAGATATGCATTCAGAAACGCGGACAAATAATGAAATATTTTTGTCACAATTATTTAATATCTAAAAAGAAAGAAATATCATATCTAAAATGTTATTGTAGTGATACTTATACCATAAAGTTTTTTTAATTTTTGTGACACATTTTAATAATTTTAATGCTACTTAATCTACAAACTATATACTAGGAGAATTCAATGATTTTTTTGTAAACTTCTCATGTAAATTACCCAACTTTAATTCAAATAATAATTAAGACTCGCTGGCATAAGCATATTATACAAACAAATTTAAAATATTTTTTATGAAATTTATTTTATTTAATGAAAATTCCTTGTCACCTAAACCCTTCCTCTCTGGCATCGTCCCAGCATTCCGGGTCTGTGTAAACGCACAATTTTCCAATTCCTGTATGCAGTTTCCCCAACCTCTTGTGTATATACAATTTACGTTAATTTAGGTGAAGAGTTCATGCATAATCGGGTTAACGTTGCAGAATAGGTTACGTTGTGAAGCCTTCCTTTAGGTCGACCTGTCTACCTGATGAACTTATTGCTTTACATTAGGAGACACGGTAGGTTATTAAGAAGAAACATATAAGGCTGTTACAGAAGCTTATATTGCTTTACTGTTAGTAAGTGATAGTGAGTGATGAGATAGTTTTCCTGTATGAAATTGGAGGTTGTTAGCACACCCTGCGTAGTTCGTGAAATATCGTCAAAACTGGTAAAAATAATTGAGCTAACATTTAAATTTGCAATAAAATTCTAAACCGGTAATACCAGTTTACTGGTAGTTGGTAATTAATCAAAAATTTTAAATGTTTTTTTTTCAGAAAGTGCTGAAACCAAAATAGACAGTTCTCGATTAAATTTTACTTATCTACATACATACTTTCTAGTTATTTTTCGTGAATTAAAATTGACTCGGAATTAAAATGTTCGTTCTTTGATTTATTTTTCTAAATTGAAACAATAATTAAAGAATTTTACTGACAAAATACAATTTGCAATTCATTTTAGATTACACAGACACAACGGCAACACTTTGCAAGCTTTTCGCCTTAAAAAAATGGCCTGAATTTAGTTCATAGAAAAAACGGCTAAGAAATTTTTTCCAGAAAAACTAGTTATATCGTATTGTTAGCGTGCAGTCTTTTCAGTTTTGGGTTGTTTGAACTCCATTAATGTAAAATAATTAATTTCAGGCAAAAAACTCAATACCAGATATACTAATGAATGTTTCCACGTTCTAACGTTTTCTACCACATGAAAAACCTATAGCTTCGTATTTCAAAAAACGCAGCGATTTTGAGTCTTAAACTTTTTTCTGCTTTCTACTAACTTGATGTTCTTTTAGTCATGATTCGAGTGATTTTATCAATTAACTACTACAAATGTAATATAGGTTATTCTGATTTTAGAATTAACAGATGAGGGGAAAACATATTCAATGTCGTTTCTAATAAGGTTTAATATACTATTTTGATTAGGGATCCTAAAAACATATGAACGTGAGAAACGTGTGTCGGTGGGTATAATAACATTTCAACAACAACGTAAATAAATTATTAAAAAAAATGCCGTCTCTGATTTATAGTTTGAATTTGATTTTAAATATCAACAAATACCGAAGATTTTCAAAATATTTATATTAATTTATAGATAGAGGGCGTTAAGATAGCGGCACTAATCAATTAAATATTCAATTTTTACTCCTCATTGTTTCGGTCATCAATACAAACGTTTTAATTTAAGAACGTTGAAACATAATTAAACTATATAAAAGCTAACACATCAGTTAAAGGAAATAAAGAAATGCGTAGAAACTTTAAAATAGACGTTAGGCGAAAATCGCGACATTAAGTGAATTACGATAAGACCATGCAAAGTCCCCGCACCACTTTGGTACACACACCGGCAACAATTACGAGATCTACTTTCGTTACGCCGCATCGCAACATGACGATTTTCATTTATTCAAATCTTGATACAAGTACGCGTCGTCATCGTTATCTAAAATTGTTTTCTTAATCGTTGCAACCGAGTTGCAAGAGTGTCTTCATCAGATTAATTAATATATAAGCTGTTACATCTTACTTTGCTTGTTCGGATTATTAATATTCAGGAAAAGTATTTGGATATCTGTTACCTTATAAAATTTGTTGGTTAGTTAGTTTCATAGAAATTGGTACAGACGCCATCCAGTGTTCGATTTGGGTTATGAAAGTATAGAAATAATCCATGATTCAATTTGATATATTAAGAAATTGTGCAATTATTGAAGGAGGAAACTTAGACTTTTACTCAATAATAAAAATTATTTACTACATACATTTAAAAAAATGCACAACGCGTATATTAACTGTTACCTGCGTGACGACTCCAGAGCACAAAACTTGCATCTAAGTAAAAGCAAATGAATAAAAGCAAAAGTTAGTTATACTATAATCATACAGTAACGCTAATAATATTATCCCTCTTTCACTCTAGTCGTTTTCCCATTCGAGACGATCATGACTCCTCATTGCAATACTGACAAAGTTATTCCTTCGATCAAGGTCATCGGTTTGCTGCAGTCTTCCACTCATTGAGTTCGAAGCCCTCGATATTCCCAATAAGTATCACTCAATGACTTATTATTCCCTCAACATTGTCAGCGTTTCTGTTGAAATACTAGGGCATCCAAGGTCACCCAAGGCAACGCGCAAATTCTTCACAATTGAGATATCATTGCAATATTCCATCCAAAGAAACGTATAATATTCAGCATCGTTGCTCAAACACATCAATTTTGTACCTATCCGTGACTTCCTGGATCCGAGGTCGGAGTTGTAAAAAATATTGGAAAGATAAGAGTGTTGTTATGTTATTTAGCTACCAAAATTCTATAATTCTCTTATAGTAGGTTTTCTGTGTTTTTGACTCAGTATTTTCAAATTAAAAATTTCTCAATTTTCCCAAATGTTGTCAATGACGAGACAAGAAAGGTTCATGTCTCATGGCATGTAAATAAAAACATAACACGAATGCACGTGATGGGTATGATATTCTTCTATTATATCTTCTTTTTCACCGCCGATTTAAATCGGCGGATTCGTGTTCGGATTTCGGATCGGATTTATTAAAAGAATATTATAAAATGAAATCGATTTTGTAATATTTTTCAGAACATTATATATTTAACAAGTAAAGAGCTGGCTACCTGTACACAATAATTAACATTATGTATGGCGCTGAAATGGAAATTTTACTTTTTCCGGAAGAGTTTAAAATAAAATTATTTTTGTTTTTCTTTGCTTTGTTTAACAAAAGAGTTTAGAATAGGAAACTGTATTATTTTATTTTAATCCGAAGAAGACAAAAGGTTTTATTCTGGGATACGAACTAAATTATTCAATACTTTTACTGAGTTCCGATTTCAGTACTTTACCGCTCCCCCAATGACTCCGCCTTTAAAAATACGATAAAATAAAGATTTATTATTTTCATTTATTTTTGTTTTATTTTTTGTGGTACCTGAGTAAAAAAATTATAATGTTTATTACTTTTTTCAGATATTTACTATTTACGTATCATCCAAATGCTAAATTTCAAGTTTTTAACATTAATAAGAGCGCACAAATAATATGATTGTTTAATCGCACTACACACACGTCTCCACAAACGTTATGGATGTTAAAAAATATAATCGACCTTAAAGATACTTTCATAATACACCGCTTCTTTCTTAAATTTTAATTGAATTTTCTTGTTAAATTTAAATTTTTAGGTAAACGTTAAAACTTAAGTTATTGTATTAGTAAGAAGAAATTATTTTGTTCCTAACTTAAATAATGTTAAATTAATTAATATAATTAAAAACGACGCCCACCCAAAACTAACAAGTGCCTTATTAATTTTATGCTTTAAGGAATCGATTTAATTATATTTTGGTTGTATATATAGTTAATAATAAAGTTTTCATTACCTATTATTAAATGTATATAAATTTTAATCAATGTTAAAAAATATTATATTTTTAAACGCATATATATTTATGAATAAACCGTTCAAAATTAATTAGTTTCATTACACGAACTCACATTCTATATAAAAGTGTAAAAAATGTTTCTGAATACCACAAATGCAGAAACCAAAAAACGCGTTGAAAATTGTGGATGTCTTATTCCTTTTAACATACTCCGCAAATCAATGGATCTACTAAATCGTCAGGTGTACCTATACTTACAATAAGGAAAACTATTTATCATCTCTTTCTTGCCGGATGGAAGTGGGAACGGTATACAGCATACCCCACCGCTAAATGAAAAACCTACCATCTACAAATTTGCAACTCTTTTCCAATATAGAAGTTGAGCGTAAATAATTTGAAAGTAAAATAAGGGGAGAGTTAAACATATTTGCACGATACTACAATTAACTACCAAAGTAAGAAACATATCCAAGATCTTTGTTTGAAAGCAACTTATCGAAAATTCCGAAGTTTCGCTCAGCAAAGTGAAAGCAAACTTTTAACTTCAATATATTGCAAAACTTTTGGACAGAGGTGAAACTCGACGGCACGTTCAGGAACCTGGGAAAGTTTTTTTTTAATTTTTTTTTTGCTTAAAATATCTTCGATGAAAATTTTGTGTTTGTTTTTCATTTACCTTGTTGATTTTAGAAAGAGTCTACTTATTAATGACGTCGATTTAAATTAATTATTATTAAAATGAAATAAACGTACAGTACTGTCCAACGGAATATTACGTGATAACTAGAAACAAGTTTTATTAAAACATGATCAAGGAATAAATCATATATTATTTTACCTAACTAATTTTTTACGTAATATGTGCCTACGTATTACGTGAAAAATTAATTAGGTAAAACAAAATTTGAAAAATTCGCACTACTTGCAACATAAAACAAAGAGTCCCAATCAAGAACGTAACGGGAAAAAGCATAATAAATTATTTTAGGCTTCTGAAAAACAAACATATTTTTTATTGATTAAAATAAATTAATGCACAATTTTAAATTTAACATGTAAATAAAATAATTGTATTTTCTTCTGTCAGTATTTGTTCTCGGGAAATCGAAAGAAAAAAATTATGTGAAACAACAAATCTACAAATATATAACTCGTTAGAAAAGTCATCCTTTCAAATTTCCCCTACTTTCTTAATAGAAGTTAAAAGAAAATTCTTTTAACTGTTTTCTCAATTCGGTCTATTAGTTTGTACAAATAAATTAAATTCAAACTCTTCATACTAAAGATTCTTCGAGCAAAATCCGCGCAAGTGACTATCGGATCACAACCAAATTACAGTCACATAGTTATTCATGTCTCTTTAAATAGTTAGCATGGTTAAACAACTTTTAAATTAAAAACGTTCAAAATTAATTAGTTGTTTTTTAAATTTTCTTCACATTTTTCAAATGTATGATAAAAGTATTGGGGCGGGGGCGGAAAGAGTAAATAACATGTTACTACAAAATTTTATATTTTACAAACGGATCTTAATAATTACTAATAATAAATAAAACCTCAATTTCATTCTAAAATGCCTTTTACATTATTAAAAACATTTGACTTTAATTTTGCAGAAATTCATTATCACTAAATTTTTATTCAAAACTAAAGGAAACTACATGATGTATTATTATATCTATTTTTTCAAATTATTTTGTTGGATCTAATTGATACAAATGATGACAGCAAACGGAGAAAATGATGAAACTCGATTATACTGCCTCCGGATGTAAGATTTAACATTTTTCCTACTTCATTTTTCATTTTAGTGCTTATTCACAGCTCAGTATAAAAGGACGCGGCAAAAAATGGAAATGAGTTATTGAGCACATTAGCTGAGTTTCATTTGACGAAAAGCGAAGTAATGATTCGCGAAAGGCGAGTTTTGAACATAAATGCATATTTCTTAATAAAAATACCATTAAGTGCTTTTGGTAGTAAATAACATTAAAAAATAGTTTGTGCGGATAAGGTTTTTAGGAAAGCAGTGATTATGTATTGTGATTCATTTTAATATCGACTAAGTGACGTTATGTACCGGAATGTACTTAGGCATTTTTTCAATCCGTCAATCCATTAGCCAGATTAAGCTTAAATGTTAAATCTGATATCCGGCGGCAGTATAATCGAGTTTCTTCATTTTCTCCTTTTGCTGTCATCATTTGTATCAATTAGTTCGGACAAAATAATTTGGATAAAGTAAATATACTGCTACAACATATAGTTTCATTTAGTTATGTACCGGAATGTACTTAGGCATTTTTTCAATCCGTCAATCCATTAGCCAGATTAAGCTTAAATATTAAATCTTATATCCGGCGGCAGTATAATCGAGTTTCTTCATTTTCTCCTTTTGCTGTCATCATTTGTATCAATTAGTTCGGACAAAATAATTTGGATAAAGTAAATATACTGCTACAACATATAGTTTCATTTAGTTATGTACCGGAATGTACTTAGGCATTTTTTCAATCCGTCAATCCATTAGCCAGATTAAGCTTAAATGTTAAATCTTATATCCGGCGGCAGTATAATCGAGTTTCTTCATTTTCTCCTTTTGCTGTCATCATTTGTATCAATTAGTTCGGACAAAATAATTTGGATAAAGTAAATATACTGCTACAACATATAGTTTCATTTAGTTTTGAATAAAAATTGAGTGGTAACGAATTTCTACAAAATTAATGACAAATATTTTCAATAATATAAAAGATATTTTAGAATGGATTTGAGGTTTTACATATTATTTGTGATTATTAAGATCCATTTGTGAAACATTAAATTTCGTAGTAACTTGCTATTTATTCTTTCCACACCCACTCCCATCCTTCTATCACATATTTGAAAAATTTGAAGAAAATTTAAAAACCAACTAATTAATTTTGAACGTTTTCAATTTAAAAGTTGTTTAACCATGGCAACTATTTAAACAGACAGATAACTATGTAAATGGAATTTGATTGTGATCCGATATTCACTTGCCCCTGGTATGAAGGGTTTAAATTTGATATAGTACAAGTTAATAGACCAAATTGAGAAAACAGTTAAAAGAATACTTTTTTTTCACTTATGTTGAGAAAGTAGGCCAAATTTTAAAGAATGACAAACATGATGAAATATTAAATTTCAAATTGTGTACTGAATTATTTTAATTAACAAAAAAATGTTTGTTTTTCACTCGCTTAAAATAATATATCCTGCTTTTTTCCGTCGCCCTCTTCATTAGGACTCTTAGTTTTATGTTACAGGTTGTGTAATTTAAATCATTCTTTCCGTAATACGTACCCTTGTTCCTTGATCACGTTTTAATAAAACTTGTGTGCAGTTATCACGTAATACTAAATATTCCATTGCCCAGTACTTTACGTTTATTTCGTTTTAATCACAATTAATTTAAATCGACGTCATTAATAAGTAGACTTTTTCTAACATCAATAAGGTAAAAGAAAAACAAACACGAAGTCTTCTTCGAAGATATTTTAAGTTTGTATATTCAAAGGAAACTTTTATAAGTTCCCGAACGTGCCCTCAAGCTTGAACTCTGTCCGAAAGTTTTGCAATATATTGAAGTTTAAAGTTTACTTTTACTTTGCGGAGCGAAACTTCGGAATTTTTAAGAAAAGGTCTTGGATATGTTCCTTATGACGTTACTTTGGAAGTTAATTGTAGAATCGAGCAAATATGTTTAACTCTTCACTTATTTTACTTCCAAATCATTTACGCCAAAGTTCATCATCGAATTCTATATTGGAAATGAGTTGCAAATTTGTAGATGGTAGGTGCTTCATTTAGCGTCGGGGTATGTTGTGTTACGCCGTTCCCACTTCCGTTCGGTAAGAAAGAGATGATAAATAGTTTTTCTTATAGGTACAGGTATACCTAACTATTTAGAAAATAAATTGAATATGGGAATATGTTAAAAGGAACATGACATCCACAATTTTCAACGTGTTTTTTGGTTTCTGCGTTTGTGAAACATCTTTTATACTTGTAAATAGAATGTGTTTTTATGACATGTAACTAATTAATTTTTCATTACTTATATTCAAACTCAAATTTAACTGTTCGCTATATACTTAAACATGGCAGACATAAATATCTAAAAAAATACTCCTTAATCAATACGTATTTAACGTAGTTTTTAAAGTTTCATAGGCAAGCATAGAGTCCTCATAATTTCATCCGTCCGTTTGTCACACCCACGTAGTTTCTGAAGTTTCATACCTACTTGCATGAAATTTATGTATCTAATGAAATACGTGCTTGAGACAAAGATCTATGTTATTTAAAAAAATATTATTCGTATTAGTATTCGTATTCGGTATTATTCGTCACATTATTCTGAACATATTCAAATTTATTAAATTTTTATTTATAAAACTAAATTTTTCTATTCTTTCAATATTCAGAATAATGGGATGAACAACTGTCATGGATATTGTAAAGAAAAATACAACCTAAATAAACCCAAGTACACACCGAAACCTTGCGTTGCGAGTACTACTCCCATTTAATAGGTTTATGATTTATAATTATTTAAAAATTAAATAAACTTGAAATGTACACTTAAAGGTTATTTTCTTATAACCACGTAAAAATAATATTCTTCATGCTATTTCTCCACTTGCTTTCTCTGAGTGAGTCTGTAATAAAAAAATTAGTGCACCTCTTAATTTCCCGCTGGTTTTAATCCGCAGTTTTGCTCCCGCTTTAAACCTATGTTTATGTAAATGCTAAACTTGTTCTGTTTGTCTGATGCGTAATAAATATACAATAATATAAGATATCGCTCACCAACATTACTAATTAACTTTTAGTTAAATGTAGTTTGCCTGACAGATTAATATATATGTGTAAAGTTGAATATGTCAAAACAGCGGAAAGATCTCTTCGATACCTTCAAGAGAACAGCAAAACTTTTCGGAAATCGAAGCGAGTTACGTTATTTAAAAAAAAAAATTTTCCAATTTTTTAAGGTATTTCCTTTTTTTTAACAAAAATAAATGAAAAATTGTATATCCCATAGAGTTATAGATTGTTATAGATTTTTTTTAAATGAAGTTTATGTTATATTCATCATTTTTCATTTCTAAACCCTGTTTACGAAATATTATGCTTTGAATTCGACTGCAATATAGTCTCCCATTTCTAAACAAGACTATGCAAAAATCTATATGATATTTAGTGGATAGCTTTTGATAGGGGCTTCCAAATAAAACTATTTGGATTAAAATGCAAATCAGTAATTTCAGGAGATATAGACGAGTACAAAATCCTATTTTGGTCATGTCTCGGTACGCACTTAGCTGGTTTTTAGTGTTCCATAGCCAAATGGCAAAAACAGAACCTTTATAATTTCACTGTGCCCTTCAGTCATTTCATATGGTACTATATAGACAAAATGTGGGTAGTAGATTTCTTATATGAACCAATATAACCAGAAATAAAATAGTGGAACTAGGAAGTAAAATATTATTTATTTAAAAAAGATATAAAAATATTATTTGATAACTCTATGCATGTAACTAAGGAATGAAAAAAAATATATGCCCATAGGTATATGGCGTAAAGTTAAATAAGTTTTAATGATATTGAGGTTCCAAAATAACTTTTTTAAGCCAACAGTTAGTATAATAATAATAATAATAATGCTTAGATATGTCTTTTTAAAGTCTTAATAAGTGTATTCCCACTCCCTCTAACTTTTCAACTAACGTGTGTAAAATTCTGAACAAATGAATGTAGTAGAATATAAAGTAAACTTTCAAAGAAAATTAATTTGAATAATATGCATTATATAGTTTTGAGATTTGGGATATTTTCAGTACCAACTGCAGTAAAAACTTAATTTTTTACAGTGTCTTTCAGAAATAAAAAATTACAAATTTAATATTGTTTGGTGCTACGGCACCCTTCCTGCCCGAGCCGGACTGGCTTTGCTAGTGTTATTGAATTAATTTGGGCTCTGATTATGAATTACCTAATAATAGGTTATCGATATTAAATTTAAAAGAAAGTAAACAATTTCTGACATTTAAAAAATGCTTAACAATATATAGTTTTATTAGTAATATTATTTTTATATTTTACAATAATATTACTTATTTATATTGTTCAAATTAGAAATGATGTGTGTATTAGTTATTGCAGAATTGTTTTACTTTTATCACCGTACATTTCATTAAAAAAACAATTTCATTTTATGCTCGTATACCGGATTTACATTATTTATATTTTTTACTTATTGATTCAGGGTTAGGTCAATAAAATAATTATTAAGGGGGCTTTAAAGAGACTACCTCTTTCGGTGGATTTCAGTATTTTCTGTCCGGCCGTTAATGCCTCTTTGGTTCTCCTTTACGATTTTTGTGAACACTAACAATACACCAACCTTTTTTGAGCAGATTAACAATGTTAACTTATTTTTTACTAAATTAATAACTTCAGCTTATTTTTAAGCAGATTTTTAATGTCAGTCTATTTTCATATATTAACATTACCGATCTATTTCTATCAGATTAACCATGCCAACCTAAACTTTGGCAGATTAAAAATTTCGACTTATTTTTAAGCAAAATAACAGTGCTAACGTATTTCGGGCAGATTAAGAATGCCAAATTATTTGACATACTATTAATGCCCACCTATTTTTGAAAAGATTAACATTTCTAACTTATTTCTGAGCAAAATAACAATTCCAACCTATTTTTGAGCAGTTTAACATTGCTAACTTTTTGAACATACTGAAAGTGTCAACCTATTTTTGAGCAAAATAGCAGTACCAACCTATTTCAAAACATATTAACGATTCTCACATATTTTTGACCAAACTATCAATTTCAACCTACTTTTGGGCAAATTAACAACGCCAACTTATTTTTGAACCAATTAATAATGCAAATCTATTTATGAACAGGTTTACAATAACAACCAACTTTGTGCAGATTAACAAAGCCAGCAATAAATTGTTTTTATTTGGATATGTCTTTCCTTTTTGAAGGTTTGTAATTTTCCTACATAAAGTATTTATCGACATATTGAAAAGCAGTACTTCTAAGAAGCTCTCCACAGATCTTCCTCTCAAACCTTTGTTTGGTGCGGCAATTCCAAAACGTATGTTGGTTTATACCGGATCATTCACTCGATATATATATCTTGCTCATTTCCATTTCAGTTTCTGTTCGTGTTTGGTTTGGCGGCGTTTCTTAAAATATTTTTTAATTTCAGTTCAATACGTTTCACTTCACTGGTATTTTCCTAATACCAGTGGAGTGAAAATTAAATATAGGCAAATGTTGTGCTAATTAAACATAGGCAAATGGCCTGGTAGGAGATTTGAATTTGCATCTTCCTTTTTTAAGTGCGTAGATAGAATGAATTTAAATACCTTCTTGTATTTCCAAAACTTAAACATACAATAATTATGCTTCTAGTCCAACGTAGGGTTCATTGTTTTGAAGTTATTTGATTTCCTTGATAAATGTATTCATCGACATATTAATAAATAGTTCGGTTAGTTTTTATGGGAGTGATAGTGGTCATCAATTTTGTTTTCAATATACTCATTTCAAGACTTATGTTTAAGCAGATTAAGAACAAATTATTTTACATATAAATATGTAAAATTAACAATCTTAATTTTAGATTATGGAACATTACACTATGTCAGTACATTGTTTAAAATAATTTCCGTTAAACTTGATAAAAACATACATTTAGTTATAATATCGAACAAATTAATTAGGTTTATTAGTTGTCTACAAATGGTCTTATCTCATATATTAAAGGCATTAGTTTATTACTCGTATGTTACATAAGGTATAAAACCATCAAAGAAAAAAAATTACAGAAAGCAACAAGATAATTGAGAAGTTAAAATTATATATTGGTTATTAAGGTACATCTTTATAAGAGTGTGAAGTATATAGATTAAGAGCGCAAGATTGTATTTAAAAAATAAAATTTCTAAGTTTACAACGAATTAAAATTCAAGAATGAGGTATCTTTATTAATATGTATTGAGCTTAGCGACAACGCTACAAAACTACCTCATAAGTAAATTCATTCCAATATCAGTAAAACGATAGCTCTCAGGCTTATATATAAAAAAGTTGACAAAAATGAACTCATATCGCATTAAACAACAACGCAAAAAGTCTGTCTTCAAATTATAATACTAATCTTCGAATCTGAATACCAGAAATAAAAAAAGACAAGCTCGATACAGTCGTTCCGTTAGCCTTTACACAAAGACACGGATAACGACAATATTGTCACAAAAGTATTATTTTTCCATTTAAAGGCCTCCAATATATTTTTTTTATTAAAAATTTCCCATTACAGGTATATACCGCTAAGTCGGCATAGGTGAAAGGCATTTTTGCTTGTTTTGTATTAGCCATCGTTCTTGCTGCTCAATTTTTTTCCAAAAATTTTAGTGTATAAGTAGAAAAGTATTTCTAATAAAAGGGTAAAAATAAATTATAAATTGATTCGCAGGCATTAATTTTTCATTCAAATCTCAACTTTTATCCCAAAAATGCTTATTTATTTTATATGAAATTAAAAGGATACGGCTCTGATTTTTATTACGGGAGACCTTTTGTTTATTAAAAACTTTTTACCTCCAAGAATTTTCTGTGAAGATGAGGCAGTGTACATATCTTTGGATAAAATACACTGATTCGATATTTTTGATTAAATAACTGGGAAACATCACTGTCTTTCGCACATATTATTATCATAGCACAATGAAACCATGCTATAATTTAAACAATTATTATTGTACTTTTAGAATAGCATTGCATTATTCTTTCACATATATTATTATCATATCACAGTGAAAATGTGCTGTGATTTAAACAATTATTATTCTTGTTTTAGAATAGCATTACAATATTTTTTTTTAAACTTAGTTTCAACGGATGCACAAAAATGCAAATGTGCATAAAATATTTCATCCATCATGGAGAGTAAACAATAGTACTTCCTTCATAACTTCTAGCTGACGTCATGAATTAAAGGTTTATGGGTGATTGTAGTTAACATTCTCATTTTTTTATATAAACAATGAACCCTAATACTATCACTCGAAATACTCGGAGTCGAAAGCCAAAAAAACTCCTTTAAGGTATCAGTATAATGGGACGGAAAATTGTGGTCTGCCCTAATTACTTCGCTTGGATTGACTTTTAATTACTAACGCATCATAACTGTGAAAGGCTGACCGATGGGAAAACGTGTGAGAAAATTTGACTTCAAAATTTCGCCATTCTCTCTTTTAGAGCCAAGTTGTGGAAAATTCGGAAGTTTTGAAAACCTTTGCGGAAGTGTCTTCTTATGTTAGTATATAACACGATACCATAAGCATACACCTCTTGAAGTAATTATTGCCAAAATCGAACGTAATATCCTTCACTTATAAGACAAGGATTGGATTTGGAAGGAAATAAATGACCTTTACTTCATTTACAATAAACAAAATAATCAATTTACTAACAATTATTTTAAATATTCATATATATATATATATATATATATATAAAAATACATTCATACACATATACAGGCATACATATAAACATTAATCACATTTCCTCTTTTGGCTTCATATATTTGACAATGCTTAAATATGAGCATTTGTAATGTTGAAGACTAAAAAGGACATTAGTAAGAAAACAAAACTAACTAGGGTATTGACAATAAACAACAAAAAATATTATGACATATAAATAAGCAAAACTAAACTAAAAAAACATAAAATAAAGAAAAAAGTTAATGAAACAAAATAAGATTAGGAGAAATAAAACAAAGGGATCATGAATGGAAGGACTTTTAAGACGGTCTCTGAACACATTTATAAAGGGTGAGTTCCTGGTATCTAATTCCAGTCGATTCCAAAGTATTACACTACAAAAGTACAAGCCTTTTTTCTTAAAAACCGTTTGATGTAAAACTTGAAACTTGTTAGAATAATGAAGCATAATAAACCCTCATATATTTACACAGCACTCAAAAATGTTCAATATACCAATTTTAGAAAGAGCAAATAAAGTACTAAATAATTTCTCTTATTTTCATTTAATGTGTTTTGTCGGACCTCAATTGAAAAAAAAACTATAGGGACTTCAAAATAGTTTTTCACGCAATTTTACAGCAGGAAATAAATACTCAATATTTTTTTTATTTTATATCGGTTATCTTTTATAAGGAATTCGAAATAATTTTCCACAGAAGTTTACGTGAGATGATTTGAAGGATACTATTAAAAATGTCCGCAAAAATATCCTTTTCTACGAAACTGCTTAAGTATGAAATTATGAAAAAAATTATACACTAGTACTTTATCTAAATATAATCGGAAAACCTTAGCGATAATTGTAATTTCTGCACTTATTGATATATTTACACTTTTTTAAAGATATATTTAAATGATAAAAATAATATTAATATATATAAATAAAATAATGGAAATATTATATACTTTTAAACTTTTACGCAAGCTTTATTTTTCCTTACAAATTTTTTCTCAGAGCTAGTTCCTGCTTTTATTATGAACGTAGAATATTTCGGAGAATTTAAAAAAACCCAAATATTTACGTAATAATCACCTTTAAATTTTGAAATTTTAAATAAATCCATTTGTTATCATAACACAACTTTGATAGGTTAAATATATTCCATGGAAACAAAACTTTAAAAAGTACCAGCATTTTTTTTAATGAAGTATCACTAACAAAATCACGATTTGAAGCAGTGAAGTTATCTTCTTTTCATAATTTCCTTCACAGGTATTATTCGTCACATTATTCTGAACATAACTCAAATTTATTAATTTTTTTTATAAAACTAAATTTTTCTTTTCTTTCAATATTCAGAATAATGGGACGAACAACTGTCATGGATATTGTAAAGAAAAATACAATCTAAATAAACCCAAGTACACACCGAAACCTCGCGGTGCGATTACTACTCCTATTTAATAGATTTATTATGTATAATTATTTAAAAATGAAATAAACTTAAAATTTCATACACTTAAAGGTTATTTTCTTATAATCACATAAAAATACTCTTCTTCATGCTATTTCTCCACTTGCTTTCTCTGAGTGAGTCTGTAATAAAAAAATGAATTCACCTATTCATTTCCCGCTGGTTTTAATCCGCAGTTTTGCTCCCGCTTTGAACCTATGTTTATGTAAATGCGAAACTTGTTCTGTTTGTCTGATGCGTAATAAATATATAATGATATAAGATATCGCTCACCAACATTACTAATTAACTTTTAGTTAAGTGTAGTTTGCCTTACAAATTAATATACATGTGTAAAGTTGAATATGACAAAACAGCGGAAAGATCTCTTCGTTACTTCAAGAGAACAGCAAAACTTTTCGGAAATCGAAGCAGTTCCACAATTATTAAAACACAAAGTAATTTTTTTAAATATGATAACCATTATTTTCAATTTTTCATTCTCATATTATTAAATATGATTTGAAGTTATCGTTAAAAATCTAACTTTTTTCCCCAAAACCAAATACACACCGAAACAAATAAATAACTCGTAAAATATGTTAAAAAAAATGTATTTTGCGCCATTTCAGACTTGGAAAACTGTAGTAAATATATTTTAATTAAAATATACGACGTTTTATATCGTTATAAATATAATAAAAAGGTACATCACTTTCGTTGATAACAGATGTCTGTATCTATTTCATAATCTATTCAGACGGCTACGTAATTAGTCTTCAAGCGGACAATTGATAATTTTGAATTATAAAATGGTCATAAGTTTTTCATAATGCACAATATCACAAAATCATTTTTTGCATATTTTGCTTAAAAATAATATCCATCAATTAAAGTGTTACTCAGGAGATCGAAAATAAATACCTCTCCGTGGCTTTGTCGTATTCATCCTTACACCTTGCATATGTTACTTTACAGCGTAAAAGATGTGTACGTGCAATGAAATAAAGTAACTTAAGCGTTTTAACTTTTCATTCACCAGGTGACTAAAAGCGGTTACTTGATATGGTAATCTGACAAAGTGTTAGTTTAAGTGCTAAGTTGTTATATACTGAAGCCATAACGTTTCATTGACGTATGACACTGTTTTAACGCTACCTAGCGGCCAATTTATACAAGTATTTCAATTTCGCTATCGGTGATTTTTATTTTAATGTTTAAATGTTTACTTTGCTTTTTTAATTGCTTCTCGCAAAATATTTAACTCTTTCCGTCGTTGTTTCGCAGTTGTTGCAATCGAGTCATTTCTTTTATATATCGCGCATCTTAGTTTTTCTTTTAATTTGTTTTTGTTGTGTATCATATTTATTAATTCTACTTAATTAATAACGTTTCAAATATTATTTTAATTGCTTAAACAATAAAGCCAAAAACAAGTTCAGTTTGGAACTATTTTACTAAATATGCAAACTTTGTGTGAAGATATATTCACGTAACGAGGTACAACTACTTCGTTAAAGAGTAATTTAAAATATGTACATTTTACTGAAGATGAAGAATAGAATAAATTAAAAGCTAAAAAGAAAAATACAACACACCCTTCGACTTCAACGCCTTTTCAAGAGGTCAAGAAACAAATCACTCTCAGAGACACTTTAATGAAAAATCCAAAATGGTGTATGTAGTTCTAATCCTAAATCAATGGAAATAGGCAGATTAATTTTTGAAATGATTACTTTGCTAGATCTTCCATTTAATTTCGTTGAGGTGGTTGGATTTCGACGACTTTTCCTGTACATTGTGTTTAGGGGAAGGCAGTTTTTTACGGAACATATTTTTGATGTATATTATGTAAAATTAGCCGAAAAGATAAAAGATTTTTACAGGTTTGTTATATGATGGAACGAATGATTAAAATACAGAATTCACTATGTTTGTACGCAAATAAACAAAATATCCTACAAATATCTCATGAAGAATAGCTGCAGCTTAAGAAACTAGTGAGTCTACTCCATTTTTTGAAGACATTACTCGAAATATGAGTAACGGTGATACTAGTATTTTATCAGTTATTTCATTAATACACCCTCTTAAGCATATATTACAAATAGAAGACAATAAACCAGACGCAAATGAACGATTTAATAATATAATAAAATGTATTATCTATGAACTGAATGCAAGATTTGGAGACCTTCATTCCGACAACTTCTTTGCAATAGCTACGTATCTGGATTCTCGTTACAAAATGAATTTTTTCAACGAAGTGATCAAGGAAAGGGTTGTTACTGAATAAATGAATTAAGTTGATGATGGAGATAAATTTCCAAATTAATTTGAAAATATTGATGTTTCTGCAGAAAAACGTAAGATTGGCATCAGTCGTTCATCCTTGCAGTACCAAAAGTAATGTCCACACAATTTTATCTAATATATTATCGAGTTGTGATGATTATGACAATAATACTGCATCAGAAAATACTATTTTTAATAATCTTTTTATTCTAAACGGTTTATTTAATGAATACAACAGAGAAAAATGTGTTCTCTTCAGCGGCGATCCCTTATTATGGCGGTATATTAAGTGAATTCAAAATTTCATACTTTGAACTCGTTTGTCCGCCAATATTTGTCCTGTCCACCCGGCTCAGTTGCAAGCGAACAATTTTTCTTAAAAATCTTAGTTATTTAGAACAAAGTGAGAGACAAAGGTAGTGAAAGAGATAAACCTGTTAAAACTATTATTTTGTCAAAAATAAAGTTATATATTTTTCAATTACAAACAAACAAACATGTTATATATGGATAGAGAACGTCAACAAAAAGTTTTAAATTTACTTGAAAGTTAAATATTTGTATGTATGTACGCAATCATTGGAGTAACTGTTTAATAAATTTCAATTTGTTTTTTAATATTTTCTTAACTTTTTTTTGTTAAAACCCGTGTGGTAGAGTACATATAGAAACGAATAAATCCACAATTTTACTAATTATGAAAGGGTATTTTCGTCAAATTATTTATATTTGCTAAACATATAAAAATACAATTTTGAAAATAATTTTGTTTTAAGCTAAAAACAAGTTAAAATTTCAAACTAAATTCGATTATTTTTTGGGGTGGAAAACTACTTTTGAGGGTGGAAAATGAGACCAATGAGGAAGTTTTCTTATCGAATACTTATTATATTTGTAATAGGATGAGAGATGCATGTATATTTTTTATAGCTTACTCAAAGGATAGTTAAATCCTGTAATACATCTCTAATTAAATTTCTTTTCCTTAGTTTAAATTTATCAAGGACCAAAACTTAGTTGAATAAAAAAAATTAAAATATGGTCTTAAAATTGATAACTACTTATCCATTGCCTATTCCTGACATGACGCTTGTCTTTTCTTATTTATATTCATTCTATAATATATTTGTGTCATTGCCGGTTTTTCCGGAAAAAAATCTCGAAATTTCAAATTAATTATTAACTACTTTTTAGAATTACAAATAATTCTAGAGATATTGATTAAAATATGTACATAAAATATGTTCTAACGTCATTCATTTCCGTAACTGTAAAACTGAAAATTACGAAAAATATTTTATCATAATTTTCAACTTTTCATTCACTTTTCAGTAAAATTTACGTAAATTTTACCAAATGGCTGTTGAGTCAAGATTTCATAGTTTTTGAGATAGTAACGATAATTTACGTCTGTAAAAGATATACAAAGCTAAATATTTTCATATGAATATATATATATATATATATATATATATATATATATATATATATATATATATATATTAAATTATGATAAAAAACAATTAATATTTGTATACAATTTGGTAGCAATACTATGTACCCGTAGAAGTATATAGGTATCTAAATATGTACGACGACGTCCTCGTAGTGGGGATTCTACTCAAACTTAACAAGTTTATTTTTAGTTAAGATTAATTAACTCGTTTCAACCATTTACACTCTAACGCGATGCTAATATACCTCGTTTATTGCATTTTAGACGTCTGTAACAATCCCGTGTGTAAAAATAAATATGAGTTTTTCCTCTATTTAACATTTAGTGAAGATTTTAAATGTAAACAATAAATAATTAAATCAGTTAACAATATTTTAAGAACAAAATGACGCAGGTCAAGTATATTATATTAATTTTAATTAATGGAAAAAATTAGGTTTATAATCTTACCAAATAACTGTCGTCACTGCATAGGGCACATTGGACTTGTACCCTGGCTTCTGAGATCCCCAGATTTAACACCACTCGATTTTTGTCTTTGGAATAGCGTCAAATCCGATGTATACTCAACTGAATACCCGGACGAAGAAACTTTAGGAGAAAGATTTCCGACAGTTTTAATAAAATGAAAGGAAATGCTCAAATGGTGGACAATATTACTAATTCACTTATAAGGAGAGCGCGGTTTTGTGTAGAACAAAAGGGGGACAGACCATTTTGAACATCACCTTTAATACTTCTTAAACAAATGCATGAAGTAATTTTATGTGAAAATTGAATTAATAAATTTTTTTGTGAAATAATTGTTACTAAAATGACTTTTATGTGTAATATTTTATAGACGTGAAAAAAGTCATAGATTGAGTGGTTTCCGCAGAACTTCAAAATGAATGAATACATTTATAATATTATTTATCAAGTTTTTAATAGTTATATTTCATGTCATAACGACACAATTAAACAAAATACGTTACATATAAATTACTTATTATTATATACAATGTATCGCCGGGCAAGTTTGCGGTCATTACCTAGAGCGCTGCTGATTGACGTGCACGAGTATCGTGTGTATGATGAAAATGGTAAATAATCATGAGTATTACTGTGTATTTTCTGGAAAAATGTCATTCTTTAAATTTTATTTTAATGCCAATCAACTATTTTTCAGTCAACGAATAACGTATTTCTTCATCCAACCTTTACTTACGGACACCGTGAACATTAATCACAGATTTATATTTATTTCTCTGACATACAACTCATTTCTCATTGAGTTGTATGTCAGAGATTTAGAAATTTGAAGCTGAAGCGTCCCTCTTAGAATATATCAAATTTGAATTAGTTTACCTCGAGAAGTATGTGTCAGAACACATACTTCTCGAGTATGTGTCAGAACACATAAAATGAGGTGTCGCAACTACTTAGGTCTTTTAATATTGGTTGTTTGGTATTAGGTATGGGGAAAAATAGAGGAACTTATTGTACATCACTTTGAAAAATCGTATCTCAAAAATTGATCATAAAATTACTGGTGTGTGGAACATCAAATTTATTTTGAAAGACACATCTATTAACGCCCAACTCTGTGAGGAGTGCGAAAAATACCATTTAACATGTCATATTTCAATCGAAATACCGCCGCTCTAAACTACACGTATTTTCGCACATTGCAGTTTACTGCTGCTCGTCGTGTAAAATAGTGCGTCGTTTGAATGCAATGAAACTAGTTCTTCTTAAATTCCATACTTGAAACCTATTGACACAATGGTTTGTTTTGCTCTTATTCCGTAGCCTGTGTAGTGCGTAACACCTGAATTAGCTTTCATATCCATACGATATCCCAATGGTGTGTTATAATACATTATCACTTCAACAATTATATTCACTGATCTTTCCGTGTCCGCTATAGTTCAGCGTACAATTTGAATAAACAAAAGTAGGAATTTCAAGTATTTGGCAATATCTTATAATATTTTGAGAGTATCTGGTCACATTGGTAGTAACCTTGAGACGTTCGAGTATAATAATATTGTCAGTGATACGTATCGTCGTTTCCTGTTCACCCTCTCCACTTCCATTCCATTTCAACAGGCAATATTTTTATTAGACATCACTGCGACCTGGTTTATTTACGTTTCATTACTATCCGTACTATTTGGCTGTCGTCCAACTGTGTTACGTTAGTAGCTAAAGCTTCCGACGATTCATTATTTATGATAATTTTATGTTCGTACTCGCATATACCACGCACTCTATCATACTAAATGACGTTGCAGAACTTAACTTTTTTTGTACTGCGGCGTGGGTTTCTGGAACCTTGGAGATGGGATGTAACTAACAAAAGTATATGCTGGAAAAAATTGTATTGTTAGAAACGCCATCTAGATTTTTGTTACGAATCGTAATTGGACGCGGTGATATATTATTTTTCGGATTGTAAATATCTCAGATAACTGCCGATACACGTAGTTATATTTTGTTATGGAGGTCTCACCCCAAATCTTAAATTGTTTAGCCAATTTTTGAACTGAAATTGTTTTTTTTTATTTATATGAAATATTAGGAGGTAATTCTACTTGCGTTTCACTGATTTAAAGATATTTTGGATGACACTGTTTTCAAATAATAGAGTGCAGGCCAAAACCAGGATCTTTTCTTATGTAGATCCCTTAATTGTAAATATTTTTACAATTTTTTTTTAAATAAGGTAAATATATTAAATGGGTCTAATTAAAAAAGCATAAAATAATAATAAAATAACTAACGTGTAATTGATAAAATGTTAGTCTATTGTTAGTTAAGTAGTATTATTCAACTTATTAAACTAACTCGCTATTAAAGAAATTACAATGATGATCATGTAAATTATTGCTCCCTGCATATGCGATTTGTTTTGTTATATTCGATGTCTTTCATTAGATTTGATGAAGCTATATAAAAATAGGGTAGAAGTTTTATGCTAAATAACAACGTTGTCTACGAACCACATACTTTTATTTTCATAGGCTTCATATCCGAGAAATTTCAAACTTTATTGTTATGGGAACGCCGTTTGTCATCCGTCAGTGTATCAACAAGTTTCATACTTGCAGTGGAATAGAAAAGATACTTAAAATTTGCATGTCGTTTGTAGTTCATTGGTCTAAAACGGAAAATGGTATTTAAAATAACATAAAATGTTACTTCAAGAGGGTTGTTTTTCCTTTTATGAGTGAAGCACAAAACCGTATTTTGAATTTTATTTTCAAAAAAGAATTAGCATTTCGTGGCAAATCACAACGATAATTTTTAGATCTATTTGTTACTAGTTTAAAAACACCATTGTGTACAAAGCCGTTTTTAACAACTAATATTAAAAAGTCTAAATATAAAATACGAACAAAGTTTTGACTTAAAAACCAAAAGATTTTGAAAAATTCACGAAACTTTTAAACCCGTGAATGATATGCAAGGGGACATATTTCCATAGTGAAAAATGAAATTAAAATGTGAAAACTTATTATTTTAAAATCATGTACCCTAAAACGTTGGAGTTTTACGTAAGTGCGTACGAAACCTCCGTAGTAAGAGTTATCTATATCTTTGATTATATAGCGTTCGTTCTTTCCAGAGAGAATCTTTGATAGTAAGAGTTCTACTCGTGCTACGAAGTTCATTATTAAGTAGTTCTACTCGTGCTACGAAGTTTATATTTTACTAATTGTTTTACTTTCGTCTATACATTTTGAACGTGCTTGGATGATACAAACCAAACCAAATTTTATCGAAAATGTTTATCACACATATAATATTTTTAATCAAGTGTTATTTTCGGATGTATTCTATCCAAGTGGAAAATTCCTAAAAATTCTTTCCATTCAAACAACGCGTGAGCATATTTTTAAAAATTCGATGCCAAGTGTGTGAGCCAAGTGAGTTAATTATATATCTACATTATTTGTTATGACGTCTAGTCGAATAACATTTATTTATATTGTTAATTTGCAATCAACAATATAAATAAATGTTAATTTTCTTCATGTTGTCATCTCAAAACAACAGTAGATGTTTTTATTTGCTATGCACTTTTTTATAATTTATTTTTTAATCATTCTTTTTACTTGTTCATAAATATTGCAATATGTTTTTTAACATATGTGCGCTTTATTGAAGACTTACTTTTTATTATTTTTTTTTTACAAACTTTCGTTAGGTTAATTGTGAACGTCGCTGATGGTTTATTTACATAAAATCGTCCACTGGTATTTTTCACCCAGATTCTATTTTTTTGTGAATGAATATTTATATAAATAGTTTAATAATTTATACTCGTATCATATTCGTGATTACTCTACATAAAACAGTAATTATGCTGTCTGATGCAATCTTAATATTATAATAATGATGAATGAACGTTACGTGTCATAGATATAAAATAAATATTATTATTACATATTATTTATGAAACGTTACTTTTTTAATTGTATGAATAATGAAAAGTGTCACATTTGTTTAGATATTAAATTTTAGATCTGCGCTTCAACGAATACCATAAATGGCGTTATAGAAATATTAATATCACTTGACGAAGAGATGACTTTGGAATCGCGTTACATGTGAATGAAATTCGTACCAATTTTCCTTCAAAATTAAAACTCTACTTTCTTTTTTTTTCACCCATTGCGAAGACAATTTTTATTTTTTTTTTAAACCCATTGCGAAGACAATTTTTATCGAAGTTATGAATTTTCTCTCCATTGCCGCGAAACTTAAAAAACCGCTATGTTTTCGGTTAGTCGTAATGCATGTACATATGCTTATTCATTTATCTACTTTAATTATTCCTGAAACACATTAGCGTTATATGCAGAACCAGAGTATTAGAGTACAAAATCACATTGGAATTAAAATCGTGTTTTTGTTTCTAAAACATTATGTGCCCACCATGACCCACTGCTAATTTATTTCATATTTTCAATTTTATCAAATGATGGTTCTTTTGTTATTTAAAAGAAAATGTAATATTTAATTGGTTTCAAAGAGATTTCAAAGGGAGTATACAGGTAATGACGTGATTAAAAAATTAAATGTGATTAATGGAAGTGTGTTCTTATGCACCGAGGGACGTGTTTGGGATGTATTGAGTAAATGTTATTTTTGTATTAAATTCATGGAAAAATAGTTAAGAAATTTGAATAAAAAAATGGCTAAGTATGAGTAGAAATCACATCCCGATGGTTTATTCCGTAAAATAATTTTATCGTAAATTTTGTAAACAAATACATAATAAATTTATAAAATGGGACAAAAAACTTGGCCACATAATAATGAACATGGAGTTAAAATAAATGAGTCTGAATTTTTCCATTGCACCTGCTCTAAGACCTTGTTTGTGTGAAAATTCGATTTGAATTTTGAAATTATGGATTAACGGAAAAAAAACTGTAAAAAGCCTAATGTGAAGGCAGAAGCTTGAATGTTTTACATGAGTATCGTGTCCTTTAATATTTGATATTTATTACTTCCTTGATATCGTCAGTTCTTTCAGAAGAGAAGAGTTACATCGGAAAGATAGACAGACAACATAGAGATACCATAAAGGTTACTTTATAATGCCTCGTACTTCAAAAGAACAAAAAACGGAACCCTCGTAAGAAACCTCGTAACCCAGTTTGTCCGTCTGCCGCAGATATTGTACGTTTTGGAAGACATCGTGAAGTTATGAAATTAGTTACAAAATAAAAAAAATATATAAGATACAAACCGGTACGCTAGTAACAAGAAAAACAGCAAGTAACGATTAATTAACAAAAATGAATTTAAAAAATTAATGCCTTTATTCATATTTACATACACATACATGTGTATTATATAAAGACAACAATAAAGGAGAGACACAGTATATAGGAGGAAAAACCAAGAAAAGATGGGAATAGAAGAGGGAGCCGTGAAACAATTTTTTAGAAAGTTTTTGATGCGTGCACCGAAGGCACATTTCGGGAAACAGAGTCGTACTCATTCCACAGCTTGACAGCATAAACAGTAAAGAATATTCATAAAAGTAGATATCATATTTGGCGAGCAATAAATAAAATAAGTATCACTTTTATCATACTAAATTAAATAAAAAAAGTATTTTTTTTAGTGTTTGGCACAAAAACGGCTTGATTAATTGATATGAAACTCTCTTATATATTATATGGTGCAGACGGACATTTTAGAGTGTGTGAGTGAGGAACGATAAGTTTTTAAGTGAAGTCATTCTAAATGTGCTGTGTATATTTGTGAGTTAAACAACTTATACTACAATAACAAAACATAAACATTGTTTTGGTATAGCGATATAAGTTGCTAAACAAACATAACAACTTATAACAAAATTATGTATTAAAATAAAATCGACAATAAAATTATAATGTATATACGATTACTCAAAATACTTTTTTAGTTAGTTTCGTTATATTACAACATTGGGCATTATAGTTCTGTACTTAAAAAATAAATAGCAAAATTATTAAAAATACTGTCAATACGCTAACCGTAAAAAATCATTATGTAAAAAGCAAATAAACAAAATTCAAAGCCGGGATGTTCAGATAGTGAAAGTTAACAATTTGCTTGCGCTCGGATCTCAGGTTTGAAATTATTTGTGACTTTAAAACACATACCATACGCTATATCAACTGAAGATGACTTTATATAATTTGTGAATAATAAAATACCTTACTGCTTTTAGATCAAAATCACGCTTAGAGTCCCAGTTGTGCGAAGCAAGCCTGTGATTTTTATATTTTCAGGACTTGCTTCTTTTTATATGCAAATAAACAATTCTACTTTGTTATTAATTTTTCACCTTCAATTAAAACTAACTTGGAATTTTTTACAATATTATTTAGCATAAGTTTTTCACATCATTATCATCGCCATTTTCAACGAAAACACCTCGTGTCAAAGATTTAAAGCCAGAGATATTATAGAAATATTTCCACGAATATATCTGTAATACTCCCGTTTGCAACGCATTGATCCCTGGTTTGCAACGGGAAGGTTTACATATATATTTCCCAGCTGATTTTAGTTGAAAGTAATTTTTAGTTGCTTCCAACTAAAATTGATCTTGAAATATTGTACGAGGTATGAAATATATGATACGAGTGTTTTTCGACGAAAATAAACAACGATGGTAACAATGTTAAAGACTTATCACTAAATTTCAGCAGAGGAATTTTAGTGACAATGACGAAAATAAGATTGACATCATCTAAAAAAATAAAGTATGAAAATAAAATTGGATGTAAAAATAGTGAAGGCAACTGGTTTTTATTGCCCGAAGCGTGGGTTTGTTAATTTGATTTTTTTCTCAGAAAACTACCATGAAGTCTGAAGGGCAGATTCCATCAGGAATCATACAGAAAGAGAGGCAAATCCAAAAACGCAGCTATTAACCAGTGTGTAGTTAGAAAAATGGTCGGCGGTTATTAAATAACATCACGCGATCGGATCCTTGCTGGATCATAAAGTGTGAAAAGAAATTAAATTTTGGATTCTCATAATGTTTTTTTCAATATAAAGCGTTATAAATTAATTTCCTTTTTTGGATAATACCTACACAAAGAGAAGCAAAGCGGCTCAAAGAGATCACCACCTTTCATCATTAGATTAGCAAAAAAGACACACTGGCCCCGACACAAAGTAACATTTTAAGTATTATTACTACCTAGATCTTGCCTAATATCGGTTTGTATTGCATCATCCAATAACAAGAGGAGACAATATATTTTTGTACAATAAAAAGGACAGGAAAAGCAAAATAAAGTATAATAAACCCTCGTAAACTCAGTAATCAAATATGATCTGCAAAAAAATGTTTGTGAATGTAACAACCATCATAATTATAACTAGTGCATTTTAGGTGTAATTTTGAAGAAATTCATCTAATTATAATAAAAACAGAATTATGGAATACAATTTTCTACATATTGTTCTCAATAATTTAGATTTAGTCAAAACAAAAGTTTTAAAAACCTCATCCGACAGCAAAGTTTCTTAAACTATTGCTTCAAGTCAAGAGTTAAAATGTAAAGGATAGCAGATAGCAATTACATAACAAATCAAAACTATAAATAGTCAACCAAATTACAAAGGGCAAATAAATTAATGTTCGTATTTTATGAGGAAACAAATTTTAGGAAAAAAATATTAATAACCCTTCGATTGCACGTAGAGTATATTTATTAAAAACGTACCAGTTTCCTGGGCCCTTAGCAATTTGACATGTATACATTTGTTTATGCATATTTATGTATAAATAAAGTGCAAAAATTTTTTTTTCTGAATTTAAAACACATTTTATATCCTCAATCTACGTGTATTCACCTTTAATATTCCAATGAAAATTCATTTCGGACGTCTCAAACAAGAAGTCACAATTGTAAACTCCCTTTACTACCCTTGCATATTCAAAACAAGATATAAATATTTAAATCTCGTTTTAAATCATACTCAACAACTTTCGTGAACCTGGTATAATACGACCCTGATAAAAATTCAAAAATCCTTGTACTTGACAAGGCGACACGAGGTAGGATTCTATCGAGTGAAACGGAGATAAGGGCAAATACCTGTACATCGGTTTTCGCCTCAACGATCTCACCTTCACATTTCTCGATAATTCCAGTGAGTGTACGCAGGTTACGTCTCCTCGTTGGAAATTATTGGTATGAAAAAGTTTTATATAAATGTGCATTAACAAATTTCATGTGTTTATTATGTGTATTTGCATTAGACTATACGAGAAGATGAAGTCGGACGTCATCGCGGAAAAGGAAAAGGGTCCGTTTTTGCCTAGGTGGACATTTTGCCGAAGGGTTAACAGAATTATAGTAGTTTTATGCTAAAAAATGTTTGTCTATTTACACTAATATGAAGTACAAAAAAGATATTTAAGGTTAACACTTAAAACAACCAGTTAGTATCGGAGAATCATGGCGGAAAGACCAACGTGGAAAAATAACATTATACGGTATTTAAAGATAACATATTTAATAAAATACTACTAAAATTAACCCTTAAAAACTTGACTTAATTACAGTTAATGGTAACAAAAAAGATACCTTCTCTAGGGTTTACCATATAAACGTGCTTGTATCCAATGTGCCAAAACGTATGTGACGTTTTGAGAAAGTTATCACTTTCCTCCTAATTAACAAAACGACCATTTAGAAACAACTTTAATTTACCATTTAGAAACAACTGATGCCACTTGAGGGTATTGTTTTCTCAATTATTGCTTGCAACTTATTTTTAAAGGGTAAGTTTTCTTAATTTATAACTTGGCAGCATGAGCAGTGAAAAGATGCTTATTGAAAAAATACAATGTTTGGGGATAAGGAGGATAAGAATTTTTTTTAGAAAGTAAAGCCAAAAAATGGAGGAGTATAAATCTGGTAGTAACATAAGAAGGAATGAGACGATTATTTAATTATTGCAAATATTTAGGTGCTCTAATTTGGTAAACAATTGTTCTAAAAGCTCAGAATAGCACAAGTCCTCGTAGTTTAATAGATGTAACAGCAGTATTCGATTCAGGCGAATTAAGTAAATGAAATATTAAACACGTTTTAAAGAGTTTATTTTCCTTTAAACTGATATTAATAACCTGATTATTAAAAGTAAAGGTTAACATCATTAACCTGTTTTCGATAGGAGAACTAAATTACTGCCTTATTTGCCTTCAATTTTTGACTGGAAGAATAGTCGAATATTATAATTTCTTGTGATGCCAAGAACCTACATAAGTGCTTGATTACGTACTTTTCAGTAAATTTATTTCCATCTTTGGCACATAACCTTATACGCTTTGCTGTTTACAATATGAAAAATAATCATTCCTATATAAAATACCAACTTTCTGAACGCCCTACACATATAAATATATCTTTATTAACTTATTCCTTGGTGCCATGATAAGTGACAGCTTCGTCATGAAATGAGATATCGCCATCCATCATCGCTTTTGACAGTTATAAACTTAATTACTTAGCAATTATACTGTCGGATAATTGCAAAAGACTGTTTTCTTTGTGTTTATTTTGTTGTTCATTTATTTATTACAAGTGTATCTTAATAAATAATTTACTTCTGAGTATTTCCATGAAATTATAATAATATTATTTGTGATAATATACTGCATTAATATACATTTTAAGGATAGGATATTACATACTACAATAATAAATTACACGTTTCCTTTATGTAACCATCCATTATGCTTAAGTATCAATTTTAATTAAAAAATATTTGTTTCAAATAATAAAAATATATTATTAAAATCATTTTGAATCCGAAATCCTCCACCTTCCTGAAATTTGTTAAAAATATGTCCAACAAAGAAGTGATAATACAAAGTTTTTTGAAAAATACGTGTGCAGTAATTTAAACTAATTTAGCCTGTCTTCAAAAAGACAGGTAAAATACAAGTAATAAAAATATGGTAGAAACAATCAGTCACAAACAAACATCACAGAATTGTCAAACCAGAAAAAAGGTTTAGTCACATAGCTCTGATCGGTACTCGCAAAGTGGTGTGGAATGTCACATGAAGAGCCGATAGTGGGATGTCGCAGTGCGGTGTGGGATGTCATTGCATTCATTTGCGACGCGGTGTGTCACCGAATCCGGCACCGGGCGAAGTATGTCAGAATTACGGTCGACGTTACCTTAAAGTTTTTAATTAAAATTGTATTGGGTAACTCATACTGATACCGTCGACCGTGGCTAATTTTAGATGAAACGTTTTTTTCAAATAGCTGTGTAACTGTTCCGTATTAGTAAAATGTCGTTAATATCATGCATAATTTTACAGTACAATGCCACAAAGCTGTACCATTTTGGGGCAGCATAAGCAACGTTCGTGTTAAATTCACGTCGTAAAAGTGATCTGCCAAACGAATATTTGGGATACTCTGCCATATATTAATATTTCGTCATAGATTAATGTTTGGAAGTAAAAATGTCACTGGAACACCGCTGAACTGATACAACCGCCATCTCAGTAGACAAACTTATTTAATTTTTTGTACACGATTAGTAAGATCTATCTGTCATAACATTAACGCCATAATTATGTATCGTTAGTTCGTGTGAAGATAAAATTAATTCCTTCTAGAATTTTTTGTTTCTTTTTTCTAATTTGTGTAACTTCAGCTTTGAAATGGTCTGTGCATTTAATTATTTTTGCTTAAATAATTAGAGAGTATGCGAAACAGATGGTAATGAGGACGGGTGGTCCGGCGAGTATGGTAGGTGAGGAATCACAGTCCATTAAGTGAACATATTTTCAAGTTTCATGGGGAAAATTCAGTAATGCCATGAAGAGGTCAGTCTTCTTTTGAAATTGAAGGGAAGTAAGATCATTATCTTCTCTACGGCATGAAATTGTTGTTCTTTTGCAGTACAAGAACAAAACAGGAGATTTACCAGATTTCTTTCTGTAATCTGTTTTATTAATGAGGCTTTTTAGCTTTTCTAAATTTATTATAAAATTTCGTCCTGGATAAGGATTATATCTTAGATGATAATTTACTTCGTTGAATTTTCACTTTACTAATCATTGTGGATTAATTAAATTCGTGAAGCAAGAGCACTCTAAGTTATATTGCTCCACTTTTTATATTTTTTTGGCGTTTATTTGCTAATACTCAGTTTTTAATTGAAAGAAAAACCAAACGTTACATACTGTACCAGGGATATTCGAGAAGTCTCCATAATATTCCAGTAGCCGCTGGAAAAAAGTTTAATATTTGAAAGAGAAAATAATTTCTTAGTTCTTGATGTATATTTTTTCGTTTTTATCTTCAATATTACGAAAGCAATTCAGCGTCGGTTTTTGAGTTTTCATGAATACATTTCTATTGTGTTCATAGGTTGTCTTTTTCCACAGATAGTGGCAAAATTAAATTCTAAACAGTGAGAAAAGTTATCCGCGAAAGTTATTTCTCATATAAAGATATAAAACAAATTTTCATGTGAATGAAAATATTTGAATGGTGTCCGTATTTTTTTTTATTTTTAAAGTCGTTAAAATTTTATTTTTACTTGATTTAAACACGTGAACACACCCACTTTTTAAAAATTTTCTCATTTATAATTTTGAGTTTCTGAAGCATTGGTTTTGTTTACTTTTAGCATTTAAACAACGAATGTTTTTAATTTCTTCATGTTTGCTTATTCGTACTTATGCCACAGCCTTACGTTTGTTCAGTTATAGACATGGGATTCGTCAATTTTGAAAGCAAGTGCTTCGAATGTAAATTTCAGTTCATCAAGGGAAGTACTTGAAAATCAATTTTACGGTAATCCACAAACATAATATAAACGCAAATATATTTCACCATACGCCACTAAGTGAATTTCCATTGAATAGGTATTTAAAAATGAAATTTAAGTTCTATTTAAGCTTTTTTTAATTTTAATCCCCATTACCAAAATATTACTTTCTAAACCGGTATGAAACATTGAAAGTGTTAAATTGGTTAAATTAATTCATATATGATAATAATCTATAAACACTATATGGCGTTAGGGTACCCTGGATAGTATATTACGTTAGTGCCTAACCATGTCAAGTAGCATCTCTAGTAGTGACAGAAAGATGACAGTGAGTATTTTGCATTGAAATTCACACGTTAATATTTCTTGTATTCAGTTAAAATTAACGGAGAGAGCAAAGTTATACAATTTACCTTTATGGAATCGACTACTTTACTCTAAAAATGTGGGACCATGATTCCCGAGATCGGCCGCGTTGCTTAAAAAGTATAATTTACAACCAATTTTGAAATTATCTGTAAGAGTTAAAGTAAAAAAACAATTTTTTGCCTCGTCATGGTGATGTTACTCTCTAAATAGCTCACGATTATTAACTATGACAGCCAATGAAAGGACAAGGTACTTTTGCCACACTCTCCATCTCACTTCAATTGACAAAATTAGATTAATATTAAAAATCGGACAATTATTTTTTAACACATTGAAACTAACTAACGCAATGATTACAAAAAAAATATATTTACGATGTCTCTACTACTTGAAATGAACTAACTGTATTTGAAGTCTGAATTTGAACGCTGAGCGTCTTTTTGCTCCTTATCTAATCCTAACTAATATTACTCGTGCATATGCAAACTGGATTGGTATATTTTTTTATATTATAGCCTATTTATAGGATATAAACTTATCTTGAAATTATATTTTTTTATTTATTTAAAAAAGACATCTCGTTAAGAATATAAACGTGAACATGAATACATTTCTATCTATTTACACATCACAACGACAAACTACGTCTACTATTGCAGGACACACGTTTATTTCTTTCCCGATATTTCTTCTATTTTGTGTATTTCGAACTACTTATTTTTCAGATTTGACAACTTTTTTCTGTTTTCAACGTCCAAAAAGTTGTAGGTCGAAACTAATGACAAAGGAGTAAACAACGGAAGTGAATTAAATAAATGAGCACCAAAAGATTCATTTCGTTTTGCAATATGGAAAAGGATTTGCTCATTTAAAATTACTACTTTTGCGTGTATAAATAATTTCCCTGAACAAAATTTTCTTCATCGGTTGACCAATATTTTTAAATTGGATACACATTATAGATTGTATTTAGTATAACCTGAAATGGAGCAAAATATTCCAAAAATTTATAGAATTTCTGAACTCCAATTTTCAAAATGGGAAAACTCTGAAATTTTGCTTCTAAAACTAAAAGGATCCATTAAGAGTTTTTAAAATTGTAAATAATGGAGCTTTCATACCACATTTTTTTTTCTATATATTTTTTTCTAGTTATAGCTTATGTAAGTAACAAAACAATTTAAATAGAAATTTGTCCATGGGTGAAATGAAAAACTATTTTATTTTTATTTCACCTATGCACAAATTTTTAAGGTACGTCGCATCAGAAGCATTTCGACATGGATCATGTGGTCTTTTTTATTAAGAAGGTAGTTACTAAATCAAAAAACCATTGCAACATATATAATACGAATAATGTTAAATCATTTATGTATGCACATCGCATGTTGGCCTTACATTTTGTATCATATATTGACGTGTTACAGTACTAAAATATTAGTAATGAGCAAAAAAGCCTGATTGCATACGATATGAATAATATTTGTCGTAGTAAAACTCATCGATATATCATTTTGATTTATGAACCACGTACGTGCCAAGTTGTATAAAAAATATTCGTGCTGTTTAAGCAAGGTCTGGTTACAAATATTCAAATATTCTTTTTGTGATATTAATAGTTTTAGTTTGCGAAGCCACCTGTTTTATATAACCTACGTATTATTCCACCTCATGAAATATACGCACGATATATTGTTTAGTAATTTGTTGCTTGGTTACAGAATTATTAGGTAACAAACATCTAAATTTTTTCAAATATTAGTGCGCTTCTGACCGGGGACACTATACCCCACCAGAAACATCTCTAAATTTAAAATTCGAGCAAAAATATTTTCTCGATTATCGAAAGTGACCAAAAGGCGAATTTTATATTTTATTATGGTAGTAGGAGAAAAGGTTTCTTGAAGCTTAGCCTGATTTTAAAATTGTAAATTAAGTGAGCTTTTCACACTATGTTTTTAATACCAAAAATTTTACTGGATAGAGCTTTAGAGATTCTTTTACTGGATAGAGAGAAAATATGGAAATAAATGATTTAACAGAAAATGATTCATTACACTGGAAATAAAAATTTCGGTAACTCGAAAGTAAGCGACGTGTTGTTGGTAAAACGACATGATTATTGGTAAAACGACATGATGATTTTTTAACATAATATACACTTAACAATCGTGACATAAATGTGTAAAAAAGTTTCACGTCAGCCATTATTTGGATATAATCTTAAAAATTGTCAAAGTTAAGGAAGTGAATATTATTTTGAACACTTATATTTATCCTAATCTTGCATGTTGACATACAAAGTTGCGAAATTAAAATGATCTTAACATATTCATATACGAGAATATGTAGTATTGAATAAAATTAACAAAATATAAATCAATATGATGTTATTATATAGGAATTTGCAAATTTTAAATTCTATTTGAAAGCTAATATTTTTATAATTTTTAATAGTTTTGTAGCAGATAAATTAAATTATATCGTTGATATTTATTGTTCTTTTACTGCAGAAGATTTGTCTCATTTTAGTACAAAATCCTCCTCTTTTCTGAACCTTGAACTAAAATACAAAAGAACTGAATTTATTTATGAACGCGACGTATACAAAGCACATAAAATATTTTATTTTGCCCTCCAAAACTATATCGCTTGTAAAGTGTTGCTACCTTTTAAAAGTATGTCATTGTAATAAAATATGTATTGTAGAGTGCGAATTTGCAGGCTCAAAGTCGCGACCTTATCAAATTTGAAGTGAACGAGAGGTCTACGTATGTTCACAATGTTTGCCAAGAAATTCTCATCAATATAAACTTTCTTTTACGATCTTAAAACGTATTAAAATGAAACCCTTATCGTTACGTAATATTATTGCCTTTTTTGAACATTTCAGACAAAAAAGGTTTTATAAATCGCTGGAAAATAAGTTCTAAAACCAAAATGTATTCTATATTTACTTTAGATAAATAAAATCATATATTCACCTGTGAGTTCTAATCTAATTCTCCTAATCATTGAGATTTTAATTATATTATTGGAAAGAGAGAAATTTAGATTATCAATCAAAATCCAAGAAGGTAAACCAAAAAAAATAAATACTGAAATAACAAAGTCAACTGAAATTATCACCCCAATGATGTACAAGACTGATTCCATGTAACATAATGGTATTTGTTATTTGTACCAATAATTATTTAAGATAAGAGTAATTACTTGTAAATCAACAGTATTATAAAAAAAAACACATAAAGTAGGCTTCAATAACTTTCTAAATCTCAGTTTACACAAAATATTTTCATCTCATATTTGTAAACAAATGTCAGCATTTAAAATTTTTCACATTTTTCAAACTATAATTGAAAAAAATAGAGGTAAGAGAATACATTAGTCGTCACTTAAAAGCTAAATACTTTGTGAAGGGGCCAAAACAATAAAAAAAAACTGTCAGGCACGAGTAGAACTTGCACTACATTTTTTAAGCACTTATAATTACAAATACTTAAGAGTACGTTTTATGAAAAATTTATGTTTGTAAAATATTTATAAATATAAATTTTTCATGACGTAAGTTTATTGCCTACTATGTATATCACAAGTGTAAATGTGTGGTGTATATTTAAATAGTATTATTTCTCACCAAATAAATATATTAATACCTTACTTAGAATACCTTTGGAAAATATAATAAATATACATTTTAAAATACAAATTTATTACTTTAGTCGGTTTAATTTACTTGTATGAAATTTCCACGAACTTTTTACAGCCTTAATTATATGTAATAACTCAATCGACTATTGCTTATAAATTAGTGGAGTCTACTAAATTGTGATAATTTTCCTTCTAATGTCGTTGTATATACTACTGTGAATACTTTTCAGTTATTCAAAAACAGCGGTTTAATTGGTAGAATGCAGACCCACAATTCTAAAAATCTAGTCTCCCACAATTCTAAATGGATCCCCGCGTCGGAAATTTCTTCATCATTTTTCCATAATATTTCTAGAAAACAATTTAATTGGCAACATATGTAATTGGATATGCGGAAAAAGAATTCATAACCATTTGAAACGCAGGAGATATACCCTTAAAATAATTTTCCAAAAGATTTTATTTCTTAATTTGGTAGGTTTTAAAAATGTGTATAACCATACTAAATATCACTTTTATTGCACTAATAGCATAAAAAGCAAAATAACAGCAAATAAACATAACACCGTGAAACTGCGAGTAAAATGATTGTGATATACGGACGATTATGGCAAAATAACGAAAACGTTAACACTATATTTTGTTCTAAAACATTAACACTATATTTTGTTTTATTATAAAACCCTATGATTTTGGCCAATTCATTACCATTATTGGGATTATCATGCTTTGTAGACAGCATTATCATAATTAATTTTTTTGCTGATTGTTGACGACAATATGACAGTAATATCAGCAGTCCGTCAATGGCAAACATTGTTAATAGTATCCAGCGTTAGTTGTGTTATCCCACGCTTAGTTTTTTAAAGTTTCAACCATAGTAATTTCCTTCTCCAGTAATATTGTGGTGGTGCATATGACTGTAAACCAGTTGTCACATGTGAACTTTCGGTTCATACTGTGTATAGGCTTTGTCAATTCAATAACATAATAATCGGCTGCTGGTATTCCATGCGGTGTCCTGTCGTTTCCTAGATACATAGCACTATTTATCAAATATTCTTCCTTGAGTTACAAAGTCAAATGTTTTTCGAACCATGTTTATGAGATATTGACGGGATAAACATATTGGACAGACATCGACCATAAAAACCAATTAGTTGCTCTTCAATTTTCACGCAAACGCTGATGGCGTATACGTGTCATTACTGACTGTTACTATGGGGTCATATAAGTCTCTCATAAGAGCGAAACGGTCAGTTTCACAACGAAACGCCCTCGTTCCTTTGTCGTCGAATCTCAAGCAGTTAGTCCAATATTCGAATCTTGCTCTAGGCATAGTGGCTCTGAATAATGTAACTCCTGAGTATTTGTCAAACATTCCTTCAGTAGATAAATGATCCATACTGAAAACTCCAAGCATATAATACGTACCTACCAATGCTTGAATGTCAGATGCCAGGTGAATATCAGGTGCACGCGCTACGCAATGAGGGTTGAACAGTTTCTGGCGATCCATCATCATCTTCCATCTTTTCACGTTCAGGCTGTTTAAATTTTGTCCGTTGCCTTTGTATTTCAGAATTAGTATATATTATTATTTCGTTTACGATTTCTTGAATAAAGAAGAGTTCAAAAACCTCTGTGGCAGAAGCCACATTCCGAGCCAGTCCTTTACTTCTAGGTAAGTGAAATAATATGTTACGAGGGGAATTCTCGATCGTGAAGATGGTATTCCAGACCAATTGTGTCTATTGTTCTTCCCTTTACCATACATAACCGAAGGCGTATATATTACCTTTATTGGCATCCTATTATTCGATGCTGCTTCTTATGCTAACTCGTATTCAGCGTCTCGACAGCAAGATCAATGCCGTGGACTACGAGAGCAGAATCGGGGTTTCGAGAACTAAAATTGGGCTCTTCTAAAAGAAGAAAATCTTGAATTATACCGTCAGGTTCTTCATCGGAAGCATCTGCAGTATGCAGTTCCTCGTCATCTGAATTTCATTCCATAATAGTGGCCAAATCATCATCACCAGTAAGAGATCGATTTGATCTCTATCTGGCTAAACTTATTATATGTTAAAACATTTAAAAGTATAAATCGACGATGTGTTTCGAATATCAGTATTAAATTGTTAGGGTTTGGCAGCGTGTAAAGTGAAAATGTAGGTACTCTTAGTAGCTGACACCATATTTAGCGATAATGAGAGTGAAATCTGAGTTTTTATTAATCATTTCAATTGACGAATAAAAAAAAACTAATACCTCGAAAGAGAGATCTGCTTTATTGTTATGAGACTAAATTACAAGTATAACTTCAAGGATTATAATATCAATTTAATTGATTTCTAACATTGATTTATCTTCCAATAATGATCCGACAAAAGGGCGGATTTTTCCAAAGGAAAACTGTTTTATAAAAGTGTTTTCTGCAATATTCTTCTTCCGCAAAATAATTTTACTACAAATTGTTTGTTCAGGACTTAACTCGCCTCTCGGAATAATATTTGGAAACTTTATGGATATTTATTTGCCGTCACATCCACATATTATTTAAGTTTAGGTAAAGAGGGTATCGTATAAAAGTGACAGCGTACTAACAAACTTGAGAGCCTAGTTGGATCGAGTAACCGAACTGTTTTGTCCTTTAATAGTAATATATATTTTTGTTAGTTTTTTTGGTTTATTGAACTAAGAGTTTCTGAATTAGATCTATAGGTATTTATATCCAAAAGTTTCTCTACATATAATAATTCAACTATGCAAATTCCATTTTAAGAAGCACGTACTAAAGATACAGTTTGATAATTTTACGCAAATAAATTGAAATTTAAGGCAGCGCTTTACACTGGCTCCCAATTTTCATTACATATATTCGTGCAATTAATTAAACTGTTTTACACAATATATTCAAGCCTAATTTACGAATGGTTCACATGTACCGCATTAATTATGTATATACACTTCTGTATAAATTCCTTTACGATAATCAAATACATATTGTGGAATAATTGAGATAAATTACGCAACAAATTGGTGAAATTATTTCTAACCGATAATAATAAATAAAAACTAAAATAAAATAATATAACACACTAAAATATAACACAATATAACACAATAAAATAACATAAAATAACACTACCATCGTCAGAGTACTTTTATTCGTCGACATACCTCATACCGAAGCAAAATTTAATAAATGTTAACCAATTTTTTTACACTTTTATGAACCGTGCAATGGACAAACGGAATATATTTAAATACAAAAAAACTGAGAAGGCTAGGCCATATATTTACTTTTTTCTTGTACAATTATGGAAAAGAAATATTGAAATATATTAATATCAGCTCAATATTTCAAATATGTCCGCTCATCATGTTGATATTTATTTATGTGCGTCAATATAAACCTGATGTCGTTTAGAATATTATTACAGACTTTAATTTCTTATTGTTATAATCTTTATCATAAATAATAATACCGCATAAATATTTTTACATTATTTTATCGTGAATGAAATAATTTTTATGTCTAAAATTTAGATCATCAAAATACGTGTGTAATTTGTATAATTTCCTATATGCAACGTGCCACTCAAGAAGTTTATGCATAAACTCTCAACTGCAGCATGGTTATTTTACTTCTGGCGAGTTTCATGATGTGGCCTGAACTTATTAACTTTCTATGAAAATAAAAAATTACTTTGAAAGCAATACTAATTTCTTGAGATTTATTTCCTCTTTTATGGACACACAAATTTCAATATAATTTCTGAAAAAAAAACAATTCGCGATAAAATAATGGAAAATTATACTAATTACTCGAAATATACCATCATTAACTTACAGGTAAAATATACTTTCCATAATCCGTACCCTTCACGTCTAATATAATTATATACGTGAATTAGCAAGGATGGCAAATGCCATCAGAACTCTTTATTTAGGTTTATCCATTTCCGTTCACTTACGGAAACGTAAGAGTTATACGTCTATTCATTTCAATAACAAATATTTATTTCAATGCATAATACATAAAGATGGAATATTTTAAGTAAGTTATTCACATTCATACACAGCTACGATCAGTTGACTGAGCTATTGTTTGTTGCAGAAAATTTGAGAATTTGCAAAAAAGTCATTAACGGACCACGCAAATGCAGAAAATTGTCAAGTCCAAGGGAACTTTTTCACCAAACAGAGAACTGATTTTTTCCAATTAAAAATTTGAACAATAATTTGGTACATAAAATATATTTTCTCATCTGCACAAAATGGAAATATGGCATACTCTGGAGAATATTCCTAAAAAATAACCATGCTGTCTCATATACAAATAACGAAATAACGTGTTTAAACAAGTGGAGTCATCAGGTCGCTTTTAATTTTGCGTTTTGGTGTAATATAACATGAACTTAAAACATTTGAATGATTTCTTTGGTGCAAACGCCAAATTCCAGCAAAATGTCAAACACGAATCGAAGCTAACTACTTATTGATTACCTCAATAGATCAACAGAGGCGTTCCGCCAATGACATATTCGTATTCGTGGACATAATTTGCAAACATACATAACATTAAAAAATTTGGGGACCACTGTTTAACGCTAAAGTTGCATTACTTTCAAATAATTTCCTAAATTTCTGTATGAATAGAGTGACACAAGCTAGTGAAGAATTAATTGACAAGAAAGACGAAAATGGCCATTAATAATGACAATACTAATAATCTTGAAATTTTATTACACTTTTCTTTTAAAATTCTCAGTTAACGCGATATGTACACGATCAACTTTTATAGGTGATGAGTCGATGGCCGACAACTGCCGAGGACAAGGGCCGAAAAGCCGATTTTCAACCGACTTACCACACAAGTCAAGATGCGCGCGCCGCTAACTAAATATCTTCTGTATCCGTTAGCATTTATAGAGTCACATATTTTATCGCTTTCATTATTAGCGCGTTTTAACTTGTATCGTTGAAATCGGCGAGAATCGGTTAGAGAAGCTCCGGAAAGCTCAGAAAGTTTCCAGAAGAAGAAGAAGATTATTTTGTCGGCCTATTTTTGTGGGAAGTGTAATTTAAAGTATTAAAATCACATGATCTATTTTGTCCAATTAATGTCGGATTGATTATTGATGGTTGGTCAAAATGCACGACTATAATGTGCCTGAGTATACATGTTCATACGCATGAAATAAATAAGTGTAAGAGAATTTCGAACAATTAAAATTCTATGTCTACCACCTGTACCGTGTCATTCTGTAGATACGTACAGTCGCGTACAATGAAGAAATATTGCTATAAACTAAAAGTAATCAGAAAATTAAAAAATGTTGTTTTTATTACAAGGAGTTTATATCCTTCACGATTTATTTGTAATTCATATTAAATTGTCCATAGAAAAAAGTGTGATTATATACGGGTGAATAAAACAGTTCTATGAATATTTAAAAACTTTTATTTAGTGCTATCAAAAATTAGTTGTAATCATCGATGGTTATAATCATATTTCTAATTATTGGCAGCAAGACGGTTTCCTCAAGCCTCAATATATTTTGAAGCTGAAAATGTGTCGATTTATGTGAACTAGTTAGAGAGTTTCCACGCTTCACTCAACAAATCTATAGAGCTGAAAGTGTGTTGGTTTGAAGTAGGTGCGAAATATGTAAAGAAATAAATGTTTAGAGCTGAAAGGCTGTTGGTTTGTGTGTTTAAACTAGGTGTGGAATATGTAAAAAACTGAATGTTTGGAGCTGAAAGTGTGTTGGTTTGTGTGGTTGAAATAGGAAGTGTGGAATATATAATGGCGGATGAATTTGAGCACATGTTTTGATATCTGGTTGAAGTCTATAATTATGTATTTCGGTTTGCTCGTCTAATGACTCATACAGTGGAAGTTTCCGCAGTTGCGATGCAACGTTCAGTCCGAAGAAATGAAATGCATCTTCTTCCTTTCGAATATTTATATAGCAAACGAGATCAGCAGAAAATAAAAAAAACATGTAGCAAGTTTAATTTATTTTACTTCCACGGTTTATTTCATTTTAGTAATTCACGAAAACAAAGTCCGAAATCCTAAAAGGTTGCAAGCATGTGACCCCTGGGCTTACCTGAAGTAAATCGCGCAAATTCATTTTAAAGTGTCAAAGTGATGAAAATAATGTTTAACCTACACGGATCACGTACCACCCCCTCAGATACGTGTTGTGTTAATGTAAATAAAGTTTCTAGATTTTGCGTCATAATTAATCATGATAATATAATTTTAACAAATTTTTGTTATTTTTTTCGCTAAAATAATTTTTCTTTTGAACTAGTGATTTTCTTATAAAAATTATATTTCAGTTCTGTATTATATTTATTAAATATTCTTATAACAAAAAAGAAAATGAAATATTTCAATAATTTTATATTCAACATTGTAGTAAAAAATTATTTCTTTATTATCATATCGCGATGCACTTTTGCCCAAAAAATTAATAATTTTTTTAGTTTTATTGTTAAGTATTTTCAGAACATACTGTTTGAGGATGTAAATTACTTGAAAAAGAGACTATTTTACAACTCTTAGCAAAACTAAATAGAGCAGCTTTGACTAATATAACATTATAATATTTTTTATCGTGTAAACATTTTAACTTAACATTTAACTTAACTATTTTGCACAAAGGAATGCTACGATGTTATTTTTGAGGAATATAATGGGATTATTCACAATTAAATGAAACTACATGATGTAGTATTATTTCTACTATCTTTAATTTCTTTACCACGACCTAGGTTTCGTTGTATTACAACATCTTCAGGTGGGATATTAGCAAAAATAGATAGAAGATCTTTGCTAATATCCCACCTGAAGATGAAGATTTTGGGCGTCACAGATATATAAATTACATCCATTACTGGTCCTTTCCGGGGACATTTTCATTTAACTAAGGTCCTCTACTAGGAAAGTGAGTATTAAACAATTTGTTTGCTTCATTATTTTATGTATTAGGTGAGAGATAAGAGTCATGATAAATTGTGTTGTTAAATTGTGCTGATATGTTTATTTCTTTATAGGGAAACAGCAATCAACAAAAAATTAAGGAGATTTTTAAATTTATTGAATCAAGTTTTGTGTCGCTAGTTAAAACCTTTAAAATACTGCACTTTCATTAAAAATGAAATATCTTACAAATTAATACTCTACTATCGTGTTTGTATAGAATAAAGGGAAAAAATCGAAAAAAAAAGAATAACATCCCGCCATCAATTTTTCAGTTTATATTGTATTCTCCAGATATGTAAATAGTCTAACAGTATGTATTTTGTTAAATATACAACAATAATAGAGGTACTAATAAACTTATTACATGTATAATGATAATCAAAACAGTGGAAATGTTTATAAGTAGTGATTACGTCATCCTAACTCGAAATTGTGTTTGTTCTTAGTTTGTGTCACAACTTAGCATACGGCGGGACATCGTAAAATGACATTGACTAATATTTATTTTGAAAAATCTCATGTCTCACACAAACAAACACACACACACGCACACACACCCACATACAGACATAGATATACACATGTTCTCAAACAAATATATCCACGTGTTCCGTTTCATTCTAATTTCCATCTGTTACTCCCGGTTCGTTTTATTCAACATTGAAAATATTGTGTTTATTATATATATATATATATATATATATATATATATATATATATATATATATATACATATAAATATATATATATATATATATATATATTTACATATATTTATATATGTACATATATTTATATTTTTTTAGTATAAGTATGCCGATAGTTGAAGAACGTATCGAATGTAATTATCTCTCGTTTTTTAGAAATCCTGTTGCAACAATGCTGTCTATCCGATTACCGGTGTGAAACTTCCAATTTCTGCTTGAATTGCTTCCAATGTAAACAATTATCTCTGTGGGGAAATTATATAAGCTACTTTTTATCCTGCTCCATTCTTCGGGTCAATTCTTATTTGGTCCTGAAAAAGTACATAAACGGAAAAATTGCAACGGGCAACAGATTGCTGTAATTTTTTGAAAACTTCTAATAAGTAGCAACGCAATTCAAATGAGGTTCACGATCACTCCTTTTCATTCTTGATTTGTAATTGACATGTAATATAAGGTCTGGAAAATAAAGGCTCAGTATTTAATTTCCTTTAAAGATTCTAGATTACACTGCACGTTTTAATATCTCCTTGTCGCGGCACGTTTTAATGTCTTCAACATTTTGTCAATATGACCACGCGAGCAAATTCACTAAAAAAACCTAATATAAAATACAATCATAAAACCGTCGAGCACCGGCGCAAAAGAAATAGGGAATTTTCTCTAAACTACCTATAATATCATGATAGACATAAATCTAGATTTAATCAGGCATCAAACGACATTGAAATCAATTATTCATATAATTTTTCCACACTCCGATTTGCCACGTCTCCGACAAAAGTTATTAGATATAACCATCAAGCGATTAGCTTCTCCTCAACTCATAAAATACCGCAAATATTTGTTATAGAATGTAATGTATAAAATACTGCAAAAATATGCGACAAATACATGTTGCAGTATTTACTGCATAATAAACCTTTATAACACTGCATACAACAAGAAAAATACTCTTCACGCTACTTGCGTGGCTTATTTGTTATTTTTTTTCATAATTTTGATCTTCTCTCGTGTAAAAAAAATTGTTATCCTGATGTTTTCAGGAAAGGTCTAAAAAATCCCCACCTTTTCTAATCACTTATTATTTGTATCGTCCTCATTTATCCGTTTTGTTGCAAATTTTTTTTTTCTTCTTGGTTGTATTTATGATTGCTTTGATAATTTTTTGAATAAGTTTTATAATTTCACTATTTTGCAATTCTTAACAACATAAAGACTCTCCATAAATTTACAGCGATGAGTAGGAAATATTAGTTTAATAATATCATGCAAACCACGTGTATATAAATCTCTATGTATCAAAATAATAAGCAAGACCGATAAAGTGTATGTGGAAAATTCGAAAAACCCATAACGTTAATTCAAATTAAACAAAATAATTCTAATTTAAATTTATAATATTATAATGGAGTGTACTTATAATTTTTCGATATTTTTTAAATGCATGGTTGTAAAGTTAGAGAGAAAGAAAAATATTGCACATAATTTTCAAATTCAATAGTTTTCAAACGGAATTTAAAAATTAAAAATGATAAATTGGACTTCAATTTTGTTTTCAAAACTCTGTCCAGTAACATATTGATCGAAGGTGTACGTGAAAAATATTAATTATTTTTTTCATATCCCCAGGACAGTAACATTTAAATATTTATCCCCCGATAGGAAAGTAAACATTTATTTTTAAATATTGTACTGCATCAATATAAATATTAACCATTTGAAACAAATTGGAGATTTTTTAATTAGTAATAATAATAGTAAAGGGATAATATACCAAACGGTTTAAACTAAATTTTCATTTACCAATTCTAAGCCGCTCCTTTGAAATCTTACAACAAAGTTTTCTAACTTAAATATTTTTCAAGCCCACACGATTTATGTGTGTGTGTGTGTTTGGTAAAAAAGTGGCGAAATAAATTTTAACCATTGCTTCACCGTTTGAATGAGCGAAAAAAAAACTATTTTTATAATTTCGTACCTCGAAAGGAAAAACGGAATTTTTATAAGATAATTCAAGTGTCTGTCCGACATAGCCATTTATCTCAGAAACTATTTAATATAGAAACTTAAAGTTGTGCATAAAAATAAAACATATTAATATGGATGTATCCTAATAGCTTAAACCCAAAAATAATCATGTGAAAATTTTACAGAGGCAAACTAAACGCCCAATTTTTTTTTTAATTCTTATATAGTATGGGACTCAATTTCTATATATTGAAAGACCTGGTTATAAAAGTCTTTAATGATTGTTGTTTTTAATTTTCGTGTATAATATCGTTAGAGAAATACATACAATTGGCAAAAAATATGGTTCCCCTTTAATATATAAACTAATAAACCTAAAATTAGGAAAAAATATGAGTTTTTAGAAAACTATTAAATGCTGGGGAAAAATATCCAATGATGCTAGATACGATAATTATTGAATTATACTTTCTGTTTTACATCTTTCAAAGGTATAAAAGGCGACAAGTTATTATTTTAAATTATGAAATTTTTTTATTTGTAAATAGAAATACACCCTTAAATGTTCATAGGTATCTAAATGTGTACGGAATCTTACTTGAGCAAATTCCGCTTGTGCTTGACCGATTTTTATTTAAATATATAGATTTTGAATAGCCATATATGATTAAATACCAGTCTTCTTGACTTACTTTATAAAAACTTTTATTGTTATCATCGTGTGTCTTTACAAATAAAGAAAATACAAAACATTGTTAAGACTTAACTCCATTGAAACTCCTTTTTATATAGTCCTCTATTATATAGTCTACCAGATCTATGGCTACTTCTTTAAGGACACTACTCATTTATAAAAAACGAAATTTTTTATTGACACGATATGTCATCGAAGAATGACATCATCGCTGACACAAAGTTCTAAAATGTGCGGTATTATTTTTAATTTTAGGTCTGTCGTAAATTTTAAAATAGATAAGTTCTCTATTTTGACTGTAATTATTAATTTTGCTTCAATTTTTCATTTACATGTGGAAAAAATATAAAAAATTTAAAACCAATGTTTAAAACACTCATAAAACTGTTTAGAATTATAAACCATCCAAGAAATAGATGTAATCCTGACACTGCATTAAAGTTTATAAATATTTTTCCAAAAATCTCCCTATAATATAATCCCCAAAAATCTATCATATACTAATTAAAAACAACGTTATATACTAATTTCAATACAAAAATGTATAGATAAAATTATATGCAAGTACATTTATTGACTGAACGATTTTATAAAAATCGTAGAAAATATCTCAACGTATTATTGTAGACTACGTGTATTTTGACGTCGAACATTTTCGTAATAATCATCCTTCGACCACGAGAGGTAACGTTCAAACGAGGTCACGAAACAAAACACACCCTTATGTATATAATAAGTATAATAGTATACAAAAATATATGGGTCAATACACTTACCGATTAAAATACATCACCCTTGAAGAACGTACATGTACTACACAAGCACTAGTTAATTTACGCTGACTGAAGTTGTCATAACATTATGTATATATTTATAATATTTACAATACAGTTACACCTCGCTGTTTGAGGATTTTTTATTCATGCTTTTGAGTATTAGCGTTTCATGTTATTCCAACCTAAAGAAGCTAGGACAAGTTATTGACAGAAAATTGAGATTTCAGTAACATTTTTGTACAAATTTTATACAATGTCAGTGCAATAATCCTTCGCTATCCTTATATATACTACTGGCTGTTTGAATATTCTCGTTTCATGGTTTGAGTATTTCATAAATATCGGCCATGATAGTATTAACATAAACATAGGTCCTCAATATGATGACAGAAATAGATAGTAAAGAAAATGTTCTATCAATGAACAAAAATTTAAAAAATTACAGAATATGAGATATTCTTGTTGACCTAAAGGAGGCTGGTAAATATTTGCCGCACTTTACACTTAAAGCGTATTGAAGAATTGATGGCGTACATTAAGTTAATTATAACTCTGTTGTTATACATTTTTTTAGTGGTTTTATACTAAATATATAATAAAATCCATTAAACCTCTTTTTCTATTGGGTGACACCTAATGTCAAGGAGCTAACAAAAAACTGTTGTTCGCGATGACTTTTAGGAACTTAACCAACGAATAGCAATTGCATTAAGTTTATTTCATAATTTATCAGCGTACACAGTGAAGGAATACACACAGTAAGTTATGTTGTGTTTAGAAGCAATGGGAATATAGAGAAATTCAGAATACAATTCAAGATCATGAGCCAAGCAAAAGACTTAAGTTTTGAGTCCAGAATTGACATTAGAATTAAGTTACTCCAAGAATTCTTCAAAGTATTGAAAAGAACATATAAAATCTCTAAACACTTCAACTTAATATAATTTGCTACTTCCATCAACATCCGTTCTGGAAGTTATGGCTAAAGAATCGTATCTTGTCGATAAAGAATCGTATTTATCGCGTTCATTTACGATTTCCCCAATTACAAATTACTTACACATACGATTTTATTGACAATTCATCACAGAACATATTACGTCTCCCCACAAATGTCTCGTTGTCTCCGCTTCTTGGTCACGCACTCTCATAACGCGTCTCGCCGATGACAATCCGTGTGCCTATCGGAGCAATAAAACCAATAAAGGAGAGATAGCCAACCACTAGAATGACCGAGATATTCCAGTGAGTGATGCGATGACAGACTTTTATTTTTAGGGTGTGTACGTACTCAGCGCAGCAATAGTCGGAGAATACGTAGTTTGATGGTTTTGTACCTTCTACAAGAAATTCTTCTGACGTTTTAACTTTCCATCACTGTTTCATGTTCTATTGTTACCTTGTATTTTTACTTATTATAATAAATTTTCTAAGTATATATACATATCTAGAATGCCAAATACGTGACTAAATTAAATTTAAAATCAATCGAAGGCAACTTAACACGAATATAGTGTGTTAATTAAAAAATAGCCAAGTTAAATTAGTTGAGTGTTCGTTAGTCATGTGTGCGTAAGTAATTAAGAAATTTACGTTTTGCAAATCTTACAAATAAGGCATGAATTTTAAAAATAACCCTATTCGTAACCTGACTCTCAAGCCCTACCAACGAGCATTGCGTTATTAATTCTGGATATTCTAAAATTTTAACTTCTGCTCGCCCTTTTTGGTTTTCATGAGGATTTTTTATCTCTAGTTCAAAATATAGAGACAGGCTTAAAAAAAAAATTTAGAATATTTTTATCCTTTTAGTGTGCGCTTAAAAACGCACAAATAAGGTATGAATTCTAAAAATAACCCTATTCGTAGCCTAACTCTCAAGTTCTGCCAACGACCATTGCGCTATACATTCTGGATATTCTAAAATTTTATTTTCTGCTCGTCCTTCTTAAGCAACATGCTACATTCACGAAATACTTTTTATAGAATTAAATTATTAGAATTAGTTTAATTTTGTAGAATTAAATCCATTATCTCCTTTTGATCGAAAACTTTTATATTTAAATAAATTTTGCATAAAACTAGTAAAAAGCGACAGAATATTTTATAAAATTAAACACAGTTGTAAAGCCATGCTGCATTTATTTTCTCGACATACATTTGCACACTTATTTTATGGCACCTATTTTCTTGCGAAATGTGTTTATATAAAGGAAATGTAAATTTTATTTTTTATAGTTCATATTTCCAACCATTTTGATTGCTGAGCACGTAACGATGACAATCATAACGATTACAATTATCATTCGATAATGAAATACAAATAAACACAAAAAAAATCCAATTATTAGAAACACCATTTGAATGAATTACTGCCTCCCAGTTCAAATATTCTATTTATAATATCTGACAAATTTATTTCTTTTCCAAGTACGTTTCCTAGTTTTATATTACTTTTATTGTTGAAGTGGTATTGTGCCAACACAATGCCTCTTTTTGAAAAAATATTTTGTGATAAAAATATAATAAAACTTTTAATATTATAGGTGGTCTTGTAATTTCTTGATTCGTACCGACGGCTTCTGAAAAACAAATGGCCGATATCTTACTTTATAAAAAATTCAAAATTATGCTATGATTATAAGTAAATCTATTCATCATTCACTAGCATGTTGTCGGAACCTGACTATTAATGATTGCTCACGTTTCTCGCAACATTCTTTTTTTGCCCATATTACTGGAATTATTAAGATATTTTAATAATTCTTTTATAAAGGTTGTCGATAGTTTGCGGATTACTATATATGGAATAAATGGATCATTGTACAGATTATCAATGACAGTTAGTGCTGAAACCTCAAATGCATCATACAAAACGAAATGGAATTAAATAGATTCAAAGTATAGTTTCTTCTATTTTATGAGTGAATGTTTTGAAAATTAATATTGACCATGAAACTTAAGAAAATATATCTTTGCTAATAGATTGCCTGAGGATGTTGTAATATAACGAAACCTAGGTTATGGTAAAGAACTTAAAGAAAGTAAGTAGAAATAATATTATATCACGTAGCTTTATTTAATTTTGAATAATACATTTCAACAGAATTAATGCCAAATATATTCAATTAACAATACATGTAAACGCCAATGACTTTAAGTAAGACAAACAGGAGTTACAGTACCCGAATTTAAATTAAATACCAGAAAGTTATTGCTGAATAGCTGACACAATATTTAAAGATTTTAGTTATAGGAAATTCCTTTCGTAGAAATTTATAATGAATACAGATATTTGCTGCTAACAATTAAGTACCGCAGTTAATGACCTAAGAAGTCAAAAAATCAAGTTTATTTTCTCCGTGATAACGTAGACCATATTCCACCAAATACACTTATCAAAAATTACAGAGATTGGCTTAAGTTCTCCTAGCATATCCACTTTAGACTGATTCACCTGATATTGCGCCATCTAATTACCATTCGTTCAGATCTCTAAGCATTCACTGGTTGAATATTATGAGAATATGGGGGATCTTTAAAAGGACCACGTTACTTTGTTTATTTTAAGTCACCATATTTTGGTCTGAAGGTCTATTGTCACTGCCTTTTAAATGGCGGCATAAATGAAGATATCGTATTTACAGTTTAATTTCTTTGTGATATTTAGTGTTGATATTTTATTTCTAATACCCCACCTGAAGATGTTGTAATACAAGGAAACCTAGGTCGTGGTAAAGAACTTAAAGAAAGTAGAACTAATACTACATCACGTAATTTCATTTAATTTCAACCTTTATAAAGTGGTCACTAGTTCAACTTTTATTAAGCAAACGTTGGAAAAATGATCAAAAAATTATGTAAATAGTGAAATTATAATTCTATATTACTGAAAATTCATAATTTCGTAATAGTATCTACAACTTTAGATCTATGAGCACGAAATTTATCAAATGTATGTTTCATATTTAAGTCACGATTAATATGCGCCAAAATTTTAACGAAAAAGTATCTTGTAATACAAGCGGAAAACATTTTTTTCTATTTTCTAAATATTTTTTTATCTTCATGTTTTTAAAAGACATGTGAAATTTCGATGTACATTTTATTAAACTTTCGACTAAAATAATTTTAGTTAACTTGCATTAACAATTTTTAGAGTTAGTTTATCATTGCGCATTTTTTTTTGCTTTCCAATTAGCTAATTTCTTGAACCAAAAATATCAAGACTTGTAACATATCTTGATTTTATCTCAAATATCCTATCGAAAAAAAATAACTTGAGAAAATAAAATGAACTATGTATACTGTTCTAATCATAATATTAGGGACACAGGAAAATTTTTTGAGGTCTTTAAAAAAGCCATCTTGTTCAAAGTGAGAAAAATATCAGTAACTCTCATTCACTCGACAAACAACCAAGTACAATTATTCTTGCAAAGCTAATATTTGGAAAAAAAAAATATGTATATATATATATATAATTTTCGTAATGGTAAGAACTGCCAATTTCAATTAATCAATTAATCAATAAGTCAATTTGTATTCAAACTTAAAAAGACTGAATAAATAATAATATAAATGTCTAATTTTTTAATTTGACCCCATAGTTTTATGCGCGAAAGAAAAAGCATATAATCTATTTCCGGGCAACGATAATCATAAATCAAGATTTTGCCAATTGGATAGCAAATGGAATTTTAACCGGGTAACTTTGACGCAAATGGATTTCAGTATAGCTGGATTCCCCATTTCTGTTTTCTTTTCACAAAACGATTTCACTTCAAAATTTGTAAAATCTGAAACATAATTCTTTTGAAATCAAAAAAAATTTCATGTAAGACCCAAATCACAATAAATTGTAACCAATTGTATAATACAAGTTTCCTTTTACTTTTTAAATCTTAAATAAAATTATAATACAACGATTAGTAAATTTTTAGTAGTAGCTCTGTATTAAAAATGGTGGTATGATTGCTAATGTGTCTGTGTCGATTTTTTAAAAAACTAATTCTAAGGCAAAGTTACATTCCTGTGGTCGGGTAATATTATTTATAAATAAAATATGTAATACAAACATTTTTTTTTACTTTTTAACTCTTTAATACAATTGCCATATGAAGTTTAGTAAATTTTTAGTTGTAGTTCCATTTTAAAATCGCTGTTTGTAAATGAAATATATAATGCAGATGTGTCGCATTATATATTTGACTGAATGCAGCTGCATTGCATGTTTAAGACTTGAATAAAATTGTGATAAAAAGGTTTGTAAATTTTTAGTAGTATACCTGCTCTGAAAATTTTAGCACCAACTGTACTGTAGGATTTTCGCCACATTTTTTTAAAGAAATTCTAACAGCTAAGATATAATTTTAGTTACTGTTTCATATAAAAAACCATATTGCTTATGTAGAAAATATTATTCCAATGCGGAAAAATATTGTCTTATATCATTAACTTGACCAGAAACACAACCTTACAAATTTTCCGCTCCATGATTATGTCAGGAATGAAAAATTGGAATTAATGATATTTGGCGGCTTATACAAACTAATTTTGACATAAATTAATTCCTTTCAATGACTGATACATTTGAACAATTGTAGAAATATAAATTGTAACTATTAGGAATAAATGTAAAAGAAAGGGCACGTATAGCGCATAAAGCTATCTGCCAGTAATACCAGTTTTTGAGCAGATTAAGTAATCTCAAAAATAACATAAATTTATATATAGTACAATCTTAGTTCCCACCTTAACAATGTAATGATTATAAAATCTACTGATCTGGAGCCAGCACAACCAATCAACTTCGTTAAAATTGAATGCAAATTTGTATATACGTCATTTATGAATCTATTTAGTATTGTAAGTACATGGGAAGTTAAAATTTTAAATTTACATTATAAATTAAGTTGGTCCATAGCGCTAGCACTAACTTCAAAATTCGTTTTTTAAAAGATATTTTGTTTTTGTCTTGAAATTTTATAGTTAGGTCACACTGTTATTTAGAAAAAATATACAAATTTCGCTTTTACAATATTTCACTCAGTAACTGAGAGACACAAACGTCTCATTGTTGTCGCTAAGAGGGAAAATTGCGTTACTTGTCATATCACTCGTAAAAACGTGACTTCATTTTTTGCACGCGAACCCTTTAACTCATATGGAAAGGCCTATACATTTAATATTACAGACGTGTTTTATACATATAACACATATTTCCTGTTTTCCTGTTCCATTTTCTATTTTATATTGGAACGAAAATTTAATGTTATTTTACTACCCCTCCATCTTAAATTTACCCTCAAGAAAAAGGAACCATTTTGTTTTATTCACTTTTTCATTATTTGTGGTTAACCATATTCAAAAAACACTGAAATATGTATTTTCTTTTTTCAGATTAAGAGTCGTAATACAAATTATGTTGTAAATTCAATTATATCGAAATTCTCATATAAACTTCCATCTCCCTTTTTACACTTGCCATGTATCTAGGAATCTCCCAGATATCTAGAAATGAATAAATGATATATGTGTTAAAGAGGAATACTCACCTGAATTCGTCTTCACTAACAATACATGCATCTTAAAAATACACTTAACAGGCACGAAATTAATTATACATATGCTTAAACCGAATCACTGTGATAGTTTTAACATCAGGTTTTAAGCCCGCTTGCTATCATATGCGCAATATTTGAAAATCAAATCAGTCAGACAATATTGGATTGGGACAAGTAGTATTATTTCTACTCAATCGCAAAAACGCCCTTGGTGCAAAATTTCCCATGATAAATTCAATGTACAAAGTCACTTTCTCGCAGACGAATAATTCTATATAATACTAAGTGTACGGCGCGGTTTCTAAAATTATCGATAATAATATTGGAAATATCGAAAATTATATTATATATGTAAATCTATAATTATATTGGAAATGCTGCCCTACCCTGCTCCCAGACACTGAAAGCCTCCATTCCTTTCGCCAAATGACATCGGCCGTCAAAGTCTAGGGTATCTCGGCAGGATTATCCAAGGTAATCAGTCAATAAATAAACCAGTCTCTCTACCTTGCAGCCTTTAAACAGTGTTTCCTGATTTCTTTCACATTGTATCACTACTACGCTTCTACAAACGGTAATGATATGTAACTTCTAATATTTTTTCATGGAGGGGATTTCTAAATCAAAAACAATTTTTGAAATCAGATCCTGACTCCAAAGATTAGAAAGATCAAACAACATTTTTTTGCTTTGTGTATCAGTGTAGATTTATAGCAATTACATTTTGCAGTAGGTTTTTTTTCAAAAGGCTGACACTTACATTGATTACAGTAAGAATAGGATAAAAGGAATTGTATATTGTATCTGCTCAAATATTATTAGCTAACGAATTTTAAATTTTAGTAAATCGATCTCTTTTGATGAAAATTAAAACAATGCTGATTAAACCTTGTTTGGCATAGATATCTAAAAAAATATTTACTTTAAAAATGATCGTTGGAATAAATTACTACTGAGGTAAAGTCACAAACAAATATGTAAAGTATTACCAAGACTACCAAGCGATACCGACCAAGCGCTCCAGAATATTTTTATTTGAAAAAGCAATACGTAAATAAAGAAGAGAGACAAGAGTAAACAACTGCGTAAACAAAGTGGAGAGATATGGATTAGGACTTTGAAGACTCCCAAATACGTTAATATCTTCTAAGTTAGACACACATATATTTCTTTGAAGCAAAGAAAATTTTACGAATCCAATTTATTTAAAAAAATCTTGTGCGTACTTTTTTTGACATATTTTAAATTGTATATTCATTCATCAAAATAATATTACAGGAACATTTTGCATTGAATGCGAATAATGTTAACAGATGCCGATAAATTTATTCTTCATTTAGAGTAAAAGATTCATACAGTAACAATTATAATCGATATATGATCATAAGGTATATTTATAATTAACTAAGGTATTGAATAACTGATTAAAAATATCGTCAAAATACTCGAGGATCCTAGTCAAAAAATTTATCTAGTATGTATTGTAGTTTTCACTAAGAATATATTTGAAAATAATGCTTCCTTACTTAAAATAGGAAACATGTTCAAAAATTCAACGTTCGATCTTTAAAAACTTAAATTCGTAAGTTTATATTTACGAGGAAAAATTTTCTGCCCAGATAAATTTGGTAGATTTGTTTATGTTTCGATCTCATCTATTTTGGGGAACTGCATTTTAATGTCCCGTAAATCTTAAAAATTGCCTCCTTAAAAGATTGTTTCTTTGAAAGTTATCGATAAATATAAGTAGTAAATAAATAAACAAATAAATATTCCTGCTCCCGATCATGCAGTTAATTATTTTAAAAAATATTTGCAACGTGTCACAAATATTTACAACGATAAAATGAAGCCCCCACTTCGTGGTGGGGAGTTAACAACATTAAAATAAAATTATGCAACTGCTAATCGATAAAGGATTATTATTGCAACACATACCCATGTGTCGATGTGGTCGGACATGATATCAGATGTGAACAATAATTTCATTTAGTCAGCTTTAAAACATTAGCATGAAAAAATATATTTGGAAGGCCCTAAAACGTTAATGTAACATATATTCTAATCTACTATTTTCAACGTAATGAAATATTTTCTTACTAAGTCGAAACAATTCCATAATATTGACATTGAATTTAATGCAGGTAATATCTGCCTATAGAGTTTTCTATGTAGTTTAATTGATAATTCTTTACAACATCTCTCAAGAAAACTAATATTAATGTTGGAGAGTTGTAATAACAAATATATCAGTCGTATAATAACGAGATGTTTCCCTCAAAATTCACGTTTCTGAAGTAAATTAATTCGTAGATACGTCAGTTAACGTAATCTTTTATTTTCGACTATGTGTCTTTCCTGACGTATTACTATGCCACAGACTATACTATTACCGGATACCTGTTTTGAAACTTGCCCCATAAACTTTTTAGTGATTCATATATAATAAGATATGTATGTTGACAAATGGTTTTGAGTTTAGATGGACAGTATAATTAAGTACTAAGAAAATTTAGAATATCATAAAATCAGAAATTCTTGCCCAACTTATTTGTCATAAGTAATCGCTAGTGTGAACTTCCTAGTACAATAAATATTTAATAATATCGAATATACTGAAATGGATTGAGACATTTTTATGATGTATATGTTATATAATATCGCGAAAACTATGATGTCTACAATTATCGTTATAACTTTTCTACAACATTTGCGTAGGTTTCTAAAAACTCTCATCTTGTTCATAATTTTAGGTTCATTTATTTAAAAGGAAGACACATTTTTTTCATATTTATCAATATATCTCTGAAGACATACTACTTGAAATTGTGAAAAGAAAATTTGAGAAACTCATGACTAAGCCTTTCGAACCCGATCCGACACGACTTATAGAATTAAAAACAATCGGGTGCATAATTTGCTCCCCTAAAATTTGTACATAAATATTTTTGAGTGTACTCGTAGCTGTTGGGATGTTTGCAGGTTATTTGGTTAATTGGCATTATAACCCGCACATATCTTTGCTAACCATCTGTCGCAGCCAGTTTTTGAGGAAAACGGTAGAAGAGCAGACAGAGGCCAGAAGCTGCATCCGTTTGAGTCGCTAACTGATGTTTAGAAGAATTTTAATAATGTGCGATCATATTTCCATTTGACCTTGCAAATGTTATTTGTTCCTTTTTTTGACTGTTTTAAGTTTACACTCATCACTCCATTTGGTTACTGAAAACTCGGTTGTAGATTTTCATGTACTTACAAATACTTACATGTACTTACATCTAATTTTTATACATCTTGTTTCATTATTTTAATTGTAAAATTAGTCATAATTCATCTTTCAGTGGATGGTAGTGAATTTCACAAAACCTAACAAGTAATTATAAAATTGAGACAAAGAATTCTAGAATATCTGGAAATTTTAGGTAAGACTCGAAACCCTTAAAAATTACAATAAGGAAAAACATGAGGAAAATAATTTATAATATTGATTAAAATATAAAGCATATTTTCAATTCAAAATGAAACTTTAAATGACACCAGCACAGTGTTTAAACTCAATTTACAAATAAACATTTGAAAATCAGATCATAAATCGTTTTTCTCCCTTCACTTGTATCCTGTATAACTTCCTGGAAACATACTTATTGCAAACAGATTTCCTACAAAAAACCTAAAAGATCTCAAGTACCACGAAAATAGAAGCTCTCACAATTTCGAAGGAAATTTATTACACAAATCATCATGAAGCCGATATTTGTCATAGACCATCTGGTTCTCTACGAAATGTGGTCGAGAATTATAGGAATAGTAGATTTGTCGATAAGAAAAATGGAAACCGTAGGAAAACGAGAGGTAAAACTCCGTCGATCGAATAGGAAAATAATGTCACTTTATTTGCCCAATGACTCTCGAGCCCTGTCGTGAAAAGGAATAATATTTTTTTAATATTTATTATGGTACATAGAGCTGGATATTGGTGAAAGTTACAATATTTTTCATTTGTACTGAGACGTAATCGAAGGATGAAACCTAATCGGGATCTTTCAAATGAAATATGATAGAACATGAAATCTGAAACAATTCGTATTTTTTTGTTCAAATTAATTTTCTTAACTACTTAAAATTTTTTACATAAACTAGTTTTCCTTTGTTTAATTGAAAGAAAATTTGCATCATATATTTGTTTTATAATAAATCGATGTAACAAAATGTCTCCAATTGTAATTTTTGCAACAAACCATTTTTTAAACAAAGTTTTTTTTAGCTTAATTCGTTTCTTCCGTATGCAAATATTTACTATTAAAATATTAACCAATATTTGTAATTGTTACAAGAGAACGACCATTATAATTTTTAAATATTTTGATTTTATAAATACTACTAATAAATTTATATGCTGCTTCGATAGCCTTTAATTAATTAAGGCACATTATACCTCACTAAGATTTATGTAAAACATTTTCCATTTTACGGATGACCTTTCCTTGATTGTACCGTAATAACTCCCTTCAATTGCTCAAAATAGTAAAAAAATAAATTATACAACTATGCTGCACAAATATTCTCCTGAAAGTTTGACTACCGAGTTTATAAAGTATTTGTATTATTAGACTAGGGGCAGAGTAAAGCATTGCACATTGAAACCGCGTCACCCAATTTAAATTTTATTAAAAAAACGATAACGAGATAGTAAGATTTATTGGCTGGGTGCGGATTGCAAAGAATGCATTTCATATATAATTTAAAATAGACAATAAGGAAAAATTTGCAAATGATCTCACTGAAGTAGTCATTTTTAAATTACTGACGTAATAAAACTATTGAAGCGCACGGACAGGCGGCACTCATATCGAGCACTCCGAGAATAAACTACGGATATAGTATAGAGAATGAAAACATTTGTTTTCAAAAAAGTTATGTTTACTTTCTCTTAAAAAACAAAGTAATTATAAGTGGGAAATGGTGGTTAGATATATATTTAAGACACTCCTTAATTTCAATCAATGGAGCGATTTAAAAATTAAACCATTTTTAAGCTGTTATAACTTTGAAATCAGTTTTTATTTTATTTTCCCTTAAAACTAAAAGGACTGTGGATAATTGGAATGCTATTTAAACGTAAATGAAGGAAAAATCTATTTATACTTATTTTGAAATTGCTTAATTTCCATGCGGTTATTTGTAGTTTATTACGTGCATTAACCCGTTCGGCTTGGGCCGTCCAAAAATGGGACATTGTACACAGTTGCAGTTTTTGTGGTTTTCTGATATACCTATGATATACACTTAATTCATTAAAGGGGTGCTCAACGGTTTAATTATTGTCAAGTGCAGAAATGTATGGCGTATACTTGAAACAGAAAAACGCTTACAATATGTAACTTCGAATGATAATTGTCCATGTATATTACGAAACTTTAAAATTAAATTGTCATGTATTTACTTTATAATATTAATGAAGATTTAAACTATTTATACAAACAAAGAAACAGATGAAACGTTTAAAAATTATTTATTTCGTCTTTTCATTCCACTTAGAGTCATTCATATTTATGTTTGTATTCCTATTTATGTAAAATGCATAGTTCTAACTATTACTATTTTATTATTGATACTAATAAATAAAACGGGGATATTAGTTTGTTTGTTTCATCATGCTAATTTCGGAAATCACGCAGCCTTAACTCTTTTTTGTGATTAGGAAACTACAGGAAAAAAAATAAATAAATACATTCATGTAAACTATGGATTAATCCAATGAATATAGAAATAAATAAAATATAGAGAATAAAAATTAGTGTCTAGATCTATTGTCTACAATACCACAGACAGTAGGTAATATTGGAAACAGTCGACATTGAAGAAGAATGCTGCGTATACAATGGACTGCAAAAAAAACAAATAAATCCATACTGGATTAACTTCAAATTGAGACAAAATTATCGACCACCTGTTACCAACAAATTTCCTATTACTTTGGCTTTCCTATTACCTTGTAGATAGCCTGTCAATCTGGGTATTACGAAAATCTGGTTTCATTAATGAAATAAGTATGTAATATATCTGTAAAAATGACACTACAAGCAAACTTGATTGATTTTCTTATGCAAATTGATAGCTGTCGCTACCAGTAAACTCTTGGACCCTCTCTCTTTCAATCATTTATATTACTAATATCCTATATATGCAATTATACCTGGAAGTATGAGTTGCTATTTGTAACAAAACACGTCTCCCGATCCACGCGTTCCCTTTTCACAATTTCTCTCAAAAAATAAATGCAAATAAAATATTTGGTAGCAAGTTACAACGCCTTTTATAATGATTAATGTACGTTATGAAGATGAAGAAAAAGTTCTTACACGAAATTCTATTTACAGGATATAAGTCAAGTTCATACTCAAATAAATCTTCACCATTCCCAAAAAAGGTACAAGGGTACCCAAAAGAAGATCCTTGCTAATAACCCAACTGAAGATGTAATACAATGAAACCTAGGTCGTGGTAAAGAAGTTACAGAAAGTAGAAATAATACTACAACACGTAGTTTCATTTAATTGTTAATTGTGGATGTAAAGCTTCCTTTCAATGTAATTCTTTTATAATGCGTATTACAATACAATAAATATTCGAATACAATGAATACGCATGTGTTTGCAAAACAAATGTTTGTCGCATTAGTCGTAAGTTTCAAATAATTTAATTTCGCAATTCCGACGAATACACATATGTATCATTATTTTGTTATATAAAACTACAAAAAACTCAATGATTTATGTTATGTTAAGTCTTGAATAACACAATAAAACAAAATTAGTTTCGTCAATAATAGATTATAATAAGTCTAAAGCGCGAGGTAGCGGGCTGAGGGTGTTGAATATTCAAAGTATGGAGATTTGTAAGGAAGGAAGATTAATCTCAAAATCGCCAACTCTCAAAATTGACGAAAAATCCAATATACTCGTTAACACTTCGACAAACGTTTTTATTTCACGGTCTATTTCTTTATAAAAAATAGATGGGACTTCAGTCCATCGAAACTCATGAAATAAATTATTCTGTAAACGAATTTCTCTTTGCAAAATATTGATGGAAGGAATGTTAAAAATCTGTGGAGACTATTGGAATATCTCCCCATCTCAATGCCCATACATAATAATTTAATATTACCTCGATTGGAGCGTACCGTCTAGTAACTATATGATGAGAAAATCTCATTTACATTGAACAATTTTTCATGTACAACACTGTAACGCTTTTAAGAGAAATTTGCTCTCCAAATTACACTTGTTTTTTAATATTAATATTTCCCTAGTGTGTAGAGCGGTTTCGATGGTCTAAAAGCATCTAAATTGACCAAAACGATTGTATAATTTAGAGTAATCAAACTAATTAAACAAAAAAATACGAGAGTGGAACAAAAACATTCTTTTAGTTTATGGAGTAATCTTGTTGCCAGAGTATTACTTAAATTGCAGCAATATTGTATTCATGAAAATCATCTACGTGAATTGAACGGTAATTAGGTGCCACAAAAAAGAGCTTTCGGAAACCTTATACTAAGCAATCAGACGAGGCAACGAGGAGAGAAATTAAATAAATTGGAACGACAATTTTATCCTCTTTTTAAAATTAGTTTCCGAAAAAATAGGATTTGGTTTCAATTACAGTAATTATTACCTGGAGATTGGGTTTTAATAATTGTAGTTATAATTTCAAAACATTTGTTTTTGTTCATAATTAGAATACGTATTGAATTCTTTTAATCTCTAATTCCTTTAAATCCCTTATTTCTTTTAATTCTCTACTGCCATTCTTTTAATCTCAAAATCGACGAAAAATCCAATATCGAGTATATTATTATATTATATATATATTATTATATTATATTATAATATAACATTTCAACAAGCGTTTTTATTTCACGGTCTACTTCTTTATAAAAAGTTTTCAAATTCTATTTAAATATCAATTTTTTTAGGCAATTGGTATAATTTAAAGTATTGGTGTAATTTTAATTGACTAAATATAGTCTAATTTAAAGTTTTTTATGAAAAATTGCAGATATTTTATTTTTCTTCAAATTTTTATGTGACCGTAATCACGCAACACTTTATTTGTTAGCTTTTTCTCTGGTTACGTTACAACACATTACAAGTGTCAAATATATTTTATTGCATACCTGTAGTATGCAATGAATACAACGCATACGTTCAATTTGCAGTATTCAAAAGTATATGAACTGAAAAATACTGTTGTATTTAACTCATATATTTGTCATAAAAACTTAATTGTAAGAAGATAAGAGGTTATTTACATAAGATCTTGTATGTAAGCAAAAAGCCGCGTAGGTCTTGAATTGCACGTGTTTTTAATACTTGAGTAAAAAAGAATCTGACTTTCACAAGACAATACTTAAAATATCAATCTCCCTAAGTAATGGATTTCCATCAATTTGCGTAACCATAATAAACTATTAAATACATTTAATTCCGTTAACTATCGGAATTAATAAATACATATTTTAAAAGTTTTATTTTTTGCTTTGCCTATAGTTTTTTAATATTAATTTGTATTTGTAAAGCATTACTTGTTCGCACCCCCCCCCCTCACCTTTCCCATTGCTACGTACCGCTGCTATATGCTCTTGTTGCTATGTGAAGGTGCGCTATTTATTTTCAATTTGCATCAGGGGATATTTTCCATATTTATTATCAGAAGAGATTTAATACACAGATTTTTAGACAATTACATTTATTCTTGGGAAAACGGGTAACGGAATATTACATGGCGTTTAAAGTGTTAATAATATGAAGTTCGAAGAAAATCTAACAACGAAAATCTGGTTAGTTTATATCCGATAAAATTAGACATACTCTCATAATTCTAATAACGTATTCATATTTACATTTCTGAAACGTTCAGAACAATTTCGCATTTGACTGTGATTTATTTTTATTTCCGAAAATATTATATGCCCTATTATATCTATACATACATATAATAAAACAGCATAGACCAAGTCTATGTACGCATCACGTATAAACTGAAGTTTATTGAAAGAATATAAATTTTCTTTCCGTTAATTATGTTTTTATTAACAATTTCTTCTAGTCAACCTACGTAAAATAAGAAATATTGTGTAAAATACAATAGTTTATGTGTGAAAGTAAATGAATCAATAATGGCGAAAAACATAATATAAAATATGTACTATAAGTATAAAACACAAAAAATGTTAAAGCTTATTATCATCTAAGTATTTATCTTAAATAAATTATATTTTATGGAGCCAAATAAATCCAAATTCCAAATATTATTAATATCTCTTAACATTCAGTTTATCCCTGGATATTATGGTCAAAAAATAATATACGAGTAGATACAACATTTTTATTATACAACTTAAAAAATCAATGTAAAAATCATAAAACATGTGATTTTATGGAGAAAATTGTTCTATTTAATGTTTTACGTTCAAAGTTAATTTGAAACATTTAGAAAAAAAAGACGTTTACTATTTACTCTTCATAAAGTTTTGAATAATCAATCTTAATAATACCAGGACAAGATTAAGGATAATCAAAGAATTTATTTACATAGTTTCAATTGACTGACTTTAAAAATAAAGTGATAAGTGATAATAAATACAGCGACGAAATGCAAATAATTTAATTTTTTTATATTTTTTTACTTTAATCGTTACGAAAGACCTACGTAACAGCTTATTTGTTATTTACAACCCTACTGGCAATAACTGTATATATTCTATTGCACATCTCTTATTATTTCTTTTTAACGTAATTTCAGTAGATCTGGGATATTAACTTGGCTAAAATAAAATATGACCGAAGTAAATTCAATTAAACATAAAAGCAAAACATCAAGTTTTTGTCGAAATATCATGCAAATGTATGACGTGCCTTAATTGAGGACTCGAAACTGTTAAAACTATTGTTATTATGGCATGAAAAATATTTATACGTAGGATCTAAATTTTTGTATTTAAAGTTCGCATAATCAATTGTTTTGTATTTAACGTTCGCATAATCAATCGATCAACCAGTTTATGTTTCATAATTCAAACGTTACGGATATATTACCACTTTTATAATTTTATTTAAATAAAAGGAGTTCTAAAAGACCAAAAAAATGGTTTTGTAAAATTTATTAATTTTTTTAATGAACGAAAAAATCAAGAACTTTAAAATGACATCCACAAGCATTTTGTGTTTCAGCTCAATATAGGGGTCGACTTCGAGCGAATGTATATTTTAAATTGTGTTACGCATGTCCAACAAGGTATCATTGACGAGAAATGTTTTAAATTTCGTATCAAACACATTCTTATCACGTCATCTATGCTAATGGCATTGACGTCTATGTTATTGGACATATCATGTCAATGTTTTAAATGTTTCTAAAATAAAATTATACTTTTTTCACACTGATATTGGCAACAGAATTTCTACACTCAAAAATGTCGTACTGGTCATAAAATTACTCATTAAGTTGTTGGCATTAATTTGTAATAAGGTCAAAAAAAGTCTGAACTGTTGTTATTTTACTTTTCCTAATTTAATTTTTTTCATTATCATTTTAAACTCTTACACACTTGCACCAAGGTAAACGTAATAACTTCTTACTGCGAAATGACAAATAAAATTACAGGAAGGGTAACACCATTTACGTCACTTTATTTGGACAGAAGTTTGAAAGGGGCATCCATATAAACAGCATCCATATACCACACACATATACCCTGTATTTTGCTTATACCACACACACAGAAAGACACACACTTTTTTTGTAAAATTACTTAGCCTTTCCGAAAATTATGTCATCAAAAATTACTTTAAAATATGTACGAATGATTTGGAAGTCTTGGTAAATTGCTACAAAAAACTTATTTGATATTTAACATATTATTGATTTATCAAAAACAGAAAAAGTAAGATATTTGAACATATTAAATAAATTATGGAAAAAGCGGAATTAATTAATGAAGGAATTCAAATAATTAAAAAATGTGAAGACTATTCTTGGGGAAAAATAGTTGTATTTCTATTACTTAAACTGATCTTTTTTTATTATAAGGAATAGAGAATCAATAAAGTTAATTATAGAAACTAACCATAAAAATAAATTAAACAAAGCTACATGACATTATATAATCCCCGGTTACAGATTTAAATTTAAACAACAAGAAAGTCTTATCTCTCATTTTAATGTTTATCCAATGCCGTAAAAGCTATTTCAGGCGAAAGGAATTGCTATCTAGTTAATTATACAGTTTATTTAAAAAAAACGGTAATTGCAGATTAAATTTTTTTACTTTCTAAATTAATTCGCTGATGCTTAAAACTAACTGATAAACACCAACGAATAGATTTAAATACAATTTCAATGTATGATTTCTAGATATATTTACAAAAAGCACAATTCAATCGAAAGTTAAGAAATATTACTTAACGCTAGAACTAAGAATTTCATTTTTCTCCTCCATTAAATCTTTAAGATTCCGAAACGTTATACATTTTATTGTTTCGGATACTGTGAACTGGAGCGGATATACTGGTCACTGGGAAAATCATCGGAACTAGTCAGCTGTGTAGTTTCTCGTAAATTTACGAGTCTGTTACATTTTGTGTGCTTTAGTTTCTTATTTAACACTCGCCATCTTTCTATTAAACGGTCCAGTAAGCTAGAACAAATTTACAGAAAAGAAATCTGAAGAATTAATTTGGAATTTTTGATTAGCTTATACTAGTGTTTTCGCTCAATAAGTACTTTAGTCTTTTAGCTTTCTCGTGTCCTAAGATTTTACATTTGAATATTCGTGAAACAATAATTTTAAAAGCCTCATGGAATATGGCACAACATAAAATATTCGAGTGAGCAATTTAGTACAACGATGCCCCACTATACGAAAATATTCCTCAAATATTTTTGTGATTACTGTTTCATGTATTTTGCGTATATGAACCTTTCTATCTATTCTGGTTTTATACGAAAAAAAATATAATCCTTACAAGAGGCAAAATAAAACTGTCCCCCTTAAGGCCTATTTTCAGCTTCTACCAGAGCAATAACAATAAACTGTGCCCGTTAATACATTTATTGGCAATGATCCATATTAATTTGTGTCGACTTTTATATTTTTAAATCAAAACTCGAACCTTCTCGGTCGTTTTGACTCCCTGACAATGCATTTATACTTACGACTATCAAAAAAACTATTAGCAATAGTAATGAATCCAATTTCTTCATAGTCATTGTATAAACTTCCATAATCCGGTAAAATTATCAATTAGTTAAATCTGGGCATATTATAAAAATTAAATCTGACGTTAAAACTATAGTCAATTGGGAAAAGAATGTAAACGATTATTTCGATCAATGCAGTTTTTGTATTCAGTTTATGTTTGTACTTTCATCAAAATGATGAATGTATTGCGTTAGCATCCAGGACGAGAGGGGGGGGGTTCATAAATTTGGTTATGGAAATTGTTTCGAAAGGAAATGTCAATAGATAAGTACTGATCACGATGAATTCTCTGGATACGTATCAGTATGTGTGTTATGAAGGCTTAAAAACCTTATGGAATCATCTGATTGACTTTGAACCTTTTCTGTCATGAGTTATCAATGCAAAAATTAAAGGAGAACTAATTGGTCTAGAACATTACGGAACAAACTGTAAGCTATCAGTTGTGATCAATGGACGCTAACTTTTATTTGTGGTTATAATCAGAAAAGTATTTTTAAAGGTAAAGGGAATAAACTAATTTTTTTTCGATGCACTAAAAATGACTAGCAAATCGCGCACGTGCACTACGTAAAGATAGCTGCTGCGTTAATGTCATTGCTATGATTATCTTTTTGACCACTCAGATTATAGAGTTCATTATTTTTTGTTATACGATGGACAAGCTTTTTTTGAAGCAAAATCATTCAATCCTGCTAGTGATTTAATAATAGGTTGATCGAAAAATTTTGACTGTCACATTTTCATTAGTGTGATTTACGCAGGACATTTTGATAAAAGTTTTTGTTGGTGCATCTAGAGCATCTTTTTGCATTATTTTATTTTCAATTCAATGTTTTTTTGGTACTATCTCTAGGTTTTTACATCTAGTAATTGTGGATATAACATGTGGTGATACAAATTTCATTTATACCGGAATGTAAGTGGGCGTAATCAACATTATCAATTTTTACCCGATAGAGGCAGAGGGAGGGTTATGACTTTCACAGACTATGTTTGTATATATTTTATGTTTTCATTTATTTTCTTTCGTAGTCGGGTTTTAGTTTTTCTTCTCATACTTGGTTGATGTCTTGTTGGTGAATGTCAACATAGTCAGGGAAAAAGTCACCATTCTCGATGCTGCCGTGACGGACTCTGGGAAAACTCTTAAAGTTACACTAACACAGTATTTGCGAGAATTGTAGATTTTAAAAAGGTATGTAAAAGTATTATGATAGCATATACCATAGTTTTATATAAGAAATGTTGTCTTTATTTTTATGTGAAAAACATTGTCTAGTATGAGTAGAACTTCCACTATGGGAGTTTCGCACCCATTTAGGCACCCAAATATTTCTAGTGAATTTTTTACAAATATTAATTTTACAAAACTTAACTACGTAGTCTACAGTCTTTCACAGGCATATTTCTAAAACGATATTATCTAATATAATTGCTATAACTTTCTGGCAAATTTTTGGTCAGATTTTACCAACCCTTTTTCATGATTTTTGTTTCAGTAGTTTCTTAAATTAAGGGTGAGTTGTAAATAACCTTTTCCACATATTTTTTAAATGTGCAATTCAAAATTTAAAAAAAAAACTTATTTCTCGCAATAAACAATTCCAAATCATACCCTACATGATATAAATTAAAAAAAATTGCATTATAGTACGGTTTTTTTACTTTTTTTATACACCTCACATTTCAAATTGTTGTGAAATAAAGAAATTAGCTTTAGGAAAATGTCATCACTCTTCATTATATTCTACGAATATAATAAAGTAATATAATAAAATAGTAGACGAACTGTAAAATATATTTCTCAATAAAAAAGATTACATTTTTTGCATAAATTTTATATCACATATATATGTTCGCTATATCGCTAGACATATCTTATCTTACTCTACAAATATTATTTTGAAATATTTTTAAAGTAGACAAAAAATCGGTACAATTCATCTCTTGCTTGCACATTATACCCCGTTTGAAGTAAAATTATTTTAATTATCATAAATCATCACTAATACAAAAGGCCCTGAATATTGTGTAATACCTAATATAATAAAATATGAGACATATTTATTATCTTGAAAGCTATGACATCTAGGATCATCGTCATAGTTTTTCCACTACCTATACATAGATTTCTAAAAACTCTGTATTTTTATAATTTTAAGTTAATTCTAATTCTGGCAAGAAATTATTCTCTGTTATCGTAACGCTTCTCTGTCATCGTAACGTAAATTAGTTTTCACGGGGAATCATTGTAATTCATGCATTAAGCCGATAGCATTATCATGACTGAATCAGTTACGCCGTCTTGAATGATAAACTATTTAATTTATTATTCGTGTGCAAAAATGTAAAACAGTAAGTCATAATAAGGTTCCGCATCTAGAAGAACAAACCTGAACTAACAAACTCGCGCACTAGTCAGCGTGTTTGGCAATTTTTCTCAGGAACAATTCGACGAAGAAACTTAAAGTTAGACGTATATATATATATATATATATATATATATATATATATATATATATTCATATATTTTATTAATTGCTTTATGTAATTTATATATTTTAAATTATATACACAAATATATTTTAAAATTAGAAGTTTTCACTTCTATCCTATTGTTAAAATTTTTTAGGCTAAAAGATTTTTACGTATTATATTAAAAATAAAAGAAAATTCATTCCGTGATTCAAACCCAGTAGATCCGAGATAGAACTTTAGTATTTTACTGCTGTGTTACTTTTTCAGATATTTAAAATTTTATAAAACCTTTTGATAACAGGTACTTATAAATTTATCTATTCTCTCCAACTACCAAGTTTTAACCGATTGCCTCCAACAGACGTTCTCAAATGACATGATTATATAATTCCGTAAAACGACCCTCGAATAATTCCAACGTTAAAGTTGGAAATAAATAGTATGTCCTCTGTTAGCCACGCGGCACAAATGAAACTTCTTCCAAAGTTTAATTTTAATTCCTTGAATCTAATCAAAAAGACAGGCTTAATAAAATCAATTATTAACACTGCAATAATGGTCAGGTTCTTTGATGACCATTATTTTAATATAATTTTTATAGATATCCCGTTAACTTGAGTATTTATGCTGTTGAAACAGTTATTAGGTTAGTTTATTAATTTTACGAATTTTATTTCTAAATGGAACAAAAAAATTATTTCGACTTCCAATAATTCAAATAAAAGTAGATATAGCGTCGTCATTTTGATTTCGTTTTAAAAAGGAAGGATGAAACTTTATGTGAATACCGCTCCGATGCCGCTGGGCGCGACGTTGCGAACAGCGCACGCGTAAAATGAACCCACGAATCTCCACTTATGGATCTGACATTTGCAAAGGTATTCGAATCATTTCAAGGCCATATGTATCCTATCTTTCACACTACTCACAGAGTAGTGGTTAAATAAATGTAGGCTGCAAATGATTCAAAACAAAAAATTTATTTAATGTCAATATACTATACGTGACTGAACGTTTTCACAAAATTACTGCGCCATTGTTCAATACATCAATTTATTTTTTTTGGCTTGACTTGGTTTATTTTGGTATTAAATTAATATGTAATTTCTTTTTTTGCCTTTGCAAGAATAAATAATAAAAAGATTGCGTAACTGGATTGATGTAATATACTCTTCTTTAAATTAGTAGGAAATTGTAAATTAGTAATTGTAATTTAGAATTATCTAATTTAGTACGAAATTGTTTTTGAACATAGTACTATTCATTTATTATAATAAAAACTGTTACTCGTGAGTCGATATTGAAAAGTACAAAGCTTGAATTTATGTCACTACACAGAAACAAAAAATGGATAAAACTAGATTGACAATTATAACACCACCCCTTTTATCGATCGTGTTTTGAAATGTTATAAAAATGTCTCAAACATCCCTCCTAGGACCTGTAAAGAGCGTGGCATCAGGTCAGTTAACAATCGAATTTCGCCGAATAAAGGCCACACAAAGTATTGTCGGCTTATTGGGAAAAACCCGTATTTTCATATCCTCTAACTTTATGAAAATTTAAAACTGTTTTATACACTTACTACACTAGCTGGTAATACCAGAACGTAAGAACATGTTCATAATATTTTGTTCTTCATATATAACAGATAAAAAATTTCAACTGAACTTATAAGTTTTTGAAATTAGATAGACTGAATGAAAATTTCACGAACAGAACTCAAATTTCTCTTGTTCCATAAATTAATTTTAGGATAAAATGTAATCATCTATTACATGATAAGTTTCCAAAGATTTGAAGATGAAAATGTTTATTTCACGTATAATCCTCATTTGAGATGAATTTGGATTATTAATTCCTGTATTTAATATTTAAGTGCTAGCATGGAGTTGAGTTGAGCATGGTGGATATAAAATTCATACTTGTACAATTATAGATGTACATTCTCATATATTTCGTACACACTAATACTAGGTATTTTAAAATAGTGCACTTTGTGCACCTAAATAAGAAGTTCAATTGATGTTTTAAAATAAACTGTCTGAGCCGAGTTTACCTGATTCAGCGTCACCGACCTGAACATGACTCAGCGTTTCGTTCACTGTTCTGAAAAAGTGTGCAGATGCGCCTAAAGAAGTTTTCGCTTAAAAAATCGACTCTTTTTCGAACATGTCGCCGTGATGTACATATTATCACACTCTTGCTTATGCTTATGGTTTATACCTAATGGGATGATTATTTAATTCCAAAAAAACTGTTGATATATTATACACACACACACACACACACACATATATATATATATATAGATATATATATATATATATATAGATATATATATATATATATATATATATATATATATATATATATATAATGGAGATAACAGCTAGATCTTTATTATGAGAATTGTTTATTGCACAATCGTTCCATTAGGTAAACGGTCATAAGCGTAAGTAAGAGCGTGATAGAAAATATATAAAAAAACAACGCGACGACATATCAGCCGACGGCTCTCTACCAATTTACTTACTTTTACCAATTTGTTTGTACTTTCTTTTACCAATTTGTTTATTTTCGTTTTTGTTTACATGTGTTTTCATTACGAAGATCCAATTTTTTACATGAGAATATTATTATTTAGTGACTGGAATTTTTTTCTCTTTTTTACGTCAGAGAAACCACACGACATTATTTATGAATACGCCTTTGCCTGATTTGTGAGTAATATTCTTTATTTAAATTAAGCATCTTTATAATAGAGCACACTCATTGTGTCATTACCCCCAGCTTATATCATTCCTAGCAACGTTGTCAATTAATTTTTGACAAGTCGGTTTGAAACTTGTTTCAATGCATTTGATATAAATAACATTTCTGCCTAATGTGGTGTAGTTAGAACATAAAAAAATAGAGCACCCTAATTCTTATACTGTCAGTTATCTTGTAATTAGTAAATTATGATATAATAATTAAAATATCTGGTCAATCTTCTATTACACAAATAATAACAAATGGCATCAAAATTTGTGGCCAAAATTCTTTTAATACCAAATCTTCGTCTAAATGATAAAAGTCAACGTTGAAATTGTGTCGTATGTATGCGTCCCAAGTATATTTGAATTAAAGTTTACCATGATCATGCTTGTATGATGAAGTTTATACGCGTCTAATATGGATATTATAGAATAAAAAAGATTACGATGGCAACTAAGTTTATATCTTTCAACTACTGGTTTGGCTAAAAAGAGATATAAATATATCATACTTAATCGAAACTAAATAAATAAAAATTAACGAGTAAAATTCTTTTAACTCAGACACGGGTGCAGCTGAGCTTTTTCAAGTGAAGTAAATGCCAGAATAGATAAATATTTTGAGGCTGGGAAAAATTTAATTTTATAATTACTAAACAATTACATAAATACTAAACAAGTGTCTATGATTGATGGAAGGAATGAGGGAACGATGCATCTTCATGACCAAACTTTCCCAAAATTTGCAACGTATTATACAAGAAACATTGAGACATCAAAACGAGGTACTGTTATAATAGCCTCTTTGATGAAATGTGATTAAAATTCTTTTTTTACTGCGACGTTTCAATCACTCCGCAGTGTAGTCTCATATAAATCTACAGCAAAATATATGCAGAAGAAAATTAAAATATTTAACTTTGTAAAAACATCCTTAGTAGTAAAAGTGTGTAGTATAAACGAAAATTATTAATTCTAAAAGAGGTATAATTTGAGACGAATTTATTCCATTAATTAAAAAGGCTTCTAACATCATTTCGGAGTCTTTAAGTTTTGTGATTTAGCTAGCGGATCGTAAAATTTGTAATAATAATAAACCACAAAATTCTTGTCCATAAATTTATACACGAACTTGCATATTAATTGAGAAAACATACCATTCTCTTTTATAATTACGCTTAATATTATAATGAATTAATTTAGTGATCACAAGGAATTAATTTTGTTTTTCCGGTAAGTGTTATTTTCTCGGCTGGAAAATCCCGTAAGTCATTAAACGTCGTACTTATTGCGCAGCAAAAAATTCTTGAACGAAATATATGTACATCAATTTCATTATAGTGTAATTAATTAGAATGAGTATAAACCCTCCCGCTTTAAAACCCTATTAAATGTCTTAATTTAAAATAAAAAATTCAAAAATGACTCTATTATTACAAATATTTGTATTGCTTACTTGTAATCTTTGCGTAGACTTCTAAAAGATGAACGAACGGAAGGCGATAATTTTAGACAACTTCATAGAATTTTTCATAGTGAATCGATATGACGCAGCTCGTTCGAAATTATTTACCGTGCTAAAAGTATAAATCCAGAATTAATTTACATCAACAGTATGAAATTTGATGATTTAAAATGAATGGACAATACACTTGATTTAAATGTGATATATTCGCATATAGGAACTACTATGACAAATAAATGTGACAATTATAATATTATGACTATTTTAATTTTTTCAGGTTTAACATTTAAATTATTAAAATTTTTCACAACAAGATAGACTTGAGGAAAAATAGAAATGATTAAATTGATTTGAATAAGAAAAACTAAATGGAAGGAAAATTTTAAGATATAAAATGTTAAGGAAATCTTTACGGAAATCTGGCAAAATTTTTAATACACCATTAAATAGTTAATTTATGTCGAATTATCTACAATACAAATCTTCGTAATATGCTTTACTTCTTGAACACTTGACCTCCAAATATTTCGTACACTCATATACAGTTGAGACAATTAAAAATTATGTACATATGCATACACACACACACACACATATATATATATATATATATATACACACACATTATTCAATAAGAATGATTCAGCTGGATTACACATTGTAACTTTGTGACAAATTATTTATTTACTAGCATATACCACGGAAAGTTTATAAATTATAATTTACTATGAAGTGGTTAAGCGAGTCTTATCACATAAGCTCTATGTAAAAAAACTTCACGTTAAGTAAATTTAAGAAAATGTTGAGTATATACATTAAAGGTTAAAATACCCATCTTCTTATTAAAATCGTGCTTTCGAGATTGTTATCAAACTCTTATTAACTTTTCTATTAGGAAAAACTACTACTAAAAAAACTACTAACTAAAGGAAACTTACTAGAATTTTGTCTGGCGAATAACTTGGAGTATCTTATCCCATTTCCCACAATGACTAAATGTGGGAAATTTTTCTCAAAAAGAGGCTGTGTGGAAAAGTTCAATGTACGAGGAAAAAGTTCAACAATTTTTCTTAAATATATTAATAATAATTATATACAATATTATCAGGTACGTATTGAGTTAGTAGGCAACTTTAAATGGGTTTATTAAAAAAAAATTTATATGGAGTGATGGAGAAATAATTTGAACAATAGAGGATTCCCCTATTTGAAGAAATTAAATTATGAACTTTTTGAGAAAAGCTCACAACTATAAAATATTGACATCAGAAAAACTTAAAAAAAATTGAAAATAAATGACCCATGATTAGAAAATATCAATAAGATCATTCACGTATACTGTCAGAAATAAGTCGAGGATGTACTCAACCAAATCTCAGTAAATAGTTTTGCATTCAATAAATTTATTTACAAATTTTTAGGCCTAAACTTATCAACTTATTGCTTGAGGGTCACAATAAATAAACTCCTGGCAATTATTGCTACACCGGGCAATAATTCATAAATTAATTCCAGTCTAGCCACTTTAAGCATTAACATACTTCCCACGCACAAAAAAAATATTAACACATCGACGAGAATTATGAAACAGCAGTTCTAAAACTACTCGTGTGTTACAAAAACACATGAACACGTCGTTTTTTACCATTCACGGCGAGTCATAGGTAGTTTAATGTGAGAGGATGTGGATTGAAAGGAAGTAGGTATTTTTATTAGATCATAAAAGGGACGAAAATAAAAGCCTTTATATGTTGTCGTGTATAGAGATGGTTACTATAATGGGGATGAAGGTGTATTTTTTTTAAATTCCGTAGTATCATTTAAACCTGCTACTTATAAGGATCCGATCTCTCGCTATTGTGTTACGTCATACATTTTCAGAAAAATACTACAAAATATACAAAAAAAAACATGTGCCGAACTATCTAAACTTAAAATGGTGAAAAATTATTGATTTTAAAACCTAGGTAAAGGTTGTAGGAAAACTATAGTAATAATAATTTTAGATGTTATTGTTTTTTTAATATGTTTACAATATATTAAATAAAACAATTATATTTTATGGAGGAAACCTATTTACATAGCTAATTATTAAATATTTATTGCGCTAAGAAATCCATATTAGAATTTTACTCCACAAGAGGTATGGAACCCTCAATATGCAAGGCAGGCACGTTTGGCCGTTTTTTTCTCTTTTTGTTTGATTTAAAGAGCATCATAAAGAAGTTATTATACTTATTTAATCAAAATAAAAAAGTAATAAAAATTAAAACCTTTCGATTAAAATTTAACTCTATTTGTTGCTATTAAATTTTCCATGCAATTTAAAAATTTAATTATATTATCAGCGTTATAATGATCGAGTGCGAAGGTTGAAGAAATCATAATTACAATTGTTCGCTTAGATTTGTACATCGCTTATGTATTTCAGTTCACCTTCGTAAAAGAAAATTTTATGAATATATACAAAATTATAAATGATCCAGTATACACAGTTAAGTTGATATGATATAGAGCGAGATTTTTATATGAGTCAAGGAAAATAACCCTCCTCACAAATCATCTAAACGTTTCATTTTAAAAATGATCACATTATGTACATGAATCAGATTCATCTCGGTGTATCTCCTCTATTTGTAACGATTTTCTCCAACTACGTTTTTCCTCGAAAAAGAAATCCCTAGCCTCCTTACCTCTTCATATATAATGGCACGCAATTTGCTTTACATTTGCATCCTTTGAAGCGCGTCGTCATTGGGAATCATTTCTAAAAAAATTTTTTAAGATTCAAATATCAAACGTTTTCCTTTTAAAATTAACTGGATCCAAGCCGATTTCTTACACGTAAATTTAGGTAAGTCAATTATAACTGTAATATTTTGTCAAGGACCCATTTTTTCCGATTGCTGATGAAATAGTTTTAGGGGGAATTTTCAAATGAGTTTTATACACCTACGTCTAATACTTTAAATATTGTGGTTGTGAAATCAATATTGATTGGATTTAGGATATTGATTTAATATAAAACACAGGAAAATATTTCAATCTAGGCATCGCTGAAATTAATTTACGTTATGTAAGCAGTTAATATTTTGATGTTGGATGAGTTAAACTTAACGTAAAATATACTGCATTCAAAAGTGCATGTATGCTAATAAATGATATAACATGATAAGTAAACATGGTAATTATGACAGATAATTATACATAAGTAAACACGATAATAATGATATTTAAGCTTTCTTGCATTTAACCTTTAGGGAATGAAATTCATCATAATAAGTAAAATTTATGACTGAAGGAAATATTCAGGATATTAAAACAGGAGAAAAAATATGTATTGAAATCTATGGAAATTTGGAATATACCATTAACTTATTCATTTATGTGGAATTACGAACAATACAAATCTTTGGGCATCTTTTATTTCTTGATCACCTATTTCTTATATTTTAGGATGTTATACAACAAAACCGTTTTTTGGAACAACACCGTCTTTGACTTGTAGTTTAAACCTTTATTATCAACAAACTGTTTCTGCGATGTCGTTCGCTTGGAATTCGGAATAAACAAAATTATTAGAAATTCTTTTGTGTGTTTTTCTTTTTTTTTGTTCCTCAGAACTCTACAAGCATAAATTTTATTAAAAACACTAATAAATGGCATCGATAGCCAAATCATTCCCACCGATTCTAATATTAGCATGCAAAACGAATATGCACGCTAATCTCTAGGCACATTAAAGTAAACGAAGAAACAAACCGACAAAAAGATAAAAATGAAACATTATCAAGCTACCCAAACATAAAAGCAAAAGTAACATACAGTCTAGAATTATGAAACATCAGTTTTAAAATTATTCACGTGTTATAAAAACACATGAAAATATAATTTTTACCATTCAGGGCGGTTCATAATTTTTTTAATATGCGAGAATGTGGACCAAAAAGAAGTAAGATTTTTGTAAAGCTGTAAAAGGATTAAAAATAAAAGCCTTCATTAATTTTCGTGCACAAAGATTTTACAAAAGTAAGACTATTTAAAATCATCACCGTACGGTCCTCTGTTTATCGCTGGGGTTGGTAAAGCGAAATTATTAGAAGTTTAATTAACGATAACGGGACTAGAGAGTTTTCTAGATTTTGTGTAAATCGGTATATAATTTTATAATATGTTTAATAGACCTATGTATTATATAATACATATAATTAATTATCGATAAGCAACATCATGTTCTTAGAAACAAAGACTTCCTAGGGTAATTATGACGATGAAAATTTAAAACCAAATGTATTTTTTAAATTAAAATATTTCAACCATTATAGACGGTTGCAGATTATTTTCTCTTCTCCTTTATTACACACTCAACGTGTTTCTTCTTTGTTATCGACTAGGACGCCAGCCTCCATTTTTGATGGTAGAAGTAATTATACACCGGGTAATATTATAAGTAAAAATTGTATATTTTTATTTCTAAAATATTTATAACGACCTAAAATTGCCTTTGAAAAATAACATGCATCTCCGCTCACGGGTCAGTACGTATATATGTTTGAGAACACGCTGCGGTTCGCAATTCTTGACCGCTTTTGAGGATTAATTTTTCCGTCGAATTGTTAACTATCAGAGTAGAGGCATAGTAATATATATACTTAATATTTATTATAATATACTTTATATTAACCCGCACATAACTCAATAGTTGACACTGAAAAATATTCGTATGATAAATAAATATTTGGAAGGGGGAGCAAATCAAGGACTCGGTTTTTTTTAAATTCCACGTCTAGCAGTCCTTTGGAATGTTAAAAGTATTTAAAAAACATTTTTTTCCTAATATTAGGTATTGTATCTTTAGAAACAGACTAAAAGGTAATAAGGAAGGAAAAATGTATGTTCAGGGGTTTGGTGCTCACTTAGGGTTCAGGGGTTTGGTGCCTAAACGACCAACAGGTTTTTAAAAACTTGGTACTGGTACAATTTATGATTTAAAATAACACGTTGGTCACATTTTTAGCTTATAAAATAGCATTATTCTTATAGAAGTGAACTTGGCATTTTGTTCAATTAAGAAATGTTTAAAGTAATATGTTAATAGATGGCACAATATACGCACCGTGTAGATATCAAGGATGTAATATATTTGTAGGTGAATATTGTGTTGGTGTCCTTGGGTTAGAGATAAATTCCACAGTCATCTACACCAGCCGTACTGCGAGCTAATAGCTGGTAATCATATTTTTAAGCTAGATCACATCAGAGTCACACAATTACATAAATTTAAATTTTATTTTATTTTTTCTTTTATGAAATGAGTTTATAAAATGGTTTTCTTTTTCAAGTAATACAACAAGGTAATGAAAACAAAATTGCGTTCCACCCTATTATCCTTGTGATTTTATCTAGAGTAAGGAGTGCAGAGAATATAGAGAGACGATATTCTGGTTACGTTATTTCTTATCTTTAATTTTTTAAATTTGATCGGTGAGCTTAACTGTATAAGCACAAATGAATAAAAGTAATATAAAAGCCAAAAAAACGATGTTAAAAACAAGTAAAGAGCAAAAAACAATTTGTAAAAACACCGTCGTAAGGAAAACATAATGAAAAACATAATAGGGGAAAATAAGGATCGAATTAAAGTTGCCGAAACAGTCGAGTGCCAGTTGGGCTCGAATTACGAAGGTTCCATACTTATATATTTTATTTTAAATCAAAACGTGGACAATCTTTAATTATTTAATTTACAGTTTAATATGCGTGTTAAATAACAAACATTTTGTTTATGTTACTCATTACTTACAAAACCATTATACTTAAATGTAATCTTTGTATTTGTTTTTTAATAAGAGAGCATTTGCTATACGTTTAGGCCAGTAATGCCATTTGTCTAGATTCTTGCTTTATTTCTGAATCTTCTGGACCAAAAATTATGAAAAAAACGACGTTTTTAGAGGTCTACGCAATGATTTTGAGAAATCTAAAATAATTATGATACTAAATGTCATAATATTTGAGATCTTGATAATAATATGTGTGTATCCTCTACTTAACTATGTCAGCTATTATATAATATTTATTGCACTAGGAAGTCCATATTAGTGATGAATTTTTATAAATTAAATAATTTCAATAGAAACAGGAGAAGAAACTTTCGAAGCGCGAGCCCAACTCGCATTTGGCCGGTTTTGGGTTTCTAATTTTTTAAATATTTATATTTTACAGTATCATGTAGAAACTACTACATAAATTTAGGTTAACTCTTCACCACGATAATGTTTTAAATTCCGCTTAAAATCTTAACTACCGTTTGTTCTTATCAAATGTTCTGAAGATCTTTAAACTTAATTATTATCCCAGACATTGTGATAACCATGAAAACAGTTGTAATAATTAATAATAAGAATTACTAACGAAATTTGCATACCATTTATTTATTTATGTTTATTTCTGGAAAATTACGTGAAATTTTAAATAACTTTAACTATATGCATGTTGCACAGTGACATTTATAAATTAATCAAAAAAAATAATCCTCCTGACGAATTATCTAAACTTAAAAACTACATATATTCCCCGCTTCCGTGCCAACTAACATAATTATAGACTATCTGTTTTACATTTAAGTCTCTTGAAAAATATTATCGCTGGAAATATATTTGTTTTCATTGTTAAACTTGAAATTTGATTTTAAAACGTTTTCCTTTCAGAGTTATCTGGATTTAAATCAAATTTTTAAACACGCTATTAAATGAGTTAACTAGAAATATAATGTTTTATCAGAGACCAATTTTCGTTGAGTGCTGATGAAAATTTAGTTTAGAGAAGAATTTTCTAGCACGTTTAAGAGAGCTACATTTAACGAATTAGCGATGTGCTGACAAAAACAAATTGATTTTTTTTGAAAATTTCGATTGAAAATAATTTTATTCGTTCAAATGTGTAAATGTACGAAAATATTGAAATTTGTTCATATTTAGAATTATTTGCAGAAACTAAGCTGTTAATACATTATAATTTGATGACTTGAAATGAAAAATTAAATTCAATTAAATGTGCTTATATTCGAATAAATGACAAGTAAGTATCTTGTGTCTGACGTGTATGGAATTAAATTTATTATAATAAAAACACTTTTAAATGAAGAAGAAGCTAAGATTGGAAAAGAGGAGAAAAACCCATGGGAAAATGAATTAAAATTTCAAATATTACCTAATTTTTATTTTGAATTATTAACACTGTTACATACAAACCTTGGTGTATATTTCTCAAACACTCGATTTTGTACAATTCGCATCTCAATATAAAGTTTAAGAAAATAACAAAAATAGTTTCCTCAATATATAACCAATAATATGACCAACTATATCAATATATAGAATATTAAATTACCATAATATATGACCGATAATATCAACATAATTTGGTCATAGGTTATGGTAATTTAATGTGTAGTATATCTATAAAGCATAAAAAAACTATCCTTCGGGATGTCGGTTCACAAATATGATTTTGAAGGAACGATAATTTATTTATTTCTCCATGTTTAATATACGTAGATACATATGTTGGTATATATATATATATATATATATATATATATATATATATATATATATATATATATATACATTACAGTAACATTTGCAAGTCAAAACAATAACAAGTACAAAGACAGGCAAACTAAGAAATAATGTACAGCAAGTAATAAATAAAAATATTTACAAGAAAAAAAGAAGAGTTTCTTATCTTGGTTTCCCTCATAAAATTCTACCTGGATTTTAGGAGGGAAACCAGGATGAGAAAGGTAAAGAATTACGCAGGGAGTTGCAAAAGGAATCTTTGAATATGGGAATTTGCAGTGAATTCCCGATATCAGGGTGCAACTTATTTCAAAGTTTCACAGCACGAACCGCGCAGACATATTCGAGTTAGGTAAGTAAACTAAGGGCATAAGTAAAGTAAGGAGATTTTCAGAGCAAAGTCAACGGCCATGTTCTCCTAAGAATGAGAATATATATCTAAGATAACCCAGGCTACGAAAATACAAAGTGCATTCATGATATTACGGAGAAGATAGAGAAAGTTCTGGTTGTGCCGATAGTAAATCTTTACAGTCTTTTAAATTTCATAATTAAGAGGCGTTAATTGACAGTTTTCTGTTGTACATTTGACCTCAGCATAGCGTGCCATCCCCATTTTGCAGCGTTGCTATCGTAAAATATTTTTGTAACGCTATCTGAAATAAATGAATTTAATTAAACGATACCATTTAATCAAAATTAACTGAAGGAAAAAAAGCAAAATCTTTTCAGGTTTTCATATTATAAACTGTTATCACAATTTTTCATACTCTTTTCCATTTTTAATATTCTTTTCTACGATTTTCTATACTTTACGAAGCTGCTACGAAACTTGGCATAACGTCTAATTAATTTTGTCTTTTGATGACAAATCTTCGTAATTAATTTTGCGTCATTTGCAATGTGGTTTGCTTTCATATACATCTATTGAGTTTACATTAATTTTATTTAAAATGGTTATAGAGGAATTTCACTATTTAAAATGTGACCTTTGACATTTTTCTCTCCACTTAATCATAAATATACCTGATATACAACTGTACTATAAATTTTGTGTAGCTAATGCCGAGTGATGGTGCTTACGAAAAAAATATTTAGTTATTTTTCGTTCACGTTTTTATAAATCGTTGAGTAATATTAATTTAAATTACAGATCGCTGCCATTATTTCTTTGATTCTAGCTCTCTAGATCTTAGATACCAAGTGGATGCAAGTTAAACAATAATACGTCATTGACAGAATTTGGCCATATTTAAAATAATTGTGTTTCTCCTTTGGATCGGGCTTCAATTTACAACATTTATTTTAGTCAAAACCCTGTAATTTTAAATCTTAACATAAATAAATTGGCTAACGAATCTTCGTTCACCAAATTGAATCAGCGAATTGACACACTGTAACACTGTTTCAAATACGCCAATTTACTAATACTCAAGATAAATAGCTCGTATAATATAATGCACAGCAAGATAGTGAAATCAGTTTTACCACCTAGGCTTTACATTGAACAACTTCATGTTAAATAAATTGAAGAAGATATTGAGTGTTCACGTCAAAGATTAAAATCTCCATCTTTCATTATGGCGACTACTACTTTCCGCGCTATCATCAATATGTTCTTATCAACTTTTCAGTTATGAAACACTGCATTAAATTAACTTAACGAAATTTTAATAGAATTTTGCCTCGCAAATAAGTTAAAGCGTCTTGTTTCCTTGCATTTATTGGCTGCTATATCTTCTACTCTCTTAGATAAGGAAATATAGAGAACTTTCCTCAAAAAGGGGCCCTGAAGATCCGCGTAATATCAATAAAATCGCGATTAAAATTATTTGACATGCTTATATGACAGTGAAAAATTAAAATATTTTTCTTAAACATCATATTTTATTATTAAATATATAAAATACAATCAGACGTGGAGTGAATTAACAGGAAAATTTAATGGGTTTCTGAAGACAAAATATCACAGCAAGTAATTGGCCTTTCAATACGGGAATATATTTTTAAAAATAAAATTATGAACGTAAAAAGAAAAGCCAATAACTATAAATTATTGACATAAATATAGTTTGTGTGAAAATGGGAAATAAAAGGATTAATGAAAAAATTGATAATGTCTTTTAAGAATATAATGAGAAATAAGTCATGAGATACATTCAATACCAAATTTCACTAATAGTTATATATTCAGCGAATATATAAATTTTAAAAACTAAAGCTATTAACTTATTGCTAAGGTGCCTCAATAAATTAAACCCCTTGCTCAGCACACATCCATCTTAATTCCATAAATTTCACCGCGTATTCTACACCGGGCAATAATATACAGATTAATACTAACCGCACCCACATTGAGTATTAACAAGCTTATTAAACATAAAGGCAAAATTAACACGCCGCCGAGAATTATGAAACAGTAGTTCTAAAACTACTCATGTGTTATAAAAATACATGAAAACATCGTTTTTTATCATTCAGGGCGAGTCATAATTTCGTAAGGATGTAGATGGAAAGGAAGTGTGTATTTTTATAAAACCGTAAAAGGGTCGGAATTAAAAGTCTTCATGAAATTTCGTGTACAGAGATGTCTGCTACGAAGGCCCGAAGAAGCGTGTCGTTTTGATAAAGGTATAAGTATTTTAAATTGTCTTTCCGATATGGTTCCCTTGTTTTTGCTGGGGTTGTTAAAGAGAAGTTTTTGAAAGTTTCGTTATCGAAAACTGGACGAGATATGCTTTCAGATTTATAAAAACCGGTTTATACTTCAATATTTTTTTTAATATTATATATGGATATATTTTATAATAAAATGTTGGTTATTGATAATTAGTCATATGACTAATTATCAATAACCAACATTTTTTCCTTAAAACTAAAACTATGGTAATGATGACGATGAATATTTGAAACCAATTATACTTTTTTTATTTCAGATATTTCAACGATTATATACTATTGCAGATTATTTCTTTTCGTCTTTGTTGCACACCCCACAAGTCTATGCTTTATTATCGAGCTGGCCTCCAGCTTCGACTATAGAAGTAGTTTTAACTTACCCGAGTTATATTTTACAAGCAATCAATATTTAATGGTTTTTTGGAACGAGGAGACATTGCTCTGAAAAGTGATATATTTGGATAAATACATTAATTATTATGACCTAAATTTGCTTTTGAAAAATTATATGTATCTCCGTCCATTGGTCTCTACGCATGTACGTACGTACGTATGATTACGTGGTAAAGAAGTTGCAATTCTGGACCAATTTTGGAATATGTTTTCTACCGAATTGTTAAGTATCAAAATACTGACATATAATAAACAATATTAAGCCACACGTATCTCAATAACTAATAATCAAAAGTAGTTTCTCGGAAAAGTATAAAGAGAAGAGTGCGGAAAATTAAGTGACCCATATTTTTTTTCAGTTCCATATATGGTATTGTTTAAAACGTTCTAAGAAAACTACGATGATTGTAGATGTCATCGTTCTTGAGATATTCACGATAATTTATATGTCCCACTATTTATTTAAGTGTATTATTAAATACTAGTATGCCCCATGATTTCGTTCGCGTGATATTCGGGATAAGAGAGTCATTAGAATTTGTTTCTTTCATATGTTGTACTTGGTCATAAATTACTACCTCACCAAATTTTATGAAAATCCGTTCAAATTTTTTGCGTGATTGACAAACAAAGTAACATTCTTGCAGACTGACAAAAATTCTAAAAAAAGATTTTCCGGCTTCCATTGCCGTTCTTTATGCTAAATGAATCACTCTTTTTAAAATATTTGCCATGCAAAGTATTCACTTCGTTACAATTTCAGTAATAGTATAGGTTTATTGCCCTAGAAAATCTATATTAGTGAGGATTTGTCATAAAGAAAATAACTTCACTACGTACGAGATACGCAACCCTCAACACATGAGCCAAACTGGTACTTGGCCAGTTTTTGTTACCTGTTTTCCTTTTTACTTGTTTGTTTTGTTTTCTATTTTCCTTCTTATGTTACACAGAATCAGCAACTTATTTATCATGATAATATTTTATTTATAGTCAGATTAAAATTTTAATTGCCATTTGTTGTCATTAAATGTTCTATGGTGAATTTGAATTTAATTATTAACCCTCACGCTTTAATAACTCCTTGAAATAAAGAGAGTATAACCTCAAAAAATTATTCACTTAGATATTGATACATCGTTTTTTATTTTAAAATTATTAAATAAAAACTGCATTTATTATATCACATTACATGAAAAATTCCTTTATAATATGATAAAAATCCCATTAATATGTGATAGAAAATTATAAATATTCCAGTACATAAGATTAAGTTAATATGATATACACTGAGATTTTTAAACGAATCAAGAAATTAACCCTCCTGACAAATCATCAACACGATTCGTTTTAAAAATACTCACGTTATATACATGAATCCGATTCATATCAATTAGGTCCTCCGTCATCAGATTCAATTAGGTCCATCTTCCTCATCAGACTCAATAAAGATTTCCTCCATTTTCAACAATTTTTTTTTTTTTAAATCCCGGCCTCCGTACCTTAGGTGTGATAAAATGCGATTAACTTTACATCTACGTCTCCCGGAGCGCGTCTGCTTTAGGAAGAAAATTGTTTTGTTAAATTTCAGGTTAAAATTTTAAATGTTTTTCATTTGATTTTAAACTTAATTTATATTAATTAGATATAAGTCGAGTAACGGTGAGTTAACTAGAAAGATACTGTTTTTTCAGGACCCATTTTCGTTGAGTGCTATTGAAAAGTTATTTTAGGGGGAGTTTTCAATGGCCCTTTAGAGAGCCTCGCCTAATAATGAAAATTGCGATGACAAAAACAATATTGATTCGATTTGAAAATTTCGATTGATTATTTCTTTCCTAAATTAAAATTGATTATAAAATGCAAGAAATTATTTAATTTAAGTGATGGCTAAAATTAACTTAAATAATGTAGACAGTTAATGCCTTGCAGTTGGATGGTTTAAAAATAACGGAAGGAAACTTTATTTTGGGGTGAATATAGTTAAATGAATTAATTAATATGGAAATTAAATATTAAAGTAATGCCAATAAACAATATTTTATTTTTAATTTATTTAACATATAACCCATATTATTCATAAAAAAATATAACAGAAGGGAAAAATCATTACGTAAAAAGGAGAAAAACGTACGTGGAAATCCATTAATATTTTGAACATGATACTAATTAATTAATGTACATCGATTTTTGAATATATTTATATACAGATTTTCGTGTCATGTCTCATTTAGTGTATACTTGCCTTTGACGTATTTGATAAATTAACATACACTTACAGCTTGAGACGACTAAAAAAAGATATTTTTTCCTTGCATGAAAATAAATTGGTCATATGTCATCGTAATTGAATGTGAAGGTTGTTGTAACAATTTAAACGATTCCTATATTTCAGAAAACAACGATTTCAGAAAAAATATCTGTTCCAAACAAAAAGTTATGAAATAACGTCATCAACCCTTTTTAATCTTTAGTAAATTACTTTTAATTGTTACGTATCATTGAAGACGTTACTCGATAGTTTGCGTATTAACATTTGATTGTGGAATAACACTTGCGGCATTCCCATGTTGATATTCGGCATTCCATGTCCTTATTCCATGTCGACATTCCCCGACAACGCCTTTAAATAAGATTCAAGTTACAAAAAATGAGAAGGCAATCGAAATCGATTCAGCTCTCCTTATCTTGGAATCCACTTTCACATTTCTATCATACTCTTCTATCTTGTTTCACGTTTTTTAAAGATTAAATATTCTAAAGTTTTAATTTGATTTTTTTAATAATTAGTAACTTGTTGCAACGTGTATTGAATTTTATCGTTTTCATGTTGCGTCTTTATTCCATTTTGAGCCCTTTATGATAAGTTTTGTTTTAAATACACTTGTCGAACCAACATTAAATTTTCTCGAACTTCTGTAGCGAAAATTTAGTAATTGAAATGTGATTTTCGAAATTCTTTTCTTCACTTAATTGCATACATACCAGAAGTACAGCTATACGATATATAATATGTAGCTAACCTCGATTAACGGTTTATGTAAAGAATGATTTTATTTTTTATATTTTTGATCGTATGTCCTATAAGTAGTTGCCTTGCTTTTAATGAAAATAATCCTATATGTAATTATTTATGCTAAATCTCTAGTCAGATATCAATTGGGTCAAATTTGGACAATGACATAAAATTTTAAATTTTTACCAATGTTTGAAATTACTTTTTTTATTTGATTCAATCTTGATGAACTAAATTAATCTTGGTCTTGGTTAAACCATTATAAGAGGATTTTATTTAATTTTATGTAAAAATATGATGAAACTCATTTATTCAACAAATTTATTTAGCTAAGTTATATATTGAACATAATGTATAAAGCATTAAAATGTATAATGTGTAAATTAGTAAAGCAAAAATATTGAAATAAATAAATATAAGAAAATATTGATAGTTTACAGCAAGATTAAAACCTCCATCTTTACATTAAAGCTACCGACCGTTCCTCCAGAGCATGATAAATTTCTTAACAAGCTTTCAGTTATAAAAAACTGTAATAAATTAAGGTAAGTAAAACTTAGAAATATTATGCCTCGCAAATAACTTGAAAAGTGCTCTCCCCTTCTTGTAAGTGGCTAATGTATATCCCAGTCCCTCAAATGTGGAAATGTAGAAAACTTCCCTCTAAAATGAATCTAAAAAGTAAAACTGGGAATTGGGCAGTTTATTTTAAAAATCTATAATTCTGAACATAATGTGAAAAACAAATAACTAAGAAATTTTAAAATAAGTAATTTTTTATTATAATCAGAAAAGAAATTACGTATGAAAATAAAATAATAATAATTTCTTTCAAGAATGTCGTCAGAAATGAACCTCGAGGTGAACCCAACATCAAATCTCACTAACTAGTTTTATATTCAATAAATGTACAATTTCTAAAATCTGAACCTTTTAACTTGTTGCTTAGATGTCACAATAAATTAAATATATAGTTTAGCACATCCATTTTTAAACTTTTTCAATTTCACAAATTTCAACGCATCTGCTAAAACGGACTTAACTTCAGCCACTCTTACATTAATTGTAAACAAGCTTCCCAAACATAAAAACAAAATTAAAAGGCCGCCGATAATTATAAAACGGCAATTCTAAAATTACTCCAGTGTTAGAACTGTTTTGTTTCAAAACACATGAAAACTTCATTCTTTACCATTTACGGAGGGTGATAATTGTAATAATAAAGATGGGCATTGAAAGGAAGTAGGTATTTTTATAAGACCGTAAAAGGATGGGGAATAACAGCTTTTATGAGTTCTCGTGTGTAGTGTAGGTTGTTATTAAAAAGGTCCGCAGCAGTGTATTGGTTTAGTTAAAGTATTTTAAATGATCATCATAGTATGGTTCCCCAGTTAGCGCTGGGATTGCTAAAACGTTAACGAGTACTAGTCGCAGTATTCATTTAAATTTTATAGAACCTGATGTATAGTTTATTAACTGTTTAATAATTTATTTAATTATTTATCCACAAGCTTCATATCGTCCTTAAGAATACAGCCCCTGACTATGCTATTTAACATATTTTAACCGTTACCTGATGGCAAATTTTTATTTCTCCTTTATTGCACACCCCGCGAATGTTTATTTTGCTTCCAGTTAGTACAATAATCTTAAGTTTTGTGGATGGAAGTATTTATATATCGGGAAATTTCAGAAGAAACCAATTTTTAATACAGCTTTTTGGAAAGAGGAAGTATTCCTCTAAAAATGATATCCTTCTGAATGGTGCACGTGCTTGTATACGTGTGGCCAACGTATGCTCTACTTACGTTCGTATGAAAGTATATGCATGTATTTTGTACGAATTTGTTCATTTTTTGTTTCTGCTCCTTGCTGTTTTTAACTTTTAATTCTTTTATTAGCTATATGATCAAAGGGCCTTTTAAAGATTAGCCTTTTCATTGATTTATCCTAGTGTTTTTTTCTGTAGGTTTTCCACTTCGCCGCCTTAAGTGCCACACAGACGATGGTTCCACGGAACAGACCAAAAAGTTGCGATGCACGGGCTGTAGCTATTGTTTGTCGCGTAATGGCTATTGTTTGGTATTGTTTTAAGCAATTTAATTACTGGAAGTCGTCTTCCGCATTTAACAATATGTCGTCGGTAGGTAGCTGCAAATGCAGCTGCAAGACGTTACCTGATGCATTTTATATTTATTATTGTTACGAATTTATTTCTTAACAAGATTAAACGCCTAACTAAAAACTAGATATTGCAAGTTAATAACGGATTTCTGAAAATGAGGTAAATTCTTTATAACAATAAATGTTAAATCGTGTTTACGATAAAGCTAGCTTTTGCTCGCAACTTCACTGGCGACTAATAGGGAAAATATAGACAACCGATAGGTATTACTGGACCAACATGGCTTTAACCAGTCCTCCTCCCCTCACTCTTCATTTCAAGTATATGTGCAAACACTCCATCAGTCAGAATCTGCAGTTTAAATGGGCAGATCCACTTAAATACACGCAAGGATGAATGATTGCCTTCATTTGATGCAGTCTCTTACAACAAATAATATATTTTATAACTTGGTACATGGTTGACTGTAAAAGATTACTCCTCTAACAATAAATCCATATTATGAGAATTTACATTAAAATCAATACTTGAATAAATATATCCATCTATATATATACTTTTTGTATTTAAAGCTCTCGGAAGAATCCATTCGGACATTTAAATATTTTACCTACGGTCCTGTTTTCTTCAAGTTATGAAATACTATTAATTTAAAATAATATTGATTTAAAAATAAAAGCAATTATGGATGCATTTTCAAGTCCACTATATAATTGTTTTATTTATTTACGTATAAATCCAGCCACTGATCAAGGTCCTGACGGATGAGCTGGTAAGGCTAAATAAAATATAATACATTTTTTTTAAACCCACGATTGAAAAATTAGGTGCAGAAGAAAATATTACACGTCATTCTAAAGATTGATGTTTAGCAAATGTAACTTAAAAATCTGTCAAACACGGGTAGAACTCGCACTAATAAGGGTCCGTACACATTTAGGTATTTATAAACATTTAATTGTACATACTATTTCTGTTGAACCATTTATTAAATTGTTACTTTTCTGAACGTAAATATATTGCTCTTCTACATTTTCACGGGCGCGTTATTCAGAACATTTAATTTTTTTATGTAATAAGACCAGGAGGTCTGTCGTGTTTTATGCCGATTTTCAATATTTGAGTCGACCGGAAGTATTCTATATGTTTTCATAATGGAATAAATTACAAAAATATCTTTATTCGCGTAAAAAAAAAACTTAAAATTGTTACAGCAAAATGAGGTCGTAGCCAGTATATTATATTAAGTAAGTAATACATACTTTTACACTCTCGTCAAACCTTTTGTGATAAAGTGGGCTTTGACAGAAAGACGGACAGGCGGACTAAACACCAAGGGGTTCTATAAAGGATTCATGTTTATTTATCATTTTGGAAAACGAAACGCTAGAAATGAAAATTAGCAAATGGAATATAAACATAATTTCAATAGAATTTTTCGACGATATTCAACACGAAGGAATGCTGGAAAAATAATTTGCTCCACTTTACATGCATAGAGAGTTATTATCTTTAAATTGTGATAACCATACAAAGCATATTTGCTTTCTAAATTTCATACACGCGTAAAACTCTAAAAATTACAATATATACCCTTGTATATATATATATATATATATACATATATATATATATATATATATATATATATAAATATATATATGTGTGTACATATATATATATATATATATATATATATATATATATATATATATATAACTTGTTAATTTAAGAAAAATAAGGTATGTGTCTTAAAAACATGGATAATACGAGTATGTAATAGTAATTGCGGTTTGAATAGTGTTATTTAATATAGTATTGACCTACATGCACCATTTATATTTACTTATAAATTGAACTAATACTATATCTAATGTATATATTATTGGTTGAGTTTGTAGATAAATACAAGTTATAAATGGTTTTATGAATTTAAATATTATAACAAATGTTATGATAATTTGATAGCTCAATAAATTAGAACACCTGCAATTAATTTGAGGGTTTGATATGAGGAGTTGTATGGATAACCACTACCGCTGCGTTTCATGAAGTTTTTCTGGCGATTTTGAATGAAATTTTTATATAATAAGAGTAATAGAAGGTGAAATGAGGTCTGAATTTAGTGTACTTAAAAATGTTAGAAACTGCTCTCCTCATTTGCAGAGAGGTATAGACAATTAGGGTTACATATGAATATAGGAGTCATAAATTTTAAACTGAAAAAATCATATAGATATTTTTTGTATTTTCGTCAACATAAAAACTTCAGTTATCTTATTTGGAGAATATTTTACAGTTTTGACTTCTAATTACAGATCATGCATAGTTACTAAAAATAAGACGGATCTATGTTATTACCCTAGCCCACGATAGAATTAATGAATTAGATCAAGGAATACGTAAACCAGGTTTCTGTCAAATTTTGTTAAATTAAGGTTAATTTTATTGATATAACCATATTAATATCATATATATATATATATATATATATATATATATATATATATATATCTTCACACAGTCAATGGGCCCTACATCTTCAAATGAACTTAGTCTAATTTGGGACATATAAAAATAAAGTCAAAATGATCGAATGCCAATTAACTAACTGATATGTTCGCAAATGTATTTTATGTGCTTCAAAATAATGTTAATTGTATGTTTATAACGGTGTTTGGCAATTTACCATGGATTATTATTTACACGATTACCAATACGTAATCCCGAATCAATCTAGTTACGATTAAATGGCGGTCAATGTATAATGACCTGTAAATAAATAAAATTATTAGTATTCTCTTATAGACCGATATAGCAAATAATTGTACTTGAAAACGTACTCCGATGTGATAACCATTAAGAAACCGGTCAATGTGCGTCAGACACTCACGAACCACGACGATGGACCTACCATCGCCATTTGTCCGTTCCAACGAAGTGTTTTTTTAAAGATTCATTATAGTTTTGATCCCGCGAAAAGTATATTTGTAGTAGTTCATATGTGTTAATTAAAAATAACCTTTTTATTCAGTTTATTAAAAACACCATGTAGCCTGAGTATGTATAGAAACCTAACATTGTAAATTCTGCTCATACATAGCAGGTTTATTATTTGTTTTAAAAAATATCCTTCATGCTTACTTACGTTATCAAATATAAAAATACCTAACTATCACATTTCTCACATTAATATGACGAATCAAATTGTTCATGGAAAATGTTCAGTACCATTTTCATTTCTTCAGAAACTATATCTTGAATAAACCATTCGTAGTTAATACCTAGTATATAAAAGCAAACTAAAGTTGATACATCAGTTTAGGGATTACATTTATAGACATAGGTTTCTACTAAACTTATATGTGTAATTATTGAGGTATAAATTAAATGTAGAACATAAATTTTAAAAAAATATATATTCAAGATAAAACCGTTCAATCTTTTATTCAGTAAACAATACAAAATTATTCTGTACTTCATTTAATACTCCTTATTAAAGATAGAAACCCATCTTTCACGTATCTTTTGATAATTAGACATATTTTCACATGGTGTAAGACAAATCTAAAAAATAATTTAGTTAGTAAAAATATGAAATTTTATTTTAATTTTACCAATTTCATCAGAAGTAAATGAAAACAAAATCGGTCGTAGCTCTTTCTCGCTGACAGGATTGAGAGTCATGTGTGACAACGTCTCCTCAGACCGCTTTGTCATAAAATGACAAACATTCTTGAACGCACCTAACATTACTGTTTCTTGTCCTATAGTGTTCTAAAACGATCTCAACAAATGAGGCGCTCCCTGCAGCACAGTTTGACGATTTTCGAGAGTTTGAAACGGTTATCGATTGACACCACAATGGTTTGTCTTGATCTCGTCTCCTTCTCTATGTTGCGTGTAATACTCACGCTAATTTTAGTACGAGTAAATTAATCACTCTCTGCATCGCGTTGTAAGACGTTGGAATATAGGAATATCAATATTGAGCCTTGAGATATACACGACATTACGTCTCAGTATTTGAAGGTAAATTTTGCAATTCCAAATTTATTAAATCAAAACTTTTATCTTGTTGCTAAGACGCTATAACGAATTAAAGCCTTGCCCAGCTCATGTTCATTTTAATTCTATATATTTTTCGCTAAGGCACCAGAGCCAACCTCCAGCCCCTCACACATTAAACATTAATGAGCATCCCAAACATAAAAACAAAATTAGCAGGCCGCTGAGTATCGTAAAACGGTACTTCTAAAACTACTCATGCGTTATGAAAACACACGAGAACCTAGTTTTTTACCGTCCAATGTGGGTCATAATTGCTTTAATGCACGTGAATGTGGATTAAAGAGAAGCGTTTTTATAAGATTGCTTAACGATCGCAAAAAGGGTTTGAAAAAAGGCTTTTATGATTCGTTGTAAGTGAATAGGGATACTGCAGAATTCCAAAATGTAATTTTGGCAGTAATAGAGGTGAAAGTATGGCAAATGATTATGACATTACGAGTCTCTTGTTACTGATGAGAGGGATATAATAGGTTTGGGAATTTTGCCAAACTGTTAACCATGGTTACATTTTTTGGTTTTATCTAAGCCGACAATATTAGTGAACTCGTGGGAAAATTATTTCCAGAATTTGAGACTTGCACTATTTCTATATACCTAATCTTATTTCTAATTACAGTAATTATACAAAATTACTTTAAATACGTATGAATTTACAGATATATTCATGAGCAATCCTCATATTTAAAATTTTTTTTAGAACCGTGTGATATCAAAAGGATTATGTAACGCTTAAACTCGGGAGGCAACGAAACTAAAAACGAAACTAATAAAAAATAAGACATTATAAGTTTTGCAACTCTACTTTCTTTAGCGGAAATTAGGACAAAATTACCAATGCGAACCTTGAAAACTTCCTCCCAAAGCTTAGAAAAAAAAATTTCCTGACTTTCTTTCCAATTTTCAGGTCCTAATGCAAACTGCACAATATTTTTATTGCTTCGGTTACCTTTATCTTATTACACTAACTGTGGCCTAAATTTCAAGGTTCTAATCAAATTTGAAGTGGTTGATAGGTTTAATGATTTATGGGTGAGTTAGTGAGTGCACAAAATAAATGAATTATAAAAGTCCACATCTGGAAACTCTATAAACGCGTCAGACGCATTAAGTTTCCAGTTCTAGATGACATTGTCTATATAGCTATATAAAAATAATATTAGCACTCTATATATATATATATATATATATATATATATATATATATATATACAGGGGGCAAAATTAACTCGTAATATTCGTGTACTTAGAGCACGCCGTGTATGTAGGTGGTTTAGGTAAATTTTATTCTGCGCAATACTGTGGGCCTAAATTTACAATGCTTTGAATGCTTAATTTACAAAACCATTGGTAACGTAGAGTAAATTAAGTTACCTTAACATACAGGCAGAGTAGGCATTTGTTGGCTTTTTAAGCTGTTACTGATCAACAGTATTTACCCGCCGTTGGAAACCGCTCCAATCTTGAGAGATTTCAAAAAATATTTTTCCCTGTCAGATAAAAAATTAGCTGCCGGCCGGATTTATAATTTATGTTACGTAATTTATTCTACACTAGCTGTGCCGGTGCGACTTCATTCACATGGAATTCGATATAACAACAATTATTAGGATTTTATTGTGCTTTTTATTTTTTTCTCAGAATTTTGAGAGCATAAAATTTACTGAAATGATAAGTTTTTTTTAGTTTAATTAGTTGATAGTAGCAATATTCACGAACTTATGGTAATTTTTTATATCTATAATATGTATGTAAGTATCCTGTATGTTGCTCGATTGTAAAAAGCCGTTACCATCCCGTATTTCACAAAAATCCGTGCTGTAAATTTTGTATCATTGGATAACAAATTAATACGCAGACAAATAGACAATTATAAAATCTGGTTTTCTGGCTTATACTCTCCTAAATCCATCACTCTTTTTAAAACCTTTTCCAAGTATATAATTCACTCAGTTACAATTTTTTCATATGTACAGATTACTCGTGGAATCAAAGCAAATCAAACGATATTTTTATATAAATGTCCACGTAGGTTTTGTGTTTGTATACTGGAGTAAATTATCCAAAGTACATACATAGATTAAAGGGAAAATATAACCCTCCAAAATATGACCGCAAATAAGTAGCAAAAATTCTCTAATCAGCAAATGATTTACTAACTTTCCTCATAAAATTTTAACTTCATGTTCTTGGGCAGAATGTTTAAAATTCATACTAATTGAATTTCAAGAGTCCAGAGCTGATAACTTCAAAAACACAGAAACGAAGTGTTTACAAAACGATGACAATAGGTGTATAGTAACAGTCAAAGTTTGATTTAACCCAGGTACTATATTGTGGTATTGCATAAAGCTTAATCATATTGTTAAGGGAATATTTAATAGATTATATTTCAGAATATGATGAAAATATACGAATACTTCTTCATGCACTGCATACTATATTGTGCGTAGTAAAATTATATTTAGTGTTTTTGTAAGGTTTTTTAAACTCTACGTGTTTCAATTCGAATGTTTTTTTTTTAAATTCTAATGTTTAATTCTTTCTTTTTATTGTTTTTTCATACATGACTTACTAGGTATTTACCTAATATTTTCTTATGATTTTGCAAATTATATCTTTATTAATCCGTTATTGCGTTATTGCGTAAATTGTTAACTAGTTTTTCACCAGATAGCATCTCAAATAAATTATTGTCTTTAAATGTGAAGAAGTATGTTTTATTTTGCACCTTTTTATCAATCTTTTAATATTTTATACCCATGCATTGTTATAAAATTTCATAGGTTTGTGTTTGGGTAATGTTATTTCAAGTTTTCTTATTAATATAAAATGGCCATCATTTTAAAATTGAAGAAAAATTTTAAATTTATTAATTTTCGTAAATAAAGCAACATTTTGTTAATATTTTCAATTCCATTGTCACTTTCCAACCCCTAGTCCGTACCCTCCCTTCGTGAGGAAAAATTTGTATGACCTCAGACGAGACTCCCTATAATTAATGTATAATCAAAGTATGGCAGTTCATTTCAATTTTAAATTAAAATGTTTTTTAAAGCAAAGTTAATAGAGCTATCTAGTGAAGAAATATAAGGTTTCGTTTTGTTAAGAAAGAAACAACTCTTGCCATTTAATACAGAAGTATGAAACTACGTCATAATGGATTCTTACAAAACAAAAAAATAACGCTTTTAAATATCTTGCTTAAATATATGAGTTAGTGTTAACATCTCTGAGAAATAGTATGTTTATTTATATATTACATATTTACCAAGCTTCCAAAACATAAAACATAATTTTCATTAAAATTCATGTAGTGGTTTTTGCACGATGGGGAGAAACAGAGAGATGCACATGGAACCTCGCTACTTTTTTTTATATCTGTACATATTTCACAGTAACAAACATAAAAGCGAGAAGTTTTGTTTGAAATGTGTTATACTCTGGGATCTCAAAGTTATTCTTGAATATAAATTAATTTATTATGCAAAGATAGAAACTAGTAGCAGAAGCACTAATAGAACCTAGCGTGAGGTCTAAAATTTGTACTCGGTATAATGTGCACAAAAACATTTAACGATATTATTCTGTAATCCCTGCGTCATGATTTTATAACGCCAAGTAAACGATGCAGCTAACCATAAAAATACCGTGTAAAAAAATAATAGCAAGCTATTACGGAGAAATTATGCATAGTTTCATTAAATTATATATATACAATACTTCCGACCAAAATTTGAATTAGATGCATCCATTTGATGCAATTTTTCACTATTAAAATTGTTAAAATTTTTGGACTCTCCACTATTGTTTTCGATTCTTAATTCACTCGTTCTAAACGCTCTCTGAGTAGCATTCACCTAAAAATATTTTTTTTATATTGCCGTAGTTTTTCACGAAAAGAAACAATATTAACTTACCACTTTTTTATATTTTAACCACCAGTATAATTAATCTAATTATATTTGTTTGCAGTTAGCTGCGCTTTGAAAACTACCATATTTTAATATGAGAAAATAATTGAGTATATTATTTATTTACTGAATAAAAAAAATTATTTTTGAGATATTTTATGCAAACTACTAAGTAATTAGTATGCAAATGGTAGCTAGTAACTTGTAACTAATTAGTACTAGTAATAGTAAGCAAGACGAAGTTATCGAACAAAAGAATATTAAATTTCCAGCGTTTAAGATAAAAGACATCACAATATAAAAAGTTTGGATTCTTTAGTGCCATAATAGACACCACTGTTGGTCAGATTTTAAATTGTCCATTATTTTATGTGACGCCTATGATTTTTCTAATGAAAATGTTTATTTTGACGAAATTTTTGTGCGCTGGCTTTTCCAAATATAGAGAAATGAATTTCTGTTTTTAAGTGCCGTAGTTTCTCTTTCAACACATGCACATTTTATATTTAAATATATTCCACATTTGATATACTGAATATATTTCCAAAAAATAAATTTCGCTTTATACAGGCAATTCCCATATCCCTTCTAGTAATTTGTTATAGAACAAACGTAAAACAGTTTATTCAATAAAAAATACTACGATACAATTTTTAAATTTTTTTGTCAATACCCATCAAATGAGCATGAGCACTTATAAAACGAATATTTTTTTGAATTGGATGTTAGGTCTTTTAGAAAGCAGTTAACGTAATTCATTTGATATATTCATGGATGGATTGTGTTCCACAAGTTCTTTTAGCTAATTGCGTTGCCATAATTATTTTAAGGCACAAGATATTATAGCATAAAAGTGAAACGCACAATATTCGGCACCGTAACTTAAATGTTTTAACAAAGTTGCTTATGTAAATTAAAGCACGCTATTCAAAAACTGTCAATTAAAAAAAATTAAATTAAATTGAATATGAACACTTTCCCAAAACTATTTTTTAAATTCCAAAAAAAATTATTTTAACTAAGATGTTTAACCCAATTTTTTCGCTTCTTACCTTTTAACTTTCATATTTATCGGTTTAGAAGGAAAATTATTGCCTTTTTGCAATTATTATTACTTTTATTATTATTGCTTTCATTCAAAAACTAACTAATTAATATATGGTTTACCTCAGTTCAATTGTTATTACTTTTATTTTTATTACTTTCATTAAAAAAATTAACTAATTAATACATGGTTTACCTCAGTTCAACATTAGGATACCAAAAATAGTACGAAAAAGAGATGTGAATAAGGTTTAAGTATTATAATGAATCAATGGGATATTGAGGTAACTTTTCTGCATGGGTAAAATGTTTCACTGTTTTAAACATGCTGTTTTTGTTAAAAGTAATACCTAAAATTCTTAGTTTATACAGAAATTTTTGTATACGGGAAAAATATAATGTATAAAATTTTATAAAGAAATTGTTTGAAACATGAATTGAAATATTTGGTTAAAACAATTTTATATTAAATAAAAAAATACATTCATATCAATAAACATCCATGAATATGATATTCAACAACAACAATTGTATTTACTATTAAAATGCTTATTGCGTGTTAACTATTGATGTATAGATATACGTATAGCAGATATACGTATGGCAGCAATTATATAATAATTATATAATAATTATGTATATAATTATTATATAATAATTAATTATCTAACGCTTCAAAAGCGTTTATATTCACTATTAAAATATAAATGGAACAGTAATTATATATTCGTCTATGATCGTTAATCGGTAATATATTCATTATCCATATGTAAACTTATTCTAAAATCCGTTAGGTGGTCTAGGTAAAAGAAAGGCAAACAAGCACATTAACATGAGATGTTTCTCTTTAATTACATTAGAAGTAACTTCATGTGATATAAATATACGCAAAGAACAAAACATACATTATTTCTTTATTTTGTTACCGTTGTTTCGAAATGATACCTCACTTTTTTCCTTGAGGCCATTAAGTTTATAATATTGAAAATTCATCAAAGTCTGTCTACTACATTTTACTCGATGCCCTTACAAAGAAAAAGATAGAAAGAAATAATAAAGAAATAAATTCTTACTCTCAAATCCATTTTTACAATAACATTATTCATTTACAGGCTTTTTATATTTATTATATGTTTAGTTACACAGATGTATATTGCAATACGATATCATTTTCCGGTTATAGATATAAACAATATCATAAACGAAATGCAAATTCCCACAAAGCTTAAATAGTGCTACACAAGATTAGCTCACAAAACGTTATTGCTTCGATCGCTTTCCCTTTCTAAATCAACTGAAAATGTTATATCCGGTCTTGTTCGAATGGCCGGATACGAATACATTGACATATATACGGAAATGTCCGGTATTCGATCGGGCGATTCCGGGTGGCAAGACTGACCAAGCAAGGTCAAGTGAGGGGAATGCTTGAGTGCGAAAGACGTTAATGCGATATAAATATCCAATAGGGGAGGTTTACATTCCTTATTTTTTTCCAACTCATGGCCCTCTGGTCATGTTCCTTACAAAACACTTACTTACATCACTTTTTACTCTATGTAAATATCAGAACTTTAAAAATAATAGAAAAAAAAAGACAAAATTATAATAAACAGTTCTCTCGATGAGCTTTCGATATCTCTTTCTTATTGGTTCTCTATGGGTATATATTTTTAGAGTCTCACAATTTTTAAATTATTTGTCGGAATTTAAAAACTCACTTATGTTTTCAGCGTGTGATTTTTTTGGGAAAATTTTATAATACTAAAAGTAACCTATACGATGTAGCATCTCTTTGTAAGTGACAAAAAAACCGCAAGTTTTACGGTTTTATTCATTGAAAAAAAAAGGGCGCTTGAATTGTAACACAAATTTTTTTCTTCCTAAAACCACATATTCATTTGGGTATTACATATTTATTATTACATCAAACGCTCTTGAATTTATCATATATAAATATTGAATAATAATAATAATACAGAACCTAATTATGAAGAATGGTGCCTAATCGTTGAAGGGTCATTTGAAAATAAAATTTTGCTTACGTTATAAATAAAAAAATTCGTAAAGTAACTAGTTTGGCTTTTATAATTTAATCAGATTCGTTCAACACGTATAATGATGTACAATATATGTTAATAAAAAAAATTAATTTTAAATTCTAAGTGTGTTCCAGGGAAATCTAAATTCTTTTAAAAAATTCCCTGTGTTTGAAGAGAAAAAGCATGTGGTGTCGTATGATAAAAATGAGGAACACTAATAATAATGTGAAAACTAAACAATACGGTCACGTAAAAGCAGGATTTGTTGAGATAAATTAAATGAGCACAAACAATTTTCATTAACAAGAACGCATGACTACCTATTCCTCCACAATAAGATTCAGCCGGGTACGATAATCAAAGGACTCATTGAAATAAGTTAAATGAGTACAAAAAGTGGGTTTATTTTTGCCTTTGAGAAGTTCCTATGATTATTTTAACTCAAGGGTTCCTTAATTATTTTTCTCCATAATTATTTTAACTCCATAATTATTTTTCTCCATAATTATTTTAACTCAAGGGTTCCTTATTGTTGTAATGTTATAAAAAATAATTTAGTTTGTAAACTACAAATCGATAAAACATTTAGAAAAAGTTAAAAATACATCTGTTACATTTGTTTATCTACTAGTTACATAAAACTTACATAATAAGCAAATAAATGCGTGCTAAAAAGTAATGGATGTATTTTGGCTGTATTACTAAATTTTCGCATTAAGTCGTGATTCGCTCCGACATAATTCAAATATTAATCTTTTGCTTATTTATTCATAATTATACACTGCATATCACTAAAATTAATCTATTAAAACAAATTTAATTCCATTTTTATCTGATTTTGTTAGGTCGACTTATATGCATTTGTAACGCACTATGTAAAGGAATTTCGAAACTAAATTTAATGCATTTCTAGTTTTCGTATTATCATGAAACTTGGCGGTTGTGTATTGTTCTGATGACAATACAATAAATTTATAAAATTTAAAATTCGTTTAGTTTAAAATAAAAGAGGCTAGAAAAAATAATGCAATTTTTCAATGAAATATTCACTCACTTCTAGATGTCCGAATTATTTAAAATTTTACATGTATTCAATATATCAAGAACTGATGACAATATTAAGAACTGATGAATATATTAACAAAATAAAAGAAAATTTTGAGTTTAAAATAAAAAAGTCTAAACAAAAATTAATGAAAAGATTCAATTAAACTTTCACCTACGTCCGAATTATTTGTAATTTTACACATGAACAATAAAATAATTTCCTGAAATTAGAAAAGAAAATTGTATTATTGAAACGAAAATAAAATAATAAAAATAATATATAAAAAACAAAAAAACACGCTTTTACAAAATACTGCACTAAAAAGCATAAAATATTTACGGAAGATGTTTTCTCTATTTGCTCAGTATGGATTTTAGTGTACCACATGTTTGTTATTAAGTATAATATTTGAGTCTAATAGTAGGGGAGGGGGGCGCTTTGTATCAAAAATAAATTATTTTGCCTCTCAATTTATATTATGTGAACGAAAATGCGTAACATTTTACTTAGATATCTATACAAAGCGCCCTATGTTTTTACACTCAAACATTATATTCAATAACAAACGTGGCTTATTTACTTAAAACATACAGCGAAAACAAGTTCGATAATAATTTTTTGCTTTTTTGTACTTAGTTCTTTAAACTATTAATTTATTTGTTTTGCTGAATATAACGAAAATTTGGCGACTTAACTTTACGTTTTCTTTATGAACGTTCCAAAAAGTGTAGAATGTCATAATTCAAATATATTTGTAGAGAATTGTTATTCCCTTTTGATGTTTTTTTAATGTTTTATGTTTAATTGGGACTTAAAATTTCTCGCTGAAATGTTTGATGATAAAATAACGAAGTATTTAAATTAAATAGCTGTACCATAAAACAAAAAATTAATTGATTTTGGGAAATTTATTTTCCCATAATTTTTTTTATCTTGAGAAACTTTCATAACCATATAGAAAAATGCTGATTATGTATTTTATTTTAATTAAGGAAAGAAAAACAGTGAGAGATAATTTTGAATAAATTTGAATTAAATAACTAATTTAAGAAAAAAATCCTTTGAAACTTGCTTTTATTAAATACTTATTAAGAACAAGAAAATATATTATTTCACGAATTAAAAAATAAAACAACTCCGATATCCTTTAATATAAGTACGTGCTTTTAAGAAAACTGTACCTACTGGTGCAATGGATATTACTTTTGATAACGATATCTAATGTGTGTATATCATACTTAAGATGTGAGTTTGTGATTCTCAGCTTTATATTTTCTATATAATATGAAGCAACAGCTATTTTGTGTTACTTTTGTTTGAAAAGAAAATTTTTCTGTGAATCGTTACTTTTTGAAAACTGTTAACTTGTATATTGTCACGAGATAAAGGCTATTCTTCGTATTTAAGTTAGTTACGTAAGAGATTGGCATTTAGCTTGATACAAATGTGTGCATGAATTGTAAGTGGATCACGTCTGAAAAATGATAAAAGCTCCCTGGTACAATTTTCCGGTTCTTATATTGTCATAGATCGGTACGATGGCCTGCATTAAGATTATACGCCCATGATGGAACAGTTCGCTCGTAATATTATTCTATGGCAGCCTCCAATTCCAAACCCTTTTCTTTCTGGCGTAGCAAATGGTTTCGTAAGATACATCGCCAAAATTAACGATATATTTACATGAAACTGGAAACCCTAACAAATATTTAATGTGCCATAATTTTTATTCGGAAGCAGTAGTAATTTGGTCATACAATATTTCAATAAGTTTCACATCTAAGAAGTAATAATAATATGTCCGTAAATAAAAGGATTCTTAGTAAATCGACCCTGGTTAACATGAAAATCATAAAAAACAAAAATATCCTTTATTTAATTGACTACGCAAATCAATTATTAGGTATGATCTTTACAATTACTAATTATGATTTTCAACTATGATTTTCACGAAAATGAATGTCACATATCTGCACGCTCGATCAATATAATAATTTCAGTTGTTGCAATATCCTCAAGGAAACAAAATGAAGATATGCATCATATTGCATCAAAATTATATTTTCTTATGAAAAGTAGGTTTAAAAAATTATATTAAATACATGTGTAAAAGCTTAACTAATTATTATATGATTATTAAAGAGTCATGGACGAAGACAATAAATGTAGATCAAAAAATTAATGTAAAAAAATCAACGAAAGAAAACATGGGACGAATTATCTTGCAATGCCCAGTTCTTAATTACTTTCGTTCAAATCGATGAAATTTTTATACTTACTTTATTTGCTTGCCTGGTCTCTTTATCATTTCGTCCTAATTTTGAGTTTTTGGTATTATTATGGTGAAAGCAGAACATTTGTGGAATCTTTGTGGAGTCTATCCATCTATCCACCTGTAAAAAATTATTAAACACGAGTAGAACTTACACTACGAGGATTTCGTACTCATTCAAATATCTATAAAAATTTAATAGTAAATAATACTTCTACTAAACTATAAATATAAAAAACTTAAATTTATTAGATAGTAAATATATTGCCTACTACACCTTTCCCAGGCGCAGGTTTAAAAATTGTAAAATCCGTGCAGAGTTAAACATCACAGATTTTTGAACATATTTCTTTGCTTGAGCTAAAACACTTCCCATTATGCTAACTTTTGAAATTGCATATTGACCAGAAGTACCCTAAATGTTATAATGACCATATAAATCACAAAAAATATACTCATCAAAGGACTTTATCCTTTTATTGCCTTAACCAAAAAAGTCCGAAAATTTTAAGTTATTATACGAGTATGATTATAGGCCTCAGTATACAAAATTAATTTTCACTATCTTTGCTATCTCAACTATTTCTGAGAAAAAATGCTTTGACGACGGAGAGACGCATGGGCGCACGATAAAATGTTTTTAATAGGGTTTCGTTTTTTTTCATTTTTAGGAACAAAAACTTAAAAATATTGATATTTTGCATATTTAGGGAACAAATTTTTCAAAATTATCGTTTCATTTCTATTGAAGTGGTCCTATTAATGAAAAACGAAATATGTATTCCTTTGCTTTCGCAGTCACTTTGGAGGCGGTTGAAAAGGCTAAAAAACTTTCCAAGTAATTTCGTAGGTTATAAAATAAAAGTTGTTAAAGTGCGATGTCCAAAACAACTTATAACATTATAAAAATAAAAAATTTAAAATTGCTGTTCTCCAAAACTTTGTTGAAAAATTCGACCCCAAAATTTTCGAAGAAAATCAAAAATATTCATATTTTTACTTTAATAATTAATTATTTAAATTTCATTTACTGTCAAATATGGACGACAACGACTAATACCTACTACTAACAATAACTACTAAAGTATTAAACATGAAACGTTGTCTAGTCATTTGTTTGTTTATCACAATTAAAAGGCCCAATATATTTCAGTAAAATATTATATGTAGATAATTTACATCAATAGGTTATATATTATTACAGTTACTACTCTTATAAAAACTAAACGTTCTCTCTTATGTAATGTCATTTGAATGAAAAGTCCTGCACGTAATCGGCTTAAAATGTACATATAGGTTATGTATATATATATATATATATATATATATATATATATATATATATATATATATATATATATATACATATATATATATATATATATATATATATATATATATATATATATATATAAATTCTCCCTATTATACAAATAATTTCACATTATTTAAATTGTATTAAAGTATTTTTAATATTTATCAAGTAATCATTGCCCTAATATATTATGTATTCAAGAGCTGCATGCGCATAATATATGAATGATAGGATATTACGTATTTTTTGTTGTATATACGCAAAGAACCGATTTCTTTATGGACTTCGAAAGGAATGTTACATAAATTAAAAAATCTATAGGAAATAAAAAACAGAAGTAATCATATCGTCTCGTGCAAAAATGAAATTTGACACAAATTATATGGAAATTATTGTAAAATTATTAATCTAATTCCGATCTCTAACTTTGTATGCAGGACAAATAGACCCGTCTGATATAATTATGGAACAAAAATTTCATATTTTCTAGGACCAGAACAGGTACCGCACCTTTTCAACACAAAATGGGAAAACACTACATTTTTTTTAAATTAAGCTGATTAGTTTATCAGCCTGATTCAAGTACACCTAGTAGTCTATCGATAGTGCCTATGTTAATAAGTTACATAAAATCGCAATGGTTTTTAAAACCTTGATCAAGAAAAAGAAGATCAGCGCTCGTTAAATCCATGTGTAGTATTTTTTCAGTCTCGTAATCCATTCTCCACAACCTATATAACATGTTTTTTCTTTGCTTCGCAGTATTACATTATTCGAATTTATAGTTAATATTTGCTTATATATTTATTTAAATATTATCTTCTCCAACAGCCAAAAGGTTTTTCTTGAATCGTTCTCTCAGTTTTCATCTTTGAATACGAATCATAGAAGATCTGATTGAAATAATATAAATAAATAAAAAATTTGTCAACGTGCCAAATTTTTTCAATCAAATTGTGTGATGTTGGATAGAAATGCGCTGTATATAGTGTATATAAGGCCAAATAAACCAAAAAACATATTCTCAGTCGTTTTAGTAACAAAATGTGACGGTTAATAACTTGCTTTCAAAAAATTAACAGTTATTTTAGTTAGTTACACCGACCAAAGAATATAAATATTCTCGAAAACTGGTTATTGTGTGAAAACCGCAGATGTTTCTAACTTAACTGTTGTTTTAACTGATGTTTAACTTTTGATGTTAACCAAGTTGAATAGCTAACAGGTCTATTTATAGCTCAGAGAGACAATGGTGACAGGATGACGTGAAAAAAACGCGTTGAGGAAGTCTTTCAAAACGAAAAATTTCTTTATAAATGAATAACCTATGTAGAATATAAATGTCTTTATTTCGAAATTTCTTTGCTCTTAGTAATAAATGATAAATCATTGCTATTTCTAACTCTGAGTAGTGATCAGTTGTAGTAATAAGATTTTTTAGAGTCACTTCAATCTCTAGTGGCACAAATCATTATTATCCATTAACATTCAAGTGGGTTGATACCACCACACCACTTAAAATTTGCTATATGGATTCAAATATGATAAGTATTTTAAAATTTGCTAACCCCATCTACTCAGGTATTTGCTAAGATTTCATGCTGCAAGTCATTTATTTCATCCTCGTATTAGAGTCCTATAACAATATCTGTCTTTGGGTTGCGGTTTTAGTAACAAGACGAAAAAAACAATTTATTACAGTTACATAAGTATTTACGTTACTACAAAACAATGGTTAGGTTAAGTCAGCTTTTTATATGCCACAAATAATTGTGATTTTTCATAAATATAATGTGGCATTCTGTAATTGTTACTTATCTAAGTTTGAGAACACTTGTGGGATATATCCTGCAAAGAGTAATCACTCTCTATAAAAAAAACAAAGTGCAAATATATATGTTATTATTTTATTATATATGGAAATTTGAATAGAAAATTGAAGAACTGTTTAATACCTATCTCTTCTTAGTTACGCTCTTCTATACATTTCAAAATACTTAGAATTACAAAATTCTTGTATAAAAGAAAATGTAAAGGAAAATCCCTGAAAAAAAAATGGTGAGACCAATCTTCAAGAATTAATGGACGAATTTTTCAGTCCAATACTGAACGTACCTCCAATATCTAAATTACGTAAGATAATATGAAAATTTTGAATTGTTATACGAACACTTAGTAACCAATATAAATCTGGAATTTTTACTAATTTGACAAAATATTAGTTTTAATGTGTTAAAATTCCAAATAGCTTCAGACATATCTTTTGCACGTGATAATTTTGTAACCTTCAGAATCTCGGGGTGCATAAATAACCGCTAGCCTTCAGGTAGGCCTTTAATATCTTATTCAAGTATAATAGAACTATCACCGTACCAAATTTTATAGTACCTCAAATACCTGCCCCACCTCAAGACTGTGCTTCAAATTCTTTAAAATGGTCGCTGGCTTTTGGACTATTAAGTGACATTTATAATGTGTCGTTCCTGTGTTTGTTATTCTACAATATACGAGAATACATTTTATACGCGAGTAGTCTAATACGTTCGAATCCTATGTTAAAGATAAATATTAGAATAACAGAAAATTAAATATAAAATAGTCAATTTAGATAAGTGAAAATATTGAAAATTTAAACTTTTTGGAGTAATTTTCTATAATTACTTTTTTTTGGCGTTCTTTTCATAAGTTATACTTACTAACTTCAGTAAAAGAAACAGTCACATATGTGCATGCACGCAGATTCGAAAAGGTTAATAAAGCTGTTGAAACATTAATTTGATATTTTATTGTTTAAAACTTGTCAGCTTTCATTTTATGGTAAAAGTAATATATTGATTGTATCAGTCACAATTTTCCTTACTTTAATATTTTCCGAGGTGAAAACATTAGTTTTATAGAGATTTGGAAGTAAACACAACTCTTGTCCTTCAGTAATTTTCATCACCTTATGCAATAACGTAAGTGAATATAATTACTTGGACCGAAACTAATGGAAGAGCGCCATGGAAAGTAGTTACGCAGATGTAGACATGGAAGGTAATTACATGATGAAGAGAGGAAGATATTCATATCCGTGTACATATTAACTATAAAAGTAATAACCAGTCAATGAAAAATTAAGTTTTCTTAAAAGTTTAAAAGAGTTTATTGACGGAAAACAACCTGAAATTATTTTTAATATTGACTTTCATTGGTCTAGAAATGGAAGCAAAGTTGAATTAAACAAAGTTGAAGTAGTTATCTTAAAACTTTTCTAGATGCCTGGATCTCTTTAGGTATTTATACCTAGTTAAGTTTTGAAGCTGCAGCAGCTAATAATTACCAAGAAAAATTATATATATTGGGGAATTAGGACGTATTTTATAACATAATCTCTGACTGTGCTAGTAGTCACAAAGAGGTTATTCAATCTGTTTTCAACATGCTTTTTGATAGGTCGTATTTTGTATCGTATAAAATGAAATGTAGACTCAGTAAGATTTAGGTAGCATGCATCTTCAAAATGAAACAAAAAGTTTGATAGAGCTGAAGTTAATATCGAACACACTTACAATTCTATTTATCAAAGTGCGTTCTGTAGAAATTATAGCAACCAATATTAATTATATTAAATTAATAGCTTATATTTTTAACAATCTGTCAATTACTTTATTTCATAAAAAAGATATTAACTAAAAATAATGATAGCCTGAAAAATAATTTGATTATCTAACAGATTTAATTTGTAAGAAAATCCATCGATTGAAATTCATCATTAGGAAAATTGATTGACTTTATTACAAAATTTGTATAATTGCGTTAGTTAAAATAAATTTGTATATTCAGATTTATTCAACACGTTTTATTTGTTAGTGATCATCACGATTTAATTAAGTTTACAAAGACCTAAGTGTTCTAAAAAATAAAGCAAGCTGTTCCTTTGAGAATAATATTATTGGACAAAACAGACCGATTGTGAACTGGATTCAAGAGGGTTCCTTCCTGTAGATAATTCTCTAACATGCTTAATTCTGCAATTATCCAATAAGCGATTCTCATAATATTTATAGACCTATTTTTTTCAGTTGCTATAAAGGTCTAGTACATGATCGTATTTTCTGTAACACTAAACCACCGTATATTTACGTACATAAATACATATATTCGGGTTTTCAAGTTCGAAAATAGGAGAAGAAAGGGTGGAATAAACTTGTTTAAGACATTTTTGCTAATCTATAAAAAGCTATTTAGGCAATATTTAAAATAAAATTAGCTTTAGTATGCACTACATATGACCTTTCATATCACGATTTATTTGACTTGCTTAAGAAAAGGAAATTTTCAACGATGCTTTTTTAATCACCCCAAAAAAATTTTAAAAAAACTTATTTAAGATTTTGACCCAAGAAAAGATAATATAACTATGGCATGTGTACTTTCGGAGAAAAACAGCTTTGATATAGTCAGACAGACATCAATATCTGACAGTAAGGATTTCTTATTTACGATTTTGGTATAGAACCATAAAAAATGAGTTTGAACATGTTTAAAAAACTTTCAAAAACACTGACGTTTATATTTGCGAGATATGTAAATTTTGCTAATTCCATAAACAATAAACAAAATTGAATGGAATTTGAATTAATTTTATTCTAAATGAATATAAATATATTGCAAATGTCAATAGGAAAAAAATTAAGTTGTTAGTTTGTTAACTTAACTTCCACAACAAAAAATTATAAATTGATCTTTAAAAATGTAATACAACATCAAAATATTTCGGTGAAACTATATTCCATTTTCTCGAGACTTACTTTGCAAATCTTCTCAGGGATAGACTCTTGTAAGTAGCACACTGCACGTCTTTCTTAAAACATACCTTCATATCACGTAACAAATGGTTTAACATACTAGTTACGATTGACTACAGTTAAATCATCTACACATTTAGCATTAAATGGCAAAAAATGAACATGTCGTAACTGAAGGCGATACCTCTTTAACAATTCCTTCTGCAGTTAATAAGCAGATGTATATTTTATGTAATTGTTTAATTATTTTTATCTCGTAAGAGCATTGTAATAAATAGTGAGTTCTATTTCTTTCAGTAAATTTTTTATGGATTACAATCAAAAGTTTTTTTTTATTTAGCCTGGTCGATTTTCCCGTTTCCCAACTTATCGGATAAAGTGGTAGTTTTTTAATTTAATCAATGTGCAATTTCACAGTATCTGTTAAAAACCTTAAATAAAATATATTGTATTTATTCACAATTAAATGAAACTATGTGATGTAGTACTATTTCTAGTTTTTAAGTAGAAATAATACTACATCACGTAGTTTCATTTAATTGTGAATAATAAATTTCTACAAAATTAAAGCCAAATATATTCAATATTTTATTTATTGTTAGCGCTAATTTAGGTATTAAAAAAATATTGACCAAATATTTATCCAGACAGGTGAAGACACATGATCGAAAATATAAGTGAAAGATATTCTATCTTTTAATTTTTGTCTTCATTATAAAAAATATTTCTTCCGTAATTTAAACATTTTATCGCTATATAATTTTAACCTTAAACGTTCTCTTTACAAATAACGGGGTTTTAAATAAGGCAAAACTTAAGAAAAATAGTTTATTTTTTAATTATAACTTAATAAAAATATTTTATTATCAATATAATCGATTTTTCCTTCCCGAAATAGTATTCTTATTGCTCTTTATGAAAGGCTGAACGAGACATTCGATGCATCACGTCGTACATCGCTTTGATAATACTGCGAGGTACCCGGTGTACGTGTGCACGCTCGCACGATATTTATCTCTTGAATTGACATTGAAATAATGTATATCGGTAATAGAAAGAGATGCGGGAAAACATTATTGATTATAACGGTTTTAATTTGTTTTTAGGAACCCATATATATATATACATCTAAACATATATGTCGTTTCTCATAAAGCATGTAGAAAAAAATTGATGGATTTTAATAGTAAAGATTAGGATATTGCCAATAAAGTAACACTAGATATAATTTAAAGAAAGTAAGAATAACATTATTTTGTTTCTTTATTTCTATTTAATAAAATACTAAGTAGATTTAAGTACGATTTGGGTTAGCGTGTCGTTTAAAAGTCCTATGTAAATTTTTGTTTATCAACATATTCTATATACATTAGTTGTTGTATATCCTCCTTCGATTTCTCGCAAACAATTCCTTTTTTTAACTGAATATTTTTAGGATTAATGTTTTATCATAAGTTAACCATCCTAAACTAACTCACTCGGAAATATTTTGTTCCATAAAGAGGCGGTTTGTATGGTCATACTTTTATATTCGAATAGGGCTTTCTAAATATCAATAGATTTTTTAATATTAAATTAAATCATGCTTCATAATACTGAAATTGTTACTTCAGAAATTGTAGATAAAGGTGTATTTTCTTCGTTGTAAGGGGGGAAAATATAATAACCTAAATATGATAGATTGCTAAAAGCTTTGAGAATTATGCAAGAACATCAAATGTTTCATCTAATTTATTCTAGTGTCTTACAGATTCGCGTATAAATAGTAAGTTATATTTGCTAAACCCGCCTTATTGGCCATCTGTCTTGAATATTTAATTGGAGTTTCGTTGGAACTGATTTTGTTGTTCCTCAACATAATATATATGTTCAAAGAAAACAACCAATATTTAACACCACATCTAACACCTTTTGCTGTATATGTTTGATACAGAAGTCATAGTTTGCCCAGAGTTTGAAAAAACTAATGACGAATTTTAATAAGAGTTTCACGTAGCCATATGGAATGATATCACATCGTGTAAGGATATACGTACATACATGTGTATATATATATATATATATATATATATATATATATATACATATACATACACACGCACACATACACACACACACACACACACATATATATGTGTGTGTGTTTGTAATTTTCAGCTTCGTTCTTTTAGTGATACTTGTAAATATTTTATGTAATTTTCAAATGTTTAGTTATTTATTTTCTGCATTATTTGAGTATAAACTTGTGATAAATAATTTACATAAAACAAATGCACTGACAAAACAGTAAATGTAAAAAAGTGTGTACAAAGAAAAATATTTCTTTTCATGATTTTGTTTGTTTATCTGGTTATTTATAGGCAACGACTGCAAAAATAACAGAGAGTTTTTAAGTTAGACTTGAGAGTTTTAAAAGTAAAGTATTTTTTTTATTTTCATTCTCCTTTAGTGAACAAACAATTTAAATTTGTTTTATTGTCGTTTCTGCTGCGTTCGCAATGCGGGGTGCGTACGTGCGCGTGGACGTGTGTGTGTGTGTATGTATGTGTATAAAGTCTTGGAAAGAAACTGAGGTTATTTGTGATTATTTATTTATTATGAATTAGTACAATAATAAAAGGTTGATAAAAAATAAAAAGAGAACTGTTAAGCATAAATGGTTAGAATGTGAAAATTTTGTAAATATTTATAAAAATATATAAAAAGTAAGTGCGATCATTTTTGAACTATATAATGTAAAATTACTCACTTGTTGTTATTAAACCAAAACATAACTAATTGCAAGAATTTTTTCAGATCGTTTTTTTAAATACAATTTATTTATAAAATATATTTTTAGAGCCACAATTCCAAATTAAAACAAAAAAATTCGAAAAAAATTAAAACTAAAACGCTCTTTGAGACAGCATAAATATATTGACATTTTTTTTCTCATCAATTTTGCGTTACATGATAATTTGTCAATCTCTTTATTATAATAATAATTATTTCTTAAATTTGAATTTGACTATGGCTTTGGGGATATTATTTTTCATAATCTTGAAAAGTTTTACGCATAAAGCATTTATAGCTCAGATACTAGGGTGCCGCAACCGATAAAATGGACCGAATACCAAGAGTGAGCAATTCTCATTTCATTTCGTTCTAAGTTACCTGACTGTCTGTCTTCTGCCATAGCCGTGATTCTCAAAAAATGTTCTAAATTGAAATTTGAAATGTTGGCGCACTTTTCATAAATTTTATGTTTTTTTGCGGAGAACCATTTGCAAAAGCTAATTAGAATAGCTAGCGATGAAATTGTCCAACCGCTGTATCTGCTCGCCACATTTTTTTCGCGCAAAAATACTTTTTTCTAAAAACGAACGTCGGCGCTTTTCCACATAGAAAACACTATTTTGGAATAAGGCAGAATAAATAAAAAAGATATAAAACAGTTAAGATTTCAATACACAATTTCATGATTTCATAAAATTTCGTGGCTGACGTCAGCTGAAACTTTCGATAACGACAATAAAAAATGGAAATGAGAAGTTAATTATTCTTACGATTACTAATACAAATTTATATATTGCACCTAGTTTACAGTCAATACATCGTAATAAAACACGAAACGCCTCTACCTAGAATACGACTTTCTGAATATATTACGTGCAATAACCTGTTTGCATACATCTTTACAATTGTGACTTAATTACTAGGCACATTTAATTCGCTACAAAGATATTTTGAAGTGCCTCGCACATGACGATCATAAGCGAGCCGTTAAACCGAAGGGCATAAAAATTAAAATGGCCCATTAAATTTCACTCGCTACACGAATTAAGAGCGGTCTTTGCGCCACACCAAGGAGTGTGTCGCAAGAGACGTCTTTATGTGGCATTTATGTATATCATCCGACTAAATATGTCGGCGAGGGTACTGTTAAATTTGGAAGCAGACTTCGGAAATACATAGGCTAAATTAGTTATACCGAGCGGTATAACAGAGACAATTATGAGGAGTTAACATTTGTAAAATGTTTCAAAAGGAAACATGTTTTTTCCAACACATGTACGGATATCTTCGTACATTTTGACCTAGATTATATAAGTTCTGTGGAAACTTAACCGACGTAATTAGAAATATTAATAAAATTAGGATTTGTGTTGCAATAAAAGGATTTTTGGACTATTTTAGCCAATTAATTTATTTAATATGTCGAAGTTATAAATCAATTCAATAATATCAGATCTACACAAGACTAAATACAGTCTACTGCTTCAATATATGTAGAGGGATTTTCTTTAAATTTCCATATATGAAATGGTATATTTTCATCTATTTTCTATTTCGCACTGGTTTGTTTTAGATGTACCAGGTTCCCATCTTTTACAGCTTTGTAAATATATTATCCGTGTTTATGAAATTTATTTTTCGATCATTAAATGTAATATATTGTGCGCCGTCTTATCTAGAAAATTTCTTCCCGATTTATTTGTTTTAGAACTCATGTAGTCGAAAAGTTTCTGCAAAATTTAAATAGCAAATTAAATTAAATTTCACGCGTTTCCATTATATTTTATTACTTAATTACCTGTATGTAAACAATTTTAATATTGTAGTTCATTTTTGAAAAATAAAAATTAATTTCTTGAAATAAGTTGTCACTGTAGGTATCTTACCGTACAAAATAACTTAAAAACTATTTTGTATTCCAAAATTACTATGCTTTTTATTATCGAAGTATATCATGGTAGCATGGAAATAATGTATTCATATTTCATACTTATATAAATGACAACTTTATATGTTGGACTACTTGCCATAAATAATTATAGGCTTAGTTAATATTTAATTATACGAAATTTTAGAAGCTATATAATTAACAGAACCTGAAATAGTTTTCTAGAAACGACGAAAATATTAAAATAAAAGCTTATTTTTTTAAAATGGAATCTATCAAAGAAAAGCTTTTCATTCGATTTAGAGAATTTTTAAATGTTTTATTCATTTTTCCCCTCTATTTGGAGACGACAGGTCAACAATTATAAGCCCTTCTTGATTTTTCATTACACTTTGTAGCATTAAAAAAATAATTGTAAATCTGAATTCTTAAAAAGTGTCGAATCAAAAGAGTGAACTAATTTATAACTAATGTGTTTAATTTAAACATACATTCATTAGAAATCGGCCATGTTATGAACTCGTACTAAATGACCCATCATAGAAAGTCAATTAGAAAATTAACACATTGTTAGATACATTGGCAAGAGCTGTTTGGATGAGCGGGAGTTCAGAGATTTTTTGGGTGCACGGAACTCACTCGGCTTTGTAGATCATTAAGCCAAAACTCCTTGGAGTGCACTAAGCTAGTAGTAGTGCGCTAAGCTAGTACTAGTAGATCATTAAGCCAGGACTCCTTGCCTGGCGTTGGAATCATCGAGTCAGTAAATATTGATTGGTATACATATATGTCAATATTATAATTTTGTTGAGAATAGATCGGTGATATAACGGCTATAAATACGCGTTGACCTAATTAATGGTTTATGTAATCGTCGGATTTTTTAACCTGTGAGTTTTAATTAACTTTGGGTCTAGACAAATATTATGTAGATCAATTTAAAAATATTTAAGTATAAATTTGACACAAATCATTTTGTTTTGAAGTTAGGTGAATTTTATTTGGCCAAATTTAAAAATTATTTTTGGAAAAAATTGTCCATGTGTTCGAGAAGAAGAACATTCGTGTTATTGTGATATTTACACGCCTCACCATTGGTCAAAACCTTAATTAAAATGCACAAACAAATCATTATGTATGATATTTTATTGTCAAATATCAATCTGCAGACAATTTTTTAGATTTTTAGTCGATTATAAGAAAATTAAAATTTAATTATACGTAGGCAAACAAGTCGACCATAGCATCATATTATTATGGTCTGAAATTATAAATTTTTCTTTAAAAAATTACATATTCTTATCCTTGGAAAACGCAGTTATATATAATTTTTAAGTAAAACATTTAATAAAACATTTATTGTCTTCAAAATAAATATTTTTTATTTAAGCACTAACTAAAATACAATATATAATTCTTGGTTTTATTTTGAAATTTTCATAACAATTTTCTAAACTTATATTTAAATATATAAGTTACTCATTTTCAATCAGAAAACATTGCTTTGATGGGATAAATGATCTATTTATTTGCATAAATTATTTGCCACTTTTCAAACAAATTGTCACTTTTTTAAATGATTTTGACATCTTGTAAATGATTGTTACGTCTTGTTCTGTAACCTTTAAGACCACGTGTTAAACGTGACATTTTCTTTACACCATTGAGTAGTAACTTGCTCTATAACATAACAACTAAATTATATATGCATATATATATATATATATATATACTTATATATATATATATATATATTTATATATATATATATATATATATATATATATATATATATATATACATATACATATATATATATATATACACAATATTTTTTCCATATACATATATACTTTATTTTTATACGAAAGTGTAAAGTATATCAACAAAAATAAGGCATTAAATTTTCTTTAAATACGTTTTGCAACTGTATAAAACTAAGCAATTTAATTTAATATATAAGGGTTTATTTATTTAGAAAAAAATGTTGAGTGTGTAAGGGACATAATAGTAAAATAAAAACATCTATGCATAAGATTCAGATAGAAAATTATTATGAATTCATTTGGAGCACAGCACCTACGAGTATATAAAAGGCGCCTGTTAGTCTAATGTTGAAATCAAGAGTAAGCGAGTATAAGTAAGCGAGGATATAAAATTGCGCTGTTCACTTGGCGCCAGTCCAGACTGGAGATGAGACTGGATGCTTTTTAGTCCCGGGTCTTTTATATCATTTACGCCAAGAGGGATGACGTCGTATCATATCGTTTATATTTTAGTTTATTGTCCATGAAATGAATTATATTCCAGGATTGTAAAAGCTCTTAACCCATTACTTAATTTGAACGACGGAAATGGCATGGAGTACGGAGGTAGCTATTCAAACTTTTAAATATATTTTGTCATTTTAATTATTGAAAGGTTGAATTCGATCTTATTTGGAATTGTTCTAATATGTAATTTTATATTATGTATTTATTTCAACTTTATAATTTCATAAATGTACAGAGAGCGGACATATAGGAACAAGAGCAACTTAACATGTAGGATAAGGAAATTAAATAATTAATTTTGCGATATGATGAACTGCAATCAATCGTAATTACTATAATATCGATGACAATTTTGTTATATAATAATATTAATAATCGTCTGAAGTCATAATAATTTTCAAAAAAATAATCTTTATTTGTCATTTCGTGAAAAGGCAGAGGCGAGGAATGATGGAAAGTGGATTTTTACTGAGAGAGAATAACAGCGCGAACAATATTAAGAGAGGTATTATTTTGTTAGACTACTTTTGATAGCGGGTATGACCTGTGAATATTTGATATTGGTATCGAATTAATTCTATAAATTGGCTGCTTTTATAGAGGAACAATGTTCGTAAAAGAACCAACAATGTTCGGGAATCAGGGTTCTAAACCTAGATCCAGTGTGAGTAGGTTTTCTAAACCTAGATCCAGACCATGGCGAAATGAATTTGTGAATCTAGTACCAAGGTAATAAAGTCTACATAGATTGTTGAAATTAGTAGTTCCTAACTGGTGTTCCGCGGAATGTTGGTGATCCGTTAGTTTATCTAAAGTGTTCCACCAAAATTTTAAAACTTGGGCAAGCCGAGTTTAAATTTTTTTTTGAAAAAGCCAAAAATATGTTGATGTAGTTTTCAACATCGGCTTATGCAAGTTTGTTTTTTAATATTAACGAATATTAAGAGCAAAAAACAGGACAGGCTGGCAAACGTATGATGAAAAATGAGAGTTTTCTCAGATGCTATCAGCTATAGAAAAAGTTTATTGAAGTCGTCATGCTCAAATAACCCTAAAATTGTGGTATTCTCCTTGTTTATTTAATTTATTGATAGTTATTTCATATTTCTCGGAATGTAAACTTTAATGAAAATTATTTTCATTTATAAAGCAATCTAAAACAGATATTTCGGGAGGCACCAAATCTTTTACATATTTATGATATTTTTTCTGCTTCATGGAGCGCTTTACGAATGCGCTTATGGAGTTGTATGTTAGTTTACGGTTTCGTTATTAGTTAATTTTATGTTTAATTTTAATTAATGTGGGTTTTTTTGTTTGATTAATTAATATTCATTTTAATACGTGCAATGTAAATTGTTGTACTTTTAGTGTTTGCGCATATTTGCTTTGAGGTAATCTCTAATTTGAACATGGAGTTTTTTGATAAATAATTCTTTAGTCTGGAGACAGGTTTTATCCTCGCATACTAAAGAAGTTAACAACTGAATAATAATTTAAGTTTAATATGTAAATAAGTTATAACATCTAAGAAATGTAGGAAATGTAGAAGTTTTGACAGAAGGAAGCAAAATTTTCATAGTGATTTTTTTACATCACATCATTTTAATTTTTTCTACTTTAAACAATAAAAATTTTCGCAAAAATTGTAATTTTGTTTCTGAACCATAAACGCAAGAGCCATGATAAACTGTTCATGACAGAATTTCTATCTACATGATTTATACATTAAAAAAGGGAATTTTAAATGACCGTGTTGGATTTCTTTCAAAATTTACACAATTCTAAATATTCTTTAAACTACATATGAACGAATAACACGTATATATCGTTCTTCCCACTCATGCCTTTGTAAATTTATTAAAAAAAAATATGATGAAAAACTGCAATAACTTTTGCTCGGTTTTTGAATATTTCTGATCGTGATTAAAATAGTTTCTAATTATAGAGGAAGAAATTATTATTTTTATTGACTTGATGTCGCACACGTATTTTAGGCAATTGGAGGCATTTTGAAAATTTGTGTAAATAGTAAATAAAAAATTTGTTTCTTGGACAATATTGTAAATTTTATTAAAACTTACATTAGTTTCATTATTTTTAAGGGGTATTTAATAGTTTCCATAAAAAGGATTTCAAGAAATACATATTTCTATTTTGATTCACACATTACGAAATTACCTCATAATGAGTGCCTTCAGTGGTTAAGTGCCTTTTTTAACCATTAAAGTCAGTAAGCTTTGAATTATAATAATTTTTACGTTATATATGCCAATTTTTTCAAATATTTGTCAGTTCCGGGTATATTTTTTATCATTATATACAATAAAATTTGGGTTACTATCTTTAACTACAAAAAAATTTACATGCAAACTTCATTTATAGTTACAGCATCTAAAAATCAACCCAGATAAGTAATGTTTCCAAATTTTAAGTACCTTTATCTCGTAAAATAAGACATTTTTATTAACATAAAGTTTTGTTAGTAACACAGCTTTGTTTATAGCCTCTTTTTGTTTACTTTAGAGACATATATATATATATATATATATATATATATATATATATATATATATATATATATATATATATATATATATATATATATATATAAAGTAAAAGTGTTCTGAAAATTTCATTCACTACTGGTTTAAATAATGAGAAATAACGAAGGAATACGAATATTCCTCCAATCACGGATAACTTATTTGAGCCGTGATCTCAATTTGGAAATCATGCATTGCATGTTGTCTAACGAAATTGATTTTAACAAATACCTTAAAACTAAAACATTCTTAAAATTTCTTAGTCAATACAGTATGTCGCCCCATCAAGTGGTTTTCCAATGCAAGATGGCAAACGTATAGTAGATCTCCATTTCGTGTTGATTAGCTTTAGCCTAGATTTAACGCAGTGATGAATGGTCGGTGTTAGAAGAAAAGAGAAAAATGTTCATTAATCATAGTGTAGTGTTTTAATGCGGATAGTGGGCGGTTTTAAAGGAAAGGGCGTGCTTTGGTAGCGATATTTTCTTTAAATGAACGGCTATTTATCACTAAAATGAGAGTTGCCAACGAGGGTCATCTTGTAGGTTTGTTTTCTAAGTCTCTAGATATGAATGCCACAGAATACAAGTGATTTTTTTATCTATTTGTATTATTGACATCATGATATCGTTATTGTAACTTCTTAAAATATATTCGATTATTCATAATAAAGGCAGTAAACACTTTAAATTTGGAACACATTTTCATTATATTATATACTGGTTAATAGAGTGTTTAAGGTTCCATATTAATCTATAGTAATAAATAAACGTATATACAAAATAAATTTATCTACAGTTATTTACAAATATTTTAGGAATATATTTGATCATAATTAATATTCTAATTTTATCGAGGCACAGAATTTGCCCGTTTAGGTCTTTTAATAAACTTCATTATCCTACTAATTCATTATCTTTATTATAATTGTATATGGGATAGTTTTAATATGTTCTCATGGAGTTATAATTTAATTCATTCGAAATATCACGTTATTCTGAGGGCGTTCATGGTGTTAATTTAGTAATTAGAATTAAGGACAAGTGAATTGTCATATTCTGGTATATATTTGGCGTTTAACTTATTAAGAACAAATATACCATAAGTAGCAAAATATTGATTTTTGTTTCATTAAAAAAATCGTTTTTGAGAAAGTAATTTTTTTATTTTATTTGAACCCTTGAAATAATTAAAAGGAACATGAAGCAGTTATAAAAAAATAAAAGGAGCACTTTAAAATATGTTTTTATAGGAAGTAACGATACTTAACACAAATATTAGGTGTGTATATATTATTAGCTGTACCCCCACGGTCTAACCGGCGCAGAATCGAAATCTTAATTATGCTGCTCTCCATCCCGTTTCCCCCCTCGCTCTCATTAAACGCTACCGCTTCGTTCGCCAAACGATATCAATCGTTGGGATCGAAAATTATAAGAATCGACTCGTGGACGACCAGTAAATAAATCAACAGTCCTCTCTCTCTCTCTCTCTATCTTTGTCCTTTAAAACGTGTTTTCCGATTCCTGTTACATTTTTATCACGGCTTGGGTCTTCGGAACTTTGACATAATGATACATAGTGTAATCTTCTTTGTAATGTGAAATTCACACAGAGAGAACCGTTCTAGAATTTTTTCAGTAGTTTTAGCGGGATGTGTGAACAAATAAACAGAGCAATAGAGTAATGGACAAACATGCAAATAGACAAAAATTGTAAAAACAATACTTTTGTGTCCTGTTTTTTTTATGCTAAAAATATTTTATCGTGAATTTCTTCAATGTGCTGAGTACCAGTGTCATAGTTTTTATTTATTTGTATAGATTGGACTAAATAATGTTATTCCGTAATATAACTTTATTACTGTACGAATATTTTTGGAGATATGGAAGAGTAATCGATATGGATCCGTTTAATGTAAAGTGTTGATACATTTTACGTTACATATACATATGTAAAACAATTTAATATTTCTTCGATATTACGCTGAGAGAGGAACAAAGGCACGCGATTAAAAATGAATTTGTAGCGATTCACTAATCTTAATCGAATTCAGTCTGCCAATCATTATTTGAAGATGACAGTGTCTCAGTTTTCTTTACCGAGTTTCCTTTTTATTGCTCTTCGATTCACTTACAATTTGGAAAGGATTCTTTGGCGGGGACCCCAGCATCTGTAGGATCTTAGTTATTTTTCGAAATTCACCCTTATATCTGGAATATTTTTGCAAAATTTTCAATATTTAGACCGAATCATGAAAAATTAAGAGTTACACACACACACATGCGCGCACGTGCGCACACACGCACACGCGCACGCATGCACGTATGTATGCGCACACACACGCCTACGCATACGTATGCGCAAACACATACACATAACGATCCAGTTTTAAATTTAAAATGTCCCACTTGTCCTAATTAGGAACAGATTATTGAAAAAATATTGAAAAATTGAGCATATCCATAGAATCTATTTCATTACAAGTACTACTCATTTAAATAAAACTTATTTCATTATTTTATTGTACTTAATGGAATCGAGGCTTATGACAATCGTAAAGTTTTTCTTTTCATAAAACACAAAGTCCGAGTCGAAGGTTTTTAAAAATATTTGAATTTAGGGTTAAATTTAGGTTAAATTTAACACGTGAAGGACCATAAATAATATCGCCTTGGTAAATAATTGAATCTACCTTACATTTGTTATCATTTCTTATCCTTCAAATTGCAGCTGTTGAAAATTGCGTCCATCAAAGGTAAAAGCCCAAAACATTACAAAACAATGTTTCAATAAAAGATAATGCTTTCCGCTCTCAGCGAAGGGAATAAATTGCATTTCCGAGGGAAAATTTAAATGGTTTATTCCGATAAGCAGCGTTATGAATTAAATTAAATTACATTTAATATAGGCACGAATCCATTACTTTGTAAGCTTGTGCGAATTTAAATATTATTTCCTTTGAGCGTGGTTAACAAACTTGATGTTAAATTATTTTCATTTGTTCAGCTGGTGATTTAGATTTTCAAGTCAATTTTTAACCAGGTGGCGTTATAGATAACGATAACATATAGAAATAAATGAACGACATATTGTAATACGCTTTATCAATAATTATTAACACTCGTTAAACCAGTTTTTTTTCAAGAAATTAAAAGTAATGTATTCAACTATATAAACTATTATTTATGCCTCTAGCATACGTAAAAGGCTTGATAGTATATAACAGATAAAATGCAGGTGAAATGTATATCGGAACAAGCAATACAAAGTTAACTATATTTTGTAATCGAAATTATATTCGATTAATTCGATTATTACTTTTAAGTTTTCTTTAATAGCTTTTCATTGTTTCAGATATTACCCATAGTGATCCGTTAAAAACCAATTTGATGCATAATATTTTGTAGAATACCTTCTAAAGTGAACAAAAATATCGGGTGTAATATTATTTTAAAAGATCTTTTTAATGAGATTTTACTCGATGAAGTAATTATTTGTTTTATTTTATGAAAAGAAATATTGCCCAAAACTTATGCAGGTATATTTAATTTTTGAAAATTATGAGGTTGCTAAAGATAAACGGAATAATAAGGCCAAAATTATAAAATTAACTGCGGGACTCTAATTAAACAGTGGTGTACAGAGAAACATTTGATGAATGATTCGGTTTTAACTTCGCTCTACGGAATTATTTAATGAATAATCGATTTAAAATCCATTGCACCGAGTTACACGTGCCTGGTATTTATTGTATTGTATTTTTTTCGTTAATTATTATTTACTTCCCAGTGTATACATTTAAAGGGGTGATATATAGGGTTTCATAGTAAAATTAGGAATCCCCATAATGTCTTTTAATTTCTTCCACCGTCAGCCCATCAATTCCGTGATATCACACCTTACAATATCGTACATTAAAATGACTGCTGTATCACACCTAATGTTAATAAATTTTGTTAGTTATATGTTTCATAGGGAGATGCAATTAATATGTAGCAAGATATTAGTTTTCGAATATATGTAAAGAGGAAACCAATTTCTTTTACCAATCCCATTAACTGGTATATCATTAAATATATCTTTTAAAATAAAACTGAGTTTTTGCTTGCCATTTTCAATTATTGGAATTTACCAAAAATTCGGTTCAGGACATACAGATGATTATCCAACCATATCTTATGCGTTTTTTAATAATTACTTAAAAATATGCCCAAACAATACCGATTTAAAACATTTTTTTAAACTGCTTAAAGTTAGAGGTAAATTTATTTAGGCTTACTACTATTCATTTCGATGTAAAGTTGTAAGAATAAGGAACCATTTTAAAGTTTAATATTTTAAAATAGGAAGCTAAATATTTTCTAAGGAATATCACTTTCACTCCGTTAGAGCTCTTCAATGACATTTCACTCAATGTGGTGCCTGGAACAAATTATTTGTTCTCATTTGATATTCACAGAATATAGTAAAAAAAGTTTCTTAGAAATGTACGTTTCGCTTTTAATCGACTTAACATTTAACCTACAAAATTTTATACGGGTACTTCCAAAACTGTAGAAACTGTTACACAAAAATCAATGTCTATAACGTGTAGACTGAATTTCAATCCGATTGTATAAATCTCCGTAATTTGCAAATGTTACCACATTTTAGACAAAGCATCAAAAGTGATGTGAAAATAATGAAATGAAAAAAAATTCAAAGGCGGAACTTTGCTAGTTTCACGACCGTCGACATTTTATCACTATACGATTATTGGAGAATCATAAGTCACTTTGACACTTTGAGAACTTGTGACTTTGGCAAATATAAAACATCTGATACACACGCTCCAAAAAAATGTAGGCTGCAAAAGTGTAGTCACGTGGTAGAGTCGTTTATGTCTATCCAAAGATACGTTTTTTACCCGTCGAGAGATATAATTTACCCGTCTGCATTCAAATAACCTTCTTGTTGGATAATGTCTGGTTGAACATGGATAAATTGAATAATATAAATGAGGATTTTCTCGTAAAATAAGCTTCGTGATTAAAAATTTAAATTTTAATGAAGGAAAAATTTAAAAAAAAATTTATTAATTGGAGAAAGATGAAACATAGATTTTTTTTGGAAATTCAGATTATTTTCACAAAAATTTGTAAAAGATATTTATACAGTACCATTTAAATACCAACAATAAACTTTAATTTGTGTCCCGTTATATTCTTTATGCATAGAAGACACAAACTGGATTAGAATTTACACACTCTACAGATCGTTGTAAAAAGCTTCGCCACGTTTATAAAGAGCGAAAAGCACATTCATTTTAATATCGTAATACAAATATGCAGAGGTTGTGTAAGATCCTATTAGTGTCCCATAGTTATAAATTAGAGAACCATTGGTTAAAATGCCATAATTTTTTCGCGTAAAGCCCCCATAGCATACATATTATTATCAAACAAAATTATCAAAAATGTCTAAATGCGGTGCAGTGTATTAAATAAGAGCTGTTAATAGTTCATAAAAAAATTCTATGTTAGTTTTTTAAAAATTAAGTATCATAAACAATCGACACAGATTATTTTTTGAAATGTTGTTTAATAGTAAAGTATGTTGTAAATAGTAATAAAACATATTAAACCGCAATTGCTATCTCAAAAATATTTATTTGAATAATTTCGCAAGAGCAAATTGAGTATTCGATTTTTTTTTAAATTCCATATATAATGTGGAGTATTGTTTGAAAAACATAGTTGTAAAGATCTCAGAAATGTTCATTTCATAATTTCACCTACAGAAATATCTCGAAAAACATAAAAAATAAGCCCCCCCCCGTCTTATTCCTAAAACTACATAACCTAATATCATGTCAGAAATATGGGCTTCAGAAGTCTACGTAAAGACCGTAGGAAAACTATAGCAATGATACTGGATGTCATAAGTTTTTAAATATTTCCCTTGTTTTTACGTTTACCCATGATGTAGCAATTTGCGGAGCGCTTTAATTTCAACTTTTTTTACAAATTTGTTAGAAAAATTTCAACAAATTTAAAAAAAAAAAACAATTTTCAATTTCAACTTTATTCTGCAAATTTATTTTAAAAAAAGATTGTTTTTTACAAATACTTCACGAACTTATATTACTTGCATATATATAATGTGTATCTGTCCGTCTGCTACAGGACCACAGTTCCTACATGTGTTAACCTACGTGTGTGAAATTTTGCATGTTAATATTATGTTCATAAAGTTTTACATTTTCTATTAATATGTAACCAAATATTAAAAAACAATTCCTTCTTAATATTCCTTAAATTAATTGGGTGAATAATTTTATTTCGCGCTGTACAACTTGAGGAATAATATTGGAACCTTTTCTAAACAATGTTGAAGTTTTACTTAAAATGTTTTAGTTTTTAATCCTGGTTGAGGAATATTTAACTCCAAAGTCATATGTAATGTGTTCATCCTACTTTGCTGTTTCGATCATTGATTCGAAAAATCTGAAAAATTTGTGGATGTTTTGGTAAAAGCTTTAAAATAGAATATTTTATCTCGTTTTGGTGCACTATTTCTTCAGAAACCTGATTCCTCTCTTAATTCGAACGTGTTACATCAAATCATATTTCTATTCTTATTTAAACCCTATTAAGTGTGATTACTATTTTTTTTACAGAAGATTAACTATATCTTAATGATCTGGTCATTCCTGTGAAAGGATATTGTAAAAAGAATACACTTACACACCCATATATATATATATATATATATATATATATATATATATATACATATATATATATATATATATATATATATACATATATATATATATATATATATATATATATATATATATATATATATATGTATATTTGTATATATGTGTATATACTTATTAGGGTGATTCATAAAAGACCGAAAAAAAATTTTTTTACATTTTCTTCACTCTCAACACCTTAATTTTATTTATTCCACTAGAAAACATACCAAGATTTTTATTTTTTTTTTTTAATTTATATATAAGGGTCGCTACCCATTTTCGAAATTCGAAAAAAAGCATTTATTTTTAAGAGTTATTAATACCAGAAATGAGTGTTATACATAGGTTTTATACTAAATAACAATAACTATCGTTTCTCTAAATTATTAAGTAAAAAGAAAAAAAATATTGCCTTATTACAATTTGGGTTTTTCTGCCTATAATTCTTAACTAAAAACATATTGCTTCTGCTCTTTTTCTTCTAATTTATTGCACTCTTCCACCAAGGCAACACCCCTCTTAGCTATATCGTTAACGACTCTCATATGTTGTTCCATTTCTTTAGCCGATTTGAAGCTTTCTTCCTCTTCCCATAGCTCTGGATCTTTTTGAATGAACTTGGAAGAAATTCCAGTGATTTTGAAAAAAATTCATAGTGTTTGGTGATATGAAATTTTCGATGTTTCTGTTTGCGATTGCATCATTTTCCAAGGATGTCTTTTTCGGATTGTTTTCCGTTCCTTCAGTTTTCAGAGTCAAAATCATAATATGTTTTGAATCGATAGAAACTCGTTTGTTAAAAAAAACTATATCAATTATCTGTTCGGAAAGATACCAAAGATGGCCCAACATTTTTTTGATGGCGACTTTGGCTAGAACTGGGTTATATGTTTCGAAATCAACCAAATCTTTTAATATCTGTAAGTTATACACTGAGGCCATATGAGCCACTGTCGCTGTAAACCAGTATTTTGGGTAAACAACTGCAACAAATATACAAATATCTGTAACGCCCTTAGCTTACTTAATTGTGATTTTAAGCTAATGCTCAAACAAAAACATTTTCAGTGCGTATATAGATTTTGCCATCCGTCGCGCATGGTGCATTCCAGCAATGACTTTGAATGAGATACCGCTTTCAGGAATCCCTCCAAAAAAGATAATTATCAAATAAAGGAGCTTTTTGTAATACTCACGTGGCTGAAATTGTTCCAATTGATTTTCTGCAAAAGCGATGATATCTTTAATATAGTTTGAACGCAATTCCATGCAGATGGTTTGGACATTACGGTTTTGAAATCTTTTTGGTTTATTTTTGGCCAGTAGCTTTTAAATCTTTTAAAAATCATAACTTTTAAACCACTGGAAGGTCCTACAGCTGTTACAACACTTTCGAGTAAAATTTCTAGTATGTGATGCCGGCATACAAACCAAGTCAGTTCCTTTTACATTTTCTGTTCTAGAAGAACACATGCTTATTTTATTCGCCCTGTATTAGATGCTGTTATATCAAAACATCATTAGCAACATCAAGCATAATAGCTAAACTCGAATCTAAAATTCTGTTTTGGCCTCGTTTCTGTGGTGTAGTAAAACCATAGCTTGAATAGGGCCCTGGCTGAGGAGATTCATTACTTCTTTTTCCTTTTCTCTCATCTTTTGCAACTTAGCTTCTTTTTGTAAATGTTTTTTAAGATTTTTTTGCATGGGTCCTATCGATATTTCCAATTTTTCCTGGACAACTCATTTCTCTTTGTCTTAAAAGAAATTGCTTATCTTCTTCAATAGTTATCATATTAAGGGCATTTGAGTGACCAATTTCAAACAAAACATTTAAATTTGATTGCCATTTGTTTTCTTTCTCTTTTATTGCTGCTGAGCGTTTGGCTTTATTTTTTTAATTATGCCATTCATTGAAATATTTAAGTATTTGTGTGATAACATGTTGTTTTTCTTTGGTAGGAATAGTTGCTTTTTGCCATAATGTCATCACATCACTTGCTGTTAATGACGCCGATTCTCAAATAATGAAATAATAAACACATCACTTCTTTCACTGACGGTAATTTTGTTTGCACCAATTCGGAACGAGATTCTCCAATAACCATATTTCAGTCCTTTTTCGCGTTTTTATAATATTCGACGTCATTTTAGAAATACAAATAAGAGAATAAAGCTACAGTAATCACATTTACAATCAAACACAATCACTATGACTTGCAACGATAACTGGGTAATTGTATTAAAGAGCAATGGATTATTTATACTTACTAAATTGAGGGTATCTACAGAGAGCACTGAGATACCGACGAAGTGAGTAAACAAAGAACTATGTAATTAAAAAGAATATGAAACAATTATCAGAGATATCAGAGCACTTTAAACTATATTTATACAGGAAAATAACAATATCTAACATGAATATTATTAGCTGTGCCCCACGGCTTAACCCACGCAGACTTATTTTAATTATGCTGCTCTCAAACTCGCCCCCTTCCCCCTCGTGGTCAGTCCCTAAACGCTACCGCTTCGTTCGTCAAACTATACCAATCGTTGGAATCGAAGATTTATCGGCGGAAATACTCTCTCTCTCTTTCTATCTTCGTCGTTTAATAAGTATTCTCCGATTCCCGTTACAATCACACATTTTTATCACTGCTTTGGTTTTAGGAAATATGACATAGTGACACACGGTTAATAATTTGTCATGAAATGTGGGATCCACTCAGAGATAACGATATTAGAATTCTTTCCTTTTGTGAACCAATAAACGGAGCAATTGAGAAATAGACAAAAATTGCGAAAATAATATTTTTGTTTCCGCTTATTTTTATGCTCCCCCCCTTTTTAGTAAATTTTTTGATTTGTATAGATTGGACTATATAATTTTATTTTGTAATTTACTTATTGCTTTACTAATATTTTTGGAGATTGGGAGGAGCAATCGAAATGGGAATAGTTTTGTTGCATCGTCATTTCAAAGTAGCGTCTCTCTCATTATCCTGGGAAATTATAATTTTACACAAAAAGGCTAGAAATATTTTAAATCTGTAATTTAAAAATTTAATTATAACCTATTAAATGGTAATCGAATGATACAAAAAGATAAATAATATCTATAATTGGCTCTCGGAGTCTAAGAACATTAAACTTTTAAAATGAAACCCACAACACTATAGACTCCATTAAGTAACAAGATTTTTAACAAATACCACAATCATTTTTTTTTTTAGTGCCTCTTTAACACCAAAACGCAATAAAATATATTTATTTCTAATATTAAAGCCATATTTAAAGAATGTCTTCCATGCTGATGGTAGTTTTCACGTATTTGTGTAATACATGATTTTACAAGTTTCCAAAAAGTGGGTCTTGTTAGGCGATTGTACATTATTTAAAAATAATATTTGATATGCACACACGATTTCGTTACGATTTCCTTATACGTACAGATGTACATATATATTTCTATTAGCAACTTATTAATGTTGCTTTTTCTATTAACAGCATACTGATGACACAGCAGAAGCATTTTATTCCATATAGAATTGTAAATAAATAACAAATATGAATCAAATATGTAAAGAAAATTCTCATTGAAGATACACGTATCCTTTACAAAACGTTATTTTTATACTTTTATAGACGTATCCTTTATAAACGTTGTGCGATACATGCGTGGTAAATACAGTCATATATTCGTTTGAAAAAGACTGTACCCGATGAATATCTTGAGGACTCCTCCCACCTTGAGGTAGCCACGTCTTTTTAAATATTTTTTATTTAATCTGCCTTTTAAACAAACCTAAAATTAATAATAGAATAGGCAATGGCTCGTTACTACATCGAATACAAACATATAATCTATATGGACAGCAATTAAAAATCGTGTCACTAACACTTTATGCATGTTCTTCTAATTTCTTCGGAGTTATATGCGCTATGTTATCATATAACCATATATTAACATATTTACTCTACAACTGAATAACTCAAAATAAAATTAATTTACACCAAAACTTAGAATCCTCGATAAAACAATTTTCTATTCCTTGAAAGAAAACAAAAACTTTTCTGTGGTACTTTTATATACGAAACTAAAAGATTGCCTCCATTCCAAGGGTATATTTCTAATTTCTTAAATTTATGTATTGCACTATCGACAACTGTATTTGTACTGTGGGTGTTTTATATATTTACAAAATTTTCGACGGCCGCAATAGGAACCTTATAGTTTTCGTTACGACTCTAGATCGTACCGTCATCGAACTAGACAGTCATCTTTTAGGAAAATACCCAATTCACATGGCTTTCTACCAAATTAAATCACTCTCCGGTCTAGTCGTCAGCTGTCTCTGTCCTCAAAAGTTGGTAGATCAACCACATGAACTTCTTACTCTAAATTAACTTAATAGTCTACGAAATGTAACCTTTATTTAGCGAATGCTTCAGAAATGACATAGTTTGTGTAAATTTAACACATTTACATAAAGTAAAAGTAAAAATAAAAGTAAAATTATACAATTAAAAAAGTCGACGCCGTTTTTCCTGAATATCAAAGGTTATAGTCCAATCACAATATAATAATGCTAATAATTGGATCACAATTTCTTTCTGGCTTTTTCTAAACTTACTATTAATATATATATATATATATATATATATATATATATATATATATATATATATATATATATATATATATATATTATTGATACACAATCGGAGGCTTTTGCAATTCTAATGACCTCTGAGTGCGTGTCATTGCAATTGATGAATGGTAAGAAATATAGATTCAAATGTTTAGAGAGAATCTATAAGAATTCTAATCCAAACTTTAAGACTTAATGGTTTGTCCTCCTATCACATTTTCAGGTCATATATACATTTTAAATTTTTTTAAATTTAATTTTGATTTTATTGAGAATTCCAGATAATTTTGTGAAATTTCATCTCACTAATCACTTGTACAGTAAACGAATAAATAACAACAGAATGAGATTACGCATAAAACTCAAAAATCCGAAATATGAAGATGATATCACAACGTAATCTGTAATTGCATGTAATTTTTTATAATTAATTAATGATTTATAAAAATATCGCAACAAGGTGGTATTATGTATTTTTTTTTAATAGAACTGAAACAACTACCTTTTATTTTCCCCTTACATAGAGTAAGTAGATAGTATAAAAAAGGGAAAACTTCTATTCCTTCTTTATTCTCGTTTTATATTTGATTATTATGATTATTTTAAATGCTTTTTATTTCCGTAATATTTAATGTTGGCCGTTTGTCAAAATTTAATAGTTGAGTCAATTTGGGTAATTGATTCAATCATTCCTTTATAAAGTTTTGAGAATTCCTTTTCGTCACGTAACTAGAACTTTTATTTTTATTTCATCTTTCTTCTCAGCTTCTACCGATACGTATATATTGGCGAAAAATTAAAAACACTACTCGATTGTATAATGTTTTTATGCAAATGTTTTCAAGCGATCTCATTTTCCATAATTTTCCTTTATCGTTAGAGAAAATAGAGTAATTTGATTATAAAGTACCCACTCCTTGTTGCGGAGTTTGTTTAGGCTCTATTTAACATTTTCATGCCCTTTCGCCAAACTGCTGTACTTTTTGCACTTGCTTAATAGACAAAACAATTGGTTTTATTTCAGTAAAACAAATGAGGGTTTTGAAGTCGAAGTGGTAATATGCTGTGCTTTACAGAATTATATTAAAACAAGACGCTATGAGTAACGATCTCACTTGGAACAAATATTTATGTAGAAGCTTTTGTTTATTAAAGTACGCTTCGTAGCAAATCGATTTTGCAATTTGTTAAATTAATTACAACTAAATATAAATATGCCATTGTTATCATTTTTATTATTCATTGAATCGAATCGAATTGACTGCCTCAAAATATTTGCATTACTTTAATTGAGCCAGTTTTAATCGAGAGTGATCCTTGGATATTCTATGATGCAAATATGATATAAGTTGCGTATATAGGCATATAATAAATATTGCAGTAACTTTAGAAATGGTGTTAAGTAAGTAAAGTAATAATGGGAATAGTCCATATTTTCTACCTAAATTAAATGGAATACCTAATCTAGTTAAAACATTCATTCAAATACATTGGTGACCTTTTAATTAATACCTAGTGATTGTTGGATGACATCGGTATTTTCAGTTTGACTCCATATGCGTCATCTATTGTGCAGGACCAAAACTGATTCCATAGAACGCCTTGTATTATACAGATTCAGAACACTTTATTATCAAAAGCCAAAAGTCCACGCAAACAAAGTCGTCGGCACAGCTAAGTAATAATACGTCGAGCTACAAACATTTGATAAGTGCAAGTTGATATCTAACAATTTAAAAAAAAATTCGGGGGAAAGGATATTAGAGGGCGTACAATAGCTGAAGGTGCGGTATTTTGAATGCAATATTTTATTTAGAATATCATGAATGTCACATCAACGAATGTCACATTTATGGCTACCGTCTTTTGACAGTAAAAATCAGCTCATCTCTTAAAAACAGACTCTCGTCGATACCAAAATTGCTTATCTTCCCAAATATCATGGTCGAATAATGTGAGATTGATTATGGCATTTAATATTCAAATGACTATTTTCAAACACGTCAGTTGAGTAGGCAAATTGGCCAAGCTAACTGGCATAGGCACGTAGCAAAAGAAAACTTTGGTCGCAACCAGTTAGAGCTGTATTAGCAAACAACTTACATTACATGTCGTATGAAGTGATTGATCGCTCGTTGGGTAAGCTAGCAGTTACCACTGCGTGAGGGTTCGCTAGTCGTTTTATGTTAATCTTCTGCTAAATAATTTACGTATGTATTAATTTATCCATTCAGTACTTCATAAAATATATACACCAAATAGTCTGAATACAATGATGAAACCAGTTAAAATCTGTGATAGCCATAAACAAATTTATTGGCACGAAAAACTAGTTGCACTATTGCGATGAAGAAATGCTTACATGTACTTAATTAGGGTAATCATTCAATTTATTCCATGTAAATGTTTTCCCTTTAACTTACATAATTACATATTTGAAAAGAATGGTCCATTCAAAGGTTCATATAACGAATCATTGTGGTCTGTCAACATACAAATCTTTGCTTAACTTATATATATATATATATACCTTTTTAATATCGCTATTGATCAGAGTTACATGTTTTAATTTGGTTCAAGTTGTGTATATTTAAACCGTACCCTCAACATCCTTGCGAAACCTTAATAGAAATACGAACAGAATGATAAACTTAGTACTTGTGTCGAGTTCGTCACATGACTTCCAGCAAGTTTAGATATGTAACTATAATACCTCGACACGTAAGCTCAAGTTATGTTTATTTAGTTTCAATTTAGTAGATATAAAGGAGTTTCGTTGTGTATTACACGAATGTTAAACTGTTGGTAATATTTTTGGTTGTGCATATTCGATGCAACCTGACGACATGAATCTTTTATAACTCAGAAATACGTTTTATCAAAGAGAGTTCAATTCCGTGATTGGATTACAGACTAACCAGTTTTGAATAACATTTTCCTATTGACATTAAAACATATTCTTAATTACGGAATAGAGGTTAAATTGTTTTTGAAAAATGTGATTTTTTGCCTTTCCGAATATTTTATTTAAAAATTATTGTGATTTTGTAGATATGCATATATAGTTATGGTTTTTGCCGATTTTTGCTTTTAAATTTATAAACTGGCTTGTATATTAGGTAACCATTAAAAAAAATTTGTATCGTTTAAAGCTTGATGCGCAAAAAAATTTATTAAATTTTGTAAATATTGCCTTTTTTGTGGCTAATTATAATTTTATATGAAAATGTATTCAAAAATAAGTACGAATAAGTACTTCTTTGTAAATACCAAAACGTTTTAAGCTGGGCCAACTAAGTAGATAAGTTATTGTCGCTGTCCAACAATTTAAAATCAGTTCGTTGCATTGATTTAGTGTTACACAAAACATGTCAAAACATATTAACTATTTGTATATTAACACTTACGCTAAGGCCACATGCCTTAATTATTGCGTAAATAAATATATTCGTCTCTCTCAAATTCGGGACATATACAATAGTTTATATCTATGTGTTTTGTGCTATTTGTCCTCTTGCACTCGGATCATGCTTTATTATTTATATTTTTTAGAGTCGACGCCGTTTTGAGATAATTTAAAACAGACAGTTGTTTCTAAATAATTCGACTTAATTAACATATGTTGAATTTGTACATATTTGTGTTCCTAAAGGTATATTGGCTCTTACAAACTATCTTTGGTTATGTGATATTTTGTTGCTACCCTCAAACTGATAATTTGATAAATTAATTTTACTTTTTCGTAGAATAATCGTTAATTAAAGAACCTCATATGATGACAAATCCGTAAAAATTCTTGAATGATCCTGAAGTTGTACCCTGTTGAGCCAATATACTCTTAGAGGTGCTGCGGGTCATAAGATCTCTATGTGATTTCCATATAATTTGCTTTCTTTATATTAAGCATAAATCGTAGCTAATTATAATTTCCATTATATCTGATATATACATTTTACATTTTAATTATATACATTTTTGAATAATTGTTGTCAGTTCCATACGTCTTTCCTAATTTGTTTCAGCCATATTTTTTGGTCTGATCGAATTATTCCGATCTTGGCGATGTTTTTCATTGTATCAGTAGCTCCAACTCTACGTTATGGTGAATATTGAGCCGCGTTTAATCCTTTAAAATAGAGAATATATTTCAATATTTTTTAATTATCTAACTTAAGAGAATCCTTGCAAACTGCGACGGAGTGAAGGTAAGTGATTTTGAGGAAGTTCGAAATATTAAAAAAAGATTTTATTCGTTGCCCCATCGTAAGTTATCCGATTCACATTGATTCGTTAAACCTGCGTTAGTCCAATTAAATATTTATTTTAATATGTTATGTCATTTGTAAATGTAAAATCATTGGATATTGTCCCGAAAATATAAATCAATGAACTATATGCTCGACTCTTGATACAACTGAGTATCTATTTATATCTATTAGAGTATCTATTTATACCTATTAGATCTACCACATTTAACTATAAACGACATGTCAGTTCAGTTTACGCTAACTGTAGAAGACTTGAGTCTACTGATCGGTTAAGTCTTAGCTGGAAACCTAAAGTAAATATTTTGTTGGTCGTGCAGAATACACTCCCTCAAAAATTTTCAAAATATTCCAGCTGCTCAAACCAAAGCTCATTTATGGCAAATGCTCTTACAGCCTCTACTTGACTACAAAGATGTACATCTTAGTGAGAATCATCTTGAAAAATTAGAACATCTTCCAGTATGCATATTTTTACATTCTTTAAAATATTCTGTTCAATTCAATTTAGCCAACATATCTTAGACGCAGATTTAAAAACCAACTCAGATTCTTTATCTTAACCATAATATCTTTTACGAAAATAACTTATTTGTTCAAGCTATCAAACTATGAAAACAATTCAATCTGGATATTAGGAACTCGCTCTCTATAAATATTTTCAAATATCGTCTTTCAGAAGTAATTTTCTCTCATAATGCCTTAGTTTTTCTCTTTCTTGATTCAATTTTATTCGCTTTTCTTGAGCTGTGTAATGTTGAGATTTATTCTTATTATTTAACTTTTCTATTTCTTATTTGTATTTTATCTTATTTTTTACTTTTTCTGTAATTTTTGCTTTTTATTAATATTTTGATTAAAATTAACTTATTAAATCCTAAATACCCATAAATAAACATTGCGTTTGACTGGAAGGGATTATTCATATACTAATAAATCCACCATATGTACACATATATGAAATCATGTATATATATATATATATATATATATATACATATATATATATATATATATATATATGTACATATATATATATATATATATTTATATATATATATATATATATATACACATTAAAGTCCGAAGTAAACAAATAAATACCTTGTAAACAAATTCACTTAACACATTGTATGACTGTAATAAACTTACAGCAGTTTTTCTTAGTAGTTTAATTTGCTTTTTGCAATATTTTAAAATATATATCATTTTATTAAACAAATACAAATTACTAGAACAATTTTTTTTTCCGAAATTTTTACCAATAAGTAATATTTTTACTAATAAGTTCATAAATTTTTTGTTATTCTATTATTTCAATTTTTTACCCAAAAATTGCAATAAGAAAAAAATTAATGTTCCAATTTGTTTTTAAAAATTTCTAAGGTACCTACGATACCGCTCTATCAGATTGAATGTGTGTGTGACCTTGCGATCCTCTTAAGGGTTTGGCGCCCAGGTGCGTTATATTCACATATTCACAGGTAAGGCATAAAACGTCACAACTGATAATGCACCACGTGTTAAGCTTCATAATTCGTAAATCAACCTTCAGCTCACAATAAATAAGAGACACAGATATCAGGCCATTTTGTTGAGAAATTTTTTTTTTCATGAATACTTTGAATTAAACACTTTCTACTGATAATTTCATTCTAAGACAACCAATTAATCTTTTTTAAATATTTTGTAGAAATTTTACTGCGAGAAACAATTTCATAATAAATGTATGGGTAATTAATCTAAACGTAAAAATGACGGAAGTGTGTCACGAGGATGGAGAAAGAAAGGATAATTGGGCAAAGACTAACTTCGAAATAATAAAAAACTTTCTTCGTTATTTTGAAACGTAATACTTGTTATTGTTTGGGATTAATTAATAAAATGACTTGGTTCATAATTGGATCGTAAACAATTAATTATTACAGATTTGCTATATTAAAGAAAATCAATGTAAAAAAATAAATTCTGAGAAGATTATCAGTCAAAATAAAAATATTCATTAATATGTGTTGTGATTTCTATATGGGAGAAATCAAATTTAAAAAGTATTTCTTGATCATTGCCTAGACAAAAACTTAAACGTCCTGACTTTGGTCTGATAGATGCCAATGGGACCATTTTTACAGCTTTATAGCCAAATAGCAAAAGCGGTACCCTTTTAATTTCCTCATATCCATTTATTCATACGTATGTCACAGCGTGCGATCTATTTCAGTACAAGATGCACGATTTTCGTGATAAATCGGCATCGATAAGAGTTTCTTCTATATCATAAAGTCATTTAAAATCTAATCGGAGGTATCTAGCATATTTTTCGATTTCAGTGTCTTCCAAACATTTTCAGTGTCCGGTCGAACTTTTTAACAGCATGTGTGAATGATCTGAGAAAATATCAATATAACCGTATTTAGTTAATATGTTGGCAACTTATAAATCCGCCGTCTCTCTACACAGATTATTCAACTTTTTATATGTAGTCAATAAAATAAATCATTAATTATATAAGTACCGTCTGTATCTGACACTTTTCGTCAACGTGTAGGTGGAGCTAAAGTTTCGTCGTTGTAGGAATTTTTGGGTCCTTGACTGTAAAACAGGTGAACTTCGATTTTGATATAACTTTAAATTTTATTGTCTTTAAATTTCTTATGACGTCAATTATTCGACAGAACGCGAAAAAGACTATAATTAGATGGCGAAAGATCTGTAGAGTACGGCGGGTGAAGTACCATACTCCATTCAAACGAAAGTAGTTTTTCACGTGTTACTTTTGCGTGGGGTCTAACATTGTTATGTAAAAAATAAACTTCGCTTCGACTTGAAGGAAACTTAGCGGTTACCTTGCTTAATTGTTCACAATATATCTTAGCTGTAGTTCTATTGTTGGATTGAAAGAGTTGCAATCAAAAGTCTTTTGTTAATTTTATATTTTAGTATCTAACTTTGGTATTTTCACTGTTCCAACATCTGCGGTTGTGTTAATTAACATGGCAGTTGAGATGAAAATGGGCTTTTTCAGAAAAAAGTTGTTGTTAAAGTGATTAGAACGATTCAATATACTGAAATGCAAGTAATTTTTTAAAAGCAAATTTGAAACATAATAAAAATATAAAAGAATTGCATATGTTATAATGTTTAGAACTATATTTGATTTCTCTACTTTATTTTAAAATTTGAATACTCGGGTAATTCACCAGGAATTACCGGAGTAATAATTTTACTGGTAGTAATAGTTTACAAGTAATAAAATTACCCGTAATTTTACTTTGCTTACAACATTTTTCAAAATATGAGCCGAATGATATCTAAGCATTTAATGGTTCCTAAAAGTTGAATAAAGCTTATAATTAGAACGCCATCAAGTAGCAACAGTAAGTTTAGTAGAATTAAAATATATACTAATAGCAGTGATTGGAACGATTTTTTGACTGAGGCAAAATATCAGTAGTAGACATTTGAACAATATTCATTACGACACACGAGATACAGTAAAAAAATAAACTGTGAATATTTTATTATTCACAGTTTATTTTGTTTTATTTATAATTTAATATTATTTAGTTCATTCTTGTCATTCTAGACCTAGTAAAAACCTAAATATTTTTTTTAAGGAAGTTGTATTTTTGAAATATCAAAATTTTGCTTATTTATTATTTGTCTCCAAAGTGTCGAAAATATACGTCATTGCTATAAAAACAATTATACCATTATATAGAAAGGAAAAAATACTATAATTCACGCACATGGTTTTTAATTTTTGGGGAATTCTGAAACTATATTGTAAATTTCAAATTTGTAGCTAGAATATTAATTTAATGTAATTTTTACATGAATGAAAATATGGAAAAGGAAACTATAGAATTTATATCAAGTAAGATTTGTATTTTAATTGACTTACAATATAGGTCACATTACAAATAAAATAAGATTTATTAGTAAAATATTAAACTCTGAATCACTTGCTGATATTTCAAATATAACAAAATGTAACGTACATTAGGTGTTCGAAAATGTTATTTTTGTTCAGAATATGAAGAGTTCTAAGCTGTGATGACAAAATAGTTCATATTAGTTGCAGTCACCAATGTGCAAGAAAGCTTCGATAAATGGTTGTAGCACCAGTTACGATCTTCATGTTTTAGTATAGCTATATAGTAATGTTTTCGTTCGCAACTCGCTAATAATCGAAGTTTTGAAAAATATTTCTACCAGGTATTTGCAGGTATTTGAACTTTTCAAAAACTTGGTTACATTTAATTTCCGAAAGCAATTCCGTATAATTATTCAGGTTTTTATTAATTCTTGTAATTTCATTATTTTAATATATGTGTTTTGTAGTGATAAAACAGAACATTTTAACTATCATCTTCACTTTAGGTAGTTATATTTAAATATTAGATGCATTTAAGGTAATATAGAAATCAGTTTGGGAAACTTGTGAAACACTTAGAAGTTTTCACTTTCGCCCAATAAATTTTGATAAGTGAATCGAATCATAAATTTCGCTGTGAACTTTTCTAGTTTTGCTTGAACTACGTTTCAAACCATATTGGGAGAGTAATTTGTACTTAGCTATTTCTCATACTGTCAGCTCTGTGTTCTACCTTGAGAGTTTGATGAGAGAATGATAATTGAAATTCGTGATTTTACATTAACTACTCGTATTATTTGTTTCGGTCTATTTCTAGTATCGATCTATTTAATGTTTTGGGAAAGATAACTATGCTTATGAGATGTTCTATATATCTGTAATAAAGCGTGTTACTTTGATAAAATAGGATGATAAGGGTTCAATATTTTACTTTGAGTTTATGCCAGTGCCAATTTCGTTAAAATATATTGACTAGTTTTAAGGACACAAAATTATGGAAAAATAAATATAAAATTTTAATTTCAATATAATACTCTTAATTTTGCGTATTATCATAGTGAAATTATTTACAACAAATTATTATTTGAGGGGGAAAGGTGAAGGATAAATAATGATAGAATTAGGATTATTTTTGGAAATTTTGATCTGTTTTTGTGTGGGTTATGCACTCGTCAAGTAAAAATACTAACGAAATTCGAATAATACTTGTAAGAGATGTAGTTATCCTACAGTAATATCTAGTTTTTAATTTATTTCAATCAGTTCTCTCATTTAAAACTTACGTGAATTTAATATTTTCAAAAATTCATTCACATTACGATAGTACAACAACCAAGAAATGCCTAGTTATTTGAATATCACTGTTTAGTGGACCTATGTATATTAACTGCTGGCTCTTCTTGTATTTCAAATCGTCCAATAAATTTGTCCATCCGAACATACATTGGTGAAATGGACGGGTCGAAAGTGAAATGTGGAACTCTACTTGCATAAAATTGGTATAATTTTTCATTGGTATACGCATACGAAATTACGAGCATAACTGATGTCGAATAATAATGCTTCACATAGCCCTTTAAAATGGTAGAACACAGTTCTTTTATAGCATTTTTGTATGTTCATATTTTTAGTGCTCAAATTATATTTATGTTCAGCGTAGAACGTTTGCTCTCTATCACTAACTAGAGTTTCACTGACAAATACACACTATCTTAATTTCATTAAATTACAAGAATAAAAGAGGAATAGCATCTTCTTTTAAATCTTTGTTTATATAACGATTATTTATATGTCATTTATTAAGAATATAATAAAAGATTTAGTTATTTATTCTCTATTTCGCTTCAGATTACAAAACCCTAAATTAAAAAAACTTCTGTTAAAGGTGTATTAAATATCAATATTTAGGGTTGGTACTTTTTGTAGATTTTTAAATTATTTAGAAAATTTATCTTGTTATATTAATATATTAATCATTGTTTAAACATTTAAGCAAATATGCACTCAGAAAACTTCCGCTCCCCCACCAAAACCGTATTCTAACATTTCCACGTCGAAATAGTATAACAAGTATATAAATATCAAAATATATAAACATAAACTGAACCTCGAGCTCTCAACCGCGTAGAGCTATCATTGAATACCCGGGATGATCAGTCAATAAGTAAGCTGGTTTCTTCCTAACTAACCCCATCTAAGCAGTGTTTAGAAACTTCTCAGTCTTAATTTTTGTTTTAATTTTTTTTGGTTATTGCTCTGCGCTTATAAATTACAGAGTAAAAATAAATATTCCATAATATTTTTCGAAATATAAGCTTTCTAATATACAAAGAACTTTTTAAATTGATATTGTGGATACAAAGATTCTTCAAAAACAACGATTTTATGGACGATCCAATTTATTATTTTTATACCTAATTTATTTACAGGTCTATCTAAAAAACGCCAATACGTAGGAAGTTATAATTTAGTATTAACAATTCGTAAATATTGTACTAAAACAACGCAGATATAGAAAAAAACTCAATACATAATAGTACAGATGTGATGAATAAGCAAGCTAAATACTTTTGAGGAATTAATTATATTTTTAGGATTGTGAACGATAAACTAGGCAATATATCTATATAATGAAAATAGTGGCAATTGTGGTTGTTTTTGGGTTTTAAGTCCACCAACAATAAAAAAAATAGTAAATAAAGGAATGTGAAAGCCAAATTCTCCAGAGGCCACGTTTTATCTATTTCCATCATCATGTATAAGCATACGTAATTCATTACTGAGAAGAAATCATTCTTACCATGTGAGCCAAGTTGTAACGTGTTTCCATTACGCGTTTAGGCTGCCTTTTGTCATAATCAAATATTTCCTAAGGTTTTATAATTTAATCACTGGTATTCGCGTAATGAAAACCTTTCTAAAGTAATACGAAATTTTCTTCATCATTTCTTTCACATAAAGGGAATTTCGCTTCATTACTTCATAAGGACGGGCTTAAGAACTGATGAAGGAAAATAATCGAAATTATCACGGCGATACAGTTTAAAGTTCGAAGTGTGAATTAAGTTATTTCGATCAGAGGCACTTTTACGGAGAAAACATTATAACTAGGGAAAAACTCCACAATATTAATAAAAAATGTACTTAAGAAAAGTGGCGGCCTAAAATTGATATTGCATAAAAAATTCAGTGCTAGAATTAATGTTTAACTCGTTTGTATATTTAATGAAAATAACGTCATACTCGAATAAAATTTTCCATAATCATAAATTAGCGAAATAGTATACATTTCGAAATTCAAATTAATTTAATTAAAGTATACATTAGGTAATCAATATAAATATTCAACACTCCGTCAATTTGCGAACTGGACATCGAACTAAACGTAGCAGCGTAAGCAGGATACGCTATACGTAAGACTCCACGGCGACATTCAAAAAAAGCGTGGTCGACATGTCCTGACAGATAGCCTTAAGAGATTATGTGATATTATACTATTTAACAACGCTTAGTTATTATTGAATAGTATATTACATGTAGCTCAATTTGCAGGTGAAACTTAATGTTATATTTTCATATAGCTATGGGAATAATACTTTAACACATTATGCAATTAGTACCATTGTAGTGTAATTGCTTACAACGTTAGGAAACTCTAGTTTTATCAAATTTATTGCTAATTTTAATAATAGTTTAACAAGATTTTATGAAATATTTTTTATTATATGCCGGAAGTACGTATTTTAAAATTAATATTTAGGTAAGTTGATTAGTAATTATTAAAATATAACATTATTATCAACATAATCATTAAAATTATTCAAGTTTTGTGAATTAACCTCTTTCGAATAAACAACAAATTGATCAAAAGGTAGAATTCGAAAGATTCATAATACTTATGGTATTATTAATCTTTCGAATGTTTCACGCAATTTAAAAAGGAATTCATGAAATTGCGCATTTTTATAGTACAGTTATATGTCGGTATACCTGCCACAGTAAATGACACAAGTACTAAATATATCAATGAATATGGAGATGCTAACGGATATATACGCTATGTTCTACAAAGGCGGAAAAATTGCGAGCCGATATTTTGTATTACATAACGTCAAGCCATAAAGATGAAGTAAACGTAAAGTTAATGAATGTGTATGTATATTTCTTACCACCATTTGAAATGTAAATATATGCAAATAAACAAAACAGAGCTCGTGCAAAACAATAGAATTCATAAGAAAAGTCGACACAAGTTTTAACGTAATTAATTTCATAAAGTTTACCAGATGATGAATTAAATGTTGCAAAATATATTTTACATAAGTAAGCCAATTATTGTCAACTGAATTGTAATAAATATGTGAAATGAATAAGCTGGCTGTCAATTAGGTCGACTGATTTTGATTTGTTTATTCTTTGCGTTATAGCAGAAAAGAGCTTTTGAAAACTTAAGGAAGGCTTGAGAAGAAAATTAATTTATGGTAAATTTTTTATTAGGATGACATTTTTTGACTTTCAGTGATTTTGATATAAAAGTAATTATGTAACATGTAAAACAAAATAATTAATTTTAAGGTGTCACCAAATCTTGAAAATATTTTATACCGTTAAATAATATTAACAATTATGCGGATAATCTAAACATGGACCTTGAAATGAAAAGATGGTGAACGGTGCTTCGAGGTGAAATCAAAATTAAGGCTACCGTTTACTACTGGCTACGTCGCTGTGATCCCGGTCATAAGCATACTGATATATAATTCTGATTTTGTAATCTTTTAGAAAATTATTAATTAAAAGCTGTGTTCTATCATTTTAATCGCATATATTTATTTTAATTATACTGTTCTCTGTGCAGTCCTTAAATTCCTCTGCTCTGTTCAATAACGGACATCGACTGCTGGGCTGAGAGTATAGCGGCGAGAATATTCGGGATGATCAATTAATAGATAAGCTGGTCTCTTTCCTTGCACCTTTTAAACAATGTTCCCCAGGTTCTGTTACATTTTAATTAGTGGGAACAAATAAACTAAACTCTATCACAGCTCAGCCTTTAGGAATCGTAACGTGATGGTATGGTATATAATTGTGTTCCAAGTATAGGCTTTCCAACCTAAAAAGAAAATTTAAAATCAGAGGAATGGCTCCAGAGATCAGGGCAAACGAACACATACACATACAAAATTTTGCTCTTCATATACTAGTATAGATTCTGACATTGCTGAAACACTCAAAATGTCAGAATTCATTTCGGTAGAGGATGAATATTCTATATAATTTCTTATTAATTTTTAAATTTAATTTACTAATGTTTATTTTGATATTGACCATATTAGGGTAATCACGGCTCTTAAATTATTATACGTATTTTTTATATTCATAAAGCATATATTTTAAATATTTATGCGTCCAGTTATAAATTTCTGGCCATGTTTTTCTTTAACTTGTTTTTTGTTTATACTGCAACTTTTTAATTGTTTTAATGCAGTTTAATACAAAGTTCGAAAAAATATTTAACTGACCACAATAAATGTTTTGGTAACAAAATTGTGGTAACGTTATAAAAATTCTTCAACTCAAAGTTTTTGATAAACTCGTTTTGAGAAAGAAATATATGCAAATGCTTTGCATATATTACACCGCAACATGGTGAAAAAAATAACACTAATATTTTTAGATAGCTTAACATACTATATACTAAATATTTACATATGTGTGATTTTATTCGAATTTGACAAGTCGTTTTTATATAATATTTATCTTATTGTATTTCCGTTATGAGTTTTTTATTTCAGGTTTTTTTTGTGTTTATACCCTTGAAAGGAAAAACGTTATTATTATACTATTACTCACGTGTCAGTCCGTATGTCCAATACATCCGTTTTTATCACAAATACTTTGACCTGGAGACCTAAAGTTTGGCACAGTAATAAAACATTAAAGTAATTAATTGTTCTTAATTAGATGTAATATGCGGTGTATCATTGAAATCGCTACTCATTAGTGTCTCAAAAACACTTTTTTTATATTCGGAGATATACTGAGAAATGTCAAAAGATGTATCTTCAGAAATATGGGATGTTGTATTTTCAAATATATACTAAGAAATATGTTCGAATACCCAACATTCCGGAACTTCTCAACTTAAAATTATGAAAAGACATATTCTTTTCATTTTGTTTTTTAGAAGCCCACGCAAATGTTGTAGGAAGATTCCAATGGCGTAATTTTTTTAATATTCCCCATGACTTTCTTAAAATAATCATGTCGCTATTGAAGAGGAAATAAATAAAGGTTTTAATTTTTTTTCCATGTTAAATATTATCTAAAAGTTCAGTTTTGAAGATTATAAAAATATTTTTTTGCATTTTCACATTACATATTCAAAAGCGGATTTCGAATAAATATAAAATTCTACGCTCTTATTTCTAAAACATTTGAACCTGAAATCATGAATAAATAGGGTTGTTGAAGTCAGACTGGCAAATTATAAGAAAACTTCAGCTATTGTCCTAAATCTTATAATGTTTGAAATAACACTATTTTTTAGCCTGTGAAAGTTATAGTATATAATACTCCGCAATATATTTGCATTGTGAAATCTTTATATTTGCAAATATTTTAAAATATATGATGTGCGTGGTCTGCATGTTCATAAATGTCGAAATACACACGGAGCCCTTGTGGTATGAATTTGACTCGTTTTATTTCATTTCCTATGTTATTTTTTTGTCTCTAAGCGTATGGATCTATGCTTTCGTATTTGTTCAGGAAAGTGTGTGTTTAGGCACTTTATTTAAGGAAAATGGAAAAAAACTAATATAACGCGTAAGAAGTGAAAGAGCTAGACGGGTGAAAGAATGTTAGAAAAATTTAAGTGAATAAATAAACCTGAAACGTTATTCTGTAAAGCATTTCATTTTTAATCTTAACAAATGAGAAAAACCAGATATTAGCGTGATGATAAATAAGGATATCTATATTTAGGTCTCGTAATGAAACCGTAGTAGTGATCCCTTGTAATTTTGTGAAGTCCGTCCGTCTCCACAAAATTACAAGGGATTTTGTGAAGTCCATCCGTCTGTCTTACAAAACAGACTCAAAATTTCTATAAACTTGAAGCTATATGAATGAAACTGTTGCAAGTGTTTGCATTATATATCAATATAAGCTTGTGTGTTATAAAATATTAAAATAAAAAATGTACGTTTAATCACCATACATGTAAAATGGATGCAAAATGTTTTTCGCGTCTCCTCGGCCTATCACAAAAATCTAACGTTTCATTATAATTCCAAATGAAGTTAAATTCAAAATTTTGTAGTTTTCTATGGTCAGTTAAGCTATAATTTCAATATTTAACTGAATCGTTTTACCGTAAATTCTGGAATAAAAAATAGTCCAAGTATAGTTTGGCTCCGCCCTAGTATGATTAAATATACTCTCTTGCAAACGTTCACTTATCTCAACAACTGCTAATATTAAGACAGATTTCGGTCCTTTCCAATCAATATTAAATTAATATTATCGAAAATTGTAACGCCTCTCCATTTTATTTAATGTACAACAAAGTCCTTTATTGGTTCACAAGAACTTGTCACATAAAGTTACTCTCTTTTGTCGTTGCTGAGAATTGTTTTCCCCAACATTTGACTATGTCCATATCTTTTTGTCCTTAACTGTCAGTGACATGGACAGGACTCCCACGTGGGCCAATAGTGATCTTTCTTTTGACATTACTAGAACACCAGTTTTCGTGGAACACGAACTGATTTGGAAAGTTTTATTTTCTTAATATAAAGTTGATGTTTCCAAGAGCTATCCAATGTTTTAGACTATCTAAGCTTACTCACAAATTTCTTACTTTTTTGTCCTATTTCTTTGTAATGTTTTGAAGTTTTAATCACATTATTATATTTTGTATGTTATGATGCTAGATTGTACATGAAACCATAACTTGTGACAGCTAAATGCTTTAAATGAAAATATGACTTACAATTAACTGTGGTTGACTTGCCGTATAAAATTTTCTTCGTATATCAATGCCATGGCTAGAAACTACAGACTAACATAAATTATCAATAAATATTGGTATTTCTGATTTTGTGTACGAATTAAAATTATTTTACTTGGTCAACTCTCTGAACCTTGAAAGTTTTAAAATTGAATTCTTTTTTTCGGCGCTTTGTGTCTTTATACAGATATCGTTCGAAATACTCGTACAGAAAATATACACTTTTGACTAAAAGTCAATGGTAAATGTTAGTATTTGTCAAATTAAAATGACGTATTTTGTTGGATAAGGATTAATTTAAATATTCACTTATGAAATGAGCTAATTTGAAAGTTTCTTAGTATTCAGATAACTCTAAGGTGTTAAATAGAAGCTAGTAGTAGCACATTGACTCAAAAACAAATAAATACTTCTATTGGAATTCTTTTAATAAAATTATGCGAAACTTGTCAATTAGTACTCTCTCTTAAATCACAAATGAATTGTTAAGAAAATTATTAATAATCCATGAAATTAGCTCAAAGATGTCTAATTTTTGGTTTCGTTTGAATAATACACGTATAAGGCGATCTCATTCACTACAGAGCAATTATTGGTATGCCTTCATTCGTACAAAGCAGCCTACTAGTATACTCTCATTCGTACAGAGCAACCATTGGTATGCTCCGTTTGTTTTTATTCACTACAGAGCATTTATTGGTTGGTTCTATTAATTCTCATGCACTACAGGGCAATTATCGATATGCCAGATTTGTTCTCATTAATTTCTGACAAATAATTGTGGGTCACATTTATCGATAAGGGAATAAATTTGACAATTTAACCATGCGATGCATTTATTTATAATTAAATCAGTCAAGCACGCGTTATCCATCGTATTATCTCTAATTATTTTAAACAGAAATAGTGGAAATAAAAAAAAAAGTAGTCAGATTACGAACTGGATCGTTGCGGTGAGGGGTCCTTACCTATTCAAATTGGTGTAAACTTTTCATTCTATTAAATTCACTTTGTCCCTGAATTTTTTTAGATTTTTCATCTGGTTAGTTTTAGAAATAAAGAATAAACACGACTTTTAGCCAGGAATGAAAAAAGACCGCGTATAACGCAGTACACGTGACGGAAGTTTGGCGATCAAAACCTCGATTCGTAAATATATGGTAAGGAGTAAAACGGCAGAGAGAAGGAGGGAAAGCGAAGAGTTGTAACAAATCAATGGTAAATAGCTTAAAAATCGACATAATTTTGATAGTTTATTTTTCATAGAAATAGCGTATAAAACAGCTGATACAGTAGTGAGCGCCATTTTCTTTCAGGCAAAATATTGGCAACTTACTTTTGACACTAAACGTACAAAATGGCTGATAGCGGTAGTGAGTGCCATTCTTTTCGTTTTCGCACATGCGTGCACTTGTTTTTTTTTATTCTACCGTGCTCACTAATCTCACTTGGTTATTATTAAGTCGGTTATTGGTAACTTTCCGTCTTCTTTGCGATAGATTCGTAACATTCAGACGCTTAATAAAGACGTTACGACGTTACTTGAATATTTTACTCTTATCTTGCCTAGAGAAGTTTCATTGCAAAAAAATACTTTCCAAATGATAAAACATTAAGTAATAATAAAATTGTGGAGTTTCTGGAGTAAATAAATACAATTACGGATAAGACATTTCGTGCGCTAGGCTAAACAAATTTAAATTTAATGATGGTTGTAATAGAACGTGTTTTATGTAAAACTCTACATTATTTTCATTTAAAAAAGAAATATCGAAATTTTCGAACCATTTCATACAAATTTATTTAAATTTTTTTTAATATAATAAAGTTTGTAATTGTAAATAACATGGCTTGAACAACATTTACATCTTGTTGTCGCACTCAATCGACTATGCCACTACGCCATCACAACCGAATCAAGCGTCTGAACTCATAACAACCTGAATGTGATATCAACGTAATATATATGTAAATCAAAGGTCCGTGATTTTTACGACATCTGGTTTGGTAGTTCCTTCTAATTAAATTGAAGCATCTTTCAAAACTTTGAAAATGAACTTGTTGAAATATTGCACCGAGTCACATTTGCTGATATTGCAATTACAGGCTTATTGCTCAGACTCAATTAAAATATAACGGAACACGTTTATTCATGTCGATACATTGATGCCTAATGAAGGTTATGAAGCCTTTCACTAGCTACATTTCTGTCGATTTATAATAATTTGGATCGACTATAAACATATAGAAATCGCGAATGCAAAATTCGATGCCGGTTCTAAAATTCCGGATCAATTTGGTCTACAATAATTGCCGGGGCAACACTAGGAAAACGTCAATTACCGGCATGGCGTGAGCTTTAATCGTGTTTACCGTTGCTTGCTTCACTTGCCTATTGAACCGAAATTTGCGCGGTGGGTGGCAGCTTATGAGGGAGAAGCTTTTCATTTATTTCTGGTGCTCATAATTTTCAATACACCTGTGACTATGATCGTAATGCCGCTGCGGGAACTTGACAATATTTATTTTCATGTGTAATCCACAAACAAAAATATTATGACAATGACCAGTATATGACTTGACTGAATTTTATCGATAAAGCAGATGTTACAAGAGTGTTTAGGAACTTTCAAAGTTTCTTTTTTCAAAAGGATGCTGAATTTGACCATAAAACAAAATTTTGGTACGATTAATTTGTTCAAAAATATAGTTAACTAAAACATATATTTCTTCTACATAAAACCTACGAATGATGGGGGGAAGTGAAATTCATTAAATATTAAATCACCCATTGATTTTTAAAAGGTTTCAAGGCCCCCGCTCTGTATGCCCGAAAACTTTTAACATTTTAATTCAAAATTTGTTCATGTTCACCTTCTCCATTTAAGTTTTCGTACCTGAAATTAAAAACAGAACCTTTCAAAATTACTTACGCATCCGTCTGTCTATTTGTTACAGCCGTGTAACTGAGAAACCACTTGATTTAAAAACTTGAAATTTAGTAAACCTCAAAAATATTTGTATGGAAATTCTAACCAACAGAAGTTGCTGCATATTGCGTACTTGAAAAGAAAATTTCAAATTCTATATATAATTTTGGATAAGATTTGGTAAGACCAGTTATTATCAGTGTCTCAAAAGTATTTTTTTTACAAATTTACATAGTACGTCTTCAGAGATATACTGAAAGATACGCAAAAATACAACCATCTATGCGTAGAAAACTCTGAACTGCTAAATTAGAGTTTAATATTTACATAGTCTTATTATTGACGTGTTCAGCCCAATATAATAGTAATCTAAACGATAATGACCTGTTAATGCAGTAAATACCAATTGAATATACAAAGAGGTAGAATAAAAGTAAAAATTTTCTTAGAATAAATAATTCAGTCACTGAAAGAATGGAGATAAAGAGAAAAAATACACATAAAGATCAACAAAACATCTAAACTGTGCTTACGGACCAGCATTAAATCATTATTTTAATGTGTTAAAGATAAAAAGAAATTAATTATTATCTATTAACTCTATGCTATAAAGGTAGAATGTTACTTGTCTTCACCTAAATAATTATAGATGAATTAGTTATAATAGACAGGTCAATACTTATACGCATGACTTTGTACAAGTTTCGACGTTGCCCTGGTATTTGGCTTGGCTTTTATTCAACGCCCTTGGCTTTTAGTTACTTTAAAGGTAATCTCAGTATATAATAAATCATAATAAATTTTGGCTGCAACTTCGCTCACGTGAATTATGCAGTTAGTCGGATCGAATTTTTTATTATAAACAAGTGTAGTTAAGTTATATCCCTTTAAAAGTTAATCAATGCGCACTACAGCTACTTTCGAGCTTAGCGGTAAAAAATTCAGTGAACTTCCACAGAGGGTAGTATTGTGTTTGAAATAAGAAGAACAAGGTTTCTTTAAGGATGTAATCCATGGGCTATTAAGTTACCATAAAAGATTGCTAAAATGATTTGATACTTCGAAATAAAGTGAAAAAGATGGCAAGATTAGGTCAGTCTTGTACTTCCACATATTTGAGCAGAGACGTATAATTATTTTGTCTTTGACTAAAGGTGTAGCGAACACATCCATTCTTGAGATAATTTTTATCGATATTTAGTCAGGTCCAAATAGTATACATTTCGTAAAAAGCCTTGAAATTAAAATGGTTTTAGCAATGGTGGATTTAAGTTCGGGTTTGGAATTCTTACAATTAACCTGAAAAATCTCCTCATCAAAATAGTAATTAACTTCACGTAATACAATAATGCAATTTTGTTACTCTTTTTACTTAAAGACTACTGGGTAATTAGTAAAAAACAAAGAATTTTGAGGTAACCTTCAAAGTAATCTTTTAAATGATAATTCAGAGAAAAATTTTGTTGATCAGTATCGTTTATTTTTAATACCGAAAAATCTTTTGGGGAAAATAACTCCTGTACATAATGAGTTTTCTTGAATAATATATATCAGTTATTAAAGTATTACATCTTTTTTATACAAAGCAAGGCATATTACAAAATGTTGTAAATATAATTAATAATGCTTGCACTATACACCCTTAGTATATTATGCGGCTCAGTCTTATTTCCTAAGCACCACTTGGATGTATGCAGATACAGGTAGTTTTTAAAGCTTTTAACATCTGAAGAATGCGTCTTATTGACCACGGATTTACTGATAGTGCTCAGCGATATGACTCAAATCATAAGATTCTGACCTCGAAAGTCCATTTCAATATTAAAATATGCCATTAAAAAGTTCAAAATTATGTCTCACAAAAATTAAAGGAAAGTGAACTAAATGGGAATTGAAATATGGCAAACTATTCGCATTTCTCCATGGACAGTACCTTTCATTTTCAAGTACAATCTTCAAGCCAAGGGATAAAGGAAAAAAAATACTGCGCTTAAAAAGTAGTTGTAGGTTGCGCCCGTGCAGTAAAGAAAAATAAGTGCCGCGTTGATGTTGTTGCTATGGTCACCTTGTTTGGCAGCCCAGATTCTAGAAGTTATTCCTTTATATTATGAATGTACTAAGTCTGCCACTTTGGATGCGAAATCATTCAACAACGTGTGTTACGTAATACAAGGATGGTGAATTTTGTATTAAATTTTAACTGTGTGACATTTTTAATGGTGTGATTCATACATAGACCTCGTTGTGATGAAATTTTCGCCCGGTCGCTTGTTTTTCGTACCGTATCCGAATGAAAAGACAGATCTATTGTAATTTCATCTTATTAATGAATTTATAATAATTTATTAGTTTAACGGTCATGGAACATAAATAAATTAGTTGGAACTTGTGTGGTGCATTGGGAAATATTAAGTAGGTGTAGTTTTTCATATGAATTTTGATTGATGGTATATTGTATTTCGTCAAACGAAACAACATCAAGGACAAATGTAAGGTAATTTGAAAAATATATACACGATTTAAAAGTAATTTATTTTGCATGGAATTTTCTGTCAGAATGGAATTATACGGTTTTATATTATATTCGCTTTCGATTATCGTAGGTCAAAACGTAAAGAAAGGAAAGTAATGGAGTTGACGATTCGTTTTTTATTGATGCTTTTTACCGTTTTCCTGACGCGATTCGCGGCGCCCGTTTATCAGCCTGATTTACATAACGTCTCGTCTCGTTGTTTACACTGGAACTGTTCGATCGATTCTTATGTGGCGATTTTTCTCGATGACCTGAATAAATATAAAACGATGATCTAGTGAATGTACAAATGTCTATGTTTCACGAAAAATCCAATTATTTTCAGATATTTTTCTTTTGTGAAATAGTGAAATGATAGTGTAGTAGTATAAGTATCGTTATAACAAAACAATTTTTTTTCGAGCTGTTAAAACGGATATATGAAAAGACAACATAATTAATTTTATTAAAACTGGCGGAGTTGTACCTAAATATATATATATAATATGTCCCTTAATTTGTTATGAGCGAGGAGCGCGCGGCAAATATTCAGTTATATAGACTATAAAATAAAAGTTTATACGCAAAATACAAGTTTTAATAACTACTTCTCTTCAACGTCAGTTATGCCTTTTTTTTCTTTTTGAGCTATTATATTTTACATGGAATCGTTAATAATGGAATGAATTAAAAAGTAGTTTCTGAAATGGTGTAAAATAGTATGGGCGCCTACGCCTAATACTACTAAATAATAAAATTCGGAAAACGAAAGGCAAGATGCGACAATAATCTTTAATTCCTAAACGGCACAGCGATAAATGATGTTAGCGCATCTGCTAAAATTAAAATTACGAAGATATGGAAGTATTGTTGTATCCAAAGAATTACTGATTCAGAAAATATGGCTGGACATGGAAAACTGCCCTTCAATCATTATGAAAAAATGTGCATCTATCAGCGCTTCCGTATTCAAACAAGTCTTCGTGCAAGATTTTGGGCAAAGATTTAAAAAAAATTGTATATGCGCTAAATGTAATGTAAATGTAGTAAATGCTACATTAAAAAATCAGCGAAAAAATTTACTTACAACCTTAAAATATACACAAACATGGTCTTTTTGACTATGTAAATATACATAGATAATTAAATTTAACAAAAGAATGTATCACTACGGAAACCCAGAAAGCTCATCTATATCCCCATTTTGGGATTATGATGGAGATTCTGGTCATTTAGTCCCTACTTTCGACACAGTTTCCATCTAGTAGTGGAAGCAGTAGAACAGTAGAAGCGAAATAGAGGAGTCTCTAGAAATATCGTGAAGACAATAATGACGTGATACGCAATAAATGACCAACAAAACATAACAATGTAAACAACAAGTGAGGTAACACGAGGCTTTCATAAACTGCGCCGTCTAGGGGACTCTCCAAGCGCGACACCCTTGATCCGGTTATAACCTTGTTTCTTCAAAAGCCGCTGCCCATAAATATGTATGGGGAAGATATCAAAATTTCTGTCGCGATGCTCGAACCTAAGTTGAAGGTTAAGTGCTCGCGCACATGAGTACGCGAGCACATACGCTTTTTAATACGTGAAAATATTTTTAATACAAGAATTCATTATGGATGGTAGTAGTGCTTTGAAGTCTCTTCATTATTTATTATGTTATGAAATTCTAATATTTTATGTGTTTGCATTGGAATGAGGATTAATTCAAACAAGTTTTGTAAAATAATCTTTGACCATTGTTTAAGTATTCAAAGAAGATATAACAACATTCATTTTAAATATTATTTAATATTTAGAGTACCGTAGCCAAATTAAGAATACTTGTTCTTTCGCCCTGTTCACCGTTTAACCCGCAAATTGTTTTGTGCCATGAAGATGAAATTTCACAGGTTTATACATGTTTATATTGCCTATAACGTTACGAATTAAAATCTTTTAAACGCATTTTTAAGATACCTCCCTTAGATGTGAAATGCGGAAGATTTTTTTTCGCATACCCCCTATGTTGGTAATATATCTTTTAACAGGTCATTCAAAAATATTAGAAGAACGTTATAACACTTTTTCAATATAGTTATCTGTTTAAGAAAAATTTGGCTTCAAATTGGTTACTAATGAGTGATTAGAGTTAAAGCAACTTCTAAGCTAAACTGATATTTTTCAGTTTCAATTTTAGTATTCAAAATTGTACGTACTAGAGTTAACAAAATTAAAAGGAAAATTACTATGTCTAAGTAAGTTCTATTGATTAGGATTAACAGTCAAAAAACTCATGACATGTTTTTGGGTCTATGAAAAGTTTAAAAGGTATATATATATATATATATATATATATATATATATATATATATATATATATATATATATATATATATATAAATATATATTGTGAAAATTTCATAATTGGAATAGTTTAATATATGAACTTAAAGTTTATAAGTACCAAAATATTTTAACGAAACTCTCGTAGTAGGCATTCTAATGGCACTTGGTTTTTGGAAGTTTTTGAACAGTTCAAGACTTGTATTTTTTTCTTATTAATATACCACTATCGAAAGCTTGTTTACATAAAATGAGATTTTGGTACCTGGAGCCTTTAAAAAAATGATACGAACGACCCAGCGTGCAAATTTTCGGAGAGACGGATATGCATTCTTAATCAATGGTGTTTTTGTTTTCAATGGGATTTTAGACAAAAATAAAATAAATGGATAATAGCGGTCTAATTCCAAAGTTCTTCGTGTACTAATAAGTTCTTTATAATGATTCGTTATATATACAAATATAAAGTTAAGGTTGAAGAAAATTATAGAAGACGATCTTTTTAAATGGGAAAAGAAAAAAATTGGTCTAAAACGAAAAAAATACCAGGATTTCTGGAGAGCTGTAATAATATGGATATAAGTAAATTTGACAAGTAATCCAATTCTCGTTTTATTTTACGAAAATTTAAAAGTATTGATTTCAAAGTATGATTAAAATATCAATGGTTATTTGACAGCCAACTTATTAAAAAATTACATTTTAATCCGCTATTGCATATTTGTAAAGATGAAGCAAACTATCTATACACAGGAATTACCAACTATTAAAATCAGTATTGCTAAACTTTATTCTATGTATAATTTATTTATCGTGACTGACTGGAGATAAAACACCTTTGTTTTATTTCCAGTCAAAGTACGGACTATTACAGACAGTTTGGTTTAAATCGTAAATACATGTTTTTAGAAACGTCAGTGCGTATCGTATCTTATATTACCTGTAACATATAACGCAACCCCTACATCACCGATCTTTGAGGCCAAGCTTTCCCTTAATAGGGTATGACGTCATTCTTTTATGACTGATTGTCCTGTGCATATTAATTATTATATAAAGAGCCAAAAAGGATGGGCAAACACTATTAGTCGTGTGGGACAGCCTGGATAGGCTCTTTGAAAAGTAGTCTATAATGGATTTGACACGTTTTTATAGTGTACTTAAAGAGATAGAAGGATACTTAAAGAGACTTGACTTTACGATGAACCATTATGTATCCGAAATTAAGACAGTTTATTATTTTTCGCTCCTAGTTCTGAAGTTATAAAGTTACAATTGTAATAGTTTAAGTCGCCGGATATAATAAAAAACAATAAATTATTTCAAAATATAATTGAGAACTGTTTATTTTTTTAATTATAGTTTAGCGCTGAAGTCGTATTTCAGAGTTTTTAATTAATATTTGATCAAAATTTTAAATAGAAATATAAAGGAAATCATGTAAGTTGTGATTTTTAATGAGAATGGTTACGCTCAGAAAAACCTATTGGTTGTGTTATACTGCAAACCTATTACCTAATGTATCACTTTATTGTATGCAAGTTTATTTCCTGTCCTAGTTCTAAAACTTCGGAATCAAGTGAGTCCTACAACTGGAATTAATTCGCGATAATTTTTTTCGTCAGTGTTCTGAAAAAGACTCGGTATTCCTATTCTATCCTCTGGATTCTGTTCATAATATAATTACGAAATATATGAGTAAATAATACATATTTCTCTAAATTTTTTTTTCATTACGTGTTATGTATTTTCGACGAAGGTCAATGTTTTTAGTGTATTTTATGTCATAATTGCCTTCGATTAATCCTATGTAGTGTAATGGCTCTTTATAAAACACAACACGTTTTAATCTCATATATAATAGAACTTTCAACAAAACCTGTTTACAGATTATGTAAACAATTAGTACAATAATAAATACAGGGAACTCACTGGAAACGCCATACACCAGTAATAATTTATATGGTTACGGTATTTTTATATGCGTAAATAAAAATAAAAGTGACACAACGAAAAATTTCTGATATACGAGTTCCATAATTAATGCTTTAGAACTAATTTTACTAACCTCGAGCTAATAAATGTTGACTTAAGATTTTCCAGTATCATCGAGAGTAAGACATAATGTTATTTTGTTTTTAACATTATGTTTATATAAAAGTGTATAATAATAATTGCTGTTCTTTGTCGAACTTTTCTCACGATATATTAATAAGTTTATCCCGCATCTAATTCTGTTCTATTTAGGCGGCACTGTGAAAGTTTAGTTATTAAATTATAACAGTTTTTAGGAACTCGTATCCGTTGCCTGTGTCAGTATTTGTTATGCTTAAAAAGATTAATTATTATAGAAAACACATTATTGCACATTATTTTAAGAATTTAAAAAATATATACTGAATAAAAAGGTTAATTAAAAAAAAAAGATTGTGGATAGGGAAGTTTTATTTAGTCTACTCGTGTGACACTTGATTATAATGCTGAGGTGGAAACCTGAAAAAAGTTTCCACTTAGCAAAAAAGAGTGTGCTGAATGTAAGCGTATAAAAGTACACATATGTTGATTTTTAGTTTAACTGAAACGGTTTTCCAATTTTCACTAACAAAAATGTGTAGATAATTGAAGTAGCCACCAATCACATACGAGATGTGTGCCCTTTTGGTCTGCATTGTTTGTATAATTGTAATGACCTGGTAAATCAATGAAATATGAAAGTGTAACTCAAATTATTTTTTATTTTGCTTTAATATGAGAAATTTCTTACAGTCATTGTATTTTCTCCACCGTCAAGATTTTCATTGGAATTTTGATTGCTTTAACTGAATATACTGTAAACTATATAAGTATTATATTGAACCTAATTTGTCAGACCCAGTTTTTGACTCAATTTTAGTGCAGAGCTTAATGCCGGGCAAACTATGCGAGAGCAGTATAGAATAAAATATTTTGCATTAATAACTCATAATATGAGTATGTTCTATAGAGCATGTCTCAATTCTTTTCAAAATTAAATTAATTGGGGGACCTATAGTGTTCCGTGCGCTGGCATAATTTGTTTTTAGCATTTATGTTCAATGGTATGTAAATATTAGAGAAATTATGTAAAACCTATCTTTTATGTAATGAATACATGTCGTATACCTTCAAAATGTTATTTAAATTTATCAGCTCCTTTAAATGTGAATGAAAAACAAACAACCATGTAAATAGACAACATTTTACTTTGTATATATCAGTAGGGACTTTTTTATTTCCTTTCTAGTTTTAGCCAATATTGGCTGCATTATACGCTTGCATTAATTTTTAGGGTTCTATAAGCCAAAAGGAAAAAGTACCCAATATATTTACGTCTTTATATACTTGTATATGGCATTCACAGAAATCATTTGATTCAGAAATTTAATAATGTTTTATATATTTTAAAACCTTCGCATAAAAATTTATGTAGATGTAAATTCAGGTTTTAATTTTTATTTTATAATCTTTCCATATTTTTAAATCGCACCTTTTTAAACGATATTTAAAAATATGTAAAAATGGAACATTTTAAATATTTGTAACTTTTTAAATATGCAGTGCGTTTTTATACGTCTGAAAGATATGATAGGTAATATATTTACGTTGTGAAAAATTTATATTTATGAATAAATAAATGAAACACTGCGGACCCATGAACTAAATATCGATTAGTACTTAAATGTGTACAGATCTGTTCTGTACAGTAAATATTTCAAGTTTACTCAAAATTTATAAAATAAATGTTGACAAATACTTTGTATTATTATTAAAAATTATCTGACTGAAACTTTGATTGTTAATTTCAGCACTTGAAAAAAATTACTTCTGTCTGTCCTTTTGATTATCTTCTTACAAGCTTCATAGCTTATATCACGAAATAAGGGAAAATATCTGTTGTATGTAAAGTAACTCTTCGTTTAAAGTTACTTACACGAGTTATGTGATACACAATATAATAATTTGTAAATTCAATAATATTACAATAAATCAAAATAAATCAATAAGACGCAACCCAAGAAATTTATTTTCACATTAATAGACTAATCATAATCCAGTATTGCTGGAGGCTGATATTGCGTAACGTGATAATGCGAATGCAGGAACTTATTTGATACGAAATATAAGACTCTCAATAATACATATCATTAAATAAATGATATGTATTATTAAAATGATATGTATTAACATATCATTAATAAAATGATATGTATTAACATGTCATTAAATAATGATATGTATTAACATATCATTAAATAAATTTTATTTCATAAATGAAATAAATATTTTTGATATGAAAACATCGTAGCCAGTCATAATCAGTTGAAAATCAGCAGAAAGTAGGAAAGCGAAGCAATTTTATCGTTTTATGTACATTTATAGAAGAAACCTCTTTTAAAAACGTTCAATCGTCATTTGGTTTCGTGTGGGTTTCAAATATTTGGTCTCGTTTCTAATTTGTTTCACGATCGAGACTACGCTTCTCCGGTTTGAAGCGATTTAAATTACACGCACATTTGCACCATTGTAGTAAATCAGTTACAGAATAGTCACAATTAAGTTACACATACCGTAGTAAATTGGTTGTAGGATAGTTACAGTTAACTTAAACATATCAATGGAAAATGAGCTGCAAGACAGTCACAGTTAAGTTACATACACAGAACCAAATGAATCATCACAGTATTGTATTGGTTTGATCACCAGATTGACCCTATGATGGATTACGGCATAGCGGGGTCCAGGTTGGATTCCCCATCGCTCGCCAGACTACGGTTCTGGTTAGCTGTAAGAAATTCCTCTGATGGTGATAAATCCTCCGTGTGTGTTTGCTATGCACATATAAGTCTATAAAACTAGAGAGATACATTGGAATTCCCTGATATTACGCAATACCAATCCAAAACTTTTAAATGTTTCTTTTGCTACGTCCTTTAATACCCACAAAAAGTTAGGATCAAATCGATTTTACCCTTAAATCGGTGACTTTATTAAATCAGTGTAAGTGTTTTTCACTAACTGGTATTCGCAATAATGAGCTAAGGTTTCAATATAATTATGAAGTAATTTATCAATTTGCCTTGTCAGTATGTGTCAGCAAGTTAATGTAAAACAAGCAAACATTTGAAATAAAATGTAGCAAGAGAGTAAATGAAGTAAAAAAGGGTATTACTAATAATGACAAAAGCAATGGATACAAAATATGAAAGACAGCTGCAAATGATCCAAATACTCAACGATTTTAATTTCTAAACTGAGAATCAAACAGCAAAATAAGCCAAATTGGGTCTTTACTTTCTATAACAAAGTTCAGCAATGCCATCAATGTGTTCCAAATAGAATAACAATGAAATAAATGGAATTAATCCGAAGAAGAAAAAATACCGGAATAGTTTCTGAAAACATGAGAAAAAATACCCTGAGATCATTAAATAACCTTTAGATCTAGGGATTGAAGCTACGAATAGCAACTAGCATAATTAGATGCTAAATACGATATTCATTTTGAATAAAATATTACTGAACTGATATCGTAGTATGGAAATTGATATATACTCAAATATTCCGTTTCAAATAGATTTAGTTGTAGGCTAGCTGAGCATAACTTAATAGAACATTTACTTGACCGCACTTGTCGATAGTAGTACAGACTGATTGAGGGTAAATTAATTTAGGAGTAAATGGTAAGGAATGGACGGTAGTTTAACCCTTTCACGTGGAATTTAGATCACTGTTTAAGAAGCGGTTAACCATTAAATCATCGTCTTTGGAAATAAATAGTAGTAAATTGCTTTGGCGGTTTTGAAGGTAATTTCGATGGTCGAAGGTTTACGACACAGGTCTTGATAAATCTTTCTAAGTTGTATATAAGAAGCAAATATCCAACTTCCCATATGCATAAGCATACAAAATGGATTTTAAAAATCTCGAGAATCGTTTTTTTAATTTAGGAGCTAAATATACCTGACAGCGCCTGACCAAAAAATTATCTAAAACTACAGTAGGTTTTTGGTCGAACCCCACGAATATGGACCTTTAAAAAGATCAAAATTTTCGTTAAATATTTGGACAACGATTTAACTTCAAATTTGTGGAAAAATAAATTAATTGAAGGTGATCTTTTTTCATGTTAAAATAAAAAAGTACGCTTCTACTGTTCTATTGTTTCTCTTTAATTTAATAAACTCCAGACAATAAGGTTTTTCTTGCTTTTTGTGGCAAGAAAAATACAAATCTAGATGTCTGTATGGTAGAACTTTCATATCACACCTCATTTTAATTGTAAACTTTTAGAGAAAAAACGTCGTGGGAAAAACATTTTTCTTAAGTATCAATTATAATACATTTTTCATACTTTTATAATGTAGTAACGATATTTTTAAAATTGTCATAATCATTATTTAAATAAGATTCGATACCGTCAATCGAATCACGATAGTATATATAAATCTCGAATATAATCTTTACGTCACCGTGCAATTGTTTAATAGGCTGCAGTAATACGCCAACGTTTTACAAATAGCCTGACAATGATTGCGACAGATATGCAACACCTAAGCCGGTTTTAAAGCGTTGTGATTTTACAAAATGCCCAAGCCGATTATCAAACCTAATTCTTTTTAGGTACGTTATTACAATGCAAGACTGGATATAAAACGTTTGTAACTGGCTTGAATAGTTATTATTTTAGAACACCACCCTTTTTAAAACGGTCTAGTCGTTTTATAAACAGGTGTGTTGAACAATCGGCTAGAGATACGGCAAAGTACAACCAATAACTAATATTTGTAGGCACAATGCCAGCAGACTTGCTGCGCAGTAAGTATGAATCTGATTGTGGTACTACATGTCAGAATCCGAAAATTACGCTTAACGTGTTCGAAAAATTAAATTTTAAATTTCAACCCGATTTTCCAAAGTAACAACTCCTTCATAATTTCACGTAATTAACAAACTCTCCTGGCACAATTGCTTCTTCATCAACTTTTCCACTTACTAAATTAACATGACTTGGTGCGCGGCTGTCGACCTTTCAAACTTGGATTTACCTAACTAAATAATAACGTAAATATAAATCAAGCTACCGGTCACGATACTGTGTGGAATGTAAATAGTGTTTAATTAGAATGAGGACTCACCTTCACCTTTGGTAATTGTAAAGGGAGATACGTGATAGTTAGAAGGTATACTTAGAAGGGTAACGGTAACGATAAGCGTCAAATTGTATAAAATTTAAATATTTACCCTAAATTTTAAAATATCCTAAATAAACGTAATAAATCAAAATGAATTATTTTGGCGTAATTTCAAATAAAGAGTTTCAGATGTGTGAATATCAAGACAGACTAAGTTAGATAATAGGTTTAAGAGCCAATTTGGTGCGCTCAAACTTAATATATTTCAATTATTTTTTTTTCTCCGAACACTTTTGTATTCTTCTGAAGAAGCTAATTTTTTTTGTAAAACAACACATATCTCGGTCGCTGACAAAAAAAATGAAATGAAACAAAAATCACGTATTACATTATTTACAAATTATTGTAGTTTAATTCAGATCAAGATTTTCAGTTGCCTGGGTAGTACGATAGATCTGAAGTAATGTCTAACAAAAATGATGTCACTTTAATTGCATTATACATTAATCTTTAGTTTATCTACTTCTATTATTATTTAAATAATTTATAATTTTTCTAGGTACTCAGCCTAATAATGAAACCAGTGAATAAAACCTACATAAATAGTTTTCACAAAATTTATTTTCTATCTTATTCATATACCATGATCGAAAGCTCGCTTTAAGTAAAATGAGTTTCATGTAGCTGCAGGTTTTAAAAAATAGTATGGACAAGCGGGCGTACAAATTATCACAGGGCTGGATATGCTATCTTAGTCAATAGTGTATCTGTTTCGAATAGGATTTTGAACAAAAATATTCGAAGCCAAAATAAATAGAAAACTAGCATTCCAAGTTTAAAGTTTTTCAGTACTACCCATTAGTTCTTTGTCAAATGAAAATTTTATATTTAACATTTTTTTGGAGCGATGAATGAAGAAATGGTAAATAAATGTAAGGAAATTGATTTTGCGCATAATTTATTAAACGAATAGTCTAGTGACTGCGTCATATAAAAAGAAGACTTTGAAAATGACAGTTAAATGATTACTCATGGTAAACTCAGAAGAAACAAGACCCAGTCAGACGTTTACATACGGACTGAAAGAGCAGGTGGAAAAGAATCTTAGAAAAGGAGCGTTTTCAATTAGAAAAGGAGAAAAAAAGTGGTCTAAAATGAAAGAAATGACAAGGGTCTGTGGGACTATGGAAGTAATAAAAGTCAGTAATTAATAAACTTCTTTTCTTATTTTAAAAAAATGTAAAATTACTCACACGGAAAGTTTATTAGAATATATATGGTACTTTTTGAAAGCCGTGTCTTTTAAAAACTCAAAATCGAAATAAAGATGAAAAATATTACCTATATATAGCAAATATCAACTATTAAAACCAGTATTGCTAAATTTAATACTTGCAGCCCCTACATCAACGATCTTTGAGGCCAACCTTTCCCTTAATAGGGTACGACGTTCTCCTTCTATGACTGATTGTCCTGTGTAGATCAATAATTATATAAAGAGTCAAAAGAATGGACAAACGCTATTGTGGCACATGTGGCACAGACTGGAAAGGTTCTTTGAAAAATAGTGATAATCTATAATGGTTCCGACACATTATTAACGTTGTGGGTGAAGGATATTTGACCTTGACGATTTATATATAAATATATATATATATATATATATATATATATATATATATATGCGCTTTAATGAACGATATATGTACGAGTATGTAGTGTGCTTCTCCGAAAAGAAGACAATATATTATTTTTTGCTGCTGGTTATGAAGTTATAAATTTACATCTGTGTCAGTTTAAGTCGCCGGATATAATAAATACAATAAACAATTTAGATATATAATTGAGAGCAGTTCTTTTTTACTGTAGTATAACGTTAAAGTTGTTTTCGGGAGTTTTTATTTAATATTTGATCAAAATTTTAATCAGAAATATAAAGTAAATCATGTTATTAAGGTGATTAACATGAAAATGGTTACGCTCGGAAAATCTATTGGCTGTGATTATTACTAAATATGTAACTATATTTAAGAAAACTCATTTGTTCTTCTACTTGTTAGACTTTCGAATCAAATGCTTCTTTCAAACTGGAATTAGTTATTGATAAATACTTCCGTGAATATTCTGAAAAAAAGGGTCTGTATTTCTAATTATTTTCATCCTTAATTAAGAAATATTTTTTCATTTATATTTCAATTTGTTGTTATTTTGATAACTATTTCAATTATAGTTTATAATTTAAATTACATTTATTTTTATCAATTATGAAATATTATATTTTACTTTGAGAAATACCTTTTTCAACCTATTGTTTTAGTTTTTGACCATTGTGGTTGAGTGGAGGTATTTATTTATTATTGCAATGAAATCGTAAAATAAATAAGTAATAAATATTGATCTAAAATTATTTTTTCATTACATACTGCGCATTTTCAGTGAATGACAATATCTTCATTAGCAAAATTGCGTAATTAAAGTAGCCACCACACGTACGCGCCCTTTTGTCTACAGCGTTTGAATATTTGTAATAACATGATAAATGAATGAAATATGAAAATATTACTAATGTGTTTTTATTTTGCTGTAACCTGAGAAATTTATTTCAGTCCTTATTTTTTCGCAACCATGAATATTTTCATCGTAATTTCTATTCAAATACTTAAACTGAACAATAAATACGAATATTACAAATATTCAAATACAAGTAACAAACGACAAATTACAAATAACAAACAAATACAAATATTCAAATACTTCAACCGTCAATGTTTTCATCGTAATTTCGATTCAAATACTTGGCAAACTATGCAATAGCAGTCTACAGTAAAATGTTACGTAAGAAATAACTCATGGATTTGGTATGTTAAACAAAACATGTCCCAATACTTTTCAAAATTAAATGTGTAGCTGGCGGTACAGGATTTCTTGGGCTGGCAAAATTTATCTTTAGCATTTACGTTCAATCTATTACTTTTTTAAATATTAGGGTAATTACGTTTACAAACATATATATAATCAATATTTTAGTTTATATCAGTAGGGATTTTTTTTATTTCACTCTTAGTTTTATCCAATATTGGCTGCATTATATTCTTACAGTAATTTTTACACACTTTTGGAATATTTACGTCTCTCTAAATTTACTAATGATTTTCACAGAAGCAATTCGTTGTAGAAACTTGAAATTTTTTTTAGAACTATTTTAAATACAACTTCGCAAAAAACTTTTTTTAAAACAATTGAAGAACAAATAAATGAAGGTCTTAATTTTTTTATTTTATAATTTTGTAAAGCCTGACTAGAAAATTGTTGCAATTATTTTAGATTTTATAACATAAAATATACAGCACATATTTAAAATTGTGAAGGATGAAATAGTCAATACATTTACGTTGTGAAAAATTAATATTTGTGAATAATTTAATAAAAACACTACGGACCCATGGGCTAAATGTTTATATGTACCTTAATGCGTACGGATTCCTATAGTGCAACTCTTAATCGTGCTCGGCAGGTTCTTATTTTTATTAATAACTTAAGAAATAAAATATGACGATAAACTTTGATTTCGTTTGAATTTTTTTGTTAAATGGTTATTTTAATTTTCATGCCTTATATACAATTTCATGTTATATAAGTTTCAATTAATATACCATAAACCGAAATTAAAAAATACGTGTAAAACTTAGAATAAAATAAAAAAAGGAAGATACGGTACGCTTTAACGGTGTACGGTCTATGTAAATCAGGTCCGATGGACCTGTTTGTATTTTATGCAATTCAGTCGTACACAGATCGACGGTTCGCATAGATATAACTTTCCTGAAATTGCCAATAGTTTCAGTCTAATCGATCTTAAAATTTTTTGAAGCGTTTTGGCCACATGCATTTACCATTAACAAAACAAAAATAGCACACATAGAGTTACTTATCATGCGTTATTACATGAAAATAATATAAGTTTTAAAAAATTTATTTTATTTTATTACCATCATATTTTAATGAAACAGCAGTGTGTTCAGTGCAAACGGCTATTTTCCGGTAATACCTTGATTCACTCGCGCTTCGGTCACAATGCGTCGCATTGTCTTCTTCGGTAAATTCTACTTATAGGCAATTTGTTATTACAGCTGTGAGGGTTTATGCTCGTGTAGTTGTATTTACTATATGTCCGTTTTGTATTTACACAAAGTAAGACTGTACCTTATGTTTTTTTTGTATTAATCTAATATATGCAAAGAGTAGTTAAATTTAAATAATTATTATAATATTTTTCTCGAATTTATTTAATCGTATTAATCACCGTAATTGCGCCAATTTAAACTTTCCAAGTGGCACCATTGAAATTTTGGAAGACTGTACCAGATATTTGAACAGATACACCTCACTTCATCTCACCACAATTGGTTGATGTAAGAGCGCCAGAAGGGTTCTCCACCCTCTAAGTAGTTTAAGGCCGGAAATCGGCTGGAAAATTGGTGGTAATAGTTTTAGGAAATTGTGAAGGTATTTTAAACGAAAGAGACGGGTAAACCTAGATAGGGGTATGTTGCTTTTGCAAAACAACGCGTCGGGTCACAAAAGCAAAGTTGCGATGGATGCTGTTCACAAACTTGGCTTTGAATCACTGATTCACCCACCATATACTCCCGCAATACCCCGACCGATGCCCCGACCTAGCTCCCAACATAAATTTACTTGATCCAAAACCTGTAAAAAGAGCTCCGACGAAGAAAATTGAAGGACGACAGTGAGGTACACGAGGCAATTTCAGCTCATTTTCAGGACAAAGAAAATAAATATATATGATGGTTTATAAAAATTAATTTCAAAATCGAAGAAATATATTTAGCTTATTGGATATTAATGGAAAAGAAAAGTAGTTTCACAATTAAATGAAACTACGTGATATAATATTATTTCTACTTTCTTTAAGTTCTTTACCACGACCTAGGTTTCCTTTTATTACAACATCTTCAGGTGGGCTGCTAATATCTTTGCTATCAATATTTGCTAATAGCCCACCTGAAAATGTTATAATACAACGAAACCTAGGTCGTGATAAAGAATTTAAGGAAAGTAGAAATAATACTACATCACCTAGTTTCAAGTTTATTGTTTTATTTTATTTTAGTTGAAGTTTTGTTTCTCTGAACTGTTTTGTTCTCTCCTCAAAATGCTACTTTATTCAATAACACTACATATGTTTAGTGGTTAAATGAAAAAAAAAAATATTTTAAATATAATTTTGTTATACAAATAGTATAACAATTCAAATATATAATTTTATTTTAGGAAGCGTTACTAGATGCAAAGGGATGTGGTTGTTAGGTCCATGATTTGAAATATTGCTTTTTTTCCGCCTACACAATTATTGCTTCAATGAGAAACGTAGTGTTTTGAGTATATCAAAAATATATTGAAAAAATAATTGAAAGTTACTGTTGAGAGAGACCACGTAATTGCCTTAACCAGATATATCCCCTTACCCAGACAACTGAAGTTTCCGACATTAAAATTAAAAAGGCAAATGCGATTAAAAGAATTTGTGAGTTAATGAAAATATGAAATAGTATTACTTTTCTTTTATTTATTAAGATCGCCAAGATATTGTTTCAGAATTCAGTATAAATAAATAAATATAAATTACATCAAATCGTGTATAACTTTAAATAATGTCGTTTTAATAACGGAACCCTACTGTTACTAATCCGATTCAAACTAGATCGGTTTATGTGTTTTTTTTTTATGTTCCTCCGATACCATATATTGTGTCTGTTCATCGGTTTCTTTAGCTGTTATATTTATTTTTGCGGAGGTGGTTTATGGTAAAGAACTTATTCTCGGTACGGTTAACAAAATTTATATTGTCAACTTTCTTCCATGCATTTTATATGTTTTTGTTATAAACAATAAATAGATTAAATAATGACTCTCGTTTCAAGACCTTTGAACACTAATTATTAATCTAAACAAATTTTGATACATTTGTACTTTGCAACATTTGTACTTGTACTTGTAGATAACTCTAAGACATTGTATCAAAAGCAAGATAACGAAACCGCTTTCTAACCCGAGCAACACACTGCTGATGAAATCTCAACACCTCTTGCTTTTAAACCTGCAATATCTTCTCATACATCCTTCAATTACATGTTAATAAACATGCATGATATAACCTTTAGGGAAATCTAACTTCTTGCACTATCTCTCACGACCTCACCATTTGGCCATTGTTACATATAAAATTCGAAATTGAGTTCAAATTGTTCGAAATTGGGTTTATATAATAACTGCTAATGTTTGTGGGTTTGTGGGGTAATGACGATTATGGTTTTGCTTAATTAATTATTATAATCAATTTAAACACTTTTTTTTTGAACAACACTTTTTTATTGTGCCAATCAGAATATAAAACTCATACCTAACATCAAACGGGAGAACTTCTGCTGCCCTATTGTTAATTGTTTATACAACAAAAGCAATAATTAATAAATAATAATAAAAATAATTAATAATAAATAAATTAAGTATTTCATAGAAATATTACGTAACCTTAAATGTTCGGAAGTGCCTAAGTGTACATAGAACTGGCGTAGATATTTGTAAAATGACGCTATATGGAATTAAAATGAGGTAGATAGCTAAATATAATATGAGGTGGATTAAGATGAGGTAGATAGCTAAATAGTAAGGGGTTAGATAGATCAATTGATTCTACTTAGATCGTGATCTACTTTGATCTTACGTAATTGTAAGTGAAAATAACTGGTTTACTTCGATAATGTACTAAAATATACGACGGTGGTACGTTTAAAAACATTCTCCCCACGTTATATTTCTTTTTATTATTTTGTGTAATTTTCATCACTGGTCAAAAGAAAGTACACTTTCTCTCAAATAAGATATGTGATATGTCAATTGACGAATTTAGGTTACGTCTCATGATAGTAGCAACAACGAAAAAATGTAAACATTAAGTGAAAAAATACCGCAAGGCTATGACAAATAATATTAATGGACAATTTTATGTTGAACATTTCAAAAAACCCGTTACTTTGACAATTTCGTGACGAAGTTGACGGAATAATTCTCGACGTATTTATAAAGCTTTTGTATTATTACTAACTTTTACCTCTTTCAGAACGTCTTTGGAAATGGATTTCATAACTACTATCATTCGTTAAATTTTGTTCATATCGCAATGCGTGTTTTGTTGCTAAATGTAATAATCCCACGTACAGTGGAACATGATACAGTGCCTTTTATAATTTTACCTTAATCATAAAATACTCTTCATTTTTATTTCAGAAAGTTTTCCAGTGTGCTCCTTGATGCGTTTATGACTGATTGGCCACTGGCGCCACCGTTGTTCATGGATAATCATTCATGCACTACAATAAATTCCATCGCCTAATTTTCTTCAAACCTTCTTAAGGTTTTCAATTCGTCCCTACGTATTGTTAGTGTATTTTGAAAATATCTGATGATCATAAAAAAAGATCATCTGTAATAGTTTTTTCAATTTTCGTTACGAACTCGTTGAGACCAGCAATTTTTCCAGCGGCTAGTTTATATTAATAAATGTATCTCAAAAATGTTGAGAAATTCCAACCTTTGAAAATATATTTAACATTTACTTGATTGTTTTTATTATGACCATCAGATATTTTCAAAATGTATTCTACAAACAAAAATGTTTCCTCCGAAAAAGGCGGAAATCAAAAAATGAGAACATCACTTGAAATAAATGAAAGGAATAAATTTGTCTAACATATTTTCAAATTGCAATTATTATTTTCATTTGTAATTTTTGTTCATTTGTAATTATTATTAGTGAGTTCCACCTTATGTGACCGAACATGAAGTAACCCTACCCATAACTTTATCTCGAGTGCTTTCTGTCCTCTCGAAGTATTGACTGTACAATCCGCGGAATGTGGTGTTTATTTAACCCTTCGAGAAAGAATGGTTAAATAAACATCAAATAGCGCAAAACAGTACAGCAATTTCCAAGCAGGAAATGGATGTAATATTACTGCTATATTAGGATTCCGTTTCCAATTAATTTATAGGGAACTTTATTAAATTTGGTAACGTTAGACGGTATATAAAATTTTTAAAAAAATCCCTGAAAATCTAATTGAAAATTAATGATAATATCACCCACATGTTACGCCCATCTAGAGATTGACTTAATATTACAAAAATTTGGCCTATTAAGTTAAACTTAACCCAAAAGCTTTATCAATGATATAAAATGAACAAATTAGCTTTTTTACCAAAACACAATGTATTTCTAAGTTTCTGAGGGAACACTGAAATTATTTAATATGACATTGACTGGAAATGGAAAAATTACAATTAGTAAATATTCCACCTCATGTATAGACTATTTCGTATAAACAACTTCGCAATAGATTGTAGTTTTCGACAATAGTATCAAGAGTATATAACTACATAAAATAACTATATCTGTAGGGTTTATTAGAATTAATGTTATTGTTTAAATCAAAGGTCAATGAAAATGTACATTACTTTTTATTAATTTTCTTTATTAGCTAATATAACGCAGTAAAATTTTAACTGCTATTAATTTTTTTATACTTCTTTTGTAAATAATTTCATATATATTTGAATTGAGTTCGGTATGTTTGGTTTAGTAGCAAGTAATTATGATGCATTTTGAGCATTGTTAAGCAGTTTCCAGCAAAAATGGTAAAGAAAAAAGGTCGATAAATTTATTTGAAAGTGGTTCGTGAATATTTTTAAGGCCACGTGGTAAGGTCAAATCGTAATACATTAAGCGAAACGTAGTAAGATCAGCTCGAAATTCAATAAGTTGGCAAATAATAACCACCATTTTGTGTTTATAAATGTATTAAATTGTTGATATTACTGTCTTTAGTATTTGAGTACTTCTAGTATCTTTCGGAAATAGATATAATATATTTTGTTTTAATTTATCTTAAAACACTCATCAGTGAGGAATTATGTGAATATAGGTTGTGGGCCAAAGTAAATACAATGTGAAAAAACGGCCGAACTATCAGTACTAATAACATTGAATGCGTAAGCTTTAGACATGATACGAAATAATTGAAATATGTACGAAAAATATTTGTGATGGAAAGCAAAATTATTTATTTCGCCGAATTTGAAATTCAATTATTTGAAACAAAGCAGTTTTTGCTAACAACTGAACTAAATTCGATCGTTGCCAAACTAACGATCGAATTTAGTTCACACCCGTTATATTCAAACTCATTATTAAACATCTTATAAAACACATTATATATAATGATAATATCATTAAGTAGTTTTGAAAATTAGTTTTTGTGTAAAATCATAAGTATTTCATTATAATTTTACATATATGTTGTGAATTTAAATAAATATTGGTTTACCTTAAGGGATAATAAAAAGAAGTAAATCTGTAAGTGTGGACAGTACTAAGTTTTTGTACATATTTACCTACAAATATTGAGAGTACATAACAGAGAGGCACACAATAAGAGTACATAATGTTTTTATTGAATATTAACAAAGGTTTATGTTATTTTTACTATGAACGTATATCGCCTGGCGTATCTTCCTCGGGCGTAAATATATTTTTAATTTTTAAAAAATACATTAATTTAGTTACTCATAACTTTTTTTATTTTATATTTAGTTCTCTTTCTACGTGTTGTTTAAATAAAGGACAAGAGAATCATTAGAGCCGAATTATGGTTTCCTTTATAATGAAGTTTTTGGAATAAATCTAGCAATAAAAAAGATCTAAAAATGGTAACTCTAAAAGTGCAATACAATGTTGTATATTAGAAAGGCCGCCACACACATTTCCGACGTGTTTACACCAAAGTATATAAAAGAAGAGGTTAAGAAACTTTATAGAGAAAAAGAAAGAAAGCGGATGAATCAAAATTACTTAAATAATAGTACTCCTCTTTTAAAGGCTGTAGAAAGCAACCTCTTAGAAATAGACAATAGTAAATTTTAAAGACCCTTTTGTTTTTATCATAGACGTATGTTTTTTACCACAGAGGATTTTTACCATACTCACCATACAGAGTGTTCATTGAATTATCGTTCGTCGCTGATAACTATTAAGAAAAAAATGTTTTGATTGCTTATTTAGATTAGAAACATATCAAATACACAATGAAGAAATTTTGTGCACATAAATGTGCCAATGCGTGTATTTATGTGCCCAGTGAAGTATTAGTGCATTTATGCAAAAGTAAATTTATCATTATTTATTTTTTTAAAGAAAAATATAAACTATCATAGAGGTCGTTCGCAATTCATTTAGCGATAAAACCTGGGATTAATTATTATCAAATTTAAAATGCGTTCTCATGCAATTCTTTTAATTTTTTAAGTTTTTTTTTGGTTTTTATTTTATGCTTAATTGCTGAAAATGTGAATTATTATTTGAATAGAAAATATTTGCATACGGAAGAAAAGAATTAAGCTAAAAACTTTATACGAAATGATTCATTGCAAAAATTGTAACATTTCATTGAGTCTGTTTATTATAAAACAAGCTTCTCATGCAATTTTTTTATTAAACGTTTACGGAAATAAAAAACAAACTTTCAAATAAGAAATATTGTAACTTTCACCATTTTTCAGCCCTACGTACCGTAATAAATCTTGAGAAATTATTGTTTCTTTCCACGACAGGGCTCGATAGCCATTGGGCAAATAAAGTGACATTATTTTCCTATTCCAATAGATAGAGTTTTACCTCTGGGTATCCTTCGTTTTCCATTTTTCCACTCAGCAAATATACCATTCCAATAATTGTCGGCCATATTTCGTAGCAGAAAAAGATGATCGACGACAAATGTGGGCTTTTGATGCTTTTTGTAATAAACTTTCTTTCGAAGTGGTGAAAGCACCAATTTTCAGGGTAAGTGAGAGCATTAACGCAATTACCAGAAGATCTACGTTTGTAAGTCCTGTTTTGTGGTTTTTGGGTATGATATCAGGCAGTTTAAAATAAACAAGTGAAGGGAGAGAAATGATAAATAATTTGATATTAAAATCGTGCTACCCTTTAGTGGCCTAAGTGTATTAATGTTTGTTTACAAATTGAGTTTAAACACTGTATTGGCATCATTTAGAGTTTTTTTTAAATGGTAATATGCTTCATTTCTTGAATATGAATTAAATATTAAATAAATGTCAAATATATTTGGGCCAAATATATTAGTTATAAAATTATTAACAAATATATTTGGGCTTTTTGTAATTTTTGAGTGTTCTGAAACTTATTTGAAATTTTCCCAAAATTTTAGACTATATTGTTTTACTATTTATGTAAAATTAAAGATGACAAATACCAACATAACAAGGTTTATATGAGTATCAAAATCCTTCTAAACTGTAATATCCGATTTACGCAAATTAGCAACGTAACTAAAAGGGAGTATATGAAAAACCCCAATTAAGTTTCAAGTAACTAAAAGTTTTAAATTTGAAACAGTAGTCAAAAGAAAAAAAAATAACATTAAAATATTAAATTTCTTCTAAAAATCAATTGGTAACTCAAAGCGTTGCAGCTTCGATTCTCTGTCTGCCCCAGTGTTACAGCCGTTTTTCTCAGAAATCGTCTATGACAGATGAGCAACAGAGGTATGTGCGAATTTTAAAGTATATTAACTCGCACATATCCTAATAGCTAAGAGTACGCTTGAAAAATATTTATGTATTAATTACAGAGGAGCAAATTATATCTTCGAATTATTTTTTAAATCCTATGTATGATACATAGAATCGTACATAGGATAGGTAGGATATATGTATAAAGGACTAAAGCTGTGAGGTTCTAAAATACTTATTTTTTTAATTTTAGGTAGCGCATCTTCACTGATACATTGATAAGTACGAATAATTTTGTCGTCTATTTAAAACAATGAACCTAAAATTATGTACAAAAGGAGGGTTTTTAGAAACCTACGGAAAGATTATAGATAAACCATAACGATTATTCCAGACATCATAATTTTTGCGATATTCTAAACAGATATCTCCCCTGTTTAATTATATTGGGTATTATTAAATATTTTAAAATTACTTTAAATAAAGTAATTTTGCTTCAACCCAGGTAAGAAACTCTCGATACGAAAGCCAGACTCGCACTTAGCCGGTTTTTCTTTAAAATAACGTACAGTTTATTCCAAGTCACTTGTTAATACTCGCATTGTATTATACACGTAACACTAAAAAGATTATGGGCAAGTGTCAAATCAGCAATTCGATGATAGTACAGTCTGTGACATGCGTTGTTCGAAAATAAAAGATTACGTTAACTGAGGTATCTACGTAATACTTTCATTGATTTTTAGCACAAATACTTTCACTTCAAAAACATAAATTTTATAAGAGATGAGTTGATGTCCAAGTAGTTTGTTCGTATGTGCAGTGGTTTAATGAGGTATAATCTCTTCATATCCTACTCATATATTTATTGTTGCGATTTTCTAATGTTAATGTTCGTTTTCATCACAGGTGATGTAAAGGTTTATAAATTTGAACTCTTTAGGAAACTTTAGAGGAATTTCTCTTCTATATTGATGTATTAAAATATAAATTATAATAAAATAAATACAAATAAGCAAAGTAACTTGTACTGAATTCAGAATCGATATTGTGGAAATGCTCCGAATTGGTAACTAAAATTTAATTACTTAGAAAACAGTAGATTAGAATTGTGTTCTTTTTTATATACGTAGATTATATTTGACAGCCTTCCGAAGATATTTTCCTCATTGTACAGCTGACTAAACGAAAGCGTGGACGATTGATATTATGCCCGATCAAATCGACACATAACGTCAATAATAAACCTCCAGCATTAGCAGTTGCATAATTTTATCTTTATATTGTCAACTTTGTAACTTGATGTGGTGGCTTCGTTTTAAAGTTCTAAATATTTTATAACAGCTTAAGTTGCAATTATTGTTTATAATAATTAATTGTATGATATGAACCTTTATTATTTATATTTATTGATAACTTAGTTACATACAATCATTCTCGTATGGAGTAAGTTTTCAATATCTATATTACGATATAATGCAGTGCTCCGATATATAGTATTTCGAGACAGAAATGGATCCAAGAAATCCATCTGAGCAGCATATTTGTCATTATAGAAATCAACTCACGAAATTTAGTTTTTAAAAATGTAATGTATTTTTGAACATACTTTTTTTATTTTCAGTAAGCATTATTGTAAACTAAACACTTAGAATATGTTAATATTGAAAAAAACATTCCCGATAAACTTTTTGATTAGAATATTCTAGTATTTTGGGGGATATTTTTCAATCAGTGAGAAATATGCAGGATGTGCTAGACAATAACGAGCAGTTCTGTGCATAAGAGCATATGTCTAAGCAGCGCGTGTGTGGAAATAGTTGTGTAGTTTGATATTTCGAAATGGGTTTCCCGTGTTATTTTTTGTTGAATAATGTAATGCATATTATTATCTGTGACTCATTGTTACTTTGGAGATACTAACAATTAAAAAAAAAATTTTAATTATATTTAATGAACGAGTCATTTTTTTTTCAAAAACCGCATATGGCCACAAATTTGTAATATTGGTTCAATTATTAATCAGACTAATTTTAAGTTTTGTTTAGTTTTTCTTTCACCCAATAATTTCTGAATTCTCCGTTTAAATCTTTGCTCAATTGTCTAATAATTTAATTATAACTGTACGGTTTATATTGAATATATTTGGCGTTAATTTTGTAGAAATTCATTATTCACAATTAAATGAAACTACGTGATGTAGTATTATTTCTACTATCTTTAATTTCTTTACCACGACCTAGGTTTCGTTGTATTACAACATCTTCAGGTGGGATATTAGCAAAGATTAACTCTTAGGAACAACCAACAGCATTTATATGTTTCAAACACAATAGCGGAAGACTACTTTGTGCGGATTTTTCCATTGTTTATGTTAGTGAGTTTATTGCAGGGGCGCAGGCTAGGTTTTATTATATTACAGAGAGTTATACAATATACCAGTATTCTAGTTGGGGTAATAAATTCAATTGTTGTTATTATGTGAAGTTATACAATGCAAACTTTAGGGTGTATGTAATAAAATTAAATGGAAGTTATTTTCGGTAATATATTTGTGCAAAGGCAAGGGTATTTGAAAGTAACGCCAAGGTAATATACTAATTCTACATATCTTATTATCGGTAATATATTTATACAAAAGCAAGGGTATTTGAAAGTAAGGACAAGGTAATACACTAATTCAACATATCTCCGGTTTTGTGTATTCATATATTTATTTATTTATTTCTTTTAATTTTTTTGGTTTTTATTATATATACTTATATTTATATGTGTATTAATGCTGAAACAATTTCCAGGGTACTGTAGTATCAATGTTTTATATTTATATTATATTTAGTTGTTCATTTAATATATTGACCTTGATATCTTTTTTATGTCTGTTTATTTCTAATGTTTCTAGGATATTAAGTTTATTGCCTTTTGTATTTATTTGTAATATATAGGGGGCATTATCAGTATGGGGGTGATGGTTATTTTCAATGAGATGTTTAGCAAAGTGAGATGTGTCTGGTTTATTATTACGCCAGCTGGCGATGTGTTCTTTATATCTTGTATTAAAATCTCTTCCTGTTTGACCTATGTATACACTATTACAATCGTTACATTTAAGTTTATAGATACCACTCTTTTTATGTTTATCTATTTTTTCTTTATTGTTAATAAGGGTTCTACCCAAGTTATTTAAGGTACTAAACGTACATGTTATATTATTTATATTTTTATTTTTAGTTAAGAGTTTTCCTAATTTGAGTGATACATTACCTATGTATGGGATAGATTTATAGTAAATATTATTCTTATTTGGTGCGACCGGGTATATTTCTTGTATTAGAATTTTTCTTAATTTATTATGGTACAGTTTTGTGACAATTGATGGGTCATAATTATTATTTTGCATTATTATTTTTATTAGTTTTGCGCCTAAACATACCATTTGGATTTGCGCCTAAACATACCATTAAAAACTCTGTTGATCTCTGTAATAAAATTAAAAATATACATCTAACACCCAATTGTAAATTAGTATCACTCGACGTAGTAAACTTATTTTCTAATATACCACCAAAATATTGCCTAAATATCATTTCAGATATCCTAGAAAGGAAAAAATTAAATCCCATTGAAGCATCGGAAATTAGAGATCTCTTTAAACTATGCACAGACCAAAATTATTTTCTATTCGATAAACATTTTTTTCAACAAGTTAATGGCCTTGCAATGGGCTCCCCCCTCAGTCCCCTTTTAGCCGAGTTATTTATGAACCATCTAGAAACCAGCCTCTTAAACAGTAAATTAGCGACCAATATATTATACTATTATAGATACGTTGACGACATCCTTATCTGCTGGAAAGGTACACAGCGACAGTTAGACCAGTTTGTTAACTTTGCTAACTCCCTACACAATAATATCAAATTCACTTTAGAAGTAGAGTCCGATAATAAACTTAATTTTTTAGATATAACAATAGAACGCAAAAATAATAAACATAAATTTAGTATATTTAGAAAAGACACATTTACAGACTCCATAATCAATGGTCAATCTCAACACCCTTGGTCCCATAAGTTAGCAGCCTTTCATTCCATGATTCACAGAGCTTTAACCATCCCTCTTGAAAAACCTAACCTACGTAAAGAAATAAAAACTATAAAACAAATCGCAACAAATAATAATTATGACCCATCAATTGTCACAAAACTGTACCATAATAAATTAAGAAAAATTCTAATACAAGAAATATACCCGGTCGCACCAAATAAGAATAATATTTACTATAAATCTATCCCATACATAGGTAATGTATCACTCAAATTAGGAAAACTCTTAACTAAAAATAAAAATATAAATAATATAACATGTACGTTTAGTACCTTAAATAACTTGGGTAGAACCCTTATTAACAATAAAGAAAAAATAGATAAACATAAAAAGAGTGGTATCTATAAACTTAAATGTAACGATTGTAATAGTGTATACATAGGTCAAACAGGAAGAGATTTTAATACAAGATATAAAGAACACATCGCCAGCTGGCGTAATAATAAACCAGACACATCTCACTTTGCTAAACATCTCATTGAAAATAACCATCACCCCCATATTGATAATGCCCCCTACATATTACAAATAAATACAAAAGGCAATAAACTTAATATCCTAGAAACATTAGAAATAAACAGACATAAAAAAGATATCAAGGTCAATATATTAAATGAACAACTAAATATAATATAAATATAAAACATTGATACTACAGTACCCTGGAAATTGTTTCAGCATTAATACACATATAAATATAAGTATATATAATAAAAACCAAAAAAATTAAAAGAAATAAATAAATAAATATATGAATACACAAAACCGGAGATATGTTGAATTAGTGTATTACCTTGTCCTTACTTTCAAATACCCTTGCTTTTGTATAAATATATTACCGATAATAAGATATGTAGAATTAGTATATTACCTTGGCGTTACTTTCAAATACCCTTGCCTTTGCACAAATATATTACCGAAAATAACTTCCATTTAATTTTATTACATACACCCTAAAGTTTGCATTGTATAACTTCACATAATAACAACAATTGAATTTATTACCCCAACTAGAATACTGGTATATTGTATAACTCTCTGTAATATAATAAAACCTAGCCTGCGCCCCTGCAATAAACTCACTAACATAAACAATGGAAAAATCCGCACAAAGTAGTCTTCCGCTATTGTGTTTGAAACATATAAATGCTGTTGGTTGTTCCTAAGAGTTAATCTTTGCTAATATCCCACCGGAAGATGTTGTAATACAACGAAACCTAGGTCGTGGTAAAGAAATTAAAGATAGTAGAAATAATACTACATCACGTAGTTTCATTTAATTGTGTTCGGTTTATGCTAAATGAAAAATAAATTTATCGACATCTGTTGTCATTATGCGTATTCAATGAAAATATACATTTACATCATTGTTCAAACGCATAGGTTTTGAAATGTAAATTTTTCTAAAGAAATTTTAAGAAGGAAATGTTCCTTAATGTTATTTTGGTAAACGAATAAACAATTACAAATGTACATAAAAAAGTACGCACCAGACTTTCAAAAAAATTGGATTCGTGAAATTCTCGTCGCTTCAATTAAATATATATTTGTCTAACTCCGAAGTTTTGAAAGTGTATCTCAAATTTGTTTACGTAGTTGATAGCTTTTTTAAATGAAAATATTTCTGGAACACTGGGTCCATAATACTTTGCATATTTGTTTGTGACTTTGGTAATAACTGATTCTAAAAAAATGGTGGTCCATTTTTTTAACTTACATATTTGTTTAGGTTTCGATGTCAATCAACGTTTAATCAGCCCTATTTAACTTTTAATCAAAAGATTATCATTTCGACCTGCTAATATCTAGAATTTGTTAGCTAATAATATTTGGATGGATACAATATACAACTTCATTTTTCTTGTTATTATTGTAAATAAAGTAAATGTCAGCCTTTTACAAAAAAAAACCAACTGTAACATTAAATTTATATAAATCTATAAAGCAATAGCAATTTATTTGATCTCTCTAATTTCTGGAGTAGTTCTCGGATTTCAAAAATTATTTTTGTGTTATAAAGCCCATACATGCTAAAAGATTATAGGCTACATATTATTACATTTCAGTGTATAAAAGCAGAATAGAGACAAAATGCAGTAAAAGTTGGGAAACACTGCTTAAAGGTTGCCAAATAGAGGGACAAATTTATTTATTGACGGATCATCCTGAATATTACTGCCTATGTAACTCCGAGGACAGTATGAAAATAGAACTAAGATTTCATTAAACAATTTTAAACAAGGCATTATATTAGTAATGTCTTACGATTCGAAGAGTGGAGGCCCATTTAATTTTATTGGTATTTGCAAAACTATTACTTATAATAAATATCATACAATATATATCATCACGCACAATTAGTACAGTAAAACTTGGTTATTTTTTAAATTCCTCCATTTTTCTGATGGCATTCCATATACTTCCTGACATATTTTACTGCTCCATAAATAAAAAATTCCAACAATACATTGCCAGATTTAAAATTTTGCTCCACAAGAAAGCACTCGATGACAAATATTAATTTCATGATATTTTTTAATAATAAACTCTTCTCCAAAGTCTGCAAAAACTTCGAAAGATGCAAAAGATAATCGATACTTGAAAGCTCAGTATTAAGTTAAGTAAATTTCGAGGAAACAAAGTAGCAGGAAAGTAAAATTCGTTGTCTATTATTGGAATCGTGTTACGATCCATTGGATATGACTAACTTTGTACCTATTTAATTATCGCGCTTGTAGATTTTCATGTCTCGGGATCCTCATTTAATTTTTTCTTAATAAAAAAGACTTTCAAGCTTTTTGTGGAAAGTTGTAATGATTTTAAGAGACAATAAAAAAGGGCAAAGGGCCGTTAAACACACGAGGAAGAAAACTTCATTATATAATTATTATTCGGAATTGAAAAAGTGGATTATTACAGCTTTTGTATAATGAAAAACAAGAAACATTTATTGGCGGAAAATTTTGGTTTACCTAGTAATGTTTTATCCACGAGTTCGGAAGTTTTGTGGAAAATTTTTCGACCAGAATATTTAATTTAAGGTGTAAATTTGCAGAAGAAGTAACTCAATTAATGGCATTATCGCTAAGCCTTCAAGTATGAATTTTATGAACTCAAATCAACCACAAATGTAGACTTTTCTGTTCACGAGTTCCGTTCGGGTTACGATGCAAAAACCACCACAAATTGTAAATATCACGTGATGAGTGAGTTAACGGTGTCCTAAGGACGTTATATATTTTGTTCACGAAGGTCAAGAAAGAGGACGATCAACGTGCAGATGGACCCAGCTCACGACATCCCGTGGAATTACATCTAAAACAATTAGAATTTCTAATCGAAAAAGATCCTTAGCTGACCGTTTCTTAATTGGCTAAGAAACTCAACTGTTTGCCTGAGTACAAAGAAGATACATTGGTATAAATGGTTTTGTGGTCCCCGCCCCCTAATTAAAAATGGGCTATATTGTCAGCAGGGTTACGTAATTGCCCTAAAAAATTATTTACAAAATGGGGTCATGTTATAAATTAATACTATTATTAGTTATTTAAAAATGACATATATTTCTTTTTCAAGTAATTATAATAAATTTAAACATACTTTTATAATTCTCCGCTAGATGGCTCTTATTACTGCGTTTTATTATCAAGAAGAATTTTTAATTTTGTAATAACACATTAATAACCACAGTGTCTATGATATTAATTAAGTCGTAGGGTACTCTCATATGTTTACCGTAGACAAAGAGAGAAAATTTTTTGAAGATCTATTAATATTTAATGTAGCACAATTTTTCCTTTATGAAGAAGAGGCAGAATTGCTAGTATACATAAATTTCAATAGTGCAAATCAATTTCTGCACGAGAAATGTTGAATGCAGTCGCTAGATGATATTGTTGGTAAAACAATAATGATATTAACTATTGTAACTCATTCTACGTCAATGTGTAGTCACAGAGAAGATACTGATGGAATGTGACCTCCAAATCTTTGTAATGCATTCAGTATACATGCTGGCTCCAAATCGTCCCTATGCTGTTCTTTTGTTTTTGGAATTCGTGATTAATGGTTTGCGGTTGACTACGCGGATTCGCAGAATGACCTGCTTTCTGCGAATCCGGTCCATGAAATCTATGATTGATCACCGTGATTACTGATGCTAGAAAGTTACAAACGTAAGAGTTTATTGTGTATAATTGCATTAGTTGTTTTTTTATTGAATGATAAATAAAGTACCGAATACTTACGACGTTTGCAAATAAATTTACAGCAAGCTAAAAATCTTTTGTATTTGTTTTCTAAATGGAAATTGAACATTTGTATAAATTTTTCCTTGCCACTTTTCAATTACCATTACTTCATTCGTTTACTAAAATAGCTTTGATTAATAGTCAAAATTCTACTGACATCAGTTAGTGAGTCTAAAGGCTATTTATAATGGTGGCTAAATGTTGTTAGTATTTAAGAACTTTGAATTGCTTACGGTATATTTGTTCCTAATGAAGACGTCATGTAATATCTTGAGATAACAAGTTTGTTGGAAATTTTATGGAATGAAATTAAAAGTTTTAAGTATCAATAAAAAATGTTATATTTTATTATGTAATATTTTTTAGAGTTTTTTTCATATATGCTTCTGAAAAATGTCATTGTCGCTTTCTTTACCTTAGCTCCAATACCCTGTTTTATACAACTAATTGTTTTGTTCGAAATAAATTTGTTCTGTGTTATACTTGTCATAATCGGATCTCAGTTATCGACACTATAATTATCAACCTACAAACATTTTAATTAGCACTTCTGTGATTATCAGTCTTCATATTTGCATATATTAACAAATTCATTCAAGGGTTTTGTAAGTGAAACTTTTTTATACGAAAGATAAAATAATGAAAAGTGGTGCCTTAGTGTTTCATCGGCATATAATGCTATTCTACCTTCATCTATCGATCAGTTTGTATAAGCTTAAACAACATTTTCAAAACACTAACATTACAATTATTAACAAAAATTCAGAATTTATAATTTGATATACACCTTAAATAACAACCACGTTTTTTATATATTATATTATGTGAAAATAAAATATGCGAAATTATCAAATAACAATATTTGTTATTATTTAACATCGTTGTTTGATTATAAGAAAATATGGCATATCACTACGCATCAAGATATGAAAACAGATGCCGTGATTTTAAAAATTGTTTTCAGAAATGATGTATATTTTATTTGGGAGATAAATATTTAAAGACGCAAGCCATACTAAATTAAAACTTTCTCATGGGTGTAAATCAATGGATTGTATAAGGTGGTAGGCATTGTACATGTAAGTGTTAGATAGCGATGGTGCTTGTATAATCAAATATTGATTTTTTAATAACAAATAACCAATTAAATATCTTAAGGAAGAATAAAAAAAAACGATTTTGTTTTCAGCAAAATTTTGCATAAAATAACTTTCTAACCATTTAATAATGCCATATATACTACGACCTATAAAAGTAAAAGTTATAAGTTATATTACGTCAATCTTCCTAAAAATATGGCAAAAGAGAAACGGAAGAAAATGGCGTAAGATAGTTTCATATTTTAGATTATTAGTTAACGGGAAGTGGGGGAAAATTTGATTGAAAGATTTGTTGGTTAGTTTTCTGACAGTAGGGTCAGAGTTCATTAAGGAACTTCCTTCGTTTCCCTCTGCCTTCTTCAACTATGTTATCAAAATTTTGTATTGTCTTTGGAATTGCACATCTGTACAAAATTTCAACTTAATAGGCTATCGGAAAATGGTTGAAAATTCTATCACAAAATTTCATTGTTAATCGGTAAGAAAGTTGTGGAATTAAATAAAATCGTTTAATAACTTTTTTAACCAATCGAATGAATTTATTAGTTGCCAAAATAATATATATATATATATATATATATATATATATATATATATATATATATATATATATATATATATATTTCTAGTGCATATCTTATGAGTTCCTAAATACTGATTACTGAAACTGAATATAATTATTGACGTTCGAATACTATTGTCGAAAAATTCTTTAAAATATATCACAGTGTAATAGTTAGAATATTACTTCAACATTACTATCAACATTATGAAACACGCCAATTCTACTGAAAAATAATTATAAAGCCTTGAAAATATCGATAAGCTTATTAGAAACTAGAACATTTATTCAACTCTGGCTAGACATTGTCAGAATAATCTAATCTAAGGATTATTATACACGAAATAACAAATACATAAAATCTGAACTATAATCATATTTTTTCTAAGTTAAATAAAAATAACATTTATTATTAGACATTCTGTACTTAATACTAACTTCATGATTTTTGGAGACATTTTTTATTGTGGCTATTATTTTGTACAATGACGACTATAGATTTCTTAATAATAACAATAAATTTTTTCGCCGAGATAAATTAAAATATAATTAAAAGGCAATGACACAATTACAATAATAAGATACGTAACGCGAAATGTCTAAATATACTTCACTCCTCGCGTCACGCTTTCTATTTACCACGCGACTTTATTTCTGTATATCGGGGCTTTTATCTATTACTAAATTCGTCATGGAGTATAGTCTATAGAATGTTATGTAAGTTATAATAATAAATAAAAACATTATTTTTGATGAATTTACTAATTAGCTAGTTATTTAAAAAAGATTTTTCTTTTAATTCAATGCTAAATGTTTAAAAATGCGGTTGGAAGATTATACGGGTATTTTAAAATAATTAAAAAACTCTCAAATTAAAACAAGAAAAGATGTATTTCAATTTTTTTCTAAAATATTTAACCGTAAAGAATTAAATTTAACCATGAAAAAGCGAATAAAACTAAATGTAGTCGTGGTTCCTTTTTCTCCGACGTAAAGCCGAGATGGATAGATAGTTCATACATACATCATTTAATTTTATTTGTTTGACAATTGACATACGCACACATGGACAGCAATGCCGCAGAACCTAGAATACACTGAAATGTTAGCTAATAATATAATATCAATGTTTCCTTTAAATAAGAAACAGACAAAGGAACAGGAAAACAGGAAATATGTGTGATATGTATAAAATACAGTCTTTTATATCACAAATATCGGTTTCCCAAAATGAGTTGAAGAGTTCGTGCATAAAAGAATGAAATCAAGTATTTACGAGCAACATGACAAATGAAAAAAGTGACAACAATGGGACGTACGTCTCTACCTTAATTACGGGCAAAATATTGCAAGGGGGAAACTTGTATATTTTTTCTTACAGATACAGTATATTTAATAAAATTTAAGGAAAAAAAATTATTTTACTGTAAAATCCATATTGATTTTTCACCATGTTCGTTTTTTGTTATGGATGTATGATAACCGTGGCATTTTCTGTGTATATACAAAAAATTTTTGAGTATTTTAATATGCCAAATTTCTAATAAAATTTATACATTAGTAATGTGATTTCAGACGATTACGTAGATTATAACAAATATTTCTTTCAGTTGTCGACGTTGATTACGTATTTTTTTATTTGGTATTTGACTTATCACGCATTTGTATAAAAATCAAGTGAACTTATAACTTTAATTCATAAATTCTTGTCTTTGGAATTATTAATACATATATTGCTTGTCCATAACTGTGTTGACAATTTCAATTGGTCGTCATTCAGATAACATTTAGCGAAATTCATTGCGGTGGTTCCAAATTGATGACTGGATATATGAAACTAGTATGTCGTATGACGATATTGTGAAAAATTTTCTCACACAAAAAAGGAAATATATGAAAATCATGTGACTTTTAAAAATAAATTTACTTTTAAAAATAATTTTAATGAGCTGATTTTTTAAACATGAGTTTTAATTATTTCGAATATTTTCCATTTTCTATAGAGCAATCGATTTTATAGTCGTTTCCCTGTTAAAGTAAAAGCAAAGATACTATATATAAATCTGTGTTTTTTCTTTTCAACTGAAATACTTCATTTGCTGGAAAACTGCGATTAATGACAGATACTTTATGGATATTATGTGCATTTTCTTTTATATTTACCCCTATAAATTTTTAAATTGAAAAAAAATAAATTTTAATGATTTTTTAATATTTCAAAAGTGGTCTGACAAAATTATACCTTCCTTAACTTAACTGAAATGTTCTATTTCCTTTAATTTTTTTTATTACCCATCCTTCCCCTCAATCAATCTGAAACCCTACCAGACATATCAATTTTGATTTTTGTTTTGTTTTGTTTTCTTTGGTCTCTTTTTTTTGGTTTTGGTTATTTTTTCTTTTAAATATTGTTGTAATGTGTGGCTTTCTGCCTATCCTTTTTTGTCTCTTTTTTGGTTTCAATTATTTTATCTTTTACATGTTGTTTAAAGTTAAACTTCATGATTATCCCATTTTATTTTCATTGCACTGTAACTCTGGCTAACTGTAAGATATTGCTCCTGTAGCAATAAGTTTGCCAAATGACAGTTCTTAAAGTTTCTAAATAAATAGAAAAATATAATTTATGTCTCCACAATTGTTCGAACGTATTCGACATGAAGAAGGGTTAATTTATCTTCAAATTAATTTGAATAAACCCCTAAAATGGCAATATTCTCTGCCATTGATTCTTGACATAATTGTGTAATATAATATTTAAATTAAAGTTCTCTGACATACTCCAAATTGTGGAGCGAAAGACTTGTAAGGTGAGCGTGTTTATAAACAAGAGGTGTCGCTAAGCAAGTGAATGATATAAGGAAGTGTTTTCCTGTATTGGAATAATGTAATTAATCGTATTTTACATTCAAACAGCACGGTGGTCCAAGTGAACAAATATATATTGGCTGTTAGAATTATTTCTATAAAAAATATCCAAACGAAAAAAATTGTAGCGTAGCAATAGTGATATAATTTTCGAGGTAGAATAACTATTAAAATTAACAGTGTGTTACAAAGGTAACCCAATATTAAAAGTGTACAGTAATTTTCATTATATAATTCATTAATAAACACCGTGGATATTCGTTCCGATAAATATATCTTTCATATTAGCATAATTATTTACAAATAAATGAGAGAAGTACATTTAAAGTAATGTCCGATTTTTAAAGCCAAACTGCAACTAAAAATTTATTAAATTTTGTATTACAATTGTTGAGACAGAGTTAAAAAGGCGAAAGAAAATTGTGTATATAGTTATAAATTGTACGTGAAAGTTTTGGATATAAATACTTATGGATCTAATTAAGAAACTCTCACTTGCGCAAAACAACAAAAACTAACTCTCACTTCCGCAAACCAACACAAACTAAGAAACTCTCACTTCCGCAAACCAACAAAAACTAACTTATAATCGTACGTGAAAGTTTGGATATAAATACTTATGGATCTAACTAAGAAATTCTCACTTCCGGAAACCAACAAAAACTAACAAAGAATATATATTATGATCAAAGGAGAAAACAGTTCGGTCACACGATTCAACTGGGCTCCAAAATTTGTAAGTACCCTGTCACTTTATAAGTGAATTGAAATAATATATGGATATGACCGCAAATAAACATCCATAAAATTTCCAAACATTATTATGAAAGCCGATCTTAGGTACTGATCAAACAAATGATAGTAAAACTATTTTGCGGAAAAAGAATATTTAATAAAACGGATTTACTTGAGGAAAAATCCTCATTTTATGAGATCGTAATTGAAAGAGAAATGGATGTTACGACTGAACAAAAATGTATATTATACGTTATGTATTTATACTTGTAATCTAGTCTTTTAACGATAATGCAGGTTTGCCTTTCGAGGTAGTAATTTTATTTTATTTATTCATTAATGGGTATTATTCATGAAAACATAGACTTCACTCTCATTATTGCTAAATATAGTATCAGATACTTCGAGTATCTGCTCCTTCACTCTACAGGCTGCCAAACTTTAACAATTTAATACTGATATTCGAATCTGATACGAAATAGGTGGGATTTTGATTTACATGAAGAGATGGTTTAATAAGATCGTTTGATGTATGTGTACGTTTTTAGTTCAATAACAACATTAAAATAAACTGTTAATAATGGGAATTAATTTATAATTACAAAAAAAATGCTTAAAATCTATAAAAAAATTATGTCAAAACTTAAAAAAATAATGTAAAAAAATAAAAAAGTCGTTTGGTCTATCAAATAATTCTCTCGAAGTCAATTAACTGATTTTATATGGAAGTATATTATGGAAATGAAATATTTTATCATGTCATCACGTAAACATGTCACGAGTGTTATGTGCCGGAGTGAGGATTGCATCCTACCCTAAAATCGATCTTAACTGTTAAAGTTAGTCTTATAGTGTCTCCGTTGGCATATAAATTTTACTGTTTAAAAATTTTATAAATTCTTGAATATTTTTTATGAAAACTATTAAAAACTACTAAAAATGAAAGTAAACATTCAAACATAATTAATAGATCTTTTATTACAGGAAGCATCGATTCTTTATTGATACGTTTAGATTAATAGAACGCTATTAAAAATTTAATCGAATTTCCTATATTTTTCTTTAAATGACTAAATAATTCGTCCTTCGTCATGCAAATATCGTTAATAAATTTATAAGGGGTGTGTAAAAAGTGTATGTTATATGATTTATTTCAAATGTCGATCAAGAGACAAAGTGAAGGTTGCATTTAAGATTTGTAGCAATCTTTTTCCGCAGACGGAAAATGGAATGGCGGCTTTTTATGATGCACTCGTGTTACTTAATTTCTTTTTATCATTAGGGAATTATATTTATATTAATAATAGTTCAGAAAATTCAAAGTTTTTTTAAATATTTGTTAGACAAAGTTATTTATAAAACCTGAAACAAAATTGTTACTATGCGTATTGCATTTAATTGCTTTTTCTAAATTATTATAATGCTTTCCTCAAAAGTAAATGTGCTCATATATTTAGTCTCTTTGTACAAATTAACCGATCCACTATTAGTCCATAGACCACAAATTTATCGAATTAGTATTAACCAGTATGACCTGTAGAAAGCATATCGAACATAAAACGTAAGTTGTGTTCGTAATTTAAAATAAATATCAAACAAAATTTTGTAAAAAGCGTATCATTTTCTTAGATGGTAGACGAACAAATAAAAAACGGAAAGACAAACATTTCAAAAGAGGTCGATTTCTTATATAAAATTTTGTATGGTATTTTTGTGTGATGGGCGTACCAGAAACCTATCATTATGTAAGACGGCTTTATGTTATGTGTTTATGTAGTTTGTTAAATGTTCCACGAGTTATTTTCAATACATTTAACGTGTAGATGTGTTTACTTTCTATGTTTTTATTAGGTAAACTTGTATGTAATTATGTAATGGAAACTGTGTAACTAAATTTCATGCACTTCCAATTATACTCATAATGAAATTTAGCAGCTATGTATACTTCTGAAGATAATATAATAATCATAAAATTGATAATTCCAAACGCTTTTATGCCCAAATACTATATTTAATAACAAACATGGTTTAAATTAATGTCCTTAAACTGTAGACACTGTATAGGCAATACATTTTTTGTCCTTACTGGTAATTTATATATATATATATATATATATATATATATATATGTATGTATATATACATATATATATGTTTGTGTGCGTATATATACATATGTCGATTCATTACTCAGTGTCTTACTAATATACATTTATTTTAAAAATTAGGATTTCCTTTATAAAAATATACGTGTTATAGTAATAAATACATATTTTTAACAGATTTATGATAACTGAAATATAACTAAATCTTTTTTGTATTAAACTGTAGAAACATTTATTGAATTGACCAATAGTTATGTCTGCTTAAAAGACACTTTGAATAAAATTAAAAATAATCGAGCAAACATTTTTTCAACGTAATTAAGTCGACCGAAATATAAACTTTAAATATAGATAAGATATCAAATAGACTTACTCGAACAGTGAAACAAAGACGAGTCTTACCAAACACTGCAGCAGTCTTACTGTATTTAATAGAAACTTAGACGTCATAAACAATAGCGCAATAAAGTTTCAGCGCTCTTCGCAAGAACCCCGCACTCCCGTTCGCGAAGAGAGCAGGCCAGTTTATCGTTTATGGCGCCGTTACCTGCTCGCATTCACGGTGCTAAACTAAATTTCATTACCCAATAAAACTTTCGAATATAAATAAACAATGGCTAACTGTTTTGCCACATCGGAAAATATTATGCTGATAAAGGATAGATAGGTTCGAGATTAAAGTTTGGGAAATGAAACGTGGACGATAACTGCGATATAATTCGAATTAACCACCTATTGCATGGCAAGGAAGTGAAATGGAAGTTTTCATATTGTCGTCATCAAACTTGTGTCATTACTGGTTAATGTTGGATGAAGAATTTCTATATTCCGTTAGAGAAAACCAAAGCAAAATACAAACAAACGTTTTAACTGATTAATATGAAACTTCTATATTTAATTATTTTTCAGGTCGTAGAGTCTAGATAGGCATAAGGTCTTTAGTGTCTTTATGGAACGCGTGTGTATAACAATAGTAATTAAGGTGAAGAGAGGTGACGTGCAGTTCTGAGTTAAATTTTCAAAAAAAAATCGTAAAATTTTTCTTTTTTTTTAAAGTTTTACTAGTTATAGGATATACATAAAATATAGTATAAAATATACAATACGTACATAATTGTTAGTTGAATAGTAGCATTATTAGTTTCTTTAAATTAAGGAATGTTAAAGGTTTGGACTCATACTCAGTTGTCAAAAACTTATATCTAATTAATAAAGAAAAGTTTCAAGAAAAAATTAAAAAAACTATGTCAGACGCATTCCGTTGAAAAGAAATATGAATATCAGTTAGTTAAAATGACAAAGTCATTCTGAAAAATAATTTACTTTAAAAGTAAAGAGAAAAAACGAATATAATTATAACGTATGAAGATATTATTGACAACATAAAAGTCAACGAAAGTCAGTGATGTATATTGCTAATTGTTACAGATTGCATTATAGTGCCCGGTTTTTATTTCAAATGCAACTACATACAAAAGTTTACTTGAACTTTTTTTTATGTAAACTGAATCATTAAATAAATTTCAATGAAATTTACAATTTTTTTGGATGTATATTACAGATTTTTCATTATGAGCATTTTTATGTTACAAGATCAGGCAATATATTTAAAGAATAACGTTAATAAATAAATTAATAACCATTATAAATGATTTAATTGTGATTAAAATAAAATGCAAAATATGAATAAAGAATAGAAAATGTGAAAACTTATATTCGGTCATCAAATCGTCTTTGAAAAAAAAAGTAAAACGTCTAAATAAATTAAGAACCAGCCAAGCGCAAGTCTAGTTCATGAATCCAATGTTCTGTACCTCTATTGAAATTAAATTTCTTTGTTTATCATAAGTCTTTGGTAATATAAACGTCCTACGATAATGAATGTTTAATAATATCTTACATATTTAAATTAAATATATTTAAATGAATATATATGTATATATTACAGTGAATATCACAAAAATAATCGTTAGAGATTTCCTACAATCTTTGTTTTTGAAACCAAATTTTTTATAATTCTAAATTCAGCAGTTCCGGATTTAAGAAAGGAAACAAACTTTTAGTGTGTCTCACAAAATATACTAAATAATGAAATATACGCATACCTAAATTATTAAAAAAAAATTATGAAATCTTTATAAGTAGCGCAAAAAAAAATATTCCAATAATTTTTTTGATATCTGTGAAAATTATTGTAATAACGAATTATACAATAGCCGGTACCAATAACCGAATGTAATCAAAATTATTAAATCATATCGTATTATGTGGCTTATTACATATCGTATTACGTGGTACATTTTCAGATGCAATGATAACGATTTTTTAATAAAATGATTTCAGAAATACAGATAGAACCAAAAAAGAGGTAGCGGTGACCTTCTTTTTGATAGCTGAAGAACATCAAAACGGACTTCAAGACGTTGGATATCAAGCATTAGAGAAAGGCGGTTTCTAACAAAATTTAGTAGTGGAAACTACATGAGAGGGCCTTGGCCTGTTGCAGGTTATAATGCCTTAGATAAGAAGAAAATAGTACGGTTACTTGCTACCAATATTATCTAGATATGTCAAACAATTCTGGTAACTGCAGCGACGTGAGAGATAAAAACAACAGAAGACGCTTTTGAACTATAAAAATGTAATAAAATAATGAAAACCACACTCTTCAGAGAATTAAGATCTCAACAAAATAATCTAAAAGTACAGCAGTACGAATGAAGATAAATAAGAAAAGAATTAGGAGATACCTGTATTCAATCCTTATGTCACGTTTTGTATTATATGCAATTTATTTGTAATAAAAATCCAGTTGCTTTTAAATATATAAATAACATTAAAAAAATATGACGAATTTTGAGAACTAACTTACTAACTCACTTATCGAAGTATATAGGCTGTTTCCGGTTGACTTACAATCTTTAAATTTGGAGAAAGTGTCATGGCATAAAGAAAGGATGAAATCATTAGTTTCTAATTTCATGTGATCAAAATATAGCAAAAGATCTCACTTGATAAATATAAATGGCTCAATCTGTTTTATTTTGTAACATAATGTTAAGAGCAATAATATATAATTTTAAGGTCTGCCAGACCTTTCCCAAGTTACTGAGCGTCATTTGTCTTACGTTTATTTTCAGTATTTTACAATTTATTAAAGTACATCGTAATAGGGACGATATACAGGCCTGTATCATTATCGTTTTTTGTGCACATTTTTCTTTTTAAATTAAAACAGAAAAATATGTTATCGTTAACTAAAAAAATGGAAATATATGCAAAATTTTGAATAAAAAAATGATGCTCAAAATGTATTCACTGTTTGCGCCTTTGTATGCATGAAGTGTTTTAATCTGATTATTATCGTTTGTTATTTATGTTTTTAATTCTACAATTGAACACACACTTTGGACGAACAAAATCACTTTACGATCGAACTAATGACATTTTTATTTTTATTTGAAATGTGTTTTTGTTTCACTATTCTGACCCACGACTTTGAAAATAAGATTCTGAATATACACTTTTATTAAAATAAAAAGAAATGGCAAATATAAAGTTCTCTCACCGTAGAAAAATTAAAATACTCATTCAATGAAAAATTAAGATACTCGTATTTTAATTTCAAAAAGTCAAAATCAATTATGTCGGCTTTTCTAATAAACCTCTGTTGAAATACTTTTATCGTCATCGAACCAAGTATCTTTGTTTGCTGGCAACGACAAATGGTCAGGCCCTTCGATAGGCCTATTATCTCCCTTGCTCACCTTCCGTGATATTTGTGGGCCCCATGGGGTTTCAAGCTATTGGGTCCCGACTATGCATTGTTTAATTGTGTTACTATGTGGTCGCTTAACCTGGAATAATTATATATATACACATATACCACAGTGAAGTGAGATAATATAATAAGCAGTTATTAAATGAATTATTACATTAATTATTTGATAACCAAAGAAATAAATTTAAATCTGAATCTACATAGCGATATAAATCATTTAGTTTCAATTGATTTGTTTATATACATGTAAATTTCCATACACAATACTGCAATTGAAAAACAGAATATTTTTGGGACCAACGCGATATTGATTGATCTCGTAGTTGATCAGTTTAATGTGTTACAAGCCTTCTTCCATTAGAATAAGTAATTTCAATTTAACAGGAAATTTTTATGTTATGATATTTAGGCAAAACTTAAAAAGCTAACAAGCACGAGTAGAAGTCGTGCTACGAGTGATTCGTACACATTTAGGCACTAATAATTAAACTATTTACAATCATTAATTCATCACAACACAAACACACAAAAAGGTGCGCGCGCCTGCGTGTGTGTGTGTGTGTATGTCAGTGTTGTTATGAAGATGCAGTATATATATATATATATATATATATATATATATATATATATATATATATATGTAAAGAAAACCTATAGGTGTCCTTTCATTTAAACTTTGCCGCGTTATCTATGATAAGTTCCATTGAGGTCGCTGTTAGCTTTCGTATCAAACGTCAAAAGATTTTGAGAAGTTAGATTTGTTTTTAATTCATTATTTTATTGTAAAAAGCTTACCTGTCGAATTCAGATGATAAACCCGAAATAAGGGCTTTAAATGTTGTTTCTGTTATACACAGGTGAGTAAATGTTTAGTTTATAAGATAATGTTACTAGCAAATTGTAGAAGGAACGTTTTTCAAGTAAATAAATCTTTTATCCACAGAAACGCAATTACGTCTTTATTTCAACAAGTTCGAAACAGAATCCAATAAAAACATTATATATATATATATATATATATATATATATATATATATGTTTATATAAATGTACAGCCTTCTGTTTTTTTTAACTGCGTTTAAACATGCATAATTTAATGTAAACCAAAAAAACTATATGTATACAGCAATCGAAGGCTATAGGTTTCAATATACAATATTAAATCAACTCGATATCTCAAGCCGTTTCTGAAAAAAAGAGTTTTAACAGACAGAGGGACCGGCGGATAACCAAGTAATCATAGAAGGGTTCCATTTTTCCATTTTCCGGGACGGAAACAGTAACTTCCTAACAAATAACAATGTTATAGAACTATTGGGCCAATTTGTCACTAATTTATGTTGTAAAGCTATTTAACACTTAGTAAAATAATTTAAAGTAAGATAAATTTTAGTACCTTTAGAAATTTCATAATTCACAATTAAATGAAAATACGCTGTTAGCAAAGATATCTTTGCTAAAAGCCCACCTGAAGATGTTGTAATACAACGCAACCTAGGTCGTGGTAAAGCACTTAAATAAAGTAGAAATAATACTATATCGCGTAGTTTCACTAAATTGTGAATAATGAATTTCTACAAAATTAACGCCAAATATATTCAAAACTTCATAATTGTCGAAAGTGTGAATTTGGAAAAATTGCTAAAGTTGATACACATCGTAGAACAAAAAGGGACGAGAAAACTTTTGCGATCCAAAAACAGGGGGAATTCAAAATGAGCAACTTCCAAAAGACGGTAAGGAAGAGTCTCATTAAAATGAAAGTATTTATGTGAAAGCCTGCCTGAGAAGGATTGAAGCGCAAGAAGTGCATAGTGATAAAAATAACATAAGAAAATACGGCTTTCTATAATCTCTATCTGGGTAAATTTTGGAGTAGATAATGGCTAGTATTTAATATTGACATAATTTAAATTTTTCGGTTTAATCAAGAATATTGGAAAAATGGAGAAATTTTCATAGTTTTGGAAGATAATGAAAAAAGCATTCTAAAATTAAAAGAAATTGTTTTTCTCCAGTTGAAGCTTCGGAGGATAAAATAGTGCATCCCCTATATTTAATCATTAGAAAATTAAGACAAATCTGAGTTTAGTTCTGGAATGCATAAAAGAGCGAATAAACAAGAAGAGTGAACAGATTACTATTAGAATAGGAGTTCTTTTATAGAAAAATGTTGCGTGTCTTTATAAAAAAGAATAAATTAAAGACCGAAGAAAAATAAATTAATTAAACACAAAAAATTTGTTCTTTTCGATGTATTGCCTTCCGACAAAAAATTTAAAATTGAATTTTTATAAAAGCATTACCTATAATAAATAATGTTGATTGTAGCAAATGCTGGGATTTGACTCAATAATTTAAAAATAGTAATTCCAAAATTATTACTCCTTAACTGAATATTACTAAAAAACAGCCTTTAACAATTTTATTCTTGTTAATCTTCAAAGTTTAAGAAAATGCAAATTTGTAAAATTTTTCAACTCTCTTTCGAGTAAAAAGAAAATACTGAGAATAGACAATATGACGACAAGATCACTGGAAGATTGGAGGGGTATAATTAAAAATAATTTTTTTATATTAAAAATATTAAAATTTTAATAATTAAAAATAATTACTATTGTTTTGCACATACATTACTGAATGAGTAGTGAGTGAGTTTTACATTTTATTAAACGAGTCCTTGAATCTTAACCAGTTAATAAGAGTTAGACATCAAAGGGCGTAACATTTGCTTTGCCATACAAGATCGTCTATCAGTGTCTAAGTAACGTGCAACGTTTTGAATTTAAGAAAGCTGAGTGTTCTTTCAAATAACCAACAGTCCACGTTAAAAGGAATTATAACCGACAATAATGATATTAAACCTGAAGGGAACTCTCGAGTAATATAAGCAAATCTTCCATTTATAATCGATCCGATATTTTGATAAAGAAGGTGACCATAGGGATTTCCTAACGTCTAACAAACAGCAAACCCGTTGGTTTTAGATTCGTCTGACTTGGCTCCAAAAACCCTTTTGATGCCTTTTGTAACGGGAAAGACCTGATAGCAACGGAGGAAGCTAGTCATGGAAATACCTTAATAGCTTACAATAAATCTGTCGAATTAAATAATATTAAATCTTAACCAGCCAACCTTAACCAGGGCCCATCCCTTTGGTTATATATTGTAATCCAGAGGATCTGATAATAGAGGCTAGAGGTGGTTGAAGAAACTTCTCAATACTTGACTGTAGGTCTATCGAATTTAAGCTCCTATGATTCATCTCAATGGATCCTTTTGTTACAGAAGCATATTTTAAGTTTTTTTATGATTATAACTTTTTTATTTAATGTACCTCTAAATATTTGTGAAACGAGAATTTTTTTTCTTGCGTTCAAACTATTGAGGTATTATTGAAAATTTTTACCAAGATTTAAAATGATGTGCTAGTGTTTCCACAACACAAACTTTTTAACCAAAAATCATTTTGGATTTTAAAATCTTAAATAATCCTAAGCATTTAAAAATAACTCCAAATTGATATAATTTTAAGCAACAAACATCAGTAAATTCGATGGTCATAGACAGCTGTAGAATACTAGCTTATGCATCTTTCAATGCTTGATTGTTTTTATATTTTTTTATTCTAAAAGTAACCATCTAAATTTTATTGGCATGCAAATAATTCATTATAATAAATGGTAAAAAGTTTTGTGAACGATGTGAATACCATTTCAGATTCTGATCAACGTACAATATAAGTTCAAAGTAAACATCTTTAATTGGCGGCTATGTGATTATTTACTCCATTAATTAAATAACACGAAACAACAATTTTATTAAGGTACTGAGATCTCTGGAATGAACCAAAATCAGGGTTTATATATATTTTTTGAGGAAAATACCGTACTATTTAGGCAACTGTGTATATTACAAATTCCATAATAGAGCCCAGTTCAGCTCAGTTAGTTAAATTTCTTTGTTAACTGATATTTCCAATGTTTATACATATACGTTAGTGCATTCAGTTTGACCCAGATTTTTTAAATTATTTTTTCATTATCGCTAAATTTTAATTTAGACTACTTTGTTTAAATATCATATCTATATTATGTATAATAATTGTTTCTAGGTTTTTGGGAAAATTAGACACTTTTTAAACGTCGTTTTCTTCTAAATTATTAAATGTAAAACCCTCAAATTTTATAACTGGGCTTACCATATGTATCCAAAGCTTGTTAAAATCTTTTACTTACATATCATCGATAAATTGCTAGTTACGTTTCTTAAGCTTTCTGCTATATATTTACTGAGCAATTAACTGTAAGCAATATTTTGTCAATAATTAATGTTATGGAAGACTTTTAACTATCTATTTAACTAACTTGGTATCGACTTCACTAATAAATGGTTGACGTGATTCTCGTAAATATTTTAAAAAGTTCATGCAGTACATATAAAGAACATTTCAAATTTGTACTTATATCTGATGAAATATTTAATAAACAAAAATAACAATTCTTGGAAAGAAATCAAATTGAACATTTTTTCTGTGTTGTCGCCCATCTTAAATATTGGCCGCAACTTATATTGCCAAATGTTTTTACCGTACTGAAATTAACATAAGATGGATATACTTCTCAAAAAGTCTGCGTCTATAATTTTATCTTTTTATCTACAACTAAATACACTTTGCTAACTTTACCTAAATTCATTTATTTTCTACCTGAGTTAATTTACCGAATAATAAAAATATCAACTGCTAGGTAATTTTAATATTTAAAATGGCACCTTGCAAAGTCTTCTCTAAAATAGAGAAAAGATTTTGTAAGATGTTTGTGATAAATTTAATCAAAGAAAAGAAAAATAAATAAGACTCAAGAAAACTAAAAATAATCCATTGTTTCCTAATCTGAGTATTGTGTTAGAACTATCGTCATAAGATACATGCGCGTTTGGCACTCTTTTGTAAAGAAAAATTAGATAAGTACAATTCACATACAATTCTAATTCATAATTATCAATTATGAATTTAGAATTGCATAACAATAACAAAAAAAAATTAAAGTGGGAAAAAAAAACTATCAGTGAGGTGAGCAGAAAGATTTTCCTTATTAGTGAAAGTATTAAACTTTGGACGTCCGGATGTACCCTCATAACTTATGGAAGTAGAGCCGGGCATCGCATTCACAACGAATGGAAATCTTTTTGCGCGTCCTCGCTGACCGTTTTCTATTATTTTATGCAATTGTCTGATAAGAGCACTCAGTTGCAGAAGCTGTAAAAACAGATATATAATATTAAACTACTTAAAGTATATTATCATTCCGATTTAAAATACCATTATTTCTTGAAATACTCAAATTTTAAAAGCGGGTGCTTGTAAATTTTCGGGCGTCTACATTTGACAGTCAATTATTTGAGGAAAGGCATGAAATGTATAAAGGTTTAAGAAATCATGACTTAGCAGGTTGTGTGTCGATTTATTTTGTTTTTGGCATTTTTGTAAGGTGGTGAAATTTTAGAGGTTCAGAAATAGTGATGTAAACAATTTATCGAAGTACAATCCGATTGTTACGCTATCTTCAAAATTCCCTTGTGTGTATCTAAGAAACAAAAGAAATTACACTTCGTTAATCAAGTGTCGAACAGAGTGGAGTACATACCAAAAGAATTTTTGTAGGATTAACCTATAACTCTATTATTACCCAGTAGATAATGCTGTGTACTCAGTGTAGGTTATATTAGGTATCTGTATTTCACAATTTATTAATATTGTGTTCTGTGGTTTAAACAATGTATGTTTTTAACTTTTAAACTTAAGTTTTTAAAATAACACCCCCGTTAAGATGCCAGTAGTGTATATTGAAATTGAGTAACTTCAAGTGCGTTTGGTAGATGAATGAATTATTATATGGAAACGCACTTTAGATTTCTTTAGAAATGTATGCCATGAACATACGTACTTTTCTTATTTTACTAAACTTTAAGCACAATAATATCAACACAAACCAGTACCTAATTTTAGATTTTAAGCTCAAAATCATCAAGAACAAAAGTCATAATAATATTCAATATAATGTTTAATGATAACATTTTGTTTTCAGATTTGCTAACATTCACAGGAAAACTTTTATAAAACAAAAAAGGGAATACAACTTCAACATAGAACTACGCTGCTAGTCCTTTTAATATATTTTATCAAATTAACAACAAGTGGCGTTGATTTCATGCAAGCCTTTTATCTCTTAAAAATTCGATGGCTCGTCAAGGGTCCCTTATTGTTTCCTTATGTCTGTCTGCCTGCCCGTTTGTCTGTGAACCTAACCTAATTACTCTCTAATTGTCCATGGATTGAGCCAAAGGTTTACATGGAGACATACATTGCTAACCCAAATTAAAAAATGAGATGGGTTAGAAAATAATGTTTTTGTCTAAAATAAAAGACAAACAAAACTTTTACCTATTCCATTGATTGGAGGGTTATGAGAAGTCTTTTTAAATATTATGAAATGTATCTCGGAAGTGGGTCACATTAATATTTTTAACTCTAAATAATTGCGCCCAAATCATTACCAAGACATTCATAACACCTCAACTTTCATAGTATCAAAAAGTAAAATAAAAGGAAAAATATTATTTATTGATATTCACTATTTATGGAGTAATAATTTTCATTGAAACTACTCATATTATAATAAATACTTTCAATGAATTAGTAAACGATAATCCAGCACATTTATTTTCAATAAAAATTGACAAACAATTTTAAGGAAACAATGAAAATTTTGTTGATTTAAAGTAACTGTTAAAATCTATAAAATAAAATTTTAATGTAGTTAACTTCAAATAAGTAAATGAAAGTTTTATAAATTATTACTAAGTCTGAGAAATTGGGTATTTAAGTAGGTAACTTAACCGAATAATTTAGTTTCTTTTATTTAAGAAAAATAGGCATAATACACAGACCTTTTAACATAATAGAGATCAATAGTATGATATCATCACTGACTTCACTTCACTTCTACAGTGTAAAATCTAATCAAATTTAACTAAACTTTCTGTTGATATTCAAGAATTTATAAGGAGAAAGTCGAATTTTATTTTGGTATCTATTGGATAACGTATAATTTTGGTATCTATTACACAATGTATAATGAGAACCGTGTTTTTTTCTACCTAATATCGAGAAAAGACATAGTTTCACGTTAAAAGGACTTTGAAGCAATTATTTCAACCTTTGAGTTTCTTCATTACATTCAAATAACTTTAAAAAATAAAACAAAGTAAAAGGTAATATAAAATTAAGATTCAATCAGCACACCATCGGTATTGATTTCTGTTATGCCGAATATTTTTCCGTTTCCCCGGACGCTGGTAACAATTAAATTGTCCATTTTCCGAAAAAGGGACAATGTTAAAGTAAGATTGACCCCAATAACTTTCGAATCTCTGCAGCTTCCAACTGACAATTAGATTCTCATTTCGAACCATTTTCCCGTCGTTAATCCGTGTCGGGTACGCAAATCGGACTTGCTAGATATAGGCTAAATTAACTAATTAGGCTAATTACAGCTTGCCTGATATCAATTCATATAGAGGCATGAACCGGTATAACATGGGCATCCAAACAAATTTCGAAGAATTGCGATATTCTTTATTTCTGGAATTAAATAGTCATGCTATCTGTTGATCTATAAAATGTACACTTTGGAATATGTACTTCTTCTGTAAAGTAGACACATACCACAAATAACCATTTTCAAAATAGCATCCACGGTAGGATTAAAAGGAAAATCTACCTTTTTTATAAGTTTCATGATGCACTTTTACTTGTTTTCTTTATTACACAACATTTATATCTACCTAAAAAATGTAAAACTATAATTCTTCATGGAAATGTTTTGCTTAATATAATATAATATCATCATATATTGTGATATTTCAAGCTTTTACGTCCAAAAGGTTACCAAACTTTTGACGCGCAGTTGTAAATAATAGGTCCATATCATACCAAGTAATAACATTTTGTGAAATTACTTCATAATATAAAATGTTAATACAACAAAATTGAACCCGAATATTTTGTACTTTATTACTTTTGTTAACATGCTCTGCAGCATCATAAACTTAGAGTCTTTTTTGAAACGTAAATTTCTCGTTACGGTAATATATGCGAAGTATATATATATATATGTATATATATATATATATATATATATATATATATATATATATATATAAAAATACCTGTTACTTTTTTAATCTAATTATAACAGGATATTGCTTCAGCAACTTGTCTTTAGGGCATTTTTTGTTTTAAATATTATATTCTTTAAAAAAACGGTATCGTAATCGGTCTGATATCAAATCACTGATATGAAATTATAATATATGCATTTATGCTTATAAATCCGGCCACCAGTCAAACGTATAATTTACTGAAACTAGATAAAACATATCTAATGGCTTATATTTACACATTAATAATTTTAAAATATTTTATATTCGTTAGTCATGGAAAAATGTTGAGTTAAATAATTAAATAGTTTTGTAATTGGTAGTGGTATAAAAATTAATTTACAAAATAGTCGATATCAAGTTCTATAAGACTTTTACCAAGTTTATTATATTATACAATATTATAATCTATTATGTAATTTAAAATGTATACTAATTTTCTGTGTCTTATAAAAGAATCAAAATGTTGAAGCTGGCTATTACAAGTTTGTTAGCAGTTTTCTTGAAGAGAGTCACTGAGTTAATGCAAAGAAAATTCGGAAAAATGTGTATATCGTAATAGCAAAAATGAGGAAGGTATGACCGTTATTGTGTAGTTATTAATTACACTATTTGTAAACTAAGCAATTTTGCCATCAATTGGTGATAGTTTGGAATTGGTGTAATCGAGATTTGCAATTGTATTGAGCGGTGACCTAACAAAGCCTCAATCAGATAATTCAAAAGTAGAATGTGTTGACATATATTTAGATTACTAGCCAATTTTGTTTTTGTCGATGTGCAGCATCCAAAGCAACTAATTGCTATTGAAGTTTGATATCGAAAAGATGAGAGTAACATTCCACTTCCAGACTCATTTATCTTTTACATACTTGTAAGCGCTGAAGCGACGAGAGTATCACTAGAATTATTACATAGATAATAAACTTGTTAGTTGCTAATCAGGTTTGGTGTTTGGAAAAGTGAATAAGTTTGTTTGTATTTTTAAGGTTTCATCACCAAATAGTAAAAATTGAATAGTTACTTTTTGTAAAGTTGTAAAGTCTATTAATCTGTCCCTCCGTCTCTGGTTGTCATGACCTTGTAGTTTGTATGGTTTAAGACCTGTATTAATGAAATTTTGCAAGTGCATATGTATCCTTCCCTTCATGTTAGTAAGCGTACATTATTAGTGTTATATATATATATATATATATATATATATATATATATATATGTATATATATATATATATATATATATATATATATATATATAATTGAAAAAAGATGTTTTAGAGTACATCTCCTGAATATAAAGAGGGAATGCATTCTTTTTTTGGCATACTCCATTGTATGTTATCACTGAACTGATCTTCTAAAAATATTAGATGAAATTAATGAACGCTTTTTCTACACAGAGATTCGCTTATGAAATATTAAGCTTTAGAGTGGTAATTTTTCTTAAGTTTACGTATCCCCACTTTCCATCATAAAAACCGCTATTTTTGAATATCTGGAAAGTATTTACAATAATAGTGTAAAAAACGAAATTAAATGGAAAATTATCATATCTAGGGTCTACTAGTTTACATGTATTAGTCGACTAAGTTATTACAGTAGGGTCTGCAAGAATTTTATGGAAACTCTATACAAGTGACTTAAATCAACTACAAAACTAACTTCGTATTTTAAAATGTATATTTCTTTTACAATTAAACCACAATCAAATAAAACTACGTGATGTAGTATTGTTTCTACTTTATTTAAATTCTTTACCACGACCTGCTTTAAGGTCATTGTTTAAATACCTACAATTAAGATTGAATACAGTCATATTACCGTAGACATTATACAATCCTTATTCATGTGTTAGTGTTCATTTATTTCAATAGTTACCACTATTTTATTATAAGTTGCTAATTTAAAATTTTAACATGTTCGTGTAAATAACGATAACATAATTTTACATCCCGAACTAACTCGTGAAATTGAGAAGTAATTTTCAAGCAACTAATTTCACCGGTCAGTTTATCTTCTTCAAGCGACATTTTTAATCAGTCCCTACTATTCTCGCTCCCCTACTTAGCTCTGATTCACAAATCGCCGTACCTAATCTGCTCTTTATTGATTCGGGTTGACTTGTTGATATAAATAGCCTTCAGAAAAGCAGCCTAATATTGTCCAATAAAGCGTGGACAAATACAAAACTGAAAGCGGAGACCCCTGAGAATATGTAATGCGATAGGAGGAACACAAATAGAACATACCGCGGGGAACTGGAGGAATTAGAATCGCCGAGTGGTTTGCGAGAAAAAGTGTTGGTTTATGCATGCCAGTTTTTGTTCGATTTAAGTTTTCGGCTTATGGAAAAGGAAAATGTTAATTACCTTTTCCACAATTTCCTGCCATTGTGTCATAGAATATATTTTATTCGAGGTTAAAGAAACACAATAGGTTAGGGTATATTAACATAATATTCAAGAGGAAACATTTTTGTCTATAAGATCAAAGGGTTGACATTCTTGAAGTTATAAAATTATCAATGTATTTTTTTACCAAAAGCTAAAAAATTATGCTCTCAAAATAAATTATATCCTGGGCGTAATTTCTTTATTTTATTTTTAAGGTTCCGTATCTACAAAGGAAAAAACGATTTTCCATCTGTTATCTGCTACTTTTTTTAGGAACTGCGTCACGCAGGAATTTTATGTTCTGTATAGTGATATGGAAATTTTTAGGGAAAGGATGGAAGTTTTAGGGAAAGAGTGGTCCAATTAAGTACTCTAAACAAAATTATATTTCGTATATAGTGTGGGGTTTCCTTTAAAAATACTAGTTATAAGGGTCTCAAAAATATTGTTATCATACTTTTTAATAGTATATATATCTTCAGACATATATTGGAAAATGCAAAAAAAGGTATATCCTCTCGTTCTTTATTTCCAAATCCTCTAAACCCAAATTTATGAAAGAATTTTTAAAAGTCTACGTAAAAGTTGAAGGAAAATTGTAATAATGATTCTACATGTTTTCTGATTTGAACGATGTTCCTGATATTCACGATATGTCTCCTTTCTTAATTATATTAGATATTATTGAGTATCTATTGCGCTAGAAAATCCATAATAATGGTGACTGATAAATACAGTAATTTCACTGTTTACTTAAAAATTAGATATTTTTAAAACAATAATTTGGAAACATAAAATAAAATCGATCATTCCGTGTATTTAATCGTTAATAAAACCACCATTAAAATAAGTCGTTTATAAACATGAGGTGTGAATTGTGATTGTGAAATGTTTATAAAAATTGAACTATTTGTTAAATTATTGTGAAAATCAATACGTATCTAATCTGATTGTTACCTAATTGGTAGAAACACTCATATTCAGTGAGTAGAGGAAAGAGATGAGGAGATTCTAACAAAACGGAGGCAGAAAATAGTCGCTTCACAAAAAAAAGTGAAATTATTGCAGGAAATTGTTATGAAAAATAAACTGTAAAATTCCTGCGAGAAAATATACGTATGTATTCCGATTATAACCTAATTGAAAGAATAAAATACCGAATTCGGTCAAGAATTACGACTTGTAGCATACCCTCATACGTGCACACCCGTAGTACATACATATCAATGGCCGGCGATGTGTGATTTTTTAAAGGCAAATTAGAATCGAAGTAAATATTTTCAGCCATTAAAAGAATGTACAATTTTAGATAAGGATATCCTACTTTCAAGAAGCTACTTTAAAAGTTGAATTACAATTATTTCCATTTTTTACGTTCTGTGCAAAAATAGACTATTGAATATGGTTGGCGGAAGAATGGAAATCGGAAAAAAAATGGAATATATACTTAGTTTTTTATTGTTTCGGTATGCATATATTATATCTTCGAAATATGATTTGAGGACCAAATCAATACTAAAAATGACTTGTTGAATATTATCCTCCTTTGGAAAGCTTAATATATATAAACTAAAAAAAATAAGCAACAAAGAAAATAGCAAAATTATGGATAAATTATTACGCAATTTTTTAAATTTTAGTAGAATTATTTGTACTGGGGATGATAACCATATCGGTTTCGTTGCTCCTTTTATAGTATTTTATTTAAGTTAAGAATTTATTGATTCGCATTTCGTACAGTCATCAAAAGTAGATACTTAAACATTTTACTAAGCTAGATTTAATGATTCCATTTAGCTAGGTTTAATGATTTATTAATGCTACAATTTCATGAATGTAAATTTATTTACTGCAATCTTATATTTATTACCAAACGAAACTCTTCCATGTGTTTACGTATATTATCTAATAAATAAAGAAATTTAATACCACTTATATAATTAAATTTATTTCAAAATTTAAACATTTTGACACACAATTTTAAATGTTTTTTTTATTATGCTATTCGTATTTCATTAAAATTTTAAATGAAGATAAACGTTTCATCAGTTGTAGAGTGTATTTTATTAAAAATATAACAGATATCAAAACATTGCTACACAGAGAGTAAAAAAACTATGGAAAGGAAATCTCTATCTAATGACATAGAAAACATTACTACACAGAGCTTTGCACCTAGGATATTTATTGTCGTATTTCTATTACCACATTGAACTTGGCCAATCTGGATACTTTTTCGGTTTAATCGCTTTATAAATCAGAGTTATGCAAAGAGAAAATTGTAGTCGTTTTGAAGGTCCTATCATATAGCTGAGCGACAGAACATAGCAGAGATGCAAATGTTTTGCAGCAAAGTTCAATGTAGTGCTAGATAACATATTATCTACACTCGATAAATATAGACGCAAAGCTTCATCACCAGTCATCTTCGCTTCTGTATTGGAGCTCTGTTAAAACTGTTGCTTTTAACTTATTATTGTTTATGGCTAACTTTTTACCGTAAGGAGATTTCACTTATTTTCATCAATTTTATTTAAAGTTCAATGGATAACCTAGATTCGATAATGCCAATCATTTATTTAAATTAAAATTTTCCGGTGTATATAATAAATGAAGTGAATATTATTCTCAGTAATATATTTATACAATAGCACGTGTATCTGATGTGGTAGCACGTGTATCTGATGGGAATTATACATATCTCCCTTTTTTATTTGTGGTTTGTCTCCTCAGACATGTAGCCGGACTGAATTTGATACAGATGGACATGGTAAAATCATAGGGGTTTCTAGTTTGACTATGGAAACCTAAAAGGGGTCCGCCTATTCATATCTTCGTATTAAAATAGAAGTACTAAGCAAATCTACGAATCTAAATGGACCTTTTTTATTTCATTGCTTAATAAGCAACCTAGCAGATACCAGAAACCCAGTTTTTATCATAATACATGTATAGAGTGTATCAAACGTGATCAATACGAAAAGATAAACTTTACTTTTGTTTCTAGCCAAAAATTTCTAATTTTCAGATATCATTACTCTTTTTCTAAACACTTTTCTGAAAGTGTCATATAGCTTTTGATGAAAAAGCGTAAATTTCATGAAATATGAAATTTATGCTTTTTTATGTCAAATGTTTCGTTTCACTTATGATCAGCTCAACACATCATGACGATAGAATAATTCAATTTAGACAGAGAGAATTTAGTAATGAACGATCCGCTCTAAAAATATATGTTTCTCAACTTAATCAAAATTTTAAGTTTCAAGGTAATAATAAATATATATTCCATAGTTTTCTCACATGTTTATGAAATGTTTAGTTATTCTATGTATTTTACCAGTAATATTCTTTTAATAATTCTGTACACAATCAACAAATATTTTAAAGTTATAGATTGTATACAATATTGGAAATTTCATTATATAATTGACATATCTGTGTTGTATGTAAATGTTAGATACGGCGGGTCGCTACGAAATTCGAACTTGTGCCTCACGGGAAACATTAAATTTATGCTTGGCAGTCAACGTATTAAAGTGACCGTGAAAGTTAATATTGTAAATGACGAAGTTAGTTTGTCACTCAATCATCCCAGGATATATCCTCTATATGAAATATTACTTTCAGGAAACACGTCTAAAATCAGGAGCAATATAATATGTACGTTACAATATGATGTCTTTCTACAAAGAAATATAACTGTGTTTCTGTCATGCAACGAATTTGTTTTACATTATGCAAAGAATATCCTGACTAATAAAATATCCTAATTTCATGAATATGTACGTAAAGTGTATTGTGACAAACATAATGTCGTAAATTTATGACAGTCTACTTAAATTCATGACTAACATAATACAAATATGTGGATAAAGAATATCGTGACTAATATAATATCAAATTTTATGACTACGTACGTAAAGTATATCATACTTAACAAAATGTTATATTTGTATTTACATAAAGAATATCATAACTAATGTCTTAACTAATATTGTAAATGCAAAAGTGTATTTGTTTGTCTTTCTTTCACGTCATAATGAAGTAACAGTTGGCCACGATTCACAAGATAGTAAGTTGGGAAACTTTATAGATTACTCTTTGTTCTATAAAATCTTATTTTTCCGAGAAAATACTTATTTAAAACTGAAAAAGTGCAAACAGGAATAACGAGACGACGTCGCAGCGGAGCAACGAATCAATGTGATTTATGGATCCTGGGAAAATTACAATACTTTGAAAACCGTGGGCTACTTGAAAATACTTACACACTGTTTACGTCCTAAGATTCTGTTCTGTACTGTGTTCACGATCTATGTTTGTTTGTTTTACTTTTTTAAATATATCCTCCCGAACGTAACCGCAGATAAAAGCTACTAATATCAACATTTTATGACTAATATATCTAATTTAATATTGTAATTTCTTGACCTAACTGATAAAGAATCTTTGTGCGTCCTTTGACTGGTAATTAACCGTTTTTATTTATGTATAAAGTCCATAATGAACAGCATATTATGTTTGGCCCTTAAAATTTGTTCGGCATCCCTACTTCGTACGTATAAAGATAATAGAGAAAGCACAGGTTTAAATGACAAATACCCCATGTTTAAACGACAATAACCGGCTGTAAACCAAATATTTTTACCACTATAGAAGAAAATGTAGACAAAACAAAATAATTTCATGCAGTTTTAAAAATCATCTACTTAAAGAGTTTCATTCACTATGCGGTCAACAGGTATCTTCAGTTATTCAAAATTTTAGATTATTGTACAGTAAAGATTAGATATCTGTAAGACACGAAGTGACCTACTTACTCTTACCAACAAATTCATCTAAAAACTTTAGTTTTTCGCAGTACATAACGATGTCTTTCAAATTACAATGATGGGAGCGTAAAAGAGAAAATTTAATAAAATAAGTCAATGCGCAAACTTCGACAATTACTTTCAAACACTAAATAAATTTTATTGCCCTTTTGGTTTGTTGGTTAGACAAACATTTTTTATTAGAGTTTCGCGCTAAAACGGGGACTACTATTGAGTTCAGATTTCAACAAAATTTTGATAAAAAACTGCATACTTTTACATAATAATATATATTTTGTAACCACTTTTTCTAAGTCTGAATGAGTAAGAGCCTGAAAGAGTAAAGACCTTATTTTGGAATTTATATTTCCGTCAATTTTAATAGAAATCAGTACACCATTACATCAAATTATACATTTTTCAATACTCTGCTTTGAGTACGAAGGAACAGGTAATAAATTCCGTTACGGCTTGAACGCCTTCTGAAATATATATCTGCTTATTGTAAAATCGTGTGATATTTTCATTAAAATTCATTATATTCTATACCGAGTGTCAGTTTCAATCAACTTTAATAAAAACCAGTACACTTTACATGTTAACCAACATTCAAAAATATTTCCATAAAATTGTAGGTGAGTAAATTAAGTTCTCTTAAAAAACGAGTTCGAGTTGCATATATCGTGTGGCTATGGTTTGAAAGGGTTAGTTATAAAGGTCTCAAACTATTTTTTTTTTCATTATTTTGTGTAAAATGAAACAACTTCAGAGAACTAAAGTATTAAAAATTTAATATCGATTTAAAAGACCAGACAATTTTTGTTGGAAAAAAGAAAATAATTATTCCAGGTATTATAGTTTTTGAGATATTCACGATATATCTCCCCCCCCCTTCACTCGCGCTCTGGATGCGTGAAGCACGTTCACATTTGGCTGATATTTTAGTTGTAATTTTATTACATTTTACATCTACACGAAGTAGTGAGCAGCTTATAAAATTTTATCCCGTTGCGAAAATTATCCTGGTAGATATTGTATTTAATGATTAATTTCTTATTCGCCTCCAGACCATTACGTAACTTCGTTAACTTTTAGTGTTGATCAAGGATAGAGACGCCGTTCCATCCATAAATATTTATTTGTAGATAATTCCAGCATGCATTTATTTCCTCACTCGAAACTGAGTATTAATTGTGTATGAGATATTCGCGTCACGAAAATATCCGCGAGATTTTCAGATCACGAAAGTATATGTCATACGCGAGAATACATAATGAATATATTTCTATTAAAGTGGACGTGGATACGTTGTGATATAAACGTCAAATTATTTGAACGATAATAACAAAATCTTAACGAACACAGCATATAATGCCAGTTGTCTCGTTAGATATTATAGCTTTATGAGATCGTGGCATTGTGCATATAGATCCAATTTGTCTGATGTAAAACGAGATGACATACTTTCGAAAATTTAGAATGCTTTGAAAGCAATTCAATTTCAAATATCTTATGTTTATCGAATGTCGATGTAGCGAGTTCAACCGTTCTTTCGACAAGAATTTTTTACACAAAATATTTCATTTTTAATTAGAAATTCTATCCCCATTTCGCAGTTGTACAATATTATAGATTTGTTATATTTATTGATGAATAATCGCAACACTCTAGCGAAAAATTGTATAATTTAATTTTAATATCGAGAACTCAAGTTATAACGGTAGTAATAACTTTTCATATATTTATTATAGTTGTTTATACAATTTATATTGTTTTATTGTTTTTAATAAATCTTCAAAACGATTAATACGTTTAATATATATTTATAAATCGTGCGTGTCCTTTCTTGTATTAGCAGAAATATTTATTAATACATAAATTTCTTAAGAAATTTTAGCTAAATCCATTCCACCCGTTAAGGAGAAGATGGTAAACACACACATTCATATAGGAGCCATTATTCTATCCAGTCAATTTTAAGATTTTAATTATAAATCGGTCAGTATGTATGGAAAAGTATCTCCAAAGATATAAAAAAATAACGGGTGTAACTTAATATCCACAATGAAAAAAGAAAAGTTTAATTATTTGAAACAGATACTGCTGATAATTGATTTCAAAATTAGTTTGTAATATATACTTAGTTATATATGCACAATAATTATTTTAAAATAAAAAATATAATTTAAAAAAAAAGGAATATTATTTAGACCCTTGAATTTTTAAAAAACATTTTTTAATTATATTTTTTTAATAAAATAGAATTTTATGTTGAATTATAAGTTCAAAAAGAAAATAAAAATTATTGAAATTCATAACAAATACATCAAAATGTAAATAAATGGCTACTAATTAAACAAAATAATATGACAGGAATAAATACGCATTCGCGGAATTGTCCATTCCATTATTAATCAAAATTACCATAAATAAAATGAAAATTAATTAATAATTAAATAATTGAAGAAGTGTGAAATAAAGATATATATACAGAAATCCATAAAAACTACCCATTTTTCTTTATATATTTCATTTATTCCAATGACTTCAATGTATCAGAAACTTGTTAATTTTCATTAAAATAACAAGATGATAATTTATTCCATATCTATACTTAACTAAAGGACCCTTCACTCCATCAAACATAACAAGTTTAGAAGGAAAGCGTTTGAAAATATTTATATTTTCTTATTTTAAGTTAAATCCGGGTTTTGTGCTTCCTTTACCAGTATTCAATTATCTGTCTCTCAATCCTTTCTAACAAATCGATTAAATCCATTCCTATACCTCTTGTCTCTCTTCGCTCCCCTATTACAATTTGATTCATCAAATTGGTATGGGCCATCTTGTATATTAAACAGTAGTTAGCAAAACTTATAAATAAGGCAGTGCATAGTAAATTTATAGATGAAGAATATAGTGATTAAGATATGATGAAAGTTTTTCTACAAAATTTTCTTAAGCAAAAATACTATTAAAAAGTAATTGGATTTCTTTATCAGCGGAGTGACTTATCGCGGAGAGGAAAAGCAATGTGATAGTGCAGAAAATGGTGTGGCATAAAATAAAAGCAGTAATAACAAAATAAAAGCAGTAATTAGGAGAGTCGTGAAAAATTACGTATGTTTTTATATAAAGCCAAAATATTTAGTACAAAATTTTGTATTTAAATTAATAACCTGTTTGTTAATTATCCTCTGATAAATTTCCGAATTGATAAAAAATGTTTGAATAAACTTTAATTTAAATGAATTTTTTGAGTTTTGTAGCCAAATACCAAACCGGAACCCTTATAATTTTGTACTGTCCTTACCTGACAGCCATTTTACTTGGCGACTATTAGCATTATATGGATGAAATTTACATGGTCTATGAATCGCTATACAATAATATAGTAGAATTATGAAAAAAGTATAGGCGTGTGAGATGTCGTTAGGTAGGTATTCAAAAATGATACTGAAATACCAAAATAATTTTTTTTTAACTTAAAATAAACTTTCAACAATAAACTTTCGACGAGAATTGGTTTGAATAAGGAATGTTTTGTAATTATCGAGATATAAGAAATTTTTGATACAGCTTGCGGTAATATCTTTGTTTTTCAAAGGGCCTTTTACATGTAAATTTATAAGTTATATAATATTTGGTGCTACGGAACTCTTCATGTGCAAATTCGACTAATACTTGATTGGTTTTCGGAATTACATTCATTTACTTGACTCGATAATCCATATTCTTCTCTTTCAAAAACATAATTAAAATTTCAATAGTTAAGGGTATTAGATTAGCAATCATAGGTGAATATATTATTCTATCGGTATAAGTCAAATAGTAGAATTTCTTTATAAGCAATTTATAACATTGTTTTCGTTTGAAATATCCAAACACGGCAATAATATTTTATGAACCTTAACTATTAGGGCTTCACTTAGACGCGTCTTAAGATCGTAAAAGTATCCCACTCTGGTTCACTTCAAACTTTGTGAGGCCACGACTTTGAGCGTCCATGTTTGCACTCTGCGATATAACATATTACAATGACATACTTTTGAAAGGTCACAACACTTTGCAAGCGATGCAGTTTGGAAAGCAAAATATAATATTATATGTGCTATATATATATATATATATATGTATATATATATATATATATATATATAAATTCAATATTGTTGTTCTTTTAGTTCAAGGTTTATCTGGGAAACAGCAGGATTTTGTACAAAAATGAGATAGATCTTCTTAAGTAAAAGATGAGCAATATTTAAGTGAGTTAGCTAGAACTATTTGTAAATGTAAATAATAAAATCGTATTGAATTACATTTTGTTAACGAGGATTGTCTGCAATCCTATTTCTTCTTGTGCATAAATACGTTAATATTATTTTAAATTCGGAACTCTGTATGTTAATACACAAGATAAGGGAAAACAAAGTGTTCAAAACCATATACAATACCTTAGTTATGAAATTTCATAAGATTTTGCCCGCATCTTTTCGCAACATTTCACAGATATTTATGCCAACGGTTGTTAAGTGCGTGTGAAGAAAAATGATAATCTTGTCGATATTTCCAACGGCATAATGTCCACTTTTGAATGGTAGAACAACAAATTAAATTGTTCAAAATGTGATATCAAAGTCATTTGACGAAACTCCGAATTCCAGCATAACGAATCATTTTCATTTGGCTAACATTTTCCTTTTTTATTGAAGCTCTCTTCAGAAATGTTCTTTGTATTAGGTGGCGTAAGCAATATTTCCTTCGATCACTATAATGAAATACTTACAAAATTCGCCTTACGGACTTACTTTATAATCAAAAAAATATGTTTTGCCCTCATGTTATATTTAGAGGTGCTCTTGTGGTATAACTTCTCCTAATGATGCATATCACAACATAATTTTGATGTTTGTTACCTTATAGCTCTGTAATCAAGCAACAAATCATTATTATATTTGCCACGCTTATATTTAATATGACGAAATAATACAAATTATTCCACGGCTTCGCACGAAAAAATGAATAATACCACAAAATTATAATTGGATACTTTTTATTAGATTTTGCTGAAACGGCACGACAGAAAGAATCATAATTTTTGTAAAATTTGGCATGTACATGATTCATAATTCAAATTAAAACATTGATCACTCCGACAAATAATATAATTTTTGTAGCAAGCAACTAAGCTTTTTTGTTCATCAATAATATTTTAGTACTGCAACATGTCAACAGATGATACAACATGCAATGTGTTAGACTCAAGGATTCCGTATTATTTATGGAGATATGTTGCAAAGCGTTTATTGGTTTAGGGACCACCGCCTTAATAAAAAAAAGGACGCGACCGAAGCTGCGATGCTCGTAATGCGCAATACCACATATTTTTAAGCTACGTCGCATCTGGAGTACGTCTAAATATAAAGATATACCAAAAGTATTTTTTCTATTGTTAAAAGAATGTTAACCAATTTTTTTCGAGTAATCCCTTACGACAAAGGAAAAAATTCTTTTCCATTTCACGCTTTTAAGCTATGATTTAAAATCGTCCGTGATTTTTGGCAGTTATACTCATAACTTAAAAAAGAAATGTAGAAAAAAAACTAGTGTAAAAAGGTCAATTCCACGGTAACCACGGTTTCGATCTCCTATAAAAAAGAAAAAAAAATCGATTTGGAATTTGAAAAAATATTCTTGAAAAATAACATTGTAAATGCTTAAGTATACTGAAATGCTCAGAAAGAAAGAAATGGCAGAAAAAAGCATGTGCGCTGCAGTAGGTAGCCATAGGCTGATTTGTTTCTGTAATTACAAACACATTATATTCACGCTTTTATCTTAACGAATTTAACTACAAGAAAAATTAATATCAATGTCATAACGTTATGTATTCTGTAATTTTCTCTATAACATAGACTATATGCAAACAACTGATTGAGATTGTTAAACTGGTAGTTTAGTCGTAAAAGCAGAAAAAAAAGAACAAACAATTTCACTTTGCGTTTATTATATTATATAGGATTATGTAAATGCAATGATGCCGACTAATCGTTATGAGAGTTAAGTTAAATCGATGCATGTCGATACCGTACTCTGTCGATCTTAATGCCAATGTTTCATTTGATTATTTATGTTCGTGCTCCAACCTTTATAATTTAGAACACAACGTACAACAGCTATAGGTAATAAAAAAAACTAGAGTCTTTGGTAAAGGCAACGCTGAAAGAAAAGAAGGGAAATAGAAATATCGTAATAAAAAATATTTTAGTTTTTCATTAACAAAACTCTCATTCGTCTTTTAATTGAACTTTAACCCATCCCACTTTTTTGCACTCGTCCTGATGCTTATTAGGACAGTGAAATTTGTTTTATTTTAAAATCCTACTAATATATATAGCAAAGGTTTTGTTCATTTATTTAATTTCAAAAATACCTTAACATTACATAAATGTTTACTTAACATATCTTTTCTAAAAATTTCTATGGTATGGTACGTTGTTCATTAATGTATTGTGTTACAAAGTCATTAAAAAAAGTCGTTTTAGACTAGTTATTTTGGTAATTTTCATTGACTTGAGTTACAATGAATGACTGTATAATTTAATGTTATTACTTCCTTTTAAAATCGTCTACATCATAGGAATTGTAATATAAACTTATAAATACCCTTCCAGGTTAGAGCTCTTCAAATCATTAATCGTGAAGGGGAAGGGGAAGGGGAAGGGGAAGGGGAAGGGGAAGGGGAAGGGGAAGGGGAATGGGAAGGGGAAGGGGAAGGGGAAGGGGAAGGGGAAGGGGAAGGGGAAGGGGAAGGGGAAGGGGAAGGGGAAGGGGAAGGGGAAGGGGAAGGGGAAGGGGAAGGGGAAGGGGAAGGGGAAGGGGAAGGGGAAGGGGAAGGGGAAGGGGAAGGGGAAGGGGAAGGGGAAGGGGAAGGGGAAGGGGAAGGGGAAGGGGAAGGGGAAGGGGAAGGGGAAGGGGAAGGGGAAGGGGAAGGGGAAGGGGAAGGGGAAGGGGAAGGGGAAGGGGAAGGGGAAGGGGAAGGGGAAGGGGAAGGGGAAGGGGAAGGGGAAGGGGAAGGGGAAGGGGAAGGGGAAGGGGAAGGGGAAGGGGAAGGGGAAGGGGAAGGGGAAGGGGAAGGGGAAGGGGAAGGGGAAGGGGAAGGGGAAGGGGAAGGGGAAGGGGAAGGGGAAGGGGAAGGGGAAGGGGAAGGGGAAGGGGAAGGGGAAGGGGAAGGGGAAGGGGAAGGGGAAGGGGAAGGGGAAGGGGAAGGGGAAGGGGAAGGGGAAGGGGAAGGGGAAGGGGAAGGGGAAGGGGAAGGGGAAGGGGAAGGGGAATACTGGCTTACGTTATTTCCATATATCTGTACGATTTCAATAGTACACACTAAGAAACCTTTCCGTTGTAAGCTTTTTTCCCATTTCATCGACATTTATAGCTATTTCGCAATAAAGAACATAAAGTTCAGTACTTATACATAACAGAGAGCGTGGTTTTTTTATTATGTAGTTATGTATTGATATACAATCACGGTTAGGTAGAAAGCGATTATTGTCTGCTTGTTTTTAATTTTTTTAAAAATAATATAATCTCTAATAAAACTGTTGTAGGCTATTGCTTATAGTACACATCATTACATTGTATTGATAGAAGTGTAAGTAATATTTTTCTAATTTATATTAATTGTTACTATTAACGCAATGTAATAATACATAAAATAGATTAAGAAAATTATCCAAGAATATGCTATTAAACATGAAAAATGACTCCTCAACCATGCCATACAATCTAGAAACATACTTGACTTTTGGGTATTACCCATGACCTGAGAAGGCTAAAACGATAAACCCCATAAATTAACTTTATGTATAAACTAAATTCATCAGGGAGCTGAACATTCGTACAGTAAACCCGCACACAATTTACTTGAAAATAAAATCAAGTATATTTCATCAATGATACATAAAAATTAAATGTCAATATTGTATCATGCATATCAAATAAAGGATGTTTTCAAGAAAAAACATAGGTTTTGGGGAATACCCGGGCATAAAACCCATTTTGTGTAGACACAGAAAACGAATAAATAATGGAAATAAAATAATCAATAGTCATAAAATTGAATTCATAATGTTAGCATTTTTTTACGAAGACCTAATAAAAGCTCTTAGTGACGTCATCCACATGATGCCATCATTTTCCAATTTTCAGAATTATATGACGTTTTTCTGCAAACCGATTACTGACTGTAATATGATTACCTGTAACGAAAATTTCAATAATATTAATTATTGTAACATCTAAAATTCTAATCATTCATAAATGAGGTCAGAAACACTACTCAAAATGATCGTATGATATTTTCAACAATGTTCAATGGCGTAACGTCGTATCATATTCCTAGATATCCAATAATCCTACGCCATAAAATTCACGTCAAAATTTATGTTTCCGTGTTTAAATTACAATGATATTTTACGTTAATTCTTTGTTTTGTGAATGATAATTGTTTAATAACACTTTAATGGCGAATAAATTTTATACTTTAATAGATACATTTAATACGAATTTTTCATTAGAACTAATATTAGTAATTTTGTAATATTTGATTGACATGAGAACATTTCGTTTTTTAGAAAAGCTTTGTGTATTTTGAATAAATTTCATGAAAATGAAATTTTGATTTATTTTTCTTTAAATATCAGTATATTTAAAAATACCTTTATTTCAATTGATTTATTATACCAGGTTTTATTACAAATGCCTGCACATTTTTAAATTAATATTACATGAAATGACGAAACAGAGGGTTTTACGTTTATGTTTTCAATGTTGTCATAATAATCATTTGCAGAAAGTTCACAGATTGATATTTTGATTCCATTTGACTCATTTCCATCAGTAAGCTATAGCTCCATGATAGTGAACATTTAACTAAAGCATTAAGTTTTTATTATAATAATCTGCGTGCAATTAAACCGCGGGCAAAGCAGATTGATACATAAAATGCTTTCAAATTAACTGAGTTTAAATTTAAAATACTTCTCCCTGATTTATTACATCAGATTTATCAGAGCGCAGAAATAAATATGTCCATGCATCGCCATCATCTGCCTATTAATAGGTCTCAGACATTAGGCTTCGCAATAATCCAGATGTGGCTCAACTCGAGAACACCCTGAAATATGACGAAATGAAATGAGTTGACATATCTATTTCATTTCGTCGGATTTCGGGTGTTCTCGAGTTGAGCCACGTCTGAAATGAGTTGACAGATCTAGGTTAAAGAAAAATTTCCTTCATGGTTCCATATTTTGAAAAGTGGAAGTTTGGTTGCAATATATATTATGTAGGATTTTTTAAGAAATAGTGTAGTAGGTAGTAATATAATTAAGAACCTGTAATATTTAAAGTACTGATTCATCAGCTATTATTGTTTTTTTTTTAATTGAAAGATTTCTGCTCGACCTTCTGCTAGAATAATGTAACGTTTTGTAATGCGTATTGTATACCAAGTTCGAAGCTAAAGTTGGCAAAATTCTTTATAATTTTCCAATGTGAATTCTTATGAAAACAAAAATATATTCTTAAAATTCATACCTTTTATAAATAAATATATTGAAATTTTAATTTAATAATTAAATATATTGACATTTTAATTTATTAAATATGCTGAATATTACAAAGCCATACACTTTTAATATTGTATTGGAGAATAACTTATTCATCAGGGAACTTATAAAGCAATTAGTTCCTTTTTGGTTATTTTAAATAATGGTATTAGAAATTGAACTCACTTAAACATGATTTTGTGGGAAATAATTTCGAAGTATTTTTGTACTAATAGAAAACACTACGGTGGCTTTCATGTACAAATATATAGAGGACCAGATAAAGTAATTTTTATATTCTTCAAGAATAAGCTCATATGCCAATACTAGCATTTGAAATTATTCAAGCTTTGTAAATTTTTCCCTCTTTTTAATATGTCAACAAAAATCAATGATTCAACGTGAATATAACATTTATTAAAATGAGGGTAACGTGTTCTGTACTATTTAAAAATTTCTATATTTTAATACACTTTATTAAAAAAATACAGAATACTTAGACTTGAAATTGAAAGCAATAATCAAGGTTGATATCTAAATATTTCGTTAACTATTTCTTTTGTCAAATTGTTAAATAAAAATTGTTATTTCTTTTATACGTAAATTTTCTTGTGTATAATACACAAGAAAATTTACATGATGATTTACAATGATGAATTTGTGCTCTAATGAATTTATATAACAGTTATTAACATCATGTTCAAAAACATTACAACATATTCATAAATATTGAGAATTTCTATACTATTGTATTCATGTCAATGTCTAATGTGGAGTTCATTTAATTTATATTGAATTTTTTTTTGGATGAAAATTTCGGACGAATATTTTTAACATTGATTTTATTGTATTCTCAAAGTTAAACGTTAAAGTTGAAATCATAATTTTAACAAAAGTATTAATGTTTTAAATTTCTTTAATACTTTTTTTCAACAGTTAAACGTTTATTTTATAAGAATATTATTTTTCTGAAATATTTTATTTTAAAAAAATGTTATGAATGAATTATCTCATTTTTAAATTAGCTATTTGGGAGTCACAGTTTATAAATAGTTTACTTCAATTAATTCATAATAATACTGTAATAATTTTAGGAGTTTCTATTAATAAAACATGAAAAATTATTTGTGTAACAATAAATTTCTCTTTTTTGCGTAATTAAAAAAGTTATTTTATTTAAATCGTTTGTTATAGTGTGAATTCAATTTTTGGAAATTTAATCACTAAATCATACAATTAGTAATTTATTTCTCGAAATATACATTTGATTTCACCGTCTTTAGTCTTTTTAATTTATTTTTTGTGTTTTTGGATTAACATTTTTAGTACATAAAAGATTTTAATTTTTATTTTGAATTAGAACTAAACATTAGAAAATGGAATTTAAATAATTACATTAACTCATTCATTAACACGTTACTAAGTATCAAAACGGCGCCATAATGTTCATAATTTTGCTAATTAATGTTATATTCACAAAAATAATTAAATGTGAAGAACATAATTATTAATATCACAAATCTACTCATTATACAAATCAATTTATATTTCTCATGAAGTAAAAATAATCAAAAATTCAAAGAATATTTGGCAAATATGTAGCACAATATATTTGAATAAGGATAAAATACATAATAATAATCGGATTAAATTATATAGACGAGAATACGATACAACCAGCTATGGCTTGCAGCTTTGTTCGCGCGGAATTCGTTTCCTTTGTGATAAAACCTATTCTATTTTTATTTTCATAAATAAATCCGTAGAATATAGACAATTTATAAGATAATTTTATAGACATCCGTAGAATAATTGAGGTTCGAAAGTAAAAATCAACGAATTCAATAACCATTTTATTTCACAAAGGTTTTTCGTATTTTACCATTTGTTCCATTGCCTCTTTGAGTAAACTGATCCAAAACACATTGTCAAATTTTCATTCTCTTGCAATTAACTCTTTTACTAATTTGGAAAAAGTGCAGAGGAACTTGTGCAAAATCCTATCACACGGAAGTGATAGCTTAAAAATTATCTAAATTTTTTAATAATTCAAGTGGTTAAAGTTTTTTCCTAACCTAATTGAAATAGGCAAGAATACTCCAATCATAATGATTTTCGGTTAAAAAATTGGAGCTTAATAGGAAAAAACTAAATTAATTTCTTTTATTTCACTAAAGATATTAAATTCACAAGATCGGAGCAAATGCGGAGTAGGAATCAATATTGTAAAGAATGTTAAATTCCATGAAATTACCCAGAAGCTAAGTTATAATAGCGGTATAAAATTCTTGAGCATTGAGTTTTGCTTAGCCATTTATGCAGTTCGTAACATTCTAGAATTAGATGATAACAAGCTAATGTGATCTAGAACTAGGGGATAACAACATAATTCAAAATCTCAATGGAGTATGGTTTAATAATCTGAAGAAATATAAAAGTATAAGCATAATTTTTATATAAGTCGGCGTTGAGAATGGTTCTATCATTCTCGTGTTCTCATGGTGAAATAAAAAAATAAAAACAATTTATTCCATTTCCCCTTGATCAGACACCCCTTTAACTTCAAAAGAGAATGAACCTCTACATGAAATTACTAAGTTTCCACAGTGACAAGGGAAAAATGTTTTTACTTAGTGGACTATGATTCCTCACCTACTATATTTGTCGGACCTCTCGCCCTTCGACTATCATCTGTTTGACTTACCTTCTAATTATTTAAGCAAAAAGACTTAAATATGCAGACTATTTTAAAGCTGAAATTACAAACATTTTCAGGTAAAAACCAAGGAAAACAAAAAATAAACTTCATTTCCACTCGACGGAAAGCGACAAATAACATTGATGCTAACGTCATTACAAATTGATTTTGTTGTGTACAAAAAAAATTAAATAAGTTTGTGTGCTAAGGTGGATGTGTGCTATGAGATGTATCAGATGTATCAGTTTGTGTGCTATGAGATGTATCAGTTGCTAAGGTAATATTAGTTAATGTCCAAAGTGAAATGTATTTTAGTGACCTTTTTGCGTGCAAATATTAATCTATGACGAAATTCATGATAGAGTATCCCAAATATTCATTTGACTTTTACGATGTGAATTGAATATAGACGTTGCTTACGGTGCTCCAAAATAATATAATTATGCCATAAATTATGAATTTATAAAATGTAAAATTACGCATAACATGAACGATAGTTTGCTTATACGGAACAGTTACACAGTTATTGGAAAAAATAGTTTCATCTAAAACTAGCCACGGTTGAGAAGTATGAGTGAGTGTAACCCATCACAATTTTAATTAAAAACTTTAAGGTGACGTCGACCGGAATTCTAACATAATTACTCCGGGGCCGGGTTCGGGGGCACGCCGCGCCGCTGAGGGATACGGCTTCTTTCACGTAACACCCATATCACATCGCGAGTACCGGCAGGAGCTATGTGCCCAAAAATTTATTATCTGTTTGACTAAAGTTCAATTTGACGATTCTGAATTAACTTTGTTTTTTTTGTTAGTTTCTCTTTTGTACGGCTTTTAACTGTCTGCCGTACATTTATTGCTTGTATTTTTCCAAATTTTTAGTGAAGTCAGGTTGTCGTCAACGTGTCGTATTGCGATCATAAGGCGTACGGCCTTTGACGACGCGGCGCAACGCGGAGATCCGGGTTCAATTCCCGGTCTTTCGTCGAGCAGGGTATGACGGGTTTTATGGCTGCCATATGTAACAATTAGATATATTAGAGTAGATAAATAAATGAATTAATTAATTTATTAAAAATATCGTATACGTACTTTACAGATAACTATATATTGACATTTCTTTGTTAAGATTTTCAATTCGAAATAATTTAATAACATTTTTTAATTAAGTTAAACACATGATTTTAATATAGATTGACATTTAAATATAAAGGATGATAACGTAGTTATAAATTGGGGCAAGTCGGTTAGTGTCGTGTGTAATGTCCCATCCTCAGAATATATTTTACTGCAGTATATAATCACGTATAATGCTATTAAAATTTCATGAAAATACTCTGAGCTAAATTATTTGTTAAGATACACTTATAATAAACAAATAAACCGCTAAATAAATATAAAGTAAACAGTTTATAACGATTATCTGACAGTACAAATACTCTGTAATTACGTTTGTAACTGTCAGAAGCGCTGATGAGTGGCCGTATACCTGAAGGTGTTTAAAATTTGGTGGTTCACATAGAAATTATTACTTGGCAGATTGTAAATGGCAATACATATAAGGGTACACGCCAAAAGACGGAAATAAATTTACTAGAAAGTACGTATCCACACGGTTAAGTGGGGTTTTGGCATTATAATAAATTACAATATTCTACTGTTCTTCCCTCCAATAATTGAAGGCAATTAGAGCAGTCATTTAATTCTCCTATCAAATACAGGTTAATGATCTTAGCCTTCTCTTATCAGGAACAGGTTAATAATATCAATTTTAAATAGAATAAACTCTTTAAAACGTGTTTAATATTTCATTTACTTTCAAAATATAAAAGTAAATGAATACTTTCAAACTGATTCATCTAAATCAAACCTTGTTATTTGCTCTACTAGACCATCCTGAGACGTGGGCTATACAGAACAATCGCTTGACAAACTACAACGCCTTCAATATTTGCAATATTTTAAATAATCCTCTCATTTTATTGTCAAATTTCCAGCCCGTTATATCCATTTCCTGATTCTAAGTTCTAAGAAATATCTCGCGCTTCTTGTTCCCAAACAGTACTTTATCAACGAGCATTTTTTCACTGCTCATATTGCTAAGTTGTGGAATATGAAAAAAATAGCCTTTAAAAATAAATTATAAACAATATTTAAGAAAAACAATGGATTTTCCTAATCTGTAGGTTCATCAAATAAGTGTCAACTCATCCTTGTTATCGAACGTATTGTAGATGCATTCAAATGGTAAATTACAAATTATTATATCTGTAAAATATGAATAATAAGTATTTTTTAAAATTAATATTTGTTTGAGTATGCATGGCTTTATAATATTATTTATTTTATTCATCTTCCATCTACATTTTATTTTACACTAGCTGACCATACCGACCTTGACCAGACAAAAAATAAACTATGAATGTATTTTGTTTTGTTCCGTTTTTTTATTATTATTGACATTTAATTTATTAACTGTGTCATTAACCGTTTATTTTATTCTATAGTTAATTACAGAATTGTAAACCCTGATATTTTAATAAAATAAAACTTATTATATCGGTATATAATAAGAAGTGGTATTAATACTTTACTTTTCTCATATAAAATATATTCATGTGTATAATTTTCACACAGACTTGTTACTCCAAAATAGCAGGGTTTCAAATAATTTTTATTTCATATTAGAGGAATGTAATTTTAAAAATTACTAACTGAAATCGTCGTGCATATCTTTTGCTAATACCGCCGTCTTAGCAAGTTGTGTAGAAATACCTTTTTTACAAATAATATTAACATTGTCACAAAAATTGTTTATCACAGTCGTGTTTATGATTTAATATCCTATAGTAAAATCCTTCATGATATCCATAAAAAATTGCATCATAAAAGCCGTTTTATAAGGAATATTCGTTGAACTAAGTTGTGAATGATATCAATCTCATTTTGTCCCACAATAATGTCGGCATTTCAGAATAATATTAAGACTTAGAGAAATTAAATAAAAATAATCAATAGGAAGAGAGTTAAATATATTAATCATCTTACATTATGTGATCTATCAAAATCTTCACTAAATTCTGTTTTTAATATTTCGCATCTCAAAAGCAAAAACGGACAGACCGACATGTCAGTGATTCTGTAACGTTTCCCTTTTAAGAGATTTACGTATCCGTCTATAATAACCGTTTTTTTTCGGAAACCGTTTAACTTAGAAATTGACGTAGAAATTTGGTACAGTAACAAAAATTACTAACCCGAACATATATCAATAGCCAACACTCAAAAATATTCTGATGCAAATTTTTGAATATGGGTAAATTAAGAAAAGTTTCCGATGCCTTTTCTGGCGTGGGGGTGTCGTTTGAAAAGACTTATTATAATAATCTCAAAAATATATTGGATAATATATTTTTAGGAAAATATTGAAAAATGTACAAGAAATCATTTAATTATCCTATTTCCGAACTCATGAGCTTTAAATTACAAAAAAATGGTGTTTTATGAACTTTCGCAAATGTTGTGGAAAAACTGCAACAATGATTCCATGTCCTCAACTGCTTAGTCTTATTAGATATTATTCAATATTAATTGCACTAGGAAGTTTATATAAATGATGACAAATGATAAATAAATTCATTTCACTTAGAACTCGCCCTTGATCGGTTTTTTTCTCTTATTGTTCGATTCGTCAGTATTTCGAAAATATTCGGGTTCAAGGCGATTTTATAAATTATAAAATTGGATTGTATTGGATTTGTTAACTGGTGTGGTCACGGACTTGATTAATAGTGAATTACAAAAAAAAATTACACTAATAATTATTTTCTTCTTGTTTGTTGTTTTATTGAATGAAAACTACTAAACGTTTACTGATAAAATTTTAGGTTGATTATTTTATTATATAAACGTTACCTTGATAAGTTTATAAGATTTGTAGTTTACTTATTTGCTAAATACAAACAAAAATTTTGAGACCATTCAAAACTTTGCTGTAAGACATATCGTTGACATTTCCTTCATTTCTTGACCACATTTCTCTTCAAGATTTCCATATATTTTGGAATTTTCTTGGAAACTAATTTTCCACTGATATAGACTATCTATAATCGCAATTTCAGTAAAATTAATCAGTTTTAATGAATAAAATTTTTAAAAATGTTTGGAAATACTGTTGAAAATATCCGTAATGTGCCATTAAACCACATAACATGACCGATTGATGGAGTGAGATTGCCATTGATGATTTAAAACTTTCACTTATTATCAGATTTTATTTCATGTCAAAATTACAAAAAAACATTAATTGTAAAATTTCCAGTATTGCATAATAGTAACTCATTTCATGAAAAGTAAACAAATTGTCGATTTTGACTCAAAACGAGCCATTTTTATCATTAAACCATATTTACTAGAGAGTAAATATTTAAATCAAACATTAATTTATTACTATTATAATATAGGTACAATACAGTCGCAAGCAAGTCAGGACGATAGAAATAAGTTTTTCAAACTGACTGAGTATATTTCTACTTCGTCTTACTTCTAATTTAGTTATTGGGTAAAGTTAATCGGAGCCCAAAAATAAACGGACATACGTATCGTCATCGTCTGTCTATTCAGAAGCCTCATGTGCTAGGTTTCAGTGTAATCCAGACGCAGCTTAACTCGACTGACGAAAACGGGTCAGTTAAAGCCGTCGAAATGAATGTGATTAAATATAATATCAAGTAGATCTGGGAAGGAGAAATCCTTTCGTATTTCCATGTTCTTAGAAAAGGCGCTGGACTTCACATGTGCTTAAATATATGTGAATATTCAAAGCATAACGTAGTATACAGTGGAAATCTCTAATACTCAATGCATAGATTCATAAACCATGATATCGTTTTCGAATATGAATGTTTCCAATAACTTTTTGAAATTAAAAATTTGTTTTCAGTTTTCTTATAATATAATTGCAGATACTCTTATTATATATTCAGTTCTAAGCTAATGATTGCTAGTCTTTAGAATTTCTGAATGCCAATCTTAATTATATATATATATATATATATATATATATATATATATATATATACACACACATATACATATGATGAAATTAAAGAGATTAAAATTATAAATTACTAGAATGTAGCGCAGACGGTAAAATTATTTATTTAGTTATTTAATTATATTTGAAGGCTACTTAGCGAATAGCTTTGATAGCGAAGGGATTATTTTCCAATCAGTTAACTTATAACGCAATTACTTTCGTTAATAAATAATTATAGGGTACTAAAAATTGGACTTGACGTAAACATGTTTTTTTCCGGAAATTAATTTTGAATCATTTCTATACTATTGGTAAACCGTATCGTAACATCCTGTATAAAATTTCGGATGGCAACATTGTCTTTTTCTTATTCTTGAAAAATAAATTCCACTTGCTTCAATTGCTGTCTTCTATAATATTTGTATTACTGCTTTTGGAGACTTTAACGTATATAATAAAACGGAAATCGTTCAAACTTTTTCGTTTTTACTTTTTAATATCCTAGTAAAAATAAATAAATTATTGGATAAATATGCACATCGTGTTGAAAGAGCTTAGCGAGTCCTGTGATATTCCGCAATTGGTATATTGTTATAGTTTACTTTATAATGAAACGGCTGAATACATAAACTTTTAATCTGAGATAGAACGCAAGTACATCTAGAAATGTAATTAATTATTGTTTTAGTCCCAAATTCAAGTGTTAAATAAAAATTGTACGTTTGTTTAAACTAACATTGCAGCTCGTTTTAAACATCATACATGTCAAGAATTTCTACAGTATGAATGTGACAGTCTTGTCAACGTTAATACGTGAGGGTAGAATGTAAAGTTTCAATACTTCAGACTTTACTTTTTGGTTTGAGAATGAAAATTTAGTACGAATATTTATAAAATATAATTTATTACGTTAGTATAATAATTCCAAAATGTTATTAAGAAACGCTTATTTAATAACTAATTTCATACAGATGTGTGTTTAGGAAACGTTTTATTTGTTTATTTATTTCATATAGGGAAAAACAAATATAAGTCATGACATTATAATATTGTATGACATTTAAACTTGGCACACTTTTATCCTAATATTCCCGCATCTAGATACCAATCTACCTAGAATTTGATAGATTTAATGAATGAATAAAAAATTTTTATAATAATATATTCTATACAAAAAATAATTATATTTATGCAATGAGAGTAAATAAACTGACAAAACATTTAATTACCATAAAATAGCAAAAATTGTAGAATAAAATGAATAATAACTTACTTATTTATTATAAAAAATAAAGAATAAAAAATTAACATTAATTATTTTTACGCGTAATAAAAAATACGATATACAAAATAACAGAAATATTTTAATGTGTAAAAATATAAACAAAATAAAAATAATTATCATGAGAACATGGCAACACAAATTATAATAATTTAAATAACAATTATCAAGGAGAGTACGGGTATTAATAGTTAACATTAATTGATTTTTTATTAACGGACTCACCCTTACGCAATATTCTTGAAACGGACAGCTTGTGTTGGGATGTCGAACTATTTCGCGAATTAATTTCATTATCATATTGTTCAGCAAGATTACGTAAACTTGCATATTTATTTTGAAAATTTTTAAGAAATTAGTTAATTATCAGCAGAAGCTGCGATCGATTAACTAGATTAAAATATTTTTACAGGAGTTTTCATAGCATTAAATAAAAACAAAATTCTATTGAAATTGTTATGATTACTCATTTAAAATCAATTTGTCATTTCCAGTTAAATATTAGAATTTTGAGAACAAACGTATTGTTGCTATTTTATTATAACGTATTATTGCGATGCTATTTTATACTAAATAGGTTTATAATTAGTCAAAATCTTTGACCATAAATTGTCTCTCATAAATGTTGCCTCTGCGGTAATTTCGATACACCCCCGATTAATTTTCCGTTTCTCGTTCGTAAATAAGTGTAACAGTAATTACATTAAGGATGCCGTTAAAATGTTAAGTGAAAGGTTATTGAACCGCATCTGCAATGTATCTATGGAGGCACATTTGACCCGGTCTCAGTGGCGTCGTCCTAATCGTCCTGACACAGTTTTAGATTTATACAAATGCTGGTGAATCGCAGCCCTAGTTATTAATATGGTGGTTCCATAATATTATTACAATTTGCTATTCATTTAATTAGTTTTCTAAAAAAAAAATTTTTTAGGTTTTAAAAAAAAAGATAGATGAAATGTAAGAGGTCCATAAAAATTTTTCTTCCAAAATAAAATTTACAATTTTTTTTCACAATCGGGGAATCTCCGCGTTTACGGTGTTAACCTTCCGCATGCCTTACTAAATATCTTAAGTTGATGCTTGATATGGATCCGATTTATTGTTTTAACTTGTGTAATATAAAACTTTCAGAAAATCGGGATTTATTTTTTATTGAATAATATTCTTTTTCCAGTTATGCTACTTTTGCTTTATAATATTATTCAATATTTATGATTTGTAATTTGTTAATAGAGACTTTCGAATTTCATGGTACGAAGGTCTATGCTAAATGAACAAAATATAGTGTATGAAGAAAAGGTACCATTTAAATTTTCGCGGCATACAAAATAATAAACAAAATACATCTCCTTCATTTATGGAACAAAAAATTAAATGCCACACATAATTTCAACTAAAATCGGTACAAAGACCATTTAATCATGTTTCTTGTATGGTTTATGTTTAGTTTTGTTCGAATAAATAAACGATAAAGGACTTAAACCGAGCCGCCGAAAGCTCTTAATCTAAATAAAAAAAACTCCCAAACGGTTGGCGCTTTCACATGCGAATTGAAGGAGCTCTCACCGCACAAGCCAACTTGATAAAATCATCCAGATTGACACTTGGGGGTTTATGTAGCATCAACGTCTTATATAATCTTACATAAATGGGTAGCACAGTTAAGTATCGCGAAATGAATCAAGATGGGATATAAAAGAAAAGTTAAAAGCAAAAAACAATCTGGGAAACAATATTGCCATTTATCGTAAATCGATAAGTTAATTGTTGTTAACAAAGTTAAGAAAGAAATAAAATGAATAAGTGTTTATCAAACTAGGTTTAATAATATTTCTGTAGCGGCTAAAAGAAAACTTTGTACTATTTTTTTCTTAATTGAAACTTCCTTAACTTTGTTTTAATTAATGGAGAATCACTAAATATTTTTATTGCACTTTTTATAGCGACAACAAAAAAATTATTTAAACAAATCACATAGTATTAACCACAAATATATCAACTATTCTCTTCCGCTTGGTTTTCATGCAAGGAATCGGTTAGTGTAATAATAGACTAGCCTTCCACTCGCGGCTTCGCCCGCGTCGACTACACGATTTTGGCTGTTTCATTTTCTCCCATTAAGATATAGCCTACATTAATCACTGATAACGTAGCATTCTACTGGTAAAAAATTTTAAAATCAGATGAGTAGTTTCGAAGATTACGTCCTACATACAAACTCACTCACAGACATTACCTCTTTATATTATTAATATAGATAGCTGCGTCTCGCTGTTTCACCCGCGTAAGTCCCAAATATTAACATAAAAAGTAGTCCATGTGGTAATCCAAACTACCTACATACATATACAATCTATCAAATCGCAATATGCTTCTACCAAATTTCTACACATAATATTATATGCTAACGTGATCCGCTTCGGCATAGCACAAATAGAAAAAAAAACAGAAATAAGCCTATACAAATAGAACAAAACAATAATTTGTAATAATAATATAGCAATTACAATTTTATAGCAGTCACAATATTGGCGATTCCGTTGCTATTATAAGATAAGGTTATTTGCTAAAAATATTTTTTTTTATTGAAATTTCTTCTTTATAAACAATATTTCATGTAGTTTTATTTTGCGGCAGCATAATGAATTGATGTTGGGGAGGTCCGACTCGTGATTAGCTAACGTTCAGTTGCCCACGAGTAAAGCATTTTTTTCGTAGGTAAATCCCCACCAAATTGAAACTTTGACCCTGGAACTTATTAACTGTTAACGCAAAAGAAGTTTTCACCCGAAATTGAAGTCGTTTAAACGGAATTGACAAATCAGTGGGATCATCGGTATCCTAGGAATATGACCTAATTGACCAGCTGCAGGGCCAGGGATAATGGTCGCTACAATTAAGTTGTCTTTCAATTCCTTTATAAATAGCATAGTCCCATTGCACATGTTAGGAGGACTTACATTTCTCAGAAGCATGATTGGCGTTCCAATTTTTAATGACAATTCGTGCGGCGGTAGCTCAGCGGGGTTAAGTGAATTTAAACATTCCTGTGGGTAATGTACTGCGTCTTCGATATTAGTAACGGTGTCTGTCGATTTGTAATCTTTGACCTGGCCGGGGACTTTTTGTGTGATAAAATTGTTTATTTCATTGACCGGGTCATTCCTAGGTGACACTAATACCCTAGAACAAAGCCAACGAAAGTCTTTTTCGCGTAAATTTTCGATGTCAGAATCGATTTTATAAGTTTAAAGTAATCTCATATTAAACTCAATTCCTAATTATCATTTCATATAATATAATATCGATACTACAACTATACATACACACACATTCTTCTGGGGAGCAATACGCGCTGCCCAATCCATGAGGAATATTTCATTACTTTATTCGTTCGTGACGTTTAACTTTTTCAGTTAGTTCCCCATATCAAATGTCCGTTAAGACGCTTCGCTTCAACGATTTTCTTGTAAAAATATTAGACATTAGAATCGGAAATGGCTAAGTAGTTTCAGATACGCAGAATGGCGTGAAAAGAAAGAAGTCCGTACCCTATAGTGAGTAGCCGTAATATTTTATTACATTTTTGTATATATATATATATATATATACCTGTATATTCTATACTCATCTCCATAAAACCGAATACATGTATAACATATTTCAGAAACCAGTGGAGTAATTGAAACGTAAAAGCAACACAAATAAACAGACAAACAAACTGAAAATATAAATCTGCCTCGTTTGAAGTTAAATACTAGTTTGGAATAATTAAAATACGTAATAAATATACGCTTAACCTTCTTTTCTTTTACGTACTATATCATAATGAATATAAATTTTATATACTCAAAAACAAAATTACTTTTTAATTGTTGAAGTCATGAGTGGGTACGAGGTTCGTTTTTTTAGAAAAGTTTCCTTTTTAGGTACCTACACTATGTTCCTTCATATTTAACTTACGCATTTTTGTTCTATTCTAGTATTGCGACTAATTTTCACTAAATTTACTCCTATGGTTGACTGAAGCGAAAAAACACTAAATTTTGGAAAGTTATATTAATGGTCATGTTAACTTTAGAAAGGACACGAAGCAATTTTTATATAAATAGTTTATAAGAAATTGAGTGTTACAAGGAACCTAATCTGCGTGGGTTCAAAATATGAAGATAATAATCAACCTAATTTTGGCCCTCTAATCATCATATATCTCCAGTTATTATTTCTAGAGCTAGATTGAACGATTATTTCGTAATAAAGTATTTAAAAGAAAATAACCAAGATATATTGGTATTAATGCACATTGAATTTAATTTTGAATTTGCTGTTATGGAATTGCGTTTATAATGACTACAATTTATTTATTTATTTTTGACATCGGTGGGCTTGTTGCTACAGGAATAATATATTCCAGCCATAAAGGATAGATATGACAATTTATTTTGTAAAGTCAGCAAAAAGTTTAATGTGACTGAACAAAAATATTTAGAAGAAAAACAAATTGAATAAACAAAAAGTGGCTTATGAGTCAAATATTACGAGAAGTAGTACGTCTTTGAACTACGCTTGAAAACATTTGACAAGGCGATTGGTTTTCTGTGTCATGATGCAGTAGTTTTATAACTTTTTTTGGTTCTAAAGCTTTACTAAACATGACAATACTTTCCAGAGAATAGAGATAATCTATACTATATTCTTGAAATTAAGTAACAAGCCAGTAATTAAATTTTTATCCCAGCAAATCTAGGACTAATTATTGATTTAAAATACAGGATTGCGACTGTAAGAAAGCAGAGTCGATCATGAGTTTTATTTTTGTTCTTGATTTAAATAGTATTGAAGATTAAATTTCCAAAAACTATAACAATTTATAATGATACAAACAAAAACTTTAAAACATGAAAGCTTTTTGATCCACCTGTAATAAGTTTAAGGAACACTCAGCATTTACAGTAGTTTTACATCATGGAGATAACAATCGCAAAAAAATCGCCAATAATATTAGCAAGGCGTAAAAATTAATTAATCCTCGAAGCAACAATTGTGGGGCAGATGGTTTATTGTAAAAAAAATAAACAATATATTCAGTTCCGGTTATTTGGCTCTGACCAATCTCTTATTATTGAAACATATAAAAAAGTTGATCGAATCATAAACTTCAGGAAAAATTTTTGAAAGATGTAAGGAACGGGAAAACATTCCATTAGTACGTATAGCCACTCGATTTGCAAACACATAATTTCAATATAGGCGTCATTTAAAATTTCCAAGGATTCTTCCGAAGTACACTTTTCTCGCGATCTATGTTATATGTATATATGATACTAACTGTGCTTGCGACTTCGATCGTGTAAAATTCACTGGTAATTATTGTTTAGAATAAACGCCAAACGCAAAATTATAGACAAAGGATGAAAGATGAATGGAAAAAATTGATAATTTTTTTTTTAAATCAACACATACTAACACTTAATTTTTCATAGACCTAAAACTTACAATTATCGCCATGAGGAGGCGTAAACTAGACATTTATTTTGATATTACACGTCAAAAACAAGATTAAAAAAAATAATATATAAAAAACCCAGACAAAAAGACAGGTAAACATTTAAAAACAGGTTCGCTTTTTATTAATTTATATTTCTATACTTCTTTATTATTATATTTCTATTGTTATTCTCTATACTAAATCACTCCTTGTAAAATGTTTTCTATGTACAGAATTCACTCTGTCACAATTTTATTACGCGTAGATTCAGGACATTTTTCTGAAATCAAGTACTGGTTTTAAGACATTTTTATTTCACCTTTTCCATTCATCATTCTGCATGTTCGTTTGTAATATCTTCGTAGCTCTCATAGTTTAACAACTATTTTCCGCAAAACTATTATTTAATTTTTATCACTCTAATCGTGCCCCACAAACCTCCAAAATACTTATTTGTTTGTCAATCAAAACACTCGAGGAGATGGCAAATCGATTGCTATAAGTTTTTTTAAAGACTTGAAATAATTCAAGGAAATTAGATTTATGTATCATTGAGACAAATATGAAGTACATTGCGATAAATTTGATCAAACTTTCAATAGTGTTAAAAATACTTTGATCATTAAATTTAAAAATGCACAGAAAGTCTTGATACCTTTTTAAAAAAGGCTTTCTTTCAGTGCATTTTTCGATTCGCTGATTTTAAATATTTTTAACATTAAATAACGTCTAATAATACAAAATTGTGTGCTAGGTCTAATACTATTTTAGAGTTAGTCGAAAATTCTTTTAGAATTGGCTCTTTTGTGCTGCTAGGATTCGTACAATTATAATTTGGATTTGGTTTGTAATATTAACCTGTACAATACACAAACACACAGAGAAATGTAAATTGCCAAAAATTATTGGTCGGGTTGAATATATAAGAAATATATATTTTTTAATTTTTCACATTGTCTTAACACAGATATTTAATGTATACTTTACATGCAATGGAAATGTCTGGTGACTGCTAACACGTACATCCACGAAAGTTAAATATTTTGTCTTATCATGTAAAGTAAGAATATAGTAGAGAACTGAAATATAGCATTTAATATTAGTTCCATCTGGGATTTCAACACAGTATAAAAAGCAAGAATTTTTTTCTCTGCTCAAAATATCCACAAATATATCACGAACACAAAAGTACGCTTAAAAGTTAATAGCAACACCATTCAGTTATAAGTATTTAATTAAATTTTGAACTTTTATTTTCGGTAAATAAAATGAAACTTTTTTTTAAACTCAAATACCGTACATGTAGTCCGGATTTTCAGTATTTGATGGTTTATTAATTTAGAGGATAATGATAACTCTCAAAACGTCACATCCGTTTTGGTGCATTTCGTAAGAGGTCGTTTTACGGATATCCTTGTGGAAAGTATCTTTTTCGTTACCATTAACTGTAGGAAAGTCAGGTCACCGAGTTTTAATTTTAGTAACAAATTGTTGAATATCTTATACTTAAATATTGTGTAATAATATTTTCCAACGCTAGTCTTTTAACCGCGGTTCTCTGACATTAACTTGGTGTTTTAAGTGCTTTAAACTCTTTTCTCTTATAAATTATACACTAATAGGATGCCACAACAAAGACTTAATAAAAATAATCCACTTGGACACACCCGCCTTCCCCTCGTAAATAGATACAATCACTTCGGCGTAAAATCTCTTTGATTCTATTAACCCATTGTTAAATTGTTCACCTACGTGAAAATGATCCTGGAATTCTCCTTTCCTTGTAGACTAATACACACATAATATACTTTATTAAAAGAGGATTTACATAACACTTTTTCATAGCAATAATTACCACCGTGGAAATATAACTTGCGTACACCCGCCGGCTTTATCGAGGAATATGAAAGCGAGATCACTGAGGCGAAAATCGACGAATGAATATTGGCCCTTATCTATGTTCCACTCAATAGGGCTCAACGTAGTATCACCTCTGTTAAAGTAGTCAAATATAAGTTTTTCTGAATTTTTATCAGGGTTGTATTAAATCACTTTCAATACAGGTGTTGGGTGCGGTTTAAAATGAAATTTGAATATTTATATCTTGTTTTGAATATGCAAGAACAGTTGGCGGAGTTGATAATTGTTTGAGGTGCATGAAGTGGAATTATGTTGGAATGTTAGAAGGGAATACAAGTGGATGATTTCCATTTATAAAATATATTTTCAATTTAGGAAAAAATAAAGTTATGCACTTCATTTTAACATAAATATGCAAAAACACATATGCTTATTTACACGGGTTCTGAAAACTGATATTGATTATGTTTTTCATGTAAAATATATTGTTTTACGCCAAAAAGTTCTTTTGAAATAAATTTTAAATGTTTAATGAATATAGGTATCATTATTAACATACTTTTTGTGAAAATTACACTTTTCACATTTAAATGATATACCATTAGGACCGAAATTATTCATGAAAAGACCTACGTAAAAAGCGGCAAAGTGTGAATTATGGTTTTACCAATCATTTCCGACAGCTCACATCATTAACGGACAGCTCACATCATTCACATTATTCATTTTTAGTTTGAAATTAAAAAGATCAACAACCTTTAAATATTTGTAAACCAGATGGTTTCTTTTGTCACCTCGATATTACAACATTAAAAACAATTATATTCTTAAAACATATTGTTTCTCTAATTAAAAAAAAAACAAATTATTAACAATTTTGACATTAATTTGCTAGATTCTCCCATGATCAAATATTTTATCAATGAAAATCTTTAGTGACACAAGTTACAAACCAAGTTAAATAATTTTAGCTAAATGAAAATGATTGTAGTATTGAATTTACCATTTGGATATAATCGACAGATTAATTGTACACTCAGATTTGTTAATAGTTGGCTTAAATCATGATTGATTTTACGGTCCATAGAGTATGATTGTAGAATACTTAAATATCAAAAATTACGAAAATCGTCAGTGACAGAGCGATTAGTACGTAAAGTATTAATAATTGGCTCCAAATACGTTAGAAGTACTTAGATTCTAAAAAAAAACTTATATTTGTTCAGTTAGTGAAACATTGTTCAGATTCATCATAAAATTGATACCAAGTTTTTGTAGAAAATAAAATTTTGTGGAATTATGAGTTTACTTAGTGTTATATTTTCAGACGGTTCTGGAAAAAGAATCTCATTGCAAATTTGGTAATGGAAAAATTTCTACAACATTTGACACATTGTAATTAAAAAAGATAAAAGCTTTAACAAAATGTTTTTTGTACTTCTAACAACAAGAACTTAATTCTTTACAAAAACCTTTCAAAAATCTTTTTTACAAAATGTAAAGTTTACAAGATATTTTTGGGAGAATGTTTTTACCGAGATGATGGGTAAAGTCCAAAAACACCCCCATCATGTCAACTTACAATTAGATTCAGAAGACATTTCCTCAAAAGTATGTCGACAGACTTGCATTACGAATTTATTAAATAAAATATAGACGACATCTAGGCAGATATTCTCCAATACATTTATCAGCCCAACACGGAAGTAGCTGGAAATGACAGGAAAAGGCGTGTACATGTCGAAAGTTTACAGCCCGAAATAGAGTTTTATTGTACTCCGGAGGGTATATGATATAATGACAAGGGATGAACGTGTAAAGAAAGAAAAGGTGTTCGGTTGGACGTTCCGATAGAGTTGTTTACGGTGAGATTATATGTTCGATTTAATTTCATGGAGGTTTAAATATTCCGGTATTCAGTTTTGTATGACATTGTTTTCGCGTATCGATCATAGTAAAGTTTATTTCACATTTCGGAGGTAAAATTATTTTCATATATTCAGAATATATTCAGAATATTTATTTTAATATATCAATGTTACGTAAAGCTCAGCCAACTGTGATTGTAAACATTTAATTACTTCTAACCAAAATTTAATTTCCTAATACAATCAGTTTATTGGGAAGGAAAACCCATTGGATGAGTATTAGTTTCAGCCACAGCTAAAATCGAAAAAATACTTGCTACTTATATTTATACACATATTGACTGGTTACATGCAGCCTATTTTTAAAGAGGTGATTGTTTAGCTGATTGCATAAAATTGTATTACAGGGTGGGCTTGTTCCTAGGGGTTTTGTTTTTGAAGAGATTTGAACATCGTTTTTTTTAGAACTTAGACTTTTTCACTTAAAATTCACATGCTTTTATTAGCTTCACTAGCATATAGTTATGTATGTAAACAAACCTAGCAAGTCGATTTTTACCCAGTTCATATTGTTGCATCGATTTTAAATATTCTAATTTTTTCTAATTTTGATGACAATGCAGTAGTATGGTACCACTAAGCTGATATGATGGTAGAAGATAGAGGTGATCACATGAACTTCGCAATGGCTAAAAATAAACCCACATAGTTTGGGCTAGTTTGATTTGTCTCTATGAGTCCATTGGTCACGTATTATATTATGAAGATTTAATGATGGAGGAGGAAAGTGGTGATGGGAACCTCTCATTATCTCATAATAATCCCATCAAGTTAAGGATTATTTGGCTTTCCTCAGTGTATACTTCAGTAATATAGAGTATATCATTGGCGACTCGACTATGATATTCTAATTACCCTAATTCACAAAATTACTAAGATTAGTAACGGTAGACCACTTAGGACGAAAACCGTGCTAGCAGTCTGTCAGCTGGCATAAAAATTGACAATATATGCAGTGATACAAAATGGGTTCAAGTGCCTTAGCAAATATAGATAATGTTTATTTAATTGAAATTTAGAACCAGATTTAAGAACCAAGAAAATATTATTTTGTATTAATTACAAAAATATATTAAACAAAAGTCTCTAGTCAGTCAATGTGTAAAAATAAAAGAAATGAATTATAAAAAGTAAAACATACAGATAAGGATTCCGTTTTGATCTTTAGAGGTGTAGACCTTCTCTTAATAAAAAAACCAAAAAAAGTTGTGCAATATCAGGCCTTTTTTGTTTTTATGACAATAAATACTTCCAAGTCGAAAACCATCTCGTTTATAGCCACTTGTTCAAATACCGTTTGTCGACTTATAGTCCATGGTGGTTAATAAAATATCATGATCAACTGAGTCACTTTCGGAAGGTTCATTTACCCTTATAATGAACCTGTCAAAAGTTTCGTGCTAAAGATATGATTTCATGATATATATATATATATATATATATATATATATACATATATATATATATATATATATATATATATATATATTGCGGAGGAAAGTTATACCTATGGCTTTTTGTAAATATTAATATTTGTAATAAAAATACGCGATAAAGAATATTGTAGACCAATCCTACCCAGTTCTTTCAAATAGACACATTTTTATATAAATTTAATATTTCTGTCCCAGTCTACCTAGATAAATCAATCCTTAGAAGATATTCAAATTACTTTTATATCGTTCTAATAGATGTTGACATTGATTCAACTTGCTTTAGTTACTGACACCAGTATAAAATTGAAAATAAACATGATTTCAATGAAAAATTATTTTTTAACGTAACAGCCCAATCTACCATCAACCCATCCATCAGCCGGGCTGACCTAAGTTCCATTGTCGAGGTAACAGTTGGTTATTGACCACGAGCAACTTCACTGCGGCATTCGTATTGTGACACGAATTTGTCGTATTTACTCGTACATTCATTCAGAAATGTTGTTAGGAACGTAATCTGAACGTAACCTTAACGAATATTTTCCGAATATAACGCCGTTATGTAAAATTTGCTCGTGGGGACTAATTTAATGAAGTGATCTCTGAATTCGATCCCTACTTCTAATATTGTTAGACATTGGTTGGTGATCTGAAAACGGTCCGAAATTTAATAATTTTAGGCAAAAATTGGTGATCTGAAAGTGGTCTGAATTATATCACTACTTGTTTCACATATTAATGCCTTTCTATAAATTTTCAACTTAATTATGGATATGTTTTTAAAGTCATACTTTTGAGATTTTTCCCACAATATATCTAGAAGTATCCTTCGTAGATTATAAAAAAATTTTGGAATAATTATGACTTGTATTTTTTTAAATCGAAACAAAGCGGACACGTTAAATTAAGGGAAAAAAAAACAAATATTTTACTTAACTTAGAATATTTTACTTATCTAAAATTTTCTACAGACATTTTGGTCATAAACTTTTTGTAATCTGCTATATTACTGTGCCAAATGTTATGTTTTCAAAAGCTTATTTGACTTCGTTAGTATACCTGACTAATTTCTAAGCAATTGTATCCAGTAAAAGCATATGACCAATGGATGTAGGGATAAATAGAAAGGACGTTGCTATAATTTTAATTCTAAATGGAAATTAAATTTGAATAACGGACAAAGCATTTCACGACTTGACAGAGAGTTATGAGAAAATCATGAGAAACAAACAAAATAAAGGATCACCTTCCATAAAACTTATTTCTTTGTTTATTTTCAACGAAGCGTAAGCGATAGCCTCTTCAACGAAATCGGTAAGTCAACAGGATATCTGATTTTTAATTTAAATTTTGTTGTATAATTTGAGGAGAAAAAATGTAAAAGACAAGGAAAAACTTCTGTTGCAGATGGTTTTCCGAGACTTTTGAATAAAGGCTTTATATAAAGCTGTATTCGCCTAATTGTTTAACTGATTAATAAAAAATTGCAAGTAATATCGGGAAACATCTTAAGATGAAGTAAAAAAGTAAGTATTGAATATATTTGGCTTTAATTTTTAAAAAATTCATTTTAACTTAATTTCTATTAACATCAAATGAAACTACGTGACATAGTATTATATCTACTTTAATTAAATTCTTAACCGTGGCCTAGGTTTCGTTGTATGACAAAATATTCAGGTAATAATTTGAAGAGATCTTTTCAAATCTCTTCGAATTTTCCACCTGGAGTTGTTGTCATACACCGAAAACTAGGTTATGGTTAAGCATTTAAATAAACTAGATATAACACTACATCGCGTAGTTTCTTTTAGCTGTGTATAAAAATTAAGTTATAATGACTTTATTTTATGACGATACACATTAAGGCGTTATTTAGGTAATGGAACATAACATATTTATATAAGGATAATATTATGCTGCTTTAAAATATACGTTTTAACGAACTACGGAGTCTCAGGAGTCAATAGTGATTAAGAATTTGCTGAATAAACGTAAGTAGGATAGAAAGAAACCGACAAATCCATAAATATAACAAAAAGACGACTCTGAAATGAAATTCCGCCTATTGTCTTATTTAAATACATCTACTGGTATGTTACATTTTCACAATGAGATAATTGTCCATAGTCGCTTCTCTACTTTCTTTAAGTTATATATTCATATTCTATTGTATCATAACACTTCTTATTTACCATAACTTTTATATTTCGGAATTGGCATTCTATTTTCATTATCATACCACTAAAACTTTTGTTAATATTTTAATTTGTTATATATATATATATATATATATATATATATATATATATATATATATATATATATATATATATACACACATAATCATGGTAATACATGTGAAAGGGCTATTCGTAAGTGTCGCATAATGGGAAGGGTACCATATCTCCAGAGACAAACCGATAAATAGGCAAAAAGTATGTCAAACTTATACAACCCCCTACCCCACCTTCCTTCACCAATATTTTATTTTAGAAACTGCTGAATTTGGGATTATATACAAATCAGGTTTTTAGAAAACCTACTCAAAGAATACGAGAAAGTAAAACTATGATTCTAGATTCCATAATTTTTGAGACATTCATGATAACTTAAATATCTAATAACTTAAATCTCCCCGCTCTACCAAATTACATTTAAAATTTTATTAATATTTACATGAGAATGTAATGTTTTTATGTAAATTTTAAATACATTATACATTTAGATTTTTAAATAATTCAAATTAAAATCATGGATTATAATATTTACAGTAACATCAAATTTCTGTCATAAGTAAGGTGAAATGAAATGACGCCGGCTTTTATCTCCACATTTAATGCATGTAACCATCTCGAGATACATTAATTCGGTCTTGCTGCAGGCAGACGACAATTGTTTAAGCCAAATTCTGACAGAATTAGTCTGATAGGAAAGGTGTGCCTAATTTTACAAACTTACTCAAAAGACTATTTTTCACCTTCACAAATTCACTTTCTCTTAGTTGCTTTCATGAAAACATATAATTTAAATGTAATATGTTTCATGATAATCCTCTCAAAGAGTTTGTAAATTAGATATTTTTTAAGAATTCGTTTAAGTACTAACTCATTCACTTAGAACCTGTGGTATGTTTTGCAAGAGTAGAAATATAAAAATTAAGCTCTATATTTTCTTAACCTTTAAATCTGATTGTCTGTAACCATTGCAAAATTGTATCCAACAATATTGTAATATTTATTATAAAATGTAAAGTTCGGCTACACTATAAAATTACCAACCGGCCATTAATGAGGAAAGAATGGGTAATCTTTATGACATAGTAATACAAATCTACATAAAAAAAAATATTTGTTGGTACGTCACAAAGCTAAAGGAAATATACGGCATAAAATACATGAGATCTAGCCAAACTTACGGCAGCGCGTAGCATGAAAAACGAAAGACCGTTTCGAGTAATGAATTAAATGGACGACGTTTGGATACATCCTTTTTTAAAATTAATATCCGTATTTTTTCTGCTTAAGTGAAACAAGTCATAAAATATGTCTCCATAGGTTTAATTTTATTTGCTTTTGTAATCATAAATCTGCACTCGACAGGCAGCATTTATAATTTTTTATAATTTTTTTAACCAAATAATAAATTATTGATTTAAATGTTAAGTGTTATTTGAAAAAAACTTTTGGGTTCAAATAAATTAAGAAAATATCGTATTCAGGTTATATTTAAAACTTTTATTAAGCATGCTGTACTGGCACACAAAAGAAATACTTCTTCTATCTCAAAACAAAAGATAAAGTATCATAACTTCATTTTGAGTAAAACTTTTAGCTAAGTTATAGCTATATTAAAATATTTTATAAAAAGTAACAAAAAATATAAAAATTTAAATAAAACAAATTTTAATAAAATTTAAATAACACAATTATTATAAACATCCGGGAAGTCAGTCTGGAGATATCAATGTTATTATTATCATCAGAATTATTATCATCATCATGTATTTAAGTTTACTTTCTCTTATTTTTATTTGTAATTTTATTTAAAAAGATACGTTAAATGGCAATTATACAGATGTATATGTAGTTCTATCATGTTATAATATAATAAAACACCAGATTAGAGTTACGAACGATGAATAAATTATTTGCTAAAAACAAAATGGCCAATTAAACTTCATGACGTAATAAGGAGAAAAATAAGATTAGGAATTATAGTTTAAATACATTTTTAGTCAAAACTGCAATATTTAGTTGTCGGGCTCATTTTGAGAATTTTTTTGAATAATCTGTCGCATTTAGCGTCTGCCTTATTCATGAACATAACCTCTTCTCTCTCTCGATTTAAAGGAATTAAAGAAGTTGAAAGTAGTCAACATATGTTGGTGAAATTCTGAATTAGAAATACACACACATATTTTTTATTTATTTAGATCCTGAATCGAATGAGTTTTTCGTGACAAACGCAATTTCCCTATTTTTTATTTTATTTTTTTGAAATATTTAACCATTGATTTTTGATCATTTTCAGAAACTCCGTGGTTCTAACCTTATAATTTAGGAAGATTTTTTCAAAACAGCTTTGTGAAATTAAATGCGTACCTTTCTTATACTGCGTCACAATAAAATTCAGTGAGCATATCAGTCAACAAAAAATTATAATTAATAAATGAAATTTAAAATAAGAAGCTGACTTAATTTCTTTAAGGTTTGTTTGCTTACGATGGTTTTGAATTGATTAAATAGATAGTCTTATGAGTAAAACCTCTCATTTCCTAACCTCTCATTTATTTGTCAGCATTTATCTTTTTCAAATATTCGTTAATATTGAGAAACACAACTAGTACTGTAATAACATTTTTATTGGTTTTCAAATTTTGTATTAAACTCGGTTTCAAACGATTTAAATTTTTAGCAAACTTACAGGAATACCTCTAAGCTTGCGCAACACCAGTATTCTGTTTTCTGTTAGTATGTTTTCTGATATTTATCTTTTTCTGTTTTCGCAGTTTTAAACTGGTGGTGCTTCTTGTCATAGATTTTATTTATTCTATTGTACTTTTACGCGGATAACGAGAGGTAAATATAATTGATAGTAATCCATTTAAAAATAATTAAAAAATCGTTTCACATATCTACATATTTCAGTACACACGAGTTATTGTTACATTTAATCGTAAATGCAAAAAAGATTTACATGTATCTAATATATAATCGCAATCAATCATTATCCAACTTATAACGTGCTGGTATGTATAAATGGTTGAACAACTATACTGCATTCCTATAACAAGAGAAATGGAATTGCAAAGCAGTTAATAGTAACATGTGATTGTTCTACACTAACTGTTCTAACTAGAGCTATATACTAAACTATAATTAAAAAATACCTCAACTTTAATACGACTGAAACTGGATTAGCACAGAATACCCGTGCGAGTTGTCAACACTGAAATTTTTAAATTGTGTCTACAGCCCTTCTCAGGATAACTCTGTAGACAGCAACAAGTTCAGTGATTGATGTTGTAACAGTTTCATAATAACTTGCTAATTAATGTTCGCTTAAACACTGAAACGCTGTCTGTTAACTTTATCGGGTTAGACGAAAATGAACTTTCGATATTGACATCGGCGCCGTGGTGTGACCGATCGGATCATACACAGGTGGTCGACCAAGTTAAGAAGTTCTGGTATGCCATAAACTGGGAAATGTTTTCATGTGATGAAACGTATTTAAATATGGGTGCCGCATATCTAAACAATTAATGGGTCTTATATATAACATAATCAAACTCCACAATACTACCAGGTAATAATTTATATCAGACCCGCTTCACATTCAAAATTTTAAACATTTTGTACAGATCAAATTATGGAAGGAGCAAAGGTATTTTGGAAAAAGTTAATTTTTCTGTTATTCCCTTTATTTAATTGGAAGAAAATTTAAATTAAATTTTGATTTAGATGGTTACAATTTTTGCTAATTGTTCACTTGATAACAAATTGACACATATTTTTATATAATTTATCGTGTAATTGCAAATAATAGTTTATTATATATATATATATATATATATATATATATATATATATATATATTATATATTATACATATTACAATAATTCATATCTTGTAGGCAGTAACGTACATTTAAGAGTAAGAATTTTAACATATTTTGCGTTAATTTTGTAGAAATTCATTATTCATAATAAATTAAAACTACGTGATGTAGTATTATTTCTACTTTCTTTAAGTTCTTTACCACAATATCAGAGTAAGAATTTTCAGATATTCAATATAAAAATTAAAATAATTTAAAAGTGCAATAAGTGAAAAAGCAATCAGTGAAAGATTAGATATTTGTTGGTAGTAAAAATATTTTTATTTATAGTTCGTAGTAAAAATATTAATTGTTTATTAATAAATTAATTTTGAGCATATTTAATTACATTGTTTTTGGGTTTCGTAACCCAAAAGGAAAATAACGGTAAATAATTATTAGAAGATAATCCGTCCATATCTCCATGTGTCTGCTTTTTTACAGATACGTTTGACGCACAAACCTGAAATTTATTTATTTATTTCCGCACTTTAATGTATCTAATACATACATATGGCGGGCTTATTGCTACGAGAGCAATCTCTTACTACCAACCAGAACACCAGTCCAGCCCCGCTCGACGAGCTTCCGGGAATCGAACCCGGGTCATCGCGGTGCGCCTCGCAATCAAAGGCCGTATACCTTGTGATCAACCCAATACACCACGGTGACGACGAAATTTGCATTATAATAACATATCAACCTGGATATACCTATATAATAGTTAATGAAATCATGTAATAAGTTAAAAGAGCATATTTTTCTCTTGTTGCACTAATTTTTTTCTTTACTACTATAATAAAAAATTATGTAAAAACAGCGTTACTTGAAGTTTATTGCAAAACTATAGGCATATAGGTTTTTTGTCATTCATTGTTTACGAAAAAAAAGGGAGTTTGAAGTTAACGTTGATTCCAATCCATTGTCTTTGACATATTGTACTTGAAGGTTTGGCGCCAACTATCTGATTGCATTTGATTTTATTTATTTGATTTTGCTAGTATCTAATGTCTCTAGGAGATGGCATCTCAGGTTATAATAATTTACTGAGTTGTCGTTCTGTAATGTAAACCCTCGCACACATGCAGGCTTTTGATGGGTACTGACAGTAGAAAAAAGTGGTCACTTACAACAAAATGTAAACTGCCTTGTGATGCCACTGACCGAGATAAAATGCCCTTATAAGACCTTCTTAGAACCGCCTAACTTTTTGGAGGATTTTGCACATTATAGACTTAATTGGTATCCACAGTTTCCTAAAAACGTTTGTAAGATCTATTAACAACAGACAAGCTCACATCGACATATTCTTGATTGCCACCATCCTCCGAAAAAGTACACACGTGTTTATATTTTGCTTCGTTTAATAAGTTTCTGGTCATAAGTTCGAGACATTTAATTTTATTGTAATATGTAAATAGGCCAAACTGCTGTAAGTTAAGTGTAGTCTTCAAATGTATTACGCCAAAGAAAATGGGACAAAGACATCGAGTACTTGCTCTCCTACTGTAAAAATTCTGCCTGGATTTTGATACAAAGATTGATACAGATAATAAATAACAGAATTCTAGGGAAAGGGGGAAATATGTTCAAGGAAGTGTAAGAAGAATGAATGTGATAAGGAGAGCTGTTCCGAAAGATTGATGTGCAACTTTTGACGTCCTATAGGATAATGACTGATATCCTGTTGAATTGATATACAACGATGATAATACCTCATTAAAGAAGATACTTTGCTAGTCACTTATAAATTGGCCGAGAAGCTCAATTACAGTCCCGTAAAATGGAGCACATATTAGCAAATTTGGAAAATAGGGTACTTGAAAATTAAAAAAAGAATTGTGGTTAAACATATATTGGCCAATCCAAAATACTCGTATAATATAAATGAATGAATAAATAAAAAAAAATAGTAGCGCCAAAAAAGGACACTGTTTGATTTTGCACCGATTAATATTGCCGCATATATGTCAGTGCACTAACCCAACTAACACAAACCAGTTTCATCGTAACAAATATTTATTCTGGATTAGGAGCAAAGTCTCACTCACTCACTGAAATTGCCTGTACAATTTTTATGCTTTTTATTATTTTATGTTTACTAGAAACTACGACCCGAAAAGATCGAATGTTACGGGAAAAAATATTTAGTTGAGTAAAATGAAGAAGAGAATTTACTGCCGGTGTATACTTTATGAACTTCAAATTAACTATAACAAATATTTTAGGAATATTATTTTTACAATGTGAGACACATAAGGAGGTGATATGTTTCATCATTTTATGTTACATCTCCTTTATTATTATGAACACAGAAATTTCATTGTTGCAAGGCTTTGCGAAATTGTGATTTTTTAAGATTTTAAGCTCAACCGCTAACATGACTACATTTTTAACTTGTGATACAATAGAACAGATAAATAACATTTTAAATATTTTTAAAATTTTCAGAAACTAGGTCATGAAGAAAATAATTTTTTGAGGAAAGAAGCTTTTTCAAATGACTTTTGAAAACGTCAGTAATAATTGAATTTATGGTGCTGGAGTTTCATTTTTTTCAGAAACTGGTGACATAAACAGAAAACGAATACACAGGTCGTTGTTAAATTGATATAGCCTGCTGGAGTTTGAAAATTCCTGAGTATAAAATAAGATGTATCCTGCACGCCTACTATTTTATCAGAGACATAGCGCCATACACCTAATACTTTATTAGGTGCATAGGTCTTTCAAAGGTGAGCAATATGAATATTATTTTCCAAAAAGAAAAATTGGATTTTATCGGTAATTTTTTTCTTTTAAGTGTTATTTTTACAGATAGTTTTTTTAGGCGACTGAAAATGGTAAATATAATCAAAGTTAAAAAAAGTAAAGAAAACAAAAAAACATTTTATAATAAATTAGGTTTTGCTTTATTTATCTTTTATATTTTAGAGAAGATATCTAAAAAAATCCTTGCTTCCTAAACCAAGTAACAAATACGTGTAAATTCGTGAATATAATTTTAGAATTAGTTGGCATAAGATTTCTGCGCATAGATCTAGATCATGGATAAATATTATGGTCACCCATGCGGAAATAGCAAAAGTATATGTCGAGCCCAAATTCAGAAATATTCTTGTGTTTTCTAATTTTAATCATGTAAGTTACTCATGAATATAAAAGGTTTAATAAATTGTTAAAGTGTTTTCAGGTAAAATACACATGCCTTAATAATTGAGTAAAGTTAATAAGAAAGGTAAGCAGAAGTAGGCTTTACCTTTAAAGAAATAGACGTAAAATCGTATACATTTAGAATGAAGATAAATTTAGAATAATGTACGGAGCGAATTTTGTTGGTAAACCGATGATTATCACGTGTCCGGGTTTTTTGCTAAGAAATTTGTTAAATAAGGAATAAATGAAATTATTTCCGCGGTAAAATGGACTAGAAACCAGTGGAATTACAGTAATAGTGACATTTAGTAATAGTGAATTTGTTAAACGGAAATTTTAAAAAAATATTTCCAATGAAAATAATTTGCAAAATATGGCCTTAATTTCGGCATTTCACAGAAAGAGAAAATGAAAATATGAGGAATAAAAGAAATTAAGCTATGGTCTGAAGGAAGACAATGGAGCAAGTCAAGTTTGGTTGGGTGGAGAGAATTATTTTGTCAGGATACGTTTAAAAATATGTAAGATAGGAAAATGTTTCTAATGATGGCATCGAACCTATTCTATAACTTACCTGCGTGAGAAGAGCAAGAACATTTAAGAGACAACCGATAACATCAGAAATGATGAGCGTGCGTAGATTTATTGAACGTAGATCCGGAATGTGAGCAGTGAGTTGATTAATTTGGCACCAAGATAATAAGATTTGCACGGATTACTGAAATTAGTGATTCTTAAAAGTTGTTCCGCCGAATACTGGTGTTCCGCAAGCTTAGAGGTATTCCTGTAAGTTTGCTAAAATTTTAAATCGGTTGAAACCGAGTTTAATACAAAATTTAAAAAGCAACAAAAATTTTATTACTGCACTAGTTGTGTTTCTCAATATCAACGAATATTTGAAAAAGATAAATGCTGACAAATATAAAGGAGGGAATGAGAAGTCTTACTCATAAGACTATCTATTTAATCATTTTTCAAAACCATCGTAAGCAAAAAAACCTTAAAGAAATTAAGTCAGCTTCTTATTTTAAATTTCATTCTGTTTTCAGAAAACAGTTGAAAAAAGCTACGACCATATGTTTTCTCGTCACATACTTGTCAGTACATTAACTGATAAAATCTAATTTTAAAAACTTCAAAAACAGGTCCTGCATTTCTCTTGCCAAATCCTAGTAAATTAAACGTATCACCAATACGAAAGTAAAAGATAAATGAAAGAGCTAAAATTAATAAAATGTGTATAATTCTTGTCAATTTTTAAGCGTAATTTCTAATATTATTTTCAGAAACGCCGAATACAATAAAACTCGCAAATCTTCCATAGAAAAAAATATTCGGTGATGCAATTAACTGACTTCAAAAATTGATTAAAATTAATTTCTTTAATTACTTCGTATTATTTAATATAACTTCAATCACATAAAATTAGATTCTGATTAACGTTGAAACTATTAAATTAGCAATGGTCATGATGTCTTATTTTGGAATTATTAAAACATTTTTTAACGCAATGAATTCGTGAGAAAAGATAGACCGCAAAGAGAACTTTCCTTTTTTAAATTTCGAGAAAATTCACGCTTCACATGAGACAAAGTCTTTAATTTGTTCGTAATTTTCCATTTTATACCGATGTTTTATTATATTCCGGCGAACATTTTTATCGTCTCAATTTTCCTTCTTGTAGTGCTCCTCAAGCTCTTTATAATGCAACTAAAGTCAATATTCTAGCTAAACGCCCTAAATTCTATTTTTTTTGTAATTTTATGCAATACTAATTTGCAACAACTTCGCGCTGCACTAGTCCGATGACTTCACAAACAAAACCAATGCTGCACGACTATACGGACGGATATGCTTTATACTTTGTGGGTTCAACGTTAATGCATTCAACGTTAATGCATCAATTGTTAATGCATTATTAGTCTAGTTTTTAGCGGTTGAAATCTCTACATATTCTGTGACAAAAGAAATTCCGACCGGCCGTAACATACTTAACGAACGAATAGAAGTTTTAAAGTTAACAACTATGCAAGTTATTTTCGTTATTTTCTTTACCATCCCAACGATACTTATAATGAAATTCGTAACATTAAATCAAACATTACGATGAAATAGTAAAATTAATGTCGAACAGTACATTTAAATTGTAAAGATTTTTTATTTCTTTTATTTTAGGTTTTTAAAGATTTGTCTTATCAAAATGCGCTCCATGGAGTTCAATTAACCCTAAATTGGACATGCGCTATTAAAATTTAACAACAATTGAAAAGAAAAATTAAATATAAGACTCAGTATAAATGTTTTAGTTATTAGTGCCTTAAACTAGTCAATTTTAGTATATATTTAGCCGAATGCAGTTTTCCAATCCTCGACAGGTTTTTTTTTAAACAAAAACTACATTTTATAATTATTTCGGTCCCATGATAATAACAAATGTTTTCGGTTTAAAACACCACGATAAATTCAATTTCAAATTCATTCTGAACTATTTGCCACTCTTAACCAATTTTTTTCGGAATCTGAAGTCGAATCCACAATATCCATAAAAGCCTGGAAGACTAAGCCGATTGTTACAAATTAACATATGAGATTTTCTTTTTAAATCGTATTTCCTCTCAAATATACAACGACCTATTTCGTTTTGAGCTTAACGGTAAGGAAGCAAATTACGCAGTTGCAATAAATGTTGACTAATGCAGCAATTGACTTGCTCCCTTCTTCTGCTTCATTGCATCTCCATTATTCACGAAACCGCAGAGTTTACACCCATTTTTTGGGTATAAAATAGGCGTTAACTCTACTGTCTCTAAGACGACATTAATGAGGGCAGATTTTTTAAATAATTTAGGTCATTTATTATTTGTGTCTATTACGAGGCTCAAAAAGGATAAAAAATATAACCGAGAGTTTTTTAACAAATTTTCGAAGTAGAATTTTATAACATTTGTCTTTCAAACATTCTTAATGAGAAGCTGCTGGATCTCATACCTACTATGCTAGTAACAGTAGATAAAAGTGATACGTATAAATTCACTCCGTGTAGATTGGTCTTTAACAGTTCAACCTAAAGACGTAAGACTAACGTTTGATACTTATGTGAAAAGAAAAAAATGGGAATATATAAAATAAATACGTAAATGCATTTACGTATTTATTTTATATAAATAATTTTTGTATAAAATATGGTTGTATAAAATAGTTGTTAAAACCAATAAAATAATATTCCACTATTAAGGAGTTTGGCTGTCCCTCAGTGATACCGGGAATTAAGAATCTCTTGACGGAGAACCAAAATTAGTATTTTAAAAGTCTATAATTTTTTATTTAAAAATATACGAATAATGTGATTCAATTATTTTCTCTTTGCGTCGATACATGTTATCATATGCGAGTTCAAAATAGACCAATAAGATAGCAAAAAATAAGTCAGTACTTAGTTTTATATGACACCGAATAACTTAGAAAATCATTACAATACCAATCACAAAAATTCTCACTGGATTCGGAACTGTTCCGGAAGATATTAATAACGCGAATGCTGAGTTTGATCACAAACAATTCAGTCAGGTATATTTTTTTTCTGTAAAGATTGTGCCTCTGTATTAAAATTAGATTCGATTACATTTTAATGTTTAAGGAACAAAGTCAGTTGACAATACAAAAAAGGAAATAATGTGTTCACACTACCCACGTCAGCGATTCGTATTTTGATATCAATTGCTTACAGACTGCTAATGGAAGTAAATTTGATTTATTTGAAAAAATGTACATATAAACTACTTTTATTGACATGTATTAAAGACCAATAATAATAACAAATTTATTTGCAGAGAAATGGTGTAATTCAACGTGTGTTTTCATAATATACCGTGAAGAAATAAAAAGTTTCATATTTATCTATTTTAGTACAGAACTCTATTTTCACTCGCATATAAAAATCGTTCCATCGATGTCACTTTAAAAACTAAAGAATAAATGCCCCCTCTATCTAGTGATGGACCAGTAAGGAATAGATATCATTTTCACTTTAATTTGACTGATGTTCTAATTAAAGTTAACCTAATGCGACCATTTGTTAATCTTCTCCAGCTTTCTACCTGTGTATTCAACTTATTATCTATATTTAGTATTATACATACACACTAAATTTGTTGGGAATTAAAAAAACTGTTTCCTTATTTCATACTAGCCGTCCACCTTTGCTTCGTATGGCCGCTATAAAATAATTAAATTAAGGTTTTTATACATATGTTTTTCTTTGCTTAAAGTAGTTCTGCCCTTTATTTCAGTATATCAAAAATGTAATGATATACCGTGACCAAATAATCTTGTGATATTCTGGAACCAAGCGTTTCCTCTTTCCATTTGCCCTACGCGTGATTGAATAGTTCCTACCGAATGTCATCAAAATTCATTGGAAGGCTTTTCAATCCAATCTCCTTTTAATTAATGTGTTTAAAATTATTGCAAGACAATTTTTAGATACGTAACAATCCGCCCAGATATTACGGGTAAAATTAAAAAAATGAATTAAGTTTTTATTCTTTCATGTACGTAGTTCTTCATATGCACTTTATCTTAATTTAAAAAATCTAAGTTAATACCGCGATATTATATGCTTGTAAAATTTCCGTACTGGAACTCCCTGTTACCGCACCTTCCTCCATTCTCAATGTCTATATTTGAATACATCGCACTAAAAGTCATCAAAGTCGTATTTGGTTTTACAGTAGAAAACCCTTTATTTTCTTTTAAACTGACAATTCAAATATAACAGAGGATTGGAAAAATTTTAAATGATTATTAAATTTATTTTAATGAAGATTAATATAATGACCGAAATCTTGTAATTTTTGCTCCATGCATTTTTTTTAGCTTGAAACGATTTTCACTGAGTTATCCGTAAATGACAGATAAATCATATTTCCAACTTTCCATCAGACCATTTTAGAACTAAATTGTTTCCATTGGCATTTCAAACAGTATTGTCAGGGTTTATCACGAAAACGCACAGACCAGCGACTTTGTTTCAAACTATATTCGCTTTATCTCAAAAGTTATATATCATATCTACGCACTATATATTCTATGGAATTTGGGAAATTATAAGCTCTCATGTTTAAAAAGTTGTGTCAGTCGAACTAGAAGTTTTTGCACAAATCCCTAAAACAAAAAAAATAATAAATACCTCTCCATTATATTATGGTGCTTCCCTATTTGTCTTCAAAATACATTGTTTAACTGCACTTTATACTCCTTGTTCCAATTTTAGCAAACATTTTAATATTGCTATTTAATATTTCAATTCGGCTTCGTTCAACTTTTTAGATGTTGTTTTCAACAAGTCGCTCATATATTACGAGCATTTTAATTACAATTAGAAAAATATTTGAAGCATTTGAGTTTCCTTTCTTTTATTTTTGTTTGTATTTTTATTGATTATGAAGTCTCAAATAATAAAATACAGGGTATATGTGTAGATCTTTCATAAGATTCTATAATACCAGATTGCAATTACATACAGTGAATAAATTTATGAATAAAGACACCACAAAAAAGAATTTTTAGAAATTAAGATGTTTACCGAACATATTTATCCATCGTTCGGATATATATATGATATATAAATATAACGTAAAATATTTACCCCTATAAAAGAAAGAGCAAGTCAAGTGAATCGCTTTCGAAGAACTCATGATGATTTTGAAGATCCCAAGGCCGATAAGGTAATCCATATACGGTACTTATGGATATTTCGCAAGCCACCCTAGCTGTAATAAACTCGGAATACGAGACTATGATAAGAAAGCGTTACGCCAGGCCACGAAACCGACAATAACTACACTATAAAAGAGGAAACTTGGCAGACACGTTCAAACACATGTCATTAAGTTTAGTTCGTTGTAATCAATTAAATTAAATTTGATTTAGAAAGTCTCTAAACGCAGCCCTGAGTGTCGGTAAATAAGTTTGTGAATCTGACGCTGAGATGAGAAAAGGTGTGGATTGTTTAAAATGTTATAGAGGAACGAATGAGTAGATAACTTACGCCGATCGGGAATAACTTATTCCAGCTGTGATCAAAATTTACAAATTGGGTCATGTATTTTAGATGAAATATGTAATGTCAATATTTTAAGAGGTTTATGTTGAATAATCACACTTCATTGCATTTTCATTCATAAAAAGATAGAAAAACTTACGTTTGTTATTCAGGGAGACGTAAAAGAGACAGATCCTATGAAACATTTTCCAAATGAATCTGATAGCAAAATGTCCCTATTTCGGTTGAAATTGTTTTTAAATTATTATCTTCAATTGTATTTTTTTATTTAGTTTGTAGGACGTCCACATTAAATCATAAGGGCAAATATTTTACGTTATATTTACCGAACAATGGGTAAATAAATTAGGTAAACATATTAATTTTTAAAAATTAATTTTGTGTGATTACTTTATTCATCAATTTATACTTTATGTGTAATTGCAATCTGGTACGTTATAATAGATCTACACATATACCCCGTATTTAATTATTTAAGACTTCATTATCAATAAAAATATAAACAAAAATAAAAGAAAGAAACTTAAATACTTCAAATATTTATTTAATGGTAATAAAAATGCAACCAAGGTGAAATCTAAATCTTAAATAATAATATCAAAATATTTGTTAAAATTGAAACAAGGAGTATAAAATGGAATTTAACGATATATTTTTAATAGAAATTGTTTTACAGCTATTATCGTAGAAGGCAAAATTTTACTAAAATAAAATCAGATTTTAAAGGTAAAGTCAAAAATTTATTCATCTATGACACAATTTTCAGTATACGAGTATGTACCAATATGTTAAATATAAATTCTAACGCCGAGATTTTATATTTAATAAAAAAAATAGTCACGACTTTTTTCATAAATGTGAGAGAGTTTTATTCCAGTAATAATGTTTAAACCGCAAAAGTACTTAAGCGTAATTTTTTTTTAAAATTATTTAATAATCTATGGGTGATACTTTAACGTAAAGACAAACAAATGTATAGATAAAGATAGAGATATATTATCCTAAAGGCGTAGTATCCTAAGGGACTTTTTGATATCTTCATTCGATTGGGATAAGTGTGGTTTGGATTGTAAGGGTTGGCATACTACTTTAGAAAATAAACTAATATCTAAAAACGCTGCTTTGATTTCCACTTGATACGCTCGTGATGCAAAATTTTCCAAAAATATATCGAAGTATAAATTCAAAAGCTATACCGCCCGCTAACTCTTGTTAGCCACGACAAGCGTAAAATTATATGCAAGGCAATTTAAAAAAACCTTTGGTCTAAAAATTTGAAAGCGTAACTTATTTAAGGGAAAAAGAGCCACACCAGATTAAAATAGTCATGAGACGCCCGATTTTATTCATCTATTAGGGCGATCCTAGTGCTATCTCATGATGCCACTAACATATAAAGCTGAAACGGTTAGTAAAATAGGGCGTTACGATAGCGAAATAATTTCAACTTCCTAAACCTATGCTACTTCTACTTATAAACTCTGGCTATACGTATGTTACTTATCTTCATAATCAAGGTTTTAATTATTAAACTTAGGCAATAATTTCTGTAGCGTAATTTTATGTTTGAAGTTACTAACGAATTAATTCTCCATAGATGTATGATGATACCGTACTCAGCAGATTTCACAATATATGTGTTACTTTTTTATATTATGTTTTCGCTAAACAAGTCAAAAACAATTTTTATTAAATGAAACTCCATTAAGTTTTATACCTACGTTCCTGAATAAAATAACGTTTTAATTTTTTTTTACATCAATTGTTCAATTTATAACTCACTTTATATGCACCACCCAATCTTTTAACTTGCCTTTAATTTCAATTACTTTTAAAATCAAACTTATCTACCTTCTGCTGTTTTGTTATATTTATAAATATACATCTAATATATGTATTAATATGTTATTTCATAATAAATATTATTGTAGGCCATTCAGGTGTAAACAATTACAACTAACGCCACGACAAGCTGTAGTTTTATAATCCTTTCAAGTAATATCTTCTCTTTAATAGCGCCATTTGTTTTGTCTTTTGCAAGCGACCATGACAATTTATATATATTAAAATGTAATTTTTAATTCCTTTTTAATTCACGATTACGAAACATAGTTCATTTTATTTTTAATGAATGTTTTTAATGGTAATTTCTTTAGTGAAAATGGACCATCATGCTGATATGAGAAATAACTCGTATACACGTACATAGAAGCGAACACTAAGGAAGCGACATCTATTGGCCGCACTATCAAATAACTCGCAGATATATATGATTTAAATAACACTAAATAAATTACGCTACCTATGTGTGAATTCGTATTGTTTATAGTGGGGGTAGGTACTACTATCACATGCTCTTTCATTTAATTTACAACTTTTATAGTTATATTTATGAATTATAGACTGATGTATCATCACTAGCGACTACAGGTCTCGGGCATACTTCAGAAGAAAGAAGTCTTAAGATTTAAAAATGAGAGAGATTTAAAAAAGAGAGAGAAATAAGATAGGACAATAGAGGACAGAAATAATAAAGAGAGAATAGCGCTAAGACAAGGAAAGACGAAAAGCTTTCCCAGACCACTTTTGTAAAAGTAAATCATTGATTCGTTTCTTATTTCAGAAACAAGTTTATTTTAAATTTATTGGCAGTGCACGTGGTAAAGTTGTACCCTAAGAGAGTTACGAATCTAGACCCTAGATTTGATATATTTTCAGTTTCAAGATAGTAAGTAAAGCATAATGCGTTAATATGTTGTTAGATATTTATTTTAAAACATTAGGTCAATTAAATAGAATAGAAGAGGTTAACCCCATTGCAGGCGTCTTCAAAAATGGTTGCATTGATATCTCAAGAAAATAATCCAATATTTTGCAAATATTTTTAGATGTTAAAAATTTAGGATTTTAATAATCTCATGCTATGTCTTATATATAGATAATAATTGTTGATTGTATATTACGTTGCTGTATAGTGTGAAATTTTAACATTATATACAAATAAATTTAAATTAGCCAGTCTACACAAACATGATTCCAAATACATCAGTTTCAAAGTTGATGAAAAAAATCCCATTATCAATATTTAAGTCTGCAGAGAATAAATATAAAATATACGTAATGGCGAGTTTACAAATTCAGAAAAGATTGAAAAACATTAATTTCGTATTTTTAGTCTATTATTTTTTTCCTTTTTAAGCGTTGCCCGAAAGAAAAAACAGCAAAATAAAAAATTCATCTTCTGCCTTTGAAGTTGATCACCGTGTAAAATAATGAATAATAATGAAAATGTGTAACGGAAGTAGTCCACCGGAAAATGTTGACCATTTGTGAGTAAAAATATCAAACGGCGTGGGGCGTAGCGGCGTGCATACATTTCAGTGAGCAAATTTAGGACTCCGCTCACACCTGCGTGAATAAACGCAATGCGGAAGCGGGAGCTGGAACGAAGTGACGCAAAAGTATGTTGAAAGTTTCGTGATAGAGTTGTTGCTAAAACTTCAGCTCTAGCCAGGCTTCATTACATAAGACGTTTTCACGCAATTATTTTGTTCGTACATACTTTTTCATAAATATCGAAATAAAATAGGTTAAAATGAAAGAAATGTGTGTGCATAGATGCGTGCGCGCGTGTACCTTTGCATGTGCGTGCGCGTGCGCCTGCGTGCATGAGCGTACGCGTGCCCGTACATGTATGCGTTTGTGGAGCTAAATAAACAAATACATTAAATATTTAAAAACTAGATAAACAAAATCCTAAAAACTGAATTTATTTCAATACAAAAATGAAATAAATTAAACGGCTCTTTTGAGTCGTACAATCGACTGTTTGAAAAAAAAAGTGAGAGTTGCATAAATCTCGTAACTTTCGTTATATCGACATGTTCGTTACTCCTAACGCGCGTGCACTTGCGCGTGCGTGCATGCGTGCGTAAACCTAAATAGACAAGTATTTAAATAATTAACAACTAAACAAAATCCTAAAAACCAATTTATTTCTGTAAAAAAATTATATTAATTAAATGGCCCTTCACTGAGTCGTACAATGGGCTGCTTAAAAAAAATTCAGAGCTGTACAAATCTCTTAATTTTCATTCTGTCAACATGTTTGTTATTCCTAATGTTTGCGGAATTTTTCAAACTTTTTTAATGAATAATTTTAAAGAAAAGGCCGGTGTGATAAGGATTTTTGAAGGTTCCTTCAAGTGTAAAAAAAATTTACGGGAAAAAACGAACTTTATAATTTCATTACATGTAGTTTTAACAAGCTTTTAATATGTACCCCCAAACGCCAGTTACCGTATAAATTATCAATATATAATATTAATCCCATAGACATCAAAATACAACTTCACAATTATTACCGACTATCGATGTCTCTTTCAACAGAAGTATTGGAAAATCATATAGATTTCACCATAGACATTGTTTACAGATTACTTTATGTCTCCAGTTATATATATATATTATATATAAAATTTTAAATGTTTATTTTTAAAAATATTAGCATAATGGTAAATATACCTTTCTTGTGTAAGTGACGAAGTGAAAAGAAATCATGCAGGTTATTTTAATAAGAAATTTAAAAAAAAATATGTTTACACAATTTTAATGAGAAACATAACGCAACGTTCCTTTTTATGATTCTCAATTTACGAAATGACTCGGGGATAACTTTTGTACTTTCATTCAAAAATATATACACACTATTCTATTTTTTATGTTTATAAATTTTTTAAAATATATAATAAACCAATTGTAACTCCATCACTCACAATTTGTTTCGAGTAACTTAATGTAGCAGATATACATCATTATATTTTACTTCATACCCCATACTTTATGTTTTTTGTAAACAAAAACAATGATAGGTATCCAGAGAATAATTTAGTCAGTATGAAACTATTGTGCTTAGGTTGATATTGCAAAAGGTTCTCTGTCTAAAGGGGAATGAATGCTCTTAGGAAAAAATAGTATTTATACTTTTGATATAGCTTAACACAAAATATTAAATCAATTGCAATACATCTTTGGCTAAAGGTAAATGAGATATCGATAGTCGCTAACCATTGCCAACCCTCTCTCATTTTTAAACCTACGTAATGATACGTCGTGCAGACCAGGCATTTTATTGTTTTAGTAAATTAGTTGATCGTGATGGTTGTTCCCAGCTTTTACGAGAATGAAAATGCCACTTTTATATAGAGAAAACTTGTGTCTTGTTATATTCTCTATATATGTGCAATATAGGTAATAATCCATGAAAATTGCAGACCCGACATGTTTCATAAAAAAAGCAATGTAAAATTCGTGGAAACCGAAAAGACATTAGTTTTTCCAACAGGATAAAAATCAATATGAGTCTAGGATTTATTTTTAATTATTTTAGACAATAGCTGCACATTTAAACAGCGATTTATATTGTTACTTTTCTATAATGCATTCTAAAAAGATGTCACGTACTTTTATTTGCTATAAATAATCCTCGTTATATCACAAATATAATATACTCAGTTTTATTAAGACAACTTCTAAGTATTCATTCGGTTCCAGTATGTGTGAGGAAATAAAATGTCAGCCTAATAACTCATAAAATTAGGTTTTTTCAGCCAATCTTCATGTCTGCGAAATTAATATTACATTGACTTTTGCCATTCTCTTTTATAATGTTTTTACTGTTGATACAAATCCTATTATTTTAACATCAAGTTCAATGAGATGAACTAATAAACAATTTAGTTGCCACAAATTAAACGACAGGACATATTAAATAACAAAAAATTGAACAATAGGACAAATCAAGTGCACATAGACAATAATTCAATGATAGTTATCAAGTGGAATTATTAACGAACGAAATATTTTTGGTTTGCTTTTAATTTTGTTATATATTCCATTCTTGTTCCATTTTTATTTATCTAGGAGATAGTATTTTATTACTGAGCAGATTAGTTAAAAATAAATGTTTAAAATAAAGGTGCATATTTATCATCAAAAATACTTACTGACATTAGCGGTAACTTATAAATATTTTCAAAAGCCTAAAAATGTCAGACACCCGGATCAACTTTAGACAGATGACGTAATGTTATTAAAAATGTGCTTTTCTAAATAATGTGTTGATACGAGTATATTCTGAATTCAACATATACCTTTCAAACTTATCAGGCAGAGTAAATGATAATTTGGAAATATGATGTGACTTGCAATCCGTAAAAAAATTAAAGGGACAAGTGCATTTTAGCAAAAGTGTTTTTACTCTTGTCATTTATTTAATTGAAGAAATACTTGCTAAACTTTTTTTTTAAATAGTTATAAATTAATTGAAAAAATACTCGCCGTAATTTTGGGAAAAGTGGTATAATAAACGCTTTAATTCAAGCCAAAATTTGTCATTTGATTAAAGTCATGGCGTATAGTGCGATTAAAAGATAAACACGCTCCTCATCACGGAGCCTCACCATTGTCGCTGGTTTACAATTACTCGGTCGTTGGCCGCTCTATGATTACAATATTCAACCACCCGCATTGTAGACGGTTTACGGCAGGTTCAACCGGATATGCACTGATAAGGGAAGAGAAGGCATCGACCCTGGAGAGCAAAAGATGGTGAATTGTGTAATTTATGAACGTGTGTTGTCATTTTATTATAAAAACAACCTAGAATGGATAAACCTCGTTATGTTAGAGATTCGCTACATAAAAATCGAGAGAGGAAGCTTCAACCAAACTTGACATAATTTCTTTTTCTCTTATTTTTTTTTTTTGAAGGGCAGGGAGTTCTGTAATACTGAAGTACGCCAAAAGGTAAAACTGACCATTATAAGATAATATACATGTCTGAAAAGAAAAAGGTTTGTGTCATTTCTGACACAAACCTTTTTCTCAGAAATCGGTTTTCATAGGAACTTTAAACTTATTTATCTACTTTAATGTATCTAATTGATACATATGGCGGACTTATTGCTACGAAAGCAATCTCTTACAGCCAACCACAACACCAGTCCAGCCCCGTTCGATGAACGGCCGGGAATGGAACCCGGGTCGCCGCGGCGCGCCGCATCGTTAAAGGCCGTATGCCTTGTGATCAACCCAACACGCCACGGCGACGACGTACTTGACCTAGTAATGAAACATATTAACCCTCATATACATCAAAATCTAATACTCAAATTGGGAGATATGGCAAATTAAGTATACAATTTTTTTTTAATATACAGTATGGGGTATTGTTTGAAAGAGCCAGTAATAAGAGTTTCAAAACAATTTTTTCTCCTAATTTTAGGTTGTGTACGTGTGTCTACAATTTTTTTAAATTTGTACCATGTCTTTAAGCTTGAAAAATATGTAACGGGCAATATACAATAATAAATGTGACATTGTTAACATAAATAAGCGATACGATATTTAGTTTCAATAAGGCATAAAATTGATATGGACCACACATAAAAAATAAATAGAGCTGCAATTACAGACCACAATTTTTATTTTTTATGTAAATTAAAATAATTTTGCTGTCTTCACATTAACTTAAAAATATTTTAAATAGACTATGGTCACCTAAGTTGTCGAAAAATTATTGTCTAACATGAATTATAGAGTCTAATTTTTAATATATACGGTATATTAGAAATGAGCGAAATTATGGTTGATAATTAAATTATTAAAGTATATATAATATACTCGAAAATAAATTTTACATGACAAATAACCAGTATTTCCCTTAGTCTACATCAGACGGTATTTTCATGGGACCACCTGGCGAAGTACTGATCACGCTCGATGGCAGAAAAACATTGATACGCACTATATCAACGTTTAATTGTAATTCAACGTATCTTCTGTAATCACGAAACCTTCATCGAAAAAAAATTCATACTTATAATGAAGAAAAGAACTCTGGAAGAACTTTTGGTTTTTTGGGGTCTCTTCTCTAGCCGAGTATAAAAAAAATCTCATCAACAAACTGGCTCCGAACTTTAATGGTCAAGCTTAAATCTACTAATAATATTGTCGTACCACACTTTTGAGAGTACCACAGATCTCTGAGTTCTCTTTAATCTAGCCTAATGTAAACCAGGTGAATTTCAAATATTAACCCTTACCCTTTACAACCGCACTTAAAAGCTAACAGACTATTTATCTCCAGTAAATACGATGTAAAGTTCAGAAATAAAGAGTCAAGGAGTTTGTTATTAAATAGTAAATTACTTGCCCCTAATTCGTTTAACGCGAGGCGTGTAAGGGATACTTTGGAAGTTACAAAGAGATTCATACATAGTTGATACATCGCGAGTAATTGAAACTCGGTCGCGTGTTAAGAATATTTAAAGTTGATACAGAATTTTGAAGTATGTTTTCGTTCCATTCTCCAAATAGGAATAATATAAGGGTTTTAAATTATATATAGAAATTAAATTTGGATTTTGATCACGTGCGCGTATACATACACACATGTACACACACACACACACACACATACACATCAGTATATAGTATGAAATATAACACATACATATCAGTACATAGTCTCTGTCTGTCTGGATGTCTGAGCGCGACAATTTCAAAAACTACTGTATGGATTTTCACGCGGCTTTCACCAGTGGATAGTGGATTGGTGAAGAAGTTTTAGTTGTACAATATATGAAGATTTTTCTATAATTTGATCGAACTAATATAAAAATTGTCGAGTAAGTCGGAAAAAATCATAATATTTGACAGATTGACGAGTACGGGTAGCGTAAATCGTTATTTTTTGTATGATAGTGATGGCAGTAATTTTTTTTGGCGGCTTGCATTTAGAATGACAATAAATAAAGCAGGGGCGGAATTCAAACATTGCTGGAATTGATCTCGATGTTCAATGGTTTACACCGCAAGTTGTATGTTGCCCTGTCTCGTGCGATATCAAAAGACAATGTTTGTTTTTGCACCTAACCCGGCGGAAATAATAAATGTTGTAAATTAATAAATATCTAAGCTTCGTCTATAAAGAGGTTTCTTCTGATTGTTAATTTTCTTGAAATAGTTATTATAAAATTTGTATTATAATACACTTCACTAGTATTTGTAGTTAATATTTAGTAATCATTACGTTGTTATATGAATAAAAACAGACAGAAAAACACCACGTAAATCGTGTTTGGATCGAACCTGCAAGCTCTGCGCTATGTTCCGATAGATACACTTATTGTTTTTTACACCAGACTAATGATCCGGACATAAATTCTTAATGCGAACCCAAATATTTGATATGGATTTTGTATATGTACCTAATTTCCTAAGATGACGAAAATCACAATTTTAGACAAACTTCACCAAGAAACAAATTGTTGAGTCATACATAACATCATTTAAAGGACGAAAAATGGAACAAAAAAAAGAAAGACGTTACTATTTTAACGCGGTTCTACTTTCCGCGTTTATAAAATTGGTATTTCATTAAATTGAAAGTACAAAATGAAACAAGGAAAAACGTTTGTTCTATAGTAAATATCATTATAAAAAAAATCCACTCAAATTCTTTAATGGCATTCAAATATGTTATATTGAAATAGAAATTTCAGGTTTGCAACCGCTTGTTTCAAACCAATAAGGTAAACGCAATCCAAATTTTATTGACTGCAAAGATAAGAAATAGAAAACTTAAAATACACAAAACTTATTATAATTTCTTCGAGATATCCATTCAGAAACGCGGATAAATGATGAAATATTTTACTGAAAAGAAAGAAATATCATATCTAAAATGTTATTGGAGTGATACTTATACCCTAAAGTTTTTTTAATCTTTGTGACACATTTTAATAATTTTAATGCTACTTAATCTACAAACTACATGTAAATTACCCAACTTTAATTCAAATAATAATTAAGACTCGCTGGCATAAGCATATTATACAAACAAATTTGAAATATTTTTATGAAATTTATTTTATTTAATGAAATTTCCTTGTTACCTTAACCCTTCCTCTCTGACCTCGTCCCGGCATTCCCGGTCTGTGTTAACGCACGCCTGCAAACGCACAATTTTCCAATTCCTGTGTGCAGTTTCCCCAACCTCTTGTGTATTTACGTTAAATGTTAAATTGTATTTACCTTTATTTAGGTGAAGAGTTCATGCATAATCGGGTTAACGTTGCAGAAGAGGTTACGTTGTGAAGCCTTCCTTTAGGTCGACCTGTCTACCTGATGAAGTTATTGCTTTACATTAGGAGGCACGGTGGGTCATTAAGATGGAACATATAAGGCAGTTACAGAAGCTTATATCGCTTTACTGTTATTAGGAGACAGTAAGTGATGAGATAGTTTTCCTTTATGAAATTATGGGTTGTTAGCACACCCTGCGTAGTTCGTGAACTATCATCAAAACTGGTAAAAATAATTGAGCTAACACTTAAATTTGCAATAAAATTCTAAACCGGTAATGCCAATTTACTGGTAGTTGGTAGTTGGTAATTAACCAAAAATTTTAAATGTTTTTTTTTTTCAGAAAGTGCTGAAACCAAAATGGACAGTTCTCGATTAAATTTTACTTATCTACATACATACTATCTAGTTATTTTTCGTGAATTAAAATTGACTTGGAATTAAAATGTTTGTTCTTTGATTTCTTTTTCTAAACTGAAACAATAATTAAAGAATTTTACTGACAAAATACAATTTGCAATTCATTTTAGATTACACATACACAACGGCAAAACTTTGCAAGCTTTTCGCCTTAATAAAATGGCCTGAATTTAGTTCATAGAAACAACGCCTAAGAAATTTATCGCAGAAAAACTAGTTATATCGTATTGTTAGCGTGCAGTCTTTTCAGTTTAGGGTTGTTTGGACTCCATTAATGTAAAATAATTCATTTCAGTCAAAAAACTCAATACCAGATATACTAATGAATGTTTCCACGTTCTAACGTTTTCTACCACATGAAAAACGTATAGCTTCGTATTTCGAAAAACACAGCGATTTTCAGTCTTAAACTTTTTTCTGCTTTCTACTAACTCGATGTTCTTTTAGTCATGATTCGAGTGATTTTATCAATAAACTACTGCAAATGTAATGTAGGTTATTCTGATTTTAGAATTAACAGATGAGGGGGAAAAATATTCAATGTCGTTTCTAGTAAGGTTTAATATAATATTTTGATTAGGGATCCTAAAAACATATGAACGTGGGAAACGTTTGTATGTGGGTTTAATAACAGTTCAACAACAACGTATATAAATTATAAAAAAAAATGCCGTCTCTGATTTATAGTTTGAATTTGATTTTAAATATCAACAAATACCAAAGATTTTCAAAATATTTATATTAATTTATAGATAGAGGGCGTTAAGGTAGCGGCATTAATCAATTAAATACTCAATTTTTACTAATCAGCGTTTCGGTCATCAATACAAATGTTTTACTTTAAGAACGTTGGAACATAATTAAACTATATAAAAGCTAACAAATCAGTTAAAGGAAATAAAGAAATGCGTAAAAGCTTAAAAATAGACGTTAGGCGAAAATCGCGACATTAAGTTAATTACGATAAGACCATGCAAAGTCCCCGCACCACTTTGGTACACACACCGGCAACAATTATGAGATCTACTTTCGTTATGCCGCATCGCAACATGACGATTTTCATTTACTCAAATCTTGATACAAGTACACGTCGTCATCGTTATCTAAAATTGTTTTCTTAATCGTTGCAACCTAGTTGCAAGAGTGTCTTCATCAGATTAATTCATATATAAGCTGTTACCTCTTACTTTGCTTGTTTGAATTATTAATATCCAGAAAAAAGTATTTCGATATCTGTTACCTTATAAAATTTGTTGGTTAGTTAGTTTCTAAAAATTGGTACAAACGCCATCCAGTGTTCGATTTGGGTTCTGAAGGTATAGTAATAATCCATGATTCAATTTGATATATTAAGAAATTGTGAAATTATTGAAGTAGGAAACTTAGACTTTTACTCAATAATAAAAATTATCTACTACATACATTAAAAAAAATGCACAACGCGGATATTAACTATTGCCTGCGTGACGACTCCAGAGCACAAAACTTGCATCTAAGTAAAAGCAAAAGTTAGTTATACTATAATCATACAGTAACGCTAATATTATTATCCCTCTTTCACTCTAGTCGTTTTCCCATTCGAGACGATCATTACTTCTCATTGCAATACTGACCAAGTTATTCCTTCGATCAAGGTCATCGGTTTGCTGCAGTCTCCCTCTCATTGAGTTCGAAGCCCTCGACATTCCCAATAAGTATCACTCAATGACTTATTATTCCCCTCAACAGTGTCAGAGTTTCTGTTGAAATACTAGGGCATCCAAGGTTAGCAAATTATAAATAGTCTGGATTTGCATTTAACGCGCAAATTCTTCAGAATTGAGATATCATTGCGATATCCTATCCAAAGAAACGTATAATATTCAGCATCATTGCCCAAACACATCAATTTTGTACCTATCCGTAACTTCCAGGATCCGAGGTCGGAGTTGTAAAAAATATTGGAAAGATAAGAGTGTTTTTATGTTATTTAGCTACTAAAATTCTATAATTCTCTTATAGTAGGTTTTCTGTATTTTTGACTCAGTATTTTCAAATTAAAAATTTCCCAATTTTTCCAAATGTTCTCAATGACGAGACAAGAAAAGTTCATGTCTCATGGCATGTAAATAAAAACATAACACGAATGCACGTGATGAATATGATATTCTTCTATTACATCTTCTTTTTCACCGCCGATTTAAATCGGCCGATTCGTGTTCGGATTTCGGATCGGATTTATTAAAAGAATATTATAAAACCATATCGATTTTGTAATATTTTTCAGAGCATTATATATTTAATATGTAAAGAGCTGGCTATCTGTAGTCGAAATGTTACTTTTTCCGGAAGAGTTTAAAATAAAATTATTTTTGTTTTTCTTTGCTATGTTTAACACAAGAGTTTAGAATAGGGAATTTTTGTGTTTTATTTTAATCCGAAGAAGACAAAAGGTTTTATTCCGGGATACGAACTAAATAATTCAATACTTTTACTGAGTTCAGATTTCAGTACTTTACCGCTCCGCCAATGACTCCGCTTTTAGAAATACGATAAAATAAAGATTTATTATTTTTATTTATTTTTGTTTTATTTTTTGTGGTACCTAAGTAAAAAAATTATAATGTTTATTACTTTTTTGAGATATTTACTATTTACGTACTATCCAAATTCTAAATTTCAAGTTTTTAACATAAATAAGAACGCCCAAATAACATGATTGTTTAATCGCACTGCACACACGTCTCCACAAACGTTACGGATGTTAAAAAATATAATGGACCTTAAATATATTTTCATAATACACCACTTCTTTCTTGAATTTTAATTGAATTTTCATGTTAAATTTAATTTTTTAGGTAAACGTTAAAACTTAAGTTATTGTATTAGTAAGCAGAAATTATTTTGTTCCGAACTTAAATAATTTTAAATTAATTAATATAATTAAAAACGACGCCCGCCCAAAACTATCAAGTGCCTTATTAATTTTACGCTTTAAGGAATCGATTTAATTATATTTTGCTTGTATAACAATCTGTATATTGAGGTTTTCCCTCTCAAATTTTAGAATTACGATAAATTTAATTTGAATATGTAAACTTTCATTTTCTTCAGTTATTTTGTTATTGAAATATTAATTAGATAAAAAATAATTAAAGGGAAAAACGTTTTGGAAAATGTACGTATCAAAAGGTAGAACAACCTTAAAAACGTAAAAAAAATTAATCTATATCTATAAAAACACCCGGGACTATTAAATAAATGTACCGTAATAAACAGGTAAATAGTAAGTATATAAGTCACACTGAGAGGATTTCGTACATAGTTAGGTACCTACAAACAAAAGTTTAAAAAATTTAGATCATTTTATTAATTTTTTTATAAACATTCATATCATTTTTACTACGTAAATACAAATGTATTGCTTTTACTTTTACTTTCACAGGCTTTGGAAAAATTACTTGGTTCCTTATTTCGCTTTTATTTAGTAATGCCAGTTAAATAAGACAATTTCAATAATTTCGCCAACTTCTCATAATATGAGTAATTTATAAATAAAGCAATATATCGTAACACTTGTTCGGGGAAATTGTTTATAATGGTCTTTAAAACAGATATTAAGCGTTCGTATGGCGTGGGGTCCTTGGATGGAGGTGCAGTATATCTTTCATCAGTGCCATATGGATCCCATTAAATAATAATAATACATATTAAATCGTAATTCTAAAACTTCATGAATACTTATGGCCTAATTTTGTCACTGTTATTAATAAAAATTGCTCTCTTGGCGATGAGCCCTTCTCTCGTACACTTATGAATAAATAATGTAACGTGTAAATTGGTGCTGAATGGGAATCCTGAGATTTCCGCATCACAAATTCGATACTTGTTTCAATCTGGAAACGACGGATGTTTTGTTATTATAATCGTGAAAAAAAAGCATTTACGTCTGGATATCAACTGTTTACTGAACTTTTTTTGAGACCCAATATGTATTGGGCATAAACTCTCTCTCAGCTTGGATTTCTCCTTTTCCATGTCTAAATTAATCAAAATGAAATCGAAATCTATTTGAGTGAAAGTTAATTTAGTGAACCTTATTATTACATGATGACCTAATTGGATTGAAAAAGCTAAATCCCTGAAGAGCGAAAGGTTAAGCCAATTTCCTTAAGCATAATACTATAATAGCACCTAACATATTTATGATAAGATGCAACACGTTGACCCTATTCCTAAAAATAGACTAACAATAAAAAAAACCATGCTGCGATATAGATTATACGTAATGCCATTTATTAGAACCATTGGAACCAAGTTTTAGTAATGAAATTTTTCCAAATTTTTCTGAGTTAAAATCCGGTCAAACTTAATGTTTTATTCCAACTTTAATATGATTATTTTGATGGTAAATATCTAATTATAGCTTTAAAAGAATCAAATTTATTCAAAATCTGTTTAGTATTTTTGTGTGATACTGAAACAAACTGAAAAAGAAACAGGCAACAACCGAAAAGAAATAATTTTGAACATGGAGTCCTTCAGATTGATTCGTATCTTGGAGGTAAAAATCTATATCATCACGTTCAAAACATTTTTGAGAAATATTTTGTTATGTAGATACTCCCTCGTCACAACATTACGATCGTGTAAATTTATAATTTCAATATCTTATAATTATATACAAATTTAGTAACCAAGTTTTTGTAAAATTTTCGAAAATTATTTTACGAAATCGAAAAACTGCTCATCAAGTTTGTAACCCCTGATGACAAACCTGGGGTCCCTTATTATTGGCATATTCAAAAGTTTGCTGCAATGTCATTTACGGGTCTGTATGACGGAATTTCTTGTCTCTTTAACTTTAAATTATTTTGCATCATAATATTAGCTTTAGGATTACCATTTTGTATAAATGGTGCAAAATGTACATAGGATCGAATAAATAATCAGTCTGTTCATAAAATAAAAGCTATACGATCACGACGATCGTACTTACAAATAAACGAACAGTCTACCGATAGTGATACAATTTCCAGTTGATCAATTATTTATTTATTTGGATATTTAAGTATTATTAGGTAATGTCTTCCATATCTTGTATTAATTCTCTCCTTAAAATATTTTTTCCACGCCATTTGGACTCTTGGTACAGACGTCTCAATATAACGATTTTACATCTCGATAGAAATCTACCACGCACGACAAATTTATCGCCTTGTATTCTAGTGGAAAAAATTTTACTCTAATATATGAAACATTGAGAAGTAATTCCACATACTTTGACGGTGTGATGTTAAGCAAGTTCCATCTGTTGGTCAAATTAAGGAAATACCTATATTCGTTCTGTGATAATGATCGCGATAAACGTTGAAATTCAAAGTGCCGACCGTATATGCCGCTGTTCGCTATTTAACAATTCAAAGAAATATTTACTAGCTAACATTACAAAAATTTATGTTTTTGATCATGTGAGGCTTATTTATTTATTATAAACAGCGTCATATCTAAGTACGAAAAAAATTGTGAATAAAGTTTTCATTACATATTATTAAACGTAAACAGTATTTTAAACAATGTTAAAAAATGTTGTATTTTTAAACGCATAAATATTTATGAATAAACCGTTCAAAATTCATTAGTTTTATTACACGAACTCACATTCTATATAAAAGTGTAAAAGATGTTTCTTAATATCACAAATGCGGAAACCAAAAAACGCGTTGAAAACTGTGGATGTCTTGTTCCTTTTAACATACTCCTCAAATCAATGGATCTTCTAAAACGTCAGGTGTACCTATACTAACAATAAGGAAAACTATTTATCATCTCTTTCTTGCCGGATGGAAGTGGGAACGGCATAACACAGCATACCCCACCGCTAAATGAAGCACCTACCATCTACAAATTTGCAACTCATTTCCAATATAGAAGTCGATCGTGAACTTTGGCGTAAATAATTTGAAAGCACATAAGGGGAGAGTTAAACATATTTCCACAATACTACAATTAACTCCCAAAGTATCATATCCATAAGGAACATATCCAAGATCTTTGCTTGAAAGCAACTTATCGAAAATTCCGAAGTTTCGCTCCGCAAAGTGAAAGCAAACTTTTAACTTCAATATATTGCAAAATTTTTGGACAGAGTTGAAACTCGACGGCACGTTCAGGAACCTGGGAAAGTTTGTTTTAAACATTTTTATTTTGCTTAAAATATATTTGAAAAAGATGTCGTGTTAGGTTTTCATTTACTTTATTTATGTTAGAAAGAGTCTACTTATTAATGACGTCGATTTAAATTAATTATTATTAAAATGAAATAAACGTAAAGTACTATGCAACGGAATATTACGTGATAACTAGAAACAAGTTTTATTAAAACACGATCGAGGAACAAAATCATATTTTATTTTGCCTAATTCATTCTTTATGTAACATGTACTTACGTATTACGTAAATAATAAATTAAACAAAACAAATTTTGAAAAATTCGCACTATTTGCAACATAAAACAAAGAGTCCCAATCAAGAACGTAACGGGAAAAAGCAGGATAAATTATTTTAGGCTTCTGAAAAACAAACATATTTTTTATTGATTAAAATAAATTAATGCACAATTTTAAATTTAACATGTAAATAAAATGATTGTATTTTCTTCTGCGAGTATTTCTTCTTGGGAAATCGAAAGAAAAAAATTATGTGAAACAACAAATCTACAAATATATAACTCGTCAGAAAAGTCATCCTTTCAAATTTCCCCTACTTTCTCAATACAAGTTAAAAGAAAATTCTTTTAACTGTTTTCTCAATTCGGTCTATTAGTTTGTACAAATAAATTAAATCCAAACTCTTTATACTAAAGACTCTTCGAGCAAAATCCGCGCATGTGACTATCGGATCACAACCAAATTACATCACATATGTCTCTTTAAATAGTTAACATGGTTAAACAACTTTTAAATTAAAAATGTTCAAAATTAATTAGTTGTTTTTTAAATTTTCTTCACATTTTTCAAATGTATGATAAAAGGATTGGGGCGGGGGCGGAAAGAGTAAATAACATGTTACTACGAAATTTTATATTTTACAAACGGATCTTAATAATTACTAATAATAAATAAAACCCCCATTTTCTTTCTAAAATGCCTTTACATTATTAAAAACATTTGACTTTAATTTTGCAGAAATCCATTATCACTAAATTTTTATTCAAAACTAAATGAAACTACGTGCTGTATTATTATATTTACTTTTTCAAATTATTTTGTTGGATCTAATTGATACAAATGATGACAGCAAACGGAGAAAATGAAGAAACTCGATTGTACAGCCGCCGGATATAAGATTTAACATTTTTCCTACTTCATTTTTCATTTTAGTGCTTATACACAGCTCAGTATAAAAGGACGCGACAAAAAATGGAAATGAGTTATTGAGCACATTAGCTGAGTTTCATTTGGCGAGCGAAACGCGAAGTAATGATTCGCGAAAGGCGAGTTTTAAACATAAATGCATATTTCTTAATAAAAATACTATTAAGTGCTTTTGCTAGTAAATAACATTAAAAAATAGTTTGTGCGGATAAGGTTTTTAGGAAAACAGTGATTATGTATTGTGATTCATTTTAATATTGACTAAGTGACGTTATGTACCGGAATGTACTTAGGCATTTTTTCAATCCGTCAATCCATTAGCCAGATTAAGCTTATTTAAAAAGTGGGTAGTTTTCTTTTTAACTGATACATCCCAGAAATATTATAGACCACCAGCGTGGCGAGTACTTCTTGAGCATTGTCATAATAATATAAACAAGATTCTATAGAGGCGCGTAAAAGGTGTAGCCTTCTATTTAAATATATTAACGAATTTTTGAAATCACATGTATAATAATTTCATTTAAAATTAACATATAAAGATTTAAGGTCTCCATTCATAAAGGTTAAAAAAACAGTTGAATTTAATGATTATACAAATGTAATTATTGAACCATTTTACTAAAACACATATATCGCTCAAACTAGTGTTGTTATCTATATTATCTTGATGAACGAAATTAATTTTCGATCAACAAGTTATTATAATGATCAATCACTCAACCAAATATTCTAAATACAAAATGTATAAACGTACAATTGAAACACAAAATCACCATAACGATTATAATATTACGACAATTATCTTTCTATTAGATGCGCATGATTGTATATGGTCTTACCTACATCTGGGATATTCGCCGAAATATGAATATACTAAAATCTCTCGAATCTATTGACATGTTTTTAAAAGAATTTGTGTTTAGTCACTTTTTAAATAAGCTTAATCTGGCTAATGGATTGACGGATTGAAAAAATGCCTCAGTACATTCCGGTACATAACGTCACTTAGTCGATATTAAAATGAATCATTATACATAATCACTGCTTTCCTAAAAACCTTATCGGCACAAACTTTTTTTTTAATGTTATTTACTACCAAAAGCACTTAACAGTATTTTTATTAAGAAATATGCATTTATGTTCAAAACTCGCGTTTCGCGAGTCATTACTTCGCGTTTCGCTCACCAAATGAAACTCTGCTAATGTGCTCAATAATTCATTTCCATTTTTGCCACGCCCTTTTATACGGAGCTCTGTATAAGCATCAAAATGAAAAATGAAGTAGGAAAAATGTTAAATCTTACATCCGGCGGCAGTATAATCGAATTTCTTCATTTTCTCCGTTTGCTGTCATCATTTGTATCAATTAGTTTGGACAACATAATTTGGATAAAGTAAATATACTGCTACAACATGTAGTTTCATTTAGTTTTGAATAAAAATTGAGTGGTAACGAATTTCTACAAAATTATTGCCAAATATTTTCAATAATATAAAAGATATTTTAGAATGGATTTGAGGTTTTGCATATTATTTGTGATTATTAAGATCCATTTGTGAAATATTAAATTTCGTAGTAACGTGCTATTTATTCTTTCCACACCCACTCCCATCCTTCTATCACATATTTGAAAAATTTGAAGAAAATTTAAAAACCAACTAATTAATTTTGAACGTTTTCAATTTAAAAGTGGTTTAACCATGGCAACTATTTAAACAGACACAGATAACTATGTGAATGGAATTTGTTTGTGATCCGACATTCACTTGCCCGGATTTTGCTCGAAAAGTCTTTGGTATGAAAGGTTTAAATTTGATATAGTACAAATTAATAGACCAAATTGAGAAAACAGTTAAAAGAATACTTTTTTTTTACTTATATTGAGAAAGTAGGCCAAATTTTAAAGAATGACAAATATGATGAAATATTAAATTTCAAATTGTGTACTGAATTATTTCAATTAACAAAAAAATGTTTGTTTTTCACTCGCTTAAAATAATATATCCTGCTTTTTTCCGTCACGCTCTTCATTAGGACTCTTAGTTTTATGTTAAAGGTTGTGTAATTTAAATCATTTTTTCCGTAATACGTACCGTTGTTCCTTGATCACGTTTTAATAAAACTTGTGTCCTGTTATCACGTAATACTAAATATTCCATTGCCCAGTACTTTACGTTTATTTCGTTTTAATCACAATTAATTTAAATCGACGTCATTAATAAGTAGACTTTTTCTAACATTAATAAGGTAAAAGAAAAACAAACACGAAGTCTTCGTTGAAGATATTTTAAGCTTGTATATTCAAAAGAAACTTTTATAAGTTCCCGAACGTGCCCTCAAGCTTGAACTCTGTCCGAAAGTTTTGCAATATATTGAAGCTTTTACTTTGCGGAGCGAAACTTCGGAATTTTTAAGAAAAGGTCTTGAATATGTTCCTTATGACGTTACTTTGGAAGTCAATTGTAGAATCGAGCAAATATGTTTAACTCTCCACTTATTTTACTTCCAAATTATTTACGCCAAAGTTCATCATCGAATTCTATATTGGAAATGAGTTGCAAATTTGTAGATGGTAGGTGCTTCATTTAGCGATAGGGTATGTTGTGTTATGCGGTTCCCACTTCCGTTCGGTAAGAAAAAGATGATAAATATCCTTATTGTAAGTATAGACACCTGACGATTTATAAGATAAATTGATTATGGGAATATGTTAAAAGGAATATGACATCCACAATTTTCAATGCGTTTTTGGTTTCGATGTTTGTAGTATTAAGAAACATCTTTTACACTTGTGTATAGAGTGTGTTTTTATGATATGTAACTTATTAATTTATCATTACTTATATTCAAACACAAATTCAACTGTTCGCTATATACTTAAATATGGCAGACATCAATATCTAAAAAAATATTCTTTAATCAATACGTATTTAATGTAGTTTTTAAAGTTTCATAGGCAAGCATAGAGTCCTGATAATTTCATCCGTCCGTTTGTCACACCCACGTAGTTTCTGAAGTTTCATACCTACTTGCATGAAATTTATGTATGTAATGAAATACGTGCTTGAAATAAAGATCTATGTTATTTAAAAAAATATGATTCGTATTCGGTATTATTGAACCTACTCAAATTTATTAAATTTTTAAAACTAAATTTTTCTTTTCTTTCAATATTCAGAATAATGGGATGAACAACTGTCATGGATATTGTAAAGAAAAATACAACCTAAATAAACCCAAATACACACCGAAACCTCGCGTTGCGAGTACTACTCCTATTTAATAGGTTTATGATTTATAATTATTTAAAAATGAAATAAACTTGAAATTTTGTACACTTAAAGATTATTTTCTTATAATCACGTAAACATAATATTCTTCATGCTATTTCTCCACTTTCTTTCTCTGAGTGAGTCTGTAATAAAAAAATTAGTGCACCTCTTCATTTCCCGCTGGTTATAATCCGCAGCTTTGCTCCCGCTTTGAACCTATGTTTATACAAATGCGAAACTTGCTCTGTTTGTCTGATGCGTAATAAATATACAATAATATAAGATATCGCTCACCAACATTACTAATTAACTTTTAGTTAGGTGTAGTTTGCCTGACAGATTAATATACATGTGTAAAGTTGAATATGACAAAACAGCGGAAGGATCTCTTCGATACCTTCAAGAGAACAGCAAAACTTTTCGAAAATCGAAGCGAGTTATGTTATTTAAAAAAATGTTTTTTTCCAATTTTTTTAGGTATTTTCTTTTTTTTAACAAAAATAAATTAAAAATTGTATATCCCATAGAGTTATAGATTGTTATAGATTTTTTTAAATGAAGTTTATGTTATATTCATCATTTTTAATTTCTAAACCCTGTTTACGAAATATTATGCCTTGAATTCGACTGCAATATAGTCTCCCATTTCCAAACAAGACTATGTAAAAATCTATATGATATTCAGTGGGGGCTTCCAAATAAAACTATTTGGAATAAAATGCAAATCAGTAATTTCAGGAGATATAGACGAGTACAAAATCCTATTTTGGTCATGTCTCGGTACGCACTTAGCTGGTTTTTAGTGTTCCATAGCCAAATGGCAAAAACAGAACCCTTATAATTTCACTCTGCCCTTCAGTCATTTCGTATGGTACTGTATAGACAAAATGTGGGTAGTAGATTTCTTATATGAACCAATATAAACAGAAATAAAATAGTGGAACTATGAAGTAAAATATTATTTATTTAAAAAAGATATAAAAATATTATTTGATAACTCTATGCATGTAACTAAGGAATGAAAAAAAATATATGCCCATAGGCATATGGCGTAAAGTTAAATAAGTTTTAATGATATTGACGTTCCAAAATAACTTTTTTTAAGCCAATAGTTAGTATAATAATAATAATAATAATGCTTAGATATGTCTTTTTAAAGTTTTAATAAGTGTATCCCCCACTCCCTCTAACTTTTCAACTAACGTGTGTAAAATTCTGAACAAATGAAGGTAGTAGAACATAAAGTAAACTTTCAAAGAAAATTAATTTGAATAATATACATTGTATAGTTTTGAGATTTGGGATATTTTCAGTACCAACTGCAGTAAAAACTTAATTTTTTACAGTGTCTTTCAGAAATAAAAAATTACAAATTTAATATTGTTTGGTGCTACGGAACCCTTCCTGCCCGAGCCGGACTCGCTTTGCTAGTGTTATTGAATTAATTTGGGCTCTGATTATGAATTACCTAATAATAGGTTATCGATATTAAATTTAAAAGAAAGTAAACAATTTCTGACATTTAAAAAATGCTTAACAATATATAGTTTTATTAGTAATATTATTTTTATATTTTACAATAATATTACTTATTTATATTGTTCAAATTAGAAATGATGTGTGTATTAGTTATTGCAGAATTGTTTTACTTTTATCACCGTACATTTCATTAAAAAAACAATTTCATTTTATGCTCGTATACCGGATTTACATTATTTATATTTTTTACTTATTGATTCAGGGTTAGGTCAATAAAATAATTATTAAGGGGGCTTTAAAGAGACTACCTCTTTCGGTGGATTTCAGTATTTTCTGTCCGGCCGTTAATGCCTCTTTGGTTCTCCTTTACGATTTTTGTGAACACTAACAATACACCAACCTTTTTTGAGCAGATTAACAATGTTAACTTATTTTTTACTAAATTAATAACTTCAGCTTATTTTTAAGCAGATTTTTAATGTCAGTCTATTTTCATATATTAACATTACCAATCTATTTTTATCAGATTAACCATGCCAACCTAAACTTTAGCAGATTAAAAATTTCGACCTATTTTTAAGCAAAACAACAGTGCTAACGTATTTCGGGCAGATTAAAAATGCCAAATTATTTGACATACTATTAATTCCCACCTATTTTTGAAAAGATTAACAATTCTAACTTATGTCTGAGCAAAATAACAGTTCCAACCTATTTTTGAGCAGTTCTACAATGCTAACTTTTTGAACATACTGAAAGTGTCAACCTATTTTTGAGCAAAATAGCAGTACCAACCTATTTCAAAACATATTAACAATTCTCACATATTTTTGATCAAACTAGCAATGTCAACCTACTTTTGGGCAGATTAACAACGCCAACTTATTTTTGAGCCAATTAATAAAGCAAATCTATTTATGAGCAGGTTTACAATAACAACCGACTTTGTGCAGATTAAGAAAGCCAGCAATAAATTGCTTTTATTTGGATATATCTTTCCTTTTTGAAGGTTTTTAATTTTCCTACATAAAGTATTTATCGACATATTGAAAAGCAGTACTTCTAAGAAGTTCTCCACAGATCTTCCTCTCAAACCTTTGTTTGGCGCAGCAATTCCAAAACGTATGTTGGTTTATACCGGATCATTCACTCGATTTATGTATCTTGCTCATTTCCATTTCAGTTTCTGTTTGTGTTTGGTTTGGCGGCGTTTCTTAAAATATTTTTTAGTTTCAGTTCAATACGTTTCACTCCACTGGTAATTTCCTTGTTGTGCTAATTATACATAGGTAAATGGCCTGGTAGGAGACTTGAATTAGCATCTTCCTTTTTTAAGTGCATAGGTAGAATGAATTTAAATACCTTCTTGTATTTCCAAAACCGAAACATACAATAATTATGCTTCTAGTCAAACGGAGTGTTCATTGTTTTGAAGATATTTGATTTTCTTGATAAATGTAATCATCGACATATTAATAAATAGTTCTGTTAGTTGTTATGGGAGTGATAGTGGTCATCAATTTTGTTTCCAATATACTCATTTCCAGACTTATGTTTAAACAGATTAAGAACAAATTGTTTTACATATATTTATGTAACATTAACAATCTTAATTTTAGATTATGGAACATTAAACTATGTCAGTACATTGTTTAAAATAATTTCCGTTAAACTTGATAAAAACATACATTTAGTTATAATTTCGAACAAATTAATTAGGATTATTAGTTGTCCACAAATGGTCTTATCTCATATATTAAAGGCATTAGTTTATTACTCGTATGTTACATAACGTATAGAACCATCAAAGAAAAAAAATTACAGAAAGCAACAAGATAATTGAGAAGTTAAAATTATATATTGGTTATTAAGGTACATCTTTATAAGAGTGTGAATTATACAGATTAAGAGCGCAAGATTGTATTTAAAAAATTAAATTTCTAAGTTTACAATGAATTAAATTTCAAGAATGAAGTATCTTTATTAATATGTAATGAACTTAGCGACAACGTTACAAAACTAGTTCATAAGTAAATTCATTCCAATATCAGTAAAATGATAACTTTCAGACTTATATGTAAAAAAAACCTGAACTCATATCGCATTAAACAATAGCGCAAAAAGTCTGTCTTCAAATTATAATACTAATCTTCGAATCGGAATACCAGAAATAAAAAAAGACAAGCTCGATACAGTCGTTCCGTTAGCCTTTACACAAAGACACAGATAACGACAATATTGTCACAAAAGTGTTATTTTTCCATTTAAAGGCCTCCAATATATTTTTTATTTAAAACTTTCCCATTACAGGTATATACCGCTAAGTTGGCATAGGTGAAAGGCATTTTTGCTTGTTTTGTATTAGCCATCGTTCTTGCTCTTCAATTTTTCTTTATTTAACTTGACCCCTTTCCGGCCTTCGCCCGAACTGGTTTTTTAGACTTATTTGTATTAGGAGCATTAACGATGAGTTTTCATCAATATTATGTTTACCTTTGATTTTTTTGACGCGACGTAAGTTTTGCATATTGAAAATTTTCTGTCTGACGGTTAGAATATGAAAAACTTGGTAGTACCTGTTATTTGTATGAGATTTTTGGGGATCCGGAATGTTACAGAAACATTTTATTCCGTAATTTTTATCGAAAAATTGTAGTGTATAAATAGAAAAATATTTCGAATAAAAGGGTAAAAATAAATTATAAATTGATCCCCAGGCGTTACTTTTTCATTCAAATCTCAACTTTTATCGCAAGCATACTTATTTATTTTATATTAAATTAAAATGTTACAGCTCTGGTTTTCATTACGAGAAACCTTTTGTTTATTAAAAACGTTTTACCTCCAATAATTTTCTGTGAAGATGAGACAGTGTAAATATATTCGTATAAAATACAATGATTCGATATTTTTGATTAAATGACTGGGAAAAATCACTGTCTTTCGCACATATTATTATCATAGCACAATGAAACCATGCTATAATTTAAACAACTTTTATTGTTCTTTTAGAATAGCATTGCATTATTCTTTCGCACATATTATTATCATAGCATAGTGAAAATATGCTATGATTTAATCAATTATTATTCTTGTTTTAGAATAGCATTGCAATATTTTTTTTTAAACTTAGTTTCAACGGATGCACAAAAATGCAAATGCATAAAATATTTCATCCTTCATGGAAAGAAAATAATAGTACTTCTTTTATAACTTCTAACTGACGTCATGAATTAAAGGTTTATGAGTACTTTTCGAGTGACAGTGTCAGGGTTCATTGTTTATATTTTTTTATATAAACAATGAACCCTGATACTATCACTCGAAATACTCGGAGTCGAAAGCCAAAAAAACACCTTTAAGGTATCAGTATAATGGGCCGGAAAATTGTGGTCTGCCCTAATTACTTCGCTTGGATTGACTTTTAATTATGAACGCATCATAACTGTGAAAGGCTGAACGAAAGGAAAACGTGTGAGAAAATTTGACTTCAAAATTTCGCCATTCTCTCTTTTAGACCCAAGTTTTGGAAAGTTCGGAAGTTTTGAAAACTTTTGCGGAAGTGTCTTCTTATGTTAGTATATAATACGATACCATAAGCATACACCTCTTGAAGTAACTCTTGCCAAAATCGAACGTAATATCTTTTACTTATAAGAGAAGGATTGAAATAAATGACCTTTACTTCATTTACAAATAAAAAAAATAATCAATTTACTAACAATTATTTTAATTATACACACACACATATATATATATATATATATATATATATATATATATATATAATTTATATATATATATATATATATATATATATATATAATTTATATATATATATATATATATATATATATACATAAATACATTCATACACACATACAGGCATACATATAAACATTAATCACATTTCCTCTTTTGTCTTCATATATTTGACAGTGCTTAAATATGAGGTAATGTTGAAGACTAAAAAAGACATTAGTAAGAAAACAAAACTAATTAGGGTATTAACAATAAATAACAAAAAATAATATGACATATAAATAAGCGAAACCAAGCTAAAAAACATAAAATAAAGAAAAAAATTAATGAAACAAAATGAGATTAGGAGGAATAAAACAAAGAGATCATCAATAAAAGGACTTTTAAGACGGTCTCTGAACACATTTATAGAGGGTGAGTTCCTGGTATCTAATTCCAGTCGATTCCAAAGTATTATATTACAAAAGTACAAGGCTTTTTTTCTTAAAAACCGTTTGATGAAACTTGAAACTTGTTAGAATAATGAAGCATACTAAACCCTCATATATTTACACAGCACTCAAAAATGTTCAATAAACCAATTTTAGAAAGAGCAAATAAAGTACTAAATAATTTCTCTTATTTTCATTTAATGTGCTTTGTCGGACCTCAATTGAAAAAAACTATAGTGACTTCTAAATAATTTTTCACGCAATTTTACAGCAGGAAATAAATACTCAACATTTTTTTTATTTTATATCGGATATCGTTTATAAGGAATTCGAAATAATTTTCCACAGAAGTTTACGTGAGATGATTTGAAGGATACTATTAAAAATTTCCGCAAAAATATCCTTTTCTACGAAACTGCTAAAGTATGAAATTATGAAAAAAATTATACACTAGTACTTTATCTAAATATAATCGGAAAACCTTAGCGATAATTGTAATTTATGCACTTATTGATATATTTACACTTTTTTAAATGATATATTTGAATGATAAAAATAATATTAATATCTGTAAAAAGAATAATGGAAATATTATATACTTTTAAACTTTTACGCAAGATTTATTTTTCCTCACAAATTTTTTCACAGAGCTAATTCATGCTTTTATTATGAAGGTAGAATATTTCGGAGAATTTAAAAAAATCCAAATATTTACGTAATAATCGCCTTTCAATTTTGAAATTTTTAATAAATCCATTTGTTATTATAACACAACTTTGATAGGTTAAATATATTCCATCGAAACAAAACTTTAAAGAGTACCATCATTTTTTTAATAGAGTATCACGATTTGAAGCAGTGAAGTTATCTTCTTTTCATAATTTCCTTCACAGGTATTATTCGTCACATTATTCTGAACATAACTCAAATTTATTAATTTTTTTTATAAAACTAAATTTTTCTTTTCTTTCAATATTCAGAATAATGAGACGAACAACTGTCATGGATATTGTAAAGAAAAATACAACCTAAATAAACCCAAGTGTACACCGAAACCTCGCGGTGCGAGTACTACTCCTATTTAATAGGTTTATTATTTATAATTATTTAAAAATGAAATATACTTGAAATTTTGTACACTTAAAGGTAAACTAATTCAATGTATGTGTCAGAACACATAAAATAAAGTGTCGCAACTACTTAGGCCTTTTAATATTGGTTGTTTGGTATCAGGTATGGGGAAAAACATAGGAACATATTGTACATCACTTTGAAACCGCGCATCTCAAAAATTTATCATAAAATTACGGGTGTGTGGAACATCAAATTTATTTTGAAAGACACATATATTAACGCCCAACTCTGTGAGGAGTCCGAAAAACATCATTTAAATTGTCATATTTCAATCGAAATACCGCCCTGAACTACCGCTCTAAACTACACGTATTTTCGCACATCGCAGTTTACTGCTGCTCGTCGTGTAAGATAGTGCGTCGTTTGAATACAATGAAACTAGTTCTTCTTAAATTCCATACTTGACTTCTGTCGACTTTATGTGTGACTTGAAATCTATCGACACAATGGTTTGTTTTGCTCTTATTCCGTAGCCTGTGTAGTGCGTAACACCTGAATTAGCTTTCATATCCATACGAGATCCCAATGGTGTGTTATAATACATTATCACTTCAACAATTATATTCACTGATCTTTCCGTGTCCGCTATAGTTCAGCGTACAATTTGAATAAACAAAAGTAGGAATTTCAAGTATTTGGCAATATCTTATAATATTTTGAGAGTATCTGGTCACATTGGTAGTAACCTTGAGACGTTCGAGTATAATAATATTGTCAGTGATACGTATCGTCGTTTCCTGTTCACCCTCTCCACTTCCATTCCATTTCAACAGGCAATATTTTTATTAGACATCACTGCGACCTGGTTTATTTACGTTTCCATACTATCCATACTATTTGGCTGTCGTCCAACTGTGTTACGTTAGTAACTAAAGCTTCCGACGATTCATTATTTATGATAATTTTATGTACGTACTCGCATATACCACGCACTCCATTATACTAAATTACGTTGCAGAACTTAACTTTTTTTGTGCTGCGGCGTGGGTTTCTGGAACCTTGGAGATGGGATGTAACTAACAAAAGTATATGCTGGAAAAAATTGTATTGTTAGAAACGCGATCTAGATTTTTGTTACGAATCGTAATTGGACGCGGTGATATATTATTTTTCGGATTGTAAATATCTCAGATAACTGCCGATACTCGTAGTTATATTTTGTTAAGGAGGTCTCTCCCCAAATTTTAAATTTTTTAGCCAATTTTTGAACTGAAATTGTTTTTTTTTATTTATATGAAATATTCAGAGGTAATTCTACTGTGTTTCACTGATTTAAAGAAATTTTGATGACACTATTTTCAAATAATAGAGTGCAGGCCAAAACCAGGATCTTTTCCTATCTTGCAAAGATTTTTAACCCCTTAATTGCAAAGATTTTTACAATTTTTTTTAAATAAGGTAAATAATTTAAATAGGTCTAATTAAAAAAGCATAAAATAATAATAAAATAACTAACACGTAGTTGATAAAATGTTAGTCTATTGTTAGTTAAGTAATATTATTTAAATTATTAAACTTACTTGCTATTAAAGAAATTACAATGATGACCATATAAATTATTGCTCACTACATTTGCGATTTGTTTTGTTATATTCGATGTCTTTCATTAGATTTGATGAAGCTATATAAAAATAGGATAGAAGTTTCATGGTAAATAACAACGTTGTCTACGAACCACATACTTTTATTTTCATAGGCTCCATATCCGAGAAATTTCAAATTTTATTGTTATGGGAACGCCGTTTGTCATCCGTCAGTGTATCAACAAGTTTCACACTTGCAGTGGAATAGAAAAGATACTTAAAATTTGAATGTCGTTTGTAGTTCATTGGTCCAAAACGGAAAATGGTATTTAAAATAACATAAAATGTTACTTCAAGAGGGTTCTTTTTCCTTTTACGAGTGAAGCCCAAAACCGTATTTTGAATTTTATTTTCAAAAAAAATTAGCATTTCGTTGGAAATCACAGTGACAATTTTTAGATCTATTTGTTACTAGTTTAAAAACGTCATTGTGTACAAAGTCGTTTAATTAAAAAGGCTAAATATAAAATAGGAACAAAGTTTTGACTTAAAAAACAAAATATTTTGAAAAATTCACGAAACTTTTAAACCCGTAAATAATATGCAAGATGACATATTTCCATAGTCAAAAATTAAATTAAGATTTGAAAATTTATTATAGTAAAATTATGTACACTAAAATGTCGGAGTTTTACGGAAGTGCGCACGAAAGCTCTGTAGTAAGAGTTCTACTCGTGCTACGAGGTTTATATTTTACTAATTCTTTTACTTTCGTCTAGACATTTAACGTGCTTGGAAGATACAAACCAACCCAAATTTTATCGAAAATGTTTATCACACATATAACATTTTTAATCAAGTGTTATTTTCGGACGCATTCTATCCGAATGGAAAATTCTTTCTTTATATACAACGTGTCAGCATATTTTTAAAAAATCGATGCCAAGTGTGTGGGCCAAGTGAGTTAATTATACATCTATATTATTTGTTATGACGTCAAGTCGAATAATATTTATTTATATTGCAAAATAATTTCTTCATGTTGTCGTCTCAAAACAGCCGTGGTTTTCTTTATTTGTTATGCACTTTTTTACAATTTATTTTTTACTCCTTTTTTTACCTGTTCATAAATATCGCAATATGTTTTTTAACATTGGTGCCCTTTATTAAAAACTTTTTATTATTTCATTTTTTACAAACTTTTGTTAGGTTAATTGTGAACGTCGATGATGGTTTATTTAAATAAAATCGTCTTCCAGTATTTTTCAACCCGATTCTATTTTTTTTGTGTATTAGACTACAAAATCGCATTGGAATAAAAATAGTGTTTTTGTTTCTAAAACATTATGTGATCATCATAACCCACCGCTAATTTACTTCACATTTAATAAATATTTACGATTTTGTCAAAGAAAATATAATATTTAATTGGTTTCGAAGAGATTTTTTGAGTGCGTATACAGATAATGACGTGATTAAAAAAATAAAATGTGATTATTGGAAGTGTGTTCTTATGCGCTGATGGATGTGTTTGGGGATGTATTCAGTAAATGTGGTTTTTGTATTAAATACATGGGAAAATAATTAAGGAATTTGAATAAAAAATGGTACCGTAAAAAAGTATGAGTGGAAATCACATCCCGAAGATTCATTCCATTAAATAATTTTATCGATAATAAATATATAAAATAGGACAAAAAAAAATTTCCACATAATAATTAACACGGAGTTAAAAATAAATTATGTCTGGATTTTTCCCATTGCACGTACTTTGAGACCTTGTTTTGAATTAACGAGAAAAAATGTAAAAAGCTTAATGTGAAGGAAAAAACTTGAATGTTTTACATGAGTATCGTGTCCTTTAATATTTGATATTTATTAGTAGCTTGCTATCGTCAATTCTTCCAGAAGAAAAGAGTTACAACGGACAGATAGACAGACAACGTAGAGATATCATAAAGGTTACTTTATAGGGCCCCGTACTTCAATAGAAAAAACAACGGGACCCTCATAAGAAACCTCGTAACCCAGTTTGTCCGCCTGCCGCAGATATTATACGTTTTGTAAGACGTCAAGAGATTGCGATATTAACTACAAAATAAAAAACAACAAGAAACAAACCGGTACGCTAGCAATAACAAAAATAGCAAGTAACGACTAATTAATAAAAAATACATTTAAAAAAATTCATGCATTCATTCATATTTACATACACATACATGTGTATATAAAGACAAGAATAAAGAAGGGGCACAGAATATGGGAGAAAAAACCAAGAACAGGTGGGAATAGGAGAGGGACCCTTGAAACATTTTTTTAGAAAGTTTTTTACTGAAGGCGTATTCCGGGAAACAGAGTCCAACTCATTCCACAGCTTGGCAGCATAAACAGTAAAAATATGCATAAAAGTAGGTATCATATTTGAATAATTTAATAATTAAAAAAATAAGTTTGAATAATAATTTAAATAATAAAAGTAATTTTTTTTTAGTGTTAGGCACAAAAACGGCTTAATTAATTGATATGAAACTCTCTTATAGATTATATGGTGCAGATGGACATTATAGAATGTGTGGGTGAGGAACGATAAGTTAAGTGATAATATTCCAAATGTGTTGGCCATATTTGTGAATTAAACAACTTATACCGCTATAACAAAACAAGTCAGATAGTGAAAGTTAACAATTTGCATGCGCTCGGATCTCAGGTTTGAAATTATTTGTTATTTTAAACCACATAACATACGCAATATCAACTCAAGATGACTTTATATATTTGGTCTAGGAACTTGTGCAGAATAGAGTACCTTACTGCTTTTAGATCAAAAATCACGCTTAGAGTCCCATTTGTGCGAAGATAGCCTATAATTTTTATATTTTCCGCACTTGCTTGGTTTATATGCAAATAAACTTTGTTATTAATTTTTCACCTACAATGTACTTTGTTATTAATTTTTCACCTACAATTAAAACTAACTTGGAATTTGTTACATTATTATTTAGTATAAATTTTTCACAAAACACCTCGTGTTTTTTTTTCGTGAAAACACCTCGTGTCAAAGATTTACAGAGATATTATAGAAATAGTTCCAGGAATATATCTGTAATACTCCAATTTGCAAAACATTGATCCAAAAATATTATACGAGGAATGAAATATGTGATACGATGTATTTTCGACGAAAATAAACAACGATGGTAACAATGTTAAAGACTTACCACTAAATTTCAGAACAGGAATTTTAGTAACAATGACAATAATAACATTGACGTCATCTCAAAAAATAAAGTATGAAAACGAAATTCGGAGAGAAAATAGTGAGGGTTTTTATTGTCCGAAGCATCGGTTTTTTCAATTTGATTTTTTTCTCAAAGAACTGCGATTAAATCTGAAGAGCAGAATCCATCAGGAATCATAGAGAAAGAGAGGCAAATCAAATCACGCAGGTACTAACCGGTGTGTAGTTAGAGCAATGGTCGGCAGTTATTCGATGACATCACGCGATCGGATCCTTGCTGGATCATAAAGTGTGAGAAGAAATTAAAATCTGGATTTTATTTTGTTTTTCAATATAAAGCTTGATGAATAAATTTCATTTTTTGGATAATACCGGCACACAGAGACCTTTCACCATTAGATTATCAAAAAAGACACACTGGCCTCGGCACAAAGTAACGTTTTAAGTGTTATCACTACCTAGATCTTGCCTAATATCGGTTTATATTGCACCATCCAATAACAAAAGGAGGCAATATATTTTTTTGTGCAACAAAAAAGACAGAGAAGGCAAAATAAAGTCTAATAAACCGTTGTAAACTCAGTAATCAAATATGATCTGTGAAAAATTGCTTGTAATTAAATTAAGAACCATTATAATTATAACTTGTGCTTTTTAGGTGTAGTTTTGAAGAAATTCATCTAATTATAATTAAAACAGAATTACGGAATACAATTTTCTACATATTCTTCTCAATAATTTAGATTAAGTCAAAACAAAAGTCTTAAAAACCTCATCCCACGGCAAAGTTTATTAAAGTATTGCCTCAAGCCAAGAGTTAAAATGTAAAGGACAGTCCACTCAACTACATAACAAATTAAAACTATAAGTAAAAAAATTACAAAGGGCAAATAAATTAATATTCGTATTTTATGAGGAAAACAATTTTAAACGTTGAACATATTCATTAAAAAAGTACGTGTTTCCTGGACCCTTAGCAATTTGACAGGCACATATTTGTTTATGCATGTTTATGTAAAAATGAAGTGCACACCTTTTTTTCTGAATTTAAAATACATTTTATATCCTCAATCTATGTGTATTCAACTCTAACACTCCAATAAAAATCCATTTCGGACACCTCAAACAAGAGGTCACAATTATCAACTCCCCTTACTACCCTTGCATATTCAAAACAAGATATAAATATTTAAATTGCATTTTAAATCATACCCAACAACTTTCATGAACCTAGTGTAATATGACCTTGACAAAAATTGAAAAATCCTTGTATCTGACAACCTCAACAAGGCGGCACGAGGTAGGATTCTATCGGGTGAAACGGAGATAAGGACAAATACCTGTACATCGGTTTTTGCCTCAACGATCTCACCTTCACATTTCTAGATAATACCAATGGGTGTACGAAGGTTGCGTCTCCTCGTTGGAAATTATTGCTATGAAAGGGTTTTATGTTATGGGTTATATGTCGTTTTGGCCTAGGTGGATTTTTTGCCGATGGGTTAATAGAATTAAAGTAGTTTTATGTTGAAGAATGTGTGTCTATTTATACTAATATCCTATCTATTTATACTAATGTCATATGAAGTACAGAAAAGAGATTCAAGGTTAACACTTAAAACAACCAGTTAGTGTTAGGGAGTCGCGGCGGAAAGACCAACGTGGAAAAATAATATTATACGTGGAAAAATAATATTATAGGTACGTACCAAAACGTATGCGATGGTCCTCTTAAGTAATACGACGACTAAACAGACTTCAAAATATGTACAAAGTAGAATTTCGTAATTATCTATATGTTCTGAAATTTGTACGCAAATTACCTAAAATAAGGTTTCCCCCATTTTTCCTGCATTTGCATCAGAGTGAACATTAAATTTTGCAACGAATTATTCTGTATATTAAATTCTCTACACATATAGGCAGAATACACAACAGACTGAAAGACGGATGTGGCTAAAATACAGGATTTCTCGTTTCACTAAGTGATTCAGAATTATTTTTAAAAAAAATTATTCGCAATAATACTTGCGTTTCCTTTTGAAAACTACCTTCTTTTAATATGAAAGACGACATTTTTAAAATAAACATCCGTGTCATGCTCAATGTTCCTTATTAATCTGATCTTATCACCACCGATTGTTTCAGGATTATTATTTCATTGTCTTATTTCGCCGACTTTTTCCGTAAAGGACGATTGGTGAAATAGGACATTGGAATAGAAAAATGTTTTCACTTTCCTACACGCATGTCACGTCTGTTAAAACTATGTAGTTATACGTACAAAATTTAAGTCCATAGCAAAAAAATTAATTTTGTTTTATTAAAAATGAAGATACAAAGTTTATTTAAATACCCTTCATTGAATATTGTTGTTATTAACCTTAACATATTCTGTATTTGTGCATGTGTTGAACGGAGAAAAAACTTATGTAACATTGAGAATCTTAATATTATATTTAGATTACAGATGGAAATGATGGTAAATGTCATATTTGATTTCTATACTATATTCTTATTTTATATGACTTGAAGAAAATATTTAACTTTGGTGGAATACATGTTAACTGTCAAAAGATATATCCGTCGCATGTAAGACTTGCGTTAAAAATTTGTGTTGAAGGAAATGTTAAAAATGTCAGGAAATGTATTATGTCTTTCATATAAAATCTCAGGTTTTATTTTCAACAATTTACATAACTTTACATCTTTGTATATTCTACGGGTACGGTACATATTATACGCGTACGAAAAGCACCAAAGAGCAACTCCTATAAAGTTACATTTCAAACATGCGGATAAGTAGTGGTAATACACAATTTTGTTTACTTAAACATTATTCAGATTAGCCTATTTTAGTAAAGCGAACCTTTTCCATGTATTTTAGAGTAGTTGTATAAAATATTTATCATGCTATTGAAAGCATCATAGTTTTATCGCAAAATGCTTTTAATTTGCTTCAATGTTATTTAAATCAATCTGCCTTGTATTATTTCAAGTATTTAAACGAAAAAATTACAGAAATTAATTGTTCATCTCCTCAATTTTTTTGGTTGATAATCTGATAACTATTTTGGTAGTTCATGTCGCGCAATCGAAGTGATAAACATGAAATAATTGTTTCAAGGAAAATAGTTGTTAAACTACGATAGATACGAAGATATCCGAACGAACATGCAGGACGTTGAATAAAAAATGTGAACTAAAAATTTGTTAAGAAGATATTAAAACCAGAACTTAATTTAAAAAAAATATTTTTAACATCACATACACATATAACATAGATGGCGAGAAGAGTGTGTTTCGGAAGAAATCTCGTAAATTTTAAAAGCGTAAATGTGGAAAAATATGCCTGAAAATCCAGTGGCAATACCTGTTTATGGAATACTTTTCCGTTCTTTTAAACTTTCAAAAATATTTTCCAATCTTCAGTAGTCGGATCTGTTTTATAACTGTTCGTATAACTTTGAGAACTATCTACATCATATCACTCTATTGTATGACGCAGAGATTCCTTACTGGAAGAAAATAAACAATGAAAAGTGTTATTTTGAGCGATTTTTAGATATAGCAGTTTATAGTAACGAATCAAGAAATTACTTTTTGTTTCATGAAAATAAATCGGTGATTATATTTACGGATGATACTGATGATAATGTAAAAAAATGCGCCGAGTACTCCACCTCGAAGGTGGCGGAGAAAAGAGTACATATTAAGAAAGACATGAATTCAATAATTTTGAAAATCGTGATATCTCACAAACAAAAAAATTAAAAGGTTTCTATCGAACATTATAGAAAAAAGCAAACCTTTTTTATTGAGAATCGTATGATCTAAAATTTTTATTAAAACCATTTTTGCAATAAAACTTACCGTTTAAAAGATATTTGTAAACATAATTTTTAGTAACCTTTGACTGCGAAAAACATTTTTAGCTTGAGCCTAATTGAAGGGAAATTTTGACATATAATTCAAATGTTATTTTAAAGGTCTATACTAAATATCATCTTTGAGAATTTTGGCCATGTAAAAATTCAACATTTGGTCATCATATTATTCTGATATTTTCTTAGAAAATTAATCGACCTTTAAATGTATTTATTACTTAAAACAATATAAATATTTTCTTCATATTTTGTGTATTTTAGCTCCGTAAGTTGTTCTAAATTTATGTTAAAAAAATTGTTTTAAATATACTCATGAACATAGTAATTAAACTTTGTACTTTTATATTTTAACTTCATATTTTTCTTGAGTTATTACATGTAAAACCAACATTTTAACTTTAGATATAGCTCTAATGCTAACTATTCAAGTTTTCCAGATACGGATAAGATAATTAATGCTTTCCGACCTCACTATTACCTAGTGCTGTGTGAAAGTTATGAAAGTGTGAGTATACATGCATTAGATTTTATATACTATACCACAATGTGTCAGTTATTAAATTGGCCTATACCCAAGTAAGATAAAAGTGGGTAAATTATTTATATTGCTTAGTGCGCGCACCTAAGTAACACCCTAAATTTCATATGTATGACCTATCTAATGAGAGCTGGCCGCGCTCGTCTTCCATTATCTTTATACTACACGCATAAGCATTAAATAGGAAAGAGAAATCATTCCCTCACCTGAACATTCATTTGAACATTGCTTATACATGTTTATTTTTTTGTTAATTTTTTTATTATGTGATTATAAAATATTTATTATACATTACTGTATAGATGTTATATTATATTAATAAATAATTAAACATTTCAATTTACATGCGATGCGTAAGACACTTCGCTTCTGTCGGGTGTCCCATGACATCCTTCGTTTTTACTTCTAATTTTCACGCTATATTTCCTTTTGGCTATTATTTTGCAATGTCCTAGAGTAACAGCGAACTCACATTCATTATTTTATTTGCATGAATCTATTAAAAATATTTTACTTTAATTTCTATCATAAAAAAGGTAACGTAAAACTGTCAAAATAATGTTAGTAGGTTTTAATATAACTTTCGAATGACTCTAATAGATAGCGCAGGGCACAGTGACTTAATATAAGGAAGTCTAATCCACTGTACTAGTTACGAATATGTAAAACTGAATAATCGCTCATTTTTATTAAATAATATTTCAAACGCATATGAATTTTCTTAATTTTTGAAAACGCCGTTGGTAGTAATATTTATAATGAAAAAAAAATCTAATATTTCGTTTTTATTACGATAGTAATGTATGCATGTGCAACTGTATGTAAAAGCAAACTTTGAATGTCTGAATTGATGGTAAATCACGATAAATGTGAAAATATGTGAAATGTGACGGGTGCATTTTGGAATTAAAAACCTGTACTGATATAGCTATATTATGAAATATCTGAAAAAAATATACGCAATAAAAAAATGTATCGAAATTCTAATCGTAGATTTCGGACATTTTTATTCAAAATTTTCTTCGTTATATTACAAATTTATGCTACAGAGTTCTGTACTCAACGAAAGAATAATATACATGTATATGTATATATATATATATATATATATATATATATATATATATATATATATGTATACATACAGTACCTACTTGGTTATAAATATACATGTATCTGTTATAAAAAAATGTACTTATATAAGTTTATAAGTACATTTTTTTGTCTAAATTGATAATCTTTCCATTAAGTGTGGGATTATACAATTAACGTCACCACTCTCCAAGTTCATTTGAATTTCTTTAATAAATTTCCATATCGCTTCAGACACCTCAAACAAAAAGATATAAATATTCAAATTACATTTTAAACCATACCGGTCATCTCTCTCGAAATTGGTTTAGTGCGACCCTAATAAAGATTCGCAAAAACCATTTATATGACAACGTAAATAAAGGCTTTACGAGGTCTGAGGAGGACCCTATAGAGTGAAACGCAAATAAGGGCCAATATCCGTATATCGATTTTCGCTTCAGCGATCTCAGCTTTATATTCCTCGATAACGCTAGCAGGTGTCCATAGGTTATATCTCCTCCGTTGAAATTATTGATATAAAAAGATGTTATGTAAATTTGCTTTTAACAAAGAAGATCTGCATATTATGTGTATGTAAGATTGAATCTTTGCTTATATCCCACCTGAAGATGTTGTAATACAACGAGGTAAAGAAACGGTCGTGGTAAAGAAATTAAAGATAGTAGAAATAATACTACATCATGTAGTTTCATTTAATTGTGGACCATTCTTATAGTTACTAGGAACGCCACTTTCCAAACGGACTTCTAGAGAAACGTTGCTTTCGTGAAATGAACGAAAACATATGTGATGTTTCGTGAATGGCATGTGGGAATATACATATACAGAATTTTATGATATTTATGTCCACTGAAATTTAAGATGCAAATTAACTGAAATATTTTCGTATGAAAGTTCTTATCAACTGTTAGTGTTCGGAATTTCTGTAGATTTTTTAAACCCACAATGGGGAAATTAGAGGAACCATACGGAAATTTACATAAAGAAGAAATGAAACACAAGTTTAATTTTAAAAGAATTCCGTAGAATTTATCTTACTGTCAATAGTCAGTCAGTTAGATGCGAAACCAAATATCTAATGTAATTTTTTTTCAAATATTTATTAACTTTTTACACATATCTATGATAACTATAAAATGTCATTTGCTGTAACAAAAAAACATGAAAAAATTAAAAGGATCTCTTTTCTAAGAGGTTCATAAATTTCTCCCCTCCAAAATATATTGACAATATCATTTGCGTTTCTTTTCTAGAGCGTAACATCTTTAGAGAAAATGAAAGTCATGTTGCTATTAAAATAACTACATGACATTTCAAATTATTTCCTTATTAACTTGGCCTTAACACCATCTATTACACCTGTTCACAAAGGAAAAATGTCAATCAAACAGGGAACTGGGAAGGCAGTAGGGTTCTTACGTACATACTACATTTATTTGTGATTATGATAAATACATATATATATATATATATATATATATATATACACGATCTCATGATGCAAAGACTGCAACAAATAATAAAGATCGTGCGATGGACGAGTCCACGGTGTCTGATATGGCGGCAAAGATTTGGTCCAGAAAATTTGGGAATGAGGACTACGATCTTAAGACAAACCCCGTATCGCATGTTCTCTTTATTAGAATGTTCAACGATTATGACGCCTAATTAAGGAGGATCTTCGACAGACGACTCGTCAGTTGGCAGATGAGCTACACTGCAGTCATGGCACCATAGAAACACATTTGCACGAATTGGGAAAAGAGTCAAAATACGGTTTTTGAATACCGCACGAGTTGTCATCATAACACCTTCAGTGCAGAGTTGACACTTCTCAAGAATTATTGATATTGAAACGTAACTTCGACTGGCTAAATCAGTTAGTAAATCTAAAGCTGGCAATGAGAAGTGGGTTACATACGTTAACCACACACGCAAATATCAATGGCTGGGTGTCGGAGAAATAGAAGTTTCCGTATTCAAACGGAAAATAAGTGCCAAATGTAATGATCAGCTGCTGTTGTAATGTCAAAGGTATTATTCAATGTCAGGTGCTTCCAAAAGGATCTTTAATGAAGATGTTAACTGGTTAATGCAGATTTTAACTGGGAACAATTAGATCGATTGGCTAACAAATTGAGTAGTCAAGAGGATCGAGTTTGTTTTATACACGATAATGCTAGGCCACATCTTGCAAAACGTACTCGTGACAAATTATAGGAGCTCGACTATGTTCTATTCACTCATCCACTATATTCGCTGGACATTGCCACCTCTGATTGCCATTTATTCAGGATTCTCAATACACATTTACTTAAAAAAAAATTTAACGTTAAAGAAAATCTCCAAACCGACCTCGCATAGTTTTTTGAATCAAAATTACCGGAATTTTACAAGAAAGGCATATATTGTCAATATATATGTATGGTCATTTTGAAAAATATTGCTTAAATTGGTGGATAATAATGCGCATACTTAAAATAAATTTAGTGTAACATAACATTTTTTTAATAAAAATTGGAGACAGAAACTCGGAGTTGAAAACTAATTAACCCACCCAATATATACTCATACGCCTCCAATTTGTATTGTGCTATATAAATTTGAAATATTTTAACAAAAACTCAATTAAATATAAAGACCTCTACTGCAAAAATCCTTCTTGATAGAAAAATTTAATACAAATTTGAAAGCTCATTCCGCACGATCGATGTCTTAAAAAAAATATTATATTTGAGGAAAATAGTTGTTAAACTATAGAAGATATGAAGATATCACGAATAAATAGACAGAAGGACAAATAGAAAATGTGAAATAAATATGTTGTTACGAATATCTAGATTTTAAAAATATATCCCACAATGATACAGTTGGTAAGCAAAGTATGCATTGGAAAAAAGCTTGCAAACTAAAAAAACCGCATTTATGGAAATTGATCCATATCTGCTAATCACTGTATGTATGTATTTCTGAAATGTTATTTACTTGAGTAAGATTTTTCCTTTTTTTGATGTTTCAAAATTATTTATCAAAGTTTATGATTCGAATAACTGCACTCGTTTCAACGAAAAAATATTTTTGGAGTCATATGACCAGAACTGAATGACTGTTGTACTTGTTTGACAATAAACGATCTGTACTGTAATTATTATTTTAAGAATTAAGTGAAAACAAGCAGCTTTTTCCCCTCGCTGACTTCTTTTGGATAAGTTTTTTTGGAATTGTTATCTCCATGATGCGTGACCCCTGCAAATGCTGTGTTAATCTTATTACAGGTTGATCAGAAAGCTTTTCATTCTTTGGCTCTTCTGTTCATATTTTTCCAATCGTTTCGATTGTTTTCCCAAAACTATTTATTAGATCGTACATGAAGCCTGTAATTGATACTGCCTTCTATATATAAATTTATATATTTTAAACCAACTAAATAATCTAATATATTCCAGAATAAAAATCCAATTACCGGTCAGCTAATAGGTAATATATCGCATTACTGTAAAATAGTACGTATTATTGCATTAAAGCTAAAAAAAACTTGAAATCTCGAGACCCTAAACATTTTCAGTGGTTGCCCGAAATATTCAATTTCTAGTAATCATTGATCTCTGCCCCTTCTTAATTCCGCCTGATATAATTTTCTAAAGTTTTGTTTTGTCTTAAAAATAGAAATTTTTTTTGGTGGCTTAATTATTGATTTCTTGCTGCCTTCCGTAAAATAAATATTTTCATATATATCTGTCATGACCGGAGGCTATTCCTCAGGTAGTCCCATAAAGTCTGAAGTAAACAAATACATTGCGATTCTCGTGAATCCAGTTTCATAACAGTATCTTAAAAATTGCATTCCAATGTTAGTGATGTAAATTTATCTTAACTAACATTCCCCTATAATGAGTTATCAAGTACTTATTCAACCTGGAAACAGAAATAGGATGTAAAAATAAATGGAACTTTGGGATTATCTTCATATTTCGATAGATGTTACTTTCGTTCCACGCAGGTGAAAGTAACAGCAATTTTTTTATATTTTTTCATTTAAAAGATATTTTTTCCCTACGCAATTTTAATATTAACGTAGTGTATAATTACTTTCTATATATAATAGCTTTTCCAAAATGACATTTCTTTGTCCTAAGCAATTGCACTAATAAAATTAACGATAATAATCATGAAATTACATCAGAAAAATGCGCTGATGAAATAGAGAAGAATATTACATTTTAACATAGTGAAACAATTCTTAAGAAGGAGAGCTCTTACCTTCCTCGAATATTAACAATTAAATACATATATTTTTTTAAATATAAAATTATTATTCATCATATATGTGGTAATTAGAAGGAAAATAATGTAATGCATAAGCGTATATTACTTATTGTTTATCATAAATAATCCTAACAAGAATAAAATTATAATGGGAGTTCGTTTGTCTATGTATTTGCCACTTAACACATCCCGGCAATATTTTACATGCAAGTGTCATAGAGATAAATATCGAACATTTAACAATCCGGAATAAAATTATTTTTTGTGTAATGGAAGTATCGCCTCGCCAAGCTTAAAAACCTGAGAACAATATGTAATAATACATCAAGGCAACGTTCTTCGGGCACCTGCTCTAGGGTGCAGGCTTCCTTCTTTTCAAGCCATTTACCGCATCTCGAACACAGTAATATCCAGTATTTTCGTTAGAACATTATTATTTTCAATTTATACGCCTTTAGGAGAATTATTTTGCAATGTCATATAGTAAATATAAACTCACATATGTTATTTTATTTATAAGAATAATTTAAACAAAATGAATATATCTTCAAGCCCACATTTTTAATAGATTTTTGTATACTATAATCTTTTTTACTTTTTAAAGAATTTTGAAATTATATTGAAAATTTCTTGTTCCAATTAAAATATTTTTTGTAATCTAATCTCTACACAGGATATAATAAAAAAGGTGTCCAATTTTTATTAACGATTTAGATAATGAGAAATGAGAAAAACATATTAAGGGATTATTTGAAAACCCTCAACCCTTTTTGAAAAAATCTCTGGCCATGTTGCTATTTCAACGAGAGAAATTTACGCTTTTTAACATAACACGCTTCAAATATAAACAGATTGATTCATTGAATCATACTTAAATTTATTACTTACTACATGTGACTGTAGTTGAATGTGACAGTATGCTGAATAGTGAAAATCCAATTTAATAAACCTTTCCATTCTAGCTTAGCGAACTAAAAGTCGATAAGCGACGGGTCTACTAGAGAAGGGTGATTGGGATCACAACAATTTCGAAGCAACATTTATTAATTCGCAATTAATGAAAGAAATAACCAAAGTAAAGGAAATAGGAGCGTATAAAAGTAGTTCACGCATACCAAGTGATAGGCAAATCTGGTACCTCTTTTAATAATTAACTACTCTGTTCTGCGTTTTTTAGAATTAGCTTAATTGAGTTACAATTGAATAAAAAATATTGTTAACATTATTTTTATATCACTACGGAATATTGAATATTTAGTTCAGTACACATATAATAATTTAATTTTTCTTCCTAAGTATTGCTAACATCAATTTACCTTTCAATTTACGATACAGGTCAACATTAATTCCAGATTATTTTTTCGCGTTTCACCTTTTTATTACACCACCACCTTCATTCCAAGAGATTTTGAAAGCGCCGACGGGGGGGAGCTTTTATTTATTTTGATTGAGACCTTTCGGCGCCTCGTTTTAAGTCTTGCATCTATATGCAAGACTTATAACATAAACCGTACATGCAACTTGATTTAATGACCTTTGTATCGTTTATGATTTACTGTGAAAAAAAAATCCATCAACTTATTGTGGTGCCCATAATTTTTGTTTTTCTAGATGGACAAGATATATTTGCAGTCGTAAACATTTTTCGTAGACCATACTTTTTAATTTAATATAGGCCTTCATAAGCCGCAATTAAAAATTTGTATATATTAGTTACAAATATTAAATATTAAGTGATTTTACCCTTCAATATAATCTAAAATCGACTTTAGATTAAAATATTGCAATAGACTGTAAAACAATGAAAATTTCAATCCTGATTATCTAGAGGTTTAATAAAATGAAAATTCAGATCCGGGCTATAAGTTAAATACACTTCATAAACACTGATTTTATTATAATTGGTTGAAGGAAGTCAATAAAACATCACTTAATTTTGATACAAAGAAAATGTCTATAAAAATTTTGCCTGAACACCATTGAAATTAAGCATTAGATAGAGTACGAATAATTTACTGGTAGATGACGACAAAAAATAATATACGATAAGAAAAAATAAAATGTCTCAAAATTTTCAGAGACGTCCAACCCCCTATGAAAAACATTATAATATCGTGAGTAGTCACCTCTCAGGTCTCAACTAAATAATAACGACTGATTATTATGTGATATATAATGTAATGTAATACTTGGAATCTCTATCGATATTCAGGAATACACCGAATATATTACACAATAATCACAAGGCTTTCAAAATATCGGACCATTCAATGACTCTGGTACGTTTATTCAAGTCACGGTGAATCGTCGCCAAAATTATTATAACGGACGTGATATTTTATTTATAAGATAAAAAACAACCATATATTAAGAGGCATAGTACACTCAATATAAATGTTATATTCTTTAAAGGTTGTTTTTTATGATCTTTCTAAACTACGTTGTATTTATTGTTAAGTAAGTCCTACTGTTTTCGTAAAATAACCATTACACTTTTTAGTAATTATACTGTAAATACTTTATTGAACAAAATGAAAATATAATCCTACAGTAACAGAACAAAACAATATACACGATTACAAAACAATACCCGAACATACATTTTTATGAGACAGCAGCCATAGTTTGCTACTTATTTACCACCCAATTTTATTGATTCATTAGGCAATTTTTTTCATTCATTAAATTCGCTCAGAGAGTTTAATCTACATAAATGGGGTAAATTATAGTAAAAAACATAATTTTTGACATTTATTGAAATGAGACTGCTAATGACCCACAGTAACTTCGAGACCCATAGTAAATTCATTTTAAGTACATTCGACGTAATTGTCCTGAAACAGTATCTTCGAAAACAAAGAATTCCGCACCGTACATTTTTCTATATAAATTTCTCACAAGAAGTTCCAAGTACACAATTAAGTTAATAATAAATAAAAACATTATTGTAGACATTAATTTCATGAATCTACAATTTAGAAAAAAATTATGCCACAATTTAGAAAGACAGTGCACACATGCACTGTCTTTCTAAATTATTGTTTCCAACTTATTTTTAAAGGATAAGTTTTCATAATATATTAATGATAATAAAGAGCTTGAGAATTTTTTTAAAAAGTAAAGCCAAAAAATCATATAAAGGACTGTAAATCTGGTGATAATATAAGAAGGAATGACAAGATTGTTTAAAATATTGCAAATATTAAAGGTGCTCTAGTTCGTTAAGCAATTGTTCTAAAAGCTCAGAATAGTACACGTCCTTGTAGTATAGTAGATGCAATAGCAAGATTTCGTACAGGCGAATTTTAGTTTTAAAGTAAATGAAATATTAAACACATTTTAAAGATTTCATTCCGCTTAAAATTTATTTTATTAACCTGTTTCCTAGAAGCAACTGTCAACATCATTAACCTGTTTTTGATAGGAGAATTAAATTACTGCCTTAATTGCCTTCAATTTTTGACAGGGAGAATAGTCGAATATTATAATCTCTTATACCAAGAACCTACCTAACCGCATGAATAGGTACTTTCTAGTAAACCTATTTCTATCTTTTAGTCCATAAACTTATTTTGGCTTCATTGTTTACAAAGTGAGATAAAATCATTCCTACGTAAAGCACCAAGTTTTTGAATCCCCTACATATATAAATATACCTTTATTAACTTATCACTTAGTGCCGTTATAAGTGATGGCTTCCACATTAAATAAGGTATGGTCATTCATAATCCCTTTTAACAGTTATGAACGTAGTTACACAGCAATTATATTGTCGGATAATCGTAAAATACTGTTTTCTTTTGTATTAATTTGATTGTTCATTTATTTTTACAAGAGTATTTTAATAAATAATTTACCTCAGAATACTTTCGTGGAATTATAATAATATTATATGTGATAATATACTGCCGTAAAATTCATTCTAAGGATAGGATATTAGAAACCACAATAATAAATTACATGTTAACTTTATGTAAACACCCCTTATATGAGTAAGTCGTTAAGCATCAATTTTAATTCAAAAATATTTGTTTGAAATAATAAAAAAATATTATTAAATTAATTCTTAACAAAAAATCTTCCATTCTCTGAAATTTATTAAAATATTCATAGTAAAGAAGTGAAAATATAAAGTTTTCTGAAAAATACGTATGCGGTAATCAAAACTAATTAGGCCAGTCTTCGAAAAGACAGATGAAATACAAATAATAAAAATATGGTAGAAACAATGTCATCGCGGAAAGAGAATACATTACTCGTCACTTAAAAGCTAAATACTTTGTGAAGGGGTCAAAACAATAAAAAAAACTGTCAGGCACGAATAGAACTTGCACTATATTTTTTAAGCACTTATAATTACAAATACTTAAGAGTACGTTTTATGAAAAATTTATATTTGTAAAATATTTACAAATATAAATTTTTCATGAAGTAAGTATATTGCCTACTATGTATATCACAAGTGTAAATGTGTGGTGTATATTTAAATATTATTATTTCTCACCAAATAAATATATTAATACCTTACTTAGAATACCTTTGGAAAATATAATAAATATTCATTTTAAAATACAAATTTATTACTTTAGTTGGTTTAATTTACTTGTATGAAATTTCCACGAACTTTTTACAGCCTTAATTATATGTAATAACTCAATCGACTATTGCTTATAAATTAGTGGAGTCTACTAAATTGTGATAATTTTCCTTCTAATGTCGTTGTATATACTACTACTGTGAATACTTTTCAGTTATTCAAAAATAGCGGTTTAATTGGTAGAATGCAGACCCACAATTCTAACAAAATGTTCAGTTTTGGAGCTGAATATTCGGAAATTTCTTCATCATTTTTCCATAATATTTCTAGAAAACAATTTAAATGGCACCATATGTAATTGGGTATGCGGAAAAATAATTCATAACCATTTGAAACGGAGGAGATATACCCTTAAAATAATTTTCCAAAAGATTTTATTTCTGAATTTAGTAGGTTTTAAAAATTTGTATAACCATACTAAATATCACTTTTATTGCACTAATAGCATAAAACGCAAAATAACAGCAAATAAACATAACACCGTGAAACTGCGAGTAAAATGATTGTGATATACGGACGATTATGGCAAAAGAACGAAAACGTTAACACTATATTTTGTTCTAAAACATTAACACTATATTTTGTTTTATTATAAAACCCTATGATTTTGGCCAATTCATTACCATTATTGGGATTATCATGCTTTGTAGACAGCATTATCATAATTTTCTTTTTTGCTGATTGTTGACGACAATATGACAGTAATATCATCAGTCCGTCAATGGCAAACATTGTTAATAGTATCCAGCGTTATTTGTGTTATCCCACGCTTAGTTTTTTAAAGTTTCAACCATAGTAATTTCCTTTTCCAGTATTATTGTGGCGGTTCATATGACTGTAAACCAGTTGTCACATGTGAAATTTCGGTTCATACTGTGTATAGGCTTTGTCAATTCAATAACATAATAATCGGCTGCTGGTATTCCATGCGGTGTCCTGTCATTTCCTAGATACATAGCACTATTTATCAAATATTCTGCCTTGGGTTACAAAGTCAAATGTTTTTCGAACCATGTTTATGAGATATTGTCGGGATAAACATCGTGGACAGACATCGACCATAAAAACCAATTAGTTGCTCTTCAGTTTTCACGCAAACACTGATGGCGTATACGTGTCGTTACTGACTGTTACTATGGGGTCATTTAAGTCTCTCATAAGAGCGAAACGGTCAGTTTCACGACGAAACGCCCTCCTTTGGCATCGAATCGTCCTTTGGCATCGAATCTCAAGCAGTTAGTCCAATATTCGAATCTTGCTCTAGGCATAGTGGCTCTGAATAATGTAACTCCTGAGTATTTGTAGAACATTCCTTCAGTAGACAAATGATCCATACTCAAAACTCCAAGTATATAATACGTACCTACCAATGCTTGAATATCAGATGCCAGGTGAATATCAGGTGCACGCGCTACGCAATGAGGGTTGAACAGTTTCTGGCGATCCATCATCATCTTCCATCTTTTCACGTTTAGGCTGTTTAAATTTTGTCGGTTGCCTTTGTATTTCAGAATTAGTATATATTATTATTTCGTTTACGATTTCTTCAATAAAGAAGAGTTCAAAAACCTCTGTGGCAGAAGTCACATTCCGAGCCAGTCCTTTACTTCTAGGTAAGTGAAATAATATGTTACGAGGGGAATTCTCGATCGTGAAGGTGGTATTCCAGACCAATTGTGTCTATTGTTCTTCCCTTTACCATACATAACCGAAGGCGTATATATTACCTTTATTGGCATCCTATTATTCGATGCTGCTTCTTATGCTAACTCGTATTCAGCGTCTCGACAGCAAGATAAATGCCATGGACTACGAGAGCAGAATCGGGGTTTCGAGAACGAAAATTGGGCTCTTCTAAAAGACGAAAATCTTGAATTATACCGTCAGGTTCTTCATCGGAAGCATCTGCAGTATGCAGTTCCTCGTCATCTGAATTTCATTCCATAATAGTGGCCAAATCATCATCACCACTAAGAGGTCGTTTTGATCTCTATCTGGCTATGCCACAATTTATATAACACTTGTATGTACTAAATACAAGTCTTATACACTAAATTACACTAAATTGAGTAGTATTTCATGTACGGTACTAATAAAATTTACCAATAAACAACAAAGTTTCAATCACGTTCAAAATGTACAAACCTTTGAGTACTACTATTCTGGGGTTATACAGTATCTTTGAACAGTTGCACAAATTACTGCACGTGCGCAACCATCAGCGCATAACCAACGGAATTAAACGGGAACAATTAATTAGGGATTAGCATGAGCGGCATCGGTATGGGTGCAATAGTTTTTTAAATATTGGAATTTAAAAATAGTTTGTGTGCTCCAGTACCCATGGTAGTGTTGAAGAATTAAAAACATTTAATTCAAAAAATAAATAACATTGCATTACTTTAAAATTTATACGAATGCTCATATTTTACCGGTTTGTGTGAATCTATATAAATTAATATCAGGAAGTCATATTAATTCAATCAGCCTGTATAAGGCAAGTCCGATTTTCGTATTTGACACGGAGTAACGACAAGAAAAGGATTCAAAATGAAAATATAATTGTCCTTTCGAAGCTGCAGAGATTCGAAACCTTATTGGGGTCGACATAATTTTAACGTAATCCCTTTTTCTGAAAACGGACCCTCCAATTCTAACTGGCGTCCGGAAAAGCGACATATGCTAAATATAACAGGAGATGAAATCGATGGTGCATTGCATGAATCATAATTAGCCATTATTACGTTCTGCACTGTTCTATTTTTGTAAAAATATTTTAGTAACTAAAAATTTAATAATTACTTCAAAATTTTTCAACTAATTTATAGATATTCTAATGATAATTGTTATTATAAAAAAATGCTCTTCAACTTTACGTTAGGTATGTATTATTTCATATAGTCAGTAATAATAATATGATGCGTAGAAAACAGCTGAAGTTATTATGATACCAAAACCTGGCAAAAATCTAAGTCAAGTTGAATCATATCGCCCCATTTCACTCTTACCAATCATGACAAAGTTATTTGAGAAACTTATTTTAAAGGATCTCAGACCAAAGAAACCTGATACCACCACATCAATTTGGTTTAGGAAACAATCACTCGACAATTGATCAAGTACATCGTATTACTGATGTTATGGAAAAGGCATTAGAAAACAAAAATGTGTGTTCTGCTGTCATTTGATAGTTTGGCACGAAAGTCTGGTACACAAATTAATAGTACTTCTTCCCGATCACTTCTACCAACTCTTAAAATCCTCTCTGACAAATCGACACTTTCGAGTTAAATACAAAGACTCGTGTTCAGACTTGAAACTGATTAAGACTGGGTCCCTCAGGATAGTGTTCTAGGCCCAGTTTTGTATTTGCTATACGTTAATGATGTTTCAACAACGTTATATAGTACAACAGCCACTTTTGCAGATGATACGGCAATAATGACAGTGGGAGAATCTGTGGAAGTTTCGACTAGAAAATTGCAATCTGCTCTCAACAAAGTAGCCATCTGGACAAAAAAATGGCGCATTATATTGAACGAAATTAACACATATAAATTTGACAAATAAAAAGATAAGACCAGTCTTTATTAATGGCACTCAATTACCATACGTCAACACCGCTAAATATCTTGGTATGACTCTCGACGCCAAGCTTCCGTGGAAAAAGCACATTAAGAAGAAACGCGACGAACTTAACATCAAGTTCAGAAAAATATATTGGTAGCTTGGTCGTAATTCTGGGCTTTCAACATATAACAAACTTATTTTGTATAAGCAAGTTCTACGCCCAATTTGGAGTTATGGAATACAGCTGTGGGGCTGCGCCAGTAAGTCTAATATCCAAATGATACAAAGATTCCAAAAGAAAGTGCTTAAGTGTGTAATTAACGCGCCTTGGTATGTCCGTAACTGTGATCTCCGTCGCGATCTTGAGATTGAGATGGTAGACGATACTATTAGTCGATTTGGTAGTTCTCATCAAAAGATAATTCAAAACCATATTAATCCAGAAGTGTCCAAACTCACAAATATGCAAAATATTATTAGAAGACTCAAAAGAACAAAACCTTTTGAGCTTGTTAGACATTAGAACACTAAGTGGTTCAAAGGAAAATCTTAGTTTAGACAGCACATAGTATATTAATTCAGAAAAAAATTAATCGTTTGTTGTATAACTAGTTTTAATAAAAATGAAAAAAGTAATAATATTACGCCAGTGATCTTTATTATAATAGTGGTCAGTGTAATGTTCCTATTTTGCCGTGAACATGACGAGTAAATTATTTAGCTAAGTACACATTTATACCAAATTCATTAGTAATTATTATAACGGTACCTATTTACTTATTGAAAGTTAAATATGAATAAATTTTACAGATCATAACAATTACTTCACCTGAATCCAGGCACTCAAATATATATATATATATATATATATATATATATATATATATATATACACATATATATATGTATATATATATATATATATATATATATATATGTATATATATATATATATATATATATATATATATATATATATTTGAGTGCCTAAATGTAGAACTCTCGTAATACGACTTCTATTCGTGCTTGGTAGGTTTATATTGTTTCTCTGAATATAATATAGGCAGTAGGTTTTCTTTCAATTCCCTTTGTAGAGTAGATTATCATTTGAAAGCGCTGCTCGTACTTATAAATCTCAAGAATATTCGTTCATAAATTAAGCAGTATATTTCATTTTATTTATTGAGTTGAGTATCGGTTAAAAACGCTACTCTTATTTATAAGGGTGTCAAGAATGTTCTTCCATAATTATGATAGTATAATTTTGTTTAATTCCATGTATAGAGTGGAGTAACGTTTCATTAATTTTTTTTTTATTACATTCATAGAGTAGACTATAAGTAATTTTTTTTTGCAAAATTGACGTGAATACACCTGATAATGTATCACAGTAGGATGATACGTTACGTTTAATAACTTTAATTTTATGTGATCCCTTATATGAACTATTGTATAATTCGTTATCACAAAAATTTCTCTGGATATCGTCAAATTAATTTTTCGAATATTTTTTTTAATTCTATTAAAAGAGTGGAGTATCATTCCAAATCGCTACCCATATTTATAAGGATCTCAAAAGTATTTTTTTCATAATTTAGGCAGTATAGCTTTTTTAATCCCATTTATAGAGTAGAGTATCGTTTGAAAGCACTACTCTTACTTATAATGGTCTCAAACGTATTCTTCCATAAGTAAGGTAGTTTAATTTTTTTTAGTTCCATTTACAGAGTGTAGTATCGTTTAAAAATGCTGTTCAAATTTGTAAAGATCTCAAAATTTTTTTTCGTAATTCAGGCAATATAATTTTTAGAATTCCATATATATAGTGGAGTATCGATTGAAAGCGCTACTCGTAATTATAAGGATCACACAATTACTTTTTCTTAATTTAGGCAATATAATTTTTTGAATTTCATTTATGGAATATTTTTTTTATAATTAAGCGGTTCAATTTTTTTTAATTATATGTATAGAGAGGAGTATCATTTCATTAATTTTTTAAAATTACATTTATAAAGTGGGGTATCAGTCGAATGCAAGGCTACCTCTTTTTTGATCCTTTCCGTATTCTGATAAATAATTTTGATCTTTAAGTAATTTTTTTACGAAATCGTTGTGAATACATGATATTGTTTCACAGTAGGATTATATGTTAGGATTCAATAACTTTTATTGCATCAGATTCCTTGTATGGACGATTGTATAATTCGTTATTACAAAAATTTCTCTGGATATCGTCAAATTAATTATTCGACTATTTTTTGCTCGGATTTATAGGGGTCTCAGACATATATTTTTTTTAATTTAGGAACATAATTTTTTGAATGTCATTTATGAAGTAAGGTATCATTTGATATCGCTACTTATGAGGGTTTCAAAAATATTTTTTTTATAATTTAGGCCGTATAATTTTTTGAATTCCATTTATAGAGCGGAGTATCATTTGAAAGGGATACTCGTACCTATAAGGATCTCTAGAATATTCTTTCTTAAATTAGGCAATTTAATTTTTTTTAATTCCATTTATAGAGTGAACTATGATTTAGAAACGCTACTCGTACTTGCAAGAGTTTGATAAATATTTATTCATAATTTAGACGATATAATTTCAGAGGTATGCTAAAAATTATGTTTCCACTTGCTATTTTCAAAAGTACTGAGATTAAAATTTTAAAAAATACAGAGTTTTAGAAGCCGATACAAAGATATAAAAAACCCTAAAGATTATTTTTGACATATTACTTGTAATACATACATACATATATATATATATATATATATATATATATATATATATATATATATATATATATATATATCCCTTAATTTTATTAGATATTATAAAACGTTTATTGCAAACAAAAGTCTATATTAGTGAAGACTTAGGATAAATAAAATAATTATTTACATGAAAGAACCAGACTCGCGCTTAGCGGGTCATTAAATTATAGACAATTTCGTTTTGGTTACAGGACATAAGTTCCACCCTTTACTATTCGTAACTCATATTTTGCATATCTTGTAAACTACCTATCTCGGCTTTACTCATCGAAAACTAAGAAAATAAAATTTAATCACATTATATTTAAAATCATTGTATTTACGATTAATTTGTTAACGTTATTCACAGCAGTTAAATGATTTATATTTTAGAATTTGCGGCCAAATCTCATAACATAAAAATGCACGAAAACAAAATCTATGACATACATCCAAAATATTGTTTGTACATTTCACTGAAACCTATTTATTTTATGTGAGTTTTAATGATTTAGTTTAACTAAAAAACATTTACCTCGTTGAATTATACAATAGAAACCGGGCCTTAAAATGCAATCTGTAATAATTAGCAACAAACGTCACTGATTTTTTCGTAGGCTTTTTTTTTGCCAACAATGCCTTCATGTATTTTATTAATATTAAATTTTATAACATTAGAGTATTTAAAATATGGCTTTATGTCATTTTAATTACTGAAATGTTCTTATTTATTTTCAACGGGATTTGTTTCACTTGTAGTTTTTAAAATTTTCTTGAAGCTTTTCTTTTCGATTTGGTACAGGTTTTTGAAAACTGAGTATGAGTTCAAACTTTTATTATCCTTTTTTACTATAAATACTCTAATAACTATACTATTCTTCTATTTACCATGTATATTTTACTACATTTTTGTATATTCTATAATTAGTTAAATTTCAGAAGAAATTAAACCTCTTTGAATGTTTAACTCAAAATTGCACATCACCTCTCAATAAATACACACGCGTTCCATAAAGATACTATAGACCCTATAGCTATCTGGACACTACAAGCTGGACGATACTTATATATAGAAAGTTTCTTATTAATCATATGAAAGTTTGTGTACCACAACCTGAAAATAAAGTAACAAGATTTTTCTCCTCTAAAAAATTATGGGATGTAAAATAAATAAATTTTATAGTTATATAAAGCTTCGTATTTCTGACACCAATTTCAAATATTTTATTTTTTAATGGAAAGAGAAAGCCAGCGACACTTCTTTCGACATTAATAAGTTATAACACAAGTTTGGCCACGACAATATGAAAACTTCCATTCCACTTCCTTACCAAGAAATACCCGAGTAAATAAAATTATATTGCATTTATCGTCCATATTTCATTTCTATATGTAAGTATCGTCCAGCTTGTAGTGTCCAGATAGCTATAGGGCCTATAGTATCTTCCAGCTGTCCAGCTTGTAGTGTCCAGATAGCTATGGGGTCTATTTTTAATCCCGGACGGGATATCTTTTACCAGCAATAAAACATTCAGATCTGGCAGCTATTGTTTATTTACGTTTGAAAGTTTTAATGGGTAATGAAATTTAGTTTCACCATTAATACGGGCAGACACTTGCACATTAAACGATAAATTGGCCTGCTTTCTTCGCGAATGGGAGTGAGGTGTTCGTGCAAAAGGCGCTAAAATTTTATACGCCATTGTTTATCATGGCTAGATTTTTATTGGAGACACTCGTTTGGTAACACTCGTTTCGTTTCGTTGCTTGAGTGAGTATATTTGATATCTTGACTATATTCGAACTTTGAATTTTGATCGAGTAATTCATAGTTGGAATATAATTAAGATATCAAATATTCTCACTCAAACAACCCGTATTAGACCATTTTTGCTTGAATATTTATAATTTTATGCAGCGTCTCTTAAGCTGAAACAACGGTCAATTAATAGAAATATTTCTAGTTTAGTATAAAAAGAACATTTAGTTATATTTTAGTTATTATAAAATAGTTAAAAAGATGTGTTTAATACAATAAAAACATATAGTGTCCTAAAGGAAATAAACAATATTATTCATTAAAATCGTGGATACATTTTATATGGTTTTCATCATTAAGTAGCTTATATAATATTTTGAGAAACCTAAGGTTTAAAATAAATGTATGTTAATAAGATACTGACCAGTGAATTGTCATATTTATTAATTAAGTGAGAAATTGCCGAAGAAGTCATAGTTTTAACTAAAAAACCAGGTTTTGATTAACGCCATGTACAGCGGTATCGGGTAAAAACATGCGTTAAATAAATAAATATTATAAGAAACTAAAAAGGAAATACACTTTTATAAATACTGTACTAAAGAAAAAAAAACTAATATCAAACCGGTTTTATTTACCTACTCTTCAAGAACTTTAATGAAAGCCATGTTTCTTACTTGAATATAAAATCGTGGAGAATTTTCATTGTTATAAAATGTTTGTATTGTCATCAGAACTATACATAACTTCCAAGTTTCATGATGGTAGGGTAATTGGAAGGGCGTGAAATTTAGTTTCGTAGTTTTCATTACATAATTACATACAAATAGACCTAATAAAAACGTGTTAAAAAGCATAAAATGTCAACACATCTATACGCTAAATATATTAAAAAAAAGATTTTGTTAAAAAATTTATAAATCACAGAAAAACAATCAATAGTTTTTGAAATATCATTTTTCTGTCGTTTTCTTGTTTCTTTTTATTTGTCCATATTCTTAACTATGTAAACGCATGTTACATAAAAACGTTATAAAAAATGACAGGTTTCTTGCACGTCTATCATACGAAAATTTTATACAAAATTGCCCGTTTTTTGTTTTGTTTGTACGTCTGTCATAAAACAATATCATACAAAGTGACACGTTTTTTACCAAGTATTATTAGATTAACAATTACCAAAATATTGAATTTTAAATTATGAGCAGAACTTATGATTTTGTGTTCGATATTACTTTCTATAGGAAATGTTACTTAATATTTAATCGATAAATTAGTGAACTAATGATTGATCGATAAATTTGTATTAAGGACTATCAAAATATGAGCATATTCACTTTTAAAATTTAAATGTAATATACATTATGACAATTTACAAAAAAGTAGTCAAATGAAATATGCATAGCAAAATTTATCTTTTATATTTCATATACAAAGTTTTGAACTAATATCCTTAAAAACCACTTTGTATGTCTTTTCGTGTCTATAATTTTTGTATCCATGAATAATGCCACAAGTATATTTCAGTAACGATAAACGACAAAATAATTATAAATTGATTCACGTGATTAGCACGACGAAGAACGAAAAATTATTCAGTCACTCGGAATATAATCATAGAACCATTTATAAAAAAATTACAGTGTATTCCATTTTTTCCTTTCTGACTAGAATCCTTTTAATCTAAACTTAACACTCAAGAATTTAAGCTTCCTGTGATTGAAGAAAAATGTATTTTGTTTGGATAGTTTTACTTTCTTATTTTCATAGCTTTAAATAATTTTAAAATATTTTTTCTTAATAAATATTCAACAATGTGTTAAATATCCAGACTGTGAAACTTACGTGCCAGCAGAAAGACTACAATACCAGTAAAGATCGATTTTAGCTTAGGATTCTATCCCCAATCCGTCACGTAACATTCGTGACATGTTTTTATTACGTCATGATAAAATATTTCGTTTCATCAGTTTTATTTTAATTTCTTTATTGATTTAAAAACAGATTTAAAAACAATAGTTTAATAAGTTCATCTAACGTATGTGCACACATACGTTAGATGAACTTATTAAACTATCTCCTCATTTAAATCACAATCATACCTCTAGAGACGTGTTTCGAATATCAGTATTAAATTGTTAGGGTTTGGCAGCGTGTAAAGTGAAAATGTAGGTACTCTTAGCAGCTGACACCATATTTAGCGATAATGAGAGTGAAATCTGAGTTTTTGTGAATCATTTCAATTGACGAATAAAAAAAAACTAATACCTCTAAATAGAGATCTGCTTTACTGTTATGAGACTAAATTACAAGTATAACTTCAAGGATTATAATATAAATTTAATTCATTTCTAACATTGATTTATCTTCCAATAATGATCTGACAAAAGGGCGGATTTTTCCCAAGAAAAACCGTTTTATAAAAGTGTTTTCCGCAATATTCTTCTTCCGCAAAATAATTTTACTACAAATTGTTTGTTCAGGACTTAAGTCGCCTTTCGGAATAATGTTTGGAAACTTTATGGATATTTATTTGCTGTCACATCCACATATTATTTAAGTTTAGGTAAAGAGGGTATCGTATAAAAGTGACAGCGTACTAACAAACTTGAGAGCCTAGTTGAATCGAGTAACCGAACTGTTTTGTCCGTTAATAGTAATATATATTTTTGTTAGTTTTTTTGGTTTATTGAAATAAGACTTTCTGAGTTAGATCTATAGGTATTTATATCCAAAACTTTCTCTACATATAATAATTCAACTATGCAAATTCCATTTTAAGAAGCACGTATTAAAGATACAGTTTGATAATTTTACGCAAATAAATTGAAATTTAAGGCAGCGTTTTACACTCGCTCCCGATTTTCATTACATATATTCGTGCAATTAATTAAACTGATTTACACAATATATTCAAGCCTAATTTACGAATGGTTCACATGTACCGCATTATTTATCAATATACACTTCTGTATACATTCCTTTACGATAATCAAATACATATTGTGGAATAATTGAGATAAATTACGCAACAAATTGGTGTAATTATTTCTAACCCATAATAATAAATAAAAACTAAAATAAAATAATATAACACACTAAAATATAACACAATATAACACAATAAAATAACATAAAATAACACTACCATCGTCAGAGTACTTTTATTCGTCGACATACCTAATACCGAAGCAAAATTTAATAAATGTTAACCAATTTTTTTACACTTTTATGAATCGTGCAATGGACAAACGAAATATATTTAAATACAAAAAAACTGAGAAAGCTAGACCATATATTTACTTTTTTCTTGTACAATTATGGAAAAGAAATATTGAAATATATTAATATCAGCTCAATATTTCAAATATGTCCGCGCATCATATTGATATTTATTTATGTGCGTTAATATAAACCTGATGTCATTTAGAATATTATTACAGACTTTAATTTCTCATTGTTATAATCTTTATCATAAATAATACTACGCATAAATATTTTTACATTATTTTATTGTGAATGAAATAATTTTTATGTCTAAAATTTAGATCATCAAAATACATGTGTAATTTGTATAATTTCCTATATGCAACGTGTCACTCAAGAAGTTTATGCATAAACTCTCAACTGCAGCATGGCTATTTTACATCTGGCGAGTTTCATGATATGGCCTGAACTTATTAACTTTCTATGAAAATAAAAAATTACTTCGAAAGCAATACTAATTTAACTTCATTAATTTCCTCTTTTATGGACACACAAATTTCAATATAATTTCTGAAAAAAAAACAACTCGCGATAAAATAATGAAAAATTATACAAATTATACGAAATAAACTATCATTAAGTTATAGGTTAAATATACTTTCTATAATCCATACCCTTCACTTCTAATATAATTATATACGTGAATTAGCAAGGATGGCAAACGCCATCAGAACTCTTTATTTAGATTTATCTATTTCCGTTCACTTACGGAAACGTGAGAGTTATACGTCTATTCGTTTCAATAACAAATATTTAATTCAATGCATAATGCATAATGATGGAATATTTTAAGTAAGTTATTCACATTCATACACAGCTACGATCAGTAGACTGAGCTATTGTTTGTTGTAGAAAAATTGAGAATTTGCAAAAAAGTCATTATCGGACCACGCAAATGCAGAAAATTGTCAAGTCCAAGGGAACTTTTATACCAAACAGAGAACTGATTTTTTCCAGTTAACAATTTGAATAATAATTTGGTACATAAAATATTTTTTCTGATTTGCACAAAATGGAAATATGGCATACTCTGGAGAATATTCCTAAAAATAACCATGCTGTCTCATATACAAATAACGAAATAACGTGTTTAAACAAGTATAGTCATCAGGTCGCTATTAATTTTGCGTTTTGGTGTAATATAACATGAACCTAAAACATTTGAATGATTTCTTTGGTGCAAACGCCAAATCCCAGCAAAATGTCAAGCACGAATCGAAGCTAACTACTTATTGATTACCTCAATAGATCAACAGAGGCGTTCCGCCAATGACATATTCGTATTCGTGGACATAATTTGCAAACATACATCACATTAAAACCTAGTGGACCACTGTTTAACGCTAAAGTTGCATTACTTTCAAATCATTTCCTAAATTTCTGTATGAATAGAGTGACACAGACTATTGAAGAATTAATTGACAAGAAAGACGAAAATGGCCATTAATAATGACAATACTAATAGTCATTAAATGTTATTACACTTTTCTTTTAAAATGTTCAGTTAACGTGATATGTACACGATCAACTTTTATAGGTGAAGAGTCGACGGCCGACAACTGCCGACTTTTGTAGGACAAGGGTGGTAGCCGATTTTCAACCGACTTACCACACAAGTCAAGATGCGCGCGCCGCTAATTAAATATCTTCCTTGCCCTTGCCTATACCTTGCGTTTATAGAGTCATATATTTTATCGCTTTCTTTGTTAGCGCGTTTTAACTTGTGTCGTTGAAATCGGCGAGAATCGGTTAGAGAAGCTCCGGAAAGCTCAGAAAGTTTCCAAAAGAAGAAGATTATTTTGTAGGCCTATTTTTGTGGGACGTGTAATTTAAAGTATTAAAATCACATGATCTATTTTGTCCAATTAATGTCGGATTGATTATTGATGGTTGGTCGAAATGCACGACTTTAATGTGCCTGAGTATACATGTTCATACACATGAAATGAATAATTTCGAACAATTAAAATTCTATGTCTACCACCTGTAATAAAAAAAACAAAACTTGCCCAAATACAAATCGAGTTTGCACAATTAAGGTACCGTGTCATTCTATAGATACGTACAGTCGCGTACAATGAAGAAATATTGCTATAAACTAAAAGTAATCAGAAAATTAAAAAATGTTGTTTTTATTACAAGGAATTATTTGCGGGTAAATAAAACAGTTCTATGAATATTTAAGAACTTTTATTTAGTGCTATCAAAAATCAGTTGTAATCATCGATGATTATAATCATATTTTTAATTATTGGCAACAAGACGGTTCCCTCAAGCCTCAACATATTTTGAAGCTGTTGATGTTGATTTATGTGAACTAGTTAGAGAGTTTCCACGCTTCACTCAACAAATCTATAGAGCTGAAAGTGTGTTGGTTTGAAGTAGGTGCGAAATATGTAAAGAAATAAATGTTTAGAGCTGAAAGGCTGTTGGTTTGTGTGTTTAAACTAGGTGTGGAATATGTAAAAAACTGAATGTTTGGAGCTGAAAGTGTGTTGGTTTGTGTGGTTGAAATAGGAAGTGTGGAATATATAATGGCGGATGAATTTGAGCACATGTTTCGATATCTGGTTGAAGTCTATAATTTTGTATTTCGGTTTGCTCGTCTAATGACTCATACAGTGGAAGTTTCCGCAGTTGCGATGCAACATTCAGTCCGAAGAAATGAAATTCATCTTCTTCCTTTCGAATATTTATATAGCAAACGAGATCAGCAGAAAATAAAAAAAAACATGTAGCAAGTTTAATTTATTTTACTTCCACGGTTTATTTCATTTTAGTAATTCACGAAAACAAAGTCCGAAATCCTAAAAGGTTGCAAGCATGTGACCCCTGGGCTTACCTGAAGTAAATCGCGCAAATTCATTTTAAAGTGTCAAAGAGATGGAAATAATGTTTAACCTACACAGATCACGTACCACCCCCTCAGATACGTGTTGTGTTAATGTAAATAAAGTTTCTAGATTTTGCGTCATAATTGATCATGATAATATAATTTGAACAAATTTTTGTTATTTTTTTCACTAAAATAATTTTTCTTTTGAATTAGTGATTGTCTTATAAAAATTATATTTCAGTTCTGTATTATATTTATTAAATATTCTTATAACAAAAAAGAAAATGAAACATTTCAATCATTTTATATTCAACATTGTAGTAAAAAATTATTTCTTTATTATCATATCGCGATGCACTTTTGCCCAAAAAATTAATAATTTTTTTAGTTTTATTGTTAAGTATTTTCAGAACATACTGTTTGAGGATGTAAATTACGTGAAAAAGAGACTATTTTACAACTCTTAGCAAAACTAAATAGAGCAGCTTTGACTAATATAACATTATAATATTTTTTACCGTGTAAACATTTTAACTTAACATTTAACTTAACTGTTTTGCACAAAGGAATGCTACAATGTTATTTTTAAGGAATATAATGGGATTTCCTTTACTGATCTCGAAATCCAATACTCTTTTAATTGGAAAATCGTCTCATAACATAATTATATGTAAATGTTTATTACTAGAATTTATACGTCAATTGAAAACTGAGACGAAAATATCGTTTTTCTTGAGGTTTTTTCTTCGCTTAATTTACTTTTAATATCTATTTATAATTTTCCATACATAAATACACTATGCCCTATTTACCTATAGACATTATGTATTATCTTTGCTCTTTCTCCTTTCCATCAATATCAAACGAAGAAACCAAAACAAATTTTACTACCTGCTCTAATTCTTCAGTCTTAAACGAGCTTAACGTCATCATCAACTGAGAAGGTCACGCCTTTACGTTAGGTCTTTGCTCACCTACGTCAGTGTGAGTTTTCGACCGGCGTAGAAGCTTAGTTAGGTATTAGCTAATTAATTTGAAAGCTCGCTTATAAGTTGCTTATACGGCTTAAGTGTTCAGGTCACTAAATTAATATTTGTTTCATCGCTGTACTATAGTCAAGTTTGTGTAATAATCTCTACCTGTTTACTGGAATGTAGCCATCTTATTTTGGTGCAAAAGTTATTATAGCTTTATTAAGCAAATGCGAAGTCAATTGTTTTCAACAGCATTTGAAAGTTACAAAGAAATGATAAAATGAAAGAACAAACTTAATATTGGCACTAAAATAATATAGTATTATTTCACTTTAGTTCTAAATTTGTTTGCGGATTTCTGCATCAGTCCGTTGTAACACTTTTTATTTTAATAAACAACATTGGATTTTTAAAAGATTTTCCTAGATTTGTAAGCTTTTTTTTAATTCTCACTTATGCACATTAAGTTTGTAAGTATATCATCAAATCCGGAAAGATAAATTATATAGAATAAACATGGAACAATATACGGGAAAGTTTTTGTGTATAATTGCAATAGTTTAGATATTACGACTTCCGACATTTGAGCGTAGTTACTGACAGACGATGTATTTTATACTGTCAAGTTACGTCAATACTCGAATATTATTAGATATGCTTTATAAATGCACGATCAGAAAACATTTTTTTTAATGAATGCTTCATTATTTTTTGTCGTATTCCAAATTATTCTTACTGTAAATTATAATAAATACCATTAGTCGTCTGTATTCCTTCTAAAGTATATCCTATATGTTTATGATCGTGTGGCGGTACAACGTCGTACCTCCATAGCCCTCATTGTAATTATAGATAGTACATATAAAGAAATATGCCCTCCCTTCTTTTTTCGAAATTATTAACCATAAATTATGAAAAAAACAACGAAGCCTAACGAAAAGTCAATATAAATCACATAATTGATTGTATATATCATATCCTTTGAAATATTCACGATACATGTTTTCTATGTTAATTACATTTTATATTAGGAATAATTTACTAATCAATATTAGTGATGACTTATGGTAAATAAAGTAATTTTACTTCAAGCGAGGTGCAGAAATATCGATGCACGAGCCAGACTCGCACTTGGGCATTTTTAAGGTGCACATCACTACTAAAACGATGAGACCTCTTAATATGGACCCTAAATTTAACGTTAGAAAAATAAATAAAAGTTCAAAAAATAAAAATCCATCAAGAAATGTAAAAATCGTAGATATTTTTATTTGTTGAAAAAACTCATTAACGTGTTCTTATATAATTTCATTACAATCGCATATTCATAGAGTTATGACGCTATGACGAACGGACGGACAAACAAACATATGAAAATTGTAAGGGTTTGGTTTTTCCAATTGGCTACTCAACCCTAAAATTATATTTATAAATATTAATAAAATATTATGAACTCTGTCATAATTTCGAAAAGTTAATATAAATAGTTTAAGATAGTAGATGCAAAATCTAAAAGACCTGGGTAAATCATATAACCCTAACAACCAAATAATTAAGTTCTATTTCAACCAATATTTTTAAAAGACCCGTTCCAAACTTTTTAAAACATTTTATTTCATAAATTTGTAGGCGTTATTAATATAAAAAATAACACAAAATTTCAGCTTTATAGCTATATTAGTATGTGAATTAAATGGTTGTGGCCTACAGACGGTCAGACAGACAAACGGTCATGGAAAGATTATAAGGGTTCCTAGTTTGTTTATGGAAACCTAAAGACTATTAAATTAAAAACAGAAATGGTACTTTTTCACCCAGACAGCCCGGTAAGGAGCAGCTAGTGTTGTAACTGCTCAGTTCTTATTTCGATTGATGCTTAATGAATACGAACGATAAATGGCACCTGACAGTAAATTACCCTTTAAGTGTCTTCATAAGCTATATCTTTGTAGGTTCTCTCATTTGTACACAGAATAAATGGCTAAGGCAAAGACCATCTTTTCCGTCGTCAAGAGTAACTAACGGATAACTTAGATTAGAAAGGACTTGATATAAATGGGAAAGCGGGATCAAAGTTTTGCCATTTATCCGTCGCTTTACGTCGCGGAAACTGATTTCGGGTGTCACACACTAGATATATATAAATTGCATCCATTACTGGTCTTTTCCGGGGACATTTTCATTTAACCAAGGTCGTGTACTAGGAAAGTGAGTATTAAAAAATTTGTTTGCTTCATTATTTTATGTACTAGGTGAGAGATAAGAGTCATGATAAATTGTGTTGTTAAATTGTGCTGATATGGTTATTTCTTTGTAGGGAAACAGCAATCAACAAAAAATCAAGGAGATTTTTAAATTTATTGATTCGAGTTTTGTGTGGCTCTTTAAAACCTTTAAAATACTGCACTTTCATTAAAAATTAAATATCTTACAACTTAATACTCTACTATCGTGTTTGTATAGAATAAAGGGAACAATTCGAAAAAAAAAGAATAACATCCCGCCATCAATTTTTCAATTTATATTGTATTTTCCAGATATGTAAATAGTCTAACAGTATGTATTTTGTTAAATAGACAATAATAATAGAGGTACTAATAAACTTATTTCATGTATAATGATAATCAAAACAGTGGAAATGTTTATAACTAGTGATTACGTCATCCTAACTCGAAATTGTATTTGTACTTAGTTTGTGTCACAACTTAGCATACGGCGGGATATCGTAAAATGACATGGATTAATATTTATTTTGAAAAATATCATGTCACATGCACACACACACACACACACGCCCACACACCCACATACAGACATATACATATACACATGTTCTCAAACAAATATATCCACGTGTTCCGTTTCATTCTAATTTCCATCTGTTACTCCCGGTTCGTTTTATTCAACATTGAAAATATTGTGTTTATATATATATATATATATATATATATATATATATATATATATATATATACATATATTTATATATGTACATATATTTATATTTTTTTAATATAAATATGCCGATAGTTGAAGAGCGTATCGAATGTAATTATCTCTAGTTTTTTAGAAATCCTGTTGCAACAATGCTGTCTATCCGACTACCGGTCTGAAACTTCCAATTGCTGCTTGAATTGCTTCCAATGTAAACAATTATCTCTGTTTGGAAATTATATAAGCTACTTTTTATCCTGGGGCCTCCATTCTTCGGGTCAATTCTTATTTGATCCTGAAAAAGTACATAAGCGGAAAAACGAAGAAAAATTGCAACGGGCAACAGATTGCTATAATTTTTTTGAAAACTTCTAATATGTAGCAACGCAATACAAATGAGGTTCACGATCACTCCTTTTCATTCTTGATTTGTAATTACCATGTAACATAAGGTCTGGAAAATAAAGGCTTAGTATTTAATTTCCTTTAAAGATTCTAGATTACACTGCACGTTTTAATATCTCCTTGTCGCGGCACGTTTTAATGTCTTCCACATTTTGTCAATATGACCACGCGAGCGAATTCACTAAAAAAACCTAATATAGAATACAATCATAAAACCGTCAAGCACCGGCGCGAAAGAAAAAGGGAATTTTCTCTAAACTACCTATAATATCATGATAGACATAAATCTAGACTTAATCAGACATCAAACGACATTGAAATCAATTATTCATATTATTTTAAGCCACGTCTCCGACAAAAGTTGTTAGATATAACCATCAAGCAATTAGCTTCTCCTCAACTCATAAAATACCCCAAATATTGGTTATAGAATGTATTGTATAAAATACTGCAAAAATATGCGACAAATACATGTTGCAGTATTTACTGCATAAGAAACCTTTATGACACTGCATACAACAAGAAAAATACTCTTCACGCTACTTGCGTGGCTTATTTGTTATTTTTTTTCATAATTTTAGATCTTCTCTCATGTAAAAAAAAATGTCTGCTTCCTGATGTTTTCAAGAATGGTCTAAAAAAGCCCCACCTACCCTTTTCTAATCACTTATTATTGGTATCGTCCTCATTTCATCTGTTTTGTTGCAAATTTTTTTTTCTTCTTGGTTGTATTTATGATTGCTTTGATAATTTTTTGAATAAGTTTTATAATTTCACTATTTTGCAATTCTTAACAACATAAAGACTCTCCATTAATTTACAGCGATGAGTACGAAATATCAGTTTAATAATATCATGCAAACCACGTGTATATAAATTTCTATGTATCAAAATAATAAGCAAGACCGATAAAGTATATGTGGAAAATTTGAAAAACCCATAACGTTAATACAAATTAAACAAAATCATTATAATTTAAATTTATAATATTATAATGGAGTGTACTTAAAATTTTTACATATTTTTTTAAATGCCAGGTTGTAAAGTTAGAGAGAAAGAAAAATATTGCACATAATTTTCCAATTCAATAGTTTTCAAACGGAATTTAAAAATTAAAAATGATAAATTGGACTTCAATTTTGTTTTCAAAACTCTGTCCAGTAACATATTGATCGAAGGTGTACGTGACAAATATTAATTATTTTTTTCATATCCCCAGGACAGTAACATTTATATATTTATCCCCCGATAGGAAAGTAAACATTTATTTTTAAATATTGGACTCCATCAATATAAATATTAACCATTTGAAACAAATTGGAGATTTTTTAATTAGTAATAATAATAGTAAAGGGATAATATACCAAACGGTTTAAACTAAATTTTCATTTACCAATTCTCAGCCGCTGCTTTGAAATCTTACAACAAAGTTTTCTAACTTAAATATTTTTCAAGCCCACACGATTTATGTGTGTGTGTGTTTGGTAAAAAAGTGGCGAAATAAATTTTAACCATTGCTTCACCGTTTGAATGAGCGAAAAAAAAGTTTTTAACTATTTTTATAATTTCGTACCTCGAAAGGAAAAACGGAATTTTTATAAAATAATTCAAGTGTCTGTCCGACATAGCCATTTATCTCAGAAACTATTTATTATAGAAACTTAAAGTTGTGCATAAAAATAAAACATATTAACATGAATGTATCCTAATAGCTTAAACCCAAAAATAATCATGTGAAAATTTTACAGAGGCAAACTAAACGCTCAATTTTTTATTTTAATTCTTGTATGGTATGGGATTCAATTTCTATATATTGAAAGACCTGGTTATAAAAGTCTTTAATGATTGTTGTTTTTAATTTTCGTGTATAATATCGTTAGAGAAATACATACAATGCGCAAAAAATATGTTTCCCCTTTAATATATAAACTAATAAACCTAAAATTAGGAAAAAATATGAGTTTTTAGAGAACTATTAAATGCTGAGGAAAAATATCCAATGATGCTAGACACGATAATTATTGAATTTTACGTTCTGTTTTATATCTTTCAAAGGTATAAAAGGCGATAAGTTATTATTTTAAATTATGAAATATTTTTATTTGTAAATAGAAGTACACCCGTAAATGTTCATAGGTATCTAAATGTGTACGGAATCTTACTTGAGCAAATTCCGCTTGTGCTTGACCGATTTTTATTTAAATATATATTTTGTACAGCCATATATTATTAAATAACAGGCTACTTGACTTACATTATAAAATATTTTATTGTCATCATCGTTTGTCTTTACAAATAAATAAAATACAAAATATTTTTAAGACTTAATTCCATTGAAACTCCTTTTTATATAGTATTCTATTATATAGTCTACCAGATCTATGGCTACTTCTTTAAGGACACTACTCATTTATAAAAAACGAAAATTTTTATTGACACGATATGTCATCGAAGAATGACATCATCGCTGACACAAAGTTCTAAAATGTGCGATATTATTTTTAATTTTAGATCTGTCGTAAATTTTAAAATAGATAGTTCTCTATTTTGACTGTAATTATTAATTTTGCTTCAATTTTTCATTTACATGTCGAAAAAATATAAAAAATTTAAAACCAATGTTTAAAACACTCATAAAACTGATTAGAATTATAAACCATCCAAGAAATAGATATAATCCTGACACTGCATTAAAGTTTATAAATAATTCTCCAAAAATCTCCCTAAAATATAATCCCCAAAAATCTGTCATATACTAATCAAAAACAACATTATATACTAATTTCAATAATAAAATTATATGCAAGTACATTTATTGATTGTAACGATTTTATACACAACTTTATATAAAAATCGTAGAAAATATTTCAACGTATTATTATAGACTACGTGTATTTTCACGTCGAACATTTTCGTAATAATCATACTTCGTCCACGAGAGGTAACGTTCAAACGAGGTCACGAAATAAAACACACCCTTGTGTATATAATAAGTATAATAGTATATAAAAATACATGGGTCAATACACTTACTAATTAAAATGCACCACCCTTGAAGAACATACGCGTACTACACAAGCACTAGTTAATTTACGCTGACTGAAGTTGTCATAACATTATGTATATATTTATAATATTTACAATACAGTTACACCTCGCTGTTTGAGGATTTTTTATTCATGCTTTTGAGTATTAGCGTTTCATGTTATTCCAACCTAAAGAAGCTAGGGCAAGTTATCGACAGAAAATTGAGATTTCAGTAACATTTTTGTACAAATTTTATACAATGTCAGTGTAATAATCCTTCGCTATCCTTATATTTACTACTGGCTGTTTGAATATTCTCGTTTCATGGTTTGAGTATTTCATAAATATCGGCCATGATAGTATTAACATAAACATGGGTCCTTAATATGATGACAGAAATAGATAGTAAAGAAAATGTTCTATCAATGAAACAAAATTTAAAAAATTACAGAATATCAGATATCCTTGTTAACCTAAAGGAGGCTAGTAAATATTTGCCGCGGTCGACAATTAAAGCGTATTGAAGAATTAATGGCGTACAATAAGTTAATTATAACTCTGTTGTTATCAATTTTTTTAGTGGTTTTATACTAAATATATAATAAAATCCATTAGACTTCTTTTTCTATTGGGTGACACCTAATGTCAACGAGTTAACAAAAAACTGTTGTTCGCCATGACTTTTAGGAACTTAACCAACGAATGGCAATTGCATTAAGTTTATTTCATAATTTATCAGCGTACACAGTGAAGGAATATACACAGTAAGTTATGTTGTGTTTAGAAACAATGGGAATATAGAGAAATTCAGAATACAACTCAAGATCATGAGCCAAGCAAAAGACCTAAGGTTTAGAGTCCAGAATTGACATTAGAATTAAGTTACTGCAAGAATTCTTCAAAGTATTGAAAAGACCATATAAAATATCTAAACACTTCAACTTAATATAATTTGCTACTTCCATCAACATCCGTTCTGGAAGTTATGGCTAAAGAATCGTATCTTATCGATAAAGAATCGTATTTATCGCGTTCATTTACGATTTCCCCAAATACAAATTACATACACATACGATTTTATTGACAATTCATCACAGAACATATTACGTCTCCCCACAAATGTCTCGTTGTCTCCGCTTCTTGGTCACGCACTTTCATAACGCGTCTCACCGATGACAATCCGTGTGCCTATCGGAGCAATAAAACCAATAAAGGAGAGATAGCCAACCACTAGAATGACCGAGATATTCCAGTGAGTGATGCGATGACAGACTTTTATTTTTAGGGTGTAATATGTAGTTTGATGGTTTTGTACCTTCTACAAAAAATTCTTAAGACGTTTTGACTTTCCACCACCGTTTCATGTTCTATTGTTACCTTGTATTTTTACTTATTATAATAAATTTTCTAAGTATATGTACATATCTAGAATGCCAAATGCGTGACTAAATTAAATTTAAAATCAATCGAAGGCAAATTAACACGAATATAGCGTGTTAATTAAAAAATAGCCAAGTTAAATTAGTTTAGTGTTCGCTAATCATGTGTGCGTAAGTAATTAAGAAATTTACGTTTTTCAAAACGTACAAATAAGGCATGAATTTTAAAAATAGCCCTATTCGTAACCTGACTCTCAAGCCCTGACTAACGAGCATTGCGTTATTCATTCTGGATATTCTAAAATTTTAACTTCTGCTCGTCCTTGATTTTCATGAGGATTTTTTATCTCTAGGTTCAAAATATAGAGATAGGCTTAAAAAAATTTTTAGAATATTTTTATCCTTTTAGTGTGCGCTTAAAAACGCACAAATACGGTATGAATTCTAAAAATAACCCTATTCGCAGCCTAACTCTCAAGCTCTGCCAACGACCATTGCGCTATACATTCTGGATATTCTAAAATTTTATTTTCTGCTCGTCCTTCTTAAGCAACATACTACATTTATGAAATATTTTTTATAGAATTAAATTATTAGAATTAGTTTAATTTTGTAGAATTAAATCCATTATCTCCTTTTGATCGAAAACTTTTATATATAAATAAATTTTGCATAAAACTAGTCAAAAGCGACAGAATATTTTATAAAATTAAACACAGTTGTAAAGCCATGCTGCATTTATTTTCTCGCCATACATTTGCACACTTATTTTATGGCAACTATTTTCTTGCGAAATGTGTGTCTGTACAGGAGATGTAAATTTTATTTTTTATAGTTCAGCTTTCCAACCATTTTGATTGCTGAGCACGTAACGATTACAATCATAACGAATACAATTATCATTCGATAATGAAATACAAATAAACACAAAAAAAATCCAATTACTAGAAACACCATTTAAATGAATTACTGCCTCCCAGTTCAAAGATTCTATTTATAATATCTGACAAATTTATTTCTTTTCCAAGTACGTTTTCTAGTTTTATATTACTTTTATTGTTGAAGTGGTATCGTGCCAGCACAATGCCTCTTTTTAAAAAAATATTTTGTCATAAAAATATAATAAAACTTTTAATATTATAGGTGCTTTTGTAATTTCTTGATTCGTACCGACGGCTTCTGAAAAACAAATGGCCGATATCTTACTTTATAAAAAATTCAAAATTATGCTATGATTATAAGTAAATCTATTCATCATTCATCTAGGATGTTGTCGGAACCTGACTATAAATTATTGCTCACGTTTCTCGCAACATTCTTTTTTTGCCCATATTACTGGAATTATTAAGATAATTTAATAATTCTTTTAGACACGTTGTCGATAGTTTCCGGATTACTATATATGGAATAAATGGATCAATGTACAGATGATCAATGACAATTAGTGCTCAAACCCTAAATGGATCATACAAAAAGAAATGGATTTAAATATATTCAAAGTATAGTTTCTTCTACTTTATGATTGAATGTTTTGAAAATTAATATTGACCATGAAACTTAACTTTATTTCTTGGCAAAGAAAAGATATCTTTGCTAATAGATTGCCTGAGGATGTTGTAATATAACGAAACCTAGGTTATGGTAAAGAACTTAAAGAAAGTAAGTAGAAATAATACTATATCACGTAGCTTTATTTAATTTTGAATAATACATTTCAACAGAATTAATGCCAAATATATTCAATTATCAATACATGTAAACGTCAAGGACTTTAAGTGAGACAAACAGGAGTTACAGTACCCGAATTTAAATTAAATACCAGAAAGTTATTGTTGAATAGCTGACACAATATTTAAAGATTTTAGTTATAGGAAATTCCTTTCGTAGAAATTTATAATGAATACAGATATTTGCTGCTAACAATTAAGTATCGCAGTTAATGACCTAAGAAGTCAAAAGATCAAGTTTATTTTCTCCGTGATAACGTAGACCATATTCCACCAAATACACTTATCAAAAATTACAGAGATTGGCTTAAGTTCTCCTAGCATATCCACTTTAGACTGATTCACCTGATATTGCGCCATCTAATTACCATTCGTTCAGATCTCTAAGCATTCACTGGTTGAATATTATGAGAATATGGGGGATCTTTAAAAGGACCACGTTATTTTTTTTATTTTAAGTCACCATATTTTGGTCTGAAGGTCTATTGTCACTGTCTTTTAAATGGCGGCATAAATGAAGATATCGTATTTACAGTTTAATTTCTTTGTGATATTTAGTGTTGATATTTTATTTCGTAAGACTAGTTCTTACGACAAAATTCCATCCAAAAATTAATTAGCTTTCTCAATATCTTAAAGTATATAATTTAAGCCATATTCAGTCGTAGTAATGAAGAAATATATTTTTTGTGAATTAGTATTGGATACAATTTAAAATCAGGTTAATTATTTCAAAATATTATATATGTTTATTTCTTTCAATCAATAAAATTTTCAATTAGGTGTAAAATTAACATTATTAATATGATATATACAGTTAGACACAAAACTTTTGAAGACACTTCTATTAAACTATGGGTAAATAATAATATTGAATATTCCACGATGTAAATATATTGCCTACCGTATGTTTTACAGTTATAAAAAAATTGAGAACGTCTCATAAACTATGTCATTTAGAATTATTGCTACAGTTTTTCTATAAATATTACGTATACTTCTAGTAACGCTGTTTTTATAATTTTAACATCAGTAGCCAGAGAGGAATATAATTGTTTCGGATATTTTCAAAAATCTTATATAAATTTCGAAGTATCATATACAAAATTCTGACGAAAAAGTGGTTTCTAATCCTCAAAAATTTATATTCTAAATGATATCTACATGTATCAAAAATTTTAAAATTTATTTACCCCATATAAAGTGCTATTGTGAGAAATGCGAGTTAGTATGCTCCACAATTTTGCCACATTTCAAATTTCTATGTATTAAATATTTTCTGCAAAAAATGGTTGTACTAACTAACGAATATATTAGTTATCTTATAATAATTCCTTTTCCTTTTTGACAAAGCGTGTTATTAGTCAAGAGATGTATCAATTTAGCTGCATCAAGTTCAATTATTTCCTACGTCGGAAATTCCTTTTGATTGAATGTCAATGTATATGTATATCACTATTGACAATAAAATAAATACAAGAGCGCGGTAGATTTTAATTTATCGTAGTCCCGCTTTATTAATTATTCAATGTTTAATTAACTGTATAAGTTAATTACAGTATATAGAAAAGAAATCAACTCTTTGGTTTTCCTGAAATCACTAAGTCGACTAAAATATACAGAAATATTTTTTCTACAGTTCTCTGAGATGATTGTTATTCTGATGCAAAAACAACGTATATATTAATGAAAGTAATATATTTTGCGGTCTAATAATTCTTTTTCTATGTTGCAATAAATATGGAAATTCATTATTCACAATTAAATAAATCTACGTGATGTAGTATTATTTCTACTTTCTTTAAATTCTTTACCACGACCTAGGTTTCATTGTATTACAACATCTTCAGGTAGGCTATTAGCAAAGATTTATTAGCAAGAATCTTTGCTAATACCCCACCTGAAGATGTTGTAATACAACGAAACCTAGGTCGTGGTAAAGAACTTAAAGAAAGTAGAACTAATACTACATCACGTAATTTCATTTAATTTCAACCTTTATAAAGTGGTCACTAGTTCAACTTTTATTAAGCAAACGTTGGAAAATTGATCAAAAAATTATGGAACACTTTTCAGTGTTCTGTAATGAAAAAAATATTTATAATCTATACAAGTAAATAGTGAAATTATAATTCTATGTTACTGAAAATTTATAATTTCGTAATAGTATCTACAACTTTAGATCTATGAGCACGAAATTTATCAAATGTATGTTTCATATTTAAGTCACGATTAATATGCGCCAAAATTTTAACGAAAAAGTATCATGCAATACAAGCGGAAAACATTTTTTTCTATTTTCTAAATATTTTTTTATCTTCATGTTTTTAAAAGACATGTGAAATTTCAATGTACATTTTATTAAACTTTCGACTAAAATAATTTTAGTTAACTTCCATTAATAATTTTTAGAGTTAGTTAATTAGTTAGTTAGTGTTTTTTTTTGCTTTCCAATTAGCTAATTTCTTGAACCAAAAATATCAAGACTTCTAACATATCATTGATTTTATCTCAAATATATCTCAATAAAAATAACTTGAGAGAATAAAATGAATTATATAGGCTGTTTTAATCATAACATTAGGGACACAGGAAAATGTTTGAGGTCTTTAAAAAAGCCATCTTGTTCAAAGTGAGAAAAATATCAGTAACTCTCATTCACTCGACAAACAATCAAGTACAATTATTCTTGTAAAGCTAATATTTGGAAAATATATATATATATATATATATATATATAATTTTTGTAATAGTAAGAACTGCCATTCAGAAAGTCAATTTACATTCAAACTTAAAAAGACAGGATTTCACTACTGATTAAGTAAATAATAATATAAATGTCTAATTTTTTAATTTTAGCAATCGCTGTGACCCCATACTTTTATGCGCGAAAGAAAAAGCATATAATCTATTTCCGGACAACGATAATCATAAGTCAAGGTTTTGCCAATTGGATAGCGAATGAGATTTTAACTTTGACGCAAGTGGATTTCAGTATAGCTGGATTTTCCATTCCTGTTTTCTTCTCGCAAAACGATTTCACTTCAAAATTTGTAAAATTTAAAACAATTATTTTGAGATCAAAATAAATGTCATGTAAGGTCCAAATCACAATAATTTGTAACCAATTGTATAACACAAGTTTCCTTCTATTTTTTTAATCTTAAATAAAATTGTAATACAACGATTAGTAAATTTTTATTAGCAGCTCTATATTAAAAATGGTAGCACGATTGCTAATGTGTCTGTGTCGATTTATTAAAAAAACTAATTCTAAGGCAAAGTTACATTCCTTTCGTCGGGTAATATTATTTATAAATAAAATATATAATACAAAAATTTCTTTTCACTTTTTAACTCTTTAATACACTTGCAATACGAAGTTTAGTAAATTTTTAGTGGTAGTTCCATCGTTTGTAAATGAAATATATAATGCAGATGTGTCGCATTATATATTTTACTGAATGCAGCTATGTTTATGACTTGAATAAAATTGTGATAAAAAGTTTTGTAAATTTTTAGTAGTATACCTGCTCTGAAAATTTTGGCACAATCTGTATTGTAGTATTTTCACTACATTTTTTTAAAGAAATTCTAACAGCTAAGATATAATTTTAGTTACTGTTTCATATAAAGCATAAGCAATATGGTTGTGCTTATGTAGAAAATATTATTCCAATGCGGAAAAATATTGTCTTATATCATTAACTTGTTCAGAAACACAACCTTACAAATTTTCCGCTCCATGATTATGTCAGGAATCAAAAATTGGAAATAATGATATTTGTCGGCTTATTCTTAACTAATTTTGACATAAATTAATTCCTTTCATTGACGAATACATTCGAACAATTGTAGAAATATAAATTGTAACTATTAGGAATAAATGTAAAAGAAAGGGCACGTATAGCGCATACAGTTATCTGCCAGTAACCCGGTTTTTGAGCACATTAAGTAATCTAAAAAATAACATAAATTTATATATATTACAATCTTTGTTCCCACCTTAAAAATGTAATGATTACAAAATCTACTGATCTGGAGCTAGCACAACCAATCAACTTCGTTAAAATTGAATGCAAATTTTTATATACGTCATTTATGAATCTATTTAGTATTGTAAGTACATGGGAAGTTAAAATTTTAAATTTACATTATAAATTAAGTTGGTCCATAGCGCTAGCACTGACTTCAAAAATCGTTTTTTAAAAGATATTTTGTTTTTATCTTGAAATTGTATAGTTAGGTCACACTGTTATTTAGAAAAAATATACAAATTTCGCTTTTGCAATATTTCACGCAGGAACTGAGAGACACAAACGTCTCATTGTTGTCACTAAGAGGGAAAATTGCGTTACTTGTCATATTACTCGTAAAAACGTGACCTCATTTTTTGCACGCGAAACATTTAACTCATATGGGAAGGCCTATACATTTAATATTATAAACGTGTTTTATACATATAACACATATTTCCTGTTTTCCTGTTCCTTTTTCTATTTTTTTTTGGAACGAACCTTTAATGTTATTTTATTCACTAATACTTGGGCTTGTTCCAGATTTTGTGGCATTGCGGCCCGTATGTGCGTTAATTAGTTGTCAAATAAACCAAATTTAATGACCCATATATAAACTACCCCTCCATCTTAGATTTACCCTCAGGAAAAAGGAACCATTTCGTTTTATTCACTTTTTCATTATTTGTGGTTAACCATTTTCAAAAAACACTGAAATATGTATTTTCTTTTTTCAGATTAAGTCGTAATACAAATTATGTTGTAAATTCAATTATATCGAAATTCTCATATAAACTTCCATCTCTCTTTTTACACATGCCATGTTTCTAGGAATCTCCCAGATATCTAGAAATTAATAAATGATATATGTGTTAAAGAGGAATACTCACCTGAATTCGTCTTCACTAACAATACACGCATCCTAAAAATACACTTAACAGGCACGAAATTAATTATACGTATGCTTAAACCGAATCACTCTGATAGTTTTAACATCAGGTTTTAAGCCCGCTTGCTATCATATGCGCAATATATGAAAATCAAATCAGGCAGACAATATTGGATCGGGACAAGTGGTATTATTTCTACTCAATCGCAAAAACGCTCTTGGTGCAAAATTTCCCATGATAAATTCAATGTACAAAGTCACTTTCTCGCAGACGAATAATTCTATATAATACTAAGTGTACGGCGTGGTTTCTAAAATTATCGATAATAATATTGGAAATATCGACAATTATATTATATATGTAAATCGATAATTATATTGGAAATGCTGCCCTCCCCTGCTCCCAGACACTGAAAGTCTCCATTCCTTTCGCCAAATGACATCGGCCGTCAAAGTCTAGGGTATCTCGGCAGGATTATCCAAGGTAATCAGTCAATAAATAAACCAGTCTCTCTACCTTGCAGCCTTCAAACAGTGTTTCCCGGTTTCTTTCACATTTTATCACTACTACGCTTCTACAAACGGTAATGATATGTAACTTATAATATTTTTTCATGGAGGGGCTTTCTAAATCAAAAACAATTTTTGAAATCAGATCCTGACTCCAAAGCTTAGAAAGATCAAACAACATTTTTTTGCTTTGTGTATCAGTGTAGATTTATAGCAATTACATTTTGCAGTAGGTTTTTTTTCAGAAGGCTGACACTTACATTGATTACAGTAAGAATAGGATAAAAGGAATTGTATATTGTATCTGCTCAAATATTATTAGCTAACGAATTTTAAGTTTTAGTAAATCGATCTCTTTTGATGAAAATTAAAACACGGCTGTTTAAATCTTGTTTGGCATAGATATCCAAAAAAAATATTTACGTTAAAAATGATCGTTGGAATAAATTACTACCGGGGTAAAGTCACAAACAAATATGTAAAGTATTACCAAGACTATCAAGCGATACCGACCAAGCGCTCCAGAAATATTTTTATTTGAAAAAGCAATACGTAAATAAAGAAGAGAGACAAGAGTAAACAACTGCGTAAACAAAGTGGAGAGATATGGATTAGGACTCTGAAGACTCCCAAATACGTTAATATCTTCAAAGTTAGACAAACATATATTTATTTGAAGCAAAGAAAATTTTACGAATCCAATTTATTTTAAAAAATCTTGTGCGTACTTTTTTTAGACATATTTTAAATTGTATATTCATTCATGAAAATAATATTACAGGAACATTTTGCATTGAATGCGAATAATGTTAACAGATGCCGATAAATTTATTCTTCATTTAGAGTAAAATATTCATACAGTAACAATTATAATCGATATATGATCATAAGGTATATTTATAATTAACTAAGGTATTGAATAACTGATTAAAAATATCGTCAAAATACTCGAGGATCCTAGTCAAAAAATTTATCTAGTATGTATCGTAGTTTTCACTAAGTATATATTTGAAAATAAAGCTTACTTACTTAAAATAAGAAACATGTTCAAAAATTCAACGTTCGACCTTTAAAAACTTAAATTCATAAGTTTATATTTACGAGGCAAAATTTTCTGCCTAGATAAATTTGATAGATTTGTTTCCGTTTCGATCTCATCTATTTTGGGGAACTGCATTTTAATGTCCCGTAAATCTTAAAAATTGCCTCCTTAAAAGATTGTTTGTGTGTAAGTTATCGATAAATATAAGTAGTAAATAAATAAACAAGTAAATATTTCTGCTCCCGATCATGCTGTTAATTATTATAAAAAATATTTGCAACGTGTCACAAATATTTACAACGATAAAATGAAGCCCCCACTTCATGGTGGGGAGTTAACAATATTAAAATAAAATTATGCAACTGCTAATCGATAGAGGATTATTATTGCGACACATACCCATGTGTCGATGTGGTCGGACATTATATCAGATGTGAACAATAATTTCATTTAGTCAGCTTTAAAACATTAGCATGAAAAAATATATTTGGAAGGCCCTAAAACGTTAATGTAACATATTTTCTAATCTACTGTTTTCAACGTAATGAAGTATTTTCTTACTAAGTCGAAACAATTCCACAATATTGACATTGAATTTAATGCAGGTAATATGTGCTTATATAGTTTTCTATGTAGTTTAATTGATAATTCTTTACAACATCTCTCAAGAAAACTAATATTAATGTTAGAGAGTTGTAATAACGAATATATCAGTCGTATAATAACGAGATGTTTCCCTCAAAATTCACGTTTCTGAAGTAAATTCCGAAGTAAATTAATTCGTAGATACGTCAGTTAACGTAAATTTTTATTTTCGACTATGTGTCTTTCCTGACGTATTACTACGCCACATACTATACTATCACCGGATACCTGTTTTGAAACTTGCTCCATAAACTTTTTAGTGATTCATATATAATAAGATATGTATGTTGACAAATGGTTTTGAGTTTAGATGGACAGTATAATTAAGTACTAAGAAAATTTAGAATATTATAAAATCAGAAATTCTTGTCCAACTTATTTGTCATAAGTAATCGCTAGTGTCAACTTCGTAGTACAATAAATATTTAATAATATCGAATATACTGAAATGGATTGAGACATATTTATTGTGCATATATTATATAATATTGCGAAAACTGTGATGTCTAGAATTATCGCTGTAGCTTTTCTACAATATTTGCATAAGTTTCTAAAAACTCTCATCTTGTTCATAATTTTAGGTTCATTTATTTAAACGGAAGAAACTTTTTTTCATATTTATCAATATACCTCTGAAGACACTACTTAAAATTGTGAAAAGAAAATTTGAGAAACTCATGACTAAGCCTTTCGAACCCCATCCGATACGACTTATAGAATTAAAAACAATTGGGTACATAATTTGGTCCCCTAAAATTTCTACATAAATATTTTTGAGTGTACTCGTAGCTGTTGGGATGTTTGCAGGTTATTTGGTTAATTGGCATTATAACCCGCACATATCTTTGCTAATCATCGGTCGCAGCCAGTTTTTGAGGAAAACGGTAGAAGAACAGACAGAGGCCAGAAGCTGCATCCGTTTGAGTCGCTAACTGATGTTTAGAAGAATTTTAATAATGTGCGATCATATTTCCATTTGACCTTGCAACTGTTATTTATTCCTTTTTTTGACTGTTTTAAGTTTACACTCATCACTCCATTTGGTTACTGAAAACTTGGTTGTAGATTTTCATGTACTTACAAATACATCTAATTTTCATACATCTTGTTTCATTATTTTAATTTTAAAATTAGTCATAATTCATCGTTCAGTGGATGGTAGTGAATTTCACAAAACCTGACAACTAATTCTAAAATTGAGACAAAGAATTCTAGAATATCTGGAAATTTCAGGTAAGACTCGAAACCCTTAAAAATTACAATAAGGAAAAACATGAGGAAAAAAATTTATAATATTGATTAAAATATAAAGCATATTTTCAATTCAAAATGAAACTTTAAATGACACCAGCACAGTGTTTAAACTCAATTTACAAATAAACATTTGAAAATCAGATCATAAATCGTTTTTCTCCCTTCACTTGTATCCTGTTTAACTTCTTGGAAACATAATTCTTGCAAACAGATTTCCTACAAAAAACCTAAAAGATCTCACGTGCCACGAAAATAGAAGCTTTCACAATTTCGAAGGAAATTTATTACACAAATCATCATGAAGCCGATATTTGTCATAGACCATCTGGTTCTCTATGAAATTTGGTCGAGAATTATTGGATTTGTCGATAAAAAAAATGGAAACCGTAGGAAAACCATAGGTAAAACACCGTCGATCGAATAGGAAAATAATGTCACTTTATTTGCCCAATGACTCTCGAGCCCTGTCGTGAAAAGGAATAATATTTTTTCAAGATTTATTACGGTACATAGAGCTGGATATTGGTGAAAGTTATAATATTTTTCATTTGTACTGAGACGTAAGGATGAAACCTAAGATTTTTTGCATAAACTAGTTTTCCTTTGTTTAATTGAAAGAAAATTTGCATGATATATTTGTTTTATAATAAATCGATGTAACAAAATGTCTCCAATTGTAATTTTTGCAACAAACCATTTTTTAAACAAAGTTTTTTTAGCTTAATTCGTTTCTTCCGTATGCAAATATTTACTATTAAAATATTAACCAATATTTGTAATTGTTACAAGAGTACCATTATAATTTTTAAATATTTTGATTTTATAAGTACTACTAATAAATTTATATGCTGCTTCGATAGCCTTTAATTAATTAAGGCACATTATACCTCCCTAAGATTTATGTAAAACATTTTCCATTTTACGGATGACCTTGCCTTGATTGTACCGTAATAACTCCCTTCAATTGCTCAAAATAGTAAAAAAATAAATGATACAACTATGCTGCACAAATATTCTCCTGAAAGTTTGACTACCGAGTTTATAAAGTATTTGTATTATTAGACTAGGGGCAGAGTAAAGCATTGCACATTAAAACTGCGTCACCCAATTTAAATTTTATTAAAAAACGATAACGAGATAGTAAGATTTATTGGCTGGGTGCGGATTGCAAAGAATGCATTTCATATATATTAAATTACTGAGAATAAACTACGGATATGGTATAGAGAATGAAAACTTTGTTTTCGAAAAAGTTATGTTTACTTTCTTTTAAAAAACAAAGTAATTATACGTGGGAAATGGTGGTTAGATATATATTTAAGACACACCTTAATTTCAATCAATGGAGCGATTTAAAAATTAAACCATTTTTAAGCTGTTATAACTTTGAAGTCAGTTTTTATTTTATTTTCCCTTAAAACTAAAAAAAAAGTGGATAATTGGAATGGTGTTTAAAACGTAAATGAAGGAAAAATCTATTTATGCTTATTTTGAAATTGCTTAATTTTCATGAGGTTATTTGTAGTTTATTACGTGAATTAACCCGTTTGGCTTGGGCCGTCCAAAAATGGGACATTGCACACAGATGCAGTTTTTGTGGTTTTCTGATATACCTATGATATACACTTAATTCATTAAAGGGGTGCTCAACGGTTTAATTATTGTCAAGTGCAGAAATGTATGGCGTATACTTGAAACAGAAAAAACGCTTACAATATGTAACTTCGAATGATAATTGTCCATGTATATTACGAAACTTTAAAATTAAATTGTCATGTATTTACTTTATAATATTAATGAAGCTTTAAATGAGCTACATCAAGCTTTTGTGCTTTCACTTCTACTACAACCTTTCAAAATTTAATCGAATCGATCGATTTTTGTTATTAGGAAACTACAGGAATAAAAATAAATAAATACATTCATGTAAACTATGGATTAATCCAATGAATATAGAAATAAATAAAATATAGAGAATAAAAATTATTGTCTCGATCTATTGTCTACAATACCACAGACAGTAGGTAATATTGGAAACAGTCGACATTGGAGAAGAATGCTGCGTATACAATGGACTGCAAAAAAACAAATAAATCCATACTGGACTAACTTCAAATTGAGACAAAATTATCGACCACCTGTTACCAACAAATTTCCTATTACTTTGGCCACATAGCTATAAGCTATGATAGCCTGTCAATCTGGGTATTATAAAAATCTGGTTTCATTAATGAAATAAGTATGTAATATATCTGTAAAAATAACACTACAAGCAAACTTGATTGATTTTCTTATGCAAATTGATAACTGTCGCTACCAGTAACCTCTTGGACCCTCTCTCTTCCAATCATTTATATTACTAATATCCTATATATGCAATTATACCTGGAAGTATGAGTTGCTATTTGCAACAAAACACGTCTCCCGATCCATGCGTCCCCTTTTCACAATTTCCCTCAAAATATAAATGCAAATAAAATATTTGGTAGCAAGTTACAACGCCTTTTATAATGATTAATGTACGTTATGAAGATGAAGAAAAAGTTCTTACACGAAATTCTATTTACAGGATATAAGTCAAGTTCATACTCAAATAAATCTTCACCGTTCCCAAAAAAGGTACAAGGGTTTACAAAAGAAGATCCTTGCTAATAACCCACCTGAAGATGTTGTAATACAATGAAACCTAGGTCGTGGTAAAGAACTTAGAAATAATACTACATCAGAAAGTAGAAATAATACTACATCACGTAGTTTCATTTAATTGTTAATTGTGGATGTAAAACTTCCTTTCAATGTAATTCTTTTATAATGCGTATTACAATACAATAGATATTCGAATACAATGAATACGCATGTGTTTGCAAAACAAATGTTTGTCGCATTAGCAAAGCAAATGTTTGTCGCGTTAGTTAATTTCAAATAATTTAATTTCGCAATTACATACATTGCGACGAATACACGTATGTATCATTATTTTGTTATATAAAACTACAAACAACTCAATGTTTTATATTATGTTAAGTCTTGAATAACCCAATAAAACAAAATTAGTTTCTTCAATAATAGATTATAATAAGTCTAAAGCGCGAGGTAGCGGGCTGAGTGTATTGAATATTGAAAGTATGGAGATTTGTAAGGAAGGAAGATTAATCTCAAAATCGTCAACTCTAAAAATCGACGAAAAATCCAATATACTCGTTAACATTTCGACAAACGTTTTTATTTCATGGTCTATTTCTTTATAAAAAATAGATGGAATTACAGAAATAAATTATTCTGTAAACGAATTTCTCTTTGCAAAATATTGATGCAAGGAATTTTAAAAACCTGTGGAGACTATTGGAATATCTCCTCATCTCAATGCCCATACATAATAATTTAATATTACCTCGATCGGACCGTATCGTCTAGTAAATATATGATGAGAAAATCTCATTTACATTCAACAATTTTTCATGTACAACACTGTAACGCTTTTAAGAGAAATTTGCTCTCTAAATTACACTTGTTTTTTAATATTAATATTTCCCTAGCGTATAGAGTGGTTTCGATAGTCTAATAGCATCTAAATTGAACAAAACGATTGTATAATTTAGAGTAATCAAACTTATTAAACAAAAAATACGAGATTGGAACAAAAACATTCTTTTAGTTTATGGAGAAATCTTGTTGCCAGAGTATTACTTAAATTGCAGCAATATTGTATTTATGAAAATCATCTACGTGAATTGAACGGTAATTAGGTGCCACAAAAAAGAGCTTTCGGAAACCTTATACTAAGCAATCAGACGGGGCGACGAGGAGTGAAATGAAATAAATTGGAACGACAATTTCATCCTCTTTTTAAAATTAGTTTCCGAAAAAATAGGATTTGGTTTCAATTACAGTAATTATTACCTAGAGATTAGGTTTTAATAATTGTAGTTATAATTTCAAAACATTTGTCTTTGTTCATAATTAGAATACGTATTCAATTCTCTTAATATCTAATTCCTTTAAATCCCTTATTTCTTTTAATTCTCTACTGCCATTCTTTTAATCTCAAAATCGCCAACTCTCAAAATCGACGAAAAATCCAATATACTCGTTAACATTTCGATAAACGTTTTTATTTCACGGTCTATTTCTTTATAAAAAGTTTACAAATTCTATTTATATTTAAATTTTTTTAGGCAATTGGTATAATTTAAAGTGTTGGTGTAATTTTAAGTGACTAAGTATAGTCTAATTTAAAGTTTTTTATGAAAAATTGCAGATAATTTATTTTTCTTCCAATTTTTATGTGAACGTAATCTGGCAACACTTTATTTGTTAGCTTCTTCTCTGGTTACGTTACAGCACATTACAAGTGTCAAATATGTTCTATTACTTACAGGTATGCAATGAATACAACGCATACGTCCAATTTCCAGTATTCAAAAGTATATGAACTGAAAAATACTGTTGTATTTAACTCATATATTTGTCATAAAAACTTAATTGTAAGAAGATGAGAGGTTATTTACATAAGATCTTGTATGTAAGCAAAAAGCCGCATAGGTCTTGAATTGCATGTGTTTTTAATACGGGAGTAAAAAAAAATCTGACTTTCAATAATATTTATGAAAAACTTGGTGAGTTAATTTTTTTTATCACGGCGACCCGCTTTCACAAGACAATACTTAAAATATCAATCTCCCTAAGTAATGGATTTCCATCAATTTGCGTAACCGTAATAAACTATTAAATACATGTAAGTCCGTTAACTATCGAAATTAATAAGTACATATTTTAAAAGTTTTATTTTTTGCTTTGCCTATAGTTTTTTACTATTAATTTGTATTTGTAAAGCATTACTTGTTCGCACCCCCCCCCTCACCTTTCCCATTGCTACGTACCGCTGCTATATGGTCTTGTTGCTATGTGAAGGTGCGCTATTTATTTTCAATTTGCATCAAAGGATATTTTTCATATTTATTATCAGAAGAGATTTAATACACAGATTTTTAGACAAATAATTTTTTTCTTGGGAAAACGGGTAACGGAATATTACATGGCGTTTAAAGTGTTAATAATATGAAGTTCAAAGAAAATATAACAACAAAAATCTGACTAGTTTATATCCGATAAAATTAGACATACTCTCATAATTCTAATAACGTATTCATATTTACATTTCTGAAACGTTCAGAACAATTTCGCATTTGACTGTGATTTATTTTTATTTCCGAAAATATTATATGCCATATTATATCTATGCATACATATAATAAAATAGCATAGACCAAGTCTATGTACGCATCACGTATAGACTGAATTTTATTGAAAGTATTTAAATTTTCTTTCCGTTAATTATGTTTTTATTAACAATTTCTTCTAGTCAACCTACGTAAAATAAGAAATATTGTGTAAAATACAATAGTTTATGTGTGAAAGTAAATGAAACAATAATGGCGAAAAACATGATATAAAATATGTACTATACGTATAAAACACAAAAAATGTTGAAGCTTATTATCATCTAAGTATTTATCTTAAATAAATTATATTTTATGGAGCCAAATAAATACAAATTCCAAATATTATTAATATCTCTTAACATTCAGTTTATCCCTGGATATTATAGTCAAAAAATAATATACGAGTAGATACAACATTTTTATTATACAACTTAAAAAATCAATGTAAAAATCATAAAACATATGATTTTATGGAGAAAATTGTTCTATTTAATGTTTTACGTTCAAAGTTAATTTTAAACATTTAGAAAAAAAAGACGTTTACTATTCACTCTTCATAAAGTTTTGAATAATCAATCTTAATAATACCAGGACGAGATTAAGGATAATCAAAGAATTTATTTACATAATTTCAATTGACTGACTAAAAATAAAGTGAAAAGTGATAATAAATACAGCGACGAAATGCAAATAATTTAATTTTTTTATAATTTTTCACTTTAATTGTTACGAAAGACCTGCTTAACAGCTTATTTGTTATTTACAACCCTACTGGCAATAACTTTATATATTCTATTGCACATCTCTTATTATTTCTTTTTAACGTAATTTCAGTAGATCTGGGATATTAACTTGGCTAAAATAAAATATGACCGAAGTAAATTCAATTAAACATAAAAGCAAAACATCAAGTTTTTGTCGAAATATCTTGCAAATGTATGACGTGCCTTAATTGAGGACTCGAAACTGTTAAAACTATTTTTATTATGGCATGAAAAATATTTATATGTAGGATCTAAATTGTTGTATTTAACGTTCGCATAATCAATTGTTTTGTATTTAACGTTCGCATAATCAATCGATCAAACAGTTTATGTTTCATAATTCAAACGTTACGGATATATTACCACTTTTATAATTTTATTTAAATAAAAGGAGTTCTAAAAGACCAAAAAAATGGTTTTGTAAAATTTATTAATTTTTTTAATGAACGAAAAAATCAAGAACTTTAAAATGACATCCACAAGCATTTTGTGTTTCAGCTCAATATAGGAATATAAAAATTACTTTAACATATGTACGAATAATTTGGAAGTCTTGATAAATTGCTACAAAAAACTTATTTGATATTTAACATATTATTGATTTATCAAAAAAAGAAAAAGTAAGATATTTCAACATATTAAATAAATTATGGAAAAAGCGAAATTAATTAATGAAGGAATTCAAATAATTAAAAAATGTAAAGACTATTCTTGGAGAAAAATAGTTGTATTTCTATTACTTAAACTGATCTTTTTTTATTATAAGGAATAGAGAATCAATAAAGTCAATTATAGAAACTAACCATAAAAATAAATTAAACAAAGCTACATGACATTATATAATCCCCTATTACAGAGTTAAATTTAAGCAACAAGAAAGTCTTATCTCTCATTTTAATATTTATCCAATGCCGTAAAAGCTATTTCCGACGAAAGAAACTGCTATCCAGTTAATAATACAGTTTACTTTAAAAAAACGGTAATTGCAGATTAAATTTTTTTACTTTCTAAATTAATTCGCTGATGCTTAAAACTAACTGATAAACCAACCAAATGAGACCAACGAATAGATTTAAATATAATTTCAACGTATAATTTCTAGATATATTTACAAAAAGCACAATTCAATCGAAAGTTAAGAAATATTACTTAACGCTAGAATTAAGAATTTCATTTTTCCCCTCGATTAAACGGTTAAGATTCCGAAACGTTATAAATTTTATTGTTTCGGATACTGTGAAGTGGAGCGGATATACTGATCACTGGGAAAATCATCGGAACTAGTCAGCTGTGCAGTTTCTCGTTAATTTACGAGTCTGTTACATTTTGTGTGCTTTAGTTTCTTATTTAACACTCCCATCTTGCTATTGAACGGTTCAGTAAGCTAGAACAAATTTACAGAAAAGAAATCTGAAGAATTAATTTGGAATTTATGATTAGCTTATACTTGTGTTTTCGCTCCATAAGTACTTTAGTCTTTTAGCTTTCTCGTGTCCTAAGATTTTACATTTGAATATTCGTGAAACAATAATTTTAAAAGCCTCATGGAATATGGCAAAACATAAAATATTCGAGTGAGCAATTTAGTACAACGATGCCCCACTATACGAAAATATTCCTCAAATATTTTTGTGATTACTGTTTCATGTATTTTGCGTATATGAACCTTTCTATCTATTCTGGTTTTATACGAAAAAAAATATAATCCTTACAATAGGCAAAATAAAACTGTCCCTCTTAAGGCCTATTTTAAGCTTCCACCAGAGCAATAACAATAAACTGTGCCCGTTAATACATTTATTGGCAATGATCCATATTAATTTGTGTCGACTTTTATATTTTTAAATCAAAACTCGAACCTTTTCGGTCGTTTTGACTCCCTGACAATGCATTTATACTTACGACTATCAAAAAAACTATTAGCAATAGTAATGAATCCAATTTCTTCATAGTCATTGTATAAACTTCCATAATCCGGTAAAATTATCAATTAGTTAAATCTGGGCATATTATAAAAATTAAATCTGACGTTAAAACTATAGTCAATTGGGAAAAGAATGTAAACGATTATTTCGATCAATGCAGTTTTTGTATTCAGTTTATGTTTGTACTTTCATCAAAATGATGAATGTATTGCGTTAGCATCCAGGACGTGAGGGGGGGGGGTTCATAAATTTGGTTATAAAGATTGTTTCGAAAGGAAATGTCAATAGGTAAGTACTGATCACGATGAATTCTCTGGATACGCATAAGTATGTGTGTTATGAAGGCTTAAAAACCTTATGGAATCATCTGATTCACTTTGAACCTTTTCTGTCATGAGTCATCAATGCAAAAATTAAAGGAGAATTGGTCTAGAACACTACGGAACAAACTGTTAGCTATCAGTTGTGATCAATGGACGGTAACTTTTATTTGTGGTTATAATCGGAAAAGTATTTTTAAAGGTAAAGGGAATAAACTAAATTTTTTTCGATGCACAAAAAATTATTAGCAAATCGCGTACGTGCACTACGTAAAGATAGCTGTTGCGTTAATGTCATTGCTATGATTATCTTTTTGACAACTCAAATTCTAGAGTTCATTATTGTTTGTTGTAAGATGGACAAGCTTCTTTTGAAGCAAAATCATTCAATCCTGCTAGTGATCTAATAATAGGTTGATCGATTGAGTGATAAATTCTGACTATATCATATATTCATTAGTGTGATTTACGCAGGACATTTTGATGAAAGTTTTAGTTTAGTGCATCTTTTGCATTATATTATTTTGAAATCTTTGAATTCAATGTTTTTGGTACTATATCTAGGGTTTTACATCTAGTAATTGTGGTTTTAACATGTGGTGATACAAATTTCTTTTATACCCGAATGTAAGTGGTGAAATCAACATTATCAATTTTTACCCGATAGCGACAGAGGTAGGGTTAAGACTTTCACAGACTATGTTCGTATGTATTTTATGTTTTCATTTATTTTCTTTCGTAGTCCGGTTTTAGTTTTTCTTCTCATACTTGGTTGATGTCTTGTCGGTGAATGTCAACATAGTCAGGGAAAAAGTCGCCATTCTCGATGCTGCCGTGACGGACTGAGAAAACTCTTAAAGGTACACTAACACAGTGTTTGAGAGAATTGTAGATTTTAAAAAGGTATGTAAAAGTATTATGATAGCATATACCATAGTTTTATATATCAACTGTAGTGATTATTTTTATGTAAAAACATTGTCTAGTATGAGTAAAACTTCCACTATGGGAGTTTCGCACCCATTTAGGCACCCAAATATGTCTAGTGAATTTTTTACAAATATTAATTTTACAAAACTTAACTATATAGTCTACAGACTTTCACAGGCATATTTCAAAAACGATATTATCTAGGCTAATTGCTATAACTTTCTGGCAAATTTTTGGTCAGATTTTACCAACCCTTTTCCATGATTTTTCGTTCAGTAGTTTCTTAAATTAAGGGAGGAAGGTGAGTTTTTAATAAACTTTTCCACATATTTTGTAAATGTGCAATTCAACATTTTTAAAAAAATCATATTTCTCGCTATAAGTAATTTCAAATCATACTCTACATGACATAAATTTTAAAAAAATTGCATTTTATTATCGTTTTTTAAATTTGTTCATACACTTCACACTTCAAATTGTTGTGAAATAAAGAAATTAGCTTTATGAAAATGTCATTACTCTATTATATTCAGCGAATATATAAGTTTACATATGTGAATCTATACATATGATTAAATGTAATTTAGTAGACGAACTGTAAAATATATTCTTTAGTGAAAAATATGACATTTTTTGCATAAATTTTATATCACATATATGTTCGATATATCGCTAAACGTATCTCATCTTAGTCTACAAATATTATTTTAAAATATTTTTGAAGTAGACAAAACATCGGTACAATTCATCTCTTGCTTGCACATTATACCCCGTTTGAAGTAAAATTATTTTAAATATCATAAGTCATCACTAATACGGAAGGTCCTGAATATTGTATAATACATAATATAATAAAATTTGAGACATTTTAATTATCATAAAACCTATGACATCTAGGATCATCGTCATAGTTGTTCCACTACCTATCGTATAGACTTTTAAAAACTCTGTATTCTTATAATTTTAAATTAATTCTAATTCTGGCAAGAAATTATTCTCTGTTATCGCAACGCTTCTCTGTCAACGTAACGTAAATTAGTTTTCTTGGGGAATCATTGTAATTTATGCGTTAAGCCGATAGCATTATCATGACTGAATCAGTTACGTCGTCTTGAATAATAAACTATTGAATGTATTATTTGTGTGCAAAAATGTACAATAGTAAGTCATAATACGGTTCCGCATCTAGAAGAAACCTGAACTTCTGTAACATCACTCGCGTGCTAGTCAGCGTGTTTAGCAATTTTTCTCAGAAACAATTCGACGAAGAAACTTAACGTTTATCATATTAATAAAGCATATTAACTATCATAATTCTTAATAGATAAAGTTAAAATATTTATTTGGAAATTTTAGGATGGGCAAATTAAGTACTATATTTGTTTTAATTCATATGTCGTATGCTGTATCAAATAAAATGTGAATTTCAGGCGTTGTAAAACTACTAATTAATTATTGAAACTGTGTACACATGAACGATAATTTCAAATTTACCGGAAATCTTTGGCGATAATTCAAAATTACTTAGTTTTTCAAAAATATAAACATATATATTTTAAATTACATACACATATATATTTTAAAATTAGAAGTTTTTATTTCTATCCGGTTGTTAAAATTTTTTGGGCTGAAGGATTTTTCCGTATAATATTAAACATAAAAAAAAATTAATTCCGTGATTCGAACACAGTAGATCCGGTATCAAACTTTAGTATTTTACTACTGTACAAAATGTGTTACTTTTCAGATATTTAAAACTTTATAAAACCTTTTGATAGCAGGTATTTATAAATTTATATATTCTCTCCAAATATCAAATCTTAACCGATTGGCTCCAACGGACGTTCTCAAATGACATGGTTATATAATTGCGTAGAACGGTCCTTGAATAATTCCAACGTTAAAGTTGGAAATAAATAGTATGTCCTCTGTTAGCCACGCGGCACAAATGAAACTTCTTTCAAAGTTTAATTTTAATTCCTTGAATCTAATCAAAAAGACAGGATTAACAAAATAAGTTTTTAACACTGCAATAATGGTTAGGTTTTTATGTGAAAGTTATTTTTATAGAATTTTTACAGCCATCCCGTTAACTTTAGTAATAACGCGAATAATTATGCTGTTGGAAGAGTAATTAATAATTTTATTCAGGATATAATTTTTTAAATATTAAAGTTTATTAATTTTACGAATTTTATTTCTGAATGAGATAAACAATTAATTTCCAACTCCAATAATTCAAACAAAAGTGGATATAGCGTCGTCATCTTGATTTCGTTTTAAAAAGTAGGATGTAAGATTATGTGAATACCACTCCGACGCCGCTGGACGCGACGTTGCGAAGAGCGCACGCGTAAAATGAACCCACAAATCTCCACTTATGGACCTGATATTTGCAGAAGCATTCGAATTATTACAAGGCTATATTTATCCTATTTTTCACACTACTACTCTGTATTACATAAACGTAGGTTGCAAACGATTCAAAACACAAATTTTATTTAATGTCAACATGCTATACGTGACTGGACGTTTTCACAAAAATTATTGCGCCATTGCTCAATACAGTAATTAATTTTTTTTGCCTTCATTTGGTTTATTTTGGTATTAAATTAAATATGTAATTTTCTTTTTTTTCCTTTAATTTATTACGATTTTTTTTTGAACATAGTACTACTAATTTATTATAATAAAAACTATTCCTCTTGAGTCGATATTGAAAAGTACAAAGCTAAAATTTAAATAATTACACAGAAGCATAAAAATGGATAAAACTAGATTGACAACTATAAAACTACCCCTTTTATCTATCGTTTTTTGAAATGTTATAAAAAGGTCTCAAACATCCCTCCTAGGACCTATAAAGAACGTGGCATTCCATCTTCAGCTCAGTTAGCAATCGTATTTCGCCGAATAAAGGCCACACAAAGTATTGTCAGCTTAATAGGAAACACCCGTACTTCCATATCCTCTAACTTTAGGAAAATTTGAAAATGTTTTATCCATTTACTACACTAACTAATAATACCAGAACGTTAGAACATATCCATAATAATTTGTTCTTCACATATAACCAATAAACAATTTCAACAACTGAATTTATAAGTTTTTGAAATTAGATGGATGGAATGAAAATTTCACGAACAGAACTCAGATTGCTCTTGTTCCATAAATTAATTTTAGGATAAAATTTAATCATCTATTACATAGATTAATTTCCGAAGATTTTAAGATGAAAATTTTATTTCACGTATAATCCTCATTTGAGATGAATTTGGAAAATAGAGCCTCTTACGGAAAGAGATATCGAGTTAATTTCACATGATATGACAAACTTTCCCTGATGCTCTTATGCTGCAATAGAAAGAGAACTTTATTCCTCGGAGTAGTGACAATATTCTGGTTGGCTATCACATAGGCTAAACTAATCAAGTGTTTAGCAAATTTGCTAGCCTCCAATCTGATAATTATTATTACTCACTAAAACAAAGAGGTTGAAAGTAAACTATACGATCTAAACCATCATATAAAAGTAGGCAGATAATATTTTGTAATAAAAACATCGGATAATATTCGTTTTTGTTCAAATATTACGAGAATTCGTGTTATTATTTTTTTTTCGTAAAATTCCATTTCAATAATACTAAGCAAAAATCAATTATAAAAAATAAAAAAATATGTTTCAAACGACACACAACAGAAGTGAAACTTATATTACTTACTATTTATATATATATATATATATATATATATATATATATATATATATATATATATATATACATATTACTTGAAGAAATAAAATTAAAAATATAATTAAAACAAAAAAGATAAACAAATGCTAAATTTAAACCGATCCGTGTTATTGAGAATTGTTTAGATAAATACGTATAACAAGAAAGAGCCGAAAAGAATTGTAGATGCACGTAGATGCCAAGTATGTTGGGACACGCGGTACTGTCATCGTCGTCAATTTACCCTTGTATATTTTTTGCAAGTATCACTTAAAATTAATTTTATCTCGAATATACTTTTCAAAAAGTCCATTAATGAAATGTATCATGTTTGAACTGAAACTTCTATGATCATGATATAAGTGGAATGCCATAAAACAAATATATCTTGATATAAACAGTTTAAACCGTTCATTAGCAGATATGTTAAAAGTAATTAAAAAAACATATTCTATTTAATGCTGAGCTTTTGTTTTTGTCATACGATCTATTTCAACGTTCCGCGCCATCGGTACGTAAAATTTAAATGTAAGAAATTTTACTTCTAGCGTTACTGCGTTTCCTTATACCTTCTTTTTTACTATACTTTATTTAATATTTAGGCTTAGGAATTATCAATTTAATATTCAATAATATTAGAGTGCTAGCATGGTTAGTTGAGCGTGGTGGATATAAAATTCATACTTATACAATTATAGATGTGCATTCCCATATATTTCGTACATACTAAATAGTAATAATGTAATAATTTTAATAATGTAATAAAAGTCTTCTTTTTTCAATATTCATTCTGTTTTACATTTAATTTGATACCACACTCAACATGTTTAAAAATTATATATGCATATATATATATATATATATATATATATATATATATATATATATACATATATATATATATATATATATATTATTATATATGTATATATATATATATATATACACGTATGTATGTATATATATATGTGTTCGTGTGTGTGTGCATGTGCGTGTGTTTATGTGTATGTGTGGTATGTGCGAACGTGTGGGTGCATATTTTATTTCGGAATCTGTGTTTTCAGATATTCAGGTTTCACGTAAATGGAATCGAGGAACTGCATATAAAATTTCGTTTGTTCAAAGTTTTACAGTAGTAGGTTCCATGCAAGAAGTAACCGCAGGATGATGTGTTGCCGTGATATTTGTTATATATTACCACGCTCTTGCTTATGCTCATGGTTTATACCTAATAGAATGAATATTTAATTACCAAAAAAATCTTGATATATTATATACACATATATATATATATATATATATATATATATACATGTATATATATATATATATATATATATATATATGTATATGTATATATATATATATATATATATAATTTGACAAAATGACGACGCTATGTCTGTATACTTTTATTCTAGTTTCAAAATAATTACTCAAGTCATTACTAAAGTAAACGATATGGCTGTAAAAATTATATCACAATAAAGGTCATATAAAAACCTGATCATTATTAAAGTGTTAACAATTTATTTTATTACGCCTATCTTTTTGATTAGATTAAATGAATTAAAATGAAACTTTGTGAAAAGTTTTATTTCTGTCGCGTAGTCAACCGAGGACGTGCCATTAATTTTTACTTTTAACGTTTTAAATATTCGGGGAACCGTTTTACGCAATTATTTAATCACGTGATTTGGGAACATCTATTTAAGCCAAGCGCTTGAAACTTGGTATTTGAAAAGTATAGTTAAATTTATAAGTACATACTATTCAAGCGTTTTCTAAAGTGTAAGATGACTGGAAAAATAATACATTATTAGTGTTTTACGAAATCACAACAAAAATATGAATAAGTGAATTTGAACAGTAGTAGAATACTGAAGTCCGAACTCGGATGCACTGTGTCGGAGTCAAGGTATGAATTTTCTTTTTTTTTTATAATACATAAAAATTCTATACCCAAAAAATATTAAAAATATTAAACGGAGGTAATAAAAAAATATTCTGGTTTGGGCCTGCAACTCCAAGATAGAAGGGAAAAATTCTAATAAAAAAAAAATATATACATATATGTATACACTCACTCACACACACACACACACACACACGTGTGTGTGTGTGTGTGTGTGTGTGTGTGTAAGTGTATAATTGCATTGATGTTAAATGGCGAAAATTAATTCTGCTATCAAGAACTATGCGAGATTATTATTTAAAAATACATTAACATACGCGTATTATATTAAATTGTTTTCAAATAAAATATTAATGAAACAATGCGCATGGAGCGCCTCGAAAAATTGTTTATTTAATATTTTAAAATAGTACATTTGTTGCGCCTAAAAGAATAGTTCCCTTGACATTTAATAATAGTGCGCTTGATGCGCCTAAAAAATTAATTATCAATCTCTTGCCTATTCTCATCGTTTATACCTAATGGGATGATTATTTAATTACCAAAAAAATCTTGATATATTATACACTCAGACACACACACACACACACACACATACATATATATATATATATATATATATATATATATATATATAAATGTATATAATGGATATAACAGCTAGATAATTTTTATTCTAAGAATTGTTTTCATTACTAAAATGCAGTATTTTTCATGAGAATATTATTATTTAGTTACGCCAACGTTTTTTTCTCTTTTTTAACCAAGAGAAACCACACTATATTATTTATGAATACACCTTTGTCTAATTTGTGAGTAATCGTCTTTATTTAAATTAAACATCTTCATAATACAGCACACTCATTACGTCCTCACTCCAAGCTTATATCATTCCTAGCAATGTTGTCAACTAATTTTTGACAAGTGGTGTGAAACTTGTTTCAATGCACTTGATATAAATAACATTTCTGCCTTATGTGGTCTAGTTAAAATAGAAAAAAATAGGGCACCCTAGTTCTTATACTGTCAGTTATCTTGTTATTAGTAAATTATGATATAATAATTAAAATATCTGGTCAATCTTCTATTACACTAATAATAACAAATGGTATCAAAATTTGTGGCCAAAATTCTTTTAATACCAAGTCTAGGTCTAAATGATAAAAGTCAACGTTGAAATTGTGTCGTATGTGTGCGTCCCAAGTATATTTTAATTAAAGTTTACCATGATCATGCTTGTATGATGAAGTTTATACGCGTCTAATATGGATGTTATAGAATAAAAAAGATTACGATGGCAACTAAGTTTATATCTGTTAACTACTGGTTTGGCTTAAAAAGAGATATAAATATATCATACTTAATCGAAACTAAAGAAATAAAAATTTACGAGTAAAATTCATTTAACTCAGACACGGATACAGCTGAGCTCTCTCAAGTGAAGTAAATTCCAGAATAGATAAATATTTTGAAGCTACGAAACATTGTATTTTTCACATGAACATAAAATTACTAAACAATTACATAAATACTAAACAAGTATAATATCAGTCATAATACTAAAAAAGTATGTATTATTGATGGAGGGAATTCTTCATGACCAAACTTTCCCAAAATTTTCAACGTATTATACAAGAACTATTAAGACGTTAAAATGAGGTACTGTAATAATGGCCTCTTTGATGAAATGTGATTAAAATTCTTTTTTTTACTGCAACGTTTCAATCACTCCGCAGTGTAGTCTCATATAAATCTACAGCAAAATATATGCAGAAGAAAATTAAAATATTTAACTCAGTTAAAACATCCTTAGTAGTAAAAGTGTGTAGTATAGAAGAAAATCATTAATTCTAAAAGAGGTATAATTTGAGACGAATTTATTCCATTAATTAAAAAGGCTTTTAACATCAGTTCGGAGTCTAAAGTTTATAATTTAGTTAGCGGATCGTAAAGTTTATAATAATAAAATAATAATAAACCACAAAATTCTTGTCCATAAATTTATACGCAAACTTGCATATTAATTGAGAAAACATACCATTCTCTTTTATAATTACGCTTAATATTATAATAAATTAATTTAGTGATCACAAGGAATTAATTTTGTTTTTCCGGTAAGTGTTATTTTCTCGGCTGGAAAATCCCGTAAGTCATAAACGTCGTACTTATTGTGCAGCCCAAAATTCTTGAACAAAATATACGCACATAAATTTTATTATAGTGTAATTAAATAGATTGAGTACAAACCCACCCTCTCTAAAACCCTATTAAACGTTTTAATTTAATACAATAAATGCAAAAGTGACTTTGTTATTACAATTATTTGTAATCTTTGCGTAGATTTCCAAAAGATGAATGAAGACACTTGAGAAACGCGATAATTTCAGTCAACTTCATAGATTTTTTCCTAGTGATATCGATATGACGTACTCGTTCGAAATTATTTACCGTGCTAAAAATATTAATCCAGAATTAATTTACATCAGCAGTATGAAATTTTATGATTTAAAATGAATGGACAATACACTTCATTTAAATGTGCATATATTCGCATATAGGAAATAATATGACAAATAAATGTGACAATTAACATTATGACTTTTTTAATTTGCTCAGGTTTAACGTTTAAATTATTAAAATTTTTCACAACACGATAGACTTAAGGAAAAATAGAAATAATTAAACTGATTTGAATGAGAAAAACTAAATGGAAGGAAAATTTTAAGATATAAAATGTTAAGGAAATCTTTACGGAAATCCGTCAACATTTTTAATACGCCATTAAATAGTTAATTTATGTAGAATTATCTAAAATACAAATCTTCGTAATATGCTTTATTTCTTGAACACTTGACCTCCAAATATTTCGTACACTCATATACAGTTGAGACAATTAAAAATTATGTACATATATACATATATATATATATATATATATATATATATATATATATATATATATATATATATATTATTTATACACATTATTCCAATAAGAATGATTCAGCTGGATAACACATGTAACTTTGTGACAAATTATTTATTTACTACATACATACCACGTAAAGTTTATAAATTGTAATTTACTATGAAATGGTTAAGCGAGTCTTGTCACATAAGTTCTATGTAAAAAAAACTTCACGTTAAGTAAATTTTAGAAAATGTTGAGTATATTCATTAAAGGTTAAAATACCCATCTTCTTATTAAAATCGTGCTTTCGAGATTGTTATCAAACTCTTATTAACTTTTTCATTACGAAACACTACTACCTAAAAAACTACTAATTAAAGGAAACTTACTAGAATGTTGTCTGGCGAATAACTTGGAGTATCTTATCCCATTTTCCACAATGACTAAATATGGGAAATTTTTCTCAAAAAGAGGCTGTGTGGAAAAGTTCCACGTACGAGGAAAAAGTTCAACAATTTTTCTTAAATATATTAATAATAATTATATACAATATTATCAGGTACGTATTGAGTTAGTAGGCAAATTTAAATGGGTTTATCAAAAAAAATGTTATATGGAGTGATGGAGAAATAATTTGAACAATAGAGGATTCCCCTATTTGAAGAAATTAAATTATGAACTTCTTGAGAAAAGCTAACAATTATAAAATATTGACATAAGAAAAACTTAAAAAAAAACTGAAAATAAATGACCCATGATTAGAAAATATCAATAAGATCATTCACGTATACTGTCAGAAATAAGTCGAGGATGTACTCAACCAAATCTCAGTAAATAGTTTTGCATTCAATAAATTTACAAATTTGTTAGGCCTAAACTTATCAACTTATTGCTCAAGGGTCACAATAAGTAAACTCCTGGCAATTATTGCTACACCGGGCAATAATTCACAAATTAATTCCAGTCCAGCCACTTTAAGCAATAACAAACTTCCCACGCACAAAAAAAATTAACACGTCGCCGAGAATTATGAAACAGCAGTTCTAAAACTACTCGTGTGTTATAAAAACACATTAACACGTCATTTTTTAACATTCACGGCGAGTCATAGGTAGTTTAATGTGAGAGGATGTGGATTGAAAGGAAGTAGGTATTTTTATTAGATCATAAAAGGGACGAAAATAAAAGCCTTTATATGTTGTCGTGTATAGAGATGGTTACTATAATGGGGATGAAGGTGTATTTTTTTTTAAATTCCGTAGTATCATTTAAACCTGCTACTTATAAGGATCTGATCTCTCGCTATTGTGTTACGTCATACATTTTCAGAAAAATACTACAAAATATACAAAAAAAAACATGTGCCGAACTATCTAAACTTAAAATGGTGAAAAATTAGGGATTTTAAAACCTAGGTAAAGGTTGTAGGAAAACTATAGTGATAATAATTTTAGATGTTATTGTTTTTTTAATATGTTTACAATATATTAAAAAAAACAATTATATTTTATACCTTTGTTATGGGGGAAACCTATTTACATAGCTAATTATTAAATATTTATTGCGCTAAGAAATCCATATTAGAATTTTACTCCACAAGAGGTATGGAACCCTCAATATGCAAGGCAGGCACGTTTGGCCGTTTTTTTCTCTTTTTGTTTGATTTAAAGAGCATCATAAAGAAGTTATTATACTTATTTAATAAAAATTAAAAAGTAGTAAAAATTAAAACATTTCGATTAAAATTTAACTCTATTTGTTGCTATTAAATTTTCCATGCAACTTAAAAATTTAATTATATTATCAGCGTTATAATGATCGAGTGCGAAGGTTGAAGAAATCATAATTACAATTGTTCGCTTAGATTTGTACATCGCTTATGTATTTCAGTTCACCTTCGTAAAAGAAAATTTTATGAATATATACAAAATTATAAATGATCCAGTATACACAGTTAAGTTGATATGATATAGAGCGAGATTTTTATATGAGTCAAGGAAAATAACCCTCCTCACAAATCATCTAAACGTTTCATTTTAAAAATGATCACATTATGTACATGAATCAGATTCATCTCGGCGTATCTCCTCTATTTGTAACGATTTTCTCCAACTACGTTTTTCCTCGAAAGAGAAATCCCTAGCCTCCTTACCTCTTCATATATAATGGCACGCAATTTGCTTTACATTTGCATCCTTTGAAGCGCGTCGTCATTGGGAATTATTTCTAAAAAATTTTTTGAAGATTCAAATATCAAAAGTTTTCCTTTTAAAATTAATTGGATCCAAGCCGATTTCTTACACATAAATTTAGGTAAGTCGATTATAACTGTAATATTTTGTCAAGGACCCATTTTTCCGATTGCTGATGAAATAGTTTTAGGGGGAATTTTCAAATGAGTTTTATATACCTACGTTTAATACTTTAAATATTGTGGTTGTGAAACCAATATTGATTGGATTTAGGATATTGATTTAATATAAAACACAGGAAAATATTTCAATCTAGGCATCGCTGAAATTAATTTACGTTATGTAAGCAGTTAATATTTTGATGTTGGATGAGTTAAAATTAACGTAAAATATACTGCATTCAAAAGTGCATGTATGCTAATAAATGATAAGTAAACATAGTAATTATGACAGATAATTATACATAAGTCAACATGATAATAATGCTTTTTAAGCTTTCTAGCATTTAACCTTTAGGGAATGAAATTCATCATAATAAGTAAAATTTATGACGGAAGGAAATATTCAGGATATTAAAACAGGAGAAAAAACATGTATTGAAATCTATTGAAATTTGGAATATACCATTAACTTATTCATTTATGTGGAATTACGAACAATACAAATCTTTGGGCATCTTTTATTTCTTGATCACCTATTTCTTATATTTTAGGATGTTATACAACAAATCCGTTTTTTGGAACAACACCGTCTTTGACTTGTAGTTTAAACCTTTATTATCAACAAACTGTTTCTGCGATGTCGTTCGCTTGGAATTTGGAGTAAACAAAATTATTGGAAATTATTTTGTGTGTTTTTCTTTTTTTTTGTTCCTCAGAACTCTACAAGCATAAATTTTATTAAAAACACTAATAAATGGCATCGATAGCTAAATTATTCCCGCCGATTCTAATATTAGCATGCAAAACGAATATACACGCTAATCTCTAGGCACATTAAAGTAAACGAAGAAACAAACCGACAAAAAGATAAAAATGAAACATTATCAAGCTAGAAAAGACCAAACATAAAAGCAAAAGTAACATGTTGTTGAGAATTATGAAACATCAGTTTTAAAATTATTCACGTGTTATAAAAACACATGAAAATATAATTTTTACCATTCAGGGCGGTTCATAATTGTTTTAATATGCGAGAATGTGGATCGAAAAGAAGTAAGATTTTTGTAAAGCTGTAAAAGGATTAAAAATAAAAGCCTTCATTAATTTTCGTGCACAAAGATTTTACAAAAGTAAGACTATTTAAAATCATCACCGTAAGGTCCTTTGTTTATCGCTGGGGTTGGTAAAGCGAAATTATTAGAAGTTTAATTAACGATAACTGGACCAGAGAGGTTTTTAGATTTTGTGTAAATCGGAATATAATTTTATATGTTTAATAGAACTATGTATTATATAATACATATAATTAATTATCGATAAGCAACATCCTATTCTTAGGAACAAAGACTGCCTAGGGTAATTATGACGATGAAAATTTAAAACCAAATATATTTTTTAAATTAAAATATTTCAAACATTATACAGTTGCAGATTATTTTCTCTTCTCCTTAATTACACACTCAGCGTGTTTCTTCTTTATTATCGACTAGGACGCCAGCCCCCATTTTTGATGGTAGAAGTAATTATACACCGGGTAATATTATAAGTAAAAATTGTATATTTTTATTTCTAAAATATTTATAACGACCTAAAGTTGCCTTTGAAAAATAACATGCATCTCCGCTCACGGGTCAGTACGTATATATGTTTGAGAACAAGCTGCGGTTCGCAATTCTTGACCGCTTTTGAGGATTAATTTTTCCGTCGAATTGTTAACAATCAGAGTAGAGGCATAGTAATATATATACTTTATCTATTAATATATACTTTATATTAACCCGTACATAACTCAATAGTTGACACTGAAAAATATTCGTATGATAAATAAATATTTGGAAGGGGGAGCAAATCAAGGACTCGGTTTTTTTTAAATTCCACGTCTAGCAATCCTTTGGAATGTTAAAAGTATTTCAAAAATATTTTTTTCCTAATATTAGATAGTGTATCTTTAGAAACATACTAAAAGGTAATAACGAAGGAAAAATGTATGTTCAGGGGTTTGGTGCTCACTTAGGGCTAAACGACCAACAGGTTTTCAAAAACTTGGTACTGGTACAATTTATGATTTAAAATAACATGTTGGCCACATTTTTAGCATATAAAATAACATTATCCTTATAGAAGGGAACTTGGCATTTTGTTTAATTAAGAAATGTTTAACGTAATATGTTAATAGATGGCAAAATATACGCACCGTGTAGATATCAAGGATGTAACATATTTATAGATGAATATTGTGTTGGTGTCCCTGGGTTAGAGATAAATTTCATAGTCATCTACACCAGCGATACTGCGAGCTAATAGCTGGTAATCATATCTTTAAGCTAGATTACATCAGAGTCAGACAATTATGTAAACTGAAATTTTATTTAATTTTTTCTTTTATGAAATGAGTTTATAAAATGGTTTTCTTTTTCAAGTAATACAACAAGGTAATGAAAACAAAATTGCGTTCCACCCTACTATCCTTGTGATTTTATCTAGAGTAAGGAGTGCAGAGAATATAGAGAGATGATATTCTGGTTACGTTATTTCTTGTCTTTAATATTTTAAATATGTTAGGTGAGCTTAACTGTATAAGCACAAATGAATAAATTCATATTTAGAATTATTTGCAGAAACTAAGCTGTTAATACATTATAATTTGATGACTTGAAATGAAAAAGTAAATTCAATTAAATGTGCTTATATTCGAATAAATGACAAGTAAGTATCTTGTGTCTGACGTGTATGGAATTAAATTTATTATAATAAAAACACTTTTAAATGAAGAAGAAGCTAAGATTGAAAAAGAGGAGAAAAACCCATGGGAAAATGAATTAAAATTTCAAATATTACTTAATTTTTATTTCGAATTATTAACACTGTAAAACACATACAAACCTTGGTATTTCTCAAACACTCGATTTTGTACAATTCGCATCTCAATTTAAAGTTTAAGAAAATAACAAAAATAGTTTCCTAAATATATAACCAATAATATGACCAACTATATCAATATCAAGAATATTAAATTACCATAATATATGACCGATACTATCAACATAATTTGGTCATAGGTTATGGTAATTTAATGTGTAGTATATCTATAAAGCATAAAAAAACTATCATTCGGGATGTCGGTTCACAAATATGATTTTGAAGGGACGATAATTTATTTATTTCTCCATGTTTAATACACGTAGATACATATGTGGGTATATTTATACATATATATATATATATATATATATATATATATATATATATATACATTACAGTAACATTTGCAATACTATTGCAAGTCAAAACAATAACAAGTACAAAGACAGGCAAACTAAGAAATAATGTAGAGCAAGTAATAAATAAAAATATTTACAAGAAAAAAAGAAGAGTTTCTCATCTTGGTTTCCCTCATTAAATCCTACCTGGATTTTAGGAGGGAAACCAGGATGAGAAAGGTAAAGAATTACGCAGGGAGTTGCAAAAGGAATCTTTGAATATGGGAATTTGCAGTGAATTCCCGATATCAGGGTGCAACTTATTCGAGTTAGGTAAGTAAACTAAGGGCATAAGTGAAGTAAGGAGATTTTCAGAGCAAAGTCAACGGCCATGTTCTCCTAAGACTGAGAATATATATCTAAGATAACCCAGGCTACGAAAATACAAAGTGCATTCATGATATTATGGAGAAGATAGAGAAAGTGCTGATTGTGCCGATAGTAAATCTTCAGAGTCTTTTAAATTTCATAATTAAGAGGCGTTAATTGACAGTTTTCTTTTGTACATTTGACCTCAGCATAGCGTGCCATCCCCATTTTGCAGCGTTGCTATCGTAAAATATTTTTGTAACGCTATCTGAAATAAATTAATTTAATTAAACGATACCATTTAATCAAAATTAACTGAAGGAAAAAAAGCAAAATCTTTTCAGGTTTTCATATTATAAACTGTTATCACAATTTTGCATACTCTTCCATTTTTAGTATTCTTTTCTACGATTTTCTATACTTTACGAAGCTGCTACGAAACTTGACATAACGTCTAATTAATTTTGTCTTTTGATGACAAATCTTCGTAATTAATTTTGCGTCATTTGCAATGTGGTTTGCTTTCATATACATCTGTTGAATTTACATTAATTTTATTTCGAATGATTATAGAGGAATTTCACTAATTAAAATGTGACCTTTGACATTTTTCTCTCCACTTAATCATAAATATACCTGATGTACTATAAATTTTGTGTAGCTAATGCCGAGTGATGGTGCTTACGAAAGAAATATTTAGTTATTTTTCGTTAACGTTTTTATAAATCGTTGAGTAATATTAATTTAAATTACAGATCGCTGCCATTATTTCTTTGATTCTAGCTCTCTAGATCTTAGATACCAAGTGGATGCAAGTTAAACAATAATACGTCATTGACAGAATTTGGCCATATTTAAAATAATTGTGTTTCTCCTTTGGATCGGGCTTCAATTTACAGCATTTATTTTAGTCAAAACCCCCTAATTTTAAATCTTAACATAAAGAAATTGGCTAACGAATCTTCCTTCACCAAATTGAATCAGCGAATTGACACACTATAACACTGTTTCAAATACGCCAATTTACTAATACTCAAGATAAATAGCTCGTATAACATAATGCACAGCAAGATAGTGAAATCAGTTTTACCACCTAGGTTTTACATTAAACAACTTCATGTTAAATGAATTGAGTTCATGTTAATTAAACATTAAACACTCAACATCTTCTTTTATTTAATTAAACAAGTTCATGTTAATTAAATAAAAGAAGATGTTGAGTGTTCACGTCAAAGATTAAAATCTCCATCTTTCATTATGGCGACCCTACTTTCCGCGCTATCATCGCCAAGTTCTTATCAACTTTTCAGTTATGAAACACTGCATTAAATTAACTGAACGAAATATTAATAGAATTTTGCCTCGCAAATAAGTTAAAGCGTCTTGTTTCTTTGCATTTATTGGCTGCTGTATCTTCTACTCTCTTAGATAAGGAAATATAGAGAACTTTCCTCAAAAAGGGGCCCTGAAGATTCGCATAATATCAATAAAATCACGATTAAAATTATTTGACGTGCTTATATGACAGTGAAAAATTAAAATATTTTTCCTAAACATCATATTTTAATATCAAATATATAAAATAATATTACACGAGGAGTGAATTAACAGAAAAATTTAATGGGTTTCTGAAGACAAAATGTCACAACAAGTAATTGGCCTTTCAATACGGGAATATATTTTCAAAATTAAAATTATGAACGTAAAAGAAAAGCAAATAACTATAAAATATTGACATAAATAAAGTTTGTGTGAAAATGGGAAATAAAAGAATTATAAGAAAATATTGATAATGTCTTTTAAGAATATAATGAGAAATAAGTCATGAGATACATTCAATACCAAATTTCACTAATAGTTATATATTCAACGAATATATAAATTTTAAAAACTAAAGCTATTAACTTATTGCTAAGGTGCCTCAATAAATTAAACCCCTTGCTCAGCACACATCCATCTTAATTCCATAAATTTCGTCTGCTACACCGGGCAATAATATACAGATTAATACCAACCGCACCCACATTGAATATTAACAAGCTTACTAAACATAAAAGCAAAATTAACACGCCACCGAGAATTATAAACCAGCAGTTCTAAAACTACTCATGTGTTATAAAAACACATGAAAACATCGTTTTTTATCATTCAGGGCGAGTCATAATTTCGTAAGGATGTAGATGGAAAGGAAGTGTGTATTTTTATAAGACCGTAAAAGGGTCGGAATTAAAAGTCTTCATGAAATCTCGTGTACCGATGGCTGATGGCTGCTACGAAGGCCCGAAGAAGCGGGTCGTTTTGATAAAGGTATAAGTATTTTAAATTATCTTCCCGCTATGATTCCCTTGTTTTCGCTGGGGTTGCTAAAGAGAAGTTATTGAAAGTTTCATTATCGGAAACTGGACGAGATATGCTTTCAGATTTATAAAAACCGGTTTATACTTCAATAATTTGTTAAATATTATATATGGATATATTTTATTATAAATATGACTAATTATCAATAACCAACATTTTTCCTTAGAACTAAAACTATAGTAATGATGACGATGTATATTTAAAACCAATTATACTTTTTTATTACAGATATTTCAACCATTATATACTATTGCAAATTATTTCTTTTTGTCTTTATTGCACACCCCACAAGTCTATGCTTTATTATCGAATAGCGAGCTGGCCTCCAGCTTCGACTATAGAAGTAGTTATAACTTGCCCGAGTTATATTTTACAAGCAATCAATATTTAATGGTTTTTTGGAACGAGGAGACATTGCTCTGAGAAGTGATATATTTGGATAAATACATAATTATTATGACCTAAATTTGCTTTTGAAAAATTGTATGTATCTCCGTCCATTGGTCTCTACGCATGTACGTACGTACGTATGATTACGTGGTAAAGAAGTTGCAATTCTGGACCAATTTTGGAATATGTTTTCTACCAAATTGTTAAGTATCAAAATACTGACATAATAATTAACAATATTAAGCCACACGTATCTCAATAGCTAATAATTAAAAGTAGTTTCTCGGAAAAGTATGAAGAGAAAAAGTGCGGAAAATTAAGTGACTTTCATTTTTTTCAGTTACGTATATGGTATTGTTTAAAACTTTCTAAGAAAACTACAACGATGATTGTAGATATCATCGTTTTTGAGATATTCACGATAATTTATATATCACACTATTTATTTAAACGTATTATTAAATACTAGCTATGCCCCATGATTTCATTCGCGTGATATTCGGGATAAGAGAGTCATTAGAATTTGTTTCTTTCATTTCAATTTTATCAAAATCCGTTCAAATTTTTTGCGTGATTGACGTACAAATTAATATCCTTGCAGACCGCCAAAAATTATAAAAAAAGATTTTCCGGCTTCCATTGCCATTCTTTATGCTAAATGAATCACTCTTTTTAAAATATTCGCCAAGCAAAGTATTCACTTCGTTAGAATTTCAGTAATAGTATAGGTTTATTGCCCTAGAAAATCTATATTAGTGAGGATTTGTCATAAAGAAAATAACTTCGCTACGTACGAGATACGCAACCCTCAACACGAGCCAAACTGGTACTTGGCCAGTTTTTGTTACCTGTTTTCCTTTTTACTTGTTTGTTTTGTTTTCTATTTTCCTTCTTATGTTACACAGAATCAGCAACTTATTTATCATGATAATATTTTATTTATATTCAAATTGAAATCTTAATTGCCATTTGTTGTCATCAAATGTTCTATGGTGAATTTAAATTTAATTATTAACCCTCACGCTTTAATAACTCCTTGAAATAAAGAGAGTATAACCTCAAAAACTGATTCAAAATTATTCACTTATATTGATACATCGTTTTTAATTTTAAAATTATTAAATAAAAACTGCATTTATTTTATCAAATTACATGAAAAATTCCTTTATAATATGAAGAAAAATCCCATTAATATATGATAGAAAATTATAAATATTCCAGTACATAAGATTAAGTTAATATGATATAAACTGGGATTTTTAAATGAATCAAGAAATTAACCCTCCTGACAAATCATCAAAACGATTCGTTTTAAAAATACTCACGTTATATACATGAATCCGATTCATATCAATTAAGTCCTCCGTCATCAGATTCAATTAGGTCCATCTTCCCCATCAGACTCAATCAGGATTTCCCCCATTTTCAACAATTTTTTTTTTTAAATCCTAGCCTCCGTACCTTAGGTGTGATAAAATGCGATTTACTTTACATCTACGTCTCCCGGAGCGCGTCTGCGTTAGGAAGAAAATTGATACTTATTTTATATTAACTAGATATAAGTCGAGTAACGGTGAGTTAATTAGAAATATACTGTTTTTTTAGGACCCATTTTCGTTGAGTGCTAATGAAAAGTTATTTTAGGGGGAGTTTTCAATGGCCCTTTAGAGAGTCTCGCCTAATAATGAAAATTGCGATGACGAAAACAATATTGATTCGATTTGAAAATTTCGATTGATGATTTCTTTCCTAAATTAAAATTGATTATAAAATGCAAGAAATTATTTAATTTAAGTCATGGCTAAAATTAACTTAAATAATGTAGGCAGTTAATGCCTTGCAGTTGGACGATTTAATATTAACGGAAGGAAACTTTATTTTGGGGTGAATATAGTTAAATGAATTAATTAACATGGAAATTAAATATTAAAGTAATGAAACTAAACAATATTTTATTGTTATTTTATTTAAAATATAACCCATGTTATTCAGAAAAAAATATAACAGAAGGGAAAAATCATTACGTAAAAAGGAGAAAAACGTGTGTGGAAATCCATTAATATTTTGAACGTGATACTAATTAATTAATGTGCATCGATTTTTAAATATATTTATGTACAGATTTTCGTGTCATGTCTCATTTAGCATATTAGTGTAGTTAACATACACTTAAAGCTTGAGACGACTAAAAAAAGATATTTTTTCCTTGCATGAAAATAATTTGGTCATATGTCATCGTAATTGAATGTGAAGATTGTTGTAATAATTTAAACGATTCCTATGTTTCAGAAAACAACGATTTCAGAAAAAATATCTGTTCCAAACAAAAAGTTATGAAATAACGTCATCAACCCTTTTTAATCTTTAGTAAATTACTTTTAATTGTTACGTATCATTGAAGACGTTACTCGATAGTTTGCGTATTAACATTTTACTGTGGAAGAACACTTGCGGCATTCCCATGTTGACATTCGGCATTCCATGTCCTTCTTCCATGTCGGCATTCCCCGACAACGCCTTTAAATAAGATTCAAGTTACAAAAAATGGGAAGGCAATCGAAATCGATTCAGCTCTTCTTATCTTGGAAGCCACTTTCACACTTCTATCATACTCTTCTATCTTGTTTCATGTTTTTTAAAGATTAAATATTCTAAAGTTTTAATTTGATTTTTTTAATAATTAGTAACTTGTTGCAACGTGTATTGAATTTTATAGATTTCATGTTACGTCTTTATTCCATTTTGAGCCCTTTATGATAAGTTTTGTTTTAAATACACTTGTCGAACCAACATTAAATTTTCTCGAACTTCTGTAGTGAAAATTTAGTAATTAAAATGTGATTTTCGAAATTCTTTTCTTCACTTAATTGCATACATACCAGAAGTACAGCTATACGATATATAATATGTAGCTAACCTCGATTAACGGTTTATGTAAAGAATGATTTTATTTTTTATATTTTTGATCGCATGTCCTATAAATAGTTGCCTTACTTTTAATGAAAATAATCCTATATGTAATTATTTATGATAAATCTCTAGTCAGCTATCAACTGGGTCAAATTTGGACAATGACATAACATTTTAAATTTTTACCAATGTTTGAAATTACTTTTTTTATTTTATTCAATCCTGATGAACTAAATTAATCTTGGTCTTGGTTAGACCATTATAAGAGGATTTTATTTAATTTTATGTAAAAACATGATGAAACTCATTTATTCAACAAATTTATTTAGCTAAGTTATATATTGAACACTATATAATGTGTAAAGTATTAAAATGTATAATGTGTAAATTAGTAAAGCAAAAATATTGAAATAAATAAATATAAGAAAATATTGATAGTTTACAGCAAGATTAAAACCTCCATCTTTACATTAAAGCTACCGACCGTTCCTCCAGAGCATGATAAATTTCTTAACAAGCTTTCAGTTATAAAAAACTGCAATCAATTAAGGTAAGTAAAACTTAGAAATATTATGCCTCGCAAATAACTTGAAAAGTGCTCTCTCCTTCTTGTAAGTGGCTGATGTATCTCTCAGTCTCTCTAATGAGGAAATGTAGAAAACTTCCCTCTAAAATGAATCTTAAAAGTAAAACTGGGAATTGGGCAGTTTATTTTAAAAATCAATAATTCTGAACATAATGTGGAAAACAAATAACTACGAAATTTTAAAATAAGTAATTTTTTATTAAAATCAGAAAAGAAATTACGTATGAAAATAAAATAATAATAATTTCTTTCAAGAATGTCGTCAGAAATGAACCTCGAGGTAAACCCAACATCAAATCTCACTAACTACTTTTATATTCAATAAATGTACAATTTCTAAAATCTGAACCTTTTAACTTGTTGCTCAGATGTCACAATAAATTAAATATATAGTTTAGCACATCCATTTTTAAAGTTTTTCAATTTCACAAATTCCAACGCATCTGCTAAAACGGACTTAACTTCAGCCACTCTTACATTAATTATTAACAAGCTTCCCAAACATAAAAACAAAATTAAAAGGCCGCCGATAATTATAAAATGGCAGTTCTAAAGCTACTCCAGTGTTAGAAATGTTTTGTTTTAAAACACATGAAAACTTCATTCTTTGCCATTTACGGAGGGTGATAATTGTAATAATAAAGATGGGCATTGAAAGGAAGTAGGTATTTTTATGAGACCGTAAAAGGATGGGGAATAACAGCTTTTATGAGTTCTGGTGTGTAGTGTAGGCTGTTATTAAAAAGGTCCGCAGCAGTGTATTGGTTTAGTTAAAGTATTTTAAATGATCATTATACTATGGTTCCCCAGTTAGCGCTGGGATTGCTAAAGTGTTAACAAGTACTGATCCCTGTATTCGTTTAAATTTTATAGAACCTGATCTATAGTTTATTAACTGTTTAATAATTTATTTAATTATTTATCCACAAGCTATATAACTTCTTTAAGAATACAGCCTCTGACTATGCTATTTAACATATTTTAACCGTATATTTAACCTGACTGCAAATTTTTATTTCTCCTTTATTGCACACCCAGCGAATGTTTGCTTTGCTTCCAGTTAGTACAATAATCTTAAGTTTTGTTGATTGAAGTATTTATATATCGGGAAATTTCACAAGAAACCAATTTTTAATATAGCTTTTTGGAAAGAGGAAATATTCCTCTAAAAATGATATCCTTCTGAATGGTGCACGTGCGTGTATACGTGTGGCCGACGTATGCCCTACTTACGTTCGTATGAAAGTATATGCATGTATTTTGTACGAATCTGTTCATTTTTTGTTTTTGCTCCTTGCTGTTTTTAATTTTTAATTCTTTTATTAGTTATATGATCAAAGGGCCTTTTAAAGATTCGCCTGTCATTATCTAGTGAATGATTTATCCTAGTGTTTTTTGCTGTAGGTTTTCCACTTCGCCGCCTTAAGTGCCACACAGACGATGGTTCCACGGAACAGAACAAAAAGTTGCAATGCGCGGGCTGTAGCTATTGTTTATCGTGTAATGGCTATTGTTTGGTATTGTCTTAAGCAATTTAATTACTGGAAGTCGTCTTCCGCATTTAACAATATGTCGTCGGTAGGTAGCGCCAAATGCAGCTGCAAGACGTTACCTGATGCGTTTTATATTTATTATTATTACGAATTTAATTCTTAACAAGATTAAACGCCTAACTAAAAACTAGATATTGCAAGTTAATAGCGGATTTCTGAAAATGAGGTAAATTCTTTATAACAATAAAGGTTAAATCGTGTTTACGATAAAGCTAGCTTTTGCTCGCAACTTCACTGGCGACTATTAGGGAAAATATAGACCGCCGATAGGTATTGCTGGCCCAACATGGCTTTAATCAGTCCCCCCTCACTCTTCACTTCAGGCATATGCGCAAACACTCCATCAGTCAGAATCTGGAGTTTAAATGGGCAAATCCACTTAAACACACGCAAGGATGAATGATTGCCTTCATATGATGCAGTCTCTTACAACAAATAATATATTTTATAACTTGGTGCATGGTTGACTGTAAAACATTGTTCCTCTATCAATAAATCCACATTATGAGGATATACATTAAAATCAATTCTTGAATAAATATATAAATATATATATATATATATATATATATATATATATATATATATGTATATATATATATATATATATATATATACTTTTTGTATTTAAAACTCTCGGAAGAATCCATTCGGAATTTAAATATTTTACATACGGTCTTGTTTTCTTCAAGTTATGAAATACGATTTATTTGAAATAATATTGATTTAAAAATAAAAGCAATTATGGATGCATTTTCAAGTCCACTATATAATTGTTTTATTTATTTATGTATAAATCCAGCCACTGATCAAGGTCCTGACGGATGAGCTGGTAAGGCTAAATAAAATATAATACATTTTTTTTAAACCCACGATTGAAAAATTAGGGGCGGAAGAAAATATTACACGTCATTGTAAAGTTTGATGTTTTGCAAATGTAACTTAAAAATCTGTCAAGCACGGGTAGAACTGGCACTAATAAGGGTCTGTACACATTTAGGTATTTATAAACATTTAATGGTACATACTATTTCTGTTGAACCATTTATAAAATTGTTACTTTTCTGAACGTAAATATATTGCTCTTCTACATTTCACGGGCGCGTTATAAAGAACATTTAATTTTTTTATGGAATAAGACCAGGAGGTCTGTCGTGTTATATGCCGATTTTCAATATTTGAGTCGACCGGAAGTATTCTATAAGTTTTCATGATGGCATAAATTATAAAAATATCTTTATTCGCGTAAAAAAAAAACTTAAAATTGTTACAGCAAAATGAGGTCGTAGCCAGTATATTATATTAAGTAAGTAATACATACTTTTACACTCTCGTCAAACCTTTTGTGATAAAGTGGGCTTTGACAGAAAGACGGACAGCCGGACTAAACACCAAGGGGTTCTATAAAGGATCCATGTTTATTTTTCATTTTGGAAACGAAATGCTAGAAATGAAAATTAGCAAATGGAATATAAACATCATTTCAATAGAATTATTCGACGATATTCAACACGAAGGAATGCTTGAAAAATAATTTGCTCCACTTCACATGCGCAAAAGAGTGGGGGGTGAGATGTCTAGATTGTAAAAAAATGTGTTAGGATTTTATTATCCTTAAATTGATATCCCCATACAAAGCATCTTTGCTTTCAAAATTTCATACACGTCTATAACTCTAAAAATTACAAGATATACCCTTGTATATATATATATGTATATATATATATATATATATATATATATATATATATATATATATATGTATATATATATAACTTGTTAATGTAAGAAAAATATCGAAATAGTAAATATCGAATAGTATGTATCGAAAAATCTATAAATTACCAACGTATTAACTTGATGCTCGGATGCCGCAAGGAATCATATAACAATCCAACATATATCCGTCCTAACTGCATAAACCTGTAGACGTATAGCATACGAGATGATAACTGACAATCCTTAACCGCTCGCGTGCACGTCACTAAATACAACAAAAAAGGTATTCACAGATTGAAAGTTTTTGAAAATAAAAATTTTATGAACTACGTGATAAACTTTCTAAGTTTAAAATAACGCTATATAATTAAAAGAAAAATCCATTTGATAATCAGACATATTAAGTAATTTATTGACCTTTATCAACGTCCTAATTCAACGTATAAAATTATTCAGCAAACTGGAAAAAAACTTTACAGAATTGGGCGCACCCACTTTACATTAAAATTCCTGTCTTTTGAAAAGCCCAAATGGCACACTACGGTGAGCTACAAATTTTCCGTGAAATTTTCTGTGATGAAATGCTGCACCAAATTTATTTAATGAATACATCCTTAAAGTACTTTCACCTCAAAGTAATAAAGTAGCACCAGACCAATATCTGTAATGAACGAAATTAATTAAAATAAAACTTGACCGCGTACAGTCTCGTAATATTTTGCGTGATTAAAATATTAAGATATTTGGGTAAGAAGTTGATAACGTTTCCCGAAATATATGAGTATGTAATAGTAATTGCGGTTTGAATAGTGTTATTTATTATAGTATTGACCTACATACACCATTTATATTTACTTATAAATTCAACTAATACTATATATATGTATACATTTTTGGTTGACTTTGTAGATAAATACAGGTTATAAATGATTTTATGAATTTAAATATTATAACAAATGTTATGATAATTTGATAGCTAAATAAATTGGAACACCTGGAATTAATTCGAAGGTGTGATATAGGGAGCTATATGGATAACCACTACCGCTGCGTTTCATGAAGTTTTTCTGGCGATTTTCAATGAAATTTTTATATAATAAGAGTAATAGAAGGTGAAATGAGGTCTGAATTTAGTGTACTTAAAAATGCTAGAAAATGCTCTCCTCATATGCAGAGAGGTATAGAAAATTAGGGTTATATATGCATATAGGAGTCATTAATTTTAAACTGAAAAAATCATATAGATATTTTATGTATTTTTGTCAACATAAAAACTTCAGTTATCTTATTTGGAGATCAAATTTTTAAATTCTTCCCAAATTGCTAGTTCATGTCATTTTCAGGAAGATCGCGGGACTAAACCGACTGATTCAATTGCAGACTTCCAAATTTTCAATAATATTATCGTGCAATAAGAGCTGATTATCCACAACTACATCACGGCTTCGAACGTTACAAACACGTGTAAAATAAGTGCTAACAAACGTGTATAGTTACGTGCTCAGAGTTTGGAAATAAGAAGAGTTCACCACTGAGCACTTACTTATATGAAAATGAAGCTTGTTTGTCGGACTTCATTATATAACTTAGTCAACATCCCTGGAAAGTATCTAACGATGGCTATAATTACTTATACCACGAAATAAATCAAATCTTCAAAAAAAATCGTCGGTACCCATCAGATATTTCACAGTTTTGACTTCTAATTACAGATCATGCATAGTTATTAAAAATAAGGCAAATCTATGTTATTACCCTAGCCCACGATAAAATTAGTGAATTGGATCAAGGAATACGTAAAGTAGGTTTCTGTCAAATTTTGTGAAATTAAGGTTAATTTTATTGATATTACCATATTAATATCATATATATATATATATCTTCACACAATCAATGGGCTCTACATCTTCAAATGAACTTAGTCTAATTTGGGACATATAAAAATAAAGCCAAAATGATCGAATGCCAATTAACTAACTGATATGTTAGCAGATGTATTTTAAGTGCTTCAAAATAATGTTAATTTTATGTTTATAACGATGTTTGGAAATTTACCATGGATTATTATTTACACGATTACCAATACGTAATCTCGAATCATTGTAGTTACAATTAAATGGCTGTTAATGTATAATGACCTGTAAATAAATAAAATTATTAGTAATCTCTTATAGACCGATATTCCAAATAATTGTACTTGAAAACGTACTCCGATGTGATAACCATTAAGAATACGGTTAATGCGCGTCAGACACTCACGAACCACGACGATGGACCTACCATCGTCATTTGTCCGTTCCACCGAATATTTTTCAAAGATTCATTATAATTCTACTGCCCCAAAAAGTATATTTGTAGTAGGTTCATACGTGTTAATTACAAATAACCTTTTTAATCAGTTTATTAAAAATAATAGGTACCCTCAAATGTTTATATTAGCCTGAGTATGTACAGAAACCTAGCATTGTAAATTCTGCTCATAAATACCCGGTTTATTATTTGTCTTAAAACAATATTCTTCATGTTTACTTACGTTATCAAATACAAGAATATATCTAAACTTTCGCATTTCTCAGATTAATATGACGAATTAAATTGTCCACAGAAAATGTTCAGAGTCATTTTCACGTTTTCAGAAGCTATATGTTGAATAAACCATTCGTAGTTACTATCTAGTTTATAAAAGCAATGTAAAGTTGATTCATCATTAGGGTTTACATTTATAGACGTAGGTTTCCACTAAACTTTCGTATGTAATATTGAGGCCTCAATTAAATTTAGAACATAAATTTAAAAAAAAATTACTTTATTCAAGATAAAAACCGTTAAATTTTTTATTCAATACTCAATCAAAATTATTCAATACTTTATACTAGATAGAAACCAATTTTATACGTAATCTTTTGATAATTTGACACATTTTCACATAGTGTAAGACAAATCTAACAAATAATTTAATTAGCAAAAATATGAAATTTCGTTAGAAAAACTTTCGTTAGAAGTAAATTAAAAAAATCGGGCGTGGCGCTTTCTTGCTAACAGGATCGAGAGTTATGTGTGACAATGCCTTCTCGGACCGTCTTGAAATGATAAACATTTTTGAACGCATCTAACATTACTATTTCTTGGCGTATAGTGATCTAAAACAATCTGAACAAGTGAGGCGGTCCTTGCAACACAGTTTTGATGACGTGCTTCGAGAGCTTGAAACGGTTTTCGATTGACACCACAATGGTTTGTCTTGCTCTCGTCTTGTTCTGCGTAGCGTGTAAATTTCGCGCTAATATTAGAACGAGTAAATAAAACACTATACCGCGTTATAAGACGTTGGAACATAGGAATATCAATATTGAGCCTCAAGATATACGGGACATCACGTCTCAGTATTTGAAGGTAAATTTTTCAATTCCAAATTTATTAAGTCAAAACTCTTCACTTGTTGCTACGACGCTACAATGAATTAAAATCTTGCCCAGCTCAATTGAATTTCAATTCTATATGTTTTGCGCTAAGATACCTGATAATCCAGAGCCAATCTCCAGCCTCTCATGCATTAAACATTAACGTGCATCCCAAACATAAAAACAAAATTAGTAGGCCGCTGAGTATCGTAAACCGGCACATCTAAAACTACTCATGCGTTATGAAAACACAGGAGAACCTCGTTTTTTACCGTCCAATGTGGGTCATAATTGCTTTAATGCGTGTGAATGTGGATTAAAGAGAAGCGTATTTACAAGAGTGCTTAGCGATCGCAAAAAGGGTAACATTTTTTGCCTTGAATATTTAATATTAAACATTGAAGGTAAACATTTTTTGATTTGAATATTTAACAAGAACTTGGTTAAAATATTGAAAATTTGTTTGTTCTGAGTTACTTTTATAACCAATTTATGCGTTTATACTTTTTAATTGTTTTGCAAACAAGTTTATAGCTATTAACATTTTGATTTATATCAATATTCGGTTTAAATTTCAATTCGGTAAAAATATTAATTTTCTTTATATAAAATATTATAAAAAAATTGTAAAAAATACTTTTCCCACATAATTTTCTATGTAAACCTTATAATTAAAAAAGTATGCAGTAAAATGATTGAATGCGCGTTGAATAAGAAAAACTCACCAATTTCAAACTTCAATGTTAAATTTAAAATATACAATTTTTATATTATTAATTACAAACTTTATACCGTTAATTATTTTAGCAAACTGTTGTATTTTACTGTCTTTTATTGTTCACTGAATAGTCTGACAAAAAACTTTTTTCAAATTAGGTTTTTTTTATTGGTTGGGTAAAGATTTACACGATATTGCATTGCTGTACGTTACTATTTGAATTAACCTCTTCATGACATGCGCCGTTATAATAAATATATCCTGGCCTGTCTCCGATATTTTACCTCACTTTTAAGTACGGTATTTTTTTTTCTTTGTTTTAATTTATTTTTTTATTTTTCCGCTGAATAGCTTACAGAATTACCATGCTGGTAATTGTATTGATAGCGCTGATTTGACTTCAAACGAAATGCGCTGCTATGCTTAACATTGTTTCCATGATTTATTAGGGGACACAATTGAACAAGGAAATATTTATATGATTTACATTTTTCAGCGTTAATTGTTTATAGGAAGAAGTTATATTTCTTGAGGAAAAATTTGTGTGCCCTCAGATGAGGCTCCCTGGAACTAATGTATAATATGGCAGTTCGTTTCATTATTAAATTAAAAAAAAATTTTGTACAAAATTAATAGTCATCTGGTAAAGACTTATAAGGTTACGTTCTGCTAAGGAAGAAACAAACATTTCAATTTAATACAGAAGTATGAAACTACATCATAATGGGTTCTTACCAAAGAAAAAATATGGCTTTAATTATCTTGCTTAATTGTCTGTACGAGTTGGTGTTGCTTAACATTTCTGAGAAATAGTATGTTTATTTCTATTTTATATATTCACCAAGATTCCAAGATATAAAAATATAATTTCTATTAAATCTATGTAGTGGGTTTGTATAATGCGGGAAAAACAGAGAGATGCACATGGAACCTCACTACCTTTTCATTACACGTATACATATTTCACAGTAACAACTGTACAAGCGGAAAGTGCTGTTCAAAATGTCTTAATATATTCCGGAATCTTATAACTTCACTCTTGCATATGATTAATTTATTACGCCACACAGAATGATAGAAACATCATTATTTCGTGACGCCAAGTATACGATGCAACTAACTAAAATACAGTGTAAAGAAACAAAGGCGAGCCATTATGGAGAAATCATGCCTAGGTTTCGTAATATAATATTTATATTTGCCATCTGATGTAATATGTCACTCTTAAAAATTGATAGAAACTTACATATTGAAATACGCCAGTTTTCAAGGTCGCATCTTACAGCACACGGATATAATTAGATGAATTATACTAAGAGTAAAATAAAAAAATGGTATTATAATATTATTTCCTTTTCCAGAAAAACTATAAGAATGTAAAGTAGTGATATTCAGGTGAATAAAAATGAAACGTTTTTCTCATAAACCGTTTGAAACTACTGAATTAAGAATTGAAAATTTCCCGGTTATCAGGAACCTTGAAAACTAGTTTATTTTAGGACAAGAAAGTAATTGATCATATTATTTATTCAGTTTATAAAAAAAAATTATTTTAAGAGGATACTTCATGGAAACCTACTAAAGGACATTTAGCAATAATACTGGTAACTAGTATCTAATTACTAATTAGTACTAGTAACAATAAGCAAAACAAAGTTTTCGAACAAGGAATATTAAAAGTTTTCTGCATTCATTAAAAAAGAGATTGCAACCTAAAAAGTTTCGTTTCTCTGGTGTGTTAATGAACCTAGCATGAGGCCACAGAGACACCCTCTTTTCATTCTATGTATCTTGTGTTACAGACTTCGCTGTACACTTTTATCAAAGATATGATATGGAGTTAACATCAGTTAACACAGTGGGCGCGTGAAAATGAGTGTAAGAAGGTACTTTAGGGCAAAATGGTAATGAGTGAGGGAATAAAATCTGTAAGCGTGTACTTACATATGACATATGTGTGTATATCTTTTCGTACTTTGATTTTAAAGGCTTGTTCAAAATAAAATTAGTATCCGATTCTATTCACATTTACTTTGTCTCTTGACGTTCCGGTAATTACAACAAGTACGTAAGGATATATTTGAAGATTCGAAAGAGCTTATCATTTCCATTTCCACGTCCTTCACAAAAGATATATTTGACAAAGAATGAGTAAAAACTCATAGAGTTCGAAATAGATGAAATTCAAGCTTCTATATACATATATTAATTCTGATATTTTCCATAAATATGCTAGAAGCAGTTTGGAGATCTAGTCAAAGAACGGATTCTATGCGTGTACTTGAATATCATTGGCCGGTTCGCAACCAAATGAGCAAGCGGCAAAAAATTACTGTCACATTGCTCTCGTTGCTATAGTTTCGTCATTTAACCGTTTAGATCTGTGTATTAAATTTTGACTGTGTGATTATTTTGGTGAGACATTTTTATCCATATTTGGATGTTATTGAAATAAAGATACTTTAGTAAATTAATTTCATCTGTAGAAATTATGATATGAATTTTAAGAATCCGGTACGACGTGAATGTCTAAAGATTATGAGATGTTATTTACTGTATAACATACATTTTTTTTGGTAAATTTTTTATATATTAATTTTTTTATGTTACGCTTAAGATATTTGTAATGAAAAATGTTATTTCGATGAATTTTTTTATGATGGGTTTTCCACCAGACGTTTCCTTTTAATTAATTTTTGAGAAAATAAAGATTTACATTCCCTTGTAAGATGCTTTAGTTCTCTTATTGACTCAAATACGTTTTATATTTAAATATATTCCACATTTAATATAATAAATGTATTTTTCCAAAAAACAAATTTCTTTATACGTGGAAAATGTAATAAATTTTCAATGGAGCAAAGGTAAAATTTATTATTCATTAAAAAAAATACTATGATCCAAACTTTTATATCACCAACCATTATAAAGGTCACTTCAAACTGGTATTGGGCATGAGAACTTATCATAGGAATATTTTCTTGAATTTGGATATTAAGTCTTTTAGAAAGCACTTAATATAATACTTTACCTATAGTCGAGGAATTGTAGTCCACAAATTTCTTTATTTAAATGCGCTATTATATTTATTTTGAAGCACATGATATTATGGCATGAAGAGAAAAGAAATGCATGATAATTTGATCGGTAATTTTCTCAGTTAAAATGTTTAATTTTAACAAACTTGCTTAAGTAAAGTAAAGTATAGCACGCCATTCGAAAATTCTGTCGATTAAAAAAAATTAAATATGAACATTTTCCTAGAATTGATTTTAAAATTCGAAAAATATTGTTACTAAGACGTTTTTCCGAATGTTTTCCTTACCTTTTAACTTCCACACTTATCGGCTTGGTCGTAAAATAATTGCCGTTTCCCGATTAGAATCATTACTGTTATTACTTCTATTTCTTATCCTAAATTTAATTATTTGTTATATGGTTGCTAGACATTCTATTTTCTACCACATTTTACATATGTATGTACCTCAGTTCCTCATCGGGATATCAAAGGATACAAAAGTGAGACATGAATTATGTTTAAATTATGTAATGAAATCGTTTTGAAGTGTTGATCGACGGGATTCTGAGCTAATTTTTCTGCCTAGTTAAAATATTGGACCGATTAAAACATACAGCATTTGTTACAAATATGACTTAAAGTCACAGTTTATACTAAAATTTTGCTACACAGGAAAAATATACAATATATGATAAAATTTTACAAAGAAATTGTTCGAAATTCGAATCCAAATATTTTGTTCGAATAATTTTAATTTAAACAAATGTGTTCATATCATTATTAGTAATAATTTCTCAATATACAGTTTCTAAATATATTTCTTAATATATGTCTTCATAGCATATCAGACACTAAATTTTACCAGTACCATTCCCATACACAGCTAGAAGAATATTTTTTATACCGACATTTTTGAATGACTTTAACCAAATTGTTTTCCTTAAAAGACCGTTTAAATGAAACTTTTCAAGAATGTCTACTTAAATGAAATTCAATAATATTTTTCCTATTTCTGTTTGCACAAATTTTCTCGTATCCCATTTTTCTCAAGACAATTTACCAATCCCTAGATATTCTAATAAAGAACCATTTGCCTTGTGTTTATATTTCTTTTCAAGGGAAATAAATTCTTTCTTATTGTCGAATTTTGATCGGAAATTTAAAGCTCTTTATGTTTAAAATCTGATTTTAAGTCAAGCGAATGAAACAATAATTGGAGAGAAAACGTCCCACCTGGGTTTAATTTTAGCAGAGCGCTGATGTATTGTATAGCAGCGGAGTTTTCAAATCAACGAAAAAGGTACGAGGGGTATTCGATAAATTTTCTGTGTAAGTATGTGCCTAAATTGATGTTTATCTCCTAATATTTTAAAAGCTAGAGTATGTTTTTGGAAGTTTTTTGCACAAATATTTTTGGCGGGTCGATAAATGATATATGAAATATTTTGCCACCTAAAAATCTCATTTTAACTAATATCATAAATAAAAAAGTGTGTTTTTGCGCTTCTTTTACATGAAAAAAAGAATTGAAGAAGAATGAAGCAAAGAATTGACATGATTTTGTGCACAAAGATAGTTTATTTGAGACTGCTTATTTGAAACTAAAAAAGTACAGAAGCGAAATAACCAAGCAACCTCACAAAGGAACAACGGAACGGTGGAATTATTTCAAACGCTACAACGCCACATAAAAGGGCAATAAAACCACTTCTTCTAACCCCTAACTTAGAGGGATCTATTTTTGGTTTCATTACTAGTTAACAGTGTATTATATTAACGGTTTTACATAGTCATAAAAATAAAGACTTTTTTTATTATACTTAATAATGTTAGATGACCCTGAATCTTTTAATTTCTTCCCAAAAATTTGTTTAAGTGGAATTGTCCTTGACGTTAATACATCCAATTATTTAACTGATTAATGAAATTGAATATTTTTTAATAATCACATTATTGTTCGCGTGCCTATTCCATTTAACAAATCGAGCATACAAATTGACAAAGACATGGTTAATCAACTAGTAAAAACTCCACTGTTACTTAACTAGCTACTGGCATGCTCGGTTACACTAATGAAAATCGAGACATAGCTTCTTAAAAGTATAGTAAAAGCAGTTAATCTCATATCGAAGTATTCTTAAGCAACCAAATTAACTATTAAAATGCTAAATATACACCAGAAATTAAATTCTCTCGTTCCTCTAGCGCGACCGCGCACTCTCACGATATTCTAATGGAATTATTTGCAAGTTTTAAGTTATAAAACAGTCCGTTAAATTACTTACTCAATGTAAGGAAGCCTTAACATAAATTTGCTTGAGATATAACTTGAAATGTCTCATCCTCCAATCCTTCTTGACACTGCACCTCTCATTCACCGCCCGCCATTCGCTAGTCCAAAAAAACATGTTTCAAAACGTGTCTCGTTAGAATCTTGTGATAACGCGTATGATTTAAATTTGATATTTTCAGAAATAAATGAATATTTCTCCTTAAATTTACTGCTAGTCGTAATTGTCTTCATATGGTATATTAATTGTTTATTGAGCAATATAAATATGATATTTGAATGAAGAAAACACAAAATATAACATAAATGCATACTTCTTTATACTTGATTAAATCACTTAATTGTATATGGAGGTATAAAACAAAATATAAGTTATAAATATTTCAGCAATGACAGTTGAAAATACAGTTTGAGGAAAAAAAATTATGAGGATGTATAATATGTGTAATAAATATGAAACAACCTTTAGTATCCATATAATAATTTAAATATTTTCTTAATTTTACACCGCTTTTAACTATATGTTAACAATACTACAATAATATGAGTTACAAATAATATTATAAGCCAAAATCAAGATATGAACCATAAAAATGCTTTTTTCATAATGAAAGTTACAAAGTGGGCACATCTCTCATTAACATTTAAAAATATATACCTTTAAATTAGGAAAACTATTTGTTAATACCGTCTACAAACTTTTTCAGGCAACTGTTCATTTTCTTCAAACGTAATTATTTTTATTTATGCAAAATTTCATTTAAATCAACTTTTTTTCGCACATAATCACTTTCCACAATTTTTATTTAGTACATAATCATTCATACATAGTAATAATTTTTCCGTACATAATCACTTTCCACAATTTTTAGTTAGCTACTAAAATATATTGGTTAAAGAAGAATATTTATAAAAATCTATTTGCAACTAAATGAAACTACGTGATATAGTATTATTTACACTTTCTTTAAGTTCTTTACCACGACCTAGGTTTGGTTGTATTACAACATCTTCAGGTGGGCTATTAGCAAAGAACTTTGCTAATAGCCCACCTGATGATGTTGTAATAAAAAAAACCTAGGTCGTGGTAAAGAACTTAAGAAAATAGAAATAATACTACATCACGTATTTTCATTTAATTGTGAATATTGAATTTCTACAAAATTAACGCCAAATATATTAAAAAAATCTGTTCGTTAAAGTAAATTATTTAAGTAGTTATAAATAAATATTTAGGGAATTTATAAGCAAAACAATACATGAACACATTCATTCTCACACTTATATCTCAAAAGTTTCCTAATAATCTTACAATCTAATAACACTGCCTTTTTTATAATTCATTTAAGAGACGTTGATGTAATGAAGAAGATGGGATCAACGCCTTATTAATTTTATCCACCAAATTTACCTTAAAGTAAAATGTACGTTTCCGTTTCTATATATATACGTTCTATAATATACGTTTCCGTTTCTAGACAACTGACTGCCTTTTTATACAAACATATTTATTTCTTCTGTGAATAAGTTTAAAAAATTGATATTATTTCGGTCCCCCCTTTTCTACATTTAAAAAATCTTATATATTCTTTCATTATCATCTTATTGTAAATATTTTTCTCTTAATATACCTACTTGTAATCCATCGTAAACATTTTTAATACACAATGAGAATTAAATCGTTCTATGAGCACATAATTGCCTGCATAATACGTCAGATATGGAATTAACTCGTATGAGATTCCTAATATATCTACAGGAAATGGATTTCATTATTGAATTTAAAAGATCCACCCTCGCGAAGCTGTACAATGAAACGTTTCAAAAGTTTCTACGCGAATTAGATTCATTAACCTTCACCCTTTCCCACTTTTTCCGTGTTGGAGTTTCTCACAACACAATTTTCCACTCTCTGGACCTATTAATAGCTAATAAGGACGATTTGAATTGCATTTATCTTTCCGAACGTCAAAAATAAAATTATTTTTGTCGATGAAAAACCGAGTGTTAATTTTAAATTTATTTCTTTTTACAATAATCTGATATTAAATCGAGTCGTTTTAAATACAAAGCGAGTTAATTAAAGATATAATGTTATGGTATTTTTTTTAGCGCGCCTCGATGTAATTTTATTTTACAACTTTGAAATTAGACTAAATTATTTTCAGTGTGTCCCGTAAAATAGTAACGACTAAGTTAGTGAAAAAAATTAAATACATACCTCTAATCAAAAGCTTTATTGACAAAAACTATGTTGTATACTTTGTGTACTTCATTCTGTGTACTTTCTTAGTATACGAAATAATATAATTATATTTAATATTTGTTATTCACACTAAATTAATAGAAGATTATTCTTATAATTAATGGGTTCGTGGGGACCCATTAATTATATACACATATTTATTTTTATACACATATAACTTTTGAATGGGTGGACAATTTTGAATGTAATTTTTTGTATTACTTTTCCACAGTAATAAAGTTGATAAATAACATTAATTAAGACAATATTACATTGGAACTATTTAAATATATTGATTGAATTAATTTAGTATTTTTCTGATTACATGTCGTTATTTATTTCCAAAGCCTATCCATGTGGTATTTGCTCTGCTTATTAACATTTGAAATCAAAATGAAAATTTTTGTCTCTTTAATTTTTACTTTGTTAGTTTATAATAAAGTCATAAAAATTTAAATAAATCTCTAAATTTTTAAATTGTATTAAAAGTTTAAATTTGTTTTTTTTGAAATTATTTTTAACAGCTTCATTTCTATTTTTAATTATAGAAAACAATATTTATATGATAAGGGAAATAATTAATTTTTCTTTTATTTATGGTTAAAAACTATTTTGGTCATATGCATTTTAAAACCAAGTGGCTATTTTATCCGGTAAAAATTATATGAAGATGTAATATTTAATTTAATATCAGGTGTGATAAGATTTTTGTTATCTTACAAATAACAAATCGTACAATTTCAATAAATTAAACATTCTCGTTTGTTTTTCTAGCAAACATTTATTTAATTCTAATTATTGTTTATTTAACTACAATCACATAATATGTTTAAAACAAATTAATTCAAATTAACACATAGGCTATTCATAAATAAATACAAGAAATATACTATATATAAGAATGTCAGGACCACAGCATAAGTTATGATTGGTTAAATGGAGAAAACCTTGAAATAATTTGGAACTTAGAGTCATTATATTAAGAAAACAATATGTCAAAGTGAGAGTCAGTGGATGAGACTTGGAAAATCATGCCAGAAAAAATAATATTACTAAAATACGATAATATATTTGTTATTAAAAATTAACATCAAGAAAAATATTTTAAGGCACGTCGAAGGCGGGTTGAAATAAATACACGTTGTTTAATTACCAAGTAAAAAGTTTTATTATAATTTATACCATACTGGCTAGTGAAGGTTGTAAGCGAGCTCTATGGAAATAAAAAAGTAAAAATTATCTAACCACATCAATGGTATATCGAGAAGTTATAAAGTTACTAAAGTCAAGCTAATAGTTAAGCTAAAAATGTTATATATTAAATTACTATAAATAAAAGGCTGCAATAAAGCTAATAATTAGACCAGAGATCATAATTTCCCCCGTGTCCCTAGAATAACTGCACACTCTCTGCGTGAATTCCTAACAGAGTTCTTATTAAGTTGCCAATTATAAAACACTGCATCAAATTAAATCAATGCAATGAAAACATAATACAATTTACCCTAAGAAATAACTTGAACCTCTCATCCTCTCCCCTTTTTAACGGTCACACTTCTCATATAACCCCCCCTCTCCGCCAATGGGGGAGTTAAAGGAGGAGAGTTGAAACAACTGATTTCGAAATGAGGCTACTTAGAACCTTATGATGATGCATGCAGTTTAAATGATAAAATGTTTTAGAAGTGTGTGGAAATTTTAATATTTTTCCATTCGATATGATGCTATCGTTTTGTTTTAGGGACTGTCGTATGCGTATCATGGGTTTAAATAATTTAAATGAGTTTAAGAAATTTATATCCCGACACACCCGTTTATTGAATAATATCAGTTGTACGTGTGAAGGTAGGGGATACAAAAAATTACACAAATCGATACGCTTCCATACTCGATCAAATTATTAACATATTTATAAAAATATTTTAGATGCAACACAAAATTAAAATACGTAAGGAATTGCAAAAACATGGGTAAAAAAAACGCTTCAAAAAATTAAATATATAAACCCCTTTAGACATTTGATGGATGTCAATAAGAAATTTAAAAGAAAATCTCCAATATCCGCGTAATTAAATAAATACTATTTACAATTTTTTTAATATTCACTGCAAATTATTTTTCTGTGAATAACATTAGAGTAATTTTAGCGACGGAACAATATTATTAGCCAAAATCAGACTGTGAAAAGATAAATATTTTTCCTTTTTCTTTGTCAATCATCTAAGCCACAACATATCTTCCATAAACCGACAGGCATATCTTCCATAAACCTTAAAGAGAAAAATCTACCTATAAACTGGGAAACAAAATCTGTTAATGCCGTCTGAAAAAACAATTATCTCCAGGAGCAGAAGTAGCTGTTATTTATCGTTGTTTGTACTGTTTTTAATTAAAACCAACTGCCATCCACGCGCGTAAAATAAAAAAAATATGTATAAATATAATCTATTTATTATACACACACACACACACACATATATATATATATATATATATATACATATATAACTCTGACGATTAAACAATTGCAAGTTGATAGTTTGAGCAAATATAATATTAAGGAAATTTATAAGCAAAGTAATAAATGAATAATTTTTCTCAATATTGTTGTGTATTATTGTTATGAATACGTATGATTACACGTATACATCTATATGAAATATGGTTCCTATTATTTTCATCTTCCTTTCATCATTCGAGTAAATAAATATTCTATCACTAATATACATGTTTCCCAAAAGTAACATAACATTTTTAACCATCGATCGTACCTCTTCTGAAATTCATTTCTTCGTCGTAACACCTGCGTATTATATATTTTATCGGCTAAACATTTCCTAAGGAATGTATCTCCATTTATATTACCAATCCACAAAAACCGACTGCCCTTGTATATGTATACAAATGATTCATTTGCTTTGTGAATTTGTGAACTTGACATTATACACTTTTTTATCCTTATATATAGCCGAATTTGATATCATATAATTCTGCTTTGTACTTATGTTTAAAAATCCTTAATATTCTTTTATCAGCATCCAATTTAAAATATTTTTCAGATAATATAGTATTTTTTATTACGCAGCAAGCATTAAATCTCCCTACAAACACATACTCGTATTTGTGTACATAATACATCACATACGTTAGTTAGTTACTTACATACTGCTTTTAACGCAGCTACGGAAAATTAATTTTATTTACGACTTCAAAATAAAATATTATCCTTACGAAGCAGTTAAATGAATCAAGCAAAAATCTGTTCATGAATTAGATCCATAAACGTTCATCCTCTTCAATTGGTAGCAATTTTCTCGTACTTGTGTTTTTCCCAACACAATTTTTTGCCTTTCGGACCTATTCGTATCTTATACGGAAGATTTATATCAGATCGTCGAAAGTAAATTTGTTTTCATGGTTTAATGCCCTAGTTTGAACGTAAAGTTTATAAATCGTGTTATTTTAAATATAAGGTTTGTAAATTATAGAGCTAAGATTACGACATAACTTTCAGTGAGAGGACAATTTTCAATTAATACAAATAATATTTATACCCTGTAAAATATTAATGAAAAAATTAATAACAATAAAAGTAATAATATATAATAAATTTGTTATTCAAATCAAATTAAAGCAAGTTATCAATGTTTCTTTACAAAAAGAATTGAATAAAAAGAAAGTTTGAATGATTTCAATAATTTGGAAATAACTTTTGAATTATTTTTCTGCAAGGACACAGTTAATATTATGTGTATAATATTATATGAAGAATTATTATAAATGGACGAAATAAATAAGGAATTTGTTCTAATAATTTTATATTAACATTTGAACAAAAACACATGAAATTTTGTATCTTTAGAGCTTGGAATAAAATAACAAAATTTTAAACCAACCTATTAATTTACAAACAGCGTTAAATATAACATTTAATTATTTAATTTCCCATTAAGCATGTTATTATCTATTGTTATGTTGTAATTAGGAACCTTGACAATTGAGAAATGACAATTGAGAATGAGAAATTTAATCATTTTCGTTTTTCTTTTTATTTCATTATAATTTTACATCCGTTGTTGTTTGTTTCATTTTAATTTATCAATATCCTTAAAATAATCGGCGTTAACCAATTTTTTTACTCTGCAGTATGATACCATATAAATTATTTAGATTCAGTAAATATAATTTTAACATAATTTAGTAAAAAATATTAACGCAATGCAATAATCAATCTGAATTAATTTATCGCTGTGTCTAAATAGGCGTTATGTTTCCAGAGAAACGTTATTTAATATATAAACTGTTTTGAACAAAATAAATTCGAGAAATATATTAAGAATAGGAATTTTTAGAATACAACGTAAGATACAATTCAGATAAAAAATTAACAAGTTTAAGATTTATAGCAATTATTATAAGAATATTCGTGTCAAAGTGAAGACTACTGGCAATTAAAAATCGTGGCAAGAGAAGTGATTTCACTAAAATCGGTCTTAAAATTTGTTTCTTTTTTCCTTTTACTATTTTATTAAAAATAATTAAAAAAAATCGAAACGCGCTTCGAACTCGAGTTGATACATAGCTTAGTTACGAATTAAAAGTCGTATTACAGTTTATATGATCTATTCGCATTAGTCGAACATCAAAATGTTATAAAGTAATAAACGTTATAAAGGAACAAGGACGCTTAGTATTTAAGCCAGATATTAATTATTTTTCCCATCCCTTTAGAACGATTGCGTACTCCCGCCAGTTTCTAAACGGGTTGTTATCAAATTTAAGTTACGAAACACTCCATCAAGTAAAGTTATTATAATGAAATCTTAACACAATTTTGCCTCAGAAATAATTTGAAATATCTCACACTCCACATGTTCTGGCGGTCACTCCTCACACACACCGGCATCCTTCTACTAATGATACAATCTAGAACAACATACTTCGACATTTGACTGATAGAAGCTTTGTAATATTGCGTCCGATATTTTGAAATGTTGAATAAACTATTGATGTACATTTTTAGACAGAGCTGTGCTCGAGTCGAGAGTACAGGTAATTTATAATGCATTTAAGGAGATGAATACACTGACATATGGCTGTTTATTGGACCATATAAATTTTAACTATATGCGTAAAAGATATAAAAATTACATCACTAGTAATAATTATACGTAGAATATATAAATTGTATACTATAAATAATAAGTAGCAAATGATATAAATGTTTTATTTCTACAAAATTAACGCCAAATATATTCAATCTCCGCTTAAATTTTCTCTTTTCATTATCATTACTATATAAAATTCTTTTTTATCTGCTCTGAATTGGAAATGTTTAAATTTTATAAATTTTAAAATATTCCGTTCACGTGCATACATATATTTTTTATTAACACGCGTTTTTAAATAATGTAATTAGCTAATTTTAAATACATAATAAAGATAACATGCTGTTAGTTCACAAAGCTACGATATTTTAAATATATAACACGTCTGAAATATAATATTTACCACTCTCCTCGTTCAAACCAAAATATGTTACACTGAAACCTTCTCTAAACATTCCCGTAGATTGAACTTCGTAAAATATTGTTCAGGAAGCTTTATGTTCAACACGTCGTTGACTTTTTTATACTTAACACTTTTGTGTATGCAAGCAGCGGTAGGTAAGGATGAGTATTAAGGAATATGCGAAAACATATACAAGAATACGAAACATCGATCAACTCTGTCATTGTGTTTATGAAGCCGTCAATCTTCTTTTGACGTATGTTTATTATAAACATTCCGATATATTTACTGCATTTGTTTACACCAGCTGTTTTATAATTAAAGCAAACAGCGGTTGTTTCAAAGAGTTGGGCATTACTAGATCCAAAAGTACAGTAGTTTACTGTACTAATAATAATACAATTAAATGAAACTACGTGATGTAGCATTATTTCTAGTTTCTTTAGCACGACCTAGGTTTGGTTGTATTACAACATCTTCAGGTGGGCTATTCTTATATTATTATTATTAATCTACCGACTACTAAATTACTTAAATAGGTCCAGCCACTTAAAATCTAATTAATAATAAACAATGAGAGACCCACATAGAAATATGTATTTTTAACTTATAATTTCATTCCATGACTTATGATTTTTACACTTCAGGTTCTGAAGATTAAAATTTTTCTAAACATTTCATCTTTTAATTTTTGAAATCTTTCGAAGGACAACTATATTTTCCAAATCTATTTGTGTTCGGGGTTTTATTGCGCTGCTCAAATTCTCGTTGCCTTATATTTTTCGACTCAATCTTTATTTAGTGGTTATTTGAAGTATAATAATTTTTTTAAATTTTTACTCATACTGCTGTTTGATTGTTATCACAAAGTAATTAGCCGACTACCCACTGACATAAGTTAATAATTTCTGCATCTAAATTTGAATAATTTTTCATAAGAAAATTGTTCAAAAAAGTTCAGTTAATTAAAGAAATTAAAAAAATCGTGAAAAGAATAAGCATTCATTTGAAAGACTTTTAATGACAATATATATTATGTTTTTCGTGGTTTTTTTTATATTTTTCCCTGTAAGTCGTTATAACATCTATGTCACGATACAATCAAATGTGCGGTTTTAATTCACGACAGAGGCGGAACGAATTATATATTTGTATATATGGGCTGTAACAAATTTATATGAAACAAATAATATCCATTATAAAAAGCTGAAATGCAAGCAAGATATATGGTAGGTTTGTATGAATTATCGTATAGAGAATACAACTTGTATCAAAATAATTACATATATATATAAATTTATCTGGACCGAAAAATGCAATCATTGTTTCGCTTTTGGGTAATGCATTAAACTAAATTCAAACGAATTCACTGTAGGGTTACCAATGAAATTTAACACGTACATATATTATTTGTTTATACGCGAGTACTTTCATTAAGCTACACAGTACAAAGTACTCGCCCTTGTTTATTTGTTTTCCCGCATACTGAACAATGGCTATTTCAGAAGACCCCCAGTGAGTGATTTTATTTATATTGCTACCCCGTTCTCTTCTAATTAACACGTTTTGCATCATATAAATTTGTTATCAGTCGTACGTGTTATGTGAACGACGATTTTAGGCTAACAATCACGATGGAAAAAACACTCAATTTTCATAAAGTAATGATAATGTTTCATGTAATTTATATTACCCGTATATACTAAGTAAAATAGAATCAGAAATATATTAAGTAAAATACAATCAGAAAAGTAGGATGCAAGGTAGCCTGGTTGTTAAAAAAGCAAAATCCTATAGCAATATCTTAAAGCAACAAGTATGCAGTGTCCTGAATTAGGCTACCGTTGTCCAAAATCAAACTATATACATTTTATAAATTCTTAAGTCGTGCCCATCGTAATCATAGAAAAATTTAGTGGCTAGATATCTATTCTAATATTCTAACAGTTGTACCTGTTGTTGCGATTCGTTTTTTGAAATGTTTAAAAATGGCATACAGCAGAATATATTTTATTAATTCGTATTAATTTCGTTTAATAATACCTATCTTCGTTGTTTCTGCGTATTTAAGAGTTTTTTTAATAATTCCATAACTGCATTAAACTAAAATTGTGTGGAAAAAAACCAAAGAAGGGAGGGCTGTCCGCAGGCGTTGTAAAAGATTTATCATTTTGTAAACGGAATTAAAAACTGAAAAAAGGTACATAGGGTATTCTAAGGAATTTTTCCATTACCTATATCATTTTTAAAAACACTACAATGTGTTTACTTTTTAAAAACACATTCGTAGCGTATATTTGCAAAATTTAATGCGCTTTGGTCTAAAACTGAAGAATTTAGGGTATCACAGAGAGACCGACAAACATACACGGATATGACGAAATTATAAGGGTACCTTATTTGACTACGGAACTCTTTAGGGTAAAGATTTTTGCGTTTAGGTTTACATAAACAATAGGAACACAATAAATAAGACAGTATCCAATCAAATAATAAGCGTTTTCGAAGGGTAATGCGAATGAAAATGGCTTGTAAGGACACATATTAAGGGCGGACTTTATTTATTCAATTTAACTGATTCACACACACAAGCGCACATACACACACACACACATCAGTACATAGTATGAAATGAAGTCCCGGTCTGTTTTAATGCCTGGGCGCGATAATTTAAAAATTAGTGTACAGATTTTCATGCGGTTTTCTCCAGTAGATAGAGGATTGGCGAGAAGGTTTAGGCCCGGTATATTTTATGACCCGGAAGTAAGTCGGAAAAAATCATGATATTTGACGGGTACGGGCAGCGTAAATCGTTATTTATTTTTTACGACTGTGACGGCTGTCATTTTATTCGCGGCTAGCATTTAGAAAGACAGTAAATAAAGCAAGGTGTCAACTACAAACATTGCTGGAATTGATCTCAATGTTCAATGTTTTTACACCGCCAATTGTACATTGCCTTGTCACGTATGATATCAAAATTTAATGTTTTTTTTGCACCTAATGCGGCGGAAATATTAAATATTGTAAATTAATAAATGTTTTAGGTTCGTCTATAAAGGTACGTCTTCTGATTGTTAATTCTCTTATAGAAATAAATTTTGGATGATCATATGTACAGAAATAAATTTTGGCTGATCATACATAGCATGATTTAAATGAGGAAAAAGGGAACAAAAAAAGGAAATTCGTTAGAGTCTCGCAGTTCCATGTGCTGCCTTTCCTAAATTGATATTTTATTAATTTTAAAGTACAAAAGAAAACATGAAAAATGTTTTATATTTTACATTTTTATAAAAAAATTCACTCAAACTCTCAGATAGCATTAAAATATTTCATATTGAAATATTTCAGGTTTGTAACCGCTTGTTTCATACCGATAAGATAAACACAACCCAAATTAAGAACAATTTGGTCAAATGGATTATATTTATTTTACATTTTAAAAAATGCTTAAAAATTCAATGTGGAGAATACTGAATTATTGACTGCAAATATAAGAAATAGAAAACATAAAGCTCATAAGACTTAAAATTAATTTTTCTAGATACAGATTCAGATACGCATGTAAATGATGAAATATTTTTATCGCAAACATCTGATATTTCTAAAAAAAGGAAATATAATACCTAAAATATAATTGGAGGGATACTTACTTATACCATAAAGTTTTTTTAATCTTTGTGACATTATTTAATACTTTTAATGTATTTTATACAAACTACATATTAGGAGAATTCAATGAATTTGATGTAAACTTATCATGTACATTACGCAACTTTTATACAAATAATATATGAGGGACACTAGCATAAGCATATTCTAAAAGATATTGAAAATATTTTTGAAAATGCCTTGTTACTCTTTTTAACATAATTAAAATAAAACCAAAACCAAAAAAAGCGTTGTGAGTTTATTGGAAACCATTTTGGCTGTTTTTATGTTTTTTAAAACACGAATATTAAAAAACTATCTCGAACTTAATAGGCCCCAATTGTTGAAAATCAGTGGCTTTTGAAAAAAAATTGGAGTAAGTTTTTAAAAATGCATGAGACCATTTTAATGCTATAAAATAAATTTTTCTGTAACAAAACTTTTCTCTTCAAACTTAAGCAAAGAAAAGACTTCTTAGATGACTTAATTTTTTTAAATCCAACAACTCCAATAGATAACCAAAATTTACATTCTGATCAAAATTCTGAACGTCAAATTCTCTACTATGATACGTTCTACAATAATCTATAAATGCAGGGATATTACTATTTTACCATTGCTTACGTTTTTATGAGTAACTAATCCACTTGTTCGTAATTATTACTACGTCTATTGAAAGATTATACTGCACGTGTACTATATACTCCAACTTATTTAATCATCGATATGCATATGAGCAAAGTACAGATATAGGGCACAGTGACATTTATGATGTTATTACCTGCATTGAACACGCTAGGACAGGGTTGTACATTACGTACAACCCTTCCTCCCTGACCTTGTCCCAACATTCCCGACCTATGTTAACTCACTGCTGCAAACGCACAATTATCCCAATTCCTGTGTACAGTTTCCCCAACCTCTTGTATATATACAATTTACGTGAATTTACCTAAAGGATTCATGCATAATCGGGTTAACGTCGCAGAAGAGGTTACGTTGTAAAGCCGTCCTTTATGTAGACCTGTCTACCTGAAGAACTTATTGCTTTACATTAGGAGGCACGGTGGGTCATTAAGATGGAACATACAAGGCAGTTACTTTATTGTCATTAGGAGGCTGTAAGTGATGAGGAAGTTTTCCTTTATGAAATTGGAGGTTGTTAGCACACCTGTGTAGTTCGTGAAATATCGTCAAAACTGGTAAAACTAATTGAGCTGACACTTAAATTTGCAATAAAATTCTAAAACGTTTATGCCAGTTTACTGAATAATTACTCAAAATGTTAAATGTTTTTTTTTCAGAAAGTGCTGAAACCAAAATTTTTTAATTTTTTAGACAGTTTTTAATCAAATTTTATTTACCTACATACATATTTTGTATTTATTTTTCTTGAATTAAAATTGACTCAGAATGAAAATTTTCGTTCCTTGATTTCTTTTCCTAATTTGAAACAATAATTAAAGAATTTTACTAACAAAATATAATTTGCTATTCATTTTAGATTACACAGATACAAAGACAACACTTTGTAAGATTTTTGCCTTAAGAAAATGGTCTGAATTTAGTTCATGGAAACAACGTCAGAATTTTTTCGCAGGGAAACTATTTATATCGTATTGTTAGCGTGCATTATTTTTTCAGTTTTGCGTTTTTTTGGACTCTTTTAATGTAAAATAATTTCCGTGAGAAAACTCAGTACCAGATATTCTAATGAATGCATGTTCTAACGTTTTCTACCGCATGAAAAAATTATAGCTTCGTATTTCGAAAAACGCGGCGATTTGGAGTCTTAAAAATGTTCAATATCGTTTCTAATACGTTTAATATAATATTTTATAATTCTTATAACACATGAACGTGAGAAACTTGTGTGTGTGTGGGTATAATAACAGTTCAACTATTACGTAAACAAAATTATAAAAAAGCAATGCCGTCTCCGAGTTACAGTTAGAGTTTAATTATAAACATCAATAAATACCAAAGATTTTTGAAATATTTATAACAATTTATGGATATAGGGCTTCAAGACAGCGGCACTAATCAATTGAATGCTCAATTTTTACCCCTCAGCGTTTCGGTCATCAATAAAAACCTTTGACTTTAAGGACATTGGATTAAACCATATATAAGCTAACACATCAATTAAAGAAAAAAACAAATGCGTATATACATAAAAATAAATGTCAGGCGAAAATCACAACATTAAGTGAATAACAATAAAACCAGGCAAAGTCCCCGCACCACTCTTGCACATACACCGTCAACAATTACGAGAACTACTTTCGTTACGCCGCATCGCAACATGACGACTTTCATTTACTCAAGTCTTGATACAAGTACGCGTCGTCATTGTTAAAATTGTTTTCTTAATCGTTGCAACCTAGTTGCAAGAGCGAATGGAGGCTTAGAAATATGTTTTATGTTTTGTATATTAAGAATAAAAGCTTGTATTCCAAAGTGCTTTTATATTTTTATTATACACGTATGATTGTACCTCCATCTTTGCAAAGTGCTTTTTTCTTTTCATTATACAAGTATGATTGTACCTCCATCTTGTTAATTTTTGTAAAATCAGAAAGCAAATAAAAACTTTTTATCAAACCGAATTTTAAAGGAAGTTTTTAACGACCAACTTTTTTTGGAGATCAAGTTGAAATCCTGTAATTTTTCCTACAGCACAATTTCTAAACTTTGTTGAGTTATGGTTTATATAAAAAATATTAATCAAACTTCACAAATAGAAAAGCACCATAATATATAATTATATGCGTATAAGAAAACGTCGAAAAACAGTAATGGCAAATCTCACTACCAGCTGCTTACAGTTAAACAAGAACAGGGGCTCTGCTAAATGCTGAACCGAATGAGGTTTCGAAGGTTCTTTTTTATTTATTTCAAAATATAGTAAATAGTATTTCTTTTGTCATACAAAGGAGTAGATCATAATTTGCAGCAATAAATTTTAATTGGATTTATGAATTTTAAACTAGTCTGAAAATACTTTCCTATTTTTTTAACTTCAGACTCGATCTTTCTGCTGAGTTTGTTTAGATATGTCGTAAATAATGAAAATATGGTTATATTCTCCTACACCTTGATAAACCTATCGTATAGGCAGTATAGAACAACAGTTTCCAAAATGATTTCTTAAAAAATACAGTAAATTTCAGCTTAATATTATTGATTTGTCACAGTATGCTATAAATTGTTCAATTACATAAAAAGAAAAAATAAATTAATTATACATAGTGGCGGCATCGGTGCGTGTGAAACTTTTAACATTTGGAACCTTGCAACAAACACTTTTAAAGCAATATTTAAAGAAATTCGTTCTGTACCATTAGTGTTTTATGTCTTATTTAATTTCTGTATAGAATTTTTTATTTTACTTTTTTCCTATATATTGCTTGACCAATTTCCATAATATAATTTATTTTAACGATTAAAATATTAAATACTCCAGGATTATACTCATGAAATATTAATGTATTATCTCCAGCCAGAAAATGTAATAAAATGATTTGAAAACGCTCTGCAAAATAAAAAAAATTATTTTATATCTCAAGTCTTATTTCTATTCTCTGTCCGTCTCGAAATAATTTACGTTTTACGGTACAATAGTAGCATTGATTGAAACTATTTATATGGTAAATTATCGGATATCTCGATTCTTGCTCTTAAAGTATAAGATATGAACATGACATAAGCGATTACGGATATATTAACTTTTTAATTTTTGAAGGATGAAACTCGGGTTTTTACTCAATAATAAAGATGATTTACTACATACATAAAAATAAATTGCACAATGCATATATTAACTATTACCTATGTGACTCCAGAGCACAAAACTTGCATGTAAGTGTTGCTATATAATTATAAAAGCCAAAGCTAATAATAAAATAATCATACAGTCACTCTAATATGTTACTGTGTCCACTCATTGAGTTCTAAGTCCACGACATTTCCAATAAGTCCTACTCAATGATCTATAACTGTCTCAAAATTGTCGACGTTTCTGTTGAAATATTGGAGTTTTCAAATTTAGCAAACTGCAGATGATCTGGATCTACATTTGATGCGCAAATTCTTCAGAACTGAGATATTATTGTGGTATCCTATCTAAAGAAACATATAATATTCAGCAACAATGTCATTGCGCAAACATGTCAAAATTTTGTGCCTTTTCGTGACTTCCAGTCGGAGTTGTAAAAAAATATTGGAAAGACAAGAGTGTTCTTATGTTATTTAGCTACCAAAATTCCATAATTCTATTATAGTAAGTTTTCTGACTTTTTCACTCATTTTTTTCAAATTAAAAATTTCTCAATTCTTCTATGATATCTTTTTTTTCATAGCTGATTTAAATCGGCGTGTTCGAATTTGGGTTGGATTTGTTAAAAGAATGTCATAAAACCCAATTAATTTTAAAATATTTTTCAGTGCATTATAGGTTTTGAGAGTAAAGAGCTGCTACTTGTATACAATAATTACCATTATGTATGGCGCTGGAATGGAAATGTTACTTTTTCCGGAAGAGTTTAAAATAAAATTATTTTTGTTTTTCTTTGCTATGTTTAACACAAGAATTTAGAATGGGGAATTTTTTTGTTTTATTTTAATCTGAAGAAAACAAAAGGTTTCATTCTGGGATACGAACCAAATAATTCAAAACTTTAACTGAGTTCATATTTCAGTAATTTACTGGTCCGCTAATGACTCTTTAGAAATGCGACAACATAAAGATTTATTATTTTTCCTTATTTTCGTTCTATTTTTTGTGGTACCTAAATAAAAAAATTGTAATGTTTAATACTTTTTTACATATTTACTATTTACGTCCTATCCAAATGCCAAATTCCAAGTTTTAACGCAAATAAGAGTGCCCAAATAACATGATTGTTCAATCACACTACACACACGTTACGGATATTAAAAAATATAATGGACCTTACATATATTTTCATAATACACCGCTACTTTTTTTAATTTTAATTGAATTTTCCTGTTAAATTCAAATTTTTAGATAAACGTTTGAACTTAAATTATTTTGTTCCGAACTGAAATAATTAAAAATAAATTAATAAAATTTAAAAACGACGCTCGCCCAAAACTAACACGTGCCTTATTAATTTTATGCTGTAAGGTGTCGATTTAATTTGAATCCATAAAAACACCCCCAGGACTACTAAATAAGTGTACCGCATTAACCAGGTATATAGTAAGTATATACATCACACTAAGAGGATTTCATACATAGTTAGGTACCTACAAATAAAAGCTTAAAAATTAAGATCATTTTATTGATTTTTTCATAATTTTCACATCATTTTTACTACGTAAATACAAGTGCATTGCCTAGTGTACCAGGCTTAGGAAAAATAAGTTGATTTCTTACTTCGATTTTAATTAATAACCAGTTAAATGAGACCATTTCAATAATTTCTTCAAACTTCTCATAATATCAATAATTTATAAACAAAGCCATATGAAGTAACACTAGTTCGGGAAAATTGTTTATAATGGTCTTAACACAGAACTTATCCATTGGTTTGATGTGGGGTTCGTATGGCGTGGGGTCCTTGGGTAGGGGTGCAGTATATCTTTCATAGGTACCTTATGGATCTCATTAAATAATAATAATACATATTAAATCATAATTCTAAAATTTCATGAATACTTATTGCATAATTTTGTCATAGTTATTAATAAAAACTGCTCTCTTAGCAATGAGTCCTTCTCTCATACACTCATGAGTAAATAATGTAACGTATAAATGGGGGAGTGTGGAATTGGAACCCCGAAATTTCTGCATCACAAATTCTATACTTATGTCAATCTGGAAACGATGGATGTTTTGTTATAAAAATCGTAAAAAAAGCATTTACGTCTGGATGTCAACTGTTTACTGAACTTTCTTTGAGACCCAACATGTATTGGGCATAAACTCTATCTCAGTTTTGATTTTACCTTTCTTTGTCTAAATTAATCAAAATGAAATCGAAATCTATCTGAGTGAAAGTGTAAGTAAATAATTTAGTCAATCTTATTGTCACATGATGATCTAATTAGATTGAAAAGGCTAAATCCTTGAAGATGAAAGGTTAAGTCAACTTCCTTAAGTAATTAATAACACTATAATAGCTCCTAACATTTTTGTAATTAGATGCAACACGTTGACCCTATTTCTAATAATAGACTAGCATTCAAAGAAATCATGCTGCGATATAGAATATACGTAGTGCCATTTATTAGTAGAATTAAGGTTAAATAACTTCTTTATTAAGGTAAAATAAGTTCTTAGTAATAAAATCTTTCCAACTTTTCTGCGATAAAATCCGGTCAAACTTAATACTTTATTCAAACTTTAACATGATTATTTTGATAGTAATGTCTAATTATAGCTTTAACGAAATCAAATTTATTCAAAATATGTTTAGTGGTTTTTATGTGATGGTAAAACAAACAGAAAAATAAACAGGAAATAACCGAAAAGAAATAATTTTGAACATGGGGTCCTTCAGATTGATTCGTATCTTGGAGGTAAGAATCTATATCATCACATTCAAAACATTTTTGAGAAATATTTTCATAATGTCATTTATTATCCCTCGTCACAACATTACGATGGTGTAGATTTTTAATTTCAATAATTTGTAATTATATATAGCTTTAGTAACCAAATTTTACGATACAAAAACTGCTAATCATGTTTGTAACCCCTGGTTACAAACCTGGGGTCCCTTGTTATTGGCATATTCAAAAGTTTGCTGCAATATGATTTACGTGTCTGTATGATGGAATTTTTTTCTATTTAACTTTAAACTACTTTGCATCATAATATTAGCTTCAGGATTACTATTTTGTATAAATGGTGCAAAATGTATATATGATCAAATAAATAATCGGTCTGTTCATAAAATAAAAGCTATAAGATCACGACGATCGTACGTACAAATAAACGAATGATCTATCGTTAGTGATACAATTCCCAGTTGATCAATTATTTATTTACTTGGATATTTAAGCATTAACAGGTAATATCATTAATATCTTTGTAATATTCTCTCCTTAAAATATGCAGTATTCTTTTTACCACTTTTTTTTCTACACCAATTGGACTCTCACAATATAGACGTCTCAATATAACGATTTTACGTCTCGATAGAAATCTACCACGCACGACAAATTTATCGCCTTGTTATTCTAGTGGAAAAAAATTTGCTCTAACATATGAAACACTGATAAGTAATTCCACACACTTTGATGGTGTGATGTTAAGCAAGTTCCATCTATTGGTCAAATTAAGGCAATACCTATGTAATTCGTTCTGCGATAATGATAGCGATAAAGGTTGAAATTCAAAGTGCCGACCATAGATGCCGTTGTTCGCTATTTTAACAATTCAAAGAAATATTTACTAGCTATCATTAGAAAAATTGATGTTTTTTCTCATGGGAGGCTTATTTATTTATTATAGACAAGCGTCATATCTAAGTACGAAAACAATTTTGAATAAAGTTTTCAATATCTATTATTAAATGTAAACAGAATTTTAAACAATGTTAAAAAATATTATATTTTTAAACGCATATATATTTATGTATAAACCTTTCAAAATTGATTAGTTTCATTACACGAACTGACATTCTATATAAAAGTGTAAAAGATGTTTTTTAATACCATAAATGCAGAAACCAAAAAACGCGTTGAAAATTGTGGATGTCTTGTTTCTTTTAACATACTACGCAAATCAATGGATCTGCTAAACCGTCAGGTGTACCTATACTTACAACAAGGAAGACTATTTATTATCTCTATTTTGCCGGACGGAAGTGGGAACGGTATAACACAGCATACCCCACCGCTAAATGAAGCACCTACCGTCTACAAATTTGCAACTCATTTCCAATATAGAAGTCGATCGTGAACTTTGTCGTAAATAATTTGAAAGCAAAATAAGGGGGATTCAAACATATTTGCACAATACTACAATTAACTCCCAAAGTAACCTCATAAGGAACATATCCAAGATCTTTGCTTGAAAGCAACTTATCGAAAATTCCGAAGTTTCGCTCAGCAAAGTGAAAGCAAACTTTTAACTTCAATATATTGCAAAACTTTTGGACAGAGTTGAAACTCGACGGCACGTTCAGGCACCTGGGAAAGTTTGTTTTAAACATTTTTATTTTGCTTAAAATATATTTGAAAAAAGTTTCGTGTTAGGTTTTCATTTACTTTATTTATGTTAGAAAGAGTCTACTTATTAATGACGTCGATTTAAATGAATTATTATTAAAATGACTAGAAACAAGTTTTATTAAAACATGATCGAGGAACAAAATCATATTTTATTTTGCCTAATTCATTCTTTACGTAACATGTACCTACGTATTACGTAAAGAATAAATTAAACAAAACAAAATTTGAAAAATTCGCACTACTTGCAATATAAAACAAAGAGTCCTAATCAAGAGCGTAACGGGAAAAAGCAGGATAAATAATTTTAGGCTTCTGAAAAACAAACATATTTTTTATTGATTAAGATAAATTAATGCACAATTTTAAATTTAACATGTAAATAAAATAATTGTATTTTCTTCTGTGAGTCTTTGTTCTTGGGAAATCGAAAGAAAAAAATTATGTGAAACAATAAATCTATAAATTTATACTCGTCAGAAAAGTCATCCTTTAAAATTTCGAATACTTTCTCAATATAAGTTAAAAAAAATATACTTTTAACTGTTTTCTCAATTCGGTCTATTTATTTGTATAATTATATTAAATTTAAACTCTTCATACCAAAGACTCTTCGAGCAAAATCCGGGAAAGTGAATATCGGATCAGAAACAAATTACAGTTACGTTGTTATCTGTATCTCTTTAAATATTTAGCATGGTTAAACAACTTTTAAATTGCAAACGTTCAAAATTAATTAATTGGTTTTGAAATTTTCTCCACATTTTTCAAATGTGTGATGGAAGGATTGCGCTGGGTGTGAAAAGTGTAAACAGAACGTTACTACGAAATTTAATATTTCACAAACGTATCTTAATAATTACAAATGATAAATAAAACCTCAATTTCATGGTGTTGTTGTTGCATTATATTTACTTTTTCAAATTATTTTGTTCGAACTAATTGATACAAATGATGACAGCAAACCGATAAAATCAAGAACCTCGATTATATTTCCGCCGGATATAAGATTTAACATTTTTCCTACTTCATTTTTCCTACCAAAATGAAAACATTTTGGTGCTTATACAGAGCTCAGTAGAAAAGGGCGTGGCAAAAAATGGAAATGAGTTATTGAGCACATTAGCAGTTTCATTTGGCGGGCGAAACACAAAGTAATGACTCGCGAAATGCGAGTTTTGAACGTAATTGCATATTTCTTAATAAAAATACTGGTAAGTGCTTTTGGTAGTAAATAATATTAAAAAAAAGTTTGTGCGGATAAGGTCTTTAGGAAAGCAGTGATTATGTATTGTGAATCATTTTAATATCGACTAAGTGACGTTATGTGCCGGAGTGCACTCAGGCGTTTTTTTTAATTCACCAATCCATTAGCCAGATTAAGCTTATTTAAAAAGTGGTTGGTTTTCCTTTTAACTGATTCATCGCAGAAATATTGTGCACCACCAACGTGGTGAGTACTTCTTGAGCATTGTCATAATAACATAAACAAGATTCTATAGACACGCGTGAAAGATGTAGCCTTCTACTTAAATGTATTTCCGAATCTTTGAAATCAAACCTAAAATCATTTCATTTAAAATGAATATATAAAGATTTAAGGTCACAATTCATGAACATTCAAAAAACAGTTGAATTCAATGATTATACACATGTAATTAAAAAAACATTTTACTAAAACACGTATATCGCTCAAACATGTAATTTTATCTATATTATCTAGATGAACGAAAGTAAGTTCTTATAATGATCGATTACTCGAATAATATTTGAGTAATCGATCATTATAAGAACTTTTTGGTCGAAAATAAATTTCACAAAATATTCTCAACACAAAATTTACAAACGTACAATCGAAACACAAAATCACCACACAATGACAATAATACGACAATTATCTTTCTATTAGATGAGCACGGTTTTATATGGTCTTAGCTACATCAAGGATATTCGCCGAAATATGAAAAATAAAATTTTAATATTTGCAAATAATTCAAAAAATATTATAGGCGCCTATAATATTTTTGTATACTACAATCTCGTAAAGCGATTTCTATCGACAAGTTTTTTAAAGCATTTGTGTGTAGTAACACAACTTTTTCAGAAATAAAATTTCAGGTGCAGAATTAAAAACATAATTCCAAAATAAATTCTCATGAAACGATTTCTTTTTTAACGTGGTAGTGAACTAATAATTAATATGTTCTATCAAGCCTTTAAAATTAAAAGAAAATATAATTCATAAGATCGATATTACATAAATTTCTCAACGTAATAATCTTAAGGAGTCTAGGTTTTATATAATGCTCTAGGACACAAGACCCCCTACAAAAAAAATAATTTCAGTTTCCCTCTATTTAAAAAAAGATTTAAATTTTTCCTTTTTGCTTTCTGAGTGTGGTAATTGAATAAAAACCTCATTAATTATTCCCACGTCACGATTCAAGGAGACGGAAAAAACTTTAAATTTCACGAACCGAAAGTTCATATAAAATTGTTTTACTTGAAAGCTTTCTACGCGAACTATATTGTATTTGAATAAGCCACATAAAATATAAACATTTATATATATATATATATATATATACACACACACACACATATATGTACACATATATAAATGCATTCAATATGTTTTTTATCTGAAAATACACCAGGATCCGACATCAATCGAAGATCGACTAGCAACAATAACATCTACTAAAAAAATTAAAAGAGATAAAAATGTTAACTTGGTTTATATATGCTTACGAATACTCATTAAAAAAACTCGATAAGTAACCTATTATTGTACATTAGGCAAAAGCTCGCTTGTTTAATTCATTAATTTCTTAGAATGCTGTCTCCCAATTTTTACATCATTATTATAAAAACCAAATTCTTAAATTTAGTCTTCCCTACTTTATCTAAGACGCTAAAATTTTTAAAGCAATTAACCCAAGAATTTTCAAAGCATTTTCTTGTAGTGCCAAAAATTGTCTCTGAAAATTGTAGTATCAAATTATTAAAGGTAGCTTTAAACTAACCGTTTCAAGTATTTAGCGCTTGGATAATAATCAACATCTAATTAATTTTATATGTTTTTAGTTTTTAAAATAAATGTTTAGGTCTCCAGCAACAAACAATCAAGCATTTTTCACATAATCTTGGTTTTATGACCAACATTCCACTTTAATTAATTAAACCTCTTTCTTTCTTCACTCATTGCTCAATAGACATCGGAATTAGATCGCCTTAAGGTTTGATTGTATTATAATTACTCCATACCGTGAAATATTATATCAAAGAATTTGATTTACTTTAATTCTTTGGCCACTGTTAGCACCAATATTAGATCACATATAAAGTTATTTCATTATTTTATCGATAAGGTAACATTAAAAAATTTAGTTTAGTGACAAAAAGCTGTTAATGGAATTTTTATACGTAAAATTCAAAGTATTTCCTCTTTATTTAAATATTGTCCTCAACAGATAGGAAACATTCTGGTTAACATTGCTAATTGTGATGACTCACTAGCTTATACTAAACTATTAGATGGCTGTTACCTTGAATATGTTATCTTCAATATTCTTCAATAAGTTCTATGCATAAATAAAAGCTTTAACTACTTTATAAAATAATGCAATTTTTGTATTTTCACATATTTTATTGAGACGGTTTTCAGCTGCTCTAAATTTCATGCTTACGGAGATAAAGTTTACGAAACCTGTACTCCAGTAATTTTAAGTGTTTGTTAGTTATTACAAGTTTGTTTTGTTACTTTTTTTAATTTGTTACAGTAAAACTTTAACTGACTGAACATTTATTCTGCATTACGTATTTTATATCTCAGGAAAACGAACAATTTTTCAATGGGATTTTCTATTTGATTTGAATCGGGTTTTTTCGCGGTAATTATATATTTAATGAGAAACCTAGATATTATATACTAAGTACTCACTATGTCCCGACGTTTCTGACTGGTTGCACAGCCTGTGGTCACGGGAAGAGTCTTCCCTTAATATCTAGGTTTCTCATTAAATATATAATTACCGCGAAAAAACCCGATTCAAATCAAATAAAATATGTGTTCGAATCGCGAAAGTTTGAAAAAGTCTAATGGGATTTTCTTCATCGACGTCCGAACTCAACTAAACATTTAAACAATAATGTTAACTAACCTTTAAAGTTGTGCTAATTTTAAAACTTCCTAAACCAGGGCGGCAACTGAGGTGATGGTAATTAATGTTAACATCCAAAATTAGAAAGTCGCAGAAATTAGTAAAAATAAATCCCTAGGCGTAGATACCAGCGCCCATTCCGATTTTCTTAATTATTCTAAACAGTAATAAAGTTTTACGAAAACTGAAGTCGGCGAGTCGTAAATATTTTATTGCAAGCTTTAAATACAACTGGAGCATTGAAGAAGACTTTTATCAATATTTTTTTAATTCAATCCTTTGAGAAAACTAGAATCATTCATTCATTTTGTCTTATTGCCGTTTCGTAAGTATCTTTTTGTTATTTATTTCAAAGAATTTATGTACCAGAAAGTAAAATATTCGACTACTCATGTTTATGATTACAATAGTTTACCACATCGCGCCTTAGTGGAGTAATTTATAACGATATCGTTTTATGTCGAATGGTTTTGATATCTTTCTTGCTTTTTTCAATGAATATTTTTCATGAAACTAGACTACTTGCGAGACCCTGATATCTTTTCAATATGATCCTATATTTTGTTAGGCGATTTTCGAATGAGTTGTTTTTTGCACTTTAGTGCAAAGTTGCTCCATCTTTTATTGCTCCACTTTCCCGGATACATATGAGTGCGTGCATGCTTGCATTATGTATTCGCATATTTGGGAAAATTCGTCCATACCATCGTGATTTAGCGTCCAGCATATATTTGATAACTATTCCCAATTGAATTTATATAATTAAATTTAGTTTTCACAGCAAGCTTTCCCTTGAAAGTTTCTAAATAGCATTTAAATATCAATCACATTTCAAATGAGAATGCAATTCTTGCGGTTTCGCATATATTCTTTTCATAATATATTACGACAGAATGTTTAAGAACCTTTAATAACTTTCAAAGCTTCTTTTATCAGAGAAGCTTATATTTTATGATTATTGACCTCTGACAGAAGTGCAAGTTAGATTTATGTGCGTAAGTACTTTCAAAATAATAATGATCTTTGTAATAATAATTTATTAAATTAAATGCAATGTTCGAATCAAAATTTAATTCTTTGAGATCGATCCTACTTATTTTGTGACGGCATTTGCCGTACGCTTGCTGTAATGTAAGAAATATATCTATGTCGATATTCGACATTAAACTATTTCTTATGAAAATGTTTGACTAATGGTTTGATTTTATTTTTATATTGTATATATACATAATTTATAAAATATGAAACCTTTTTTAATAAATAATGGAACCTTCATATTTACTATGCAAATATGTTTGCTGTATGTTTGGAACAGAATCGTTATTCCAATCATCCCCATTGTTTAAATTTGCAAAAACATAGCATTTGGTTGGATGTAAAATAGATATGTATTAACTCGGCGGTAAATTTTTTTTAAACTTATCAATGAAGAGCAAATATTGAATATATTTGGCGGTAATTTTGTAGAAATTCATTATTCGTAATTAAATTAAACTACGTGATGTAGTATTTTTTCTACTTTCTTTAAGTTCTTTACCACGACCTAAGTTTTGTTGTATTATAACATCTTCAGGTGGGCTATTAGCAAAGATTTTATGTAATGACTTTCGCTTAATAATCTATTCTAATAATTTATATATATATATATATATATATATATATATATATGTAACAAAATTAACCTTTATTCGTGGCATCGACTGCGTGGCTTACCATTAAAGTGGTGGTATTTATATTTGCGCCCTTAATAAACGTAAATAATATATTTTACTTCCATATTATGCTTGCTGCTAATACATTATATTTTTGAGTAAAATGAGCCAATTTTCATTATAGACGAGTTATATATTTCTTGAGTTGAGCAAGTGCAATCAAGGTCATAAAGCAAGGGTTTATCGAGTTTTATGAAGAAACATTCAGTAGTTTCATTGTGATTGAATTAAAAATATCCAATAACATTTTTTGCTGTACTATGCAAGCACAGCCACACTTTATACTTTACGTAATGTATATTTTACTTCGTAATGTGAGTTGTATGCATGTGAAAAGTAGTATTTTTTTTTATTTATTACAAACTAATACAGCAATTACATATTTAAGCATAATGTTGATAGGTATGTAAAATAAGCTTATAATAGAAAAGAAAGATAAGAGTAACATTTATAACTGAACTTATTAGAAAAATAACAATAACGAACAGGTATAGCCTTTCCATTGTAATTGCGCTGACTTCAATAAAACTCACTGTAAGCCCTATTATCCTTAACAAAATGGGCGATGAAGCTATGAAATTTAACTCTTCCAGTTTAATCTTAATATTGAAAACTGTACGGATATAAACGTTTAGAGAAAAAATTCGGGCCGGAACATGGAATGAAATGAATCCATATTTTAATTTACACATGACACAGTATTAATAATGGAAGAAGGGTCGTATTTGCTGAGTTTAATAACTAGAATATTTCAAATACTATTACCAAAAATTTTGCATAAGCATTTTGATGAGTGCAAAAATAATGATTGAGAAAAATTAAGATTACATAATGAAAATATTCGTTTGGAAAAATTCGATGAAACATAATGATAGTAAATGATTTAGAAAAATTACACTCACATAGTGTAAGTAAAGATTGAGAAAAATTAGACTTACAAAATTACAGTAATAATTTGGAAGAAATAGGCTAATTCATTGAAAGGATCATATACTCTTTATGGCATTATACCCAAATAGTATAAACAGAAACCTAATAATAATATTGTGCTAATTCGTCTGTACATCCCTGTCTGTCACATACCTGTAGTTTTTACAGTTTTAGACCTTTTTGTACGAAATTTTGTTATAAGGTGACTCATCTCTAGACATCAAATATTATTTAAACATTTTAAAAATAATCTTTTAAAAAGGATTATTTTTTTAATGTACCTATGCTTTGGCATATAAGATTTTAGAATTATTTTTTTGTCATTCTTTGCATTGAATGGAATACAATTCGCTAGATCTTTTAAAATGATATGATGTCCCACTCAATATTTTTAATTTTAAATCTCTATTTGCTAATTAATAAGCTTCAAAATGAAATAATTGGTTTGAAAATCTGACAAATTCTGAAAATTAGAATTTGATTGAAACTTTCAAATAAATTTATTTTATTTAACTTTTTGTGGTTGCCCAACACTCTCTTGGCCAGTTTTAATTCATCTTATCCTTATAAATAGTGCATAATGTTGGCAATACATAGATAATGATATGACTAATAAATGTGATACTTGAATATTTAACTGAAGGATCAAGCATTTTATCTAATTCATAAACTAAATGATTAAAAATTATTTCTCATGATTTTTTAGAGCACACTTAATACTGCAACTCAGCATGCTGACCAGCTGAAATCCCAGAGTGTATGAGGCACGGCGTAAGTCTGGGTTGGAGGGTACATGGTCTCTACAATTTACATAATTTTCGTGCAAATATTATTAGATTTATTTATATATAGAGGGTAAATGGAGAATTATAAATAGATTTTCAGATAATTTTTAGTTTATTGAAATATGTTACGCTTAAACTGTTATAACTTCAATTTGAGACAACCTCGTAGTTTCTACAAATTTTAAACATATTTCTTCTCAGTTGATATATTGCTAAACATAAAAATATATTTATTATATTTCTTCCATTCCCATATCTAGAGACGACGAAAATTTATGTTTTGAACCACCACCTAATGGAATTTCATAGGACAAGTCCTTTACAATGACTGTTTAAGTTCCATTTTTGATCCTCATTCCGTCGTCCTTTTTTATTTTTCAACGGTAGATTTTTAAATGTTGAAACCACTTTTGTTTGATTATATCTTTCACACATTGAAAATCATATTTGTTAAGTTGCAACGATAAATTAAAATTACATACTGTCATAGAGAATATCGTTTTGTGGAATATCGTTTTGTGTTTTATGGATATATATCTAACCGTTTTTTTTAATTCACTCCGCTTGCTTGCCAGTTAGGATGCCACGGGTGAGTATTAAGCGAAACAAGGATAATGTGCAGAAATAACTTAGTAACTGCATTGTTAATCATTATTGGCGTGGTTTTGCGTTCAACAGGTTAAAGAAATCTTAATATGTAGGCAATATTTTTATATTTTTTTTATTCTCTCAGTCTCTCTGTCTTTTGCAGTAAATATGAAACAATTACATTTTTATAATCAGTCATTATTTCCTGTGATATAATATCCATATGTATAAAATATGATATAAAAACAAATAAATAAATGAACAAATCGAAGACAAAGTTTACCTTGAAGGTTTTCTTTTCACTTTTTGTCGTACAGAATCCGTACTCTTTAAATTATATATTCTTTCATCCAATTGCGTTCTTCATTTTGGTACATCACGGGTTAGATTAAAAGAAAAATAAAACATTTACCCCCAAAATAGGAAAAATTATAACATTTTTCAATCACGCATTAACTTTATAAACGTAACGTTAATTATTCAAACGTAACGTTAATTATTTAAGCCTAATAAACAATAACGAAATGACAGACATATGTAGAATTATGTCTCACCATAAACTTTCCTATTTGCCTTGTAAAGGCTTTTCGCTTCCAACTCAAATGAAAATCGAAAAGTACTTCTACAAAGCAATCCAAATGCCCTCCATAATAATCGAATTGCTATCTCATTGTGATATTGGACACAATTAACATTAATTATGTATCGCAGTGATAATATAGACAACAGCTTTTTCCTTCTCCACATCCCACCATTGACACTATCAATACTACTTTAATGAAATATTGGTCAAAGATGAACACAGAATAGGAACGTACCTTAAATGGTAATGAATTTCCGATATTCATTTGATTTATTCCATATTCTAGAGGTTTCCTATTTACCTATGTTGTAATACTAAAAATGTAATTTCTTGGTTTGTATTTTTACGAGTAGTCTATGTCGTATAAAAACTATCTTTCCAAATTTAAGTTCGGAACCTTTAAAATTCCAGAGATTTCCTAATGAATGAATCAGTGTTATTTTGCTTTTATACATATAGATTAATATTTACTAGGGTTTGCTAAAATAATTTGTATTTCGAAAACATTTTTGGAAACATTTTAGAATTTCGCATTTTTCCAAATTTAATTCCGGCATAATTTATTTATTTACGAATAATAGAAAACAAAATTATGTCAATGCAAGTAACTGAATCTAAATATTCATATAGGTATTAAATTACCAATTTCCGTTCCTGAGAAATGACAAGGCGATATGTTTTAAACTCGATTAATTAATTTTGAAACTCTTAAATGTACTTATAAAGTAATTGGTCCATTAATCTTTTCTATCAGAGAGAGTTAACAGACAGGTTAATAATCATGATTTAAACTTTTAATGCGAGATATAACCTATGAGTTTAATTACAGGTGCTTGAACAAAGAATTAAAATTTACGTGAATGATGGTTTTATATCCTTGTTTTTTTTGTGTGAATTTGCAACAAAAATAACAATATTTAACAAAACATAATTTACAAAAATTATAAGCAATGAAGCACAAGTCTAGCAATTGGTCTCTATTTATTAGAAATGAGCAGATTACCTGAAAACTAAAAACTGTTTTTTTAATGCACAAAAATATCTATATACCTTTTTTATTTTTTCCCAAAATTACAACATATTAAAAAAAGCTCATTATTCGAAAGGTTTTTAATTTTTTAAGGAGGTAATGAAAAAGATAACCATGTTAATTTATATCAGATTAATTTAACTAGGTTAAAAGTCTCTTCCGAGAAATCACAATTATAGTTTCAAATAAGTATTTTGTTTATAACAAACAAATGTTACTCCCAGAATCATTAGGAAAAACTTCATATTACTTTAATGAAAAATCTCTGAGAATAGTAGGTTTATGACTCGCACCATCAGTCGGAGCCAGCTACGCATATCTTTTTATGTTATTATGAACCTATATTATTATTATGAATGACCTATATTGTTATTATGAATTTTTAATTAAATTTTAATAAACATATTTAAAAGTTTGTATTTTAAACTATTGAATAAACCTATTTTCGCTCTTATAAATAAGTTTATTAATTTTATTTAAAACGACCAGTAGTTCTTTCGCCATTGGGTTACACTTGTTACTGTAATAAAATATAGGTAATATTTTATTGTATCCAAATTACTTCAATGATATTGGAGAATATATATTAAATATAAATCAATAGAATCTTAGTTCGCATCGGTACATCATAATTGGTGTAAACTTCAATTATTTGAATAAAGGTAAATCTTCAATATTTACATTTAAGTAAATAATTTTACAATTTATTTGAACAAACCATAAAAAATATATAGTTTCAATAAGCAGATTCAGGAAGAAGGAAAGCACAAGTTTTAACTGAACTTTTTGCATTAGAAATAATATGTCTTTCGATTTTAACAGTAATGTGGAAGACCGCGGCATTTTACGGTCTAGATTTGTTCCATACCTTCTTATGTAGAGAGAAGTATTGGAGCAATTAACCCAACGGTGCATTTGTACTAACTGCACAGCGTGACATTTTTCACGAATATTTTCCGTTTAATGGAGGCTTCTTTTGGAAAAGAGTAATATTGTAGAAAAATCATTGAAGCATTATCGTCAGAGTAATTTTACATCGCCTTGGGGGTGCGATGCTGCGCGTGTTGTCTTATCGATGTTTTTATATAAAAGTTTGTATTTTTATTGAAGGTAATCGTTGAATTGGAATAATTTATTACGATCCGCCCCTCTAAAATACGTAAAAAATATAAGTTTTACGGTAAAGGAAAATTAATCGAAGTTACGGAAAATTTCCCTGTGATGTGTATTTTTGGTCGAATTTACAATTTTTCCGCTTAATCTAGCTTTGGAATTTGGCTATGTAATAAAACAATTATTACAGCAAGCACAACGTTGTAAGGTAGCAAGATAAACGCTTTTTTATGGTTTATTTATTTCTGGCTATTAGAGGCTTTTGTTGTTTGTAACTTTTAAAAATCCGATAACCTCTTTAATGACGTTAGACACACATTTTTTTCAATAAATAACTTTTGATTATTAGCGGAGTAATTTCTAATCTTCGACAGTTTTGCTACCTAAATGTAGCGGAACTTTTAATCTGAAACTGTAACTTAATTTTTTCATATTTCTTACTATTATTTGTAACGAATATTTTCCTTTGTCCTAGAACAGCTACTCGTATGAACATTTTCCTCGCCTGTCTCATAGATAAATTATTAATCATAAAATAATACCCACCTTTTATTTGTAATATCTTTATTAAATTACTGTACCATTAAGTAATAGGTATGTTCGCTAAGAAACTTTTTGTTACTCTTACGATAAAATGACAATTACATCGACTCTTCGCGCATCAGTCATAGATCATTGGCCAGATTCGAATAAAACATTATAGCATTACACTTTAAGAGTTTGATTATTATTTATAATAAAAATCGTCACGAGGAGTACGTAGCGATTGAACAGAAGAAGCAATAACTGACACGAGTATTTCAATAATTGCGCAACTGTGTTGAGGTTACAGAAATAGAGTAGTTCCAATGGCACCTCTGGTAGCATTTAGCATAAAACATTACATGAAACTGAAAAACAGTTTTCAGTTCACGTAATATTTTATGATATGAGGTAGGAAATTTCCTGTCACTTTTCCGAAAGTGAGAAGGTTATTCGTACGTTTGTTTTAGCTCCTAATTCATTTGATTCTGATTTACTTAGCCTGTTGTTAGGTTGAACATTTTTGTAAATCAAACTTGACTAATTATATTATTTACACTTTGATGACTGGTGTTGTGTTTAAAAACATTTATTTAATGGGTAACAAGTTCTGCGGTTGTGTAACAATTTTATATCTAGTTTTTTAAAAAGTAATGAATTTGTAATAATTTTTGTGATTACTCTGAGAGCTTAGTTTTAATTTCATAAAATAGATGGCATTGTCATTTATACTTTTGACAGCGTATACTCATGTTTCAATCTGGGTGTACTCAAAAAGACATACAGAACTCCTGTGTCAGGCAATTAGGTACTGCTATAAATTAATCAATAACTTTAACAATTGCCATCTTTCTCGCCAACAAATGCAAAAATAATGCTATATTTTTTTATGAGTTATTAAGCCCCGTTCGTCATAAGTTTTTTTGCCATGACCCTTTATAACATTTCAAAATTATCATATTTTAATAACTTAATACTTTCTAAGAAATAAAACTGACAAAATCTTTCTAAATTCCGTGTTCTAATTTTATTTACACATTCAGAAATAATTTACTTTGCCCACGCGTTCTTTTTTAAAATTCAAACGTACGATTACGTACGTATTTTAGATTATCTAATTATTCAAATATATGCTATCTAAATCTCTTAACATTATTTTTTTATTTATCTTAATTCTATACTTTAACCAAATAATTTGCATATCAGGCTGTCTAAAATTAGACGCTGTAAATCAAGGACGGTAAGACCATCTCGTTAAATTTAGACGCGATGAATTCCCCGGCCTCCCCCGGAATTTTTTATTAACTTTCGAGATTACCGTCGTTATTTTTATTAAGCTAATAACTGTTCCGTCGATCTGCCATTACTCTCATATAATTAGGACTACGAAAAACTATTTTCATGTTATTGCTTTTGCTCAAGTTCGCGCTACAAGTTAGATTAACACGTTTATACTGCCCGCATATATATGTTGTTGTGTTGTACTGTGTTGTTGAAAAAAATAAATATTGAATCGCCTTGGAATAATCGTAACAATGTCTAAAAGTACGACAAAAACTACTATAAATTGAAACAAAAACTATCCTTATTTTTTATGTTTTACGATTACTTTTACTTTTGACCACACTGGATATTTCAAAAACCTAATCAATTTGTTAAAGCCGTGCTAAAATAAACTAACTGTTAAAATAAAAACTGAGATTTCTTGTTTTATAGCAAAAAACTCCGTTAAAATAGTCGTAGAACGTTCGGTAAGCAAACAATTTATCGCCACTTACTTCAAACAAGGCTTCACAATACTATCAGAGCTAATTGACCCTTCCATTTTTTCACGTAGTACATTCACCATCATTTGGTAAAATAAATTATAAAATATTCGTTTTTACAATTCAAAGCCAATTAATAAGAAATAAAGAATATACAATTACCCAGAACATTTGCTATTTTTAAAATCAGTTGACGAAATATATTTACTTTTATTTATTTTATAGATTTCTATCACAGAAATGAAAACGGTAACCTTATAAAATCACTGACGTGTTTATCCGCCACAGTTAGTTCCTTAGTAATTATTCTATGTAGAAAGGTGAGATTTGAAAGCGTGTCAGAATAGAAAACTTACAATTATTAAAAATTAGTTAAAATATTTGTGTCAAATACTAAAGCTTTTTGTTGTAATTAATTAGGTCCAGCCAATATTTAATTTACAATTTCAAGAAATAAATCACTAGATTTTAAACCCTTTTATTATATATGACACAAGTCATATTTTGGGCATTTAGATAATAAAATCTGAATAATTGAATGTTTGCGTACTATGTTTTAGATAAGCAAATGCTTATTAAACAATGTCCTCGATACAAAGACTTAATTATTCATATACTATAAGTTTAGCATGACTGGTACGTAAAGATGTTATGCCAAGTCGTGACGTAAGAAGCGACTACAATATAAGAATTCATAAAATAAAAAAAATTAATTTTAGAATAAAAAAAATTTTAAAAAATCGGGAAATATTTCAATTTATTTTTCTCCCACTTCCAAGCTTTTGAATTATCTAAATGAAGAAACGAAAACGAAGTCAAAGCGAAACTTCTATGTGCATAATAAAATATACTATACAAAAATTCAATTGTTGTTTGTTTGATTGTGCCAATTTCTGGAAGCATACACCCGGTTTCAATCCTTCTGGTGTTAGAAAGCACATACCTTGGGAAAACTTATAGACTCACGATTATAATATAACATTACCATTTATAATGCAAGAGAAGTGTTTTTTTACTAGCAAGCAATTATTAAAACATGACAATATCAACATAAAAACGATGTCGTAAACAAACTAAACAACTCCAGAGATTTCAGATCCAATCAATTCGCGCCTTAAACCAACAGTTTGAGTCTCAAAAACGAAATCGCATCTCATTTATTTCTTGAAATTGTAAATTAAATATTGGCTGAACCTAATTAATTACAACAAAAAGCCTTAGTATTTGACACAAATATTTTAACTAATTTTTAATAATTGTAAGTTTTCTATTCTGACACGCTTTCAAATCTCACCTTTCTACATAGAATAATTACTAAGGAACTAACTGTGGCGGATAAACACGTCAGTGATTTTATAAGGTTACCGTTTTCATTTCTGTGATAGAAATCTATAAAATAAATAAAAATAAATATATTTCGTCAACTGATTTTAAAAATGTAAGGTTGTAAAAATGGAATTTTCAATGATCTTTAATATCGAACATGGGTTAGAACATATACGAAACTTTATGTCTGATATTACTTTCATGCTAATTTATATTAAATTTACTTGATTATTTTGTTGTTATTTAAAAAAAAATTATAGGATTATATTTTTTCATATAGTATTTATTTTTTCATCCTTTCTAAAATAGCAATAATTTTTTAAATATTTTCTGTACATTTAATGCTTTGACTAATCAGCTCTTTAGATAGGGCAATTTAACTTAAGTTAATTATTGAGCAGATATTTGGTTTATAAATATTTTTATAAAATGTGGAAAAAAAATATAAAGGAGTAATTTTATTAGTTATATAACTCATGTGGAAAAAAAGATGTGACCCCACATTGCTGGAGTTACGTGGGTCTTTTCATCATTTGGGCCTAATTCATCAGCCTGGTTGTCTATTATATCTCAAATGTCTTATGTACTATTAAATTGTTTTTAGTGACCATTATATTTGTTTCATTTAATATTAAATTTCTTCTTAATTTTTCAGTTTGACAATTTCTTTCAAACAATTAATTCTTTGACCGAATTGTTATAAACTCAAAAATTGCTGTTTCTAATCTCTATCGATTATCGTCCATTCCCTTCGCTTATAATCCTTTTCTAATAGTATAACATATAATTATGCAAAATACTCCATGAAGATCGTTCAATATAAACTTGCATGAAAGAAAACATCTTCCAAATATATTTATTTTAAAACATATTTACTTTTTAAAGTAACCCCTTATCTACACATATAATAAAACTGTATCAGAGTGAATTTTGCACATGGAACATACCTTAAAGGGAACTATTGATTTACCTTATAGAATGAAAAAAAAATTACAAAACCTGTATTTAGAATTTTGATTTCTCTGTCTGCCAGTTAATTTATTTTTCAGTCACAAAAAGACTAGTAAAAAGATTTTGATTAAGTTTGGTATGAAAACAACTTACACCCTCGAGTAACATATAGAATGTTTACGTATTCTATTATCATATTCGTATATGTTGCTCGAGGATGTTACAGCTCTCAGGATATTATTTTATCTGATATTTTATTGTCAAGGTGTATTTTTTAAGCGTCTTTTAGTAAACTGTATGTTTTTAGCTATATTACGATATAACAACGCTATCTATCTATTTCACCCAATGTCAATATTTTTAACTATGACGATTATTTTAAACAAATATAATCGTCAAATAATTTCATGCGAACGAAGTCGAGGACACAGTTATTTATTAATATAAGTATTACATCGATCATTTAATTTTAACAAACCGTGGTAAATACAAGGTTTTTTTGTTAAGATGTTCCTTAATAGCTTTCTTTCATGAGTTGTCGTCAAATCGTTTTTCACTAACTTTAGGTTGAGTGGTAGATTTCTTCAAATTGTTAACCGTGAACGGCATCTAGACACAGTTGCTGCTTTTACCACTGGTATTTTATAGTGGAGAACGCAGACAAATTTTGTAAATTTTCCGCATGACTATTTTTTAATCCTTCCTTTTATCCACTGAAAAATGGATGCGTACTACAACTTTCCATCGGTATTTTCTTTACAGATTTATGGTTCATTAATATTTTATGACAATTTTGAAATACATAGTTCTTGTGATCTCTTTGACTTTTAAGTAGTGTAAATTAATGAAAAAATCATTATATACCTGTGGGAAAGTCAAACCATGCCAATTACATAATCGGAAAGAGATAAATAAAGGTAATAACTGGAAAAGTACTAGATAATGTATCCACCTGCAATACGTCTGAGCACAAATACCTTCCAATTATCTTAAAAAACTTCAAAGTTTCATTTGCTTTAAATTTGTTTCCTATAAAAATGTTGCCTTTAGAGTCTACTATTTCTCCTTAAATTCTGCTAAATAATGTCTCATCAATCATGCCACTTGATTGCGTGCTCTTATTATCTATTTTGAAGCTTAGTTCTGGCTAAAAGTTGGTGTTTTTTAAATTTATTCTTCGTAGATAACGAATGAATTTATTAAAAAAATAATATATTCATTAATCTACTAGATAATATTCTCTAAGTACTTTCTTGGAACCGAAATTATTTTACAAAAGTTTAAGGTAATTAATTTGAAAATTTTCAAACAAAATAGCTTCCAGCACAATTAAGTAAAAAGGTAGCTTTATGATAATAATATTGTTTAACTCAATTTTATGTTTTGAGTAAACCGTTTTAATTTACAGATACTTTATAAAATGAATTAACGAGTTTTATCCCAATAAACATCCGATGAAAATTCAGCTAATTTTGAAAGCTTTAAAATTTTTTAAGATGTTTAAAAATTAGAACACCCTACTTTCACGTTATGTCCGTTAATTAGTCTGTCTCAGAAAAGGGTTGAAACTTTGGATAGTCTCTTACCTAATTTTAAATTTAGAGTATTTGGTACTTACTACAACCGACTCCAAAACAATCGGTGGTTCAATTCGACTGTATTTTCTATGTATGTTACTACATGTATTTGGTTAGATATATATCTAACCCTAATGGGCTGATTTTTTTTTAGAAAATAATATACTCCCGATGTATTTTCATAAAAAACTGGGTAGAATTTAACCATAGAAATTGAATATGCGCAATGAATGGCACAGGTGCCGTGACAGAGTTTGAATGGAATAGATCGACTTATAAACCAATAATAAAGACTATAATTGTTTTTTTATAAATACGAACGATATAAAATCTGTCTTTTAACAATATCAGGATTAAATGATGAAGTTAGAATATGGTAACAAAATCTCTTCTGTGGCAAGGAGTAAACTCATCGAATTTGGATTCGTTTGATTTTTCTTGATGTAAAAAATAAAGTAACAAAATAAATACGTAGGTAATTATATGCAGATACTCACAAAGGAATGAAGCAACTAAGTTATTATTATCAAGCCCGATAAGTAAATATTTAGAGGTATAAACAAATGTATAAAATATGAGTAGCTAAGAAAGTACGTACTGTTGTATATAAAAAACGAGAAAAAATTACGTTATTTCTAGACAGGTAGATAGTATGTTCAGGTCTATATAGGTAGTGAAGGTGTATATATGAAGCAACTACGGTGAAATAAACAGAACATTTTAATTTATATATCTAAATATAAAATCTAAAATAATATATGAATAGAGTTATGTTAATTAAATGCCTCAAATGTTTGTTTTCATTTCAATAAATGTAATATTGAATTTTTCGTAATTACGTGACAATTTGGGTAACGCAGGATATCATAGGTATTAAAGGTGGAAAAATTAAACTCTTCACCAAAAATACTGACATGTCGCACTCATGTGTGTGTGAATTTGCATGAAGATGAAAATGAGGCACCGACTCGTTATCGTCTTAGCGCTATAACAGTGGCATTATTTTGCAAATTCATTTGTATTCGTGGACGATATTGAACCGCAAGTGATAATCATTTTCATTGATTTAAGCTTTCAGTGCGCATTTTATTCAGAGTTATTTGACATTCTATTTGTCTGCTAACACGTTTTATAAAAATAAAGGATAAACTGTTTTCAAATTGTTTTTATTGTTTCTTTGAAATAATCCTTTCATATAAGAAATATTATATAAAAATTAACACGTGTCGGTACGAGTAATTACGCAAATATCCATTGTAACCACAATTACAAATGTGATTAAAAATTCCGATAATCCGAAATTCCGATAATGCGTGACATCCGGTAAGCTGTAAGATAAAAATACAGTTTGATTTTAAATGCTGCATAGTAATTTTGCTTTGGGAATTAGTTCTGTTATTGCCTTTGCAAAAATACACTCATCTACAAAACTATATTAAAACAGCTATGCCAAAATATTTAAAAATACCCAGAGATATAATAATATTAAAATCTCGTAAATTTGCTTATTTTTGATTATAAATACGAACAAACTATCTCATCCTTTAGGTTTTTTAACTATAAAAAATATGCTCATAACCTTCTTCGCGCAAGTACATAGATAGTTAAAATAATCGGACTTTCCATTACAATAAAACTTTCATCATACTTACAAAACATCATGGATTTAGATTTTTCGTCATTCGCATGACGAAGATAAATTGCTTAAATTTTTTTTCAATACGAAATAACCTTCCAAATATAACATGCGATGGCTCGCATCGCTTCCGGAATGAAAGGAAATATAGAATGTTTTTCATCGGATGTATTTTGTGATGAATCGATTTCACGTCCTTCCATTACTAGAAAGCTTTCGGCTATTTATTTCATAAATAATTACAAAATAATTTTCTTAAATTTGTTTAAAAGACATATTTAGAGCTCATGAAAAACCTTTCAAGCAATTTTTTTTACAGAAATGATATTTTTTACAAAGTTATAACAGTATTGAATTTTTCAAATGACGTCATCTCTCACTTACATTTTAAAATGACGTCATCTCTCACTTAAATTGATACTGAGCAACATTTTACTGTAAGCAAATGCGCACTAATGTTGCATTCAAAACCATTGTGCAATGATGGAGAATTGCTATTATGTAACGACCGTGTTACTGATACTTGTAATATTGCACTTAATTGATCTCGCATTGCCTTAAGTTTTGTTTATTGCTCTCATTTGTCCTAAATTCAATACGACGTCTGCCCGTAAATCATGTAAGTCGTAAGGTATTTAAGAATTTGAGTGGTGTGCTACGTAATGAAGCAACTTTCAGTGTCTTTATTAGTTAATTTATAACATATGATCACACCAATTAGTGAGTTGAAAGTCAGCTCATTTAGAGCACATTAAACTAAATATTGCCTGATAACTAAACAGGTCTAAAACTTTCCTTTGATATTTGTACATAAAACTACATGGTTACCTTATTTTTATACGTCCTACCGATGTTTATACATATACGATGTTATGTTGCAGGTTAGAAGAAGGATTTATTGATGAAATGTCTTTTATAATAATTAAATGAAAAAGTTTTGTGCCTTATTTTTTTCGAAAAATTCTCCATCTTCATACCTGATAACCACTTGCGCGCATAGTCATCCTCTATTTGTTATCCCTATATCTAGAACTGACTTGCACTAGAATTACCTACTCTCCCACTGTATACAATTGCAGGGCACAAATTCATTGACACTAAAATGTATGATGATGACACGCTTCAATGACTTTATTCACATTCATCACAAAGGAAACCAGAGTGCGTTTCGTGTGGGAATAAATTTACTAAAATACAAATCCTTAGGCATTGTAGATTAAGTGAATTTATTAATTGAATTTTCAAAGTTATTGATATGTATAATAGTAATAATTCACATGTATCGTGCCCTTATCAAAATCTTATTGAGATCGAGAGAGTCTGCATGCTGAATTTGTTTAACTTGGATTTGGACACATTGCTGCATTTCAGCTTGTTCCACTAAACATTTTGGGCGTTAGAATGAAGATCAAAAAATATTTGTGTGATTACACATAAAAGCAGGGCACGAAATGGTTTTATAGATGGATGTATATCTGTAACGCCGAGGAAACTAGATAAACAGGGTTTAACTCAATTTTAAAAATTGTTTTGACCGCTTGACAATTAAACCCTCCTCTTAAAAATGATTTCTCGGTATGAAAATTGAGATCAAAGGGTATTTCTTTAATCCACAGTTCATACAATATTTTTATTAATACTCCGAAGTGATTGTTTTTGTTTCCAAACATTTTTTACGTTTACTAACTACTCAAAGTAATTTGGAAGGACGCGCACGTACGACTGCCCGCGGGTAAGCACGCGCGCACGTGCGCCACGTAGATCCACGCATACACTCAAACATACACGCGCACACACACACACACATACACACAGTGACTCATACACGTACACACACACGCAGAGGGAGAGAGAGAGACTCACACGTACACACACACACACCACGGTATGTTTAGCAAAATTGTAATCAATGCAAATTTAGACTATAAGAAAGCAAAGTTTACCTGTAAGCTAAAATCATTTATGAAAATGATTTCTGATACATACAACACCCAAGGTGACAATTTCAAGTATCAATGAATATAAAATGTGACTTAAATTTTTTTATATCATTTAATGGCAAATGAGTGCGACTCATTAATTTCAGTCACCAGCAGAATTTAAAACTAGTAATAAATAGTTTTTAAAATCCTGCCTATAGTTAATTACAAGCCCATTCATTTTAAAACATAAAGTTTCAACATTAAAAACATATCGAATGAATGAGATAAATTTGGAAATAAATTAACAAGGATCTGAAACTATTGGATTGATGCTTTACAAAGCAAACATCTGAAATAAAATAATAAAGTCATTCCTGAAACGAACAGCTTTGAGATCAATTCTAAATATGAACAGTTACGATCATTGAACAATGGGTATTTCTGAACTTGAAAATTTTGAAGGTGACTTATAACAAAATAAATATATTCTAACGAAATATGAAAATACAGAATACTTTTTACGCGTCATACGTCCACATATCGTGCCCACAAACGGAAGGTGTCTAGATGAGTAATAGCCTCCTACAACATATAGAGGGATATCTGAAATATATCCTATGCTCGCCTCTAACCTGGTTAAATTAATGTTATTAGAATGCTCAGTGGTGTTTGAAGGGTGAAAATAGGAAAAACTTTATGTTATATTGTAACCTACATTTATGGCGTGAAGTCTCTTAAAGTAGGAATGTGGTACGACACAATTACATAAGAGTAATTAAAAATAGTTTTTGATACTTTGAACAGTTGGAATTATCACGAAGTTACGCAAACTTGACAAAAAATCTTTTCATCTAAAATTACAGTAGCATAGTGGATTTTTAGCCCCTTTAAATAATATAACATCACATGTAGGTGTTACTTTCAAAGTGAAATTTTCAAAATTAATTTTAAACTTTGATCTGCTGTCATATTTAGTAATTCCATCCATCAATTATCAACTTTTAGTTTCTAAATTTTAAGAAGGATGGGTGCTGAATTTTTTAATTATTGCTCAAATTTAATTCAAATATAGTAAGTTATACCTGAATAAATAACAAGGAATCAAGCTGTATTATTGCTTGGACCTGACCACTGACAATCATGAATATCGACAAATTCTTTTAAATAATTCAATTATAGATTTTAAGAAATCGAAATTTTCTTTGGCTATCAGGACACAAGAAATAATGTATTTATCGTTTTGTATAAATTTTGTATTATTTAAAACAAAGCAAATTTTTTTTCAAAACCGGTGCTATAAAAAAATTACCAGATAATTATGAGGAGATGCTATTATTTTACCCACTTTCCCCTACGCCTTTTTTTTGTTATAAATTACTAATTTTTATTTTTAAACTAATGAAAATTTTCACTTTTATTTTACCAAATAATCCCAAAGACATAAATATAATACTATACATGAAAGATAGCAAATATACTGTTAACTATTGGTTGTTTGTTAACTATGGACTAATATATACTAAGATAACTCCCTGCAACTCATAGTAAATTCTTACAAAAAATCTCCGTTCACGAACATCGGAATATGACACAAGTTAATGAAAATAAAAATGCTAGTATATAGATCTCATGGCATTTAGTCCTTTTTTATGGTCTGTTGTATTTATAGTAATCTTGTTTGGTATGTTGTAATGTACATGTTTTTTTTTCAAATATAACTTACTTTTCAATAGTCATATTTAAATAAAATAAAAATTATTTGACGGCAAAATGGACGAACGATTTTTGTGACCTTTACAAATACTATTAAACATTTACGCTATTTAAATGGTAAAATAAAAGTTTTTCAGATCGAGAAAAATATACATTTAGGGTAAATTTTTGGCTTTCAACATTTGATCAAATTAGTGACGTACGTTTTAAAAAATACCTAGCTTTTCACGAAGGGCCTAATAGTGGATCTACTAGGCCGTGAATACAATTAAGACTTCACATCTTACCGATCTTTCGGCAATGACTATGTCTAACCCGGTAGACAAGGTTAAGAAAGTTCTTCAAGACAATTGGTCAGAGATGCTTCTTTAATATTATAAACGTGCCTATTAACTTATCAATTCTCGTCATCTTTTAATGAATGTTTGTAATATTTTCAAAATGTTATCTTCTCTCACCATCATAAACTTATACCTTATTTTCCATAAAGTCATTTAAATACATTTTTTTTATTGGAACAATTTTCTTGGCACATTTGTAATTATTTTTAATATTAAAATATTATTAAAAAGGAATCGTCATTATAAGATAAAACCTGTTGCATAATTTTTCCAGCGTATCACTTTTCTGTCTTTTTTGACCCGATAATTAATATTCTAAGCATCATTTATGTCGCCGACATGAAAATGTGTTAATTTTTTAACAATTTCAAAGAATGACTTAAAAAATCGAGTTTTTTTCTATATCTTATGTCAAAATTTCGACTAAAGAATGGTTTATTTTAATATAAAAGTAAAAAAAAAAAATTATTTCCAATTTCAAATCCATTAGTTCGGGGTTTAAACTTCAGTACTTTAGTTCTCCGCACTGCTTCCCTTGTTCTAACTTTTTGTGGTAACTATCTAAAAATGTGGCAAGCACGAATTGAAATTGCACTACCAGGGTTCCGTACACATTTAGCCATTTATTGATATTTAAGGGCACGTAATATTTTTATTAAAATATTTACAATAATTAATTTTCCACAACACAAATATTTTGCCTGCTACATCCTTTACAGGTAAAAAAATGTGGTGCATATCTTTTGGAATATATTTTTAAATGTCAAATTAAAACAAAATATCTTTTTGTATTTTTCATAATAAACTCTTTCAAACTATGCTCCATATGACAAACAAGCTTAAAAAAGTTTAAAAAATTTATTCTCTCCTCAATTTTTATGAGTATTTTCAACAAGACAGTTACTGTAAAATATGTGGGCTAATATATGTTACGTGGATTAATATATGTGGGCTACTATGCCAAATTTGAAGTTTATGCGTCACGTGGTTTCTAAGAACTAAGACTGTTAATATAGAAAAACGAAAATATTATTGCCTACTATATATTTCATAGGCCTAATTTATATTTCATAGGCTAATACATATTAGCCTATTTCATAGACTAATATTTTCTATGAAATATATAATAATTCATTAGCCTAAAAATATGCAAAAATTGAAACGGTCGTATTTTCTTGTCATAAGTAAAGCCAATACTAATATAATCAAGTCAATAACTGTGTGTCCGAAAAAAATAATGGATAAAATAAAAACATTATTCCTCGGAAAGTGTGTTGTCATACCGAACAATATTAAAGTTTTTGTCCAGTGTTGGGTAACAATCGGTTAAGGAGTTCGCCTAGTTTTTTTTTTTTTTTAACTCAAAAACGCATATTGGAAAAATTATGACACCTAGAATAATTCCTACAGCTTTTCTAATCTTTGCTTGTGTTACCTAAAAATCCATTGTTTTCACTTTAGATTCAGTGTTTTCCTACATAGGGAAGAGAGGTATATTTTTTGTACATTTTTCAGTATATCTTTGTAGACATAATATTTAAATTAAGAAACATGTTTTTGAGACTCTTATTTGAGAGAATAACTTTTGGTTAAACATTTTTAAAATTAATAAATTTTAATTGATAACCCCTCATACTGACTTTGTATTACACTTCGTATTACACAGTGCATCACACTCAAGAGAGGAGTATTTCATAGTTTATTACACCGGTATAGAGTGCGTAAGGAAATAACATCCTGCATTCACCTGTCTTTCGTATACACATATTATTTGACGTTGTAGTACAAGATGCGTCCAGACAAATATTTTTTTTACTCATTTAACTACTTCAGGAATTGACTATGGAGTTGCTTGCCTATTCAGGACTTAACACTTGTTAGAATAACATGTATTCGAATTATTGTGTGTTTTGTGTCTCGATCCTCATCCTTTCTACTTACCCTATCCGTTCTTCCGCACATCCAAAGTTTTGGGGTAAATCCGTAAGTTGGACATACGATTTTTAAGAAGAAAGAAATAAGGAAATATACTAAATAATTGAAATTTTGGCTATTACCTTAATTTCCTCTCTCTGTGATACATTTAAAGAAGAAAAACAATATGTTTTTCTAATGATGTTATAATATCTAGCATGACATCCGATAATTAGCCACACATCTGTTAGATGGTAATCTGATAATGAGATTCTTTAACTAGCTCTTTCAAACAATACCCCACACTTTACATTGAATTAGAAAAGACAATTTTTGGAGTTTTAATTTTGTCCACCAAAAATTTGCAAATAAACAATTTTGAATTTAAGCTATTGAAATATATGCGAGTTATGGGGTTTCTTAGAGAAACAGCTGACGAATGGACAGACAGATACGTGATTGATTTTAAAACCGTTTCATTTTTTTCTTTAGAGATGCGGACCCCTAAAAGATTGGTAATGCCAGGTTTTATCTGTCCACAACTCATAAATTGTTCTAGTGCCAAATATCGAGTTTGTTAGCCCAACTAGATATGCTCAAATAGTACAATTACATAATGTCGCAAAATATCCTCATAAATCTTTCTAATGTTAAAAAATATTTGTTCTCTAACGTAAACAACTCAAACTAGAGAGGAATATTTCAGGACACTCATTTTTAATATTGATTTTTTCCAAACAATTATTATATATTACGTAAATAATGAAGACAATAACTTCACTATCAAATATGTACCGCACATTAAGATAAATTATACCCCGAAAGTACTTTCTAAAAATAGTGAAGACGCTATCAGAGTCGATGAAGTAAAAACCATTCATACAAAATTTTAATCGATATAGAACGTAGATTAGAAAATAGGGTCGCCATACTAAAAAAAAACTTAAACTGGCGTGAATTAACTGATAAGTATATTATACATATATTTGTCGTGACAAGTTTATCAAACTGAAATATCGTATTGTAATTGTGAAATATGTTGTGTAGTCTAAAAACATGAGAATGTTGAATTAATATTTAAACAATGTAATGTTTAAAATTGTCTTAGCATCCAAAAGGAGATCAATAAAAGTAAAGAAAAGAAAGGACCGTGTTTACAAAGAAAATGTTAGTAGTTAACCACGAATCATATCTATATCTATGTGTATCTATATTTTTACTAAAGAAAAATTATATCATATGAAGTCAGCGTTTGATTAACTACAGAAACTTGTCTTAAGAAAAGTAAATAGTTTGGAACCGGGTAATTTACAGGCAGCATTGATCTGTAGACTGTGTTTATTATTTTTATTTACGTAATAATTTTTCGGTAACCAGTTATTGCTGAACCATTAACATTTATAAGTCCTAAGGATTTTCAATCCGTTTTCGGCAAAAATAATTAGTCAGTTTTATTCGGTCGAAACCGAATTTACTTTAAATTTATTTCTAGAATTTAATTAAATACGAATTGTATGAAAGCTCCGACTGGCTTTACTCCTGATCTCCCCGTTTATTAGTAGCCATTATTTTTCTGGTCTACATCACATTGTGGTCAGGACCCACACTCGATTTTCATATGTTGATGAAAAAAACTTCTATACACATTGTATTAATATTTACTTGTAATTGAAGCTTTCTTCCGTAATCACGAAACCTTTATCGATAAAGAATTTCATACTTATAGTAATGCAAAAACCTTTATAAGAACTTTCTAATTTTTTGCACGATGTCTCCTCTCTTGCCGTGTTTAAAAAAATTTCTACTAACTATAAAAATATTTTTATTTCCCGACCGGGGTTCGGGCTTTAATGAATACGCTTATATCTAATTATACGATTATAGTAACTAAATTTTAAGAGTTCCACAGACCTCTGAGCACTCTCTAATTAAGCCTTATGTAAATCAGGCGACTTTAGAATATTACATTTACACTTTCCAACAGTACTCAAAAACTAACAGACTGTTTATCCCCAGTAAATACACTATACAATTCACAAATAAAGGACCGAGGGATTTGTTAATGAATAGTGAATTACTTGCCCTAATCCGTTCAATGCGAGACTTGTAAGGGTTACTTTGGAGGTAATAAAGACTTTCGTATATATTTGATATAATGCCTCTAATTAAAACGCGGTCACCTGTTAAGATTATTTAAAGTTGTTACGCAATTTTGAAAGAGGTTTTCGTTCCATTCTACTTAGTTCAACTGAAAGGAATGGGGATTATATAAAGGGTTGAAAATTAAGTTTATGTACATGATCGCTGAAAATTAAAAAAAAATTATACATAAAGAATACAATTCCGGATACGAGATTAGGAAAAATGTAGTGCAATGATTAATGTAATAAAGGAGTTAAACCATTTTCAAAATTATACATTTCATAAGTATATGTAAAAATAACATTTTCATAAAGCATGGAAAAAAAATTGCATGAAAAGTACATAATTATATTTAAAAGGAAAATAATATCGAAAAGATTTCGCCCTTAAGGACATTATGATTGATTAAAATTCCTTATACTGAAACAAATGAAATATTTATAGAATTATAATTAATAGAGACATTAAGTTTAATAATCCAAAACAACGATTTTAGAAAAAAAGTGGAAAAAGTTTTTAAATATGTAAAGACTATTTTATTGATTTAAAACCAAACTTTGTAAACAAACTTTATCTTCAAATTTAGGAAAAAAGCTTCATAGGTTTACTTAATTATGTTTACCTTTAAAAGATAACAAACAATTTTATTTCTATATACAATTCTGAACGTCAAATTTTACAATGATCTATAAATTACGGACATTACTATTTTATTGTTGATTAACGTTACTATGAGTAACTAATACACTTGGTATCTACTCTTACTACATCCATTTGAAGATTATACTGCACTTATGTTATACACCCCTTCTACAACTTATGTATTCATATATATTTGCGCACAGTAAAGATGTGGGATCCAGGGACATTTATGATATTATTACGTGCATTTAACATTCCGGGATACGCAATGTGTAATAACCTCTGCTCCCTAATCTTGTCCCATTATTCCTTGACCTATGTTAACTCACTGCTATAAACATACAATTTTCCAACTCCTCTTTGCAATTTCCCCAACCTCTTGTATATATACAATTTACGAGAATTAAGGTGAAGGCTTCATGCATAATCGGGTTAATATCACGGAAGGGGTTACGTTATAAAGGCGTCCTTTAGGCAGACCTGTCTACCTGAAGAATTTATAGCTTTAATTTAGGAAGCTCGGAGGGTAATTAAGATGGAAAATATAAGAAGGTTATATCTCTTTATTGTCGTTACAGGACAGTAAGTGACGAGGAAGTTTTTCGTTTATGAAATTGGAAGTTGCGTTTATGAATTGGAGGGTGCGGTAACACCCTACGTAATTCGTGAAATATAGTCAATACTGCTAAAGTAATTAAGCTGATATATAAATTTACAAAACAATTTATAAGAATGATGTGAGTTTACTGAATAATTACTAAAAATTTTGCGTTAACCGTTTTGTTCGAAGAGTACAGAAACTAAAATAGACATAGTTACAGAAATAAAATAAAATACAGAAACTAAAATAGACATAGTTACAGAGACTAAAATAGAATACAGAAACTAAAATAGACATAGTTACAGAGATAAAATATAGTACAGAAACTAAAATAGACATAGTTACAGAGACTAAAATAGGATAGGAAAACTAAAATAGACATAGGTACACAGATAAAATAGAGTACAGAAACTAAAATAGACATGTTCGATTGATTTTATTTACGGACTAACATAATTTCCAGTAAATTTTCGTGAATTAAAATTTACTTGAAATTGAAATTTTCGCTCCTTGAATTTTTTTTCTAAATTTAAAAACAATTAAAGGATTTTACTAATAAAATACAAATAGAGACTCAATTGCAACATTGCGCAATCATCTTAAGAAAATAGACTAAATTTAGATCTTATAGAAACAAAACCAAAGAAATGTTCCTCAAGGAAACTAGTTACATCGTATAGTTAGCGAGCAGTCTCTTTTCATTTTTGCCTATCTTGGATTCTATTAAGCTAATAATTATATAAATAATAATATTATTTCCATATAGAAATAAATATATATATATATATATATATATATATATATATATATATATATATATATATATATACATATTGTTATTAATAATATTATTATATAAATATTAATAAATATTATAATATTATTTCCATTAAAAACTCAGTATCCAATATTTTATTAAATTTTTCCAGCCTTCGACATCTGTTTGTAAACTCCTTAAAAATATTTTCACGAAAAATAGTCAAAGGAAATTCCATTTTTTTTTAAATATAATATAAAAACTAGAGACTTGACAAAAACTTGCAGTTCTCGATTTCCGTACTTTAGTAACGTGGTCAAATGACTTGATCACAGTACAACCCTTAAAACTACCTAGAAAAATCCAAGTTTCAATCAAAATTATGGTAATTTTTACTTGTGATTTTCTTCCCTACTGTGAAATTAGTAATAAAAACTTAAGGGGAACAAAAAAAAGAAAAGGAAATAAAAAATTACTAAAGCACCTTCTCGATATAAGTTTGTTAGAACATCATAACTTTTATTTGTTTAACATGGAAAGGCAATATGTCGGCATGTACATGGTTTTTATATTGTTACGATACCGAATTTTAAAAAAATGTGAAAAATACAAAATTTTGCATTTTATTTCAAGTTCGTTTAATGTTGATTTTTTCTCTAGAAGTATTTTAGTAATATCTAAATATTTAAAAGCACGTAAAATTTACATTCTTATATTTTTTTTATTAGTTATTTAAAAATGGGTAACAACATTTTAACAAAGTTTCCCAGCTTCCTTCGCAATTCAAAAGACAAAATGTAATAAAATATAGACAGAGGTAATACAATCGTAAATTTTTTCCTTAGATCTTACGTTCCTTGATTTAAATTAATAAACAAAAAAGGAAATGAATAACTTAACCATAAGTGACACTGTAGCCCACAGAGGCCAGCCATCTCCAGGGAAATTTCCATAGGTCTATTCCAATATCGTCAATCTTTCTCAGTTTAGCGTTCAAAACCTTCTTCGGGATTCATTCAAAACAACATGGATCGCTGAACATACTCGTGCCGCATTAGTCACCACTCTCTGATTTCAGTTAACAATCGTCTCAAACAGAAGTCGTACCTTAACGTTGAGTTTGAATCCACATTTTCCTGGTCAGCTCCGAAAATTTTCACACAGAAAATAATTAGTCATTTAAGCTCGTTATTAATTATTTACACCACCTATCTTCAAAATATGCGTGGGAAATGTTTGATTTTTATGAAAAATTTATGACAAAAAACGCCCACTCACATTTCCTATACTTTTTAATTAAAGATACATGATAATTTTAACGATATACTTGTAATGTTAACACGCAACCGCTAATTATGTTGTTCATCGGACTTTTTATGAGACTCTTTCGCCTTTTATGTGACAATTTAATACTATCCTTATACGCTAAATATTTACGTATTATGCGGAAAGGAAATTATGAACACATTTTAGTTTTAATGTAATAACAATTGTATTTAAATGCTAAATATTTTGAGATATGTATTTTTTCTTCGAAATATTCCAAAGTTTCGTTCACTAATCCATAATTTTATATTTGCTATTTGTGGTATAATTTTCAGTTTAATTTGGACCTAAATAGGTCCTGAACTAACGCTGAAGTTATTCTTGTTTTATTTTAGCTATTACTTTTTTTTCTGTTTTGATTCAGCGTTATGATAAGTGTTCCAAAAAGTATTTGCAACATAGAAAATAAGTTTGATTGTGGTAAGGAGATCTATACATTATTTAGTGGAACTTTTTAAATATAACGTCAGTGATAGTGCGGGAATATTAAAGTTTAATTTTTAATGAATAATTATAAATTTACCATGTTGCAATAAAAAATATTGAGTGACAAATTTTAATTTGTTTACATGTAAGCTGATGTAGCTTTTCAGAAACTTTGAAGATTAGATTGATGATACCGAGCCAAAACTTCAAAGTTTTCAATAAGGATTAGAACTAAATAAACAGTTTACAGTTGACTCTATTAGATACAGCCTGTAACAGAATTGCCAGAATTTATTACAAGCAGATTTATCATAATATGAAAAAAATTATTTTGTAATTAACTTCGATTCAGCTCCGTTCGATGAACGGAGGGGAATGGAACCCGGGTGCACCGCGTCGTCTAATAAACTATGGTGTCATCACCAAAAAAATCATCACCAATCAAGTAAAAAGAATTATTGAATCAAGGTATAAACATTTTTGTGCTACACGATTAGGCCGTACAGTTTCGTACTCTATTAAAGTACAAAATAAGTAACTGACAATTGAAAATACTTTTAAAAATTTAAGAGTAAATAATTATTGCATAAATAATGCGGTAAATATAGAAGAAAGTCAAATGTTTTTTGCTTGGCAGAGCCGCCTTGCATAATTATATGGGAAAAGACTTGAATAATAAAAGTCTTAAAATGTTCTACTCTGTTTAAATAAACAGGTAAATTTGGAGACGATGCCATCATCAGAAAACGTGGTTGATAATAAACTGCACGTGATAGATAATAAACGTTTGGAAAAAATTTAATCTTAATTTCATCATTTTACCTCAAAACGTCCGTAAGTTATTGGTTGTATACGGTGAAAGTTACATAGAAAATTTCCACAGGCACGGGTGGGCAGCAACGGATTGTAAGAACACAGGAGGCGGGGGGGGGGGGGCGCAAGCTATTCTGCGCAGGATTTAAACTAATTTAATTATTTGTATCTAATATTGGAGCATAAAATAAACGCATTAAAACATTGCAAGTTACTGCTACTCTGTAAAGAAATGTACAAAATAAATTATAGACTAAAATTTAAACTATTTAATATTTTTTTCATATAACTTCAATCAAAGTGAACTTTTTATTGTTTTGGTTAAACTGTAAAAAAATATAAATGTGTTTTCATTACAGTTATTAAATATTCACATTTTTCGATTTGTCCTGATTATCTAAATTTTACGCAAAATATAGATGGAAATCTAATAATTTTTAATTCTCTTTAATTTTAAAAATCTTGTTCTGTGAATGAATATAGGATAGTATAAACTTATTTCTCAAGAATTAGTTGCAGGATACTAAAAGGATTTTAGTCGAAGTCGGCAATAAAGTTGTCTAGATTTTACTTAAACCTCGTGGGAATGATCGGTTGAATAAAACGTGATTACTCTACAGAAAAGTATACGTGTAAAGATTTAATAAAAAAACATAAAATATTACTTAGAAAAAGAGAGAAAAATCTTTTACATTTCCAAAAATCAATATTATGTTTTCAAACCATTTTACAAGAATGAAGCTCTTTTGTCCATAACATTATTTAATTTCCTAACAAAACTGACTAGAAGAAATAAAGCGCCCCATTTCAAAAATCTATTTGTTTATAGAAACTTAGCAAGAAACTGAAAACATAGCAATCGTGTCTTCATTGGTTTGGAAATGATCCAATTAAAATTTTCTATATTTTCCATACCATTTTTATATTTATTTTCTTTATTTATAAGCACTTTTTTGGTATTCTTCATATTTATCGGTTTCCAAATTTTGTTTCTATACATATATGTATTTTAAATATTTATTTCGTTTTCTAGGCTTGAAAGAAAGAATATTTTTGGAGTAACGAAAAAATTTATTTCACATGTTTTTCAATAACTTTTTTTTATTGATTAGTTCAATAATATATATTTCGAGTTTCTACAATTAATGAATTTTCCTTCGAAAACTATTCAATTACAATCTTCTTTTTTCGAAAATATTCATTCCACCCTTTGTGTATTATTGCTTTATTGACCTTTTTAACCAAAACAACCTTTCAGATATTCGTTTTCCAAACGTCAAGGAGCAGTCTGCCCCCAATATTTGGATTAAGCTTTATTTATGTTCAAATAATTACGAAAATCATATTGTACGCGATCTTCAAAACAAGTAACCGAAAAATGAGACAAAGTCGACAGAATTATAACAATTGTGTGACAATGAAGTCGTAATTTCGTATATTTTTTCGTACCTCAAGGACACGCTAAATGCGTCTTAAAATTTGTGTTCAGCTTCCGATTACTTTGTTGGCTATAGAGGGACAAAATGATTAAAATATTGCTCATTTTTAATTTTTCCTCACACATATATCTGTGTACATATATATCTTACACATATATTTGTGTAAATGTTTATAACATCTTGCGAATTATTTGTACGTTACATATATCCATAATTATTTAATATATTATTTGATCATATTCCTCTATATATATATATTTACGTGAATATGTGCATTATATATATATATTTATATATATATATATATATATATATATATATATATATATATATATATATGTGTATAAACACACATATAATATAAAAATAATACTGCTCCATACCTTTGTATGTATCTATGTTTTATCTGCATGTAATCTCCTCGAATTGACCACCTGAAGATATTATCATACAACGAAGCCAAGGTCGTGGTTAAGAAGTTAAATGAAGTAGAGAAACACTACATCACGTAGTTTCATTTAATTGCGTATAAAAATTTACTAATTGTTAAAAACTATTGTTGTTGTTTTCATCATAATTACATCTCAACCATCATTAAACTTGTTCACTTTTTCAAGGTAGGAACCCGACTAATAAAAATTTGTGGATTAAAATGGAAAATATTTCGAAATATCGTCCCAAAAAGGTAACCAATTTAACTGAGTTTCGATTCATAGCTTTGGAACCAAGATAGTAAATTAGTTGGATATTTCACGGTACATTAATTAGTTACATTATTCTTATTCAGATATTTTATTAAATGAGTTTATTTAAATATTTAATAATAATATAAGTTGAGTAAGAATTTTACCAAGAAAACTATTCAAAAACGTCTTATTATTATGAGATATTTGTCTGAACAGGTTATATCTGAATATTTGTTCTCATAACCAATGTTAATAAATGCGAAATTTACTTTTTCTGCCTATTTTTCGTTTCTTCAACTTTCATGGGTAAATTATTCCACCCGTCTTTATAAAATTTGGTATCTAAACATATTGCAAATAAAGGATATTTCAAATCCCCGGATAAATAAATTCCATGCAAATAAAGCTATGGGCAACAGTTAATTAATTAAACATTTATTACAGGAAAATAATTGTGTACAATGTAAAGAAAATAATACCAAAAATCTCACATGTAATATATCAGGAAGAAAATCAACTTTATAAATCAAACGGTTCTGAAATTAGAAATCGTATTGTAACAAACCCAAGAAATAGTTATTGTATGAGACAAAACATTCTTTTTAGCTTGAAAAAGTCTTTCAAATCTATGCCGGTGTGGAGAAGCAAACGAGTGACTACGATTTTTGATAAGAATCGAATGACTTAAAATTTTCCAGAGTTATTCAAATAGGTTCAAAACTTTCATTATTCCACTTCTTATATCACTACGCTGTATTAAAAAAATGTAAGTTGCAAGTGAATTACCCGATCCTAATTAACACTTTATTTCATCTCTTTATTCCGTTTACAATTGACATCTTCATGAAAATGACTGCGATAATGTTCGATACCGTAATATCTTCCTTTTCAAATCCTTTAAACATAAAGCACTGAAAAGCAACCGACACCAAAACTGGGCTCAGAAGTACTGTAAAATGTCTTGACAATTACCTAATATATATATATATATATATATATATATATATATATAGATATATATATATATATATATATATATATATATATATTACGTCTACATACCTCAAAATTATAAAAAATAACCTAAACTGCGTTTGAAAGTATGAAACCGACAAGAAACAAATAGCTTGATAGGGTGGGTATCAAGTTATTTGTTTCTTGTCGGTAGAAGAGAGGTTGGAGTAAATTATCGGATATAAATAAAAAGCGTTACGTTTTTATCACAACCTCAATGGCATCGAGATAAAAATAAATAAGTCTAATTTCTAACAAGACAGTTTCCCAGTTTGCACTCGCTTATTCCTGGACACTTTATTTATTAACTGTCTTCATAAAACTCCCCATTACCTTAATGTTGCTTTGAGGCCCTCTTGTTACTTTTTAGATTCACTTAAAAACCTGTTGCTTGAATTATTACTACATGGCTCAACGTTAATTTAATGAAATACATTAAATGAAAGGATAAAAGGATATCGGTCCAGAGCCTGCTATTTAGTGGATTGAATTATTTTTAGAAAGCATTATCCACTTGTGGATTGGACGCCTGGATATATTTACCTTATGAAAGCATTTAGGAGATCGGTACATATTTAAAAATAGGTAATATATTTTTTATCCAACTACAGTGAAACCTAAATGAAAGGAGATTATGATTTTATTAATTTATGTAATTGTGTAGGTTAATTTCCCCATTGTAACTTAACGGTCATAGTTTTTTTTAATTCGGTTTAGTCGTTGCTTTGGTTACATACGAAAATGTGAACGCAACGTGAAATTTGGTTAAATTAACCCATTGATATTAAAATGATATTGACATACAATAAAGTACCATATAAAAATAATACAGAGGTTGACTCTGCGAGTGAAAAGGATAAACTTCAATTTCATTTAATTTCCTTGAAGGATGAATCTTAAACTAGTTTTAGTTTTGGTGTCTAATAAATGAAAATATGAGTTTGTTAAAAGTTAATACCATACCTGTAAAAAAGTTAGTGTCTCAAAATACCATACCTGTAAAAAAGTTAGTTATAATTAAAAAAAAATAAGTCATTAAAAGCCATTGCCTCAGTCAATTCGGTGAGATGATCTTGAAACAAATTTGGCAAAATTATTGTTGTGTAAAATAAAAGCTGTTGTATGTTGCCTTTATATGATTCTCAAAAAACACTCAGTATTTCCAAAAATTTTTCTTCTACTAAATTCCCTTATTTTACGATTTTACCTATAAATTTCTAAAAAATAATGGCCTGATTACCAAGCTGAAAACCGTTTTTTTTTTCTAATGACCCTAGTGCGGACTAACAACGTTATTTTTTTTCTCCTGCACAATTTCCGAAAAAACAGCTTATGCATTTTTACTTCGAAAAAACAGTTTATTTATTTATTTTAACGGTATTACAACGTAATAAATTTAAAAACTACTTTGTCAATGGAATGAGAAGCCCTTAGGTATTTGACAAAATTTCTCCGGACTTTGATTTTTTCGTCTTGAACTCAAAATTACTTGCCCTTTTATATTTCTATACGTGAGGAAAACATTGGTTTACGCTTTGCGCGTTTATTATATTTTCCAATAATGAAAATGTAAAAGTTGCTTTCTTTACATGTGATTATGCTTAATAAATTTGCGAAGAATCAAGCTACGTGCAGAAAACATTTTCATGATCTATAGCTTTCCGAAAAACAAATATGAAAATTAAAATCTAATATCTGCGAAATAAGAAAAACTAAAATTAAAATTATGGCCCATTTTACCAGTTCTGGAACCATAATTATTAAAGCTTGGGAGTGGTAAGATACCTTCATGTTTTATGCATGTTTGAGGCAATGTGAGTGAAATTTCCATTTTAAATTCGATTAAAAATTGCCTGCCATTTGCATCAGGAGCTATAAAATTAAAATTTATCGTTGGCTGAAAATTTTAATTTACCATTAAATCCCAATAGTCACATTACAAAATAAATTTGCAGAAATTTCCCATCTTAAATTCGAGGGTGGATCTCTCAAAGTCGCTCTGTTTTTGAAAGAAAATATTGATAAATCGTTTTCTTTCTGACGTCTAATTTACATCGCCCATATATGCATAAAGATATAAATATTTCATAACAGGTAAATACGAATCCGAAGTGTTTCCTAAATATAACGCTTTAATTTGTGAAACATTCATCAGAACCATGTTAAAATGTTAGAGTTTAAATCAATACCGAGTTAAAAGTCTCCCATTTCATAAACTATTGACAAAATATTGTTTACAGTCACTTATTCTGTAAATATATCGCAAGCATAAAACACACAACATGTGACATATCTATATATATGCAGAAAAGATTTTAAGAGTTTGGACATTTTGACACAAGAATCAATGAGATTTAGATGGTTGTACATTTAATCATTTTTGCCAAATTTTCTGTCCTTTCCATGAACCTATGAATAATTACTATTAATAACATACCGTAAATATTGTATTACAATAAAACAGTCAAACCCAATTTTAGTTACAATTACACAACCGTGAACAAGATCTGGGTCAAATATAATCCATAAATGTAGGGGAATGTGGGGGGACACCGGATAGGGGGCGACTCCAGATAGTTTCTATTTCACTACTCCGCGTATCGCTATCTCGTTCTAGCCAGTTGAAAGATAGTGGCGAACACTCGCTCAGTATGATTGCAAATGGCGGCAACGACAACATCTCAGTAAGTGCGTCTATACAAGAAAAACATAAACGGAGGTAAGTTATCTAATATTTTGTCAATTTTAACGTATTATCATTTGTTGTGACAGTGTACAATGATGAAGTTGTATTTCTTTTATGAATTCGGGCATGTTAAAGCTAATAAAAGGGCATTTATTGTTGCTCAGAGTGCAAACATAACCTGTAAGCAAATAATATATCAAACATGGTACCTATGGGGTATAAGCGGACGGGGTGATATCGGGTATCCGATTTCACTCCGATCGATTGGATCGATTGGTATATAGGTATTATATGTGCTTGTTTTAGTTTTCTTTTTAAGTGTTTTGTTTTCACTTTTTTACAGATACTCAACATGCCACGGACATATGTAAAAAAATCAAACAGGCTGCAATGGTCGGAGTCAGACATGCTTTTGGCAATAAATTCGGTGATGGAAGGCAGAATGGGATATCTCTTAGCATCACACACATACAATGTACCCAAGAGTTCCTTGGAAGACCGCATAAAGAAGATCAAAGGTGGAAAATCCAAGGATGAAGTGTTCCGGAAGTGTCCTTCTACTGAGAAATGCGTCTTCTCTGATGAGCTGGAAGGTATGCTAGTTGAACATATTAAAACAATGGAATCCCGATTATTTGGATTCACTAAGACAGATCTACGACGTTTGGCATTCCAATTAGCTGAAAGAAATAATTTAAACCATCCTTTTAACAAATAAACAGGACTCGCTGGCTTAGATTGGGCTAGTGGATTTTTAAAGCGACATCCCGAGCTATCATTAAGAGCACCAGAGGCGACATCAGCTGCAAGAGCAATGGGTTTTAATAGGGCTGTGGTGTCGTCATTTTTTTATTTATTAGGATCACTTTATGCAAAGTATGAGTTCAATCCTACTCGAGTGTACAACATGGATGAAACTGGATTGACATATGTACCAAAAAAAATAGGAAAAATTATATCGATCAGAGGTAAGAAACAAGTAGGTGCACTCGCTTCGGCTGAACGGGGACAGTTTATAACGACAGTACTTTGTTTATCTGCAGCCGGACGTTATGTCCCACCGCTTATGATTTTTCCGCGAGTGAGAATGAAGAGTGAGCTTCTGGATGGTGCTCCAGCCGGAACAGTAGCTGTATGTCATCCAAGTGGTTGGATGCAACAACATATTTTCACTGAATGGATGCGTCATTTTATCGGCTGTGTAAAACCAAGCAAAGAAAATCCGGTGCTCCTCGTTTTAGATGGTCACGCCACTCACACCAAGAATCTGGAAGCCGTAGAGTTAGCTCGTGATCACGGTGTCATAATGCTCTGCTTACCACCTCACTGCACGCATCGTTTACAGCCCCTCGATGTTGCTTTTATGGGGCCTTTAAGTACGTTTTACTCTCAAGAAGTACTCTCAGAATTATGGCTTCGAAACCATCCTGGCCGTGTTGTCACCCAATTTCAAATTGCGTATCTATTTGGAACTGCTTATCAGCATGCTGCGTATATGCAAAATGCAGTTTCTGCTTTTGCTAAAACCGGAATTTGCCCACTCAATCCTAATGTTTTCACAGACGTGGATTTTGCACCATCACTGACTACAGAAATACCATCTACACCATTCTCAAAAGAAATTTGTCAAGATCCATTGCTTCGAGAAAGAACTCCGTCTCCGCAAGCAGGAACATCTACAGGAGGACAAAGATTTTCAATTTCGTCTAATGTTACACCTACGAATCTTGTATCACCAAAAGATATCATGCCGATTCCTTACATTAAAAAAAGCATGCGGCCATCGACACGTCGAGGAAAGACCGCTATTTTGACTGAATCGCCGTATAAAAATGAATTAGTAGAAAAGGCTCAGCTATCAGTTAGTAAAATTAAAATAAAAGGCAAAGTTAAGGGCAAGGATATCGGTAAAACGACTAACAAAGAAAACAGTCACGAGGATTCAGAATGTTTGGTTTGTGGCGAAAAATACAGTGAAACTAAGTCCACGGATGAATGGTATCAATGCACAACGTGTCTTAAATGGGCTCACGAAAGTTGTATTGGATACTCTAAGCAAGAATTAATATTTTTTGTATGCGAACACTGTGAATAATTTGAATATTTTGTGATTTTGAAAACATCTGTATTCACCCTTTTAATATAAGATGCCTATCTGGTTTTACCCATAGATATGGGGTTAATCCGGATATTTGTTTTTTTATTAAACATTTTCTAGTTCTTATAATTATGATTCATTTTAAATAATTTCTTGCCAAAGTTATGCCAAATATAGGCTAAACAATAAGTGAAGATGATTATCTAAATATATAACATAATAACTAATTTACGGTATTTTTTTCTTAACTATCCGGTGTCCCCCCACATTCCCCTACATACATAAACACTGGAACGGCTTCTATTATAAGATTCGTGGCAAAAAGAATTGACTAATTAGCACAGTATTATTCTTAAACAGTATTTAAACCTTGATTTTGGTTTATCCCAGAGATATCTATACATACCAAATTTTTTTTTCAAGTTATTTAACTAATGAAATAAATAATCGTATAGTCGTAAATTGAAGGTGAGTATTTATTTTGAACTTATATTTTACTTTTATCGTAATCCGAAATACTATACATGAAGTACACAAAACTTTTCATAATTTATTATAATGAATTCGTCGAATTAAAATAAAATTAGAGTGGCTATTATTGAAAAAAAATATGTAAAAACAACCAAGTACGGAAAGATGCAAAAGGAAGTAGTCCATAGTTGTCTGTCTCCTGAAATTACTGCTGTATGTTATCCAAAAGGATATTTGAATATTTTCTTTAAATTCATAGAAATATTTCGAATAAAAAATATTCGAATAAAAAAATTGAGTTATGAGTATACGTAGAACATAATTTTGAATTTCATTAAAAAACTTTCCAAAAATACCTCAATAGTTCGAATGCGCGAAAAATTTAATCCGTTTTATGTTATAAAGTGCATTAAAAATATCAACATTTTTAATTAGAAATATAACTAATGGCATTGCCACTGAATGAGCCTAAACGCTATGGATTTACTGCTAAGCATTGAGAGTTTCCATAACCACCTCCGGCCTGCATCATCAAACCCTCTGAGTTTTACGATATATAACCAAAGAGCTATTCAAAACTTTCCATGACTAATTTTCTCCCTATCATAACATCCTTCCGGTTATAATCGGTAATCAAAGGGCTCTTTGAGACAGGCCAAACGAAGCCAAGCTCAATAGATTTACTGTTTTTTGTTTGAGAATTTCCTATCACCATCTCCCTCTTCCATCATCACTTCTACTCGATGGTAGATGGATGATTTGTTTATAATCTTAGAAAGTGTCTTTCAAATTTAATCATTATTATTGTCGGATATAATTCTTTTTAAATCTTAGAATTGCAGTTCACAAATTAAAACAGCATTTTTTCAAGCTTAGTGATTACCTTGATAGCTCCTTGTTATTCAGGTTATGGATGCCTTATGCTCCTGGCTATCGTTGAGAAAACAAAATCACAGCTTATTTCAACTATTTGAGGTACGCACAGATAACCTGCAGTTCTCAACAGTATTTTGCTCTCAGAGCGATGCACCCTCTCTTGACACTATTTCTTTTCAATTTACCGCCTACTCGGAATGCGAATATTGAGTTTTTTGGTAGTTTGGAGGCGAACATCAGAGAACATAGACAGGCGAACATTAGAATACTATTAATTCAAATCGAATTGTTATATTTTTTTACTTAATGTTACCGTCGAGTAAAGATATATAAATACAATAATTAGGTTTAATTTTGATTTTCAACATGTTATTTTTTAAAAAATGACAAAACTAAATTTGAGAAAGATTTAGATTTATTAAAGAAAAGAGCTAAGATTAGATTAAAAGGTTGTAAATTGCTGTTGGATGTAATCAATATATTCTTTGCTATATTTATTTCCCAACTGCTCTCTATTTATAATGTTATAAAAACGTTGTTCTAAATATATTCTCTACATATTTTGAAGGTCATTCCTCCTTCTACACTGAATTGCCAAATGCAATATTGAGTAGTTTACGGATAACATATTTAAAGTATTTTATTATCCATAGTTGGATATTCAAAGGAATCCTTTGTGTCATTTGAATTTTCTTTTACTTTCGAAGCATTTTTCAATGTGTAGTACAGCTAATTGAAGAGTTAATTTTTTAGAGTCTACAAAAACTATTATTCGGACACTGATAGACGATTTTGTATGGCAAAGCAAAAGTTCCGCCCTTTGAGGTCTAACTATTATTAGCTGGTTAGGATTTAAAGATTTTGTTTGGTATGATTGTAGGTTATGGGAACTCACTCACAATTGGTCGCCATATTATCTATTCTAAGAAGTATTTTTTTCATTCCAGAAAAAGTTGTGAAGAAAATTTACTGCAACTACGACTAGAGAGTAACACAATTTACACAATTGAACAATGCATAGCCGGGCCCAGTAGCTTAAAACCCCGTGGGACCAACAAATGTCATAGAAGGTCAGCAAGGGAGATAACAGACTTGCCGGAGGGCCTGACCATTTGTTATTGCCAGCGAACAATGACGCTTGGTTTGGTGATGCTAAAAGGATATATGAGTATTTTAATTTTTCTACGGTGATAGAAATGTCTATTTTTAAATTTTCTGTTTAAAAAAAATTGTATTTTTAGAATTTTATTTTTAAAACCAGTCAGCATAGTGATTAAAAAAATTACCAATAAAAATAAAATCGAAAATTATTTTCGTCTTGAAAAGTGTGCGTATAAAATTTAGAAGAAAAGAAAAACCTAAATAATAACGATAATAAGAGGATTATACCTTTTGTGTACAGAGAGTATAAAGCGAATCGGAGTGTGTAATTTATATTAATCAGGCGGATTCTTTTCTCATGTTTTGCTCAAATGTAATTAGAGACAAATGATTTTGTCCTTTCTCTATGCTATGAGACTTTCTTCAAAGTTAAAGATTGTAAGTCAACATAAAACTTTGTGTTTTGATGTGGAATAGTTAGGTTATTTTGGTTATTGCAAAATTTTTCCTGGATATCGTCAAATTAATTCTTCGAATATTTTTAAAATTCCATTTATACAGTCAATATTGTTTCAAAAATATTGTCTCAAAAATATTGTTGTCATAATTTAGGCAGTTTCATTTTTAAATTCCATTTATAGGGTAGAAATTAAAATTTTACTGTTCCTTACTTTACTGTGCATATTCCAAAACTATACTACTCTTCTAATTATTTTGTAACTTATACTATATTTTTTGTATATTCTACAACTAATTAAATTTTAGAAGAAAGTTAAATTTTACAACACATCTCAATAAATACAGACGAGTTCCAAAAATATCCTATGGACCTTATAGCTACTATGGATACTACAAGCTGGAAGATAGTTATACACAGAAAGTTTAATATTAACCAGATAAAGGTTTGTGTATCAAAACCTGAAAATAAGGTAACAAAATTTTTCTCCTTTAGAAAATTCCGGGATATATAAGAAAACAATTTTGTGGTCATATCCAAGCTTCGTATTTCTGAAGCAAATTTCAAATATTCTACTTTTGGATGGAAAGAAAAAGTCAGCAATACTTCTTTCGACATTAACTAGTTATGACACAAGTTTGACACGACAATATGAAACGTCCACTCCACTTCCTCATCAAACAATACACAGGTAAGTCGCATTTATTGTCCATATTTAATTTCTCAAATTTTAATCCCGAACGGGATATCCTTTATCAGCAGTAATGTATTTAGATGAGACAAAACATCCAGCCATTGTTTATTCACATTGGAAAGTTTTATTGGGTTATGAAATTTAGTTTCGCACCTTGATTGCGGACAGCCAACGGCGCAATAAACGATAAATTGACCTGCTCTCTTCGCGAATGGGATGAATTTTAGCTAAAAACCAGTTTTTGTTTAACGCTGTATATTGCTACCGTAGATAAATATATGCATTCAATAAATTAATATTTTAAAAAACTAAAAAGAAAACACTCTTTTATAAATATTGCACTCAAAAAAAAATTATCGAACCGGTTTCCGCTGCCTACTCTTCAATGAAAATCATGTTAAATATTTATAATTCTAATATCAATATTGTATTGTCATCAGAACTACACATAACTGCCAAGTTTCACGATGATGAGGTAATTAGGAGTGCACAAAATTTAGTTTCGTAGATTTCATTACATAGTTCCATACAAGTAGACCTAATAAAAACGTGTTAAAAAGCATAAAATGTAAACACATCTATAAGTTAAATACATTTGAAGAAAAATTTTGTTGAACAATTATTAAATTACGAAAAATAAATCGATCGTTTTTGAAACAGCATTTTTCTGTCGTTATCTTTTTAGTTTTTAACAGTCCATTTTCGTAACTGTTTATATGCATCTCACATAAAGACATAATACAAAATGACAGGTTTTTTGCATGCTCATCACATAAAAACGTATTTAAAATGAGAAATAATAAATCGACCTTTTTTGAATAAAATTTTAATAGATCAATATTTTAAATGAGGAATAAAACTTTGATTTCATTTTCGACATACTTTCCATAGGAAACACGATATTAATCGATAATTAGTCGATAAAATTTTATGTGTTTAATTTGTAAAAAGAGATTAAATATATGAGATCAAAACTGACTCTAAATCTGACTCTCAATCTGAAGACAAATAAATTTACAGAACGCCTTATCCATTTTAACAACATTTTTTCACGAATTTTTCTTATTGTTCCAAATGTTACGAACATTCCAATTCGTCAACTTACCTTATGCAATTTCCGTGTAAAACGTCAAACTTCTGCACGTAAATCAAGCCTTTGAAATATAATAGTCCACCTATACCGGAACGAAATTTGCAATTTGCCATTCATTCAGCGAGGAATAGTGTCAGAACCCGCGTCAGAAACGAAAATGCCTAAAACGCGAGCAAATTTTTACGCTTCAGGAGACCCTAAATCGCATTTCCTGAAAAGTACCGTGACAATGAATTCAAATGAAAAATTCCTTCCTTCCGTCACAGCTTTTGTTTAGTATGTTGTTCGAATTGGATGCGTTTGCTCACTTTGTTTCATGGTTGAAATGAAGCGGAGAAATGTAAGAATTTTAATATTGGTAGATCTAGTTATAAAGTTGATTAATTATCAAATCGAAGTTTGTGCTAATTTTAAACTCACGGGAACTATTCTAAAAACACAGCTCTTTATTTAGAATTATTATTTTCTGTTCACTTACGGTAACGTAAAAATTATGCCCCTATATACTCGTATTTCCATAACAAATATACAGTTCAATGATACTGTAATACATAATGGTAAAATATTTGAAATAGGTTATTCACACTCAGACCAAACTGCGATTAGGTGACTGAGCAACTTGTTGTAGTAGACAAATAAACAAACTCGATACAATAAAGTTTTAGGGGTTCGATACTATAAAGAGGTAATTAACAGAAAATTATCAGGTGCAGATAATTGTCAAGTGCAAGGGGTTTTGTCCACCAAACAGAGATTGAATTTTTTTCAATTAACAATTGAAACAATAATTTTGTCCAATATTGAATATATTTGGCGTTAATTTGTTAGAAATTAAATATTTACAATTAAATGAAACTACATGATGTAGTATTATTTCTACTTTATTTAAATTCTTGATTACGAGCTAGGTTTCCTTGTAGGATAACATCTTTAGGTGGGCAATTAGCAAAAATTCAATAAAGTAAAGATTGAATAATTTAGTCCATAAAATATCTTTTCTGATCTGCAAAAAAATCCTAGGAAATAACCATGCTCTTTCATATAGAAATATGTTTTAAACGCATTGAATTATCAGGTCAGAATGTTTTAAACACATTGAATCATCAGGTCGCATTTAGTTTCGTATCGAGTCCAAATGAATGAGTTCACTTATAACATTCCTAGCACTATAAGTATAGTAAATGATTTAAAGAAATATACTGGATTTTTCTGTTCTTACATAAAATCTAAAACATTTGAATGATTTTTGCTACATACGCCAAATGCCTGCAAAAAGTCAGACAGGAATCAAAGCTAACTCTCGTTCTACCAATCACATATTCGTCTTCCTGTGCATAATACGAAAACTTTTATTTTTTTTTGTTAATAAAATAAATTTTAATAAATAAATTTTATTTTTTGTTGCTAATGAAACAAGATTACTTTTTTATTTTAACCATATAGGTTTTAAATAGATATACCACGCGTATAGGAAAATGGAAACTTTTATTATCCTAGTGCCCTGTTTTACCATATTTTTCTTTGTGCTATTAATTAGCTATTATGGACCTAACATGTGGCGCTAGAGGCATATTGATGTAGAAATAAACTTGGCTGTTAAGTATGAACGTGACGTTCAAGTCATTTTAAACAATTTTCACATGTTGACTTACTTAAAAATAACCTCGGAATAACTAATAATATAGTTTTTTTTAATATTTGAGTGGATACCTTTTAGAAATAGGGACGAAAAATAATTTGATACGGATTTTTTTTAGAGTTTCATTGCGCGCATATTTTTTTATCTCATAAACAAACTAGTGTTACCTGTAATCACTGCCATAACGTGTTTCCTTATGACGTCTGTGTATTGCAACAAACATCAGATTCCATCTCTATTTGTACACTAACTGAGCACCTATTTATTGTTTTTGATTATGTAGAAGCAATTAACTTTTTAACATTGGAATGTAATTATGGTAGGCCTGAAGCTTAAGAATTATTCATGCTGTTGCCATTGAAAAGCATGTTATAGCAAAATAAAATTGTATATATCATTCTTGCATAAAAAATATGATAAATTTTTTTCTCTATACACCCTGTTAAGTAGGTTTAAATTGGATAGATCTTTTACAATGAAAGTGGGGTATTGGGAAATGTATCCTAATATAAATATATGAAGATTATTTACAATAAATATTTGAAAAAATAATATTATCTCGGGAAATAAACTAATTCAAAATAACGCACAGTGCCATCTTCGGTTTTTAATCGAAATTTCAACATTCATTATAATTGTTTGCGAAATTATATTAATTACTAATAACGCACAGCGCCATTTTTGGTTTTTAATTGAAACGTCAGTGTTGATTTCAATAGATATCACGGTTAATATTATAATAATACTTGTATTGATTGATCGTTAGTTGGTGTTAGGTTAACGTCTCGTGTCAATTAAATATTATAGAATTACACCCCGGCATTTCATATATACAGACAAAGCACATTTCTCTCGAAAACACCGTAAAGAATGCCTTAGGTTCCATTATCCAAAAGAAAACATACAGCCCTTATAGGATAACTCACGTGCCCATGTGTCCCTTTATCACGGCGGTTTTTTACAAAAAAGGGCTTAACGTTGAAGTTAAAAAATTGGCCCAGTAATAGAGTACAATAATATGCACACATATTTGTTGCTAACACTCAATAATATTTATACGAAAATTCACCAAAAATATTTAAAACTCCATATCTATATTGGGAAAAATATAATGCATATCTTACTTTTACTGAAAGGGCTAGTTAAAAGAGTTTCGCAAATATATTGCATAATCTTAGATAGTACATCTTCAGATACATACTAAGAAATATGCACGCAAATCTTATATAGGGACGAGGCTTTATTTCCAAAACTTCTCAAAATACATTCATAAAAAATTGAATTTTAGAAGCCCACCCAAAGTTTGTGGGAAAACTATAACCATCGTTTTGGACGTGATGATTTTTGACAAATACACAATAATATAAATACCTAACTCATCAAACTCCCCTTTCCTCCTTCACGTACTCAATTATATTAGGTGTTATTAAATATTTATTTCACTAGGAAGCCTACATTAGTGATCATTTATGATAAATATAGTAATTCCAATTAAAACGAAGTATGGAACCGTCGATGCACGATCTAGACTCACACTTAGCTAGTTTAATTTACTTTCTATGAATTTAGCAATGTAATGGAAAAAATACATATTTCATTAGAAAACATTTATTCAACGACTTTAAAGCAGCCTGACTTTTTTTTCAAAATCTAAACTTCACAAAGGTTGAGCTTGGCTCCCGGACCCAAACACCGCCAGACTGATTACATTAATCGCATCACGTAAACCCTTTCCACAAATATTATTGCATAATAAAGACATTTCCCCGGCATTCCTCTTTGACTCGCGTTGTTCAAGACTTGAATAAAATACAAAATTAGATACTTGAATTTAAAGTCAAGCTATTCTCTCTTTCATTCTCGCTCAATTTCCGTTGCTAAAAATTCGCTGCTTTTGATAAATATGGCTAAAAATGGAAAATGTTTTAGACTATGCCTTAATAATTATCTATTGGAAACAGCAATAAAAATAATGTACTTGTTTGCATATATTTACGTAAGAATAATAATTTTTGTCGTACTTGAAAGAAGCAAATCATCAAGACGTGGAAGAACTTGGTTATTTACAAAAAATTGTTTTAAAGGTTTTTAAACCTTGTTTGTTACTTTATACATTATATCTTTCGAATAAAACATTTGTCTATTTAACGTTAGCTAAGAGGTTAAGTTTGTACATAAAGTACATATTATTAAGTTTTGTCGACAGGGAACTAGACAAATATATTTAAAATCTGAGTATTATTGAGGGAATTTCTACATAAACAATATAGAAACAAATTCGTTTTAATGACGCTGTAGAAATAATAGAAAAATGCTCTCATGCTCAAAAATGCTCTTCATGTGAAAAATGCTCTACGTAATTTTTTTTTACGTTTATAATCTACATAAGATTAAAAATTCAAAAACCTTTGCAGTCGGTAACTTAATTTAGAACCAAATTTTTGAATTTTATAACTTTTATACTTTATAAAACAAATGTTCAAACTTTATCCCCTGTTGTATTATTTTCAAGATTCCGTACCTCAGAATGAAAAAAAATAGAAACCTCGTAGGATAACTTTTCCGCTTGGCGGGTGTGAGTGCGGGCCGGCAGGTTTACTGGCGGGCGGGCTTGCTGCATACGTGCGTGCGTGCATGAGTGTGTGAGAGCATGCGGGCGTACGTGCGTGCGTGCGTGTGTGTGTAAATATAATGAAAAAGTAAAGCCAAAAAGTCTGTAGACAAAATATTTTTTTAGGAATGCATTCAAATAAATAAATTTATTTATTTATTTTTGGATAATGATGAAGGAAAAAATAACTAATAACACTTAAATACAAAAACGCAATATAACAGAATGACAAGAACTTAGTGAAATGAGACATGAACAGATTCTCATATGCTACTAATATATCGCATTCGGATATGTTTGCGAGGAAACAGTTTACAAGATCACTATTGCGGCACAGTTGAGTTGCCGTGATATAGCTCAGTCCGGGTGATAGAACACGATCCCGGACTTACCAATTGTGAGTCGAAAGCATTACTACTCAACCATTCAGCTGTTCAAATAATGATAATAGACGAATAATGAGACGTTTGTCTTCATGTTTGGTTGTTACACCACTTATTCCATATTTTCACATCAAATATTTCCATATTTCCACACCACATGTTAAGGTAACATCCTGTGATGACGAGGTATGGCGTTGTAAAATTTGGGAAAGCAATTTATGGATGGAAATATATTGCTTTCCCAAATTTTACAACGCCATACCTCGTCATCACAGGATGTTACCTTAACATGTGGTGGGGAAATATGGAAATATTTGATGTGAAAATATGGAATAAGTGGTGTAACAACCAAACAAACATGAAGACAAACGTCTCATTATTCGTCTATTATCATTATTTGAATAGCTGAATGGTTGAGTAGTAATGCTTTCATTGCGGATTCTACTCTTACTAACAACCAAACATAGCAAGTATTACATGTATGCATATGATAAAGTTACAAGCAAAAAGATAATTTAAAAAATCAAAAATTAATTTGAAACGCTTGGTATAAATAAACACTAACTTTTCTGAAAAAAGACATTTTGTATTAGTAAATTTTGCATTTTTTTACAAACGCAAACTAACCACTTTTTATATTATACAGTGATGAACTATATAATATTAAATTTTACGTAGGAAATAACATTGGTAGATAATACAAAAACATGTAGTTGTTTTAATTTATTTTACTTCCCCATTTCATTTCATTGTAGTAACCCATTCATAGAAACAAATCCTGATATTTTAGAAGGTTGTAAGTATGTGAACCTAAGGCTTACATGAGGTAAATTGGGGAAATTCATTAAAACATTAAAGAGAAGGAAATAACATTTAACCTACGCAGGTCAGGCACCACCCACACAGATACGTGCTGTGTTAACATAAATAATGTTTTGTTTTTATGGCTTAATCTACAGAAAAGTGTAGCAATATATATATACATATATATTGATGTATATATATATATATATATATGTATATATATATATATACACACACATATATATATATATATATATATATATATATATATATATATATATGTTTACATACATTTTCGTGGAATCAATTTTTTTGAACTAGTGTATTTCTCATCAAAATTATGTTTTATATTTAGTTTTACATATAGTTCATCATTATTTCATCATTATAAAAAACAATAATTAAATTTAATTTACGAACCTTTATTGTTCTATATTGGTCATCTTTATACTCCATTAAAATAATAACAAAACGTATATTACGTTGTGTATGAGTCACTCACTATGCTCTCTCTGCTCGGTGATATTTTTTGTACCATGCGTACTTGTGTATAAATCTACTTAAAATCAATATTAATCTACCGAAATACCCGACTTTTCACTTTAAGTATATAAAGAAAAATAAAATATTTCAGTCATTTTATACTTGATATTTTAGTAAAAATTGATTTTATAATTGCCAAATTATCGTGATGCAGTTTTGACGAGAGAAAAGCTATAAATTTTGTAATTTTGTCGTTAAGTGTTCTCCGAATACATTGATTGTTAGAACGAATGACGTAAAAGAAAAGAGACTATCCTACAAACTTTATCGAAACTCTAAAGAGAGCACTTTTGATTTATATCTCATTATAATTTTTTTTTGTTGCAAACATTGTGACTTAATAGTTTAGAAGTAAAAATTATTGTTGTGATATTATTTTTAAAGACATAATTGAATTTTCTTTAAATAGCTACTGCTTTTCTATCTCGAAATTTCAATTGTAAAGTCATCTCATTACAGAACTATGTATCAGTTTTTAGCATTAATAGTTAAAAGTAATGCGTTAATTAAAAAGTGAAATCTTTCAAACTTTAAAATTTATAACAAACAGCTAAAATTTTTTATAACAATTCTTTTAAAAATAATGTTCTTGTGCTCTATTTTTGAAGAATGATACAAAAATGTAAAACTTCCTCAGAGTTTTTTTGCTTAATTGACTTTCACAATTCATCTCCATTTCAAATTCATATCTAAACACATTATGCCATTTTTCCCTACAGACATAAATGTTATTTTACCACCACCACACCATCTGGAAACTAATTTTAGCCGAATTTCGTAGAAATTCTCCTATTGTAAAAACCTAGAATTTTGAATATTAAGGTGTTTTTAATAAATCTTTATTAAGCATGGTCCCCAGATATCAATTTTATGACCACCTTGCAATTCATACTAAAAGGGAATAACTTTTATCTTTTTCGTAATTCCACCTAAAATATTAATAATTGTAAGGAACAAATTTTCAATCGGTAATAATTTGGAAGGTAGTTAAATATATTTTATATATTTGGAGATCGACTGGATTAATAAACTCTGATTGATACTAAGGTTGCATTACGTACTTCTTTAAAAAATTGTAATAATTTCAGCTATTTTTATAAATATGTTAAAAGAGCTTCCGCCCAAGGTAATTTTAGATTAGATTTTGTGCAGAATACGTTCGTTAAAAGTAATATTACTAAAAGTGAAACAATATTATTAAGTATTTTCACGTCGAAGTCATAACTATAATTACAAAATAATAATTATGACTTCGAAGTATTCTTAATATTTTATGTACTTCTATCTGCCGCCCTTTTTATAGCTTTAAAAATATAATTGTAATTTATTGAAGCAAAAACCACAGTTATTTTACTTATTATAACCATGTTATTAACTACCACAATTATTTTTCTTTTTATAAATGTGAACCAAGAAAAACTTAGAAGATATATTACCTGCCCTCGTTCTTCAGTTTCAGGGAGCTTAATGTCATCATTCACTTAGAGAGTCACACCTCTACTTTAGACTTTTGCTCACCTACGTCAGTGTGATCTTTTGACAGGCGAAGAAGCTTGGTTGCGATATTAGTTATGAATTAATTTGAAAGTTTGTTTGTAAGTTGCTTACACTACTTGAGTGTTCAGGTCACTAAATTAATATTTGTCTCATCAATATACAATAATGAAGTTTGAGTAATAACTTCTACTGGTTCAACGAAATGTAGCGACCTGAGTTTGGTGCGAAAACTATACTAGTTTTATTAAGAAAGTGCGGAATTAAACTTTTTGAAATTCATTTTCTAGTTACAAAAAAAATGAATAAATTAAAAAAAAATTAATGTCGGTAATAAAATAGTTATGTTTCTATTCATTTTTATTCTAAATTTGTACAAATTTTTGCATCGGTATGCTGTAACACTTTGTATTTTAATGGCAACATTGGATTTTTAAAATATTACCCTAGATATGTAAGCCTACCTTCGTTCTTACTTATGCACATCGAGTTTAAAAATATATAAACAAAAATGAAATAAAAGTTTTTGTCTATGACTGCAATAAATTACATAAGGTGACCGCAGACAATAGTGCGTAGTCATTGACGGACAACGTACTTCATATAGTCAAGTTTAGTTAATACTGTAATATTATTGTGGGGAAAAATGTAAGAAAAGCTTTAGATGTGCATGATGAGAAACCATCCTTTTAAAAATGATTACTTCATTCTTTCATGTTTAATTTAAAATTACTCACTGTAAATTATATTAAACACGCTTAGTCGTCTGTATTTCTTTTAAAATCTATATTACAGGTTAGTGGCCTACATTAACAACGCTTTTTGTGGCCCCACCGATAGCTGATTGCATCTCATTTAATATTCAAATATAATAGTATCTAATCAAGGAACGGCAGGAAAGGAAAATTTTACTCCGCTTTTATTAATAACATCTATACTTTGCTGGTTGTTAAAATAAACGAATATAATTGAAACAGCCAGTGTATATGTTACTAAGCGAATAAAATTAACTATATTCATAAACCTTTTTTTAGTTATATTTTGCGAAATAAATCTAATTCCTTTTTACCTTTTTTCTAGAGTTAAACATAAATTTCAACCAAAAGGAAGGGAACGACTAAGACGATATAAATTTTTCTCTCAATTCCATTTAATTTATCGCAAAAGTGGTGTTCATACTTTCTATATAATTAATTTCTTTTGTAAGAACTAATAATTTTGATAAGCTTTAGAAGCAAGACTTAACAAGACGTGTTACGAAACATTTCCAATGTTTCGTAACACGTCTTGTTTCGAAATCGGCGCATTATTTTTTGCGAATTTTCCAAAAAGTGTTGATTGAAACAAATTAAACCAACGGCAATTAATTTCAGTTTAAAATTTTATTACGTATTACTATTATTCTGCTGATCTGACGAATATTGTAAAAAGTATAAATTTAACGCAACTTTGCACTGTCAGACTGTTAATCAGACACTGCCCTTCCCCGTTTGATATATATATATATATATATATATATATATATATATATATATATAAATATATATATATATATATATATTTGTGTGTGTGTGTGTGTGTGTATATGGACGTATCTAATATTATTTAATAGCGTATTTCCTTGGAGGTCTTTCGTTAAAAATGTGATAAAAGAAAATTGATGATAAGAATATACAATAATTTTTAAAAAATGTGTTTTAATGCTCTTTGTGGAGAAACTTTATTAGCATATTTATAGCGTTATGTACTAAATGGCATTACGCGGTTATATTCGTTATTTTCACCCTGGGAAAGGAATTTTCTTCATTATTATGTGATATATTGATATAAGTGAATGAAGATAATTTGGCATTGTTCCGAATGGAAAATCTAAGCGGAGCGTAAAATTTTGAATCACGATTTTCTCCTTTCCATCGTTCCTTGGTTGAATGCTATTCCATTTGAATATTAAATTAGATGCAACCAGCTGCTGTTGCAATAAGCTATAACAATAAGCTGTATTGGGGTATGGACCTGTACAGTTGCGTGATTATTAATCGATGGTGTATCCTTTAAAACAATTTTTTTTATCTTTTGGAATTAATTAACTCAGATATACTATGTCTCTGGAGAGGAAAGATGTTTTGATAATAACTTTTAATAAATGAAATTAATATTTTTAAAAATGCATTAATCTCCATCTATGTTCAGAAATGTAAAAATACGGAAACTTAAATTTTTAAACATGATATGAGAAAAAAAAATATATAACTTTTATCCTCGATTTCGCACGCCTGAAAAATACTGAGCAAAACGTATTTAGATATTTATTATTAAATCATGACCTAACGGTAACATATATTTTAATGAAGTTTATTATAGACATAACTTAACCTTCAAATTAATACAGATATTACAGCTGTAGGACCAAATTTGGTGTTTTAAATTAATAATAAAACATATCAACAGATGGTGTTATTACGTAAGCATATCAGAAAAACCCAAAAACTGAGGGTAAACACCACCACCATAATCGAAATCTACGCCGCTAAAATTGTCCAAAAGATAGCAAGTTTATAATATTATCTAATTATTTTGATAGCATAACCGCTGTCAATACAGTAGAATATCGTTTCTTAAAAAAATTATTCGAATCGAATTTCGGATTTTAAGTCCCAGTGCGGATAATTATTTGAAAAGATTAGTTACAAGGGTCGGAAAAAAGTTTTTCAATCAATTATATGTGGTATATCGTCGAACATATATAAAAAAATATACTAAAAATATGAGCTATTTCAAAATCCGTTGGCCTCAAATTATGAAAAACAAGGTATTTATAAGCCTACGAAAAGTCTGTAGGGAAATTATACCGTTTACTCTAGATCTCATAATTTTTGAGATATTCACGATACGTGTTTTTCCTCCAAATAACATTTTAATTTAGATATAATTTAATATTTATAAGGCTATGAAATCAATATTAGTGATGTATTGTGGTAAATAAAGTAATTTTACTTGAAACGAGTGAAAAGTGAAACATTCTAAACACATGAGGCTTTTAAATATCTACCCTAAGTTAATTGCAAGAAAAATAAATCGAAGTCGAATAAAATATAAAAACCCGTCAAAAAATATGAAAATTATTTATTATTGTAAAATATGAACATTGTTATTGAAATATATTAATCTACGTGTTTTTATAATATTTATTTACGGTCGGTTATTATTAGAGTTATGACGATTTCACGGATGGATAGACAGGTATATCGAAATCGTAACGAACTGATTTTTTGCAATCTGGCTATATAACACTAAAGTTATATTTAGGTATAGTAATAAGATGTTATAAAATCTATTATAATTTAAAAAATTAGCCTAAATAATTTAAGATAGTTATAAAAATAAAAAAAAACCTTGGTAAGCCATTGAATTTCCTTACAGTATTTGATCAATGTAGATGACCACAATAACCAAATAACTAAGTCCTATTCCAACCACAAATTAAATAAAACCACTATGAGATGAATTGGCTTATTATTTCGGTTACAATGACCAAAAAGCTTGTAATAATATTTATATGCAGAGAAAGTTTTTATTTATTTTCAAATGATGTGAAAATTATACTAGCTTATAGTATTTAGATGGGATGTATAATGTATATACTATATTTTTTAATGATATACATAATGACTAATAGCTATTTAGGTTAATGAAATCGAGATGTGCTGGAACTTTTTGTAAGTTAAACTTTTAACTAATAACAGTTATATCAAACTAATGTATTAGTATATCTAGAAACCTTGGAAATTTAGGAAATTTCAAAGATACATAATGTAGATTTGACCATTCGACATTATATGAATCGTCATATACCTTATGGGTTTCTCAACCGTACATTAAAAATCAATTACCAAGCTTCAGTAGTTTAGCCATGTGTTTTCATAGTTTAAAGTAGTTTGTCATTTCAAGCAAGAATTATGTAACTTCAAACGCGCCGCACTAATTTGTTACAGGTGCCGACAAAAATAATAACCGCGTGCCATTGCCGTTTTGCCAAGGTTAGTAACATAAATATTACAAATTGTGTTTACGTTTTCTTTATGTTAAAATGTTATTTATTGTCTTTGAAAAACATATTTATTGACGTAATTGCTTATTTCACCATTTTAAACTTATTTTTCCGATTTTCCGATTATTATGAGCATTTTTCTGTTGCAAAATTAGACATTAAAAATATTCTTTTAAACAAATTAAATTTTTAAAGCTATATAAGGTATGTAACATTTTACAGGGTATGTAGATTTTATTTTCTAAGTTTTCTTATTTTAAAAGATTAGGTCGCAAAATTCTGTACTCGTCTGTGGCACAGAATAAACAATTTAACCATTGCGCAGAATACGAGATTAATATGGGTGGTTATAAAATTATTTACAAATATCGATTTTTCAGAACTTAAATATTTTACGTAGAAACATTGTTGCCTATTTGAATAATCTTATATTTCATCACATAAGTAAATAAATATTATAAATACATATTTTAAAATATAAATATTTTTAAGTTGATTTAAATTACTTCTGCGAATTTCCTATGCATATATTTTAGACCTGGCTACGTGTTATAAATTGATTCATTATTGCTAATAAACTAGCAGAGCCTACTTAGTACTAATAATTTTTTTTTCATTTCGGTGCATTTACTATTATCGTCAATAGTTCTCTTATATTAAACAATTTATATTTAAGCTTATAGGGCGTGTAGATTCGTAAGTCTAACTAAAATCATCATTTTATATCTTAATATTTCGTGAATTGATCCCAGCAGATTTATATATATATATATATATATATATATATATATATATATATATATATATATAATGTATATATATATATATACACATATATATAAACATAACTATATGTGTGTGTGCGTGCTTGTGTATACTTGTGCCTATGGGTGTACATGCGCGAGTGTGAATGTGTGCGTGTGTGGTGTGTGTGTGTGTGTGTAGTAGTAGTACCTACGTGTATATACGTTTTGTTACTAAACCCTTTAACTATTTTCAAATTTCCACACCTAGAAAGGAAAAGGGGAACTCCTATATATGTGTGTGTACGTCTATCCAACACAACTGTTTTTCTCAAAAACCGATTTACACAGAAACTTGAAGTCTTACATAATAAAAAGGACCGTTAATCTGCACAAATCCCAATAGTTACACAACTTAAAAATATACGGTTGTAAATTTTTCGGAACGAAACTAAAACTTAAAAGTTTTTTTTTAATTCCTATTAATTTTTTTTTCCTATTTAATGTGGGGTTCAATCCCATAGAGTATGTTGAATAACCTAGTTTTTTAAAAGGACTTTAAGAAATATTTTTAACATTTCTAAAAATGATATCTTTAGTGGTATAATGGAAAATATGTAAAACGATATGTTTCCCCTTAATTTCTGAAACTATCTAACTTGAAACTATAAAAAGAGTATAGATTTCTAGGAAAGTAAGCAAATTACTTAGGAAAACTACACGGATGATTCTAGATGTCACTTTTGTAATATGTTTTTGAGAGATTCAGTAAGCATTAAATTATTATCCTACATTGTGAAAAATTAATATTTTTAAATAAATTAATAGAAATACACCCTTAAGAGTTCCTAAATACCTAAATGTGTACGGAACCCTCCCCACGCGATTTCTGATCGTAATTGATAGATTTGATTCAAAATATGTACATTTTATATAATAATAACATATAGGAAAAGTATAGTAATAGTATGGCGTTGTAGTGTGAGTAGGAGTATTTAACTAATACTACAACGCCATTTCTTATAGTAATTTTTAGTCTTTTTAAATAGCGAAAGATCTAAGACTACTGCTATTGAATCATTCTTTTGGTGTAACTTTTTCTATACACGATATATGGCTAAATATTTAAGGATACCACTCCATTATCAAAAACATAAAAAGTTGAAAAATTTTAATTAAAAAAATCTGCAATCAAAAAATTATGCTACGAAAAGAAACAAGAGTGTCCATTTGTATGGAACTAACTCAAAGCTCTAAAATTTTTGGTATTTCTTTTCCATATTAGATCTGGCATGAATTTTAAAATAGAAAACTTCTCGAAACAAAATCATTTACTAATTTTAATACAATAATTGATAGATGAAATTAAATACGACCAGTACATATATAGATTGTAACAATTTAATAAACATTAACTTTATGTAAACATTATAGCAAAATTTCTCAATGTTTTGTCATAGCCTATGTCTATTTTGAATAATCGCCTTTGACCGCGACAGGTAACATTCAGACGAGGTCACGAAACAAAACATACCCTTGTATATATAATGAGTATAAAGGTATACAAAAATGAATGCGTCTTAGATTAAGCACTTGACATATATCATTCTTTCAGAATGTACGCGTAGTACGCGTACATTCTATCAGCGTAAGGTTACTAAAAGCACTAGTAACCTTACGCTGATTGAAATAGCATAAAATAATGTATATCTTTATAATATTTAGTCATAAACTTCAACACATATAATAGATGAATTTATTGCTGCAGGGCAACCCCTTCCTGTTGAAGATAGCAACGACTTTCTTGACATTTTTTTTAAATATAATACACTTAAACTAAAAATAATTTAGGTATCGATGTGGACAGGGAAAAAAGATAGAATAGAAGAAGAGAAGAGCAGAATGGTTGAATTATTAAAATGAAATTATGATTTGAATGATATTTTATATAATATTTTTCAAATATCAATAAACTAATACCTCGCTATTCGTGGATTTACAACTCGCTGTTTTTATTATACGCGGTTCGTGAAGAAAAGATGAGGTAGTGCCAAGAAATTAAGGTTGAAGTAACATTTTTAGTCGACTTTTGTCAATGTGAGTACAGTAATACCTCGCTATTTGAAGATTTACTATTCGCAATTTTGAATATTGGTGGTTCATGATTTTCGACACTAAATAAGAAAGGCCAAATTAACGACCGAAAATGAAGTCTCTAGTAACATTTCTAGACGACTTGTCAAATGTCAGTACAATAATCCTCGCTATTCGTGGATTTACTACTCGCTGTATTGAATATATGTGATTCGCGATAAAACTGATATAAACATAATATATTGAAATAAATAAATAATAAAGAAAATTATCTGTTGGTAAACAAAAACTACGTAATCTACGGTATATCAAATATCCTTGCTAACGTAAGTGAAGCTAATGAATATTTTCTGCGGTCAAAAATTTAAGGATATTAAAGGAATTATTAGGAACATTAAGTTAGTTATAACTCTATTACTACCAAAAGTTTATTTGTGATTTTATTCTAAAAATAAAATAAAATCAATTTTGCTTCTTCTTCTATTAGGTGACACCTGACGGCAACGAGCTATTGAGAGACCGGTTATTCACGGTAACTTTTGGGAACTCAATCCGCGAATAGCGATTGTATTAAGTTTGTTCCAGAATTTAGTAGTACGTGCAATGAAGGGTTACATGCAGTAAGTGAACCTATATTTAGAAAAAACGAGAATGTGAAAAAATTTAGAACATAAATCAAGACTATGAGTCAAGCAAAGTACGCAAGGCTTTGCGTCCCGAATTGACACAAGAATTAAAAGACTGCAAGGATTCTTCAAAATATTGAAAAGAATATATAAAATCTCTAAACATTTCAACTTATTATAATGTGTTATTTCAGTCAGCATCCGTTCTGGAAGTCATCGCCACAGAATAATGTCCTAACGCATTCATTTTCTATTTTCCCAATAATAAATTCGCACCACTTACGATTTAAACGATAAAGCGTCTACCCTCAAACGTCTCGTTGTCTCCGCCGCTCAGTCACGTACGCTCTTAGTGCGTCTCACCGATGGCATTCCGTGTGCTCATCAGAGCAATAAAGCCAATAAAGGCGAGTCTGTGAACCACTAGGATGACCGAGATGTTAGGGTGTGATGTGTACGTACTTAGCGCGGTAATAGTAGGCAATTGTGTTATTTGATGGTTTCGTATCTTCTGCAAGAAGTTCTTATTACATTTTAACTTTCTATCCCCGTGTTACTTTCTATTGGTAACTTGTAATTTTCTTATATCATAATAAAACACAGATACATATCTTAAATCTTAATTACGTCAGTAAATAGAATTAAAAATTGATTAAAATCAAATGAAACGGGAATACTCTGTGTTAATTAATAAATAACCAAATCAAAATAGCCTAATCTTTCAGTTTTGACAGCGCGGCGCACCGTGGGGACTCGTATACGATTCACTTTTATCTCTATACTGCTTTAATGTAAGCTGAACAAAAAAAATAGGATTAAATTTGTTACTAAATGCAGTTATTCTGACTTTATTTTAATTTTTGAAATATTACTTAAAAATTATAGATTTGTCTCCTCACATTACTTTAAAGAATCGTATCTCGCGTCAAAAAGTGTACTGGACTTTTCTCCATGACACCCTGCCGATGGAATCCACAGAAAAAAAATATGTTTTGTCACTAAGTTCAATCTATATTACAATTGTTTTTTTACTTTTTGTGTGCTTAAAAGAAGTTACCCAAAAATAATTCATCAATAATCCGGATATAATAGAAACAGAAAAGCCACCAAAACCAGAACCAATCTTTGTAACTGGGGTCCTGGATATCAATTCCCTTAAAAACCTGCTGTTAAGAATAACAACAGAAGGAAATTTTACTATGACCACTCTCAGGTCAGGACACGTTGTGAAAGTAATGCCAGTAAGTATAGAAGTATACAAAATGATAAGAGAAAAATTCATCACAGACAATATCAGCCATTATACTTACATGATAAAAAGTGAAAGACCTTATAGAGTTGTTCTGCGAGGCCTCCATAGCTCAGAAGACATCTCTGAAATAAAAGAAGGACTCAAAGCACATGGACACGAAGTAAGGCAACTCGTAAATGTACGTCATCGAAACACAAAAGAACCCTTACCCCTATTTTATGTAGACCTGGAGCCAAAGAATAACAATAAAGATATTTTTAAAATAAAATACCTCAATCATATGAAAGTATCTTTTGAAGCACCTTATAAGAAACAGGAAATTCTACAATGTAAAAGATGCCAAAGGTTCGGTCATTCAAAAAATCAATGCTACCGACCATTCAGATGCGTCAAATGTGGAGACGACCACCCAACCACCAGCTGCTCCAAAACAAGGGAAACGGAAGCTACTTGTGCAAACTGTCTAGAAAAACATCCAGCTAGTTACAGGGGATGCCTAAAATACAAGCAATATAAAGAGCACTTATTGAAAATCCAACCAAAACAAACATATAAACATACAAACCAAACTAAGCGAATGCCTGAAATGGACAATTTGCAGCCAAGGAAATTCAAAAATTATAATAGAACAACCTCAACTTACGCTGAAATCACTAAAAGTAGAATGGAAAACATCACTAAGCCAGACCAATTACCTCAAACGCAACAACTAAGTGACATCTTGGAACAAATGTTCAACAGAATACAAACTATGATGCTAACCATGGTAGACAACATGATGGATCGTTTCATCCAGCTTATTAGCAGCCAGACTAAGAAATAATCTAAATCTTAAAATAGTCACATGGAACGCCAACGGACTGGTCGCTCGACGACTAGAGCTGGAAATGTTTCTACACATGAAAAAGATTGACGTGGCATTAATATCTGAGACTAGGTTTACCATCAAAAGCCATATCTCAATAAAGGGCTACACAGTTTATGCTACCAACCACCCATCGGGAAAAGCGCATGGAGGAACGGCAGTGATCTTAAAATCAAATATAAAACATCACCCGCTTGAACCTTTCTCAACTGACAAGATACAAGCCTCTCTTATTAAAGTGTATGACAATAGCTCGGACATTACCGTTGCTGCAGTTTATTGCCCTCCTAAACACCAGATGGCAAAAGAAGAATATAAAGATTTCTTCTCTATACTCGGACATCGCTTTATAAGTGGGGGCGACTGGAACGCTAAACACCTGTTCTGGGGATCTAGACTTATAACAACTAGAGGAAGGTCGCTCTATCAAGCTGTGAAAGATCTTAATCTTGATTGCTTGTCCACTGGAGAACCTACCTATTGGCCGACAGATCCACGAAAAATACCCGATTTGCTGGATTTTTTCATATCTAGAAACATTGCAATAAATAACACTAAAACAGAACCTGACTTTGACCTTATCTCAGACCACTCTGCTATTGTTCTAAGGGTATATAGTAAGATATTACTAACAGAAGTACCACTTAAAATCTACAATAAGAATACTAACTGGAAAAAATATCAGGATATCATCACAACGGAAATACAGCTCAGGATCTCACTGAAAACGTCTGACCAAATAGAACGGGCTATAGAAGGACTAAACAAACTGATTCATGACGCTGCAAACAGGGCTACATCCCATCACAAAACGGGAACTGCTATAGAGCATGTGTACCCTGAATTCATCAAGGATTGTATAAACGAAAGACGTAGACTCCGCAGAGTATGGCAAAACACTCACTATCCTAGAGACAAGACTGCCTTAAATAAAGCCACACAACATCTTAAAACTCTAATCAAAGAATTGGCAAATGAGAATCTACAATCATATCTCACAAAACTGACACATACTAGTGACACAAACTACTCGTTATGGAAAGCTACCAAAAACCTAAAGCGTCCCAAACAACAAGTCACACCGCTAAAAACAAAAACGGGATCCTGGGCTCGCTCTGATAGTGAAAAAGCTAACAGATATGCTGATCACCTACATGAAGTTTTTGAACCGTTTCCCAGCAGTAATCAATATCTGGACAATGAAATAGAGGAGTACTTAAAGACACCTATTCAAATGTGCTTACCACTTAAGCATGTGACACCAAATGAACTGAGGCGGGAAATCCTAAAACTCCAGGAAGGCAAATGCCCTGGCTATGACCTTATCGACGCGACACTTTTGAAACACCTCCCAAAAAAAGGAATACTGTTCATACTCGCTATTTTCAACGCATGTTTAAGACAGTCCTACTACCCAAGCCAGTGGAAAATAGCACAGGTAATAATGATACTGAAACCAGGTAAACCTGCTCAAGAAGTGTCATCTTATAGACCTATCAGTCTCCTTCCGGTAATTGGAAAATTACTGGAAACGATAATACTTAACAGAATGAGGGAACACTTAGCAAATATAATACCAACACATCAGTTTGGATTTAGAGAGGGCCACGGAACTATCGAGCAAGTGCATAGGCTGGTTGATGTCATAAGTAGAGCATTGGAAAATAAACAATATTGCTCCGCAGTCTTCTTAGACATTAGCCAAGCATTTGATAAGGTATGGCATACTGGGCTTCTCTTTAAAATTAAAAAAATGTTACCGCACTCCTTTTTTCCGTTGATTAAATCGTATCTTGGAAAAAGATGCTACGAAGTGAAATATAACTCCGAAACATCAGAAATGCACCCAATTAAGTCAGGAGTTCCACAGGGTAGTATACTGGGACCAGTACTCTATTTGATATTTACAGCAGATCTACCTACTTATGCCAACACTACCACAGCGACATACGCAGATGATACCGCACTTCTTTCGTCACATGATAATCCCGATTCCGCATCTGAAAGCCTCCAATCCCATATCTCTCTCATCCAAGCATGGTGCCAGCAGTGGCGTATTAAAGTCAACACAGATAAGTCAGCCCAAGTAACTTTCACACTTAGAAGAAAAACCTGCCCACCTGTAAAACTTTTTGATACAGCGATCCCACAATCAGATGACGCCAAATACTTGGGTATGCACCTCGACCGTCGACTCACTTGGCGTAAACATATATGGACTAAAAGGAAGCAACTAGACAGCAAACTCCGCAGCATGTACTGGCTAATCGGCCGTAAATCACAATTGACAGATTCCAGTAAAATGGCTATCTATAAAACGATACTGAAGCCCATATGGACTTACGGCATTCAGCTTTGGGGCACAGCCAGCCATAGTAACATCGAAATACTTGAAAGGTTCCAAAGTAAAACAATGAGAGCCATGTTTAATATACCATCCCACATAAGCAACAAATATGTGAACCTAGATTTAAATCTGAGAACTGTGAAGGACGAAATTGAAATAAACAGCAAGAAATATCAACTCAGACTGGACCAACATATGAACGAACTAGCTGCTGAACTTCAAGGAGAGGGCAGTCTAAGATTCTCCCGCCTTAAGAGGAATAGCGTATCTGAACTTGCGACAAGATTCGCGGACAAAATATGAGGATTGCACCGTTGGGTGCATGTCTTTGCTAAGAATAATTTAGCTGATGAAAATCTGACAACACATTAGATTATTGTTTGAAACAAACAGATCGCTAAGTAGCAGGATATAAAAAAAAAAAAAAAAAAAAAAAAAAAAAAAAATAATTCAATTCGTCTCAACTTTCAAGAATCGCCAATAGTTATTGAGTTACAAATTCTAAGTGGTTAAAAATTTTGTATTCTACTCGTTCTTTTTAAGCACAATGCTAACATTTATTCGTTTAAGTTTCAAAACTTTAAAATCATTCTGGATCATAATACATAATAGAAACATTGTGTAAATTTCAAGCATACAAGAAATTTTTTCATAAATTTGTTTTTTATTTTCATAGTTCTTTCTTTGGTTCGTTTCTAATCTTAACTTGTCAATATTCGTTACTTTTCTTAATAAATAACTTTCCTCAAAATGCTTTTCAGTAATGTTTTTGTTGGTCAGCGGTATTTTATTAATTTCCAATAAATTATTATTTTCGTTTATATAGCGTCCTCGGGTGTCATGTACAATAGACCAACTAAAAGTGAAAGTAGTACCACTAAAAGTGAAAGTAGTACCACTAAAAGTGAAAGTAGACCAAATAAATGTGTCATGTACAATAGACCAACTAAACATGATGAAAGAGCTTTTTTGTGCGATTTGTTAGAGCTATAATCAAATGCTTGGCTGAACCTTCCTCGATGAAATTTTGCATCGTAAACCTCGGCTGTCGTTTAAATTTAGTCACAGAAGGTGCATTGCACCATGAATGCAGCGTGACCATCGTACTATGAGACCTTCTTTCTCTGATTAAAAATAATCGAAAATATTGTATGGAGTTACTGTCAAAATATATAAAATAGCGAAAACTCAATTCATGGAACAGTATTATTATACTTAAATAGTTAATGACCTACTAAGTCAATTGTTGATCAAAAGTAAGTAATTGAGAAAAAAAATCGATGAAAAGGAGGAGTAAAGTAATTTCATTGTTATTCGAAGAAAATTCTCTTTTGTCGTCGCACGGTGGGCAGGTGTTTTCCGTGTACAAAACAAAATTGTCAAAGAGTTTACTTCGTTGAATTAAAAACACCACTTGAAGAATTAAATATATTTTATACTTATATTATAAACTTAAACGAATAAATGTTAGCATTGAGTACATTATCTCCTTTATATTGAAGCCTTTTATAAATAAATGAAGTTTCCGTAGAACTTATCTTAAACAACAAAATATCTTATCAAAAATAAATACGGTTTCTTGCAAAATGCGTGCCTGTAAACTTGCTTTATAATTGTATCGTGATTCTTTTTCATTTTTCAGTTTTTGAAAATGTTGAGCTCATAATTCAAAACGTTAAATCAGGACTAATCATCACGATTAAAATACTTTCTTCGCTCCTATTATCTTTGAACATTAAAAAACTACCAGACACAAAATAATCTCAATTATTAGAAAAATCTCATTTGAGTACATTACTGCTTCCCGTGTCATTTTCAAATCAAAAAATCTATTTGTAAGCTATGACAAATTTATTTTTTTTTCTTGGTTTCGTCACTAGTTTTATATTACTTTTATCGTTGAATGGAATCGTGCCAGCATAATGCTTCATTTAATAAATATCTTTTCACAGAAAGCAAAGACAACTTTTAGAATTACAGCTGCCTGGTAATTGCTCGATTCGTATCCAAGGGTTCTGAACAACAAATTACTGTTGCGATACTTTATAAATAATTCATGAAGATGCTATGATTAAAGCTAAATCTGTTCATCATTCACTAACATGTTACTGGAATCTCAGTATATAATTATTACTCATATTTCTTGCAACATTCTCTCTTTTCCGATTTGATAGGATTGTAAAAAATATTTTTAGCAATGAGTTTGGAATTATTTTAAAAACATTTAAGTAAATAATTATATAATTGGTTAAATTTCCGCAATCGCCGTTAACCTATCTATACCTTTATGCGCGAAAACAGAAATATATAATCCATATCCGGATACCGCATATCATTCATCACCTTAATGAATTAATAGGCAATATTCCAAAATGATCATATCCTCTACGTCCGAGGATGTTACTACTTAGTAATGTTGTACGAATACATAGCAACATAGTACAGTGTACCTCCTGGTCCTCAAACCACATTATCGAGGCGTCATCTCCTTGTAGTTATTTAGTTTCTGTCTTTCGTGATTAATCGTCCGTAGATGGGGGAGTAATGTCGCTATCTGAGTCTTCTCGCGATTGAAGATTGATCAGTACTTTGATGGGAAGCTGTATTGATATTGTGAGCGTTTTTAACTGCATAATGTATTTTTAATATTTTTTTACGATTTAGCCTTTACATAAAATTTATTTCAACCTTTTCATCACAGTAAAAATATTTTTTAAATTCGATATATTTTTGAGTGAAGTTGTTTTACGTGTAATTGGTGTGAATGGAAAATCAAGCTCTAAAAAAATTGCACAAATATCATCTGATAGGTCGCTTTTGGTAGAAGTTGAATACTTAAATAAATTATTAAAAACGTTTATTGTTGATTAAATACGTTCGTATTTAAGGTAAAGTATGAAATCACAAAAAAATAAAATTAAAAAATAGCGAATTGTAAACAGTACATTACTAAAACTTGAAAAGAAACCATTAAAAAACGAGAACAAAGTTGCACGTGCACGTTAGTTTTATATATAAAGAAATAATAATTTTATATATAAAGAAATAATAATTTATTTTTTGAGATACATAAGCGCTTTCTGTTTTCATAGACGTATTTTCACGATTTTTGCATTTAGGAATGGTATATTATTTTATTAAATGAGTCACAATGCAACGAACATTTGTTATGTTTGAAGCGTATCTATCTTCGAAGTTACACTCATAAAGCGAAAATAATGTTTTTCTAGACATTTTGCAATTTAATTGCAATAAAATATTTACCAAATGTTTTCTTCTGCCCAACTGTTGAACTGGATTTATTATTTAATATCCAAAAAAAAATTACTTCGTTATTAAGAAAAGCATAAGTATGTATGTATGTATGTATATATATATATATATATATATATATATATATATGTATATATATATATATGTACTTGTATGTATGTAAATATCAAACTGCTTAGCCGTTGTCAACGTTAAGGTCCATTATTCATCATTCCCTCGACGCGAGCAATGCTGCGGGTGAACGCCACTATTATATAAAAAGTTATGGAAGAAGAGTACAGTGACTAGAAGTTAATTTTTCATAATTCAAAAAAAACTTAACGAGATTTTCCCTATAATCACCCATTTAAATATTGACCGCGTCTACTATAAGTGACCATTTTGCCAATTGTATAGCGGATTGGATAATACTCGAATGTTTTCGACGCTAATTGATGTCATAGTTTTATTTCCCATTCCTCTATTAAAAATTGCAGCACGATTGCTAATATGTCTCCATTTTTTTACAAATAAATTCTGACGGCAGAAGTATATTTGTTCGATCGGGCAACTTGTTTATAAATGAAATATATAAGATAAATTTCTTTCGACTTTTTAAGTCTGTTGATATAAAACTGAGTAAATTTTTAGTTGCAGTTCTGGCTTAAAAATCGTGACATTACTTTAATTGTACTTCTCTCGATTTATTTGTAAAGAAATGCTAATGTGAAAGGTATATTTATTCAATCAAATATCCACGCTGTTTATAAATGAATTATATAATGCCCATTTTTGTATACCTTGTGTTCTTATATTAAAATATAAGAATACATTAGTAACATAATCAATTTTTAATAGTAATTCTACCCTGAAAAGTGTAGCTCTGTTGCTACTCTACGATTTTCTTTCCTTTGGATATTGTAAAAGAAATCAATTATAACAACAAATTTATATTTGTTCACTTGGACAACCATACTGTTTATATATAAAATATGATAGATTGCATTATTCCAATGCAGGAAAATACTCCTCTATATCATTCACCTACTCAGCGACACCACTTTTTTACAAACATCTCACCTTACAAGTCTTTCGCTCCACAATTTGGAGTATGTCAAGGAGCTTTAATATAAAATCTTATATTTCACAATTACGTCAGGAATCAATAGCTGAGAATGATATTTTGGGGATTTAATCAAATCAATTTAAACATAAATTAACCCTTCTCCATATCGAATACATTCCAATAATTGTAGAAATGTAAATTATAATTATATATTTATTTAAAAACTTTGATGAATGGTCATTTGGGGAACGCATTGCTACTGGAGCAATCTCTTACAATCAACAAGAGATATAGTGCAATAAAAACAAAATGGTATAGGCATAAAGCTACACATTATAAAAATGTGTAAAAGATAAAATAATTGAAACCAAAAAAGAGACAAAATAGGATAGGCAGAAAGCCACACATCACAACAATATTTAAAAGATTAAATAATAGAAGCAAAAAAAATGAGACCAAAGAAAACAAAACAAAACAAATATCTAAGTAGATACGTTTGGTGGGGTTTTAGATCTGGATTGAGGGAAAGGATGGGTATTGAAAATAATTAAAGAAGTGAGATATGGAAGGAAATAGAATTTTTAAACTAAAGTTAAGGAAGGTATATTTTTTCCGACGGCTTTTGAAATATTAAAATAATTTTTATATAAAAAGAAATATTAAAAAAATTATTAAAATAATTTTAAGGGATAAATATAAAAGAAAATGCACATAATGCCCATAAAGTATCTGTTAGTAATCGCAGTTTTCCAGCAGTTGAAGTACTTCAATTAAAAAGAAAAAAAACTGAGAGAAGATTTATTTATAGTATTTTTGCTTTCACTCCATAGAGACTATGAAATACTATAAATAATGAAAATTTATGTTTGAATATTCAGTTCTTCGTAAATTAATTTTTAACTTCAGACGATTTTCATATATTTCCTTCTTTGTGCGAGAAAAGGTTTCTACAATATCATCATAGGACTTATTATTTTTATATATCCAGTCACTAATTTGGAACCACCGCTGTGAATTTCACTAAATGTTATCTGAATGACGCGGAATTGAAATTGTCCACACAGTTATGAACAAGAAATATATGTATAGTACGTAGTATGGGCAAGGAATATATGTATATAATCACAAGGACGAGAGTTTATGAATTAAGGTTTTAATTTCACTTGCTTTTTTTACACGAACGAATCAAAAGTCAAATACCAAATAAAATAATTCGTAATTAAAGTCGATAATCGAAAGAATTTCTTATTATAATCTACGTCATCGTCTGGAATGAAATTATTAACACATACATTTTATTAAAAATTTGGAATATTGAAATACTGAAGAATATTTTATATATCCACAAAAAATGCTACGGTTATCATATATTCATAACAAAAAAAAGGAACATGGCGAAAAATTAATATGGTTTTACAGTAAAATAATTATTTTCCCTTAAATTTTATAAACAAATGATACTGTATATATAAGAAAAAATATACGAGTTTCTTATGTTACATATCGACTACATGTTCATGTTTATAAAGTTTCTGGAGTTTTGGTGGTAAGTCAATATGAATGATTTATATATATATATATATATATATATATATATATATACACATATATATATATATATATACATATATTTTTTTTTAAAGAAAGTTAAGAAAGACATTAAACACTTTTGAATTAATTCCACGGCTTTCTTACCGATTAACAATAAAATTTGTTATTAAATATTACTTATATTTTTACCTTATAGTGTGCTTATATATCATGAAATGGTCTTAAAGTTACTTTAAGCAAAATTTTCATTAAAATGATTATCTAACACTTGCCTCCAGCGTGCATTTAGTGATACAATTTCATTCTTAAATAATTCTTTGGGCTTTGAGTGTTTCAATTTAATATAGCTTGCATCTTTAAATATATATCGCCTTAATAAAAAGTACGTAATTTCTGAAAACAATTTTCAAAATCACGGCATCTGTAGGCGTATCATGATGCATAGTGACATGATATTTTTTACTTATATTCAAACAGTGATGTTAAATAATAACAAACATTTCTTTCTGTTAATTTTGCAAACTTTATGTTCACGTAATATAATATATGAAAATGTAGTTTTTATTTCAGATTTTTATCAAATTATAATTTCTGAATTTTTTTAGGCACGATAATATTATTGAATCATAAATTTTAATTTTATACAAATTGACTGATACATGAAGGTAACATAGCATTATACGTCGATGAAACACTAAGGCATTACTTCTCAGAATTTTATCTTTCATACAAAAGAGTTTCACTTAAGAGCCCTCTGAATGAATTTATTGATGTATGTAAATATGAAGATTGATAATCACAGAAGAGGGTAAGTAAAATATAGGTAGATTGATAATTGCAGTATCGAAAACTAAGATTTGATTATAACAAGCGTAACTCAGAACAAATATATTTGGAACAAAACAATTAGCCGTATAAAACAAGGTATTGGAGTAAAGAAAGCGAAAATGACATTTTTCAGAAGCACACGTGGAAAACTCTGAAAAATATTACGTAACTCATCTAAACTTCTCCTTTTTTATTTTTATTTAAAACTCTTAACTAATCTAGTTATATCCATAAGAATCCATAAGATTTTTAACAAAATTATTATCTCAAGAAACTACACGACGTCTTCACTAGGAACAAATATACCGTAAATAATTTAAAGTTCCCAGAATGCAAATAAAACTCTAGCCACCATTATAAATAGCCTTTAGACTCACTAATTGATTTCAGCAGAATTTTGATTATTGAAAGGAAAAATTAATCAAAGCTATTTAAGTAAATTAATGAAGTAATGATAATTGTAAAGGTGAGATTTACAAGTGGCAAGGGCAAATTTATACAAATGTTCAATTTCCGTTTAAAAAACAAATACTAAAGATTTTTTAAATTGCCACAAATTCATTTGTGAACATCGTAAATGTTCAGGACTTTATTAAACATTCAATAAGAAAGCAACTTTTATAATCACCCACAACGTAAACTCTTACGTATGTAACATTCTAGCGTTAGTACTCACGATCATCAATCACAGACTGCGAGAGGACCTGAGTACAGCGGATCCGTTTAGTCAACCGCAAACCATTAATCACGAATTCCAAAAACAAAAGAATCGCACAGGGACAATGTGGAGGCAGCATGTACACTGAATGCGATGCAAACGTTCGTAGATCACATTGCATCTGTATGTTCTGTGTGATTGCATATTGACGTAGAATGAGTTATAATAGTGAATATCACCCTTGTTTTATGAACAATATCAGCTAGCGACTGCATTCAACATTTCTCAAATGATACCCTACTAATAATGTAGCCCATTTGTAATTAGAGGGGGAATCACAAACCTATTTATATAAAGATATCTCCTTTGTACTTTGGGTACAGTTAAGTTTCTCAGCCAATTAAGAAAAGGTCATCTAAGGACCTCTTTCGATTAGACATTCTAATTGTTTTAGATGTAATTCCACTGGATGCCCTGAGCTGGATCCATCTACATGTTGATAATCTTCTATCTTGACCTTCATGAACAAAATATTTACAGTCCTTAGGACACCGTTGACTCACTCATCGCGTGATTTTTACAGTTTTTGGTGACCCGAACGGAACTCGTGAACAGAAAAATCTATATTTGGGTTTGATTTAAATTAATTTTGATTTAACATACTTTAACTCTTAGCGATAATGTCATTAATTGAGTTACTTCTTTTGCATGTTTATACCTTAAATTAAATATTCTGGTCTACAAATTTTCTACAAAATTTCCGAACTCGTGGATAAAACATTACTAAGCAAAGCAATATTTTCCGCCAATAATTTTTTCTTGTCTTTATTATGCGAAAGAATTGATCCTCCCCTATTTCAATTCCGAATAATAATTATATAAAGAAGTTTCCTTCCTTGTATACGTAACGACCCTTCTCTCTTTTTTATTTTCCATTAAAATGATTACAACTTTCAACAAAAAGTTTGAAAGACTTTTTAGTAACAAAAAATTCAGCGAGAATTCTGAGGTATGAAAATCTACAAGCGCGATAATTAAATAAATACAAAGTTAATCATCTTCAATGGATCGTAACATGATATTATATATATATATATATATATATATATATATATATATATATATAAATATATATATCATAAGTAATGAATTTTACTTTCCTGCCACTTAGTTTCCTCGAAATTTACTGTAACTTAATATTGAGCTTTCAAGTATCGATTACCCGCGAGTGTAAATGCTCTCTTTCGGTACTAAAAGGCTAAGCTTTGGCAGATTCTGGAGAAGAGTTTTTAGAAATAAAATATCATAAAGTTAATACTTGTAACTTGCGGAGCAAAATTCATAAGACAAATTGAGGAACTTAGAAAATAATAAAGTGTTACCGTACTAACACGTTTAGCGTGATGATATAAATTGTAAGAGATTTATTATAAGCAATAATTTTTCAAACGCGAATAAAATTAGATAGGCTGACACTCTTCGACACGTAAAGCATTACTAATATAAGAATCGTTTTAAAATTTTTAAATTAATGAAATCTTAGTCCTATTTTCCTTAAAACATTTTCTCTTCACACACGTCGTTGAACATTTTTATTCATTGCCACTATTATATATTTTTCATTTATCGTTTTTGTTACTCGTTGGTATCATATTTTGCAAAACCACCGTTTGAAAGCGAATTATGTATGAGATGTGAGGTGTGCATATTATGACTTCAATAACAGGCATACAAATATATTTGTTTCCGACAAATGAATGAAGTTTATTTAATTAAATTGTCTTTAACGCTTAACACATAAAATAAAACAATATTTTGCGTATTTGCATATTTTTATGGTTGTTCATTTGTATGAGGACATACGTAACCCTTAGAAAATCATTGCATATTTTTCCATCTGTTTTTTTACCAAAAGGTAGAGTTATATTGTTAGGGTTTCATATATAATATAGTGTTGGAAATATTACTATAAATATCCACAAAAAACATACCGTCAACTCATTTCTTAACATTCAAACCAATCACCAATATCCCTAAAGGTAAAATTATGAAAAAAACGACTTTAGTAGAATTAAAGGTTATACGAAGACAATGCCCGGGGATTCTAAATCGCGTAGTTTTGGATAAATACACCTCTGAATATTATACTAGGCAATTTATTTATATGCCAAAAAATTATTTTAATATTTATCATTATTTAATATATACTCTACACTTTATAATTTTAAGTGTTTATAGGTAGGTAGAAACCCTGCTAGAGAGAGTTTTACTTAAAAGGTTTACTATTTATCTCTACGCCTGACTGTAAAAAAATAAATGCTCGAAAATCAATTGCAGTATATATTTTATAGTAGAAAAATAATATATATGTATATATATATATATATATATATATATATATATATATATATATATATATGCACATTTTTTATGCATTATGCACTTATATAATAAATTGAAAGACAGACAGTAATTTCAGCAACGAACGATTCTTTCTCTAAAGCAATTAATATTAGTGCTTTTTTAGATTTATAGATAAAAATTGGCAATTATATTTCGAAACAACCTTTCCAATTTTTCTTCAATCTGTAAGATTTCAAAACAACACTCGATTTAACTTACACTACCTTACTAATTTGCACTCGTAAAATATGTAACATTTTCTTTAAGGCACTATAAATTTCCACTATTTCCAATTAGACAGAGATGTCGTTCTTATGAAATATCTTTTTAATTAATAAAGTTGGGATTATGAAATGTTATGCCTTTAAAGATTCTCATCCGTCGTGCTTTATCATTTGACCTTCAACGAATGAAGAATTTAATTTGACTGGAATTATTCGATAGTTCTCAATAGTTTCAATAGTAAGTAATCAGTCGTATGTTCGTCGTATATTTATTTACTTAAGAGTTATTGATAGAATTTGCCTCCGGTAACAATGTTCCCATTTTAAAAATATACTCAACAGCCACAAAATTAACAAATAAAATCAAGACAATATGCGACCAAAACAAATGATGCCACTGCTACGCGATCGTAAAAACGATCTTGGTACAAAATTACCCAAAAATATTGAACGTACAGAATTACCTCCATGCCTATAAAGAAAATCTAAATGATAATTATCTTATTAAACATTAGTTATTTGAGTTCGATTTGCTCCATGTTCGTAGTCCACTTGTAGATTTACTTCATTAAGGGACGATTATTCATGAGCGACTGATATTAGGGACTTTAAATTTGACTTCTATACTTCTAGTAAGTTTCTAATAAGCGGGATGACAAAAAATAATGTATTCCCCTCCCTTCCCCTTTATTCCGTGGACTTTTGAACCTTCCCGTAATTGTTTTGAGATGAAATGAGGTGTATCTGATTAAATATCTGCTACAGTCTTCTGAAATTTTAATCGTGCCCCTTGAAAAGTTTAAATTGGCGCAAATACGGTAATCAATACGATAAAATAAATTCGATAAAAAAATTGTAATATTTATTTAAATTTATCTACTATTTTCATATATTAAATCAATACAAAAAAAAGATACGGTGCACTCTTACTTTATGTAAATACAAAACGGACATATAGTAAATACAACTACACGCACATAAACTCTCACAGCTGCAATTGCCAAGTCAAATTGTCTACAAGTGTAGCGCGAGTGAATCAAGGTATTATCGGAAATTAGCCTTTTGTACCGAACACACTATAGCTTCTTACAGTACTATAGCTTCTTACGGTGTGGCGCTTGCGCATGCTGATTTCATTTAAATATGATGGTAATAAAAGAAATGAATTTTTTAAAACTTGTAATGCATGATAAGTAACTCTATGTGTGCTGTTTTTATTTTGTTAATGGTTAATGCATGTGGTCAAAAAGCTGCAAAGAATTTTAAGATAGATTTGACTGAAAATATTGGCTATTTCACGAACGCTATATCTATGCGAACTGGAGATCTGCGTACGACTGAATTGCATAATATACAAACGGGTACATTGGATCTGATTCACATAGACCGTACACCGTTAAAGCGTACCGTATCTTCCTATTTATATTTTATTCTAACTTTTACACGTATTTTTTAATTTCTGTTTATGGTATATTAAATGAAACTCGTGTGATATGGAACTGTATATAAGGCATGATTTATTTGTGAAAAATGGAGAAAATTAAAATAACCGTTTAACAATTTTCAAACAAAATCAAAATTTTTCGTCACATTTTATTTCTGAAGTTATTATTAAAAATAAGAATCTACGGAGCACGAGTAAGAGTTGCACTATGGGAATCCGTACGCACTAAGGTACATATGAACATTTAGCCCATAGGTCCGTAGTGTTTTTATTAAATTATTCACAAATATCAATTTTTCACAACGTAAATGTATTGACTATTTTATCCTTCACAATTATAAATATGTGTTGTATATTTTAAACATTTTAAGGTCAACAATTTTCTAGTCAGGTTTTACAAAACTATATAATAAAAAAATTAAGACTTGTTTTCTTGTTTTCTTTACTTGTTCTTCAATTGTTTTAAAAAAAGTTTTTTGTGGAGTCGCGTTTAATATAGTTTTTATAAAAAATTTCAAGTTTCTACAACGAATCGCTTCTGTGAAAATCAATAGTAAATTTAGAGGGATGTAAATATACCAAAATTGTGTAAAAATTACTGTAAAAATATAATGCAGCCAATATTGGATAAAACTAAGAGTGAAATAAAAAAAATCCCTACTAATACAAAGTAAAATGTTGTTTATCTATATGTTTGTAAACGTAATTACTCTAATATTTACAAAAGTAAAAGATTGAATGTAAATACGAAAGACAAATTATACCAGCCCAAGGAACACCGTACCGCCAGCTACTCATTTAATTTTTAAAAGTATTGGGACATGTTTTGTTTAACGTTCCAAATCCATGAGTTATTTATTGCGTAACATTTTATTGTAGAGTGCTATTGCATAGTTTGTCAAGTATTTGAATCGAAATTACGATGAAAGCATTGACGTTTTAAGTATTTGAATATTTGTATTTGTTTGTTATTTGTAATTTGTTATTTGTATTTGAATATTTGTAATATTTGTATTTGTTGTTCAGTTTAAGTATTTGAATAGAAATTACGATTAAAACATTGACGGTTTTTTATTTTGACGCAATTTTACTAATGAAAATATAGTTATTCACTGAAAATGCGTAGTATGTAATGAAAAAAGTATTTTAGATTAATATTTATTATTAATGTATGTCACAATTGTATTGTTAAAAACTAAAAAAATAGGTTGAAAAAGGTATTCTCAAAGTAATATATAATGTTTCATAATTGATCAAAATAAATTAAAAACTATAATTGAAAGAGTAATAAAAAAATATTTCTTAACTAAGGATGAAAATAATTAGAAATACAAACTCCTTTTTTCTGAATATTCACGAAAACATTTATCAATAACTAATTCCAGTTTTAAAGGATCAGTTGATTCCAAAGTCTTACAAACGGAAGAGCAAATACGTTTTCGTAGAATATAGTAACACATTTCGTAATAATCACAGCCAACAGGTTTTCCGAACATAACCATTTTCATGGTATATCACCTTAATTAACATGATTTACTTTATATTTCTGCCTAAAATTTTAATCAAATATTAAATAAAAACTACAGAAAACAACTTTATCTCTAAACTACGGTAAAAAAGAACTGCTCTACAATTATATATCGAAATTGTTTATTGTTTTTAGTATATCCGGGGACTTAAACTGACACAGATGTAAATTTATAACTTCATAACCAGTAGCGAAAAATAACAAACTGTCTTCTTTTCGGAGACGCACACTACATACTCGTACGTATATCGTTCATTGAAGTACACTACACACACATATTGTTCATCGTAGCACACTACATATATATATATATATCAAGGTCAAATATCCTTCACCCACAACGTTAATAATGTGTCGGAAACTTATAGATTATCACTATTTTTCAAAGAACCTTTCCAGTCTGTGCCACATGTTGACTAATAGTGTTTGTCCATCCTTTTGGCTCTTTATATAATAATTGATCTACACAGGACAATCAGTCATAAAAGGAGGACATCGTACCCTATTAAGGAAAAGGTTGGCCTCTTAAATCGATGATGTAGGGGTTGCGTTATATGTTACAGGCAATATTAGACGCAATGAGCACTGATGCTTCTAAAAATATATATTTGTTATTTAAACAAAACTATCTCTAATAGTCTTGTTCTTTGATTTATCTCTAGCCAAATCATAAAGTATGATTAAAATCATAGTAACACATAGTAAATAATTAAAACATAGGATCGTGAAAATAAAACGTTCAGTATTAAATTTAGCAATACTTTCAAAAAGTACCATATATATTCTAATAAACTTTCCGTGTGAGTATTTTCACATTTTTTGAAAAGAAGTAAAGAAGTTTATTTCTGACTTTTATTACTTCCATAGTCTCACAGATCCCTATAATTCCTTTCATTTTAGATCACTATTTTTCTCTTTTCCAATTCAAAACGCTCCTTTTTTAAGATTTTCTTCCACCTGCTCTTTCAGTTCGTATGTAAACGTCTGACTGGGTCTTTTTTCTTCTGAGTTTACCATGAGTAATCATTTAACTGTCCTTTTTAAAGTCTTCTTGTTATATGACGCAGTTACTAGACTATTCTTTTAATAAATTATGCGCAATATCAATTTATTTACATTTATTTACAATTTCTTCATTTATTCGTATTCTCCACTGTTCACACTTCCACTGTCACAGATCGCTCTAAAAATTTTTCAAAATAAAAATTTCATTTGACAAAGAACCCATTACTATACCGAAAAACTTTAAACATGGACTGCTAGTTTTCTATTTATTTTGGCTTCGAATATTTTTGTTCAAAATCCTATTATTATAGAAACAGAGATACTATTGACTAAGAGCGCATATCCAGCCCTCTGATAATTTATACGCTCACTTGTCCGTACTATTTTTTAAAACGTGCAGCTATTGGAAACTTAAAGCGAGCTTTCGATCATGGTATATGAATGAGATAGAAAATAAATTTACAAAAATTGAAACTCTTCATGTAGGCTTTATTCACTAGTGTCGTTATTCGGCTGAGTACCTAGAAAAATTACAAATTATTTAAATAATAATAGAAGTAGATAAACTAAAGATTAATGTTTAATGCAATTAAAGTGACTTAATTTTTGTTAGACATTACTTCAGATCTATCGTAATACTCAGGCAACTGAAAATCTTGATCTCAATTTAACTACAATAATTTGTAAATAATGTAATACGTGGTTTTTGTTTCATTTCATTTTTTTGTCAGACACCTGGATATGTGTTATTTTACAAAAAAAAATAGCTTCTTGAGAAGAATAAAAAAGTGTTCAGAGAAAAAAAAATAATGGCAATATACTAAGTGGGAGCGCACCAAATTGGCTCTTAAACCTATTGTCTAACTTAGTCTGTCTTGATACTCACACATCTAAAGCTCTTTATTTGAAGTCTAATAAAAATAATTTATAAGTTATAAGTAACATGAAAACGATTTTTTATTCTTTTTGAGTTATTACGTTCATTTAGGATATTTTCAAATTTAGGGTAAATGTTTAAATTTAAAATCGTCACCGTTGCCCTTCTAAATGCTATCTACCACGTATCTTTACAATTACCAAAGGCGAAGGTGAATATTCATTTTAATTAAGCACTATTTACATTACACACAGTAACGTCGACCGGTAGCTTGATTTATATTCACGTTATTATTTAGTTAGGTAAATCCAAGTTTAGAACGACGATAACTGCTCATCAAGTCATGTTAATTTAGTAAGTGGAAAAGTCGATGAAGAAGCAAATGTGCCAGGAGAGTTTATTAATTATGTAGGGGTTCTTGCTTTGGGAAATTGGATTGGAAATTGAAATTCGATTTTGTGAACACGTTAAGCATAATTTTCGCTCATATTTATATTTCTCTGAAGTTGGTTTTTGTTATCTTAATATGCTTACGATGACGTTTATTGTAATAATTTACGTATTTTGATTTGATTTAGTCTTCTAATCGATTATACGTTTTCCATCAATTCAAAACTAAAAAGGTAACGCTGGAAGTAAGACAACTTAATATAATAAAATTAATAAAGCCCGTGTCAGTATTTCGATATTTTTCTATTTTATTGCTTTTTAATCAATCCTGACTTGCAATACTACGAGCGGCAACCAGATTCATACTTGCCGCGCAGCAAGTCTGCCGGCATTGTGCCTACAAATATCAGTTATTGGTTGCATTTTGCCGTTCCTATATCTCCAGCCGATTATTCAACATACCCGTTTAAAAAAAAGACTAAACCGTTTTTAAAAGGGTGGTGTTCTACAAATAATAATAACTATTCAAACCAATTACAAACGTTTTACATTCAGACATGCATTGTAATAACATACCTAAAAGAATTAGGTTTCATAATCGGCTTGGGCGTTTTGTAAAATCTCAACGCTTTAAAATCGACGTAGGTGTTGCATAATCTGTCAGAATCTTTTCGAAAACGTTGGCGTTTTATAATAGCCTACTAAACAATTGCCCGGTAACGTAAAGATCATTTTCGAGATTTATGCATATTATCGTGATTCGATTGACGATATCGAATCCTACTTAAAGAATGATTATGAAAATTTTAAAAATATCATTACTCCATTACAAATATCATTACTCCATTAAGAAAAATGGATACCCACGACTTTTTTTCTCTAAAAATTTGGAAGGAAAATGAAGTGTGATATCAAATTTCTACAATACAGACATCTAGATTTGTATTTTTCTTGTCGCTAAAAGCAAGAAAAACCTTATTGCCTGGAGTTTATTAAATTAAAGAGAAATAAAATCCTTAAATGCAGTAGAAGCACACTTTTTCATTTTAACATAAAAAAGGATCACCTTCAATTAATTTATTCTTCTAAAAATTTGAAGTTAAATCGTTGTCCAAATATTTAACGAAAATTTTGATCTTTTTACAGGTTCATACTCAAGAGGTTCGAGCGAAAACCTGCTGTCGCATTAGATTATTTGTCAGACAGGCGCTGTCAGGTATATTTAGCTCCCAAATTAAATAACGATTTTCGATATTTCGAACATCCATTTTGTATGCTTATGTATATGAGAAGCTGGATACTTGCTTCTTATATCAAGACCTGTATTGTAAATTTTCGACCATCGAAATTACCTTCAAAACTGCCAAAACAATTGACTACTACTTATTTCCAAAGACGATGATTTAATGGTTAACCGTTTCTTAAACAGTGATCTAAATTCCATATAAAAGGTTTAAACTACCGTCCATTCCTCACCATTTACCACCAAATAAATTTACCTTCAGTCAGTCTGTACTAGAATCGCTAAGTGTGGTCGAGTAAATGTTCTATTAAGTTATAATCACTCAGCACAAATCTAGATCTATTTGAAGAGGAAAATTTGGGTATGTATTTAATTTCCATACTACGATGTCAGTTCAGTTTAAAATCGTATTCAAAATGAATATCATATTTAGCATCGCATTATGCCAGCTGTTATTCGTAGCTTCGATTTTTAGATGTAAAACCTACCTTCAATTAAAATAACATATTTTCACAAGCTATTAAGGTATTTTTTCTTCTTCTTCGGATTTATTCCTAACATTGATCTCACTATAATTCTATTTGGGATATATTCATGGCATTGCTTAATTTTGTTATAGAAAGTAAAGACCCAATTTGACTTATTTTGCTGTTCGATTCCCAGTTTAGAAATTAAAATCGTTAAGTATATGGATCATTTGCCGCTGTCTTTTATATTTTGTATACAATGCTTTTGGTATAATTAGTAATATCCTTTTTTACTTCATTTACTCTCATACTACATTTCATTTCAAATATTTTCTTGTTTTACATAAATTTGCTGACACATACTGACAAGACAAATTAATAAATTACTTCGTAATTATATTGAACCCTTAGCTCATTATTGCGAATACCAGTTAGTGAAAAACACGTACACTGATTTAATGAGGTCACCAATTTAAGGGTAAAATAGATTTTCTCCTAACTTTTCATGGGTATTAAAGAATGTAGCAAAAAAAACATTTAAAGGTTTGGGTTAGTGTTGCGCAATATCAGGGACTTCAAATGTAAACATAGTTTATATACTAAATATATACTAAAAATAGTTTTATAGACTTAAATGTGGATAGCAAACACGTACGGCGGATGTATCACCACAAGAGGAATTTCTTATAGCTAACCAGAACGTTAGTCTGATCCCGTCCAGCGTGCGATTGGGAATCGAACCTGGACCCAGCTATGCCGCAATCCATCATAGGATTAATCTGATGGTCAAACCAATACAACACTGTGACGATTAATTTAGTCCTGTGTATGTAACGTAATTATGACTGTTCAACAACCAATTTAATACGGTATGTGTAACTTAATTGTGACTATTCTGTAACTGATTTACTAATATTGTATAAATGCGCTACAAACCGGAGACATGTAGTCTCGATCGTGAAACAAATTATAAACGAGACCAAATATTTGAAATCAACACGAAACCAAATGATGATTGAACCTTTTGAAGCGAAAACTTCTTTAGCATCGTTGTGATTTGAAACTCGATGAAACGAAAAAGCGACAGTAAAAAGAGAGACACATAAATTCATAAGATTTAACGTGAGAGAAAATGAGATAGGAAGCATTATACAGTGTTTTTTATGTTCGTGGTTCCCTTTATACTCTGTTTCGTACCCTCTCCACTCGTGTTTACCAAGGCATAGCGAGAGTTTGCTCGGGTCTCAACGTTGTACATGTGTTAATACGTGTTTATGCGCGCAATTGATAATGATATTGTGAATAATGATTGTGAGTACTTGTATGTAAATTTTCATAAACTTTAAATTTGTGTGTATTCGATCATTTTCTGAATTAAAAAAAACATAGATGTGCAAAAAACTTAAATAAGAGATTAATTTAATTTAATTATAAAATTAGATGAAATTTATCAATTTTATTTACATATTATTAATTATAAAAACTTTTCTAATTATTTTAGTTTTTATCAAAATTAAAAATTGATATTAAACTTAAAAATTTAAATTTAAAATTTTTGAAGGTCTCACTTCTACCACGTGTGAATTGCAGACATGTTTTTTTTCTAAAAGAGGTTTCTTCTATAAATGTACATAAAACGATAAAATTACTTCGCTTTCCTATTTTCTACTGATTTTCAACTGGTTATGACTGGCTACCATGTTTTGATATAGAAAATATTTGGTTAATTTATGAAATCAAATTTATTTAGTAATATGTTGTGTATTGTTGAGAGTCTCATATTTCGTCTCAAATTAGTTCCTGCGTTCGCCTAGTTATCGCGTTAAGTAATATCAGCATCCAGCAGTACCGGATTATGATTAGTCTATTAATGTGAAAATATTTTGTTTTGGGTTGTGCCTTACTGATTTATTATAATATTATAGAATTTACAAATTATTATATCATATATCACAAAACTAGTGTAAGTAACTTTAAACGAAGCGTCACTTTAGATACCGTAGATATTTTCCTTTATTTTGTGATATAAGCGATGAAATTTTTAAAAAGGTAATCAAAGACAAATAATATTTCCAGAAATAATTTTTTTCAAGTGCTGAAACTAACAATCAAAGTTTCAGTCAAAAACTTTGTTTTCAATAATAACACATTTTACAAATATTAAGTACACTTGGAGTATTTATTGTACAGAACAGATCTGTACACATTTAAGTACTAATCAATATTTAGTTCATAGGTCCGCAGCGTTTCTATTTAATTATTCACAAATATAAATTTTTCGCAACGTAAATATATTAACTACCATATCTTTCATAGGTATAAAAACGTGTTGTATATTTAAAAAGTTATATGATCTAGGAAAATTGCAAGAGTTTTTTGTGACCTTCTAATCAGGTCGAAATAGCTTTATTTTTTTATGATTTTTAGATTAGTAGTTTCGGAAACAAGGGGAAGAATGTTCTATCTTCACATATTTTTAAATATCCTTAATATGCAATTTAAAGTTGTGGAAAGCTTATAAAATTAAAAGGAATTTAAATATGCGCTTACACCTACTTCAATTCTTAAACGAAAGTTAAAGCTAATGAACTTAGCTGCGAAATGTATAAAACAATTTTAAGTTTCTGTATCAAATGATTTCTGTGAATAGCAGATACGAGTATATAAAGACGTAAATATATAGCGTACTTTTTCTTTTTGAAGTATAGAATCCCAAAAATGTGTAAAAAATACTGCAAGCGTATAATGCAGCCAATATGGGCTAAAACTAAAATGGAAATAAAGAAATCCCTGCTGATATATACAAAGTAAAATATTGTCTATTTATATGGTTGTTGATTTTTGCTTCAAGCTTAAAGCAGCTAGCAAATTTAAATAAAATTTTACAAGTTTGCGACATGTGTTCATTAAGTAAAAGATAAATTTTACATAATTACTCTAATTATACATACTATTGAACATAAATGCTAAAAACAAATTATGCTAGCGCACAGAACACTATACCGTCTCCAATTAATTTAATTTTGAAAAGTATTGAGACATGTTCTATTGAACATACCAAGTCATGAGTTATTAATGCGAGATATTTTATTGTAGACTGCTCTCGCATAGTTTGCCCTGCACGCCGCTCTGCACTAAAATTGAGTCAAAAGCTGAGTCGGACAAATTAGGTTCAATATAATACTTATATCGTAACTAGATAAAAAACCTACTTAAAATTTATGCCAATAAAAGTTTTTAAAATTTTCGTCATTCTATGTGGGCTAACCACTGGGAAAAACTAGTTTACAATTAAAGCAATCGAAATCCCTATAAAAACCTTGACGGTGGAGAAAATATAATAACTGTAAAAAATTTCTCATATTAAAGCAAAATAAAAAAAAATTTACTTACATTTTCATATTTCGTTGATTTATCAGGTTATTACAATTATACAAACGGTGTCAACCAAAAGGGCGGGAATCTGGTACGTGACTGATGGCTACTTCAATTATCTACACAATTTTGTTAGTAAAAATTGGAAAACAGTTTTAGTAAATTAACAATCTACGTATGTATAATTTTATACGCTGTTTTCAATTTGCGAGATTCGGCTTAAATTTAGCACACTATTTTTTGCTCAGCTGAAACTTTTTTCCGGTTTCCACCTCAACTTAATAATCAAATGTCACACGAATAGACTAAATAAAATTTCCCTATCCATAATCTTTTATTTTTAATTAACCTTTTTATTCAATATATATTTTTGAAATTCTTCAAATAGTGTACAATAATGAAGAATAAAAAAGATAAGAGAAGAATAAAAAAGTGTTCAGAGAAAAAAAAATAATGGCAATATACTAAGTGGGAGCGCACCAAATTGGCTCTTAAACCTATTGTCTAACTTAGTCTGTCTTGATACTCACACATCTAAAGCTCTTTATTTGAAGTCTAATAAAAATAATTTATAAGTTATAAGTAACATGAAAACGATTTTTTATTCTTTTTGAGTTATTACGTTCATTTAGGATATTTTCAAATTTAGGGTAAATGTTTAAATTTAAAATCGTCACCGTTGCCCTTCTAAATGCTATCTACCACGTATCTTTACAATTACCAAAAGCGAAGGTGAATATTCATTTTAATTAAGCACTATTTACATTACACACAGTAACGTCGACCGGTAGCTTGATTTATATTCACGTTATTATTTAGTTAGGTAAATCCAAGTTTAGAACGACGATAACTGCTCATCAAGTCATGTTAATTTAGTAAGTGGAAAAGTCGATGAAGAAGCAAATGTGCCAGGAGAGTTTATTAATTATGTAGGGGTTCTTGCTTTGGGAAATTGGATTGGAAATTGAAATTCGATTTTGTGAACACGTTAAGCATAATTTTCGCTCATATTTATATTTCTCTGAAGTTGGTTTTTGTTATCTTAATATGCTTACGATGACGTTTATTGTAATAATTTACGTATTTTGATTTGATTTAGTCTTCTAATCGATTATACGTTTTCCATCAATTCAAAACTAAAAAGGTAACGCTGGAAGTAAGACAACTTAATATAATAAAATTAATAAAGCCCGTGTCAGTATTTCGATATTTTTCTATTTTATTGCTTTTTAATCAATCCTGACTTGCAATACTACGAGCGGCAACCAGATTCATACTTGCCGCGCAGCAAGTCTGCCGGCATTGTGCCTACAAATATCAGTTATTGGTTGCATTTTGCCGTTCCTATATCTCCAGCCGATTATTCAACATACCCGTTTAAAAAAAAGACTAAACCGTTTTTAAAAGGGTGGTGTTCTACAAATAATAATAACTATTCAAACCAATTACAAACGTTTTACATTCAGACATGCATTGTAATAACATACCTAAAAGAATTAGGTTTCATAATCGGCTTGGGCGTTTTGTAAAATCTCAACGCTTTAAAATCGACGTAGGTGTTGCATAATCTGTCAGAATCTTTTCGAAAACGTTGGCGTTTTATAATAGCCTACTAAACAATTGCCCGGTAACGTAAAGATCATTTTCGAGATTTATGCATATTATCGTGATTCGATTGACGATATCGAATCCTACTTAAAGAATGATTATGAAAATTTTAAAAATATCATTACTCCATTACAAATATCATTACTCCATTAAGAAAAATGGATACCCACGACTTTTTTTCTCTAAAAATTTGGAAGGAAAATGAAGTGTGATATCAAATTTCTACAATACAGACATCTAGATTTGTATTTTTCTTGTCGCTAAAAGCAAGAAAAACCTTATTGCCTGGAGTTTATTAAATTAAAGAGAAATAAAATCCTTAAATGCAGTAGAAGCACACTTTTTCATTTTAACATAAAAAAGGATCACCTTCAATTAATTTATTCTTCTAAAAATTTGAAGTTAAATCGTTGTCCAAATATTTAACGAAAATTTTGATCTTTTTACAGGTTCATACTCAAGAGGTTCGAGCGAAAACCTGCTGTCGCATTAGATTATTTGTCAGACAGGCGCTGTCAGGTATATTTAGCTCCCAAATTAAATAACGATTTTCGATATTTCGAACATCCATTTTGTATGCTTATGTATATGAGAAGCTGGATACTTGCTTCTTATATCAAGACCTGTATTGTAAATTTTCGACCATCGAAATTACCTTCAAAACTGCCAAAACAATTGACTACTACTTATTTCCAAAGACGATGATTTAATGGTTAACCGTTTCTTAAACAGTGATCTAAATTCCATATAAAAGGTTTAAACTACCGTCCATTCCTCACCATTTACCACCAAATAAATTTACCTTCAGTCAGTCTGTACTAGAATCGCTAAGTGTGGTCGAGTAAATGTTCTATTAAGTTATAATCACTCAGCACAAATCTAGATCTATTTGAAGAGGAAAATTTGGGTATGTATTTAATTTCCATACTACGATGTCAGTTCAGTTTAAAATCGTATTCAAAATGAATATCATATTTAGCATCGCATTATGCCAGCTGTTATTCGTAGCTTCGATCTCTAGATGTAAAACCTACCTTCTATTAAAATAACCTTTTATTTAATGATCTCAGCGTATTTTTTTCTCATATTTTCACAAGCTATTAAGGTATTTTTTCTTCTTCTTCGGATTTATTCCTAACATTGATCTCACTATAATTCTATTTGGGATATATTCATGGCATTGCTTAATTTTGTTATAGAAAGTAAAGACCCAATTTGACTTATTTTGCTGTTCGATTCCCAGTTTAGAAATTAAAATCGTTAAGTATATGGATCATTTGCCGCTGTCTTTTATATTTTGTATACAATGCTTTTGGTATAATTAGTAATATCCTTTTTTACTTCATTTACTCTCATACTACATTTCATTTCAAATATTTTCTTGTTTTACATAAATTTGCTGACACATACTGACAAGACAAATTAATAAATTACTTCGTAATTATATTGAACCCTTAGCTCATTATTGCGAATACCAGTTAGTGAAAAACACGTACACTGATTTAATGAGGTCACCAATTTAAGGGTAAAATAGATTTTCTCCTAACTTTTCATGGGTATTAAAGAATGTAGCAAAAAAAACATTTAAAGGTTTGGGTTAGTGTTGCGCAATATCAGGGACTTCAAATGTAAACATAGTTTATATACTAAATATATACTAAAAATAGTTTTATAGACTTAAATGTGGATAGCAAACACGTACGGCGGATGTATCACCACAAGAGGAATTTCTTATAGCTAACCAGAACGTTAGTCTGATCCATTCCAGCGTGCGATTGGGAATCGAACCTGGACCCAGCTATGCCGCAATCCATCATAGGATCAATCTGATGGTCAAACCAATACAACACTGTGACGATTAATTTAGTCCTGTGTATGTAACGTAACTATGACTGTTCAACAACCAATTTAATACGGTATGTGTAACTTAATTGTGACTATTCTGTAACTGATTTACTAATATTGTATAAATGCGCTACAAACCGGAGACATGTAGTCTCGATCGTGAAACAAATTATAAACGAGACCAAATATTTGAAATCTACACGAAACCAAATGATGATTGAACCTTTTGAAGCGAAAACTTCTTTAGCATCGTTGTGATTTGAAACTCAATGAAACGAAAAAGCGACAGTAAAAAGAGAGACACATAAATTCATAAGATTTAACGTGAGAGAAAATGAGATAGGAAGCATTATACATTGTTTTTTATGTTCGTGGTTCCCTTTATACTCTGTTTCGTACCCTCTCCACTCGTGTTTACCAAGGCATAGCGAGAGTTTGCTCGGGTCTCAACGTTGTACATGTGTTAATACGTGTTTATGCGCGCAATTGATAATGATATTGTGAATAATGATTGTGAGTACTTGTATGTAAATTTTCATAAACTTTAAATTTGTGTGTATTCGATCATTTTCTGAATTAAAAAAAACATAGATGTGCAAAAAACTTAAATAAGAGATTAATTTAATTTAATTATAAAATTAGATGAAATTTATCAATTTTATTTACATATTATTAATTATAAAAACTTTTCTAATTATTTTAGTTTCTATCAAAATTAAAAATTTATATTAAACTTAAAAATTTAAATTTAAAATTTTTTAAGGTCTCACTTCTACCACGTGTGAATTGCACACATGTTTTTTTTCTAAAAGAGGTTTCTTCTATAAATGTACATAAAACGATAAAATTACTTCGCTTTCCCATTTTCTACTGATTTTCAATTGGTTATGACTGGCTACCATGTTTTGATATAGAAAATATTTGGTTAATTTATGAAATCAAATTTATTTAGTAATATGTTGTGTATTGTTGAGAGTCTCATATTTCGTCTCAAATTAGTTCCTGCGTTCGCCTAGTTATCGCGTTAAGTAATATCAGCATCCAGCAGTACCGGATTATGATTAGTCTATTAATGTGAAAATATTTTGTTTTGGGTTGTGCCTTACTGATTTATTATAATATTATAGAATTTACAAATTATTATATCATATATCACAAAACTAGTGTAAGTAACTTTAAACGAAGCGTCACTTTAGATACCGTAGATATTTTCCTTTATTTTGTGATATAAGCGATGAAATTTTTAAAAAGGTAATCAAAGACAAATAATATTTCCAGAAATAATTTTTTTCAAGTGCTGAAACTAACAATCAAAGTTTCAGTCAAAAACTTTGTTTTCAATAATAACACATTTTACAAATATTAAGTACACTTGGAGTATTTATTGTACAGAACAGATCTGTACACATTTAAGTACTAATCAATATTTAGTTCATAGGTCCGCAGCGTTTCTATTTAATTATTCACAAATATAAATTTTTCGCAACGTAAATATATTAACTACCATATCTTTCATAGGTATAATAACGTGTTGTATATTTAAAAAGTTATATGATCTAGGAAAATTGCAAGAGTTTTTTGTGACCTTCTAATCAGGTCGAAATAGCTTTATTTTTTTATGATTTTTAGATTAGTAGTTTCGGAAACAAGGGGAAGAATGTTCTATCTTCACATATTTTTAAATATCCTTAATATGCAATTTAAAGTTGTGGAAAGCTTATAAAATTAAAAAGAATTTAAATGTGCGCTTACACCTACTTCAATTCTTAAACGAAAGTTTTAAAATAGTATGCTAATGAACTTAGCTGCGAAATGTATAAAACAATTTTAAGTTTCTGTATCAAATGATTTCTGTGAATAGCAGATACGAGTATATAAAGACGTAAATATATAGCGTACTTTTTCTTTTTGAAGTATAGAATCCCAAAAATGTGTAAAAAATACTGCAAGCGTATAATGCAGCCAATATGGGCTAAAACTAAAATGGAAATAAAGAAATCCCTGCTGATATATACAAAGTAAAATATTGTCTATTTATATGGTTGTTGATTTTTGCTTCAAGCTTAAAGCAGCTAGCAAATTTAAATAAAATTTTACAAGTTTGCGACATGTGTTCATTAAGTAAAAGATAAATTTTACATAATTACTCTAATTATACATACTATTGAACATAAATGCTAAAAACAAATTATGCTAGCGCACGGAACACTATACCGTCTCCAATTAATTTAATTTTGAAAAGTATTGAGACATGTTCTATTGAACATACCAAGTCATGAGTTATTAATGCGAGATATTTTATTGTAGACTGCTCTCGCATAGTTTGCCCTGCACGCCGCTCTGCACTAAAATTGAGTCAAAAGCTGAGTCGGACAAATTAGGTTCAATATAATACTTATATCGTAACTAGATAAAAAACCTACTTAAAATTTATGCCAATAAAAGTTTTTTCATTCTATGTGGGCTAACCACTGGGAAAAACTAGTTTACAATTAAAGCAATCTAAATCCCTATAAAAACCTTGACAGTGGAGAAAATATAATAACTGTAAAAAATTTCTCATATTAAAGCAAAATAAAAAAAAATTTACTTACATTTTCATATTTCGTTGATTTATCAGGTTATTACAATTATACAAACGGTGTAAACCAAAAGGGCGGGAATCTGGTACGTGACTGATGGCTACTTCAATTATCTACACAATTTTGTTAGTAAAAATTGGAAAACAGTTTTAGTAAATTAACAATCTACGTATGTATAATTTTATACGCTGTTTTCAATTTGCGAGATTCGGCTTAAATTTAGCATACTATTTTTTGCTCAGCTGAAACTTTTTTCCGGTTTCCACCTCAACTTAATAATCAAATGTCACACGAATAGACTAAATAAAATTTCCCTATCCATAATCTTTTATTTTTAATTAACCTTTTTATTCAATATATATTTTTGAAATTCTTCAAATAGTGTACAATAATGCGTTTTCCATAATAATTGATCTTTTCAAACATAACAAAAATTAACAGAGGCAACGGATACGAGTTAATAAAAACTGTTATGATTGAATAACTAAACTTGCACAATGCCGCCTAAATAGAACAGAATTCGATACGGGATAGATTTGTTATTATCTTGTGAGAAAAAATCGACAAAGAACAGCAATTATTTTTATAAATTTTTATATAAAAATAATGTTCAAAAACAAAAAAAACATTATTTCTTACTCTCGGTGGTACTGGAAAATCTGAAGTCAACATTTATTTGCTCGAGGTTAGTAAAATTATTTCTAGTGCATTAATTATGGAACTCGTATATCAGGAACTTCTCGTTGTGTCACTTTTTCTTTTATTTATGCATATAAAAATAGAACGATCGAGTGTGAAACAGACGATTGTCTTTTCCACTCTCTACTTACTTCACCTCCCCTTGTATTAACCAATACCGTAACCATATAAACCAGTTCAAGTGGGCACGGTATGCGCCGGTGAGACCGTCGTACCTCTGTGGATGAGACTTATCAAAAGTATATAAGTAATAGATTAAATTAAAGTGATAGGTTTGAATATATTTAAAGAGGAAAATGTAGTTTTAAATTCTATACTTTTGAATATTTCGTTGAAGATATGTTTGTTTGCGAGGTTTAGGAGTTGAGGACCAGTTACATTCCTGTATTTATTATTGTGCTAATTATTTACATAATATGTAAATAGGTAAATTATAAATTACCATACCAATTATAAATTACCAATTACAATAGGAATAATATGTAAATTTTATTGAAAGTTCTATTACATATGAGATTATAACGTGTTATGTTTTATAAAAAGCCATTACAATACATAGGATTAAACAAAGGCAAATATGATATAAAATTAATTGAAAAAAATTGACCGTCGTCGAAAATACATAATATGTAATGAAAAAAAAATTTTAGGGAAATATTTATTATTTACTCATACATTTCATAATTATATTATGAACAGAATACAGAAGATAGAATAGGAATACCTAGTCTTTTTTCAGACCTCTCACGAAAAAATCATGCAGAATTCATTCCAGTTTTAAAGACTCATTTGATTCCGAAGTTTTAAAACTAGAACAGGAGATAAGCTTACATACAATAAAGTAACACATAAGGTAATAAACACAGCCAATAGGTTTTCTAAGCGTAATCATTCTCATGATAAATCACCACAATTAACATAATTTACTATAGAATTTATTTAATACAATTTATTTAATTACTGAAGAATAACTTAAATGCTAAATTATAACTAAAAAAATAAAAAGTTCTCAATTATATTTAGAAATAATTTATTGTTTTTATTATACCTGGCGACTTAAACTGTCACAAGTGTAACTTTATAACTTCATAAGAAGTAGCAAAAATAACAAACTGCCTTCTTTTCAGATATATATATATATCGTTCATCGTAAGGTCAAATATCTATAAATATCCTTCACTCAGCAACATCTATAACGTGTCAAATTTATTATAGATTATCACTAGTTTTCAAATAGCCTATCCAGGTGGTCCCACATGACTAATAGTGTTTGCCCGTCCTTTTGGGCTCTTTATATAATAATTGATCTACACAGGACAATCAGTCATAAAAGAATGACGTCGTACCCTATTAACGGTAAGTTTGACTTCAAAGGTCGGTGATGTAGGGGTTGCGTTTTATGTCAGAGGCAATATAAGACGCAATGCGCACTGAGGCTTCTAAAACGTGTATTCACGATTTAAACAAAACTGTCTGTAATAGTCTACACTTCCTTTGTTTTATGTCTAGTCAAAGTCACGGTAAATAAATTGTACATAGCATAAAGTTTAGCAATACTGACTTTAATAGTTGGCAATTTCAGTATATATATAGTTTGCTTTACCTTTAGAAATATGCAAGAGTCGATTTCATTATAATTTTTTTAAAGATATGACTGTCAAAAAGTATCATTGATATTTTAATCAAACTTTCAAATTAATCGTTTTAAATTTTTAGAAAATAAAAAGAGAAATTGATTACTTCTTTACTTTATTTATTTCCATGGTGTTACATCTCTGAAGAAATCCTGGTATTCCTAACTTAAAAATTAGACCTCTGTTTTCTATTTATTTCATTTTCGAATGATTTTGTCAAAAATCCCATTGAAAACGGATACACAAATGATTAAGAGTTCATGTCCGTCTCTCCGAAAATTTGTACGCTCGGTCGTTCATATCATTTTTTTAAAGAGTGCAGGTACCAAAAGGTCATTTTATGTAAACAAGCTTTCGATTGTGATATATTAAGAAAAAAGTAAATAAATTTAAATATCTTTGAACTCTTTAAAAACTTCAAAACACCAAGTGCGAGGAGAACGCGTGCGAGGAGAGTTCCGCTAAAAGATTTTGGTACTTATCAACTTTAAGTGCATGTATTAAACTATTCTCCAGTTTATTTCCAACGAACTATTCCAATTATTAATTTATATATATATATATATATATATATATATATATATATATAGTAATAGTACACCATGTAAATGTACAAATGTATTGCTAGTATATCTTTCAAAGACAAAATACACAAACATTTAAGTCACTTGTATGGAGTTCCTTATAACCTTTTCATCCACCCAAATACATGTCATGAATTTGTTAACTGTTTCCTAAACTATAGAGCCTAGTTAGATATAGCAATTTTCCTTTTAATTTTGTAAAATCTACCACGAACAATTTTGAATACTAATATTGAAATTCAAAAATAGAGGTTTAGCTTAGAATTTGTGGATACGTAACTCTAATCACTCAATAATAACCAATTTGAAGCTTCATATTTTTTTAAACAAATCACTGTATTGAAAAAGTATTCATAACGTTTTCCCAAAATTTTTGAACGACCTATTAAAAGATATCCTCCCTACATAGGGGATATACGAAGAAAAATTCTTCCGCATTTCACATCTAAGGGAGGTGTCCTAAAAATACTTTTTAAAGATTTTATTTCATAACTTTGTAGGCATTATAAATATGTATAACCCTGTAAAATTTCATCGTCATAGTACAAAACTATTTGCGATTAAAACGAATCTACAGACAGACAGGGCGAAAGAACAAGAGTTCCTAATTGGCTACGGCACATTAAATACTAAATAACATTTAAAATAAAAGTTGTTATACCTTCTTTCAATTCTTAAATAATGATTGAAGATTATCTTACAAAACTTTTTCAAAAAAATTAACAAAGAAATGAAACAAATCAATAGATTTCCACAAACACTTTCTAAATTTTCTTTATCTAGGCTAAATCGATTCAAAATTGTATAATTAAGTTAGAAATTAAGTATGCACCTGTATTGGAAGGAGGATCCAATAGAGACACATAACATATTAGAATGCCATAATATAATAAATATTGAAGAAACTCCAAAGCATTACAACTTTTCTTGCATTAAAAATTGAATGTGGTTATAGCAAAGAAAAATATGGTGCAATGGATGATCCATTAGCAAATTCTGAAGGTCTTGAACACTCATGTGCGCTAACACTTAACTTTCAGCTAAGCTTCGAGCATCGCAACACGAATATTGATATCGTCCCCATACATATTTATGGGCGGCGGCTTTTGAAGAAACAAGGTTATATTCGGATCAAGGTTGTCGCGCTTGGAGAGTCCCCTAGACGGCGCAGTATATGAAAGTCTCGTGTTACGTAACTTGTTTACATTGTTATGTTTTGTTGGACGGTTTTTATTATTGCATATCTCATTATTATTGTCTTCGCGATATTTCTAGAGACTTCTATTTCACATCGGTAGAAGTCAACTGTTTCGACTGTAGGGACAAAATGACCAGAATCTCCATCATATTCCCAAAATGAGGATATAAATGAGTTTTCTGGGTTTTCACAGTGAGAGTTTTTTTTAAATTGTTATGTCACAGTTCTCCTAACAAAGCCAAAGAAACAAATAACTTTACTGATACTTCAAAGAAAAATTATAAACTTAAAAAAATCATAACTTTTCGTTTGTGTAAAAAAGTAAGGGTGGATTTAAAAAACTTTATTTGTTACTTTTGATTCTTTAAGTTTTGGCCCACGATAATTATAATCATCTATGGTATCATCTTTTTCCAATTTGATTTTTTTTAACTTATTTAAGAGTGAGAAGCAAATATGATGGAAAACCGTATAATACCATTATGACAGAAACTCCCGTGCAAAATAAACTAATTTTAAATAATTTATATATTTTTCAAATTACCCTGCAGATGTACTTGACGATGCTTGTTTTGATATACTATTGTATACCATCTATCAAATTCCTAATGACAGAAACTACACCTACTTAATTTTCTCCAAGTAGACCTCATAAATCCAAACTGACGTATTAGGTTCCATGGCCGTTAAACTAATAAATGGTCATAAATTCATTAATAAGACGAAATTATAATAGGCCTGTCTTTTTGATTCGGATACGGAACTAAATTTAGATTGGTTTCAGATACGGAACCAAAAATAAGCGACCTGGTGAAAATTTCATCACAATGAAGCGATGTATGAATCATACTAATAAAAATGTAACACAGTCAAAATTTAATACTAAATCCACCAACTTCGTATTAGGTAACAAACGTTGTTGAATGATTTCGCACCAAGAGAAGCAGCTTTATTTGGTTCATAACAGAAAGGAATAACTTCTAGAATCTGGGCTGCCAAACAAGGTGGTCATGGCAACAACATCAACGCTGCAGCTATCTTTCTCTACTGCACGGGTGCTACCTTTCAAGCGCAGTAAATCTTTTGTCTTTATCCCTTGGCTTGACGATTATATTTGAAAACGAAAGGCACTATGCATGAAGAAATACCAATTGTTTGCCATATTTCAGTTCTCATTTAGTTTGTTTTTCTTCAATTTTTATGAGACATAATTTGGAACTTTTTGATGGGATAAATTAATGTTGAAACGAACTTGCGAGGTCGGAACCTTATGATTTGGTTCATAACGCTGAGCACTGTCAATAAATCCGCGGTCAATAAGACACTATCTTCAGATGTTATAACCTATGAAAACGACCAGTATCTGCATACATGCATATAAACTCTATCTTCCATTGCGCTAGTAACCACTAGTACAATGGAAAAGACATCCAAATGGTGCTAAGGCAACAAGACTGAGCTGTGTAATATATTAATGGAACATAGTGCAAGATTTTTGGGAAATTTAAATGTATAATACAAAAATTTAATACGAAACAGATTTAAAATGAGCCTATTTACAGCTTACATAATATTCCATTAGCATATTTTTTTGTGGGATCTGGTAATTTTAATATCCTTTATTTTAAAACTGCATACCGTATGAATACATTAGTGCGGAAATTTATTTTTGCCTATAAGGAATCTTAATATATTAAATATTAATGCAATTAGAAAAAGTTAATTTGAAAATATGTATCGATTTATTACAGAATGAGTTTATATTAATATAATGGATCCCAGAAGAAAATCTTACATGTTTTCCCCAAGCTAATTTTTGTTTCATTCGGTATAACATACATAATTGTTGAAATTCATTTCTGAGGTCGCAAATGTCCTCATTATAGTTAATATGCTAATAGTTCTCACCCCAGGTATGTTATAGTATGTTTATTCAATAACACGTGTTTTCATATTTACAACGGGTCTGGTATTGCTTTAAGATTTGTATGAACATTTCACGGCAATGCATTTATGAAATAGGGGGCGAATACCCAGCCGCTTCAAAGTCACTTGCGTATATATCAGAAAATCGCTGATGTAAAATAATAACGAGTACTCACATAAGCTATGGGTCTCTAAAAAAACCTATATACCCAGAAGACTCGAAAGGATATACTTTAAATTTTGATTTATAATAATAATTACGCTTCACCACAATTAAAACGCTTCATTACTTATATTTACAACATTTATTTAATGTACATTGCCTTTGTATAAAAAAGGTGTAATACTTTAATAACTGATATCATTCAAGAAAAATTATTACGTACAGAAAAATTATTACGTACAGGTTACTTCCCTTAAAAAATTTTACGGTATTAAAAATAAATGATACTGGTAAACAACATTTTTCTGTGAATTCTTATTTAAAAGATTGCTTTGATTGTTACCCTAAAGTTCTTTGTTTTTTTACTTATTACCCAGTAGTCTTTAAGTAAAAATCGCAACCAAATTACATTATTGTATTACGTAAAGTTATTTACAATTTCCATGAGGAAATTTTTAAAATAAATGTAAGAATTCAAAACCAAAATTAAAATCCACCATAGCCAAACTTTTCTACTATTAAAGCTTTTTACGAAATGTGTATTATTTGGATCTCACTGAAGATCGATAGACTCAGATAGGTCGATAGATAGCTTGTTTATAATAAAAATTTTGATCTGAATAACTGCATAATGTACGTGAGCAAAATCGGAGCCAAAATCTAACATGATTTCTTATATACTGAAGCTTCCTTTAAACTAAGAGCGTTGATTAAAAACCAAGCCAAATACCAGTGCAACGTCGAAGCCTGTACAAAGTCATGCGTATAAAAATTTACCTGTTTATTATAACTAATTCGGCTATAATTATTTAGGTGAAGACCAGTGACACTCAACCTTCAGAGTACAGACTTAATGGGAAATAATTAATTTCTATTTAAATTAAACACATTAAAATAATGATTTAATGCTGCTCCGTAAACATAGAGCAAGTGATTTTGTTGTTCTTTACGCGTATTTTTCTCCCTTCAACTCCATTCTTTCGTGTAATACGTTTTATTCTTACGCCAAATGTCAAGTTTCCAAATCAAGCGGTTTCTCGGTTACACAGCTGTAAAAAACGAACAGATGGATGCGTAGGTAATTTTAAAAGCTTCTGTTTTTCATTTCAGGTACGAAAACCTAAAAGAATTTTGAATTAAAATGTTAAAAGTTTTCGGGCGTGCAGAGTGCGGTCCATGCAAAGTTTAAAAAATCTATGGCTGATTTAATATTTAATGAATTTTACTTCTCCTCATTATTCATAAATTGTAGGAAGAAGAAAAATATATATTACTTACCCATATGTTTAAATAAAGCAATCGTACCAACATTTTGTTTAAATGTCAGATTCAGCATCCTTTTGAAAAAAGAAACTTTGTAAGTCTCTAAATACTTTTCTAACATCTGTTTTATCGATAAAATTCAGTTAGTTATATGTTGGTCATTATCATAATATTTTTGTTTGTGGATTACACATTATTATTGAAAATAAATATTGTCAAGTTTACGGCTCCAACGGTGTTGCGATCATGATCACAGGTGTATTGAAAACTATCGTGTGTTGATTGGTGTATTGAAAACTAATTATCGTAATTATTTAAAAGCTGCTTCAATTTAATTTGAAAGAACTACAAAATCAGATGTCACAAGAATCACAGACCATTGACTTACGTATATATTACATTGATATCATATTCAGATTGTTATAAGTTCAGACACTTGATTCGTTTGTGATAATGTAGTGGTATAGCCGTTTGAGCGCGACAACGAGATGTAAATGTTTGATCGAGCCATGTTATTTTCATTTATAAACTTTATTATACTAAAAAAATTATTATAAATTTGTATGAAATGTCTCGATGTGAAAATTTCGACGTGCTTTTTTATATAAAAATAATGTAGAGTTTTACATAAAACACATTCTATTACAACCGCACCAGAAATGGTATTTTTTTACCTAACGGACGAAATATTTTACCCAAAATTCTATATATTTACTTCAGAAATTCCACAATTTTATTATTACTTAATTTTTGAATTTTAGGAAGTATCGTTTTTCGTAATAGAACTTCTGTGGAAGATGAGAGTAAAATTTCCAAGTTCGGAACGTATTTATGCAGCATCTGAATATAACGAATCGATCGCAACGAGGATGGGAAATAGGTACTTATACTTGTCTGTAACGAGAGAGATTAATGAGCACGATAGAGTGAAAAAAAAAGCAGGTGAAATGGCGCTCATTACCTCTATCAACTATTTTATACATTGAGTGTCAAAAGTAAACTGTCAAAATTTTGTGCGAAAACAAAAATGGCGCTCACCACTGTATCACCTGTCTTAAACGTTATTTCTATCAGAAGAAAACTATCAAAATTACGTCGATTTTTTAATTTATTTGTCACTACTCCTTTTTTTTCCTCCTTCTCTCTGCCGTTTTACTCCTGACAATATAGAGGTTTCGATAGCCAAACTTCTGTCACATGTACTGGATTTTACGTGGTAATTTTTTTAAATTCATGGCTAAAAGTCATGTCTATTCTTTATTTTTAAAACTAACCAGATGAAGAAATAAAATAAATTCAGGGACAAAATTAATTTAATATAATGAAAAGTTTTCATCAATTTGAATAGAAAAGGACCACTTACCGCAAGTCGATGCAATTCGTTCTTTAACTATTTTATTATAATAACTTATTATTACGAAATTGAAATATTATTATTATTATAAAATTATTATTGACTATATTCATCTCATAGAAACAAATATGTATTTTTATATTCAATTCTTCTTGATCATTATTTCCAATGTTTTTATTCAAAATAATTAGAGATAGAACGATGAATGATGCGTGCCAGATTGATTTATTAATAAACAAATGTATCGCATGGTTAAATGGTCAAATTTATTCCCATATCGATAAATGTGACCTACGATAATTGCTCAGAAATGAATGAGAACAAATATGGTTTACCGATAATAACCTGTAGTGCGTGAGAATTAATAGGACGAACCTATAAATGGTCCGTAATGAAAAAGAATAAATGGGGCATACCAATGATTGCTGTCTACGAATGAGAACAAATGGGGTATACCAATAATTTTTCTGTAGTGAATAAGATAAATTGTAGAGTTGAACTGTCTTATATGTGTATTATGCCAAAAAAACCAAAAGTAAGAAATACTTTAACCCACTTTTTTGGATTATTAACAATTTTCTTAATAATTCATTTGTGATTTAAGAGAGAGTGTTAATTGACAAGTTTTGCATAATTTTATTAAAAGAATTCTACTAAAATATTTATTACGTTTATGAGTACTTGTGCTACTACTAGCATTAATTTAATACTTAAAATTTATCTCAATAATCATAAATATTCAACTTAGCTCATTTCATTAAAGAATATTTAAATTAATCCTTATCGTTGGATAAGACCGTTAGACAAATGCCTCATATTAATTTCACAAGTACTAATATTTACCATTGAATTTTAGTCAAAACTACATATTTTCTATACGAGTATTTCCAACGATGTCTGTATAGAGACACAAAGCGCTTAAAAACAGAATACAATTTTAAAACTTCGCAGATTCAGAAAGTTGGTCAAATAAAATAATTTTAATTTCTACCCATATTCAGAAATAATAATATTTATTGCTAATTTACGTCAGTCTGTAGTTTCTAGTCGTGCAATTGATATGCAAAGAAAATTTTATATGACAAGTCAACCACAGTTAATTATAAGTCATATTTATATTTGAAGAATTTTGCTATCAAAATCTATGGTTCCATGTACGATCTAACATAGTAACATACAAAATATAACATTAAGAATGAAACTTCAAAACATTACAAAGAAATAAGACAGCAAGACAAGAAATTTGCGACATTGCGAATTAAAACTTTGTGTGAAAAGTTCTGGTGGAGAAATAAAAGACTTTGTCGTATACTGAATAAAATATAGAGAGTGGTGTAACCATTTCCGATAACACTAATTTAATTGTGATTAGGAAGGACCGAATTTTGTCTTGATATTAGTAGTTGTTGAGATAAATATAAGTTTGTAAGAGATTATAATTAATCATATGAGGGCAGAGGCAAACTATACTTGGACTATTTTTATTGCAGAACTTACGTTACAACGATTCCGTTAAATTATGAAATTATAGTAAATCTCACCACACTGAAATGTTAGTTTTTCTTATAGGTACAGGGGATGCGAAAAAATTTTTGCACCAGTTTTACCTATACAGTGATTATATCGTACATTTTTTATTTTAATATTTTACGACATATAAGTTAAAATTCATATTTTAAGCAAACACTTGCAATAGTTTCATTCACATAGCTTTAAATATACAGAAACTGTGAGTCTGTTACGTAAAACAGAAGAACGGATTTGACGAAATTAAAAGGGCTCATTACTTCAGTTTCATTATTGCGCTCTAATATAAAGTGATAAAACATGTGATACGTAATTAGTGAACTATATACAAAGAAATACATGCTTGTCATGTATAACTGTTTCAATGATCGCTAGAGTACGAAAAATAATTTAATTGAAAACTTGATTACTTCCAAAAGCATGTATTGAAAACCACTGGTTCTACTCGAGTAATAAAACCTATGTTTCAATGAAACTGTTTGCAAAATAGAGCTGTATGAGCAGCGGAAGAGGCGCAACAAATTTCCATCCTGTGCTCCATCCATCCTGTTTCCATCCTGTGATCCATCCAGGCTTTCTGCCTCTTTTGTTATCCTAACTCAACCCACAACCTCGAACTGGTCAGTGTCTTAATTTAGTTGTATTTTAGTTTAACTATTCATAACATACATTTATATTTAAATTTTTAAATTTATTTTAGTACTAATCAATTAGTGATCACTATCAGTTTGCACTATCAAAAAATGTTTCTTTTTGAAGAATGACTTTAATTAAACTCAAATTGGCTTGTACTGAGAGATCCATATAGGAAACATCAAAACGAGTGATGGTGAAAAAAAATATATCAAGTCACAGTAAACTCTTCCCCTGTGAAAATAGTATTTATTTTTAATCTGTAAGCAATTTTTCACAATATATTGACACGGTCGAATCCATTACTTAAAATAAATATAAAATGAACTGAGTAAAAAGAGAAGCTGTAATACGATTTTTGTTATTATATTCATATTTAACATTAGGTTTCCTTGCTTATTACGCTCATGTCTTTTTCTTCTCATTTTCCAAGACTAAAGATGAGATGCCATACACGTTAACTTTTATGAAAAAGAGGCCTTTTCAAATTTATTTTTGTTTCCATTCTTATAATATTCTTTCACCCGTCTGGGGCTTTCACTTCTTCCGCGTTACTTTAGTTTTCCATTTCCCTTAAATAAACTTCCTAAACACATGTTCCTGAACAAATATGAAAACATTGAACACACGCGGTAAACGTGTAAACATCAGAGCAAAGTTATCACAGTATTTTGTGTAAATCGGCGATGCTAAATCGATGTTTAACTTAATGGTTTCAAGAACTGAATTTGTAGTTAATAATAAAAATGTTTCAATGTAATCAGTACAGCCGCAATATTTACACCTATTTTTGCCGTACGCATGTATTACTAATATGTAGATATTTTTTTCCGACAAGAAAATAAAAATATAATAAATAATCTGTCAAACACGAGTGAAATGCAAACTGCAAGGGTTTCGTATATATTTCGGCATTTATGAACATTTGAGCGTACAGCATACATACAGAGCACATATAAAATATTCACAAATATCATGTTCCCACAATCCAAATATATTGCAGAGTATTATATACTATAACTTCCACAGGTTTAAAAAAGTGGTGCATACTTAAAATATTACAGGATCCAGGATGATAGCCGCAGTTTTCCTCTAATCTGTCAGTCAGACTTCACCAACCCTATTTTTTCGTTATTTCTGGTTCAAAAGTTTCGGAAATAAGGACGTGGAACTGGTGTTCTGGTTGGCTGTAGGAGATTTCTCCCGTAGCAATAAATCCGCCATATGTATTAATTAGATACATTAAAGTACACATACGTACATACATATATATATATATATATATATATATATATATGTATTATATGTTAGTATGTATTACAATGCTTATTTTACAAAATGATTAAAATGAAATATATCGCTTACTAAATCTCTCGTAGGTACAATGATAGGTAATTCTGAAAAAAGTTACGCCTTCTGGAATCATCAACAAAATCTTCCTTCACCTTTGTGTGAACTTCTAAAAATCCATATTCTTTTCATATTTTTAGGTTGAATAGTTTTGGAAATAATTGGGGGATTGAAACACATTCCTCAGTACAACTCTGAAGATACAATATCCCATATTTCTGAAAACACATCTTTTCACATATTTCTTAGTATTTGTCTGCTGATAAAATATTTAAAATTTTCAAACAAATATTTTTTAGACCGAAATAATTAGCCATTTCGACGAAACCCCGCACATTACATGGAATTAAAAAATATCGATTATATGATTCGCCTTCCCTAAAATTTCCAAATAAATAAATTTAAGTTTTAGCGATATGTGCGGATTAACTTTTATTATTAGTTTTATTATTGTGCCAAACTTTAAGTTTCTACGTCAAACGGTTTACGGTTATAAAAACGACTCTAAAGAATATGGGGAAGCAATATTATAAGGGTACCGTATATTTATTACGGGATAGGTGGGCAATACTATAACGGTACCGTTTTCCCCCTTATGAAACGGAAACCAAAAAAACATGAAATCGAAAACTGATAACGAAAAAAAATAAGTTAATTAGTATATAAAAACAACCTGTTAAGCTCAAATATAATTGAAAATACGAGAGTTCCGTACACACTTACACAGTATAAACATTCAATACAACATCTTCAGGTGGGATATTTGCAAAGATTAACTCTTAGGAACAACCAACAGCATTTATATGTTTCAAACACAACAGCGGATACCTGGTTTGTGCGGATTTTTCCTTTGCTTATGTTAGTGAGTTTATTGCAGGGGCGCAGTGTAGGTTTTATTATATTACCGAGAGTTATACAATATACCAGTATTTTAGTGAGGGTAAAAATTAAAGAAAGTAGAAATAATACTACATCACGTAGTTTCATTTAATTGTATCTATAAATTATTTTGCCTTGAATTTCGTATAACCATTTATTTTTTTCAATCCGTGCCCCATATGACATATTAAACTAAAAACAATTAGAGAATTGCAAAATTTTCCAAATACGCGAATTAAAATATACTTTTACACTACATCAAATTTCAAATTTCTTCCTGAAACCATTTCTGAGAAAACACGTCATTCTGTTTTTTTTCTTTCTTGATAACTGACACAAAAAATAAATAATTGGTAATAAATTCTTTACTGACCTTTTAAATGATAATGATCGTAATAACGTAATTAATTACCAGTTGTGTCATTAAATGATTTTAGCTTTACAGGCGTTAACTGAAAAACTGGATTTTGTATATACTGTTTTCATTTAAATTAATTAAGCTTAAAAACCGCGTAAAGTGTTATAGAAATTTCGTTGTAAATAGTTTTTATAATATAAAATATGTGTCATAAATATTGTTCTGACATTAGTCAGCCAAGTTTTGCAAAAATGGGAAAACAGCCTTTAAAATTTTATTTTAAACAATCAATATGGCTTAAATTTTTATGTTATAAGTGTTGTTGTGACTTTAATCAATTAAATTTCAACAAACTAAAAACATTGCTTAATAATTCAATCGTAAATAATTTTTATAACCTTACAACAATTTAGTTACCTAAAAATATTTATTGTGGTCCAGTTAGATGTTTTTTAGTAGAATGATACTATCTTCAGTATTTCTCAAAATTATGATATGATAATAAATTTGAGACGAAACACACTTTTTCCCTAGACTTTTAGCTAAACCATAATGAAAACTTGATATAAAACTTTGCAATTTTTTGAAGTGTTACTTATTATGTCACAGAGCAGCTTATAAAATATATAGGAATAAATTGACAGAAAAAACACATGAGGACTCATATGATTTTGGTTGTTTTCGCCTTTTTCTTGTTTTATATGAGTATATAATGCTACTCATAACGTATGCGGCTCATGCAACTTGCTCATTCTAAATTTTAAATTTTTTCAATATTTGGATTTCGTTATTTCTTTTCTTAAGATTCTATAATTTTGTTTTTGTTGTTATTATTCTTCAAAGTCTATTTATCATACATGGCGCGCAATACTTAATAAACTCCACGTCTGTCGTGCGTTTTTGATACATCCATTTTTTACGTAAAATTAATGCAAACATTCAGACCAACAAATTTTATTTCTCTTTTATATATATATATATATATATATATATATATATATATACACATATATATATATATATATATATTATCATTTCTTACTTGAAAAGGTAAAATTGTAGGTTAATGTCGTAGATTAACAAAACTAGTTTACACTTTCAAAGTAGCGACAGTTCCACACAACTGAAATAAATTTTAAGACGCCTTTAGTATTTAAGAAATATCATTGAGAGGGAAAGGATATGAGCCAAATTATTAGATTATATAAGCGTTGTATTACATTAAAGTAATTAAAAATGCATTACGATAATTAAAAATTTGCAGTATAAACAACAAATAAGTTAAAGAAAAACATATCCAGAAACTTATACACCTTTTTTACTCATTCCTGTGTTTCAGCAATATCAGAATCTATACTAATAATATATATAAAGCGCAAAAGTTTGCGTCGTTTGCCCTAATCTCTAGAACCAATTCTCTGCTTTTAAAATTTCTTTTTAGGTTAGAAGGCCTATACTTAAAAAACAATTATATGCCATACCATCACGCTACGATGCTTAAAGGCTATGCAGTGAGAGAATTTGGATTATTTGTTCCCACTAATCTTGGAAACTAAGAGTTTCATTTCAATTTTTTTTTACGAATTTCATATTACATTAAATATTATAGACTATTAGTATTATACTGTTACTAAAGGATAGAACAATAACTAAAATATAACAGAACTCGGGGAACTTTGTTTAACAGGCGCAAGGAAAAAGAGACCAGCTTATTTGTTAATTGATCATCACAAATATTCCCGCCGCTATACTCTCAGCCCTAGCATTAGATGTTGTTTATTGAGTGAAACGAAGGCTAACGAAGAACGAATCTAGTAACTGCAGAGAGAGAGAGCAGAATAATTAAAATAAATATACGCGATTGAAATTATAGGAAACAGCTTTTAATTAATAATTTTCCGAAAGATTACAAAATCGGAATTACATATCAATATGCTCATGACCGAAACAAAAATGATGTAGCCAGTAGTAAACAGTAGCTAATTTTTATTTTATCTCGAAACACCATTCATCATCGTTTCATTCCAAGGTTCATGGTTAAATTATCGGTATAATTGTTAATTTTGTTTAACAGTATAAATCAACTTCAAGATTGGTTGACGCGTTAATACTAATTGTATTTTTTTACATATTGCATAAATACTTTTATACCCAATCGCTAAAAGAGTCAACATAGTCATCATAATAAAAGAAATAACCTAAATTAAATTGTATTTCAACACTTCCTTTAGTAAACTTATAGTATCCTTAACACTAGCTTTTCGAAAGCTTCTCTCTGCTACAACTCAAAGAACAAACAGACCAAAATCAGTCGTCCCAATTAAGAGACTAGCTTATTCATTTCAAATACTTATTACGACTCAGTTTATGAGGTAGACGGAAGTTTAATTATTTATATATAATATATTTCGCGACACTTGATTTATCATCCGGTAAACATTACGAAATTAATTACATTAAAGTTCGTGTCGAGCTTTCTTATGCGTTCTATTGTTTTGCAAGGCTTCTGTTTTGTTTATATGAAATGCGGATAATAAATGAATATATACATTCCTTAACTGTATGTTTACTTCATTTTTATGGCTTTACGTTACGTATTAAACAATATCGGCTCGTAATGTTTCTATCTTTACAGAACACAGCATATATATATCCGTCAGCATCTCCATAACCATAGATATATTTAGTACTTGTAACATTTACTCTGGCACGCTTACCCACATATAACTATAATATATTAGTACGTAATTTCATGAATTCCTTTCTAAATTTCGTGAAAAATTCGAGAAATTTGCAGCACTTGTGGCATTTTCTACCTTTTCATCAATTTGTGGTTCATTCGAACGAGATTAATTGATGATTGAAAAACTCAAATTATTTTAATACTTCTGTTCATAATTATGTTACTATGTTGATTATTAATTATGGAATGATATTGTATTCCTCATGTTTAATAAACAAATATACCAAACAAATTTATTAAACCGCTAATAAAATGAGCAATCAATCTGAGGTCGTAAGTAATTACTCTACAATGGTACCTATTAGATAATACGCTAAAGTATTATCCGCATAGTCACATTAAAATATAAAATTAAGTTTCGCTTGCAACTTGAGCTGCATATAATATACTGTTAAACGTCGTTTAGATTTACCTAGCCTTTTAAGGCAATTGGTCAGGACGTATCGAATACACCTTTGCCGAATGTCGTCTCGGCGTCTTACGTTTAGCGTATCCTCCTTACGCGGTAATATATTGTTGAATGTCCAGTCGCAAATTGACGGAGGTAGCGTAGCCTAGATTTTATTCTGAACCTCAGTAAAGCTGTTTTGTTTCCTGCTTGATCCAAGATACGCCCCTAACTAAACATTTTCCAAAAATATAACAATGTACAAACTATCCCTCCCCACACGCTCTACACAGCCGAATTACTTTATTTGTTAGTATTATTAAATTGTATATATTAATACCTCTTATATCAAAAAAGCCATTCTCCTTATAAGTTTGACATCTTTATAATAGAATATCTACCGTAGAATGTGTTAACGTTGAGATTGGTCACCAGGACAAGACAAGAAAAGATTTTATTTATTTAGTAATTTTCAAAAGTTCCTTGTTATATTTGGGATTATAAGTACTCTGTTATATATATTGTAAAAATTAAGTAACATAAAATGCAAAAATAAAAAACGTCTTGTTTATTATAAATGTGCTGACGTCGCGGCTGGATCGTGTAATAGGAATAGAGTTCTAAACTCTAGCTACTGAAAATTTTAGCACAAATCATTATTTAAAAAAAAATTATCAAACCCCAAAACGTCCTGGCTAATAATGACTCAACCATAATGACGCCGGTATTTTCTATTCAGTATAATGGTTTAGATCCTGTTAAGTCTAATATTTTGGGGAATATATTGAATGAAATTTTCACCAAAATTTTATCACGTAGTTTCAGAATTACTCTTGTGCAATAAATATACAACACATAGAAGAGTTTAATTGAGTACTAATATTTAACATCTATAAATAACGTATAGCACGTTACCCCTTGGCTCACAAAGTAAGAACGGTTTTCTTGGCAAATATTAATTACGTAGGTATAGCTTATACTCATGGATGTAAATAAATAAAACGAAACCTCACGAGGATTTGGTTTTCACATTTCTTTATTTACCATTTTTGTTTATTTTTTAAGGACTTAAAATCAAAAAACAACCATAACGTTTGCGATTATTTGCGTTATGTTAACATTTTCTTTGTTTAAACACAGAATTTACCTACTGTCAATGCTAAATTATGACTTTCTACATTACGGCGTTTTCGAGATAGATCTGTAAACAAAGTAGGTCTAAAAATAGCCAATTTGATTATTCATCAAATTTAAAAAAAAAGCAACAAGAACCATTTACATATGCTCTACTCAAAGAACTGTTTCTAACGATTAAACTAAAAGCCCTACGCAGAAAAATAATTTCAGCCTCCATTTTACATCTGTAGAAGACATCCTGTAATATAAATTTAAGCCATTTCAATCAGTTTTGAACAAGGAAACACAATATTACTAAACGTATAAATAGTTTAAGACAGATGGCTTTTAAACTGAGACTAAAACAGCCAGGTAATGTCTAATGTTATTTATCTATCCAGGCAACTTAAATATCAAAAGTGGCTCTGGTAACAAATGAGCCAACAAAAGTCAGTAAAACACCCGCTTTTACTAAGATAGCAAAACCATTCTATTTTTCTATATGTGTTGTAAGTATTTGTGTATCTTCTGTAGCTATATGTTCGTTATTTGTGTTCATAATAAAATGTACATAGTTTATTTAAATGTTGTCGTATTTTACCATCGGTAAGATGTTCATCTAATATTTATAGTGTGTTTGTGTGTATATACAGCAGAAAAGACGGTTAGCTAGGATTAAATAACAGTAATATAACCTCGAAATGATAAGTTGTACTATGATGGTAATTCCGCTATTTAACCTGAATACATATATGGTATAGAGGCCTAATCTAATACAATTCAGATACTTTTAATAAAGTATATCCAAGTTTTAAGATTTTTCGGAGAATATTTTTAGTTAAAATATAAATCTTCCCTAAGACTACGATGCATTTATTATGGCCGCTAAACTATTATCAAAACGTTTAATACAAGATCCATAGTAAATAGAATAATCATGGCTTCGATTTGTCCGTCGATATATTATAGCACTATTTAGTTTTTATAGTCTTAGACCTTTGTGTATATAATTATGGAAGCATATGCTTCCCTGTACATGTAAAATTATTTATTAATGTACATTAACAAATGAACTTTTTTCGTACGTTTAAAAAATATATTTTATGGGTCTTTCGAAATTATATTAATATTCTATTTACCATTTTCCATTTTGAAGCTCCATTAATGAAATAATAAGTTAGAAAATAATATTGAATGCATATTTCGTTAATTTTGTAACTGTAAAATTGAAAAATATAAGTACTAGCATGAACAAATTTTGAGAGATACGGACAGCTACAGGACCCTTCTTTGTGTTTTTGGCGATACGCACCTAGCAGATTTTAGCATCTTAATAGGCTATTTGACTTGAATTTTTAAATTGTTTTAAATTATTCTATTTTGTATTATAAGCATACTACATTTATATTTCCAAGATATGCCGTATTTTTTACGTAAATCACTTTTAAAGTTAAAATTTTCGAACGCGCGCTAAAAACGCAATATATGTAATGGCGGCAATTATGACGTCACACAAAATGTAAACAAACAGTCCTGCCCGCTGAAGGGGATTATTATATATTTTCATATTAAAATGGTGTGCAAATGGTACATATTGTACAAATACGTCTATAAGAAGTCGACACAAAGTGTTCGTTTCAGTGCTAATAAATCTTAATAAACGAAAAAAGTGGCTGCATTTAGCCCAAAGAGATTCAAATGTTTTATGTGTGAAGATCATTTGGATATAAGTAATATTTTTGTTTTAAATATTATTATCGATATCAATGCCTATGAACCAAAAGAATAAGAATATAAAATTTTGGTATGAATGCGTTTTAGTACCAATGATATTTTGACAATTATTAGTATATATCTAAATTTAAATTTTTGGTATGATATGAAAGAATTCACATTAAAAACGATATCTTTAAAAACATTCTGCAGCAGACATTAATATATTATACAATAATCAATTTAAAAAATTTCATTTTATTGCGATGGATTACATTTTAACCTTTTTTTCCGGTTAGTTCATTTTGTCTTTTATCGCTAAGCACCTATTACACAATTAAAAATATAATTTCTTACAAATTGTTAAGTATTTACAAGTATATTAAATTTAATTATCCAACTCGAATATTTACTTAATCGGTCAATTTTAACAATAACACCTTGTTTATCCAACAACATTCAAGAAAAATCTATTTGTCTATGAATTATGTTTGGAATAAAATTATAGTGCTGGTATGTACATTAGCATATGCATTGCATACGAATTAAATATTTTTTTATACATTAGTTATGACAAGAAATTATTTTAAATAAATATATATTTTTGTAATCTATTTGTTTTTATATAATATAATACGTAATGAATAAAATACATAATGAATTTATATTTAAAAAAAAATTATACTAAATGCAAAAGGTGATAGTTATAAATTAAAAAAAAAGAAAAAGGACCATAATGTAAAGATTTAAAAACTTGTCTGCGACATCATCTGACTTTTAACCAATAACAAGGCGTTTACGACGCTGATTGAATTTAAAAAAAATATTGTGATTTCTTTACGTTTTTTTAAATATAATATAAACTTATTCTTCCGAAAATTAAAAGCAATATGATTATTTACGTTATAATCTAATAGGATGACCCCGAATTGTTGTATATTTTCGATGTTGTCAAATAGCCTATTCAAACGTAAAAACGTTAAAACTATTTATTTAAGTTCCTATTTCCTACACCATAAATCGGTTATAAATATCAACTAAACAAATTAATTAGCGATAGCTCTGAAATAAGTCTATTTCGCTGAGTTATTTTCCAGTGTTGTATTTATATTTCTTGATAAGTATGCTTAACTCTTTATATGAAAAAGAAAAATTATCCTAATCTTTGAAATATTGTCCTAATCTTTTTCGACAGTTTTATATAACATATTTGTAATAACTATCGAATGCATACAATAAAGTTCATTTATAAATAATACTATCTTTTCATGGCAGATTTATAATGTGAGCAAATTAGTCATAACTCCATTATTTCTCCACTTATTTCCAGATGAATGAGTTCCCCAATCGATTCAATCTAAAAAAACACCTGTATAAGGGTAGGGGTATTTGATAATAATATCTCAAATTAAAAACATTAAATGAAAATTGTACGCAAATAGGAAACGCAATCATGATCATGACCATGAAGAAAGTATGAAGGTATATAATGAACTGAATGAATGAAATAACGTAGTGAATTAAACGCGTCCATCTACTCCAAAAATTCATCAGCCCACTTGAAGTCGAATAATCACAAACGTTATTAGGTAATATCTAATAACTGTGCAATAAAAAAACTACCAAAGCAAAAAATAAATACCAATTCCGCTACCAAAGAACAATGTCAGTCGATATATGGACTTTTAGACTATTTAGAAAATTTAGTGTATATTGACACTGAAAATTTCCACGTACATTTACGCCAATTATGGAAGTTTCTCTTATTTTCTAATAAAACTTCTTGTATTGTTTATATAATACAATATAAACGTTGACGCAGTCCGAAAGATTTAACTCGCATTTTATTTTTCTTTCTGCGTTACGTATCTAGTATAGATGGCATAACTTAACGAATAATGACACAAAATTAACCAGACAAAATTATAAATCTTTTCCTTTTATTATTCATTTTGGCCTATTGGTCCAAATGAAATACATGAAATGGTAAGATATATTATTAAAGAAAATATTTTTTAATCCATGTATGCCATGAATAAAAAATAAATATTATGAAGTATATAGATCTGTAAAAATATGAATTTTCTTAAATATTCAGCGAAAGTCAATTGTTAATCTTCTTTGACTCGACATTGATGTTTACAGTTAGACAGTAACCGAAAAAAAACTTTTAATTGTTTTAATAAACCGCAAGTCCTGAAAAACTAATTTGAATATTAATAAAAGAATTATGGTTTAACTTCTTAAATAAAAATTTGTTTATGAAGGTTTTTTTAATGGTTTTAGTCCTAATAAATATTGGCAATAATGAAATTTCTTTTTTTCAATTGTGTATGATACAGCAAGCAGTATAGGCAACCGCACGTATTTACATAAAAATAATAGATCCAGTGTGTCACACTAATATCGCATTTAACAAACACTACCGTTTTATTTTTCTCTAGCTATTATCTATACTATTCGAATCCATTAATATGAATCAATTAAAAATTAATTAGTTGAACCTAAAAAAGTAAAACAGTGCCATTTTTCAAAATAAGAAAGAAAAACATTGTATCATAGTTTAGGCTTCTCCCAATTACACTCTTCTAGTCATTTCAGTAGATAAATTTCTGGCTCTTTATCTTACAACGGATATCCGGCCATTTTTCATTTCAGATTAATTATTCGTTCGCTTTTATAAAATCCCTTCATTAAGGGTAAACCTTACGAATTACTCGACAAAATAAATAATCGTATGCCAATTTAGGAAGAGTAAATATTACATAAGTTTTATTTCAAAATGGTATATGCAACATATCGTTTTACAAATGATCTTAGGAATTTTCGGCTCAACAGTTATGGAGGTGCAGAAAAGAGTTATTAAATATTACAGATTATAAGTTAATTTTGCATGTGTAGTGACCCGAAAAATAACGAAAGCTTAAGGCAGATTTGAAAATTATTTTCTTTTATATCGCCATTGATTTTAATCAGTATTTTTATACAGATCGATATAGATATGTTCATATTCTTTTTTTTCTACTTTAAAAACCAAATATTGTGGCTTTATTTAATTTTTGTTAACATTCGTTATTATTTTATTGTATTTGTTACTATTTGCATTCCGTTATTGATGATTACTATCCTAATTGTTAAATGAATGATTATTATAATTTTTTCGATTCAATAGTAAAATTACCAATGTTTTCAATATAATTAAATAAATAGTTAATTTAACGCATTGTAATAAAGTGTTATTAATTTATGAAATGTAATGAATATTTGGTAATTTATACTAATATGTACAAAGGAAAAAAATATTAGTATATTTGTTTGACCTTGCTATTCTCTTTATGCTAAAAAAATCTTTATAGAAGTTTATAGTCGATTCATAACCACGCCAAAATTCATAGGGGCAGAACAGTGACAAAGCGAAATTTTACTTGTCTTTCTTTATTTGCCAAAATCTCTGTATTCATAATTTCATTTTCAAATTTTTTTTGTGTATTGAAAAACCCACATTAGGAAAAATATTACGGAGTACTTATTTTTATATTGTAATTTACAGATACAGAGCAATAATAAAAAATGTAACAGAAATATTGAGACTGAAGTTGAGAATCACTGCTTAAACGAGGCTAGCTAGGGAAAGGCCAGCTTACTTATTGACTGATCATCCCAGGCATTCAATGATAATTTTACAAGGTTGAAAATTCTGGGCACAGTTCATGTTTATATTAAGTTTTATATTTATACACTTGGCGTACTATTTCAATGTGGGAATGTTAGAATAAAAGTCCACCTAATGTCTAAAAATCTATGCCATTTTATTTCATTCAAGTTTATATCTAATTTCTTCAAAATTTTAAATCAGCGATAAGGAAATGAAATTTTAAAAATTGAATCCCTTAATACTTTTAGTACATAAATGATAATAGGCTACCTATAATGTATTGCGACCTTTACTCTAAAGGGCGAGTACATTCAGCGAAATTATTTATTTTACCTATAGAGTCCCAAAGTAGAATGCATTTTTATAATGAGGAATATTTATTACTTGTTTTTTTATTAAACATGAGAACGATTTCTTTAATTGACCTGAAGCTCACTCCACCGTCGTATAGTTAATAGTTTCCGAATGGACATGGAACAAGTATTATATTTTTTAAGATATACGAGTATTGGGCATTAAATTTAAGATGTTCCTTTGTATTACTGCAAAATACGAAAATTCAAATAACGAAATTATAAGAACTAATAGTATCTTGTTTGTCTCCATTCTTTTCAATTTGCCAAAAAATGCGAAATAAAATGTAAGGTTTTCAAAGAAATCAAAAAATTTAACTGGTGCAAAAAGAACAAAACATTCATGTGTTCACCTAATTATCTAAATTTACCCAAACCACTTTCTTTCGTTTATATGCTAGAAAGAGTGAATATATTTATATCAAATACATTCATCAAAACGTCGAATCTGTAAAAGTCTGAAAATTAATTTTCAAATCATCTTTGAAGCAAGATTAACTAGAAATAATTCTCAAGACTTTGGTCATTAGGGGACCGTGAACGTTAACATTATACTAAGCTACGATAACACGAGGTTCCCAACTGTTGCTATTTTGAATTTTGCATTCATATACCACCTTTATACGATAAAACACCTGATGATGAATACAAAAGTGTTAAGGCCAGATGAGCTTATCCTGCGGAAATATTCGAAATTAATTTGGTATAAAAATACAATCGCTCCACTTGCTACTTATAATATCTAAGCAGGGTGAAAAACGCCAAATTCTTGTGTCATATACCCCTATCTTTAATATTGTGGATTTTTTTATATGGCTGCCAAAAGGTTGACATACCCCGATTAGTATTAGAAACTGAAATTTCAATAGAGCACTGTAATCAGAATTTAATTTAAGAAACTGGCTAAATACAAGTATCATGGATAATAAATTACTAAGTTGATTTCTCGTTTCAGCAACAGTAAATCAAATCTGATTTATAGTTGTATATAAAAAATGTCAAGGTGTGCGTACATTTTCTCTACCGGAAACTGTAAATGTCAGGCACATCGTTTTATATATCCTAGATGGGATATGCTTTCTCATGTAAATTTTCTACTAATAAATATATATATATATATATATATATATATATATATATGTATATATATATTAGTAGAAAATTTACAGAGACAAAACATATCCATTTCTATCCATATTAAAAAAAATGCAAATTAAAAGAAAATGTTGAAAGCTAAATTTAAAACATATGTACACCTCATTAGACTGGGTTAAAGAAAATAAAATTGTTTGTTCCCATATTCTTGCTCTCAATAGAAAGACAATTTTTTTTTAGACAAACAGACGAACAGATAAATCTCACTTTAAGGGTTCCTTTTTAGGTATTCAGATATAAAGTTTCGAACAAAACCCTGCCGCTGTGGCCGCTTCGTTTGTGGGTCCGTCTTTCCGTCAATCAAAGTGTCCATCTATCGGTATCGGACATCTACGGGTTTTTAACCTTTAAAAAAATAAGATAAGGTCTTGAAATTTAGACTGAAATCATATTTAAAATTACTTGAAATTACATATTGAAATGGGTACCGTACAAGCAAAGGGTATTAGTAGAAATATTTTTTTCTACATAGCTGTGTGGAATTTCATTAAAAATACTTCTTTGAGTGAATCACAAATTAGTTTTCAATTTTTATTTGAAAAGAGCGTTTAGCTGGACCTCCTAATTTTTCGTTTTTAGATATCATTACCAGGTCTATTTTAAAAATGCCTTTGTCGAGGAATTTATAACTCTGCTCTAATATTATTCTCACCTCTATTATAATACCAAAGGTTTTTGAGAAATTCTTAATATTTCTAAGCCTGTAAAATACATACTTGGCAAAATATTTATACATTGAAAAATAACGTAAATATTTGCAACTAGTGTAAGGGTGTATTGTCAAATTTTGGTAATTTCATGTATTTTATGGCTGCCATTGCTGCATTAATTGTATTTAAAACTCCATATTACGTTTACCTTTGTACTATTCCATACTTTGTACTATTCCATTTGGTGTATTCCATAATAAACAAATAATAACCAATGAGCTACATATTAAAAAAGTAGCCGCGATACCAGCACTACGACCCTATTGGGAATTATACTTACTGTGAAATGAACCTGTCATTGCGGATAGATAAAAAGTAAGTAGGTACGTATTCTCGTTAATCTTGTAATTGATGAAATACAATTAGTAGTAAATAAATCACAAACACATAAATAAATTGACATACAAATTTTGACAGATTATTTTTACCCACATGTACTACATAGTGTACGGAACAGCTGATAATATTAGTGAGCGCCATTTATGACAATCAAACTTGCTTCAGGTACAGTGTCACACAAGTGTGATTTACATATAAAAATTATGTGTTTTCTCTATTTCTAATATTTATTTATTTTCTTTAATAGATAAAAACAAAGGAAACAAATAGTCATTAAAAATTAACATTGTTACAATTAAAGAGTATGCAAGCCGGGCGCGGTGCATATCGTGCGAAGTATGCAACCTTTAGTCGTGATCAATATAATCTGAAACAAAAAACTATAACTGAACTGATTAACATTTTTGAATTTTATTGTGGCACATTATGGGTTTCATAATTCTTTTTGTTCTTGATATTTATGATTATATATATATATATACACTCGATGCGTTAGATATAATGCCTATTTCTTGCAGAAAATCCTCAATATTGTTCACTACATGACACTTGAAAGAAGCTAACTGGATTTGTGTTTAATGTGAATGAGTTGAACGTTGAAAGGGAATATAGATATTTGATCAGTATTTTTCTTTTGTTTAGAATTACTCATTATGTAGATCGACACATGAATATCTTATTAAGGCATATTACGTAATAAAAATGAATGTATATATACATACGTACATACTTAACAATTTTTGGAAAATTTGTCTGACGAATTTACAGTTTTATTTAACATCCTCTCATATATTTAAGTTTCAATTTAATTTTTTTGGTTTTAGGAAAGCAGTGGTATAAATGGTCTTCTTTATTTTTAAGAAGAAATGCAAATTGCATTGCACTTTATTTCTTTTAAATGTAGGCTATGCAATAAGGAGTTCATTGTGGGAACATCCCACTGATCAGTGAAAGTGGACGTAAACCAGAAAACGGCATCAACTTCTATTTCTGTAGGTAATGGTTTTAGACAATTAAAAACTTTCAGCTGGTTTAAACAATTAAAAACTTTCTCGCACTAAATTTGCAAAGGTGTTGTTATATCCAATACACGGACTTACCTTGATTTAAGTTGGCAGTAGAGAACAATATATCTGAGACAGCAGAGCAAGAATCCATGGCGCTAAAGTTACGGGTAATACACTAAGCTACCCATATAGTTTGTACCGTTGTAAAAATTCAACATTTTTCCAGGACCAAATTTATATTGTTATAGGTATTATTGTAATTAGTTTGTTTTTCAGTCAAAATAGCTAGCGATAACCAATGTTTAATTATATGATAATATGGAAAAATGTGCAATGGCATATTTTGTAATATATTTCTGCTTTACTAAACTTATTTTGAAATATTGTTTGGTTATAAAATAAACATCAAATTAAAATGTAGGTATTTAAAAATTCATTTAATATAATTTTAAATTAATTCATTACTTTCACTTGTTATAAGTCAAATTAATTTAAATACAAGGAACATTAATCTGACATTACAATAAATTTTAGGAGCAATACCAGTGTCAAATAAATAACAATAAAATTCGTTTTATTAAGAAGAGGTGTATTTTAATAGGAAATTTAAAATATTGAATGTAACAACCAAACATTCATACCAAAAGAAAAAAGCACAGCTGCGATGATTTTTTATTTCACAGTACCTGAAAAAAATATTCTGAATTATCATCACATTATCACAATTAATTCTTTAATACCATCCTATTAATACCGACATACACATTTATTTAATCATAACAATTTTAATAATATTATCCCAGCTGCCTTCTGGTTTTTGGCTACCTTTCGAAATTCAGAATAATCTGCGAGCAAAGTTTGTTATAACAAATATGCCATTATAAATAGCATCATCCTCAGAATCGCAGTATTTTTGTTTAACTAAATCTAGGCGTTTGCGAATTTCACCACCCACTTCATCTGCTTTTGCGATAACTTTACGTCTTAGCCAAAACGAAGATATCGTAAATCATTCACAATTGGATAGAATGATTTATTAATGCTCAACACCTTGCTGGATGCAGAACAGGCGTTCCTTTTATCAGGCCCAAGCGCTTTACCTACTGCGCTACAGTCGATATGGAATTATCTCTTCTAATCTAATAAAAGTGAAATAATGTTTCTTTATTTGTGTATTTTTCTGCATTTCACACTTAAACGTCTGATTACAATGTAATGATTTCAATGGAATCCATATAGATAAGAAGAAATTACATATAAAAATAGATTATGTGTAATTAACCTTAACATAATAAGATTAAAACATTATCTGCAAATTTGTATGTTTGTTTTTACTATACGCTTGAAAAAATAAATAAATTCCAATAAAAATTTGTAAATTATTATTACATATTCTAGATTAAAAGATAGGCTATATAAATAATTACGTTATAATTGATAAGAGGGGTGAAAAAGGGCTGAATATGACTGCGAAGGAAATGATGCTCGCACACGAAACAAAGCTACTAATTTATTTTTCAAAATTGGGAACATTTTCCATTTTACATAATAAATAAAAATTCGTGGGTTAATTAACTAATGTTTTAGTCCAGATTAACATCTTATAAAAGTATTTTTAAAAGTCAGATCTAGCAAATTATATTCAAAATAAAACTTATATCGTAGCTATATGACAGACCCGATTGAAATTGTCGCCTATTTCTTTAAAAAAAAGTTACATTTTCCTATCACGACTGTGCGAAACAGCGGTCAAAAGGTAGTTCTGCAAAAGCTCCAATATAAGCTTTCGTACCATGCTGAACTGCACTGTTATAGTAACCTATGGACGACAGTTCAAATATTTTATTATTTTACGACTTTTTTAATGATTGCGTTAAGCAAAATAAAAAAAATGGCTATAGACCCTACGAATGGCGCATGTCGATAGCTATAATCACGAATTTTCTTGCGCCATTTACTGGTGGCATTTCCATTGAATTAAACTACACCAATCTTGTAATAGGCTCTTACGAGAAAGAGATAGATACAAATATTTTTTTACATGGACCTCTACAAGCATGGAACGCTCGAAGTGCCAATTCTGTCCGTACTATACAAACTAATTTACCATTTGGGTGCCGGACCTTAAAAAACATTTTTGTGGCTTTTGTGTAGAATTAAAAGACAGCGCAGTTTTTCGTCACGATTCAAGTGAAAATAGAACATTTTATATTTATAACTTAAAACATACTACTTAAATTGACCCTGTAAAAATTAAGGCTACTCTGGTCGACTGTCATCCATTAAACCGTACTAACGTAGAAAAGGATATCGCTGACGGATACGAAATACATTTTGTTGGTGTTGTTCGAGCATTGAGCCGATTGAAAATCTGCCACCGTCTTTGTACAACAATAATCGGCAGTTGTCGGGCGCCGACTCACGATCTATAAAAAGTCATTCGTCTGCGTTACCCGTTACATGCGAGCACTAAAATATGTTACATGCGAGCACTACATGCACACGTTACATACGAGCACTAAATACATACCGATATGCAATTGTTCATGCACTGATTTGCTTAATTGAGCATTAAAATCATAGACTTACTTTGTTGTGCACTGCTGTAAAGTTCACGATCGTGAAGTCAAACACATGGAATATTTGGATGATTCACTCATTATTTTCACTATATTAATTTGGCTTGGTAATTATTGCATTTGTTTTTATCCACTGATATTTTAAGTGTAAATGGATATTGTAATTTTAAGATTCTCTATCCTAATCGGATACATTTATGTATTTACAATCTAGTCTATAATGATTAGAAATTAGTCGATTCTTAATAATTTATTACATTTTAAACAAAAAATAGTAGTAATAATAATGATTATATCATATGTAACCCTGTAGTCTGTAATAGATTACGAAATACCTAGTTATAATATCGTAATATATCGGCTAGTTGAGCCTTAACTAAAATCAATCCTAGAATTACGTTCAATGGCATAATTGGTTGCAAAATTGATACATACCTTAAAAAATGCTAGGCTACAAAAATAACAAAGCAAGTAAAATATTTGAACCAAAAATGGATAAAAAATATCTTAGCCACCAAAATAAAAAAAACCAATGATAAATTTGAATTAAGGATTTCAAAGAATAAACATTTACGATATGGGTAGAAATTTTCAAGATTCTTTATTCTTTGATTGGCCAATCTTACTGGGGAATACCAAAAAGTACGTTAATAAAATGCCCTATGCATGAGTAAATTTTATGTGGCAATATATTACATCTGTCTACCCACTTGAGTGATATAAGTTTCAAAACAGATATCGAGAATTTATTCCTTACCCTTATAATGGAAAATATTACAGGTACAAAATGCTTTCAAAAAGTTTAAACACTTGGTTGTATATTAGATACCTTAACTTTGAATCTCTAAAAAACTTTTTTTGTAAAAGTGAGATACATATTTTATAACGATATTTACCTCAATCAGATATAGTCATCATTTAATTTCGATTTAAAAGCTCCCACAACGATTAATCTTTTGGAAAGAACTTTCAGATAAACATGTCGCAATCCAAAAAGTTTATCAATTTGTTCTGCGTCTATTTTGAAGATCACGTCAGAATTTTTTTCTAAAACTTCTTTACGTTATATCTTTATAATTAATAAGAATTTTATTTTTTAAGTCATATAACTCAAAACTTTAATTTTTTACCTTATCTTATCTGCTTTGTCACGTAATTAGATAAAAGTAGATATTAAAGAAATTATATTAAGGGATATAGAGAACTATCTGCAGATTATGGAAATATGCGTTGATACATCTATGATATCCAAATCGATATTACAATAACAAACCTCTGTGTAATAGAAAGTAATTGTACCGACGCGACTTCATTCGCATGGAGTTCGGCATAAGGAAAGTTATTAGAGATTTTTTATCTCCCACAATTCTATTAAAAACACCGATAGATGGTGTCGGCAGTACCATATTGTAATTTTCACTAAGTTAGTTTTTTTCCAAATGATGATATTCTTAATAACAGTATTCGAAATATTATTCGGGGGTATAAACTATTCCCGTACCAAATTTCAGCAAAATTCGTGTAGTAGACCTTGTTTAAAAATTCTAAAATCGAATTTTCCAGCTTCTGCTATATTCCTTATGCTAAATCAATCACATTTTAAAATAAATGCCATACATAGAATTAACTATTTTCCAATTTTATTATACGTATAAATAATATTCTTCATATAACTGTTGGATCTCTGAAATAAAAGAAGGACTCAAAGCACATGGACACGAAGTAAGGCAACTCGTAAATGTACGTCATCGAAACACAAAAGAACCCTTACCCCTATTTTATGTAGACCTGGAGCCAAAGAATAACAATAAAGATATTTTTAAAATAAAATACCTCAATCATATGAAAGTATCTTTTGAAGCACCTTATAAGAAACAGGAAATTCTACAATGTAAAAGATGCCAAAGGTTCGGTCATTCAAAAAATCAATGCTACCGACCATTCAGATGCGTCAAATGTGGAGACGACCACCCAACCACCAGCTGCTCCAAAACAAGGGAAACGGAAGCTACTTGTGCAAACTGTCTAGAAAAACATCCAGCTAGTTACAGGGGATGCCTAAAATACAAGCAATATAAAGAGCACTTATTGAAAATCCAACCAAAACAAACATATAAACATACAAACCAAACTAAGCGAATGCCTGAAATGGACAATTTGCAGCCAAGGAAATTCAAAAATTATAATAGAACAACCTCAACTTACGCTGAAATCACTAAAAGTAGAATGGAAAACATCACTAAGCCAGACCAATTACCTCAAACGCAACAACTAAGTGACATCTTGGAACAAATGTTCAACAGAATACAAACTATGATGCTAACCATGGTAGACAACATGATGGATCGTTTCATCCAGCTTATTAGCAGCCAGACTAAGAAATAATCTAAATCTTAAAATAGTCACATGGAACGCCAACGGACTGGTCGCTCGACGACTAGAGCTGGAAATGTTTCTACACATGAAAAAGATTGACGTGGCATTAATATCTGAGACTAGGTTTACCATCAAAAGCCATATCTCAATAAAGGGCTACACAGTTTATGCTACCAACCACCCATCGGGAAAAGCGCATGGAGGAACGGCAGTGATCTTAAAATCAAATATAAAACATCACCCGCTTGAACCTTTCTCAACTGACAAGATACAAGCCTCTCTTATTAAAGTGTATGACAATAGCTCGGACATTACCGTTGCTGCAGTTTATTGCCCTCCTAAACACCAGATGGCAAAAGAAGAATATAAAGATTTCTTCTCTATACTCGGACATCGCTTTATAAGTGGGGGCGACTGGAACGCTAAACACCTGTTCTGGGGATCTAGACTTATAACAACTAGAGGAAGGTCGCTCTATCAAGCTGTGAAAGATCTTAATCTTGATTGCTTGTCCACTGGAGAACCTACCTATTGGCCGACAGATCCACGAAAAATACCCGATTTGCTGGATTTTTTCATATCTAGAAACATTGCAATAAATAACACTAAAACAGAACCTGACTTTGACCTTATCTCAGACCACTCTGCTATTGTTCTAAGGGTATATAGTAAGATATTACTAACAGAAGTACCACTTAAAATCTACAATAAGAATACTAACTGGAAAAAATATCAGGATATCATCACAACGGAAATACAGCTCAGGATCTCACTGAAAACGTCTGACCAAATAGAACGGGCTATAGAAGGACTAAACAAACTGATTCATGACGCTGCAAACAGGGCTACATCCCATCACAAAACGGGAACTGCTATAGAGCATGTGTACCCTGAATTCATCAAGGATTGTATAAACGAAAGACGTAGACTCCGCAGAGTATGGCAAAACACTCACTATCCTAGAGACAAGACTGCCTTAAATAAAGCCACACAACATCTTAAAACTCTAATCAAAGAATTGGCAAATGAGAATCTACAATCATATCTCACAAAACTGACACATACTAGTGACACAAACTACTCGTTATGGAAAGCTACCAAAAACCTAAAACGTCCCAAACAACAAGTCACACCGCTAAGAACAAAAACGGGATCCTGGGCTCGCTCTGATAGTGAAAAAGCTAACAGATATGCTGATCACCTACATGAAGTTTTTGAACCGTTTCCCAGCAGTAATCAATATCTGGACAATGAAATAGAGGAGTACTTAAAGACACCTATTCAAATGTGCTTACCACTTAAGCATGTGACACCAAATGAACTGAGGCGGGAAATCCTAAAACTCCAGGAAGGCAAATGCCCTGGCTATGACCTTATCGACGCGACACTTTTGAAACACCTCCCAAAAAAAGGAATACTGTTCATACTCGCTATTTTCAACGCATGTTTAAGACAGTCCTACTACCCAAGCCAGTGGAAAATAGCACAGGTAATAATGATACTGAAACCAGGTAAACCTGCTCAAGAAGTGTCATCTTATAGACCTATCAGTCTCCTTCCGGTAATTGGAAAATTACTGGAAACGATAATACTTAACAGAATGAGGGAACACTTAGCAAATATAATACCAACACATCAGTTTGGATTTAGAGAGGGCCACGGAACTATCGAGCAAGTGCATAGGCTGGTTGATGTCATAAGTAGAGCATTGGAAAATAAACAATATTGCTCCGCAGTCTTCTTAGACATTAGCCAAGCATTTGATAAGGTATGGCATACTGGGCTTCTCTTTAAAATTAAAAAAATGTTACCGCACTCCTTTTTTCCGTTGATTAAATCGTATCTTGGAAAAAGATGCTACGAAGTGAAATATAACTCCGAAACATCAGAAATGCACCCAATTAAGTCAGGAGTTCCACAGGGTAGTATACTGGGACCAGTACTCTATTTGATATTTACAGCAGATCTACCTACTTATGCCAACACTACCACAGCGACATACGCAGATGATACCGCACTTCTTTCGTCACATGATAATCCCGATTCCGCATCTGAAAGCCTCCAATCCCATATCTCTCTCATCCAAGCATGGTGCCAGCAGTGGCGTATTAAAGTCAACACAGATAAGTCAGCCCAAGTAACTTTCACACTTAGAAGAAAAACCTGCCCACCTGTAAAACTTTTTGATACAGCGATCCCACAATCAGATGACGCCAAATACTTGGGTATGCACCTCGACCGTCGACTCACTTGGCGTAAACATATATGGACTAAAAGGAAGCAACTAGACAGCAAACTCCGCAGCATGTACTGGCTAATCGGCCGTAAATCACAATTGACAGATTCCAGTAAAATGGCTATCTATAAAACGATACTGAAGCCCATATGGACTTACGGCATTCAGCTTTGGGGCACAGCCAGCCATAGTAACATCGAAATACTTGAAAGGTTCCAAAGTAAAACAATGAGAGCCATGTTTAATATACCATCCCACATAAGCAACAAATATGTGAACCTAGATTTAAATCTGAGAACTGTGAAGGACGAAATTGAAATAAACAGCAAGAAATATCAACTCAGACTGGACCAACATATGAACGAACTAGCTGCTGAACTTCAAGGAGAGGGCAGTCTAAGATTCTCCCGCCTTAAGAGGAATAGCGTACCTGAACTTGCGACAAGATTCGCGGACAAAATATGAGGATTGCACCGTTGGGTGCATGTCTTTGCTAAGAATAATTTAGCTGATGAAAATCTGACAACACATTAGATTATTGTTTGAAACAAACAGATCGCTAAGTAGCAGGATATAAAAAAAAAAAAAAAAAAAAAAAAAAAAAAAAAAAAATATAACTGTTGGAGCCATATGAATAATAAATTATAACGTATTATGTTCTTTCTTGACACTAAGATGTTGCCAAAAAAAGTACTGAAATAAAAAGTACTCAAAATTCTACTACACAAGTTAATAAATATACATACTTGTTATTGAATAAAAGTTAATATGACGTATTTTTCTTAGTATCCTTTAATTTTTACTCATTATAACAGGCTCATACACCAGTATAACAGTATCAGTGTAAAGATCTCATTACCATTCTAGAGATTTATACTAAATGCAAAGACCTACTTAATTTATTAAATGAAACATTGTTCTTTATGTGTGTATATATATATACATATATATATATATATATATATATATATATATATATATACACATTCCTACGTTTTAGTAAAAAGTAATTGTTTGATGGGTTACTAACAAATGAAGGCATATGCTTATTGAGTTATTGACATAATATTTTACTTTTTTGAAATATTTTCTTTCAGAGATAATTTTATGGAAATTGTTTATCGAAAAAACTAATACTATAAATACAAACCAAAATATCAAACACCTACTTACTACTGTTATACCAACAAAAATAAATTATGAAGCTGTGGTAATCGACAAAAATTTCCCGTTTTAAAAAATATCAAATATTACCTACTTTTTATACTTTAAACTTAACTTTTATTCATACATAATATTATAAATAAATATTAAATGACATTGAATCTAATGAAAATATTATAGGAGTGACAATTAAATAATTAACAAAAGTCACCGATAATTTTCAACAACAACGCGGGCCACTCTTGACGGCATTCTGCTTGAGCGCGGCTTACATACATTTTCTCGCCTGACCTTTCACTGCTTTTGAGAAAGACTACTATAAACAAAATTCATTAAGATACAAAAAAGGACATTTCTGATATCCGTGTTTGTGATGAATCAATGTGAATTTTTGTGTTTTTTAAAAACACTGAAATACATATACACGAAATATGGGACATTTTGTGAAGAGTTCGCTAATTACCCTTTTCGTGTAATCCTTTAACCCCTAGAGTGCGCATGTCACAGTATTATGACATAAGTGCATAGATATTTTAACCCTGCTTGCTTCTAACTATATATGTTCACAGGTTAATAATATTTTACAATATGTAAATATTAGGGCCTAGCTTATATTTTACAGCTATAAAAATAAGGTAAATATCTCAAAATCTGTGATATTTGATAATTGCCGTAATTTTCCAGTAAATTTAAACTAAACTTCTAGCAATGTTGTTTAGTTTTTAATAATTTTGACTTTAGTAGTTTCATATATAGGGAGGGGTCAAGTATCTCCGGGGGGAAAAGTATGGCCAAATACTTGTGCAACCAGAACAGTGAAAAGCTGAAGTTTGGCATTGTGGAAAAAGAGTATTTGATTGTATGTATAATTTACATGTATCACATCATAGCCGGTATGTTTAGTTTTTTTTCTAAACAGCGATTAAGAAATATTTTGATATATTCCATTTCTCTTATATTGAAATCATAACGTATATTAACCAGTATTTTGTAATTTATTCTGATAATCCTGTCAGTATTCGTTTTCTTTCAGTCTTTTTATTTAACATAGCTAAGCTGTGACAGTGCATTTTGAATGATCCAATTAAGAACCACGTCATTTTACTAATTAATCCTAAAATATTAAAAGGTATTACGTTTCAAAATAACAAAGACGGCTTTTTATTATTTTGAATTTAATTATTGCTCAATTATTCTTTCTCACTCCATTCCTGTGACGGATTTCCGGCATTATTTTTCGTTTAGATTAATTACCCATACATTTTTTTAGTGAAACAGCTTCCTTAAGTAACATGTCTGCAAATCATTCAGTAAAGATTAATTGGTTTTCTTCGTATGAAATTGTTTCATTTAAAAGATTTTTGAACATAAAAGTTTCTTTGATTTTCAAAATGTTGTTTGATATCTTTATCCCTTATTTATTTTGGTCCAAAGTTAATTTACGAGTTGTAAATCTTAACACGTAGGGTATTATCATGTAATATATTGTATTCTTTAATACGCCTCACCCATGAATATAATGCACTTGGGTGCTAAATCCTTTGTTTGAGACAGTATCGCGGGTAAATGTTTTTAAAATATTTGGGAAAGTATTAATAAAAATTATTTCTGCACATATTGGTTAATAAAATGATATTCCATTTGAACATTCCAAAAAGACACCAAAACTTGTAACAAAGTGATAAAATTACAAATTTATTTATTAAAACAAGTCATAAAAATTATAAAAAAAACACACGAATAAAAAGAACTTTGATTCGTATGAAAAAAAAACATTTAAAAGCAAAAACATCATAAACTCACCATCTGATTCAAAATGAACGGAGAATAAAATTAAAATTACTCAGAAAAATTTAGCAATAAAATAAAAAATTAGACATACCCATTTCAGTTGTCCAAAATAGCTTAGGTTCAAATATAGGAACCGATACTGTAGCATTATTCAACGTGTTACAGCGTAAATTTGCTTAAATGTATATTTATTTATGTATTCCCAACTTATATATATATACATGGGTACATACTCATATGGCAGATTTATTGCTTTATGGGTAATTCCTTTCAGTCAACCACAGCGCTCAATTATGAGTATTTTATAAGTTGGCGCTACTCAAAATATTAATAAAATGCAAGAAAAAAATACAATGAACATGAAAAAAGTAGAAAACGAAACTAAATAATAAAAACGAAAAGGGAATTAAATGGAATTAAAATAGATAGGATTAAGGGATTATATCAGCAAGGATATATTGCTAATATCTATATCCCGATGATTTTACTGTTTCACAGTTTGGACAGAAGTATTTTCGTAAAAAAATATTTGTGTATTAAAACTGAGTTGTTTTTTTAGGCGTAGCCCTATACCCTGAGGAGACCAGTAACTAAACCCGCTTCTAAGATATCATGAAGAAACATAAGAATATGCACATTGCGCCGATCACGGCCTTAGGACCATTTAAATTGCCCTTTGAATTAAAAAATATGTTCATATTTTTTGCGACTAAAAACGTAGCTAACACACACATTTTGAAGATGTTCTGGTTTTCTAAAACGATTCTCAGTAAGATCTCGCTAATGTACATCTTTCTAGTCATATAGAGGTAATAAGAACGTTTTGACATAAATGAGCTATTTTGAGTAGCTAGAAAATTTTGTAGATATATGAGGGAGCGCATTCTGCTTAATTGAGAAAATTTGGCATTTTTTTATAAAAATAATATTTTGGGCGTTCATTGGGATAGATTTTGTTTTGTATTTTTCCTCGAATTCCGATTAGTTCTATTATACGCTACTTCACGTTTATCCATTCGTTATCGGACACCTACATATATATATATATATATATATATATATATATATATATACATATATACGTGTATACCTATGTGAGTATACGCCTTGAAATTAAATAATTCATCTTCATGGAGAGTATTACTGAAAAAGTGTTAAAGCAAATTGAAAAATACATTTAAAGAATGTTAACGAAAAAATTCGAGGATTATGGTAGCTGACAAAATTTATATTTAATTTGTTTTCCAACCTTATATATGATGTCAAGTCTAGTTTCTCCTATTAAATTGTTATGTCACTGAATAAAATGTAAATCCTGTATAGGTGCAAAATACATGATGTTGAACGTGATGCCAACAAATACAAGAAATTAGACACCAGCCAAAGCAAGAATAAGAAAATTTTTTTTTATTGTGTATTCTTTTGAAGCATTTTTTTCGGTATGTTTATCTTTTTTTGGTAAATATTTCTTTTAAAGATTTGATTTGCTAAGTAATACTATCAAGTGGCACAAAAATATTACTGTGTTAATGTTTTTTTTAGGTCAAAGGAAACATGGGACCCTTTATCCGCCTCTCTGTTTGTCGCAGCCGTTTCTTTCCTTAGAAGCCCCTTTACATAGGAACTTCGATTTGACATGGCAATAAAGCATAATGACGTGCATAAATCTCAACAGATAACACTCAAATATATTTATTTGCCAAATTCGGGGAGGAGGGATTCCGATTAATAAACGAAAAAATTAAAGTTTTCTATTAGTAAAACAGTATCGTTATGGAAAGGGCTAATCGTGAGGGTCGCATAATGGTTTTGTATTTTCGTTACCATATGTTCAAAGACAAATCAGAAAATATGAAAAAATTATGTCGAACTCACACCCCCCTTCTTCCTTCACCAGTCTCTTATTTCCAAAACTGCTGAATTTGAGATTATGTACAAATCAGGTTTTCAGAAAACCTACTCAAAGTTTACGAGAAAAGTACAACTATGATTCTAGCTATGCCCTAATTTTTAGATATTCATGATAACGTAAATACTGCCTCCCGCCCTACTAAATTACATTAAAAATTTAATTATTATTTACATGAGGATATAATATTTTTATGTAAGTTTTAAGTACATTATACATTTCTATTCTTAAATAATTCACACTAAAAGCATGGATTATAATATTTACGGCAACAACAAGTTTCTATCATACGTAAGGTAAAATCAAATGACGGTGGTGATTACCTCTTCATTTAACACATGCAACCATCTCGAAATATATTAATTCGGTTTTGCTGCAGGCAGACGATAGTGCTGTAAGACACATTTCTGACGGAATTAGTTTGAGATGAAAGGTGTGTCTTCCTTTATAAACTTACTCAAAATGCTATTTTTCACCGTCATAAATTCGCTTTCTCATAGTTGCTTTCATAAAAATATAGAATTTAAGTGTAATATGTTTCATGATAATCCCAGAAAAGGTTTACGAAATAATTTTTTTTAAGAACTCACCTAAGCACTAACTCATTCACTTAGAACCTGTGGTATATTTTGAAAGAGTAGAAATATGGAAATTAAGCTCTATATGAAAATCTTTAAACCTAATTTTTGTAACCATTGCAAAATTGTATCCAACAGTTTTGTAATATTTATTATAATATGTATAGTTCAGCTACACGATAAAATTACCAACCTGCCATTAATGAGGAAAGGATGCGTAATATTTACAATGTAATAATACAAATCTACACAAAAACAAATTATGTGTTGGTACGTCACAAAGCTGAAGGAAAATATACGACGCAAAATACCAACAAAAATTTGCTTTATATATCATTCTAAATTAACCTTCATTCTGAATGTATACGTTTAAAGGTAAAGCCTACTTCTGCTAACCTTGCTTATTAACTTTACTCAATTACGAAGGCATGTGCTGTTTGTATTTTACCTAATAACTCTTTAACAAATTATTAAACCTTTTATATTCATGAGTAACTTACATGATAAAGGAGACGTAATATATCAACTCATTATGTGTCTCAAATTGTGAAAAAGATATTCCTGAAATATTTGTGATATTTACTTTGAAGCCCATAAAGTACACACCGGCAGTAAATTTTCTTCTTGATTTTACTCATCTAAATATTTTTCCCCGTAACAATCAATCTTTTCGAGTCGTAGTTTCTAGTTGTAAACATGGTGATAAAAAGCATAAAAATAGTAGAGGCAATTCCAGTGAGTGAGTGAGACTTTGCTCGTAGTCCAGAATAAATATTTGCTACGATGAAACTGGTTTGCGTTAGTTGGGTTAGCGCACTGAGATATATGCGCCAATATTAATCTGGGGTAAAATCAAACAGTGTCCTTTTCTGGTGCTACAATTTACCAAATCATGATTTAAACAATTGGACCCCTAAAAGCATCAAGCGTTCTTTAATTTTCGTGTAACCTGATTAAGTGAACAAATAGCTTTACGCCGTTAAACCTAAAATAAACTTTAAGTGAATTATAAATTTGAACAATATCAATCATAGAACTTGTTACTACCCTCGGAGCAATCATGAGACGATTTAAATATAACAGTTAATAATGTTATAATACAACGAAGTTGAACAGTGTTGTAATACAACGAAACCTAGGTCGTGGTAATGAACTTAAAGAAAGTAGAAATAATACTACATCACGTAGTTTCATTTAAATGTGAATAATGAATTACTACAAAATTAACGCCAAATATATTCAATAACAGTTAATATCGAACACTTCGGAATTATTTTCACACGTATTACAAAATATAGGTTATTTATTCATTTATATTATTCGAGTATTTTGGATTGGCCAATATATTTTTAACCACAACTTTTTCTTTTGAATTTTCAAGTACCCTATTTTTCAACTTTTGCTAATATATGCTCCATTTTCCGAGACTGAAATTGAGCATCTCGGCCAATTGATAAGTAACAAACAAAGTATCTTCTTTAATGAGGTATTATCATCGTTCTATACTTCATCAAACAAATTTTCGCTGTTCCATAGAACTCCATTATTTATTATTTGTATCAATCTTTGTATCAAAATCTAGGCAGAATTTTAAATTACAGTAGGAGAGCAAGTACTCTATGTATTTGTTCCATTTTCTTGGGTGTAATACATTTGGAAACTAAACGCTGCCTTAGTTTACAGCAGTTTGGCCTATTTATATATTAAAATAAAATTGAAAGTCTCAAACTTATGACTAGAAACTTATCAAACGAAGCAAAATATAAACACATGTGTACTTTTCCGGAGGGCGGTGGCAGTCAAGAATATGTCAATGTGAGCTTGTCTGTTGTTAATAGATCTTACAAACGTTTTTAAGAAACTGTGGATACTAATTAAGTCTATGATGTGCAAAATCCTCCAAAAAGGGTAGGCGATTCTGAGAAGATCTTATAAGGGCATTTTATCTCGGTCAGTTGCATCATAAGTTAGTTTATATTCTGCTATCCGTAACCACTTCTTTCTGCTGTCATTACCCATCTCGTGCGTGCATGTATGGGAGCGACAGCGCAGTAACTTATTATAACCTGGGATGCCATCTCCTACAGACATTAGACACTAGCAAAACAAATGGATAGTATAAAATGCAATCATATAGTTGGCACCAAACCTTCAAGGACATTAAGTCATAGACAATGGATTGGAATCAACTTTAACTTCAAACTCCCTTTTTTTCGTAAACAATGATTGACAATAAAACCTATATGCCTAAAGTTTTATAATAAATTTCAAGTAACGCTGTTTTTTCCATAATTTTTGACTATAGCAGTAACGAAGAAAATTAGTGGAGTAAGAGAAACATATTCTCTTTCCATTTATTACATGATTTGATTCAAATTTTGAATAGAAATAATTTTTAGACTTAACGATTGTGATAGGTATATCCAGTTTAATATGTTATTATAATTCAAATTTCAGGTTACTACGTCAAACGGTTTCTGTAAAACAGCGGTTGTGGTAGATGGAGAGATGGACAGATCGTCTTCTAATAATTATTTACCGTTATCTTCCTTTTGAGTTACGAAACCCCGAAACAACGTAATTAAAAATGCTCAAAATGAATTTATTAAAAAACAATTAATTTAAAAATATTTTTACTACCAACAAATATCTAGTCTTTTCAATGATTTTTTTTCACTTATTTCACTTTTAAATTTGTTTAATATCTGAAAATTCGTACTCTTAAATATATGTTACTGCCTACAAGATATTAATTATTTTGATATAAATATAATAAAATATTATTTGCAACTACATGATAAATAATATAAAAATATGAGTCTATTTGCTATCAAGTGAACAATTAGCGACAATTGTAACTATCCGAATCAAAATTTAATTTAAATTTTCTTCCAATTAAATAAAGCAAATCCCAGAAAAATTAACTTTTGCCAAAATGCCTTCGCTCGTCTATCATTTGATCCGTAACAAAAAGTATAAAAATTGTGAACGTGAAGCGGGTCTAATATAAAATACAATCTGGTAGTACTGGGGAGTTTTATTATGTTATATATAAAAACCATTAATTGTTTAGATGTGCGGCACCCGTATTTAAATACGATTCATCACATGCAAATATTTCCCAATTTATGGGATAGAAGAACTTCTTAACTTAGTCGACCGCCTGTGCATGATCCGATCGCTCACACCGCGGCGCTTATATAAATATCAAAACTTAAGTTTCCTATAACCCGATAAAGTTAACATATAATGTTTCAGTGTTTAAGCGAACATTAATTAGCAAGGTACAATGAAACTGTTACATTATCAATCACTGAACTTGTTGCTGTCTACTGAGTTATCCCGAGAAGGGCTGTAGATACGACTACGTTTCAGTGTTGACAACTCGCACGGGTATTTTGTATTAATCCAGTTTCAGTCTAATTATCTATTAAAGTTAAGGTATTGTTTAAGTATAGGTTAATAGCTCTAGTTGGAACCGTTAGAGTAAAACAATTACCATGTTAATATTAATTGTTTTACAATGTAATTTCTCTTTTTATATGAATGTAGTAGAGTTGTTGAACCATTTGTGTTTACCGGCACGTTACAGGTCGGATAATGAATGATTACGATATTATGTTAGTTACATGTAAAAAAACATGAAAATCATTTTTGCATTTACAAAATAAATGTAACAATTATTTGTGTGTACTGAAATGTAATTTCTCTTTTTATATGAATATAGTAGAGTTGTTGAACCATTTGTGTTTACCGGCACGTTACAGATCGGATAATGAAATATTACGATATTATGTTAGTTACATGTAAATAAAAATGAAAATTGTTTTTAAATTTACAAATAAATGTAACAATTAATTGTGTGTACTGAAATATGTGCACACGGGAAACGATTTTTTTAATTGTTTTTAAATGGATTAGTATCAATAATATCTACTTCTCGTTCTCCGCGTGAATGTACAATAGAATAAATAGAATCTGTGACAACGAATAAGTAGCACCGCCAGTTTAAAACTGTCAAAACAAAAATAGGTGAAAGTCAGAAAATCATTTGAAAAACGCTACGACCCTATGTTTTCTCGCCATATACTTGTTAGTATATTAACTGATAAAATCTAATTTTAAAAACTTAAAAAACAGATCCTGCATTTCTCTTGCCAAATACCAGCATATTAAACGTATCACCAATATGAAAGTAATAGATAAATGGAAAGCTAAAATTAATAAAATATGTAAGTATAATTCTTGTCAATTTTTAAGCGTAATTTCTAATACTATTTTCAGAAATGCCGAATACAATAAAACACAAGAAAAAATCGGTTGTGCAAATCTTCCACAGAAAAAACAATATTCGGTGATGCAATTAACTGACTTCAAAAATTTATTAAAATTAATTTCTATAATTACTTCGTATTATTTAATATAACTCGAATCACATAAAATTATATTCTGATTAACGTTGAAAATATTAAATTAATCATGGTCATAACGGCTTATTTTGGAATTATTGAAACATTTTTTTAAGGCAATTAATTCGTGAGAAACATAGACCGCAAAGAGTAAAGGTATCATACCTTAAAAGGAAAAAAAAACAATGAAAGGCTTCGGTATAAAATCATCACAAGCGTTCGGTATTGATATACAACTTAATTGATTGCACGTATGGTTTCTTGCTCAATAACACAAAGTACAGAATGGCACGCTCCGTTGGCATGCGCGCATTGTTCACCATGTTGCTCAATGGTGAAAACGCAGCACGCTTTATATGAGACAAAGTTTTCAATTTGTTCGTAATTTTCTATTTTATTCCGATGTTTTTTCATATTCCGGCGAACATTTTTATCGTCTTAATTTGCCTGCTTGTAGTGCTCCTCAGGCTCTTTATAATGAAATTAAAGTAAATATCCTAGCTAAATACCCTATTAATTTGTAATTTTATGCAACAATAATTTGTACCAATCATGCGCCGCTCTAGACCGATGACATCATAAATACAACCAATTTTGCACTTCTATACGGACATATATGCTTTATACGTCGTAGGTTCAACCATTGTTAATGCACTAGCACTCTAGTTTTTAGCGATTGAAATCTCTATATATTTTGTGATATTGAATATATGTGGCGTTAATTTTGTAGAAATTCATTATTCACAATTAAATGAAACTACTTGATGTAGTATTATTTCTACTTCCTTTAAGTTCTTAACTACGACCTAAGTTTCTTTGTAATACAACATTTTCAGGTGGGCTATTAGCTATGCTAATAAAACACCTGAAGTTTTTTAAAGAACAATTAAAAAGAAAAATTAAGTATACGACTCAGCATAATTGTTTTTTTAGTGCTATAAACTAGTCCTTAAAGTAGTCAATATATTTAGCCTTAAAGTAAATATATTTAGCCTTAAAAAAGTAAATATATTTAGCCGTAAAGTGCCTTAAAGTAGTAAATATATTTAACCGAATGCAGTTTTCCAATACTCGACAAGATTTTTTGGAACAAATACGACACTTTATAATTTTTTCAGTCCCATGATAATAACAAATGTTTCCGGCTTAAAATAAAACAATAAGTTGAATTTTAAATTCATTCTGAACCATTCGGCACTCAATCAATTTTTTTCGGAATCTAAAGTCGAATCCACAATATCCATAAATGCCTGGAACACTAAGTAGATTCTTACAAATTAACATATGGCATTTTTTCGTTAAATCGCATTTCCTTTCAAATATACAACGACACATTTCGTTTTGAGCTCAACAGTAATGCAGCGAATTACGCAGTTATAATAAATATTGACTAATGAGGCATTGACTTGCTCCCTGCTTCTTCATTACGTATTCATTATTCAGGAAACCGCAGAGGTCACATCCATTTTGTGGGTGTAATATAGGCGTAACCTCTGCGGTATAAGTGCAGAACCTTAAAATAATTTATGTCGTTTATTATTTGTGGAAAAGTGGAAAAAAGGACAAAAAATATAACCGAATAGAGTTTTCTAATGAATTTTTTAAGTAGAATTTTATAAGATTTGTTTTCAAACATTTTTAACGAGAAGCTGCTGGGTCTTTTTATTTACTATGCTTGTAACAGTAGAAGAAAGTGGAACTTATAAATTCACTCCGTGTAGATTGGTCTTTAACAATTCAAATTAAAGACATCAAAACTTGCGATACTTATGTGAAAAGAAAAAAATGGGAAAGTAACAAATAAATATGTATATGCAATTTATATAAAAGATTTGTTAAAACCAATAAAATAATATTCCACTATTAAGGAGGTTGGCTGTTTCTCAGTGACACGAGTAATTAAGTATCTCTTGACAGAGAACCAAAATTGGTACTTTAAAAGTCTCGCATTTTTCAGTTCTAAATATAAAAGTAATGTGATGCAAATATTTTCTTTTTGTGTCGATGCGCCTCATCATATACAAGTTTTAATTAGAATAATACGTTAACAAAAATATGTTAGTACTTAGTTTAACATGATACCGAATAATTTGGAAAATCATTACAATACCAATCACGAAAATTCTGACTGAATTCGGAACTGTTACGGAAGATTTTAACAACATGACTACAGAGTTCAATCACAAATAATTCAATCAGGTATATTTTTTTCATGTCAAGATTCTGCCTCTATATTAAGATCATATTTGATTACATTTTAATGTTTAAGGAACAAAGTTAGTTGACAATTAATACAAAAAAGGAAATAATGTGTCCACACTATACACGTCAGCGATTCGTATTTTGATATCAATTGCTTACAGACTGCTAATGGAATTTAATTTGCGTTAATTGAAAAAATGTACATGTATTAAAGAGAAAAATTTATTACCAAAAATGGACATATATTAAAGACCAATAACAATAACAAATTTATTTGCAAAGAAATGACGTAATTCAACGTGTGTGTTCATAATATACCATTAAGGAATAAAAATGTTAGGCATGTAAAAATCGTTTCATTGATGTCACTTTAACAACTAAAAAATAAATGTCCCCTCTATCCAGAAATGGACCAGTAATGAATAGATATCATTTTCACTTTAATTTGACTAATATTCTAATTAAAGTTAGCCTAATACGACCACTTGTTAGTTTTCTCCAACTTTCTGTCTCTGTATTCAACTTGTAATATATATTTGGTATTATATATAAACACTAAATTTGTTGAGACTTAAAAAACTGTTTCCTTATTTCATACTAGCCGCACAGGCCTGCGAATTAGTCTCAGACTATACCTTTGCTTCGTATGTCCACTACTAAATAATTAAATTAAGGTTTTTTTATACATATGCTTTTCTTTGATTAAAGTAGTTCTGCGCTTTATTTAAATTTATCAGAAATCTAATGATATACCGCGACCAAATAATCTTGTGATATTCTGGTGCCAAGCATTTCCTCTGTTTCCTCTTTCCGTTTGCCCTATGCATGTTTGAATAGTTCCTACCGAATGTGATCAAAATGCATTCGAAGACCTTTTAATTCAATCTCCTTTTAATTAACGTTTCTAAAATTATTGCAAGACAATTTTTAGACACGTAACGATCCGCCCAAATATTACGGGTTAAATTAAATTAAATAATTTGTTTTCGTTCTTTATATGCACTTTATCCTAATTAAAAAATATAAGAAAACACCGCGACATTATGTACTTATGAAATTCCCGTACTAAAAGTCCCTGTTGCCGCACCTTCCTCCATTCTCCATGATCGTGTTTGAATACATCGCACTAAAAGTCATCAAAGTCGTATTTGCTTTTACTGTCGTAAACCCTTTAATTTTTCTTAAACTACCAATTCAAATAAAACAGGATTGTACTTTATCTATCGAAATTTTGCAATTTTTGTTCCATACATTTTTTTTTAACTTGAAACGAGTTTCATTGAGTTATCCGTAAATGATAGACAAATCATATTTCAAACTTTTCTTCAGACCTTTTTAGAACTAAATTTTTTCCATTAGCATTTCAAACAGATTTGTCAGTATTTATCATGAAAATGCACAGACCTGCGACTTGATCTTGGACTATATTCGTTTTATCTCAAAAGTTATATATCATATCTACGCACTACATATTTTATGGCATTTGGAAAATTATAAACTCTCATGTTTAAAATGTTGTATGTAAGTCGAACTAGAATTTTTTGCACGAATCCCTAAAACATAAAAAAAATAACAAATACCTCTCCATTATATTATGGTGCTTCCCTATTTGTCTTAAAAACATATGGTTTAACTTCACTTTATACTCCTTGTTCCCATTTTAACAAATATTTTGACATTGCTATTTAATATTTCAATTCGCCTTGGTTAAATTTTTTAGATTTTGTTTTCAACAAGTCGCTCATATGTTACGAGCATTTTGTCATTAGACAAATATTTGAAGCATTTGAGTTTCCTTACTATTACTTTTGTTTGTATTTTATTGATTATGAAGTCGCCAATAATAAAATACAGGGAATATGTGTAGATCTCTTATAAGGTACTATAATACCAGATTGCAATTACATACAGTGAATAAATTGATTAATAAAGTAATCACACAAAATAAATTTGTAGAAATTAATATGTTTACCTAATATATTTATCCGTTGTTCGGATATATATATATATATATATATATATATATATATATATATATAGATATACATATATATATATATATATATATATATATATATATATATATATATATATATATATATATATATATATATATGAATATAGATATGATATGTAAATATAATATAAAATATTTACCCCTATAAAAGAAAGAGCAAGTCAAATGAATCGCTGTCGAAGAACTCATGATGATTTCGAAGATCCCAAGCCAAATAAAGTAATCCATATACGCTACTTAAGGAGATGTCGCAAGCCACCCTAGCTGTAGTAAACGCGGAATACGAGACTGTGATAACATAGCATTACGCCAGGCCACTAAACCGACAGTAATTCCACTATAAAAGCTTGCTCGAGAGGAAACTTGACAGATACGTCTAATGTACAGACATATGTCATTAAGTTTAGCTACAAATTTTCATAATTTTAACATTCGTTGTAATAAATTAAATAAAATTTGATTTTTAAAAGTCTTTAAACGTAGCCCTGAACGTCGGCAAATAAATCTTAAAAGTTTGTAAATCTGACGCTGAGATGAGAAGAGGTGTGGATTGTTTAAAATGTTACATGGAACGAATGATTTAATAACTTACGCCGATCGGGAACAACTTATTTCAGCTGTGATCGGAATTTACAAATTGGATCAAGTATTTTAGGTGAAATATGTAATGTCAATATTTTAAAAGAGGTCTATGTTGAATAATTTCACTTCATTGCATTTTGATTCATCAAAAGGTAGGAGAGCTTAAGTTTGTAATTTAGGGAGACGTAAAAGAGACAGATCCTGTGAAAAATCCTACAAATGAATCTGACAGCAAAATGTCAATATTTCGGCTGAAAATGTTTATAAATGATTATCTTCAATTGTATTTTTTTATTTAGTTTGTAGGATCTCCACATTAAATCATAAGGGCCAATATTTTACGTTATGTTTACCGAACGATGGGTAAATAAATTAGGTAAACATATTAATTTCTAGAAATTAATTTTGTTCATTATATTCGTCTAATGGGCGATCCTAATGCCATCTCTTGATGCCACTAACATATAAAGTAGAAACGGTTAGTAAAATGGGACGTTACTATGGCGAAATAATTTCAACTTTCTAAACGTATGCTACTTCTACTTATAAAATCTCTGGCTATACGTATGTTAATTATCTTCATAATGAAGGTTTTAATTATCAAACTTACGGCAATAATTTTTCTAGCGTAATTTTATGGTTGAAGTCACTAATGAATGAATTCTTCATAGATGTGTGATGATACCGTACTCAGCAGATTTTACTATGTAGTACTTTTTTATATATTAAAACATAATTTTTAATTTTATTCATAATTTTAATATAATTCATAATTTTTAATTAACTTTTAATTTACGATTACGCAACAGAGTTTATTTTATTTTTATTAAATGTTTTTAATGGTAATTTCTTTAGAGAAAATTGACCATCACGCTGAGAAATAACTCGTATACACGTACATAGAAGCAAACACTAAAGAAGCGATATCTATTGGCCGCACTATCAAATAACTCGCAGACATAAATTATTTAAATAACACTAAAGAAATTACACTACCTATGTGTGAATACGTATTGTTTATAGTGCGGGTAGGTAGTACTACCACATGCCCTTTCATTTAATTTACAAACTTTTATAGTTATATTTATAAATTATTAACTGATGTATCACCATTAGCGACTATAGGTCACCCTCTTGGGCATACTTCAGAAGAAAGAAGTCTAAAGATTTAAAAATGAGAGAGATTTAAAAAAGAGAGGGAATTAAGATAGGACAGTATAAGACAGAAAGAATAGAGTGAGAATAGCGCTAAGGAAACGAGAGTGGAATAGCTTTTCCACACCACTTTTGCGAAAGCAAATCGTTGCTGCGTTTCTTATTTCAGAAACAAGTTTATTTTAAATTTATTGGCAGCTCACGTGGTAAAGTAGCACCCTAAGAGAGTTACGAATCTAGACCCTAGATTTGATATATTTACAGTTTCAAGATAGTAAATAATTCATAATGCGTTAATGTGTTGTTTGATATTTATTTTAAATCATTAGGTCAATTAAATAAAATAGAAGAGGTTAATCCCATTGTAGGCGTATTTGAAAATGGTTGTTTGTATTGGTATTTTAAGAAAATAATCCAATGTTTTCCAAATATTTTTAGATGTAAAAAATTTAGGATTTTAACAATCACATGCTATGTCTTATTCATAGATAATAATTGTTGATTGTATTTTACGTTGCTGTAGAGTGTGAAGTTGTAATATTAGTATATACAAATTAATTTAAGTTAGCCAGTTAACATAAACGTGATACCAAATTCATCAGTGTCAAACTTGATGAAAAAAAATCCCATTATCAGTATTTACGTCTGCAGAGAACAAATATAAAATATACGTAATGGCAAATTTACAAATTTATAAAAGATTGAATAATATTAATTTCGTATTTTTAGTCTGTTGTTTATTTCACCTTTTAAGCATTGCCCGAAAGTAAAAGCAGCGAAATAAAAAAAATATCTTCTGGCTTTGAAGTTGATCACAGTGTAAAATAATGAATAATAATGAAAATGTGTAACGGAAGTAGTCTACCGTAAAATGTTGACCGTTTGTGAGTAAAAATATCAAACGATATCATTAGCGGCGTGCATACATTTCAGTGAGCAAATTTAGGCTCCGCTCACACCTGCGTTAATAAACGTAATGCGGAAGCGGGAGCTGGAACGAAGTGAGGCAAAAGTGTGTTGAAAGTTTTATGATAGAATTGTTGCTAAAACTTCAGCTCTAACCAGGCTTCATTATTTAAGACATTATTACGCAATTATCTTTTCGTACATACTTTTTCATAAATATCGAAATAAAATAGGTTAAAATGAGAGAAATATGAGTATAGATGCGTGCGTGCATGTACCTGTGCGTGTGCGTGCGCGTGCGTACATGCGCGTACGCGTGCACGTACATGTATGCGTTTGTAAAGCTAAATAAACAAATACATTAAAAATTTAGAAGCTAAATAAACAAAGACCGAAAAACCAAATTTACTTCAGTTAAAAATTACATAAATTAAACGGCCCTTTTGAGTCGTACGATCGGCTGTTTGAATAAAATGTGAGAGTTGCAGAAATCTCGTAACTTTCGTTATATCAACATGTTCGTTATTGATAATGTTCGTGCATGTGTGTGCGTGCACTTGCGCGTGCGTGTATGTTTGTGTAAACCTAAATAAACAAGTGTTTAAATAATTACCAAATAATAAAACAAAATCCTAAAAAACGAATACATTTCGGTAAAAAAATTATATCAATTAAAAGGCCCTTTACTGAGTCGTACAATCGGCTGTTTAAAGAAAAATTCAAAGCAGTACAAACCTCGTAATTTTCATTCTGTCAACATGTTTGTTATTCCTAATGTTCGTGAAGTTTTTCAAACATTTTTAATGAATAGTTTTAAAGAAAAAGCCGGAGTTATAAGAATTTTTGAAGGTTCTTTCAAGTGTTAAAAGAAATTTTCGGGCAAAAAGGAAATATATAATTTAATTTCGTTTAGTGTTAACAAGCTTTTAATATATACCCCGAACGACAGTTATCGCGTAAATTATTAATATATATTATTAATTCCATTGACACGAAAACATGACTGCACAATTGTTAACGACTATCGATGTCTCTTTCAACAGAAGTATTGGAAATTCATTTAGATTTGACCATAGATATTGTTTACAGATCACTTTATGTCTCCAGTTACACATATATATTTTACAAAACATTTTAAAGGTTTATTTTTAAAAATATTAGCATAATGGTAAATATATATTTCGTGTGTAAGTGACGAAGTGATAAGAAGTCATGCAGGTCTTTTTCATAAGTAATTTTTAAAAAATGTTTTTTTTTATGAGCAACATAACGTATCGTTCCTCTTTATAACTGACCTATCAATTTATGAAATGACTCAGGGATAACTTCTCTGCTTTCATAAAAACATATATACGCACTATTCCATTTTTTATGTTTATAAATTTATTTAAACTAAATAAAAAACCAATTGCAACTTCGTCACTAACAATTTGTATCGAATAACTTTATATAGCACATATACATCTTTATATTTTATTTCACATTTAATTTTCGTTTTCCCCATATTTTATATTTTTTGTAAGCAAAAATGTTTTTTAAGTATACAGCAAATAATTTAGTCAGTATGAAACTCTTCTGCTCAGGTTGATATTGTAAAGGTTCTCTCTAAAAGAGAATGAACGCTCTTAGGTAAAAAATAGTATTTATATTTAAGATATAGCTTGACACAAAATATTAAATAAATTCCAATACATCCCTGGCTGATGGTATATGAGATATCGATAGTTGTTAACCGTTGCCATACCGTTCTCGTTTTTAAACCTAAAGAATGATACAAATCGTGCAGACCAGGCGTTTAATCTGTGGTTGGTCCCAGCCTTTACGAGAATAAAATTGCCACTTTTATATAGAGGAAAGTTATGTCTTGCTATATCCTCTATTTATGTGCAATATAGGTAATAACCCATGAAAATTGCAAACACGACATATTCCATAAAAAAGCAATGTAAAATTCGTGAAGACCGAAAAGATATTAGTTTTTCCAACAGGATAAAAATCAATATCAGGACAGGGTTATTTTTAATAGGTTAGGATTCATTTTTAATACTTTTAGACAATGGCTGCAAATTTAAACAGTAATTTATATTGTTAATTTTCTATAACGCATTCTAAAAAATATCACGTACTTTTATTTGCTATAAATGATTCTCGTTATATCAAAAATATAATATCTTTTATTAAGACAATTTCTAAGTATTCATTAGTTCCAGTGTGTGTTAGGAAATTTCAGCCTAATAACTCAAAAAATTAGTTTATTTCAGCTAATCTTCATGCCTATGAAATTAATATTATATTGACTTTTGCTATTCCCTTTTATAATATTTTTGCTGTTGACACAAATTCTATTATTTTAACATCAAGTTCAATCAGGCAAACTAATAAAAATTTTCACTTGTTACAAATTAAACGACCAGACATATTAAATAACTGAATATAGACAATAATTGAATGATACTTATCAATTGGAATTATTAACGAACGAAATATTTTGGTTTGCTTTTAAATTTTTCATATATCCGTTATTTTTCCATTTTACTTTAAAATCAATTCTTGTTTCATTTTTATTTATCTAGGAGATAGTATTGGATCAGCACAAATTAAAATTGACACTAAAATGTTAATACAGTTTAAATAATTTATTCGTGAGAGAGAAAATGCAAAATGGTTTCCGCAAAACGCAAAATATACTCAAATATGTACGTTGATGCGTAAGTGCGTGTTGACGGACGTAGTTATGCGTGTATCCGTGGCACAGTCTAGCCCTATTTAGATTGTTCGTGTACAGTGTGTCAATTAATAATTTACCTAAATTACAGATTTATAAATGCTTAAACTATATATAACCTTATTTTCAGAGAAATGAAATATTTTTTAATTTTAATTTCTTTTTAAGATTTATATTAAGATATTGGCTACTCTTTTTTGACCTCTAATAAAACGTTATCAGAGAGATTTCAAATTCGATTATTAGCATTTAGACCATAAGAACTTGAAGGTTGTCAATATAAATTATCGAGAATGTTACGTTCAATTATCTTGAAGTTGAATTTAGATACAAAAAGATAACTTAATTGAACTTAAAGTTCTAATAAGTTAATTTTGTACACAACCAGGGTTCTTTTAAAATGGGTATATTGTTACGGTATAAAAATGTCACCGCCTTAATAAAAAAAAGAACTTGAATTAAATAAAATATTAATATATATTAATTATAATTAAAATGAACGGTTACATATACAAATTTCACATTTCCTCATTATAATTTATAGTGGATTTTACCGTTTGACATTAAATGAAACCTCATAAAAAAATGGTGTTTCCAAACCCTACACCAAAAATCAATTTAAAAAAAATTAGGAGTTTAATCACAGCAACATTTTTAAATAGTTTATAATTTCAAACACTGTATTTTTATCAGGAATTTTCTAGGAAATAGGTTGCCACATCGATATTTTCCCATAAACTTATTTTATTTCTTAATTACAGGCGAATTGTAAAATAATTCTTACGCCTGTGGCATAAGATTCATACATCGATACGGACGACTGTGAAATTCTCGTCGACGTCGGTCACTTTCTGATAATGATACATTTATATTATGCGTAAACAATTCTAGAGATAATCTGTGCAGTTCTTTTGAAGAGTTTTACGTAGAGGGCAACTTCTGAACACATCAGTACTCGGTAGCGAGCAAGATAAATGGACGTTGCATAAAGAACACCGCTTGCACCTCTGTTTCGATTTATTTATTTCATCCATCTTCATTTACGTCTCACTGTTTGTAATATCGACAAAACATTTAAATGGTTTTAATTGTTTATGTGCAATTTTAATCGCTTTTGTTTATGATTGTGTGTGACACGTAATGTATCCCACACAATCATAAACATAAACAGGTGAATTGCGTTTTTTTACTCTAAGCAGATAACCATTTAAAACTGGGTATTTGTAATGCCTCGTGTAAATTTGGAGTGATGAATCATTTTTACCTAGTGACCCGCTAGGTAAAAATGATTAGATCACTTAACCTGCGATAGGCAGGTTTCATAGGAACCCGATCTTAAGGGCTCAATTTTCATGATGACAAGCCGAAATCTACGACTGAAACTTTGGATTTTATTAAGTTTATAAGTAGTTTTGGCGAAGATCAATATTCTATTAAATTAGGTAATTTATGTAAACACTTAAAATTTAATATAATTTTTAACATTCATAGGTCACGAACGAACGAATGAACGGAGCGTTGCTTTGTATCGGTGTCGACATAAGGAATAAAGCAAACAACAGGGCGCGTCCTTGCCATTTAGTTAGGTCAGTACCTAAACATTTAACATAGTGTTTACCTTTTATTTATATTGAAATGCTATGTAATTTGTTTAAATTTTTTTTTCATTTGTAGCGTAATAATTTATTTCACTATTTTAAAATATTTCTGACAACTAGTACTGAAGGGGTTTTCATTTAATATCGAACGATCAAAATTAAATTGTGTACTTTATAATAATTATCTTCCAAACACCCTTGAGTTACCATAGTGAATACAAAGTTGATATCTCAATACAGTAAGAATAAAAACCTAGTAATAGGAAATTTAAAAATGTCAACAGAAGTGTAATTTTCCATCGAAACTTGTTATTGGATTTCCATTCACAAATTTGAAGTACTCAGCATTTGAAAAACTAAATCACGCGTCTGTGTAGCTATTATTCCTGGAGACCCTTAGCATAGAACTTTAAGGTATTTGTAAGAGGCAGTAATCTAATTAAAGAAGTTGCGTACAAAAAGTTACAGGGTAGTTTCGAGGGATGAGAGAAAATATTTTTTCATTAATGTTGTGTTAAGTATCTAATAAAAGCTGATTAAAATTCGATTTAAAAAAAACCAATAACTTATTTTTCAGCCAATTTTTTTAGCAAACTTCCCAAAAATTCCCGAAAAACTTCTGCCTCTTCACAATTTCGGAAACTCTTTATAGGAAAAGTCAAACATATTGGTGAAGAGGTTTCTATTGACTAAAAAACATGGTTATAGGTAATTCTTATATTTTTACAAAAAACTAAACTAATATAAATACATAATAAAAATATTAACGAAGATTTAAATTTTAACTGGAGTCATCAAATTTCTGAACGTTACTGATATCGTGGAGTATTTACGAACCGCATTAGAAATTATCTTATTTTAGGTTAATTTCCTTAATACATAAAGGAAGCACGTTTTGTCTGTGGCTTTGCATAAATTACACAATCGTTTCATTATAGCCTGCGTATTAATCAAGGATACAATTTATCTTTTTTTTTCATTTTTTTCAATTTCCACTTTCGTTTAACAATAACATCGTCATCGATTTATGACGAGTGCAAGTTATGTGTGCCATCCCGCGGAACGAAGCTGGGTTTGTGTACATACAAATTCTTTTGGAACCACATACTTCGAAATACATCTTTAAAACGGTTTATTTAAAAAAAAGCTAAGCAAAATTTATTATGCTTTTACGTAAGCATAATTCTTTATTACATTTTGTTATTTTTAATTATTTATATAACGAATTTTTTAGCATTTTTAAAATATACTCATTAGTTCATTAGGCCCATACGTGTAGGTAATAATCGGCTACAATTATTGACACATGTGTTTGTGCTACAATTGCCAAAAATACTTATTACGAGTGAGGGTTGAATATACTCAATACAATAACCCTTTACTACTAAAATAATGAAATGATATAGCGGAATAACATTTTTCTGATATATTTTTCACGTAAATGAAATTATAACATTCTTGGTCTAAATTTAGTAACTGAAAAAGGAAATAACAAACTATAATGTTTAAATAAAACAGCGGTAACAAAATCTAGTAAAAGTTTTTCTTCAGTTAACCAATATAATAAATATTGAATTAATTACTTATTACAAATTTGTAAGATACTAGCTGACCCGTGCGAAGTCTTCGCACTATATTCGCCATCTAGCGTGTTCCAAGTATACAATTTGGCTAAGGTATTTGATGTGTCGCCCACAGATGGCGCTCATGCCAATTGTTATAAAAATTAGAAAGATTTTTTCCAATTTTTTTATATTTTTCGCCCAAAGTAGAAGACATAAGCTTTAAGTGGGTATTTTTTTTATTTTTTTTGGTGCAGTAGTTAAAGAGATCGAGCCGCTCGACCAAAAAACACCTTTTAGAAATAATATATTTAGATTATCGTATCTTTATGTACATAGATATACACACACACATACATACATATATATATATATATATATATATATATATACATACATGCATATATGTACACACACACATACAATACATTGATGAATAAATATATCATAGAATTTATTAAGTAGAAAGTACCAAATTCTTTACTGAATAATATTTTGAATTTCTCATATCTGTTGACTCGTTATCTAACTCTAATAAAATATTTTAAGGCTCTCTCACGGTAAATATAATTTTAATTAAATGTAACACAAAACTCTAGAACAGAAACGTACAGTAATTATTCCGTATCTCAAAAGAAAAAAAAACCCTTGTAGGATCAGTTCGCTGTCCGTCTGTCGATCCATCAGGATTCATTATCTCAGGACACGTGGAGGTATCAAGTTGAAATTTCTATCAAATACTTAGGTCTACCGTCCCTAAGAGTTTTAAAAAAAATAATCTTCCAAGTCAACGCAATCAAGAAAAGCCCTACATGTAAAGCTATTGTTGTCGCATATTTTGACACTTGCAAATAACTAAAAACTTGTAGAGTATTTCTTTTGACCTAGAATCGTGAAATTTGGCAAGAAAATTGTTAATTATTTACTTATATCACGTAGAAAATATTTTCATTTTAATATGTGCCTTCGAAAGATGTAGCGGGCAATATATTTTTATTCTAAAAAATTAAAACCCTATAAATAGTTTAATAAAAATATGTGGTTCCATCAAATGTTTATAAATGTCTTAATGTGTTGACAAGTTTTTTCCTTCGCAAATTCTATTGTAAAGAAATGTTATTGAAATTCTGCTCCTATTTCCTTTTATATAATCCGACATTTTCACGGTTTTATTTAAAATGTTTTGTTATGTTTGGATAATGTTATTATTATGTTATGTACATAACTTCCAAAAGTTCGAACAATTAAGCTATATCTACGTACAAAGATTATTTGTCGCAAAAGAATCAAACATGAAAAGGTTGTTGTTTAGATAAACTTTTAGATATGTATGGAAATTTGCTGTAACATGAATACAATATTTCTTTACTTATTTACATAAAATTACTGAAAAAATAAAGTTGTGCCGTTAAATATGTCGGTTATAATAAGTATAGTAATTTTGCCAAAAATAAAATTACTTTATCGTTCTTTTAAGTTATCGTTTTTTTATTTTTTGTCAACCAACGACAACATATTTCAAAAATGAATCTTCATTTGCAATGAAGCACACTATCAACACAATCGGTAGCATGCAGTTAATTGAGCAATTAAACATAACGATGAAATGACATTTCATTTTAATTTGCTACATGTCGGTCTTGCAGAAGTTTTTTTTACTGAGTGAGTTCCAAGACATATAATTGCGAAGAACTTTTCTAAAGAAGACGGTGTAAAATATATTTATATTTAAGAACAAAAAATTGTATTTTTAGAGCAGATATGTATAGAACAAATCGCCAGATGATATAGAATATATGCTATACAAGTCTGGCGAAAAACATTATGTTTTTTAAACATTTTACAGATGTTGTTTCCATATTAAGTCTCAACTAAAACGCTTGATTTTACTAATTTAACCTCCACTTTTTTCGAAGGCTTCTTCCAAATCAAACAGTTCACTCGCCAACATATCGAGTCAGATAATAAATATAAATGCCACATAGCGGCGCCGCTTGCGACACGCTCAATGGTGTGGCGCAAAGACAGCTTTTAATTCAGTTAGCGAGTGAAATTTAATAGGATATATTAATTTTTATGCTTTTCGGTTTAATGGCTCTCTTTTACTCGTCGTTTGCGAGGCATTCAACAATATCCTAGTATCAAATTTAGCCTGTCTGTAATTAAGTCGCCATTGTAATGATGTGTATAGATAGGTTATTTCATATAATATATTCACAAAGTCGTATTTTATTTAGAGGTGTATCGTGTTTTATTACGATATTCGAACTACAAAGTAAGTGTTATATATACATTTTCATTAGGATCATAAAAACAATTTACTTCTCATTTCCATTTTTATTGTCTTTATCGAAAGAGTTCAGCTGTATTTAATAAAGGCGCTGAGTTTCCTTCGCCGAAGTAGAGTAATTAAAACATATGAAACATTGTCATTACTCTACTTCAAATACATATATATATATATATATATATATATATATATATATATATATATATGTATATGTATATACACGTATATGTATGTATATTATAAATGTATATATCCAAATATTTGTTTTGCTCTATCTGAACAATTGTAAGAAATCATAAAATTGTATTTATGAAATCCTAGAAGTTTTATACCTTTTTTATTTATTTAGCCATTTTCTACAATTATTTTCTTCTGTGTGGAAATGCGTCGATATCACTTTTTTAGGAAAAAAGTGACCAGAAACAGTCTACGTGAAAAAATGTAGTGTGAGGATATAGTGGTTGTAGGAAAATTTCAACGCTAACCATTCTAATCAGCTTTTGCAAGTGATTCCCCGCATAAAAATTAAAAATTTGAGAAAAAATCGAACTCATTAGTACCTTTGTAAAATTATTGAAATATATGCTGGAAATTTTTGAAAACTAGGGCTATGGTACCCTAGTTTCCAAAAATTTTCAGCATATATTTCAATCATATCTATATATGATTGAAATATATGCTGAATATTAAAATAAAATTGGAGCATATATTTCAATCATATTTATATATGATTGAAATATAACTAGGTCATTTATGGTAGATAAAAAGAGAGACACATAACTTAGAAGGGTTCCGCTTTTTCCTTTTGCTGTATGAAATGCGTATTGCTAACGATTAATGTTTCATTCATTTTATAGGTTACTGTACCCTATCTTCTAAGCCATGAATGCTGTGTGCATAAGTTTGTCAAATAACAATCGTGAAAGTTGCCAAACAACAATCAATCGTGGAATTAACACTGTGGAAATAACAATGAAAACGTGTATAGGTGTCAAACAACAATCGTGGAATTAACACCGTGGAAATAACAATGAAAACGTGTATAACTTTTTTGGTACGTATAAGAAAACGAGATAATAAATATTTTGCTTTCAAAAGTCTAATTTATAGAATCTCCATTATTTTTGCGACCTTTGAGTACAAATAACCAGACAAACGAACAAAAACATGAAAAGGACTGTTCTTTTATTTTCATCTATGGACTATCATAATTAAAATGTCAGAGCTTATTGATATGAAGTAAGGTTATGTTTACAGACAGGCGTGCAAACTGCTGCTTACAAGGATTCAATCCTCGCGAAGATTTCCAAAGAATGCCTCCTGAAACTAGAATGTAGTTTCATTATAATACTTTAACGGAGCGTAGTTTAATGACACAATTTTAAAATCTTTTTTGTGGTTACATAATTAACAATTTATTTTTTATTTTCCTGTAGATATTTATTGTAATTAAGAATAAAATGAAATAAAATGTCTTCGAACTTTGTATTACATTTTATGCAGGGTTTAAATAGTTTTGTCATAAAATATTCCTTTCTTCTGGGAGACAGAAAAGGATGTCAAAAAAGTTTTCTATTTTTAACAAGTCAAATGAGTTATCATATAAAAGGTCATTAGTATCATATTCTAAAGCTACTTTTACTTTAATCTTTGCTTAAATCGTTTTTTACAAGTTAGCAAAATATGGTAAAAATATCTAGTCTTCCCTCTCTTCTCCTATTTCTGAACTTGAAGGGTCAAAATATTGTATTTATCTATATTATATTTATATACATTAACATACAGTGGTTTAAAATTACAAAAAAAAACAACATTATTTTCCTTTGTAAGTACTGAAACAAAAAACTGCAAATATTAATAGCTACAAAATTAAGTATGTTAGTAAATATTCATAGCAAGGAAGCTTTGTCAATCTTGATCGGTTTTATTCAAATCTAATTGAAAGAAAAGACCGATTCTCTTTTTTACATTACCTAAATCTTTGTAAATTTAATTAAATTGGGATGATCAATACTACATAAAAGGTATTGAATAAATCTAAATCCACAAATTTATTTTAACTATCGCATTTAAAAAGATTTTCTAACAAAGGCATCTACTTGATGAGAAATTCCTTTCATGAGTACACACACAAAATGAATCTGTTAGATAATACAATTTTTTCTCAAGCTATCATTATTTTTAATTAAAATCTGTTTTCTGAGATACATTAGAAATATCGCATCATTATCTTCATGCCCACTTTCAAAGACATATCAACTGATAGTCATAAACCTTATTTTGTAACTTCAAATAACCATTATTACTTGTCGTAACTTCTTCAGACTAACTCTGTCAGAGTCTTCGGTATTATCTAGTTATTATAAAATAATTTCATCTCTTTTAAGTCTTTTAATTGACTGCGAAGATATGTACTAACTAAATCTTAACGAAAGCGTACATTTTATTTTATGAAACGGCAAAGACGAAGCATGTCGAAAACAGTTTCAATAACCTGGCCATGACTATGAGCACAAACCGATTCTCTTTTATAAAATATGTCATAATTATCATAATTTCCTTTTTTTTCTTAAATACACATAATTTCCTTTGAAAAATTATTCGCTCTTGTCGCTTCGAAACTTAATTTAAATTGATTAGACCCAAATAATAGAAACTCGTAAATATTTTCAAGATTTTTCGGAAAAATTACATACCTCTTGCAATATCTATTTCTCTTTCCTGTTCAATTCAACTCTGTTTTCTTTCTTAGATCTATTTATATTTCTTATTATATATTTTCCTTGACTGATTTTCACTTTTACAATTAATATGTATATAAAAAGAGAATATATAAATCTGTCTCTCTGTATCTCCCTTCTATGGTAGACTTCCATTAGTTTGGATTTCAATAATTAAATTCTCTTACATTATTGCTTGTGGTGATAAACGTTACTAGACCATTTAGATTGTACATACGTTCAAATCTATAATAAATTGTTGCAAAAAATTTAAAATAATGTCAACTGCAAACGAAATATTATTTTTCTTCGATTATCCGTTCCCTAAAAATAAAAGCTGAATAGTTCCCAAAAAAAAATTAATGTTTTTCACGATTTACTAACCTTTTAGAACCTGTATAATTCTTCCCGTTTTCTTATATTACTAAGTACAACTTTAGGTAAAAAAACACCAAAATTTAAAATTACTGAAAAAATTTCGGGGAAATAAAGGTTAGATTAAGATAAAAGTCTATATTTTTTTCGAAATTCCGAATTATATATGAGAAGGAACTGAGCAGACTGGTTTGAGAACAGATAGATAGAAACTGCCATTATATATTCAATAACACTTTTGCAGGAAGATGAATCCAACGACACTCTACATATGAAAATCCATTCAGCTTTTCGGGCTAAAAACTAAAAGCAAATCAGAGAAAAACATATTCTGTATTATTATATATTTTATGTTATTACTTTTAAAAATAGGTTATATTGGTAAGTGAAATATAATTATATTCCCATGACGATATAGAAATAAAACGCAATTTAGTTAGAGTAGGTATATTAGTAAGAAATAAAATTGATATCCACTGACTCTTAAATTCAAACAACATAAATAAATAGTACTACACAAATGACATGTTAATTAAAAGTACTGATAGTAATAGAGCTTAATAATTTTATCAATGTAATGTTAAGACAATTTATTACTAGAAAACTTCAGAACATTCTCTCTACACCTTTTTAATATCTCATGCGCATTTTCAAATCGGCTTATGAGTAAGTAAAATATGAGTAAGTTTGGAATTCGCAAGGTATTTTGGATTTTCTAAATTAAATTTACTTTTCTTATACTTAAGTTTTTAATTTGTAACTTAAGAAATTCTATTATAAAATAGTTTTTATATGGCGTGTAAACAAAGAGAAAAGCGAAGAATAAACAATAGATATACGAGTACAGACAAAAATCAATTAGGGTATTTGGAAACAGATACAAAGTGGTCTCACATTTAATTTAGCCCTTACGGGGGAGTTCTACAGTGGAATTTCTGTTCCAATCAATTTAACATGTTTTACACGACACTTTAATAAATAGACAGGCAGGTAGACTCAAAGACGATAATTCTAAAAAAAATATATTTTGAGTTCAAAGTAATTCAAATACCGTATTCCATTTTTTTTAAAATATCATCCATGAACAAATACAACTCTGTTAAAATTTTAAGTAACACTTTACGCTAACTTTTGAAATACATTCCATAATGGGCGGTCTAGACACTTGTTAAGAGCAAAATGTTTGCTGTACAATTATTCCACGTTCTTCATCGCATCATCCCTTATAGATTACTCATTTAAGAACAAAATAAGGTTTAGTTAGTGCAGCTACTGAAAGTTTCAATGAATATTTATAGTTCCACATTTATGTTGATAGACAACTAAACTTAGCGTCAGACCCTAGTACAGGTATAAATGTCTCTGTAATTCGCATTATATTAGTGATATGAAAATAGAGAGAACTTCCAAAATATTTTAAGGAGATTAAGTTTAAGTTTTGGAATAACTTCGGGATTTATCTTCGGAAATTGGGATTAAGGAATGTTATGGAGATAATTTCAAGCAATATTCTGGAGACTAGATTTATGTTGAGCGCGTATTGCCAATTTTGCCTTAATTTACAGAGTTACGTCAGTATGACATTGAAATATTTTATCGCTTAATCGTCGTTATACGTTTCGCAGTCAGCATATTCTACTCGCAATTTTACGTACTCTAGTCGTAAAATATGGAGTAAATTTGCAATTATCTTTCAAGTAATCGTATAATTTTTTCCTTGTATCGAATAAGCAAAAAATTATTCGATTTTATACCGAGAGAAACTTTTATGGAAATATCGTATAATTTGTTTACTGGTGGGAAACCTGCATAATCAAAAATGAGTGATTATATAAAAAAAAACATTTATATTATAACGAACTGTCACTAGAATCGATGATTTGTTCTAAAAATATTGACACAAACTTCCACTAATATTTTCTTTTTTCTCACATCGAAAAAAAGTTACTCGGAATATCCTCCACTGATATTCCGAGTAACACTGATAAAACCTTGTCAATCAATTCCTGCTTTTATATTATAAGTTACTAACAAATACGTTTCTTTTAATTTACTAATTAAAATTTACTAACTAATTCGTATAAAGTAGAAATAAAACTACATCTCATAGTTTCATTTGATTGTAAGTAATTCATATAAACCTTAATTAATGTTCAAATGTGAGTGAAGATATAAAGATCTTTATAGCGGCAAATGAAATAAGGGTTTTTGCAGTTTATAAAAAAGTAACTGCGTTCTTTTCGGAATGCTATGATGTATTTCATACTAAACTCTGTTTATGTGAAAAATATAGATTTTTTTTATGGGACAGATTTATTTCGTAAAAGAAGTTCTTCAGTTAAAAATGTTTTGTAATAAAGTAAAGACATATATAATTAAATGTAGTATTTACAGTCAGGATTTAATTTCATCATAGAATATTATAAAATATTTAATTCTTTACATACACTTACAAATACATTGCATTTTTTACCTACTTATTTCAATAATCATAACAAGGCAATTAAATTAATTGAATAATACTACAACACATAAAGTGTTGTTGTGTTATTGAATTGGAAGCGCCATATTACAAGAAAGTTAATCACAATCATCATAAAAAACTTATTCTATTGCAACTACGATCAAGCGGTTAAGCAATTTTATGTCGCGGAAAAGTTAGACATTCTGATCTCATTTATTTTTAATTCTCGATCTCATATGTTTCATTTATCTCATATATTTTAGTGTCACTTTATTTTGTTATTTTAAAATGGAATAAGTTGCGATGATGGATATTTATTTGTATACAACGTCCCCAATTTTCGTTGGATAATATCTGGAAGATGAACAGAATTGCGATAAGTCTGTTCATCTTCAAGACTTTGTTTAGTAGAAAACAGAGTCATAATGTTTCAACTTCTAAGATTTGTTTATGCAGTAATTTTGGATAAATTCTTAACTGGCATCCACCTCATTACTGCCTCGTACTACAATACGTCTCATTTATTGTATTCAAAACTGAGCAAAGAATATGTATATTTACAAAAGATAACGTCATGGATTTTAGTTCAGTGTTAACATTATTTTCCAAATGTGGTAATAAGATAGTAACGCGAAATTAATAATGAGGAATAAAACATTCTTTAAAACTTCGTAAAGCATGATACCTTGTACCCATAGGGCATGATACCTTGTACCCATAGGGCATGGTACCTTGTAACCGATTAAAAGAAGCTTGCTCGGATTATTTGATATATGTGCTTCATATAATAATGAAATTAAATATATTCAATATTTAATTTAGGGCATTCAAGCGAACCTCGCAATTTAATATTTGATCTATAGCCTGAGCATACGAATAGAACGTTACCAGTGTATGTAATGGATGAAAGTACAAACTTCATATCTATAAAATTACCCTAGTTTTATTTATTAGCACATGTCAGTAATAAGTAACCAACAACAACAATATAATTTTATGAGTAGCAATCAACCATTCATCATTTATGGTTTAACATATCTATAGCTAATTATTTTTTTATTGGTATATGCTATGCACCTTATACCTAAAATTGGTGATTCGCCCTGGATAATATTTTAAGAAGAAAAAATTAGAATGCTCATGTCAGACTTGTCCGTACAAGTATATGTATATATATATATATATATATATATATATATATATATAGGTATTCTTAAAAAAACATTTATCCATATTTTTGACCGAGCTCTTGATCAGAAACTGATCATTTTGTGACTAAATTGTTATAAAATGCGATACACCCAGAATTAAGAGCCAATATACCAATGGAAGTAATATTTCGAAGCAAGCAAATAACGTTGGAAATCCTCGCATGTGCATTCATCATTCGCAGTATTTTTTTAAAATACTGTTTGAAAATTTTTAATTTAGAATGAATATAAAGGACATTAACTCGTGTATATCTACTCATGTATACCAATAGTTAGCACTTAAAAGTATCTCCCTATATTGAAATTTTGAAAGATTCTTAAATTTCGTGTAGAGTATGTCATAAATTGAAGAAATTGTCAAGTGTGTGAAAAATATTTTTTTGTCTTTTTACAATACGTGAAATAGTTCTCTAGGGGATAGAAATTAAAATGTTGACACCGTTTTTTTAGAATGTATGTCATATACTAGTTAATACTCAAAAATATTTATACAGAAATGTTAGGATGGGCTGATAACCGAAATTTTATTAAAATTTCGTATTGCGTTTGAGTTTGTGATGTTAGCCTAAGTCAACAGTCAACAGCAGCATTTGGTAACAGCCTAGGCTTGCAGCCCAGGCTTGAAGCCCTGAATACTTTCGGAGACTAGCAGCAGAAGCTAGCAACCTAGGATGGCAGCCCAGACTGGCAATCCAGGCCAGCAGATCTTTGACAAGTATAAATCCTCAAATGTTAATTTGACAATTACCATCAATTGGAAGAGCATGTTGCCTAAAGATTTTTTTGGAATATAATTCAAGAGACATTGTCGACTATGTCCACAATACTTCTGTGTTCTTCCTCATGCATATCTGTAACTGGTCGTAAATGAAAATAAATATGTGTCTCCATATATAAACGTAAATAAATTATGGTTCTCGAGATATTTTGAAACGAATTAAGATTATAGATATCCAATCTAAACAATACTTATCGGAAGATGCAAAGAAGTTCGAACCGAGCATCAAATAAAACGCTGCAATCAAGACTGGAGCAGCAATACGCTCCAAAAGGAATTTATTCATATTTCTGAACGAGATTTTGATTAGAAACTGCTGATTATTATGTAATAAAATTGTTATGAAATGCGAGAGATTGAGCAGGCCTAGAATGAACCCAGTGAGCCAATGTTCCACTGGAAGTTATATTTCGAGGCAAACAACATTTGAAAATCTCAATTCGACTTATCGTGTAAAATTTTTTCATGTGTCTACAAAATCTAGGGCATAAATATATCACAAAAAATAATTGTTTGATGTGCGATATAATTACAGTATTTAAGAGCGTTAATTGTGCAGAGGATACGTTTCCGGTTTAAAACGACTACAAAGTATCAAACGACATTTACTACCACGGAAGAACACGAAGCTCATTTCACCTAAACTATATATTAAATCCGAAATAAAGATTAATATTACATATTAAATCTACTTATCTCTATTATAGAATAAACTATATATTTTATCTCAAATAAACTTATAAAGAAGGGACATAATGAAATTACAGGCGTAAGTTTGAAAGCAATGAAATTATGATAATCGATAAAGAAAGTTTAATTAAAGTATCGAACTGGGCAGATTAGTTAGAAATAAACGTTTAAATAAAGGTGTATGTTTATCATCAAAAATACTTACTGACATTAGCGGTAACTTATAAATATTTTCAAAAGCTTAAAAATGTCAGAAATCCGGATCAACTTTAGACAGATGACGTAATGTTATTAAAAATATGCGTTTCTAAATAATGTGTTGATATGAGTATATTCTGAATTTAACATATATCTTTCAAACTTATCAGGCAGAGTAAATGTTAATTTGGAAATATGTTGTGACTTGCAATCCGAAAAAAAATTAAAGGGACAAGTGCATTTTAGTAAAAGTGTTTTTACTCTTGTCATTTATTTAATTGAAGAAATACTTGCTAAACTTTCTTTTTAAATAGTTATAAATTAATTGAAAAAATACTCGCCGAAATTTTTGGGAAAGATGTTATAATAAACGCTTTAATTAATTCAAGCCAAAATTTGTCATTTAATTAAAGTCATGGCGTATAGTGCGATTAAAAGATAAACACGCTCATCACGAAGCCTCGCCACTGTCGCTGGTTTACAATTACTCGGTCGTTGGCCTCTCTATGATTACAATATTCAACCACCCGCATTGTAGACGGTTTACGGCAAGTTCACCTGATATGTACTGATAAGGGAAGAGAAGGCAACGACCCTGGAGAGCAAAAGGTGGTGAATTGTGTAATTGATGAGCGTGTGTTGTCATTTTATTAAAAAAACAACCTACAATGGATAAACCTCGCTATGTTAGAGATTGGCTACATGAAAAACAAGAAAAGAAGCTTCAACCAAACTTGACACAATTTCTTTTTCTTTTAGTTTTTTTTGAAGGGCGGGGGTACTGTGATACTGAAGTACGCCAAAAGGAAAAACTGACCATTTATAAGATAACACACATAGCTGTTTGTCTGTCACAAACGTTTTTCTCAGAAATCGGTTGACATAGGAACTTGAAACTTGACATAGTAATAAAACATATTAACCCGCACGTATATCAATATCTAATACTCAAATTGGGGAGGGGGGGTGTGGAAAATTAAGTACAAGATTTTTTTTTCATATACAGCATGGGGTATTGTTTGAAAGAACCAGTAATAAGAGCTTCAAAGCAATTTTTTCTCCTAATTTTAGATTGTATATGGGCAAAAATCCACCGACAAATGCGAAAAAAATTTCGTTACCCCACCTTATTTCCGGAACTCTTCAACCTTAAATTATAACAAAAAGAGGGGTTTTGGTTACTAAATAAGGTTTAGACAAAAATAGGACCTGTATGTTTTCCTCTTACAAAGTTTGCGTAGTTTTGGAGCCCACGCAGTTTATAAGAAAACTATCGTTATTATCCTGAACTTTATTTTTTTTTAAATTTGTACCACGTTTTTAAGCTGGAGAAATAGGTAACAGGCAATATATTTACGTCGTGAGAGTTTAATAGTTGTATACAGTTCAATAGGAATACCCATAAATGTTGATAAATACTCAAAATATGTCGGAAAACCTCGTAGTTTCATTTCCGCTTGGACTTGATAGTTCTATTCAATGACATTTATTTTCACTATTAAATGAAACTACGTGATGTAGTATTATTTCTACTATCTTTAATTTCTTTACGACGACCTAGGTTTCGTTGTATTACAATCTTCAGGTGGGATATTAGCAAAGATAGATCTTTACTTTACGATACTGTGGTCACCTAAGTTGTAGCAAAATTATTGTCTAACATGAATTATAGAGTCTAATTTTTAATATATACGGTATATTAGAACTGAGCAAAAGTGTGGCTGATAATTAAATTATTAAAGTATATATAATATACTCGAAAATAAATCTTGATAAATTTCACATGACAAATAACCAGTATTTTCCTTAGTCTACATCACACGGTATTTCCATGAGACAACTTGGCGAAGTACTAATCACGCTCGATGGCAGAAAAACATTGATACGCACTATATCAACGTTTAACTGTCATTCAACGTATATTCTGTAATCACGAAACCTTCATCGTAAAAAATTCATACTTATAATGAAGAAAAGAACTCTGTAAGAACTCGTCGCATTTTGTTGCAGAGGTCTCTTCTCTAGCCGAGTATAAAAAAAATCTCATCAACAAACGGGCTCCAAACTTTAATGGTCAAGCTTAAATCTACTAATAATATTGTCGTACCACACTTTTGAGAGTACCACACAACTGTGAGTTCTCTTTAATCTAGCCATTAGGTTAGATTAAAGAGAACTTCACCTGGTTTACATTAGTAAACCAGGTGAATTTCTAATATTACCCTTACCCTTTACAACCGCATTCAAATCATTCAGCTAACAGACTATTTATTTCCAGTAAATGCGATGTACAGTTCAGAAATAAAGAGCCGAGGAATTTTTTTTATTAAATAGTGAATTACTTGCCCCTAATTCGTTTAACGCGAGGCGTGTAAGGGATACTTTGGAAGTTATAAAAAGATTCATACATAGTTGATACATCGCGAGTAATTGAAACTCGGTCGCGTGTTAAGAATATTTAAAGTTGACACAGAATTTTGAAGTATGTTTTCGTTCCATTCTCCAAATAGAAGTAATATAAGGGTTTTAAATTATATATAGAAATTAAATTTATATTTTGATCACATGCGCGTATACACACACACACACTCACGCACACGCACACACATACCCACACACACACGCACACACACACACACATGTACACACACACACATACACATCAGTACATAGTATGAAATGAAGTCTCCATCTGTCTGGATGTCTGAGCGCGATAATTTCAAAAACTATGGTACGGTTTTTATGAGGCTTTCACCAGTGGATAGTGGATTGATGAAGAAGTTTTAGGTGTACAATATATGAAGATTTTTCTATAATTTGACAGAAATAGTATAAAAATTGTCGAGTAAGTCGGAAAAAATCATAATATTTGACAGATTGACGAGTACGGGTAGCGTAAATCGTTATTTTTTGTATGATAGTGATGGCAGTAATTTTTTTTGGCGGCTTGCATTTAGAATGACAATAAATAAAGCAGGGGGCGGAATTCAAACATTGCTGGAATTGATCTCGATGTTCAATGGTTTACACCGCAAGTTGTATGTTGCCCTGTCTCGTGCGATATCAAAAGACAATGTTTGTTTTTGCACCTAACCAGGCGGAAATAATAAATGTTGTAAATTAATAAATATCTAAGCTTCGTCTATAAAGATGTTTCTTCTGATTGTTAATTTTCTTGAAATAGTTATTATAAAATTTGTATTATAATACACTTCACTAGTATTTGTAGTTAATATTTAGTAATCATTACGTTGTTATATGAATAAAAACAGACAGAAAAACACCACGTAAATCGTGTTTGGATCTAACCGGCAAGCTCTACGATACGTTCCGATAGATATACTTATTATTTTTTACACCAAACTAATGATCCGGACATAAATTCTTAATGCGAACCCAAATATTTGATATGGATTTTGTGAATGTACCTAATTTCCTCCGATGACGAAAGTCACAATTTTTGACAAACTTCACCAAGAAACAAATTTTTGAGTCATACGTAACATCATTTAAAGTAGGAAAAATGGAAAAAAAACACGTTACTATTTTAACGCGGTTCCACTTTCTGCGTTTATTAAGTTGGTATTTCATTAAATTGATAGTACAAAATAAAACAAGGAAAAACGTTTGTTCTATAGTTAATATCATTATAAAAAAAATCCACTCAAATTCTTTGATGGCATTCAAATTTTTTTATATTGAAATAGAAATTTCAGGTTTGCAACCGCTTGTTTCATACCAATAAGGTAAATGCAATCCAAATTTTATTGACTGCAAAGATAAGAAATAGAAAACTTAAAATACACAAAACTTAGTATAATTTTTTCGAGATATGCATTCAGAAACGCGGATAAATGATGAAATATTTTTGTCACAATTATTTAATATCTGAAAAGAAAAAAATATCATATCTAAAATGTTATTGTAGTGATACTTATACCATAAAGTTTTTTTAATTTTTGTGACACATTTTAATAATTTTAATTCTACTTACTACATACAAGGAGAATTCAATGATTTTTTTGTAAACTTCTCATGTGGATTACCCAACTTTAATTGAAGTAATAATTAAGACTCGCTGGCATAAGCATATTATACAGACAAATTTAAAATATTTTTATGAAATTTATTTTATTTAGTGAAAATTCCTTGTTACCTTAACCCTTCCTCTCGGACCTCGTCCCAGCATTCCCGGTCTGTGTTAACGCACGGCTGCAAAAGCACAATTTTCTCTCTTGTATATACAATTTACGTCAATTTAGGTGAAGAGTTCATGCATAATCGGGTTAACGTTGCAGAAGAGGTTACTTTGTGAAGCCTTCCTTTAGGTCAACCTGTCTACCTGATGAATTTATTGCTTTACATTAGGAGGCACGGTGGGTCATTAAGATGGAACATATAAGGCAGTTACAGAAACTTATATCGCTTTACTGTTATTAGAAGACAGTAAATGATGAGATAGTTTTCCTTTAGGAAATTGGAGGTTGTTAGCACACCCTGCGTAGTCGTGAAATATCATCAAAACTGGTAAAAATAATTGAGCTAACACTTAATAAATATATAAATTAATTCAATATATAAATATATATATATATATATATATTAAATTCTAAACCGGTAATGCCAGTTTACTGAATATTTACCAAAAATTTTAAATGCTTTTTTTTTCAGAAAGTGCTGAAACCAAAATAGACAGTTCTCGATTAAATTTTACTTATCTACATACAATTCGTGAATTAAAATTGACTCGGAATTAAAATGTTCGTTCGTTGATTTATTTTTCGAAATTAATTAAAGAATTTTACGGACAAAATACAATTTGCAATTCATTTTAGATTACACAGACACCACAGCAACACTTTGCAAGCTTTTCGCCTTAAGAAAATGGCCTGAATTTAGTTCATAGAAACAACGCCTAAGAAAGTTTTCCCAGAAAAACTAGTTATATCGTATTGTTAGCGTGCAGTCTTTTCAGTTTTGGGTTGTTTGGACTCCACTAATGTAAAATAATTCATTTCAGTCAAAAAACTCAATACCAGATATACTAATGAATGTTTCCACGTTCTAACATTTTCAACCACATGTAAAACCTATAGCTTCGTATTTCGAAAAACGCAGTGATTTTGAGTCTCAAACTTTTTTCTGCTTTCTACTTACATGATGTTCTTTTAGTCATGATTCGAGTGATTTTCAAATGTAATATAGGTTATTCTGACAGATGAGGGGAAAAAAATATTCAATGTCGTTTCTAATACGGTTTAATATAATATTTTGATTAGGGATCCTAAAAACATATGAACGTGAGAAACGTGTGTGTGTAGGTATAATAACAGTTCAACAACAACGTAAATAAATTATAAAAAAAAATGCCGTCTCTAATTTATAGTTTGAATTTGATTTTAACTATCAACAAATATCAACGATTTTCAAAATATTTATATTAATTTATAGATAGAGGGCGTTAAGATATCGGTACTAATCAATTAAATACTCAATTTTTTACTCCTCATCGTTTCGGTCATCAATACAAACGTTTTACTTTAAGAACATTGCAACATAATTAAACTATATAAAAGCTAACACATCAGTTAAAGGAAATAAAGAAATGCGTAGAAATTTAAAAATAGACGTTAGGCGAAAATCGCGACATTAAGTGAATTACGATAAGACCATGCAAAGTCCCCGCACCACTTTGGTACACACACACCGGCAACAATTACGAGATCTACTTTCGTTACGCCGCATCGCAACATGACGATTTTCATTTACTCAAATCTTGATACAAGTACGCGTCGTCATCGTTATCTAAAATTGTTGTCTTAATCGTTGCAAGCTAGTTGTAAGAGTGTCTTCATCAGATTAATTAATATATAAGCTGTTACCTATTACGTTGCTTGTTTGGATTATTAATATACAGGAAAAAGTATTTGAATATCTGTTACCTTATAAAATTTGTTGGTTAGTTAGTTTCATAAAATTGGTACAGACGCCATCCAGTGTTCGATTTGGGTTCTGAAGGTGTAGTAATAATCCATGATTCAATTTAATATTTTAAGAAATTGTGCAATTATTGAAGGAGGAAACTTATACTTTTACTCAATAATAAAAATTATTTACTATGTACATTAAAAATAAATGCACAACGCGGATATTAACTATTGCCTGCGTGACGACTCCAGAGCACAAAACTTGCATCTAAGTAAAAGCAAATGAATAAAAGCGATAGTTATACTATAATCATACAGTAACCCTAATATTATTATCCCTCTTTCACTCTAGTCGTTTTTCCATTCGAGACGATCATGACTCCTCATTGCAATATTGACCAAGTTATTCCTTCGATCAAGGTCATCGGTTTTCTGCAGTCTCCCACTCATTGATTTCGAAGCTCTCAACATTCCCAATAAGTATCACTCAATGACTTATTATTCCCTCAACATTGCCAGCGTTTCTGTTGAAATACCAAGGTTAGCAAATTATAAATAGTCTGGATTTGCATTTAACGCGCAAATTCTTCAGAATTGAGATATCATTGCGATATCCTATCCAAAGAAACATATAATATTCAGCATCATTGTCCAAACACATCAATTTTGTACCTATCCGTGATTTCCAGGATCCGAGGTCGGAGTTGTAAAAAATATTGGAAAGATAAGAATGTTCTTATGTTATTTAGCTATCAAAATTCTGTAATTCTCTTATAGTAGGTTTTCTGTGTTTTTGACTCAGTATTTTCAAATTAAAAATTTCCCAATTTTCCCAAATGTTCTCAATGACGAGACAAGAAAAGTTCATGTCTCATGGCATGTAAATAAAAACATAACGCGAATGCACGTGATGGATATGATATTCTTCTATTATATTTTTTTTTTAAATCGGCGGATTCGTGTTCGGATTTCGGATTGGATTTATTAAAAGATTATTATAAAACCAAATCGATTTTGTAATATTTTTCAGAGCATTATATATTTAACAAATAAAGAGCTGTACTTGTATACAATAATTACCATTATTTATGGCGCTGAAACGGAAATGTTACTTTTTCCGGAAGAGTTTAAAATAAAATTATTTTTGTTTTTCTTTGCTATATTTAACACAAGACTTCAGAATAGGAAAATTATATTGTTTTATTTTAATCCAAAGAAGACAAAAGGTTTTATTCTGGGATACGAACTAAATAATTCAATACTTTTACTGAGTTCATGATGTTGAATGGGAATCCTGGGATTTCCGCATCACAAATTCGATACTTCTTTCAATCTGGAAACGACGCATGTTTTGTTGTTATAATCGTAAAAAAAAGCATTTACGTGTGGATATCAATTGTTTACTGAACTTTCTTTAAGACCCAATATGTATTGGACATAAACTCTATCTCAGCTTGGATTTCTCCTTTCTCTGTCTAAATTAATCAAAATAAAATCGAAATCTATTTGAGTGAAAGTTAATTTAGTGAACCTTATTATCACATGATGACCTAATTGGATTGAAAAATCTAAATCCCTGAAGAGCGAAAGGTTAAACCAATTTCCTTAAGCATAATACTATAATAGCACCTAACATTTTTATGATAAGACGCAACACGTTGACGCTATTCCTAAAAACAGACTAGCATTAAAACAAATCATGCTGCGATATAGAATATACGTAATGCCATTTATTGCCTTATTTTTATTGAATATACGTAATGCCATTTATTCCATTAAGATGAGGTAACTAAGTTTTAGTAATAAAATCTTTCCAAATTTTTTTGCGATAAAATCCGGTCAAACTTAATGTTTTATTCCAACTTTAATATGATTATTTTGATGGTAATATTTAATTATAGCTTTAAAAGAATCAATTTTATTCTAAATCTGTTTAGTCTTTTTGTGTGATACTGAAACAAACTGAAAAAGAAACAGGCAACAACCGAAAAGAAATAATTTTGAACATGGAGTCCTTCAGATTGATTCGTATCTTGGAGGTAAAAATCTATATCATCACGTTCAAAACATTTTTGAGAAATATTTTTGTTATGTAGATACTCCCTCGTCACAACATTACGATCGTGTAAATTTTTAATTTCAATAATTTAAAATTATATACAAATTTAGTAACTAAGTTTTTTGTAAAATTTTCGAAAATTATTTTACGAAATCGAAAAACTGCTGATCAAGTTTGTAACCCCTGATTACAAACCTGGGGTCCCTTATTATTGGCATAGTCAAAAGTTTGCTGCAATGTTATTTACGGGTCTGTATGATGGAATTTGTTGTCTCTTTAACTTTAAACTAATTTGCATCATAATATTAGCTTTAGGATTACCATTTTGTATAAATGGTGCAAAATGTACATATGACCGAATAAATAATCAGTCTGTTCATAAAATAAAAGCTATACGATCACGACGATCGTACGTACAAATAAACGAACAGTCTACCGATAGTGATACAATTCCCAGTTGATCAATTATTTATTTATTTGGATATTTAAGTATTACTAGGTAATGTCTTCCATATCTTTTATTAATTCTTACCTTAAAATATTTTTTACGCCAATTGAACTCGTGATACAGACGTCTCAATATAACAATTTTACATCTCGGTAGAAATCTACCACGCACGACAAATTTATCGCCTTTTTATTCTAGTGGGAAAAAATTTACTCTAATATATGAAACACTGAGAAGTAATTCCACATACTTTGACGGTGTGTTGTTAAGCAAGTCCCATCTATTGGTCAAATTAAGGAAATACCTATATTCGTTCTGTGATAATGATCGCGATAAACGTTGAAATTCAAAGTACCGATCATAGATGCCGCTGTTCGCTATTTAACAATTCAAAGAAATATTTGCTAGCCAACATTACAAAAATTTATGTTTTTTTATCATGTGAGGCTTATTTATTTATTATAAACAAGCGTCATATCTAAGTACGAAAAAAATTGTGAATAAAGTTTTCATTACTTATTATTAAACGTAAACAGTATTTTAAACAAAGTTAAAAAATATTATATTTTTAAACGCATAAATATTTATGAATAAACCGTTCAAAATTAATTAGTTTTATTACACGAACTCACATTCTATATAAAAGTGTAAAAGATGTTTCTTAATACCACAAATGAAGAAACCAAAAAACGCGTTGAAAGTTGTGTATGTCTTGTTCCTTTTAACATACGCCGAAAATCAATGGATCTTCTAAATCGTCAGGTGTACCTATACTTACAATAAGGAAAACTATTTATCATCTCTTTCTTGCCGGATGGAAGTGCGAACGGTATAACACAGCATACCCTACCGTTAAATGAAAAACCTACCATCTACAAATTTGCAACTCATTTCCAATATAGAAGTTGAGCGTAAATAATTTGAAAGTAAAATAAGGGGAGAGTTAAACATATTTGCACGATACTACAATTAACTCCCAAAGTAACCTCATAAGGAACATATCCAAGATCTTTGCTTGAAAGCAACTTATGGAAAATTCCGAAGTTTCGCTCAGCAAAGTGAAAGCAAACTTTTAACTTCAATATATGGCAAAACTTTTGGACAGAGGTGAAACTCGACGGCACGTTCAGGAACCTGGGAAAGTTTTTTTTAAATTTTTTTTTTGCTTAAAATATCTTCGATGAAAATTTTGTGTTTGTTTTTCATTTACCTTGTTGATTTTAGAAAGAGTCTACTTATTAATGACGTCGATTTAAATTAATTATTATTAAAATGAAATAAACGTACAGTACTGTCCAACGGAATATTACGTGATAACTAGAAACAAGTTTTATTAAAACATGATCAAGGAATAAATCATATATTATTTTACCTAACTAATTTTTTACGTAATATGTGCCTACGTATTACGTGAAAAATTAATTAGGTAAAACAAAATTTGAAAAATTCGCACTACTTGCAACATAAAACAAAGAGTCCCAATCAAGAACGTAACGGGGAAAAGCATAATAAATTATTTTAGGCTTCTGAAAAACAAACATATTTTTTATTGATTAAAATAAATTAATGCACAATTTTAAATTTAACATGTAAATAAAATAATTGTATTTTCTTCTGTGAGTATTTGTTCTCGGGAAATCGAAAGAAAAAAATTATGTGAAACAACAAATCTACAAATATATAACTCGTTAGAAAAGTCATCCTTTCAAATTTCCCCTACTTTCTTAATATAAGTTAAAAGAAAATTCTTTTAACTGTTTTCTCAATTCGGTCTATTAGTTTGTACAAATAAATTAAATTCAAACTCTTCATACTAAAGACTCTTCGAGCAAAATCCGTGCAAGTGACTATCGGATCACAACCAAATTACAGTCACATAGTTATTCATGTCTCTTTAAATAGTTAGCATGGTTAAACAACTTTTAAATTAAAAACGTTCAAAATTAATTAGTTGTTTTTTAAATTTTCTTCACATTTTTCAAATGTATGATAAAAGTATTGGGGCGGGGGCGGAAAGAGTAAATAACATGTTACTACAAAATTTTATATTTTACAAACGGATCTTAATAATTACTAATAATAAATAAAACCTCAATTTCATTCTAAAATGCCTTTTACATTATTAAAAACATTTGACTTTAATTTTGCAGAAATTCATTATCACTAAATTTTTATTCAAAACTAAAGGAAACTACATGATGTATTATTATATCTATTTTTTCAAATTATTTTGTTGGATCTAATTGATACAAATGATGACAGCAAACGGAGAAAATGATGAAACTCGATTATACTGCCTCCGGATGTAAGATTTAACATTTTTCCTACTTCATTTTTCATTTTAGTGCTTATTCACAGCTCAGTATAAAAGGACGCGGCAAAAAATGGAAATGAGTTATTGAGCACATTAGCTGAGTTTCATTTGACGAAAAGCGAAGTAATGATTCGCGAAAGGCGAGTTTTGAACATAAATGCATATTTCTTAATAAAAATACCATTAAGTGCTTTTGGTAGTAAATAACATTAAAAAATAGTTTGTGCGGATAAGGTTTTTAGGAAAGCAGTGATTATGTATTGTGATTCATTTTAATATCGACTAAGTGACGTTATGTACCGGAATGTACTTAGGCATTTTTTCAATCCGTCAATCCATTAGCCAGATTAAGCTTAAATGTTAAATCTTATATCCGGCGGCAGTATAATCGAGTTTCTTCATTTTCTCCTTTTGCTGTCATCATTTGTATCAATTAGTTCGGACAAAATAATTTGGATAACGTAAATATACTGCTACAACATATAGTTTCATTTAGTTTTGAATAAAAATTGAGTGGTAACGAATTTCTACAAAATTAATGCCAAATATTTTCAATAATATAAAAGATATTTTAGAATGGATTTGAGGTTTTACATATTATTTGTGATTATTAAGATCCATTTGTGAAACATTAAATTTCGTAGTAACTTGCTATTTATTCTTTCCACACCCACTCCCATCCTTCTATCACATATTTGAAAAATTTTAAGAAAATTTAAAAACCAACTAATTAATTTTGAACGTTTTCAATTTAAAAGTTGTTTAACCATGGCAACTATTTAAACAGACACAGATAACTATGTAAATGGAATTTGATTGTGATCCGATATTCACTTGCCCCTGGTATGAAGGGTTTAAATTTGATATAGTACAAGTTAATAGACCAAATTGAGAAAACAGTTAAAAGAATACTTTTTTTTCACTTATGTTGAGAAAGTAGGCCAAATTTTAAAGAATGACAAACATGATGAAATATTAAATTTCAAATTGTGTACTGAATTATTTTATTTAACAAAAAAATGTTTGTTTTTCACTCGCTTAAAATAATATATCCTGCTTTTTTCCGTCGCCCTCTTCATTAGGACTCTTAGTTTTATGTTACAGGTTGTGTAATTTAAATCATTCTTTCCGTAATACGTACCCTTGTTCCTTGATCACGTTTTAATAAAACTTGTGTGCAGTTATCACGTAATACTAAATATTCCATTGCCCAGTACTTTACGTTTATTTCGTTTTAATCACAATTAATTTAAATCGACGTCATTAATAAGTAGACTTTTTCTAACATCAATAAGGTAAAAGAAAAACAAACACGAAGTCTTCGTCGAAGATATTTTAAGTTTGTATATTCAAAAGAAACTTTTATAAGTTCCCGAACGTGCCCTCAAGCTTGAACTCTGTCCGAAAGTTTTGCAATATATTGAAGTTTAAAGTTTGCTTTTACTTTGCGGAGCGAAACTTCGGAATTTTTAAGAAAAGGTCTTGGATATGTTCCTTATGAGGTTACTTTGGAAGTTAATTGTAGAATCGAGCAAATATGTTTAACTCTTCACTTATTTTACTTCCAAATCATTTACGCCAAAGTTCATCATCGAATTCTATATTGGAAATGAGTTGCAAATTTGTAGATGGTAGGTGCTTCATTTAGCGTCGGGGTATGTTGTGTTACGCCGTTCCCACTTCCGTTCGGTAAGAAAGAGATGATAAATAGTTTTTCTTATAGGTACAGGTATACCTAACTATTTAGAAAATAAATTGAATATGGGAATATGTTAAAAGGAACATGACATCCACAATTTTCAACGTGTTTTTTGGTTTCTGCGTTTATGAAACATCTTTTATACTTGTAAATAGAATGTGTTTTTATGACATGTAACTAATTAATTTTTCATTACTTATATTCAAACTCAAATTTAACTGTTCGCTATATACTTAAACATGGCAGACATAAATATCTAAAAAAATACTCCTTAATCAATACGTATTTAACGTAGTTTTTAAAGTTTCATAGGCAAGCATAGAGTCCTCATAATTTCATCCGTCGGTTTGTCACACCCACGTAGTTTCTGAAGTTTCATACCTACTTGCATGAAATTTATGTATGTAATGAAATACGTGCTTGAGACAAAGATCTATGTTATTTAAAAAAATATTATTCGTATTAGTATTCGTATTCGGTATTATTCGTCACATTATTCTGAACATACTCAAATTTATTAAATTTTTATTTGTAAAACTAAATTTTTCTTTTCTTTCAATATTCAGAATAATGGGATGAACAACTGCCATGGATATTGAAAATACAACCTAAATAAACTCAAGTACACACCGAAACCTCGCGTTGCGAGTACTACTCCTATTTAATAGGTTTATGATTTATAATTATTTAAAAATGAAATAAACTTGAAATTTTGTACACTTAAAGATTATTTTCTTATAACCACGTAAAAATAATATTCTTCATGCTATTTCTCCACTTGCTTTCTCTGAGTGAGTGTGTAATAAAAAAATTAGTGCACCTCTTAATTTCCCGCTGGTTTTAATCCGCAGTTTTGCTCCCGCTTTAAACCTATGTTGATGTAAATGCGAAACTTGTTCTGTTTGTCTGATGCGTAATAAATATACAATAATATAAGATATCGCTCACCAACATTACTAATTAACTTTTAGTTAAATGTAGTTTGCCTGACAGATTAATATATATATGTGTAAAGTTGAATATGTCAAAACAGCGAAAAGATCTCTTCGATACTTTCAAGAGAACAGCAAAACTTTTCGGAAATCGAAGCGAGTTATGTTATTTAAAAAAATGTTTTTTCCAATTTTTTAAGGTATTTCCTTTTTTTTAACAAAAATAAATGAAAAATTGTATATCCCATAGAGTTATAGATTGTTATAGATTTTTTTTAATGAAGATTAGGTTATATTCATCATTTTTCATTTCTAAACCCTGTTTACGAAATATTATGCTTTGAATTCGACTGCAATATAGTCTCCCATTTCCAAACAAGACTATGTAAAAATCTATATGATATTCAGTGGATAGCTTTTGATGGGGGCTTCCAAATAAAACTATTTGGATTAAAATGTAAATAAGTAATTTCAGGAGATATAGACGAGTACAAAATCCTATTTTGGTCATGTCTCGGTACGCACTTAGCTGGTTTTTAGTGTTCCATAGCCAAATGGCAAAAACAGAACCTTTATAATTTCACTCTGCCCTTCAGTCATTTCATATGGTACTGTATAGACAAAATGTGGGTAGTAGATTTCTTATATGAACCAATATAAACAGAAATAAAATAGTGGAACTATGAAGTAAAATATTATTTATTTAAAAAAGATATAAAAAAATTATTTGATAACTTTATGCATGTAATTAAGGAATGAAAAAAAATATATGCCCATAGGCATATGGCGTCAAGTTAAATAAGTTTTAATGATATTGAGGTTCCAAAATAACTTTTTTTAAGCCAATAGTTAGTATAATAATAATAATAATGCTTAGATATGTCTTTTTAAAGTCTTAATAAGTGTATTCCCACTCCCTCTAACTTTTCAACTAACGTGTGTAAAATTCTGAACAAATGAAGGTAGTAGAACATAAAGTAAACTTTCAAAGAAAATTAATTTGAATAATATACATTGTATAGTTTTGAGATTTGGGATATTTTCGGTACCAACTGCAGTAAAAACTTAATTTTTTACAGTGTCTTTCAGAAATAAAAAATTACAAAATTTAATATTGTTTGGTGCTACGGAACCCTTCCTGCCCGAGCCGGACCCGTTTTGCTAGTGTTATTGAATTAATTTGGGCTCTGATTATGAATTATCTAATAATAGGTTAACGATATTAAATTTAAAAGAAAGTAAACAATTTCTGACATTTAAAAAATGCTTAACAATGTATAGTTTTATTAGTAATATTATTTTTATATTTTACAATAATATAACTTATTTATTTTGTTCATATTAGAAATGATGTGTGTATTAATTATTATAGAATTGTTTTAATTTTATCACCGTACATTTCATTAAAAAAAACAATTTCATTTTATGCCCGTATACCGGATTTACATTATTTATATTTTTTACTTATTGATTCAGGGTTCTTAACAATAAAATAATTATTAAGGGGACTTTAAGAGACTATCTCTTTCGCTTGATTTCAGTATTTTCTGTCCTGCCGTTAATGTCTCTTTGGCTCTCCTTTACTATTTTCGTAAACACTAACAATACACCATCCTATTTTTGATCAGATTAATAATGTTAACTTATTTTTTACTAAATTAATAACTTCAGCTTATTTTTAAGCAGAATATTAATGTCAGTATATTTTCATACATTAACATTACTAATCTATTTTTATCAGATTAACCATATCAAACTAAACTTTAGCAGATTAAAAATGTCGACCTATTTTTAAGCAAAATAACAGTGCTAACGTATTTTGGGCAGATTAAAAATGCCAAATTATTTGACATACTAGTAATGCCCACCTATTTTTGAAAAGACTAACAATTCTAACCTATTTTTGAGCTGTTTAACATTGGTAACTTTTTAAACATACTGAAAGTGTTAACCAATTTTTGAGCAAAATAGCAGTACCAACCTATTTCAAAACATATTAACAATTCTCACATATTTTTGACCAAACTAGCAATGCCAACCTACTTTTGGGCAGATTAACAACGCCAACTTATTTTTGAGCCAATTAATAATGCAAATTTATTTATAAGCACGTTTACAATAATAACCAACTTTGTGCAGATTAACAAAGCCAGCAATAAATTGCTTTTATTTGGATATGTCTTTCCTTTTTGAAGGTTTTTAATTTTCCTACATAAAGTATTTATCGACATATTGAAAAGCAATACTTCTAAGAAGCTCTCCACAGATCTTCCTCTCAAACCTTTGTTTGGCGCGGCAATTCCAAAACTTATGTTGATTTATACCGGATCATTCATTCGATTTATGTATCTTGCTCATTTTCATTTCAGTGTCTGTTTCAGTCTCAGCTCATTTCCATTTCAGTGTGTGTTTGGTTTGGCGGCGTTTCTTAAAATATTTTTTATTTTCAGTTCAATACGTTTCACTCCACTAGTATTTTCCTTGTTGTGCTAATTAAACATAGGTAAATGAACTGGTAGGAGACTTGAATTTGCATCTTCCTTTTTTAAGTGCATAGATAGAATGAATTTAAATACCTTCTTGTATTTTCAAAACTGAAACACACAATAATTTTGCTTCTAGTCAAACGTAGGGTTCATTGTTTTGAAGATATTTGATTTCCTTGATAAATGTATTCATCGACATATTAATAAATAGTTCTGTTAGTTGTTATGGGAATGATAGTGGTCATCAATTTTGTTTTCAATATACTCATTTCCAGACTTATGTTTAAACAGATTAAGAACAAATTGTTTTACATATAAATATGTAAAATTAACAATCTTAATTTTAGATTATGGAACATTAAACTATGTCAGTACACTGTTTAAAATAATTTCCGTTAAACTTGATAAAAACATACATTTAGTTATAATATCGAACAAATTAATTAGGTTTATTAGTTGTCCACAAATGGTCTTACCTCAGATATTAAAGGCATTAGTTTATTACTCGTATGTTATATAACGTATAGAACTATCAAAGAAAAATTACAGAAAGCAACAAGATAATTGCGATGTTAATATTATATATTGATTATTAAGGTATATCTTTATAAGATTGTGAAGTATATAGATTAAGAGCGCAAGATTGTATTTAAAAAATAAAATTTCTAAGTTTACAATGAATTCAAATTCAAGAATGAAGTACAAAGACTTTATTAATTTGTAATGAGCTTAGCGACAACGCTACAAAACTAGCTCATAAGTAAATTCATACCAATATTAGTAAAACGATAGCTCTCAGACTTATATATAAAAAAGTTGAAAAAATTAACTCATATCGCATTAAACAACAACGCAAATTATATATTCTTCAAATTATAATACTAATCTTCGAATCTGAATACCAGAAATAAAAAAAGACAAGCTTGATACAATCGTTCCGTTAGCCTTTACACAAAGACACAGATAACGACAATATTGTCACAAAAGTGTTATTTTTCCATTTAAAGGCCTCCAATATATTTTTTTAATTAAAACTTTTCCATTACAGGTATTTACCGCTAAGTCAGCATAGGTGAAAGGCATTTTTGTTTGTTTTGTATTAGCCACCGTTCTTGCTGCTCAATTTTTTTTTTATTTAAGTTGACTCCTTTCCGCCCTTCGCCCGAACTGGTTTTTTCGACTTATTTGTATTAGGAGCAGTATTTTTCATCAATATTACGTTTACCTTTGATTTTTTTGACGCGACGTAAATTTTTCATAATGAGAATTTTCTGTCTGACGGCTAGAACATCAAAAACTTGATTGTACCTGTTATTTGTATGAGATTTTTGGGGATTCGGAATGTAACTGAAACATTTTATTCCTAATTTTTATCCAAAAATTGTAGTGAATAAGTAGAAAAGTATTTCGAATAAAAGGGTAAAAATAAATTATAAATTGATTCGCAGGCATTAATTTTTCATTCAAATCTCAACTTTTATCCCAAGAATGCTTATTTATTTTATATTAAAATAAAATGTTACAGCTCTGGTTTTCATTACGAGAAACCTTTTCTTTATTAATAACTTTTTATCTCCAATAATTTTCTGTGAAGATGAGACAGTATAAATATCTTCGGATAGAATACACTGATTCGATATTTTTGATTAAATAACTGAGAAACATCACTGTCTTTCGCACATATTATTATCACAGCACAGTGAAATCATGCTACGATTTAAACAATTATTATTGTACTTTTAGAATAGCATTGCATTATTCTTTCGCACATATTATTATCATAGCACAGTGAAAATATGCTATGATTTAAACAATTATTATTGTTGTTTTATATTTACAATATTTTTTTTTAAATTTAGTTTCAACGGATGCACAAAAATGCAAATGTGCATAAAATGTTTCATCCTTCATGGAAAGTAAATAATAGTACTTCCTTTATAACTTCTAGCTGACGTCATGAATTAAAGGTTTATGAGTACTTTTCGAGTGATAGTATCAGGGTTCATTATTTATATTTTTTATATAAACAATGAACCCTGATACTATCACTCGAAATACTCGGAGTCGAAAGCTAAAAAAACACTTTTAAGGTATCAGTATAATGGGACGGAAAATTGTGGTCTGCCCTAATTACTTCGCTTGGATTGACTTTCAATTATGAACACATCATAACTGTGAAAAACTGAATGAAAGGAAAACGTGTGAGAAAGCTTGACTTCAAAATTTCGCCATTCTCTCTTTTAGAGCCATGTTTTGGAAAGTTCGGAAGTTTTGAAAACTTTTGCGGAAGTGTCTTCTTATGTTAGTATATAACACGATACCATAAGCATACACCTCTTGAAGTAACTATTGCCAAAATCGAATGTAATATCCTTCACTTATAAGACAAGGATTGAAATAAATGTCCTTTACTTCATTTACAATAAACAAAATAATCAATTTACTAACAATTATTTTAAATATATATATATATATATATATATATATATATATATATATATTTATAAATACATTCATACACACATACAGGCATACATATAAACATTAATCACATTTCCTCTTTTGGCTTCATGTATTTGACAATGCTTAAATATGAGTATCTGTAATGTTGAAGACTAAAAAAGACATTAGTAAGAAAACAAAACTAATTAGGGTATTGACAATAAACAACAAAAAATATTATGACATATAAATAAGCAAAACCAAGCTAAAAAAACATAAAATAAAGAAAAAAGGTAATGAAACAAAATGAGATTAGGAGGAATAAAACAAAGGGATCATGAATGGAAGGACTTTTAAGACGGTCTCTGAACACATTTATAAAGGTGAGTTCCTGGTATCTAATTCCAGTCGATTCCAAAGTATTACACTACAAAAGTACAAGCCTTTTTTTGAATAATGGAAATATTATGTACTTTTAAACTTTTACGCAAGCTTTACTTTTCCTTACAAATTTGTTTCTCAGAGCTAGTTCCTGCTTTTATTATGAACGTAGAATATTTCGGAGAATTTAAAAAAATCCAAATATTTACGTAATAATCACCTTTAAATTTTGAAATTTTAAATAAATCCATTTTTTATCATAACACAACTTTGATAGGTTAAATATATTCCATAGAAACAAAACTTTAAAAAGTACCAGCATTTTTTTTTATGAAGTATCACTAACAAAATCACGATTTGAAGCAGTGAATTTACCTTCTTTTCATAATTTCCTTCACAGGTATTATTCGTCACATTATTCTGAACATAACTCAAATTTATTAATTTTTTTTATAAAACTAAATTTTTCTTTTCTTTCAATAATAAGAATAATGGGACGAACATCTGTCATGGATATTGTAAAGAAAAATACAACCTAAATAAACCCAAGTACACACCGAAACCTCGCGGTGAGAGTACTACTCCTATTTAATAGGTTTATTATTTATAATTATTTAAAAATGAAATAAACTTGAAATTTTGTACACTTATAGGTTATTTTCTTATAATCACGTAAAAATACTATTCTTCATGCTATTTCTCCACTTGCTTTCTCTGAGTGAGTCTGTAATAAAAAAATTAGTGCACCTCTTCATTTAGCGCTGGTTTTAATCCGCAGTTTTGCTCCCGCTTTGAACCTATGTTTATGTAAATGCGAAACTTGTTCTGTTTGTCTGATACGTAATAAATATACAATAATGTAAGATATCGCTCACCAACATTACTAATTAACCTTTAGTTAGGTGTGTTTGCCTGACAGATTAATATACATGTGTAAAGTTGAATATGACAAAACAGCGGTAAGATCTCTTCGATACCTTCAAGAGAACAGCAAAACTTTTCGGAAATCGAAGCGGTTCCACAATTATTAAAACACAAAGTAATTTTTTTTACATGATTACCATCATTTCCAATTTTTCATTCTCATATTATTAAATATGATTTGAAGTTATCGTCAAAAATCTAACTATATTCCCCAAAACCAAATACACACCGAAACAAATAAAAAACTCGTAAAATATGTTAAACGAAATTTATTTTGCCCCATTTCAGACTTGGAAAACTGTAGTACATATATTTTAATTAAAATATACGATGTTTTACATCGTTATAAATATAATAAAAAGGTACATCACTTTCGTTGATAACAGATGTCTGTATCTATTTCATAATCTATTCAGACGGCTACGTAATTAGTCTTCAAGCGGACAATTGATAATTTTGAATTATAAAATGGTCAAAGTTTTTCATAATGCACAATTTCAGAAAATCATTTTTTGCATATTTTGCTTAAAAATAATATCCATCAATTACACTGTTACTCAGCAGATCGAAAATAAATACCTCTCTGTGGCTTTGTCGTATTCATCCTTACACCTTGCATAGATTACTTTACAGCGTAAAAGATGTGTACGTGCAATGGAATAAAGTAACTTAAGCGTTTTAACTTTTCATTCACCAGGTGACTAAAAGCGGTTACTTGATATGTTTAGCGGTTACTTGATATGACTAAAAGCGGTTACTTGATGATTGTCAGATTACACAAAGTGTTAGTTTAAGTACTAAGGTGTTATCTGCCTCGAATATTGAGCACTTATCTGCCTTAGTGGTGAACAAAGATAATTGTCTTCCCTTCTTAATATGAATTGGAATAACCTGCTGAAAATGGTTAGTGAGTTTTAAATTAAACTGAGGCCACAACGTTTCATTGACGTATGACACTGTCTTTACTTAGCGGCCAATTTATACAAGTATTTCAATTTCGCTATCGGTGATTTTTATTTTAATGTTAAAATGTTTAGTTACGGATCATAGATTTGTTTATATTTCAAACCACGGATGTTACGGAGGTTCGGTTCCGATTCCTATAAGTCAGAACTTCCGATGGCGGCGGCAATGGTCAACGTGTACGAACATGTTAATATGTGTGTTAATTCCCCTTCTCCACGTGCTTCCCGCAAAATATTTAACTCTTTACATCGTTGTTTCGCAGTTCTTGCAATCGGGTCATTTCTTTTATATATCGCTCATCTTAGTTTTTTTTTTATTTGTTTTTGTTGTGTATCAAATTTATTGATTGTATTTGATTAATAACGTTTTAAATATTATTTTAATTATTTAAACAATAAAGCAAAAACAGTTTAGTTTGGAACTATTTTACTGAATATGTGCGAATACGGCAAAATGCAAACCTTGTGTGAAGATATATTCACGTAACGGAGGTACAACTATTTCGTTAAAGAGTAATTTAAAATATGTACATTTTACTGAATATGAAGAATAGAATAAATTAAAAGCTGAAAAGAAAAATACAACACACCCTTCGACTTCAACGCCTTTTCAAGAGGTTAAGAAACAAATCACTCTCAGAGACACTTTAATGAAAAATCCAAAATGGTGTATGTAGTTCTAATCCTAAATCAATGGAAATAGACAGATTGATTTCTGAAATGATTACTTTGCAAGATCTCCCATTTAATTTAGTTGAGGTGGTTGGATTTGGATGACTTTTTCTGTACATTGTGTTTAGGGGAAGGCAGTTTTTTACGGAATATATTTTTGATGTATAATACGTAAAAGTAGCCGAAAAGATAATAGATTTTTACAGGTTTTTTATATGATGGAACGAATGAATAAAATACAGAATTCACTGTGTTTGTATGCAAATAAACAAAATATCCCACAAATATCTCCTGAAGAATGGCTGCAGCTCAAGAAACTAGTGAGTCTGCTCCGTTCTTATGAAGAAATTACTAGAAATATGAGTGACGGTAAGACTAGTATTTTATCAGTTATTCCATTAATACACCCTCTTAAGCATATACTAGAAATAGAAGACAATAAATGAGACACAAATGAATGATTTAATAATATAATAAAATGTACTATCTACCAACTGAATGCAAGATTTGAAGACCTGCATTCCGACAACTTCTTTGCAATAGCTACGTATCTGGATTCTCGTTACAAAATGATTTTTTTCAACGAAGTGATCAAGGAAAGGGTTATTACCGAATAAATGAATTTAGTTTATGATGGAGATAAATTTCCAAGTGAATTTGAAAATATTGAAGTTTCTGCAGAAAAACATTAAATTGGCATCACCAGAAGCCGTTCAGCCTTGCAGTTCCAAAAGTAATGTCCAAACAATTTTATCTAATATATTATCGAGTTGTGATGATGATGACGATAATACTGCATCAGAAAATACAATTTTTAATAATATTTTTATTCTAAACGGTTTATTTAATGAATACAACAGATAAAAACATGTTCTCTTCAACGGCGATCCCTTATTATGGCGGTATATTAAGTGAATTCAAAATTTCACACTCTGAACTCGTTTGTCCGCCAATATTTGTCCTGTCCACCCGGCTCAGTTGCAAGCGAACCATTTTTCTTAAAAATCTTAGTTATTTAGAATAAAGTGAGAGACAAAGGTAGTGAAAGAGATAAACGTGTTAAAACAATTTTTTTGTCAAAAATGAAGTTATATATTTTTCAATTACAAACAAACAAACATGTTATATATAGATTGAGAACGTCAACAATAAGTTTTAAATTTAATTGAAAGTTAAATATTTGTATGTTTGTACGCAATCATTGGAGTAACTATTTAATAAATTTCAATTTGTTTTTTAATATTTTCTTAACTATTTTTTGTTAAAACTCGTATGGTAGAGTACATATAGAAACGAATAAATCCACAATTTTACTAAATATAGGAGGGTGTTTTCGTCAAATTAGTTATATTTGCTAAACATATAAAAATATAATTTTGAAAATCATTTTGTTTTAAGCTAAAAAAAGTTAAAAATTCAAATTAAATTCGATTATTTTTTGGGGTGGAAAACTACTTTTGAGGGTGGAAAATGAGACCAATGAGGAAGTTTTCTTATCAAATACTTATTATATTTGTAATAGGATGAGAGATGCTTGTAAATTTTTTATAGCTTACTCAAAGGATAGTTAAATCCTGTAATACATATCTAATTAAATTTCTTTTCCTTAGTTTAAATTTATCAAAGACCGAAACTTAGTTGAATAAAAAAAATTAAAATATGGTCTTAAAATTTATAACTACTTATCCATTGCTTATTCCTGACATGACGCTTGTCTTTTCTTATTTATCTTCATTCTATAATACATTTGTGTCATTGCCGGTTTTTCGAAATTTCACATAAATTATTAACTACTTTTTAGAATTACAAATAATTCTAGAGATATTGATTAAAATGTGTACATAAAATATGTTTTAAGGTCATTCATTTCCGCAACTGTAAAACTGAAAAATATTTTCTCACTTTTCATTGACTTTTCAGTAAAATTTACGTAAATTTTACCAAATGGCTGAAGAGTCAAGATTTCATAGTTTTTGAGATAGTAACGATAATTTACGCCTGTAAAAGATATACAAAGCTAAATATTTTCATATAAATATATATATATATATATATATATATATATATATATATATATATATATATATATATATATATATATATATATATATATATATATATATATATATATATATATATATATATGTATATATATATTAAATTATGATGAAAAACAATTAATATTTGTATACAATTTGGTAGCAATACTATGTACCCGTAGAAGTATACAGGTATCTAAATATGTACGACGACGTCCTCGTAGTGGGAGTTCTTCTCAAACTTAAGAAGTTTATTTTTATTTATTAAGATTAATTAACTCATTTCAAACATTTACGCTCTAACACGATGCTAATATACCTCGTTTATTGCATTTTAGACGTCTGTAACAATCCCGTGTGTAAAAATAAATATGAGTTTTCTCTCTATTTAACATTTAGTGAAGATTTTAAATGTAAACAATAAATAATTAAATCAGTTAACAATATTGTAAAAACAAAATGACGCAGGTCATGTATATTATATTAATTATAATTCATGGATAAAGTTAGGCCTATAATCTTACCAAATAACTGTCGTCACTGCATAGGGCACATTGGACCTGTACCCTGGCTTCTGAGATCCCCAGATTTAACACCACTCGATTTTTATCGTTGGAATCGCGTCAAATCCGATGTATACTCAACTGAATGCCCGGACGAAGAAACTTTAGGAGAAAGATTTCCGACAGTTTTAATAAAATTAAAGGAAATGCTCAAATGGTGGATAATGTTACCAATTCACTTATAAGGAGAGCGCGGTTTTGTGTAGAACAAAAGGGAGACAGACCATTTTGAACATCACCTTGAATACTTCGTAAACGAATGAATGAAGTAATTTTATATGAAAATTGAATTAATAATTTTTTTTGTAAAATAATTGTTACTAAAATGACTTTTCTGTGTAATATTTTATAGACGTGAAAAAGTCATGGATTGAATGGTTTCCGCAGAACTTCAAGATGAGTGAGTACATTTATAATATTATTTATTAAGTTTTTAATAGTTATATTTCATGTCATAACCACACAATTACACAAAATACGTAACATATAAATTACTTATTATTATATACAATGTATCGCCGGGCAAGTTTGCGGTCATTACCTAGAGCGTAGCTGATTGACGTGCGCAAGTATCGTGTGTATGAAGAAAATGGTAAATAATCATGAGTATTACTGTGCATTTTCTGGAAAAATGTCATACTTTAAATTTTATTTTAATGCCAATCAACTATTTTTCAGTCAACGAATAACGTCTTTCTTCATCCAACCTTTACTCACGGACACCGTGAACATTAATTACACATTTATATCTATTTCTCTGACATACAACTCATTTCTCATTGAGTTGTATGTCAGAGATTTATAAATTTGAAGCTGAAGCGTCCCTCTTAGAAGATATCAAATTTGAATTAATTTACATCGAGAAGTATGTGTCAGAACACATACTTCTCGAGTATGTGTCAGAACACATAAAATAAGGTGTCGCAACTACTTAGGTCTTTTAATATTGGTTGTTTGGTATCAGGTATGGGGGAAAACATACGAACTTATTGTACATCACTTTGAAAACTCGTATCTCAAAAATTGATCATAAAATTACTGGTGTGTGGAACATCAAATTTATTTTGAAAGACACATCTATTAACGCCCAACTCTGTGAGAAGTGCGAAAAATACCATTTAACATGTCATATTTCAATCGAAATACCGCCCTGAACTACTGCTCTAAACTACACGTATTTTAGCACATCGCAGTTTACTGCTGATCGTCGTGTAAGATAATGCGTCATTTGAATACAATGAAACTAATTCTTCTTAAATTCCATACTTGACTTCTGTCGAATTTATGTGCGACTTGAAATCTATCGACACAATGGTTTGTTTTGCTCTTATTCCGTAGCCTGTGTAGTGCGTAACACCTGAATTGGCTTTTATATCCATACGAGATCCCAATGGTGTGTTATAATACATTATCACTTCAACAATCTTTCCGTGTCCGCTATAGTTCAGCGTACAATTTGAATAAACAAAAGTAGGAATTTCAAGTATTTGGCAATATCTTATAATATTTTGAGAGTATCTGGTCACATTGGTAGTAACCTTGAGACGTTCGAGTATAGTAATATTGTCAGTGATACGTATCGTCGTTTCTGTTCAACCTCTCCACTTCCATTCCATTTCAACAGGCAATATTTTTATTAGACATCACTGCGACCTGGTTTATTTATGTTTCATTACTATCCATACTATTTGGCTGTCGTCCAACTGTGTTACGTTAGTAGCTAAAGCTTCCGACGATTCATTATTTATGATAATTTTATGTACGTACTCACATATACCACGCACTCCATTATACTAAATTACGTTGCAGAACTTAACTTTTTTTGTGCTGCGGCGTGGGTTTCTGGAACCTTGGAGATGGGATGTAACTAACAAAAGTACATGCTAAAAAAATGTATTGTTAGAAACGCGATCTAGATTTTTGTTACAAATTGTAATTGGACGCGGTTATATATTATTTTTCGGATTGTAAATATCTCAGATAACTGCCGATACTTGTAGTTATATTTTGTTATGGAGGTTTTAGCCAATTTTTGAACTGAAATTGTTTTTTTTTATTTATATGAAATATTAGGAGGTAATTCCACTGTGTTTCACTGATTTAAAGAAAATTTTGATGACACTATTTTCAAATAATAGAGTGCAGGCCAAAACCAGGATCTTTTCGTATGAAGGCTCCTTAATTGCAAAGATTTTTACAATTTTTTTTTAAATAAGGTATATTTACCTTATTTAAAAAAAAAATTGTTAAATGGTAATTAAAAAAGCATAAAATAATAATAAAATAACTAACAAGTAATTGATAAAATGTTAGTCTATTATTAGTTAAGTAATATTATTTAACTTATTAAACTTACTCGCTATTAAAGAAATTACAATGATGACCATGTAAATTATTGCTCCCTACATGTGCGATTTGTTTTATTATATTCGATGTCTTTCATTAGATTTGATGAAGCTATATAAAAATAGGATAGAAGTTTTATGCTAAATAACAACGTTGTCTACGAACCACATACTTTTATTTTCATAGGCTCCATATCCGAGAAATTTCAAACATTATTGTTATGGGAACGCCGTTTGTCATCCGTCAGTGTATCAAAAAGTTTCATACTTGCAGTGGAATAGAAAAGATACTTAAAATTTGCATGTCGTTTGTAATTCATTGGTCTAAAATGGAAAACGGTATTTAAAATAACATAAAATGTTACTTCAAGAGGGTTCTTTTTCCTTTTATGAGTGAAGCACAAAACCGTATTTTGAATTTTATTTTCAAAAAAGAATTAGCATTTCGTGGCAAATCACAACGATAATTTTTAGATCTATTTGTTACTAGTTTATAAACGCCATTGCGTACAAAGCCGTTTTTAACAACTAATATTAAAAAGTCTAAATATAAAATACGAACAAAGTTTTGACTTAAAAAACAAAATATTTTGAAAAATTCACGAAACTTTTAAATCCGTGAATGATATGCAAGGGGACATATTTCCATAGTGAAAAATGAAATTAAAATTTGAAAACTTATTATTGTAAAATCATGTGCCCTAAAACGTTGGAGTTTTACGTAAGTGCGTACGAAACCTCCGTAGTAAGAGTTATCTTTATCTTTGATTATATAGCGTTCGTTCTTTCCAGAGAGAATCTTTGATAGTAAGAGTTCTACTTGTGCTACGAAGTTTATTATTAAGGAGTTCTACTCGTGCTACGAGGTTTATATTTTACTAATTGTTTTACTTTCGTCTATACATTTTGAACGTGCTTGGATGATACAAACCAAACCAAATTTTATCGAAAACGTTTATCACACATATAACATTTTTAATCAAGTGTTATTTTCGGAAGCATTCTATCGGAATGGAAAATTCCTAAAAATTCTTTCTTTGCTTACAACGCGTGAGCATATTTTTAAAAATTCGATGCCAAGTGTGTGAGCCAAGTGAGTTAATTATATATCTACATTATTTGTTATGACGTCTAGTCGAATAACATTTATTTATATTGTTAATTTGCAATCAACAATATAAATAAATATTAATTTTCTTAATATTGTCATCTCAAAACAACAGTGGATGTTTTAATCATTCTTTTTACTTGTTCATAAATATTGCAATATGTTTTTTTAACATATGTGCGCTTTATTGAAGACTTACCTTTTAATATTTTTTTTTTACAAACTTTCGTTAGGTTAATTGTGAACGTCGCTGCTGGTTTATTTTACATAAAATCGTCCACCAGTATTTTTCACCCAGATTCTATTTTTTTGTGAATGAATATTTATATAAATAATTTAATAATTTATACTCGTATCATATTCGTGATTACTCTACATAAAACAGTAATTATGCTGTCTGATGCAATCTTAATATTATAATAATGATGAATGAACGTTACGTGTCATAGATATAAAAGAAATATTATTATTACATATTATTTATGAAACTTTACTTTTTTTTTGTATGAATATTGAAGAGTGTCACATTTATTTAGATATTAAATTTTCGATCTGCGCTTCAACGAATACCATAAATGGCGTTATAGAAATATTAATATCACTTGACGAAGAGACGACGTTGGGATCGCGTTACATGTGAATGAAATTCGTACCAATTTTCCTTCAAAATTAAAACTTTACTTTCTTTTTTTTCCACCCATTGCGAAGACAATTTTCATCGAAGTTATGAATTTTCTCTCCATTGCCGCGAAACTTAAAAAACGGCTGTTTTCGGTTAGTCGTAATACATGTACATATGCTTATTCTTTTATCTACTTTAATTATTCCTGAAACACATTAGCGTTATATGCAGAACCAGAGTATTAGAGTACAAAATCACATTGGAATTAAAATCGTGTTTTTGTTTCTAAAACATTATGACCCACTGCTAATTTATTTCATATTTTCAATTTTATCAAATGATGGTACTTTTGTTATTTAAAAGAAAATATAATATTTAATTGGTTTCAAAGAGATTTCGAAAGGAGTATACAGGTAATGACGTGATTAAAAAATTAAATGTGATTAAGGGAAGTGTGTTCTTATGCACCGAGGGATGTGTTTGGGATGTATTGAGTAAATGTTGTTTTTGTATTAAATTCATGGGAAAATAGTTAAGAAATTTGAATAAAAAAATGGTTAAGTATGAGTAGAAATCACATCATGAAAGTTCATTCCGTTAAATAATTTTATCGCAAAATTTAGTAAGCAAGTTCTTAATAAATTTATGAAATAGGACAAAAAAAAGTTTGCCACATAATAATTAACTTGGAGTTAAAAATAAATGATGTCTGGATTATTCCCATTGCACGTGCTTCGAGACCTTGTTTGTGTGAAAGTTCAATTTGAATTTCGAAATTCTGGATTAACGGGAGAAAGTGTAAAAAGCCTAATGTGAAGGCAGAAGCTTGAATGTTTTACATGAGTATCGTGTCCTTTAATATTTGATATTTATTACTACCTTAATATCGTCAGTTCTTTCAAAAGAGAAGAGTTACATCGGACAGATAGACAGACAACATAGAGATACCATAAATGTTACTTTATAATGCCCCGTACTTCAAAAGAAACCTCGTAACCCAGTTTGTCCGTCTGCCGCAGATATTGTATGTTTTGGAAGACACCGTGAAGTTATGAAATTAGTTACAAAATAAAAAAAAACACAAGATACCAGTAACAAGAAAAATAGCAAGTAACGATTAATTAATAAAAAAGGAATTTAAAAAATTCATGCCTTTATTCAAATTTACCCACACATACATGTGTATTATATAAAATCAAGAATAAAGGAGGGGCACAGAATATAGGAGGAAAAACCATAAAAAGATGGGAATAGAAGAGGGAGCCGTGAAACAATTTTTTAGAAAGTTTTTTATGCGTGCACCGAAGGCGCATTTCGGGAAACAGAGTCGTACTCATTCCACAGCTTGACACCATAAACAGTAAAGAATATTCATAAAAGTAGATATCATATTTGGCGAGCAATAAATAAAATAAGTATCACTTTTATCATACTAAATTAAATAAAAAAAGTGATTTTTTTTAGTGTTTGGCACAAACAATTAATTGATATGAAACCCTCTTATAGATTATATGGTGCAGATGGACATTTTAGATTGTGAGTGAGAAACGATAAGTTTTTAAGTGAAGTCATTCTAAATGTGCTGGGTATATTTGTGAGTTAAACAACTTATACTGCTATAACAAAACATAAACATTGTTTTGGGCATAGCGGTATAAGTTGAACAACAATAAGACAAGTTAAACAAACATAACAAATTATAACAAAATTATGTATAAAAATAAAATCGACAATAAAATTATAATGTATATACGATTACCCAAAATACTTTTTTAGTTAGTTTCGGTATATTACAACATTGGGCATTATAGTTCTGTACTTAAAAAATTAATAGCAAAATTATTAAAAATACTGTCAATACGCTAACCGTAAAAAATCATTATGTAAAAAGCAAATAAACAAAATTCAAAGCCGGGATGTTCAGATAGTGAAAGTTAACAATTTGCATGCGCTCGGATCTCAAGTTTGATATTATTTGTGACTTACCATACGCTATATCAACTGAAGATGACTTTATATAATTTGTGAATAATAAAATACCTTACTGCTTTTAGATCAAAATCATGCTAAGAGTCCCAGTTGTGCGAAGCAAGCCTGTGATTTTTATATTTTCAGGACTTGCTTCTTTTTATATGCAAATAAACAATTCTACTTTGTTTTTAATTTTTCACCTTCAATTAAAACTAACTTGGAATTTTTTACAATATTATTTAACGTAAGTTTTTCACATCGTTGTCATTCCCATTTTCAACGAAAACATCTCGTGTTAAAGATTTAAAGTCAGAGATATTATGGAAATATTTCCAGGAATATATCTGTAATAGTCCCGTTTGAAACGCATAGAAACCTGGTTTGCAACGGGAAGGATTACATACATATTTCCCAGCTGATTCTAGTTGAAAGTAATTTTTAGTTGCTTCCAACTAAAATTAATCTTGAAATATTGTACGAGATATGAAATATATGATACGAGTATTTTTCGACGAAAATAAACAACGATGGTAACAATGTTAAAGACTTATCACTAAATTTCAGCAGAGAAGTTTTAGTGACAATGACGAAAATAAGATTGACGTCATCTAAAAACATATAGTATGAAAATGAAATTCTATGTAAAAATAGTGAAGGCAACTGGCAACTGTGGGTTTGTTAATTTGATTTTTTTCTCAGAAAACTACGATGAAGTCTGAAGGGCAGATTCCATCAGGAATCATACAGAAAGAGAGGCAAATCCAATAACGTAGCTATTAACCAGTGTTTAGTTAGAAAAGTGGTCGGCGGTTATTAAATAACATCACGCGATCGGATCCTTGCTGGATCATAAAGTGTGAAAAGAAATTAAAATTTGGATTCTCATAATGTTTTCTTCAATATAAAGCGTTATAAATTAATTTCCTTTTTTGGATAATACCTACGCAAAGAGAAGCAAAGCGGCTCAAAGAGACCACCACCTTTCATCATTAGATTAGCAAAAAAGACAAACTGGCCCCGACACAAAGTAACATTTTAAGTATTATTACTACCTAGATCTTGCCTAATATCGGTTTGTATTGCATCATCCAATAACAAGGGGAGACAATATATTTTTGTACAACAAAAAGGACAGGAAAACACAAAATAAAGTATAATAAACCCTTGTAAACTCGGTAATCAAATATGATCTGCAAAAAATTGTTTGTGAATGTAACAACCATCATAATTATTAACTAGTGCATTTTAGGTGTAATTTTGAAGAAATTCATTTAATTATAATAAACACAGAATTATGGAATACAATTTTCTACATATTGTTCTCAATAATTTAGATTTAGTCAAAACAAAAGTTTTAAAAACCTCATCCGACAGCAAAGTTTCTTAAAGTATTGCTTCAAGCCAAGAGTTAAAATGTAAAGGATAGCAGATAGCAATTACATATCAAATCAAAACTATAAATAGTCAACCAAATTACAAAGGGCAAATAAATTAATGTTCGTATTTTATGAGGAAAAACATTTTAGGAAAAAAATATTAATAACCGTTCGATTGCACATAGAGCATATTTATTAAAAACGTACCAGTTTCCTGGGCCCTTAGCAATTTGACAGGTATACATTTGTTTATGCATATTTATGTATAAATAAAGTGCAAAACTTTTTTTTTCTGAATTTAAAACACATTTTATATCCTTTAATATTCCAATGAAAATTCATTTCGTACGTCTCAAACAAGAAGTCACAATTGTAAACTCCCTTTACTACCCTTGCATATTCAAAACAAGATATAAATATTTAAATCTCGTTTTAAATCATACTCAACAACTTTCGTGAATCTGGTGTAATACGACCCTGATAAAAATTCAAAAATCCTTGTACTTGACAACCTCAATAAAGGCGACACGAGGTAGGATTCTATCGAGTGAAACGGAGATAAGGGCAAATACCTGTACATCGGTTTTCGCCTCAACGATCTCACCTTCACATTTCTCGATAATTCCAGTGGGTGTACGCAGGTTACGTCTCCTCGTTGGAAATTATTGGTATGAAAAAGTTTTATATAAATGTGCATTAACAAATTTCATGTGTTTATTATGTGTATTTGCATTAGACTATACGAGAAGATGAAGTCGGATGTCATCGCGGAAAAGGAAAAGGGTCCGTTTTTGCCTAGGTGGACATTTTGCCGATGGGTTAACAGAATTATAGTAGTTTTACGCTAAAAATATTTGTCTATTTACACTAATATGAAGTACAAAAAAGATATTTAAGGTTAACACTTAAAACAACCAGTTAGTATCGGAGAATCATGGCGGAAAGACCAACGTGGAAAAATAACATTATACGGTATTTAAAGATAACATATTTAATAAAATACTACTAAAATTAACCCTTAAAAACTTGACTTCATTACAGTTAATGGTAACAAAAAAGATACCTTCTCTATGGTTTACCATATAAACGTGCTTGTATCCAATGTGCCAAAACGTATGTGACGTTTTGAGAAAGTTATCATTTTCCTCCTAATTAACAAAACGACCATTTAGAAACAACTTTAATTTACCATTTAGAAACAACTGATGCCACTTGAGGGTATTGTTTTCTCAATTATTGCTTGCAACTTATTTTTAAAGGGTAAGTTTTCTTAATTTATAACTTGCCAGCATGAGCAGTGAAAAGATGCTTATTGAAAAAATACAATGTTTGGGGATAAGGAGGATAAGAATTTTTTTAGAAAGTAAAGCCAATAAATGGACGAGTATAAATCTGGTAGTAACATAAGAAGGAATGAGACGATTATTTAATTATTGCAAATATTTAGGTGCTCCAATTTGGTAAGCAATTGTTCTAAAAGCTCAGAATAGCACAAGTCCTCGTAGTTTAATAGATGTAACAGCAGTATTCGATTCAGGCGAATTAAGTAAATGAAATATTAAACACGTTTTAAAGAGTTTATTTTCCTTTAAACTGATATTATTAACCTGATTATTAAGAGTAACGGTTAACGTCATTAACCTGTTTTCGATAGGAGAACTAAATTACTGCCTTATTTGCCTTCAATTTTTGACTGGAAGAATAGTCGAATATTATAATTTCTTGTGATGCCAAGAACCTACATAAGTGCTTGATTACGTACTTTTCAGTAAATTTATTTCCATCTTTGGCACATAACCTTATACGCTTTGCTGTTTACAATATGAAAAATAATCATTCCTATATAAAATACCAACTTTTTGAACGCCCTACACATATAAATATATCTTTATTAACTTATTGCTTAGTGTCATGATAAGTGACGACTTCGTCATGAAATGAGATATCGCCATCCATCATCGCTTTTGACAGTTATAAACTTAATTACATAGCAATTATACTGCCGGATAATTGCAAAAGACTGTTTTCTTTGTGTTTATTTGGTGTATCTTTAATATTTAAGTGTATCTTAATAAATAATTTACTTCTGAGTATTTCCATGAAATTATAATGATATTATTTGTGATAATATACTGCATTAACATACATTTTAAGGATAGGATATTACATACTACAATAATAAATTACACGTTTCCTTTATGTAACCATCCCTTATGCTTAAGTATCAATTTTAATTAAAAAATATTTGTTTCAAATAATAAAAATATATTATTAAAATCATTTTGAATCCGAAATCCTCCACCTTCCTGAAATTTGTTAAAAATATGTCTAACAAAGAAGTGATAATACAAAGTTTTTTGAAAAATACGTGTGCAGTAATCTAAACTAATTTAGCCTGTCTTCAAAAAGACAGGTAAAATACAAGTAATAAAAATATGGTAGAAACAATGCCATCACAGAATTGTCAAACCAGAAAAAAGGTGGTCACATAGCTCTGATCGGTACTCGCAAAGTGGTGTGGAATGTCATATGAAGAGCCGATAGTGGGATGTCGTAGTGCGATGTGGGATGTCACCGCATTCATTTGCGGCGCGGTGTGTCACCGAATCCGGCGCCGGCCAAAGTATGTCAGAATTCCGGTCGACGTTACCTTAAAGTTTTTAATTAAAATTGTATTGGGTAACTCATACTGATACCGTCGACCGTCGCTAATTTTAGACGAAACTTTTTTTTCAGATAACTGTGTAACTGTTCCCTATTAGTAAAATGTCGTTAATATCATGCATAATTTTACAGTTCAATGCCACAAAGCTGTACCATTTTGGAACAGCATAAGCAATGTTCGTGTTAAATTCACGTCGTAAAAGTGATCTGCCAAACGAATATTTGGGATACTCTGCCATAGATTAATATTTCGTCATAGATTAATGTTTGAAAGTAAAAATGTCACTGGAACACCGCTGAACTGATACAACCGCCATCTCAGTAGACAAACTTATTTAATTTTTTGTACACGATTAGTAAGATCTATCTGTCATAATATTAACGCCATAATTATGTATCGTTAGTTCGTGTGAAGATAAAAATATTTCCTTCTAGAATTTTTTGTTTCTTTTTTTTAATTTGTGTAACTTCAGCTTTAAAATGGTCTGTGCATTTAATTATTTTCGCTTAAATAATTAGAGAGTATGCGAAACAGATGGTAATGAGGACGGGTGGTCCGGCGAGTATGGTAGGTGAGGAAACACAGTCCATTAAGTGAACATATTTTCAAGTTTCATGGGGAAAATTCAGTAATGCCATGAAGAGGTCAGTCTTCTTTTGAAATTGAAGGGAAGTAAGATCATTATCTTCTCTACGGCATGAAATTGTTGTTCTTTTGCAGTACAAGAACATAACAGTAGATTTACCAGATTTCTTTCTGTAATCTGTTCTATTAATGAGGCTTTTTAGCTTTTCTAAATTTATTATAAAATTTCGTCCTGGATAAGGATTATATCTTAGATGATAATTTACTTCGTTGAATTTTCGCTTTACTAATCATTGTGGGTTAATTAAATTCGTGAAGCAAGAGCACTCTGAGTTATATTCCTCCACTTTTTATATTTTTTTGGCGTTTATTCGCTAATACTCAGTTTTTAATTGAAAGAAAAACCAAACGTTACATACTGTACCAGGGATATTCGAGAAGTCTCCATAATATTCCAGTAGCCGCTGGAAAAAAGTTTAATATTTGAAAGAGAAAATAATTTCTTAGTTCTTGGTGTATATTTTTTCGTTTTTATCTTCAATATTACGAAAGCAATTCAGCGTCGGTTTTTGAGTTTTCATGAATACATTTCTATTGTGTTCATAGGTTGTCTTTTTCCACAGATAGTGGCAAAATTAAATTCTAAACAATGAGAAAAGTTATCCGCGAAAGTTATTTCTCATGTAAAGCTATAAAACAAATTTTCATGTGAATGAAAATATTTGAATGGTGTCCGTATTTTTTTTTATTTTTGAAGTCGTTAAAATTTTATTTTTACTTGATTTAAACACGTGAACACACCCACTTTTTAAAAATTTTCCCATTTATAATTTTGAGTTTCTAAAGTATTGGTTTTGTTTACTTTTAGCATTTAAACAACGAATGTTTTTAATTTCGTCATGTTTGCTTATTCGTACTTATGCCACAGCCTCACGTTTGTACAATTATAGACATGGGGTTCGTCAATTTTGAAAGCAAGTGCTTCGAATGTAAATTTCAGTTCATCAAGGGAAGTACTTGAAAATAAATTTTACGGTAATCCACAAACATAATATATATATAAACGCAAATATATTTCACCACACGCCACTAAGTGAATTTCCATTGAATAGGTATTTAAAAATAAAATTTAAGTTCTATTTAAGGTTTTTTTTAATTTTAATCCCCATTAACAAAATATTACTTTCTAAACAGGTATGAAACATTGAAAGTATTAAATTGGTTAAATTAATACATATATGATAATAATCTATAAACACTATATGGCGCTAGGGTACCCTAGATAGTATATTACGTTAGTGCCTAACCATGTCAAGTAGCATCTCTTGTAGTGACAGAAAGATGACAGTGAGTATTTTGCATTGAAATTCACACGTTAATATTTCTTGTATTCAGTTAAAATTAACGGAGAGAGCAAAGTTATAAAAGTTACCTTTATGGAATCGACTACGTTACTCTAAAAATGTGGGACCATGATTCTCGAGATCGGCCGCGTTGCTTAAAAAGTATAATTTCCAACCAATTTTGAAATTATCTGTAAGAGTTAAAGTAAAAAAAACAATTTTTTGCCTCGTCATGGTGATGTTACTCTCTAAATAGCTCATGAATATTAACTATGAAATGGAGCAAAATATTCCAAAAATTTATAGAACTTCTGACCTTCAATTTTCAAAATGGGAAAACTCTGGAATTTTGCTTCTTAAACTAAAAGGGTCAAGGAAGAGTTTTGAAAATTGTAAATAATGGAGCTTTTCATACTAAATTTTTTTTTCTATATATTTTTTTCTAGTTATATCTATATAAGTAACAAAACAATTTAAATAGAAATTTGTCCATGGGTGAAATGAAAAACTATTTTATTTTTATTTCACCTATACACAAATTTTTAAGGTACGTCGCATCAGAAGCATTTCGACATGGATCATGTGGTCTTTTTTATTAAGAAAGTAGGTACTAAATCACAAAACCATTGCAACATATATAATACTAATAATGTTAAATCATTTATGTATGCACATCGCATGTTGCCCTTACATTTTGTATCATATATTGACATGTTGCAGTACTAAAGTATTAGTAATGAGCAAAAAAGCCTGATTGCATGCGATATGAATAATATTTGTCGTAGTAAAAGTAACCGATATATAATTTTGATTTATGAACCACGTACCAAGTTGTATAAAAATTATTCGTGCTGTTGAAGCAAGGTCTGGTTACAAATATTCAAATATTCTTTTTGTGATATTAATAGTTTTAGTTAGCGAAGCCACCTGTTTTATATAACCTACGTATTATTCCACCACATGAAATATACGCACGATATATTGTTTAGTAATTTGTTGCTTGGTTACATAATTATTAGGTAACAAACATCCAATTTTTTTCAAATATTAGTGCGCTTCTTCACCGGTGGCACTATACCCCACCAGAAACACCTCTAAATTTAAAATTCGAGCAAACATATTTTCTCGATTATCGAAAGTGACCAAAAGGCGAATTTTATATTTTATTATTGTAGTAGGAGAAAAGGTTTCTTGAAGCTTAGCCTAATTTTAAAATTGTAAATTAAGGGAGCTTTTCACACTATATTTTTAATACCAAAAATTTTACTGGATAGAGCTTTAGAGATTCTTTTACTGGATAGAGAGAAAACATGGAATTAAATTATTTAACAGAAAATGATTCATTACACTGGAAATAAAAATTTCGGTATCTCGAAAGTAAGCGACGTGTTGTTGGTAAAACGACATGATTATTAGTAAAACGACATGATGATTTTTTAACATAATATGCATTTAACAATCGTGACATAAATGTATAAAAAAGTTTCACGTCAGCCATATTTGGATATAATCTTAAAAATTGTTAAAGTTAAGGAAGTGGATATTATTTTGGACAATTATATTTATCCTATTCTTGCATGTTGACATACAAAGTTCCGAAATTAAAATGATCTTAACATATTCATATACGAGAATATGTAGTATTGAATAAAATTTCCATTAACAAAATATAAATCAATGTAATGTTATTATATAGGAATTTGCAAATTTTAAATTCTATTTGAAAGCTAATATTTTTATAATTTTTAATAGTTTTGTAAATTATATCGTTGATATTTATAAATTTGTCTTACAAACTGAGATAAATATTGTTTTTTTACTGCAGAAAATTTGTCTCATTTTAGTACAAAATCCTCCTCTTTTCTAGATGAACCTTATATTGCTACGACGGGATTTTTAGTGAAATCACTTTTGTTTTTTATTGTAGATATTCTAAGTTCTTTCAACATGGCTATATTTGCTGTGTATCTATCAAAGTCAAAGAAATTATTTTTATTTTTGTTTTATACAGGAGCCTCAAACATCGTTTGACTTAATTTGCTTTTTGTACTCCTGTTATGCCATCTATAAGAAAATATTCTGCAGGAATTTTCCAATTACTGATAACAACTGTTATAAAAATTATAACTTCTTTGGCTTAAGCTAAAAAATACTTTCCCTTTCCTTTGTTCCCTTTATCTACATATCCGTAAAATTCTTTTCCATTACGCTTAACCTATTAACATATCGCCATTTAATCGACTACAAGATTACAGAAAATTATGTGTGCTGAATTATCTACTTTCCATTTTAAAGCGTTTAAATATTCTGTAGTGAATCCTGCGTTACCGTCAATAGACTCGTACGTTTTTTTTTATGGTAACATGAAGAAAGACAGGAATCAAATGTTTCTCTAATATAATCGTAAGATTTTCGTGAATAAAAGTGCAATGATAATGCTAAGTTCTCAGAGCTGGCGAATATTTGGTTTGATTATGTGCCCTCATTCACCCTTAATTATTTTTCGACACGTAAGGTTACCTTCTATAATTGAATTTAAAAAAAAGAAATATATCGTCTTCTCATACTGAGACTTTGGTATGAAATGCTTTAAGAATATTCTCAACCCTTTCAATTTTTCTTTTGAATCGCCTATTTTGTGTGTAAAGTTTTTTTTTTGAAGCCTCTGTCTTTTAAATATTGTCTCCTTATGATTTATCATTGCATGTAATTTTCACTTACGTGGTGATAACGAATCTTGGGCGATTTTAAGTATCATGCTTCTCTGAGGCGATGAGTGACGTAAAATCACTTCAGGCTGAAAAAAAAATCCGTTTTTTTACATATATCTATTACTATTCATATTTTAGACAAGTGATTTGGAAAATACATACTTTAAAAGAAAACAGCGATTGTGTTAATGTAAAGCAAAAACTATAATACTACGTCTTTTAATAGTCGACAAAGAGTGTAACGCCTCACATAATCGTTGAAATTTTTGTGAGGATTAAATAGTTTTTACACGAATTTCTAAAAACATCCTCAAACAAAATGTGTTTCATTTCATAATATGCTCACTTCTTTTCGGCTTAACATCCACTTTCCGAACTCTGAGTTTAACACATATCTAAATATTTATTGCTGGTATTGCTTAAGGTTATAGAAACTTCTTCTGCGGTTTTTTTTTAAATTATTTCATCATCTTTAAAATATTCCAAACAAATTGTGCTTAATTTTGCAGGAAATCAATTTTTTCGATCTGTAGCTTCAATCCATTTTTCTTTAACGTCACTTTTTAAAATTTTGTTAGATTTCCAAAAATCTAAAAAGAAATATTTTATGAAATAAAAATGAAAATATCCATTAATTCGAATAAACACTATAAAATCATTACTAATAGAAGATAAGGAAAGTGACTAGGTCTCATCTAAAGAATTTATAATATAGCGCATACATTTCAAAATTAGTAAATATTTCTTACATTTTAACATTACATAGTGATAATCTCTAAGTAATATACAAAATTTCGATATACATTAATATATTTGCGAAAATATCGATAGTCGCCTCTAAGATGACGTGGTGCAGCCCTACAAAGCATCGTCGTTGAATGTCGGCGGCATCAAAATAAATGTTAGTTTAATTTTCATACATCGAAATCAATTTAAAAATCGTCATGTCTGTGGTGAAAATACCTCCTTTAGTTAGGTTTTTTGTACGGCTTTCATTTTTAAACAATACAATGGCACAGTAAGGTATATCTTTATTTCTTTGCGCAGAAATAACGGAGCATTTTCTGGCGTCTTGGCAAACAACAAATTAATGTATGGCAAAATGCACTTACTTTGAAATGAGCGAAGCGCTGCCCATGCGTGGCGTATTTTTCAGTATATCTCTGAAGTTTCAAATATGATTGAAATGTATGAAAAAAAAATTTTGAAGCCCTTATAACTAACCCTTTTAGACGATATCATACACTATGTATGGAATTTAATTATTTTCCGAGTATTTATTTGGACACCAACCCCCCCTTTTGACTAAAATTTCCAAATAATTATTAGTGGGTTATTAGTTATGTACTGTTTAATACGTTTTATTACCATGCAAAATTTTAAATTCCCACGTCAAGCAGTTTCTTATAAAAAGGGAAAACCCTTTTTTCTTTTGGATATGCGGAACCCTAAAAATCAGGAGTAAGATATAATCCATTTTAAAACCTCAATTTAAAAAATTGAGCTCATGACAAAAAAATAAATATTATTATTGCTTCCAAGAATGCCAATCCTCTGATCTTACAGAAAAAATGTTTTCTGTTTAAAATTACTTAATGTACCCTAACCTATTTTTTCGGTAACAAAATGTATGCCGTGAGAGAACCGCAAGAATTTGCACAAAAAGAAATTATATTTCCTTTTGCTATGAGCCGAGAACTTAAATCGAACAAACGCCCGCGTGCATAGATATACAAACACTTTTTTCTCGCAAACCGCTCGGCGATTCTCCGCACGCCGACCTATTTGTCCAATTCGGCTTGTACTATTTGCGTTCTTCCTATTGCATTAGATATTCCCTCGGGTCGCTGTTTCCGTCATGTATTTGTCCGTGCTTTGTTGGACAACATTAGGCTGTGTTTCTGATAGCAATTCATATCAACAAATCAACTCGAATCAATAAAGAGCAGATAGGTTACGGTGATTTGAAGAATCAGAGCTAAGTAGTGGATCTAAGAGAGTAGGGGTCGATTTAAAATGACGCTTAAAGATTACAGACAGACAGTTGAAATTAGTTGCAGCAAAATTTTATCTCGGTTAATTCATAGATTAATTAGAGATTTGAATATATGAGTTTTTTCTCCTTTTATTTATAATAAAAATACCTCGTAAATCAGTATCATTATTATGTACATGATAATGTTACAAGTTTAAACCATCTATCTATAATGTTAGAGGCTCCAACTAAAGGGGAGACTATTGAAATCACTGAATACGTACTTATGAATACAAATGTTGAAGTGCCCACAGTAGTATGAATGTTTTTCATTTTAACTATAGATACTTAAAAAATTACCAAAAAGGAGCCTATGAATATTTAAATTCATTTCTATTTTATTTTAAATGTATATAATTAAAAAATGACCCTAAAGGAACCCGATAGCCATAAATAATAACACTCATTTGTATTTCATACTAACTTTAGAATATTAAAGGAAGCCCTAAAGGAATTCGGTGGTCAATATATAATTAAACTCATTTTTATTTCATATTAATTATAGGTATTTAAAGATTGATCCTAAAGAAAACCTGGGACCAGAATAAATATACTCATTTGTATTTCATTGTAATTTTAAGCCTTAAAAAAATAACTATAAGGACTCTGGTGGCCACATAAATTTAAACTTACTGGCCATTTTTTTCAACTGTAGGTATTTAAAAATTACCCTTGAAGAACCCGGTGGTCATAGATATTAAACTGATTTATTTTTTAAATTAACTGAAGGTATTTAAAAATGAACTTAAAGGGATTGGGTCAAAATTGTAATCCACTGCCCCGGTAATTAGCAACCGTTTCTTCAGTTACTATAATCGAAATGTTAAACATACACAAAAGCATCGTGTTTTCGTTGATTGTGCTTGTTGGAGGTATTATCAACATAAAATGAATTTTCTTCATAACATAAACTTTTTTGTTAGTGCCAGGTTGGCGTCACTCGCATCGTATTACATTATTAACTTAACGATATGTGAGTAAAATTACTTGTTTCTTATGCACAAATATTGAGCGCAACAATCAATTTATTATTCAATAACGTCTGAGAGTTAAACAAAGACATATTTAAAAGCGGCTAAAAAATTACGCTTTAAATTATGAATATATTGAACTTAAACTTATGAAATAATTTTCCCTTTTAGATAAAAGAACACACGCAAATATATTTATTTATTTCATTTAAAATATTGATAACTAAAATAGTATTTAAATAATTCCTTTTAATCATATGAAGATGGAAAATAAATACTGAAATAACAAAGTCAACTGAAATTATCACCCCAATGATGTACAGGACTGATTCCATTTAAGATAATGGTATTTGTTATTTGTACCAATAATTATTTAAGATAAGAGTAATTACTTGTAAATCAACAGTATTATAAAAAAACACATAAAGTAGGCTTCCATAACTTTCTAAATCTCAATTTACACAAAATACTTTCATCTCATATTTGTAAACAAATGTCAGCATTTAAAATTTTTCACATTTTTCAAACTATAATTGAAAAAAATAGAGGAAAGAGAATACATTACTCGTCACTTAAAAGCTAAATACTTTGTGAAGGGACCAAAACAATAAAAAAAACTGTCAGGCACGAATAGAACTTGCACTACATTTTTTAACACTTATAATTACAAATACTTAAGAGTACGTTTTATGAAAAATTTATATTTGTAAAATATTTATAAATATAAATTTTTCATGACGTAAGTATATTGCCTACTATGTATATCACAAGTGTAAATGTGTGGTGTATATTTAAATAGTATTATTTCTCACCAAATAAATATATTAATACCTTACTTAGAATACCTTTGGAAAATATAATAAATATACATTTTAAAATACAAATTTATTACTTTAGTCGGTTTAATTTACTTGTATGAAATTTCCACGAACTTTTTACAGCCTTAATTATATGTAATAACTCAATCGACTATTGCTTATAAATTAGTGGAGTCTACTAAATTGTGATGATTTTCCTTCTAATGTCGTTGTATATTACTATTCGTTGTCGTGTCGTTGTATATACTACTGTGAATACTTTTCAGTTATTCAAAAACAGCGGTTTAATTGGTAGAATGTAGACCCACAATTCTAAAAATCTAATCTCCCACAATTCTAAATGGATCCCCGCATCGGAAATTTCTTCATCATTTTTCCATAAAATTTCTAGAAAACAATTTAAATGGCACCATATGTAATTGGGTATGCGGAAAAAGAATTCATAACCATTTGAAACGCAGGAGATATACCCTTAAAATAATTTTCCAAAAGATTTTATTTCTTAATTTAGTAGGTTTTAAAAATGTGTATAACCATACTAAATATCACTTTTATTGCACTAATAGCATAAAACGCAAAATAACAGCAAATAAACATAACACCGTGAAACTGCGAGTAAAATGATTGTGATATACGGACGATTATGGCAAAATAACGAAAACGTTAACACTATATTTTGTTCTAAAACATTAACACTATATTTTGTTTTATTATAAAACCCTATGATTTTGGCCAATTCATTACCATTATTGGGATTATCATGCTTTGTAGACAGCATTATCATAATTTTCTTTTTTGCTGATTGTTGACGATAATATGACAGTAATATCAGCAGTCCGTCAATGGCAAACATTGTTAATAGTATCCAGCGTTAGTTGTGTTATCCCGCGCTTAGTTTTTTAAAGTTTCAACCATAGTAATTTGCTTCTCCAGTAATATTGTGGCGGTGCATATGACTGTAAACCAGTTGCCACATGTGAAATTTCGGTTCATACTGTGTACAGGCTTTGTCAATTCAATAACATAATAATCGGCTGCTGGTATTCCATGCGGTGTCCTGTCATTTCCTAGATACATAGCACTATTTATCAAATATTCTGCCTTGGGTTACAAAGTCAAATGTTTTTCGAACCATGTTTATGAGATATTGACGGGATAAACAACTTGGACAGACATCGACCATAAAAACCAATTAGTTGCTCTTCAATTTTCACGCAAACACTGATGGCGTATACGTGTCATTACTGACTGTTACTATGGGGTCATATAAGTCTCTCATTAGAGCGAAACGGTCAGTTTCACAACGAAACGCCCTCGTTCCTTTGTCATCGAATCTCAAGCAGTTAGTCCAATATTCGAATCTTGCTCTAGGCATAGAGGCTCTGAATAATGTAACTCCTGAGTATTTGTCAAACATTCCTTCAGTAGATAAATGATCCATACTGAAAACTCCAAGCATATAATACGTACCTACCAATGCTTGAATATCAGATGCCAGGTGAATATCAGGTGCACGCGCTACGCAATGAGGGTTGAACAGTTTCTGGCGATCCATCATCATCTTCCATCTTTTCACGTTCAGGCTGTTTAAATTTTGTCCGTTGACTTTGTATTTCAGAATTAGTATATATTATTATTTTGTTTACGATTTCTTCAATAAAGAAGAGTTCAAAAACCTCTGTGGCAGAAGCCACATTCCGAGCCAGTTCTTTACTTCTAGGTAAGTGAAATAATATGTTACGAGGGGAATTCTCGATCGTGAAGATGGTATTCCAGACCAATTGTGTCTATTGTTCTTCCCTTTACCATACATAACCGAAGACGTATATATTACCTTTATTGGCATCCTATTATTCGATGCTGCTTCTTATGCTAACTCGTATTCAGCGTCTCGACAGCAAGATCAATGCCATGGACTACGAGAGCAGAATCGGGGTTTCGAGAACAAAAATTGGGCTCTTCTAAAAGACGAAAATCTTGAATTATACCGTCAGGTTCTTCATCGGAAGCATCTCCAGTATGCAGTTCCTCGTCATCTGAATTTCGTTCCATAATAGTGGCCAAATCATCATCACCACTAAGAGGTTGATTTGATCTCTATCTGGCTATGCCACAATTTATTATATAACACTTGTACGTACTAAATACAAGTCTTATACACTAAATTACACTAAATTGAGTAGTTTTTCATGTACGGTACTAATAAAATTTACCAATAAACAACAAAGTTTCAATCACGTTCAAAATGTACAAACCTTTGAGTACTACTATCCTGGGGTTATACAGTATCTTTGAACAGTTGCACAAATTACTGCACGTGCGCAACCATCAACGCATAACCAACGGAATTAAACGGGAACAATTAGTTAGGAATTAGCATGAGCGGCATCGGTATGGGTGCAATAGTTTTTGAAATATTGGAATTTAAAAATAGTTTGAGTGCTCCAGTACCCATGGTAGTGTTTAAGAATTAAAAACATTTAATTCAAAAAATAAATAACATTGCATTACTTTAAAATTTATACGAATGCTCATATTTTACCGGCTTGTGTGAATCTATATAAATTAATATCAGGAAGTCATATTAATTCAATCAGCCTGTATAAGGCAAGTTCGATTTTCGTATTTGACACGGAGTAACGACAAGAAAAGGATTCAAAATGAAAATATAATTGTCCTTTCGAAGCTGCAGAGATTCGAAACCTTATTGGGGTCGACATAATTTTAACGTAATCCCTTTTTCTGAAAACGGACCCTCCAATTCTAACTGGCGTCCGGAAAAGCGACATATGTTAAATATAACAGGGGATGAAATCGATGGTGCTTTGCATGAATCATAATTAGTCATTATTACGTTTTGCACTGTTCTATTTTTGTAAAAATATTTTAGTAACTAAAAATTTAATAATTACTTCAAAATTTTTCAACTAATTTATAGATATTCTAATGATAATTGTTATTATAAAAAAATGCTCTTCAACTTTACGTTAGGTATGTATTATTTCATATTGTTAGTAATAATATTATGATGCGTAGAAAACAGCTGAAGTTATTATGATACCAAAACCTGGCAAAAATCTAAGTCAAGTTGAATCATATCGTCCCATTTCACTCTTACCAATCATGACAAAGTTATTTGAGAAACTAATTTTCAAAGGATCTCAGACCAAAGAAACCTGATATCACCACATCAATTTGGTTTCGGAAACAATCACTCGACAATTGATCAAGTACATCGTATTACTGATGTTATGGAAAAGGCATTAGAAAACAAAAATGTGTGTTCTGCTGTCATTTGATAGTTTGGCACGAAGTCTGGTACACAAATTAATAGTACTTCTTCCCGATCACTTCTACCAACTCTTAAAATCCTCTCTAACAAATCGACACTTTCGAGTTAAATACAAAGACTCGTGTTCAGACTTGAAACTGATTAAGGCTGGGTCCCTCAGGATAGTGTTCTAGGCCCAGTTTTGTATTTGCTATACATTAATGATGTTTCAACAACATTATATAGTACAACAGCCACTTTTGCAGATGATACGGCAATAATGACAGTGGGAGAATCTGTGGAAGTTTCGACTAGAAAATTGCAATCTGCTCTCAACAAAGTAGCCATCTGGACAAAAAAATGGCGCATTATATTGAACGAAATTAACACATATAAATTTGAGAAATAAAAAGATAAGACCAGTCTTTATTAATGGCACTCTATTACCATACTTTAACACCGCTAAATATAATGTATAATAATATAATGTATGACTCTCGACGAGAAGCTTCCGTGGAAAAAGCACATTAAGAAGAAACGCGACGAACTTAACATCAAGTTCAGAAAAATATATTGGTAGCTTGGTCGTAATTCTGATCTTTCAACATATGACAAACTTATTTTGTATAAGCAAGTCCTACGCCCATTTTATAGTTATGGAATACAGCTGTGGGGCTGCGCCAGTAAGTCTAATATCCAAATGATACAATGATTCCAAAAGAAAGTGCTTAAGTGTGTAATTAACGCGCCTTGGCATGTCCGTAACTGTGATCTCCGTCGCGATCTTGACATTGAGATTGTAGACGATAATATTAGTAGATTTGGTAGTTCTCATCAAAAGATAATTCAAAACCATATTAATCCAGAAGTGTCCAGACTCTCAAATGTACAAAATATTATTAGAAGACTCAAAAGAACAAAACCTTTTGAGCTTGTTAGACATTAGAACACTAAGTGATTCAAAGGAAAATCTTAGTTTAGACAGCACATAGTATATTAATTCAGAAAAAAAATTAATCGTTTGTTGTATAACTAGTTTTAATAAAAAGGAAAAAAAGTAATAATATTACGCCAGTGATCTTTATTATAATAGTGGTCAGTGACTGCAAGAGTTTAAAAAATATTAATTCATAATTTAGACGATATAACTTCAGAGGTATGCTAAAAATTATGTTTCCACTTACTATTTTCAAAAGTACTGAGATTAAAATTTTAAATAATACAGTTTTAGAAGCCGATGGAAAGATGTAAAAACCCTAAAGATTATTTTTGACATATTACCTGTAATACATACATACATACATACATATATATATATATATATATATATATATATATATAGATATATATATATTTATATATATATATATATGTATACATATATACATATATATCCCTCCTTAATTTTATTAGATATTGTAAAACGTTTATTGCAAACAAAAGTCTATATTAGTGAAGACTTAGGATAAATAAAACAATTTTTTACATGAAAGAACCAGACTCGCGCTTAGCGGGTTATTAAATTATAGACAATTTCGTTTTGGTAACAGGACATAAGTTCTACCCTTTACTATTCGTAACTCATATTTTGCATATCTTGTAGAATACCTATCTCGGCTTTGCTCATCAAAAACTAAGAAAATAAAATTTAGTCACATTTTGTTTAAAATCATTGTATTTACGGTTAATTTGTTAACGTTATTCACAGCAGTTAAATTATTTATATTTTGAAATTTGCGGACCAATCTCATAACATAAAAATGCATGCAAACAAAATCTATGACATACATCCAAAATATTGTTTGTACATTTCACTGAAATCTAAAATAATTAAATAGTTTAACTAAAAAACATCTTACCTCGTTGAATTTTACAATAGAAACCGGGCCTTAAAATGCAATCTGTAATAATTAGCAACACACGTCACTGATTTTTTCGTAGGCTTTTTTATTGCCAACAATGCCTTCATGTATTATATTAATATTAAAATTTATAACATTAGAGTATTTAAAATATGGCTTCATATCATTTTAATTACAGAAATGTTGTTATTTATTTTCAACGGAATTTGTTTGACTTGTAGTTTTTAAAATTTTCTTGAAACTTTTATTTTCGATTTGGTACAGGTTTTTGAAAACTGAGTATGAGTTCAAACTTTTATTATCCTTTTTTACAATAAATACTCTAATAACTATACTATTCTCCTATTTAACTTGTATATTTTACTACATTTTTGTATATTCTATAATTAGTTAAATTTTAGAAGAAATTAAACTTCTTTGAATGTTTAACTCAAAATTGTACATCACCTCTCAATAAATACACACGCATTCCATAAAGATACTATAGACCCTATAGCTATCTGGACACTACAAGCTGGACGATACTTATTTATAAAAAGTTTCTTATTAATCAGATGAAAGTTTGTGTACCACAACCTCAAAATAAAGTAACAAGATTTTTCTCCTCTAAAAAATTATGGGATGTAAAATAAATAAATTTTATAGTTATATCCAAGCTTCGTATGTCTGACACCAATTTCAAATATTTTATTTTTGAATGGAAAGAGAAAGCCAGCGACACTTCTTTCGACATTAATAAGTTATAACAGAAGTTTGGCCACGACAATATGAAAACTTCCATTCCACTTCTTTACCAAAAAATACCCGAGTAAATAAAATTATATCGCATTTATCGTCCATATTTCATTTCTATATGTAAGTATCGTCCAGCTTGTAGTGTCCAGATAGCTATAGGGCCTATAGTATCTTCCAGCTGTCCAGCTTGTAATGTCCAGATAGCTATGGGGTCTATTTTTAATCCCGGACGGGATATCTTTTACCAGCAATAAAACATTCAGATCTGGCAGCTATTGTTTATTTACATTTGAAAGTTTTAATGGGTAATGAAATTTAGTTTCACCGTTAATACGGGCAAACACTTGCGCATTAAACGATAAATTGGCCTGCTTTCTTCGCGAATGGGAGTGCGGTGTTCGTGCAAAGGGCGTTAAAATTTTACACGCCATTATTTATCATGGCTAGATTTTTATTGGAGACACTCGTTTGGTAACACTCGTTTCATTTCGCTGCTTGAGTGAGTATGTTTGATATCTTGACTATATTCGAACTTTGAATTTTGATCGAGTAATTCATAGTTGGAATATAATTAAGATATCAAATAGTCTCACTCAAACAACCCGTATTAGACCATTTTTGCTTGAATATTTATAATTTTATGCAGCGTCTCTTAAGCTGAAACAACGGTCAATTAATAGAAATATTTCTAGTTTAGTATAAAAAGAACATTTAGTTATATTTCAGTTATTATAAAATAGTTAAAAAGATGTGTTTAATACTATAAAAACATATAGTATCCTAAAGGAAAACCTCATTATTATTCTTAAAAACAGTGGATGCATTTTATATGGTTTTCATCATTAAGTAGCTTATATAATATTTTGAGAAACCTAAGGTTTAAAATAAATGTTGTTAATAAGATACTGAGCCGTGTTATGTCATATTTATTAATTAAGTGAGAAATTGCCGGAGAAGTCATAGTTTTAACTAAAAAAACAGGTTTTGATTAACGCCATATACAGCGGTATCGGGTAAAAACATGAGTTAAATAAATGAATATTATAAGAAACTAAAAAGGAAACACACTTTTATAAATACTGCACTAAAGAAAGAAAAAACTATTATCGAACCGGTTTTTTTTGCCTACTCTTCAAGAACTTTAATGAAAGCCATGTTTATTATTTGAATATAAAATCGTGGAGAATTTTCATTGTTATAAAATTATTGTATTGTCATCAGAACTATACATAACTTCCAAGTTTCATAATGGTAGGAAAATTGGAAAAAATAGTTTTCATTACATAAGTACATAAAAATAGACCTAATAAAATAGACCTAATAGTTTTTTGTTTTGTTTGTACGTCTGTCATAAAAAAATATCATACAAAGTGACACGTTTTTTACCAAGTATTATTAGATTAACAATTACCAAAATATTGAATTTTAAATTATGAGCAGAACTTATGATTTTGTGTTCGATATTACTTTCTATAGGAAATGCTACTTAATATTTAATTGATAAATTCGTGAACTAATGATTGATCGATAAATGTATATTAAGGACTATCAAAATATGAGCATATTCACATTTAAAATTAAAATGTAATATACACTATGATAATTTCCAAAAAAGTAGTTAAATGAAATACGCATAGCAAAATTTATCTTTTATATTTCATATATAAAGTTTTGAACTAATATCCTCAAAAGCCACTTTGTATGTCTTTTCGTGTCTACAATTTTTGTATCCATGAATAATACCACAAGTATATTTCAGTAACGATAAACGACAAAATAATACGAGTGCATCATAAAACGTCGCCCTTCCATTTTCCGTCTGCGGAAAAAGATTGCTGCAAATTTTAAATGCGACCTTCGCCTTTTTTCGCCACAACGACATGTTGAAAGATATAACTCTTGATCGACATTTTCAATGAATCCTATAACGTGCGGTTTTACACAACCTTATAAATTGATTCACGTGATTAGCATGACGAAGAACAAAAAATTATTCAGTCATTCAGAATATAATCACAGAACCATTTATAAAAAAAATACAGTGTATTCCATTTTTCCTTTCTGACTAGAATCCTTTTAATCTAAACTTATCACACAAGAATTTAAGCTTCCTGTGATAGAAGAAAAATGTATTTTGTTTCAATATTTTTACTTTCTTATTTTCATAGATTTAAATAATTTTAAAATATTTTTTCTTAAAAAATATTCAACGATGTGTTAAATATCCAGACTGTAAAATTTACATGCCAGCAGAAAAACTACAATACCAGCTTAAACAGTAAAGATCGATTTTGGCTTAGGATTCTATCCCCAATCCGTCACGTAACATTCGACATGTTTTTATTACGTTTCATCAGTTTTATTTTCATTTCTTTATTTAAACTTATTAAACTATCTCCTCATTTAAATCACAATCATACCTCTAGAGAATTTCTGTTAAAAAATTTAAAAGTATAAATCGACGATGTGTTTCGAATATCAGTATTAAATTGTTAGGGTTTGGCAGCGTGTAAAGTGAAAATGTAGGTACTCTTAGTAGCTGACACCATATTTAGCGATAATGAGAGTGAAATCTGAGTTTTTATTAATCATTTCAATTGACGAACAAATCAAACAAATTAATACCTCGAAAGAGAGATCTGCTTTATTGTTATGAGACTAAATTACAAGTATAAATACAAAGATTATAATATCAATTTAATTCACATCTAACATTGATTTATCTTCCAATAATGATCTGACAAAAGGGCGGATTTTTCCCAAGGAAAACCGTTTTATAAAAGTGTTTTCCGCAATATTCTTCTTCCGCAAAATAATTTTACTACAAATTGTTTGTTCAGGACTTAAGTCGCCTTTCGGAATAATATTTGGAAACTTTGTGGATATTTATTTGCCGTCACATCCACATATTATTTAAATTTAGGTAAAGAGGGTATCGTAAAAGTGACAGCGTACTAACAAACTTGAGAGCCTAGTTGAATCACGTAACCGAACTGTTTTGTCCTTTAATAGTAATATATATTTTTGTTAGTTTTTTGGTTTATTGAAATAAGAGTTTCTGAGTTAGATCTATAGATATTTAAATCCAAAACTTTCACTACATACAATAATTCAATTATGCAAATTCCATTTTAAGAAGCACGTATTGAAGATACCGTTTGATAATTTTACGCAAATAAATTGAAATTTAAGGCAGCGCTTTACACTGGCTCCCGATTTTCATTACATATATTCGTGCAATTAATTAAACTGATTTACACAATATATTCAAGCCTAATTTACGAATGGTTCACATGTACCGCATTAATTATGTATATACACTTCTGTATAAATTCCTTTACGATAATCAAATACATATTGTGGAATAATTGAGATAAATTACGCAACAAATTGGTGAAATTATTTCTAACCGATAATAATAACACTACCATCATCAGAGTACTTTTATTCGTCGACATATCTAATACCGAAGCAAAATTTAATAAATGTTAACCAATTATTTTACACTTTTATGAATCGTGCAATGGACAAACGAAATATATTTAAATACAAAAAAACTGAGAAGGCTAGGCCATATATTTACTTTTTTCTTGTACAATTATGGAAAAGAAATATTGAAATATATTAGTATCAGCTCAATATTTCAAATATGTCCGCTCATCATGTTGATATTTATTTATGTGCGTCAATATAAACCTGATGTCGTTTAGAATATTATTACAGACTTTAATTTCTTATTGTTATAATCTTTATCATAAATAATACTACCGCATAAATATTTTTACATTATTTTATTGTGAATGAAATAATTTTTATGTCTAAAATTTAGATAATCAAAATACATGTGCAATTTGTATAATTTCCTATATGCAACGTGCCACTCAAGAAGTTTATGCATAAACTCTCAACTGCAGCATGGCTATTTTACTTCTGGCGAGTTTCATGGTGTGGCCTAAACTTATTAACTTTCTATGAAAATAAAAAATTACTTTGAAAGCAATACTAATTTCTTGAGATTTATTTCCTCTTTTATGGACACACAAATTTCAATATAATTTCTGAAAAAAAAAACAATTCGCGATAAAATAATGGCAAATTATACTAATTACTCGAAATATACCATCATTAACTTACAGGTAAAATATACTTTCCATAATCCGTACCCTTCACGTCTAATATAATTATATACGTGAATTAGCAAGGATGGCAAATGCCATCAGAACTCTTTATTTAGGTTTATCCATTGCCGTTCACTTAAGGAAACGTAAGAGTTATACGTCTATTCATTTCAATAACAAATATTTATTTCAATGCATAATACATAAAGATGGAATATTTTAAGTAAGTTATTCACATTCATACACAGCTACGATCAGTTGACTGAGCTATTGTTTGTTGTAGAAAAAGTGAGAATTTGCAAAAAGGTCATTATCGGACCACGCAAATGCAGAAAGTTGTCAAGTCCAAGGGAACTTTTTCACCAAACAGAGAACTAATTTTTTCCAATTAACAATTTGAACAATAATTTGGTACATAAAATATCTTTTCTGATCTGAACAAAATGGAAATATGGCATACTCTGGAGAATATTCCTAAAAAATAACCATGCTTTCTCACATACAAATAAAGAAATAACGTGTTTAAACAAGTAGAGTCATCAGGTCGTTTTTAATTTTGCGTTTTGGTGTAATATAACATGAACCTAAAACATTTGAATGATTTCTTTGGTGCAAACGCCAAATTCCAGCAAAATTTCAAACACGAATCGAAGCTAACTACTTATTGATTACCTCAATAGATCAACAGAGGCGTTCCGTCAATGACATATTCGTATTCGTGCACATAATTTGCAAACATACATCACATTAAAACATAGTGGACCACTCTTTAACGCTGAAGTTGCATTACTTTCAAAATTATTTCCTAAATTTCTGTATGAATAGAGTGACAAAGACTAGTGAAGAATTAATTGACAAGAAAGACGAAAATGGCCATTAATAATGACAATAGTCTTGAAATTTTATTACACTTTTCTTTTAAAATTCTCAGTTAACGCGATATGTACACGATCAACTTTTATAGGTGATGAGTCGACGGCCGACAACTGCCGACTATTGTAGGACAAGGGTGGTAGCCAATTTTCAACCGACTTACCACACAAGTCAAGATGCGCGCGCCCCTAACTAAATATCTTCTGTATCCGTTAGCGTTTATAGAGTCATATATTTTATCGCTTTCTTTGTTAGCGCGTTTTAACTTGTGTCGTTGAAATCGGCGAGAATCGGTTAGAGAAGCTCCGGAAAGCTCAGAAAGTTTCCAGAAGAATAAGAAGATTATTTTGTGGGCCTATTTTTGTGGGACGTGTAATTTAAAGTATTCAAATCACATGATCTATTTTGTCCAATTAATGTCGGATTGATTATTGATTGTTGGTCGAAATGCACGACTTTAATGTGCCTGAGTATACATGTTCATGCACATGAAATGAATAAGTGTAAGCGAATTTCGAACAATTAAAATTCTATGTCTACCATCTGTAATAAAAAAACAAAACTTGCACAAATACCAATCGAGTTTGCACAATTAAGGTACCGTGTCATTCTGTAGATACGTACAGTCGCGTACAATGAACAAATATTGCTATAAACTAAAAGTAATCAGAAAATTAAAAAATGTTGTTTTTATTACTAGGAGTTTATATCCTTCACGATTTATTTGTAATTCATATTAAATTGTCCATAGAAAAAAATGTGATTATATGCGGGTAAGTAAAACAGTTCTATGAATATTGAAAAACTTTTATTTAGTGCTATCAAAAATTAGTTGTAATCATCGATAGTTATAATCATATTTCTAATTATTGGCAACAAGACGGTTCCCTCAAGCCTCAATATATTTTGAAGCTGAAAATGTGTTGATTTATGTGAACTAGTTAGATAGTTTCCACGCTTCACTCAACAAATCTATTGACTTGTTGGGTGAAGCATGGGATCTCTCTAAACAACACACTTTTTACCAACACACTTTCAGCTCTATAGTTTTTTCATAGACATTATGTATTACCTTTGCTCTTTCTCCTTTACATCAATGTAAAACGAAGAAACCATAACAAATTTTACTACCTGCTCTAATTCTTCAGTCTTAAACGAGCTTAACGTCATCATCAACTGAGAAGGTCACGCCTTTACGTTTAGGTCTTCGCTCATCTACGTCAGTGTCAGTTTTCGGCCGGCGTAGAAGCTTAGTTAGGTATTAGCTAATTAATTAGAAAGCTCGCTTATAAGTTGCTTATACGGCTTAAGTGTTCAGGTCACTAGATTAATATTTGTTTCATCGCTGTACTACAGTCAAGTTTGTGTAATAATCTGTACCTGTTTACTGGAACGTAGCCATCTTATTTTGGTGCAAAAGTTATTATAGCTTTATTAAAATGCGAAGTCAATTGTTTTCAACAGCATTTGAAAGTTAGTTAAGTTAATATTGGCACTAAAATAATATAGTATTATTTCACTTTAGTTCTAAAATTGTTTAATTTTAAATTAAATTTGTTTGCGGATTTCTGCATCAGTCCGTTGTAACACTTTTTATTTTAATAAGCAACATTGGATTTTTAAAAGATTTAAAGAAAAGATCCTAGATTTGTAAGCTTTTTTTAATTCTCACTTATGCACATTAAGTTTGTAAGTATATCATCAAATCCGGAAAGATAAATTATATAGAATAAACATGGAACAATATACGGGAAAGTTTTTGTGTATAATTGCAATGGTTTAGATAATACGACTTCCGACATTTGAGCGTAGTTACTGACAGACGATGTATTTTATACTGTCAAGTTATGTCAATACTCGAATATTATTAGATATGTTTTATAAATGCACGATCAGAAAACATTTTTTTTAATGAATGCTTCATTATTTTTTGTCGCATTCCAAATTATTCTTACTGTAAATTATAATAAATACCATTAGTCGTCTGTATTCCCTCTAAAGTATACCCTATATGGTTATGATCGTGTGGCGGCACAACATCGTACCTCCATAGCCCTCATTGTAATTGTAGATAGTACATTTAAAAAAATATGCCCTCCCTTCTTTTTTCGAAATTATTAACCATAAATTATGAAAAAAACAACGAAGCCTAACGAAAAGTCAATATAAATCACATAATTGATTTTATATATCATATCCTTTGAAATATTCACGATACATGTTTTCTCTCTTAATTACATTTTATATTAGGAATAATTTACTATGTGTAAGGCTAGGATGTCAATATTAGTGATGACTTATGGTAAATGAAGTAATTTTACTTCAAGCGAGGTGCAGAAATATCGATGCACGAGCCAGACCCGCACTTGGGCATTTTTAAGGTTCACATCACTACTAAAACGATGAAACCCCTTAATGTGGACCCTAATTTTAACGTTAGAAAAATAAATAAAAGTTCAAAAAATAAAAATCCATCAAGAAATGTAAAAATCGTAGATATTTTCATTTATTGAAAAAATTCATTAACGTGTTCTTATATAATTTCATTACAATCGCATATTCATAGAGTTGTGATGCTATGACGAACGGACGGACAAACAAACATGAAAATTGTGAGATTTTGGTTTTTCCTATTGGCGACTCAACCCTAAAATGATATTTATAAATATTAATAAAATGTTATGAACTCTGTCATAATTTCTAAAAGTTAATATAAATAGTTTAAGATAGTAGATGCAAAATCTAAAAGACCTGGGTAAATCATATACTTCCTTGCAGTCTTTCATTAGTGCCCATCACCCTAACAACCAAATAATTATGTTCTATTTCAAGCAATATTTTTAAAAGACCCGTTCCAAACTTTTTAAAAGATTTTATTTCATAAATTTGTAGGCGTTATTAACATAAAAAATAATACAAAATTTCAGCTTTATAGCTATATTAGTATGTGAATTAAATGGTTGTGGCCTACAGACGGTCAGACAGACAAACGGTCATGGAAAGATTATAAGGGTTCCTAGTTTGTTTATGGAAACCTAAAGACTATTGAATTAAAAACAGAAATGGTACTTTTTCACCCAGACAGTCCGGTAAGGAGCAGCTAGTGTTGTAACTGCTCAGTTCTTTTTCGATTGATACTTAATGAATACGAACGATAAATTGCACCTGACAGTAAATTACCCTTTAAGTGTCTTCATAAGCTATATCTTTGTAGGTTCTCTCATTTGTACACAGAATAAATGGCTAAGGCAAAGACGATCTTTTCCGTCGTCCAGAGTAACTAACGGATAACTTAGATTATAAAGGACTTGATATAAATGGGAAAGCGGGATCAAAGTTGTGCTATTTATCTGTAGCTTTACGTTGTGGAAACTGATTTCGGGTGTCACAAACTAAAGATATATAAATTGCATCCATTACTGGTCTTTTCCGGGGACATTTTCATTTAACCAAGGTCGTGTACTAGGAAAGTGAGTATTAAAAAATTAGTTTGCTTCATTATTTTATGTATTAGGTGAGAGATAAGAGTCATGATAAATTGTGTTGTTGAATTGTGCTGATATGATTATTTCTTTGTAGGGAAATAGCAATCAACAAAAAATTAAGGAGATTTTTAAATTTATTGAATCAAGTTTTGTGTGGCCAGTTAAAACCTTTAAAATACTGCACTTTCATTTAAAATTAAATATCTTACAACTTAACTTAACTTAACTAAGAATAAAGGGAAAAATTCGAAAAAAATAATAATATCCCGCCATCAATTTTTCAGTTTATATTGTATTCTCCAGATATGTAAATAGTCTAACAGTATGTATTTTGTTAAATAGACAATAATAATAGCAGTACTAATAAACTTATTTCATGTATAATGATAATAAAAACAGTGGAAATATTTATAAGTAGTGATTACATCATCCTAACTCGAAATTGTATTTGTTCTTAGTTTGTGTCCCAACTTAGCATTCGGCGGGACATCGTAAAATGACATGGACTAATATTTATTTTGAAAAATATCATGTTACATGCACATACACACACACACAGACATATACATATACACATGTTCTCAAGTATATATATCCACGTGTTCTGTTTCATTCTAATTTCCATCTGTTACTCCCGGTTCGTTTTATTCAACATTGAAAATTTTGTGTGTAAATTTAATCACAGCGGTTCGTATATGTATATATATATATATATATATATATATATTTAGATTTTTTTTATATAAGTATGCCGATAGTTGAAGAGCGTATCTCCTATAATTATTAGCATTACCAGTAGGTTAAGACTGTGATTGAAACAGTGACAGGTGTTTTTTCCAACTTCTAATCTCTCGTTTTTTCGGGTTCAATAGCCAGTGCCCAAACGAAATCCTGTTGTAACAATGCTGTCTATCCGACTATCGGTCTGAAACTTCCAGTTGCTAACCAAAATAATGTATAGACTTAAATTTTGAACATCTAACGCTATTCTTTCAGTTAAAATAGAATATAGTATTGGAAATTTTACATAAGTTGAATTTAGGGGGCGCCCATTTTCATGAAAGTTAACCATTTTTATCTTTGTAGACATGTTGGATGGCATTAGAAACAATTTATTAAATATTTTAAAAATCCGAATTATTACATTCAAATATATATTCAGACATGCATAGAGAAACATATATATATATATATATATATATATATATATATATATATATATATATATATATATGTATATATGTATATATGTATATATATATATATACACATACATATATATATATATATATATATATATATATATATATATATATATGTATATATATATATATATATATATATATTATCGATATAATTTTAAGCCACATTTCGGAAACATTTATTAGATATAATTATCAATCGATTAGTTTCTCCTCAACTCATATAAAATACTTCAATTTATTATGGAATGTAATGTATGAAATACTGCAAAAATATGCGACAAATACATGTTGTAGTATTTACTGCATAAAAACGTTTATAATACTGCATACGACAAGAAAAATACTCTTAACGGTACTTGCATGGCTTATTTGTTATCTCTTTTTAAATCTTCTGTGTTTTGTTTAGAGCAACTGTGTTTTAAAGAATGGTCTTAAAAAATCCCCACTTCCCCTTTTCTAATCACTTGTTATCGTTCCCACTTTTAATCACTTGTTATCATCCTATTTGGTTATATTTATGATGGCTTTGATAATTTTTTAAATATGTTTAATAGATTCACTAAAATAGTTTGCAATTTTTAACAACATTAATGGTCTCCATAAATTTGCTACGATGACTAGGAAATATTAGGAAATATTAGTTATATTAAAATAATAAGCAAAACCGATAAAGTATATGTCGAAAACTTAAAAACTTATAACGTTAATACAAATTAAACGAAATCATTCTAATTTAAATTTCCAATATTATAACAGTGTGTACTTAAACTTTTAAAATATTTTTTAAATGCTTGGTTATAAAACTAGAGAGAAAGAGAACTATTAAACATAATTTTAAAATTCAATATTTATCAAACGGGATTTAATAATTAAATATAATAAATTGAACTTCAATTTTGTTTTCAATTTTGTTTCAGTAACATTTTGCCTGAAGGTGTACATGAAAAACATTCATTCCTTTTGTCATGTCCCGGGAAGTAAACATTTATTTTTAAATATTGTAATGCACCAAAATAAATATTATCATTTGATACCAATTGAAGATTTTTTAATTAGTAATAATAATAGTTAATATAAATTAAATTTCCATTTACCAATTCTAAGCCGCTACTTTGAAATCTTACAACAAAGTTTTTCTAACTTAAATATTTCTCACACCCACACGATTTGTGTGTGTGTGTTTATTTCTATATTATATATGAAAGACCTGGTTATAAGAGTATTTAATTATTATTGTTTTTAATTTGCGTGTATAATATCATCAGAGAAATATAGATAAGAGGCAAAAAATATGTTTCCTCCATTAATATATAAACTACTAAACCTAAAATTAGGAAAAATTTGAGTTTTTAGGAAAGCATTAAATGCTCAGGAAAAATGTCCAATGACGCTAGATACGATAATTATTGAATTGCACGCTAAGTTTTACATCTATGTGAGGTATAATATGCGATAAATTATTATTTTACATAATGAAAAATTGTTATTTGTAAATAGAAATACACCCTTAAATATTCATAGGTATCTAAATATGTACGGAATCTTACTAGAGCAAATTGAGCTTGTGCTTGACCGATTTTTATTTAAACATATAGATTTTGCGCAGCCATATATGATTAAATAGAAGTCTACTTGTCTTTTTAAAATATTTTAAAAAGACAAGTAAATATTTTATTGTCTTCATCGTTTTTCTTCCCAAATAAACAAAATACAAAACATTTTTAAGACTTCACTCCATTAAAACTCCCTTTTTGTATAGTCCTCTAATATATAGTATACAAGATTTATGGCTACTTTAAGGACACAACTCATTTATAAAATAACGAAAATATTTATTAACACAATATGTCATCGAAGAATAACATCATCGCTTACACAAAGTTCTAAAATGTGCGGTAATATTTTTAAATTTAGATCTGTCGTAAGTTTTAAAATAGATAGTTCTCTATTTTAACTGTAATTATTCACTTTACTTCAATTTTTAATTTACAGGTGGAAAAAATATAAAAAACTTAAATCGAGGGTATAAAACACTCGTAAAACTGTTTAGAGTTATAAACTACCAAAAATAGGTAAAATTTTAACACCGCATTAAAGTTTATAAATATTTCTCTTAGTACCACTTTCTTCGAAACAACGTCATATACTAATTTCAATACAATAAAGGATAGATGAAATTATATGCAAGTACATTTATAGATTATAACGATTCTATAAACAACTTTATATAAAAATCGTAAAAAATTTCTCAACGTATTATCATAGACTACCTGTATTTTGACGTCAAACATTTTCGTAATAATCATCTTTCGACTACGACAGGTTTCGACCTTCGACGACGACCACGTACCTTTAAACGAGGTCACGAAACAAAACACACCCTTGTGTATATAATAAGTATAATAGTGTAAAAAAATTCATGGATCAATAGACTTGTACATGTACTACACAAGCACTAGTTAACTTACGCTGATTGAAGACGCCGTAAAATTATGTATATATTTATAATATTTACCTTGCTATTAGAGGATTTACTATTTATAGTTTTGAGTATTAGCGTTTCGTGTGATACCAAACTAAAGAAGCTAGGACAAGTTATCGATAGAAAATTAAGATTTAGTAACATTTTTGTACAAATCTTTTACAATATCAGTACAACAATCCTTAATAAATATCGGCCATGATAGCATTAACATAAACATGGGTCCTTAATATGTTGACAGAAATGGATTATAAAGAAAATGGTCTATCGATGAACCAAAATAAGGAAAATTTCAGAATATCAGATATCAGGAAAATTACAGAATATCAGATAAAAGAAGCTAATAAATATCTGCCATGGTCAACAATTAAAGCGTATTCAAAAATTAATTAAGTACATTAACTTAATGATAACTCTGTTGTTATAAATTTTTTTAGTGGTTTTATACTTAATATATAATAAAATCCTAAACTAACCTAACGTCAACGAGCTAACGAAAAACTGTTGTTCGCGATAACTTTTAGGAGCTTAACCAACGAATAGCAATTGTTTTAGGTTTGTTTCAGAATTTAGCAACGTGCACAGTGAAGGAATACACGCAGTAAGTGATGTTGTGTTTAGAAACAATGGGAGTGTAGAGAAATTCAGAATATAATTCACGACCATGAGCCAAGCAAAAGACCTAAGGTTTTTTGTCCAGAATTGAGATTAGAATTAAGTGCCTGCTAGAATTGTTCAAAGTATCGAAAAGAACATATTAAATCTACGAACAATTCAAATTAATGTAATTTGCTACTTCCATCAACATCTGTTCTGGAAGTTATGGCTAAAGAATCGTATCTTATCGATAAATAATGGTAATTATCGCGATCGTTCACGATTTCCCCAATTACAAATTACTTACACTCACGATTTTATTGAAAATCCACTACAGAACATATTAGGTCTACCTTCAAACGTCTCGTTGTCTCCGCTTCTTGGTCACGCACGCTCATAGCGCGTCTCGCCGATGACAATTCGTGTTCCTATCAGAGCAATAAAACCAATAAATGAGGGACAGCCAACCACTAGAATGATGGAGATATTCCAGTGAGTGATGCGATGACAGACTTTTATTGTTAGGGTATGTAGGTACTCAGCGCAGTAATAGTTAGAGTATACGTAGTTTGATGAAATCGTATCATCTACAAGAAATTCTTATAACGTTTTAAGTTTCCATCACCGTTTCATGGTCTATTGTTACCTTGTATTTTTAATTATCATAATAATTTCTAAGTATATGTACATATCCGGAAAGTCAAATACGTGACTAAATTAAATTTAAAACCAATCGAAGGCAAGATAACACGAATATAGTGGGCTAATTACAAAATAGCCAAGTTTAATTTGTTTAGTGTTAGTTAGTCAAGTGTGCGTAAACAATTAAGAAATTTACGTTTTGTAAAACGTACAAATAAGGCATGAATTCTAAAACATAACGCTATTCGTAGCCTAACTCTCAAGCCCTGCCAACGAGCATTGGGTTATATATTCTTGAAATTCTATAATTTTATCTTCTGCTCATCCTTCTTAAGCAACATGTCACATTTACGAAATACCTTTTATAGAATTAAATTGTTAGAATTAGTTTACTTTTATATAATTAAATCGACTATCTCCTTTTGATCGAAAACTTTTATATATAAGTAAATTTCGCAAAAAATTTGCACACTTATTTTATGGCCCCTATTTTCTTGGGAAATGTGTAAAGGAGACATATCCTTTAAACATTTCCCAAGAAAATAGGTGCCATAATTGTACTTTTTATAATTCACCTTTCCAACTATTTTGATTGCTGAGTACGCAACGATTACAATCTTAACTATTACAATTATCGTTCGACGGCAAGATATTATTAAACACAAAACAATCCCAATTATACGAAATACCATTTGAATGTATTATTGCCTCCCAGTTTCTATTGAAAGCATTCTATTTGAAACCTGTGACAAATTTATTTCTTTTTCCAAGTTCTTTTTCATATTTTATACTACTTTTGCTGTTGAAATGGAATAGTGGCAGAATAATGAAAATATAATAAAACTTTTAATATTATAGGTGCTTTTGTCATTGCTTCATTCGTATCAACGGATTCTGAAAAACAAATGGCCGATATGTTACTTTGTAAGGAATTCAAAAACATGCTATGATTATAACTAAATCTATTCATCATTCACTAGCATGTTGCTAGACCTGACTATTAATTATTGCTCACGTTTCTCGCAATATTCTTTTTTTGTTCATAATACTAGAATTATTAATATATTTTAATAATTCTTTTAGAAACGTTGTCGATAGTTCCAGGATTACTATATATGGAATAAATGGGCCAATGTACACATGGTCGATGACAGTTAGTGCTGAAACCTCAAATGCATCACACAAAAAGAAATTGACTTAAATCGATTCAAAGTATAGTTTCTTCTACTTTATGAGTGTATAACGGGTTATCTTATAATAGTTCCTTTTCCGTTTTGGAAAAAGCGCCTTACAAATCAAGAGATATGTCAATTTATCTGCATCAAACCAAATTATTTCCTACATCGGAAATTCCTTTTGATTGAATGTCAATGTATATTTATAAAACTATTGACCATAAAATAAATATGAGAGCGCGGCAGAATCTAATTTATCGTAGTCCCGCTTTATTATTTTTCAAGGTTTCACTAACGGTGTAATTTAATTACAGTATATAGAAAAGAAATCAACTTCTAAGTCTACTCTTTAGTTTTCCTAAAATCAATAAGCCGACTAAAATATACAGATATATGATTTCTACAGTTCTCTGTAGGGATAGTTGTTATTCTGATATGAAAATATGAAGATAATAGTATTATTTCAACTTTTGTAAAGTGATCACTAGTTCAACTTTTATAAGGTAAACGTTGGAAAATTGATCAAAAAACTATTAAACACTTTTCAGTGCTCTGTAATTAAAAAAATATTTATAATTTATGCAAGTAAATAGTGAAATTATAATTCTATATTACTGAAAATTTATAATTTCGTAATAGTATCTACAACTTTAGATCTATGAGCATGAGATTTAACAAATGTATATTTCATATTTAAATATTGATTAATATGCGTCAAAATTTAATCGAAAAAATGGTCATGCAATACAGGTGGAAAACATTTTCTTCTGTTTTCTAAATACTTTTTTATCTTCATGTTTTTAAAAGATATACAAAAGTTCGGCATACAATTCATTAGAAGTTTCGACTAAAATAATTTTAAATAGCTTGCATTAACAATTTTTAGAGATAAAGATAACTACGGATTCTTGAATTGTAAGTTTCTCATTGAGCCTTATTTTTTGCTTTGCAATTAGCTAATTTCTTGAACCAAAAATATTAAGACATATAACAAATCATTGATTTTATCTCAAATACTCTATCAGAAAAATAACTTAAGATAATAAAATGAACTACATAAGCTGTTTTAACCATAATATTACGGACACAGGAAAATGTTTGAGGTCTTTAAAAAAGCCTTCTTGTTCAAAGTGAGAAAAATATCAGTAACTGTCAATTACTCGACAAACAAAAAAGTACAATTATTCTTGCAAAGCTAAAATTTAGAAAAAATGTATATATAATTTTCATGATGGTAAGAACTGCATTCAAAAAGTCAATTTATATTCAAACTTAATAGCGACAGAAATTCACCACTGATTAAGTAAACAATAACATAATTGTTTAATGTTTTGACTTTAGCAATCGCTGTGAACCAATACTTTTATGCGCGAAAGTAAAAGCATATAATCTATTTCCGGGCAACGATATTTATAAGTGAAGATTTTGCCAATTGGATAGTGAATGGGATATTAACCGGGTGACTTTGACGCTAATGGATTTCAGTATAACTGGATTTCCCATTCCTGGTTTTTTTCTCGCAAAACAATTTCACTTCAAAATTGTTTAAATTTAAAACATCATTCATCATCATGAGATCAAAAAAATTTTCATGTAAGGCCCAAATCACAATAAATTGTAACCAATTGTATAATTTTCCTTTTACTTTTTAAATCTTAAATAAAATTGTAATACTCAACAAATTAAAATCTTCCGCTCCCATGATCATGTCAGGAATCAAAAATTGGTAATAATGATATTTGGCGGCTTATGAAAACTAATTTTAACATAAATTAACTCCTTTCAATAACGAATACTTTCGAACAATTGTATAAATATAAATTGTAACTATTAGGAATAAATGTAAAAGAAAAGGCACGTATAGCGCATAAAGGTATCTGCCAGTAATCTCAGTTTTTCAGCAGATGAAATACTTTAAAAAAGAACATAAATTTAAATATAGCATAATCTTCGTTCCCACCTTAACAGTATAATGACTATAAAATCCACTGTCAATCTATATTTTATTACAAATATACTGTATAATCTATATTTTATTTTTGTCTTCAAATTCGATAGTTAGGTCCTACTGCATAATTGAGAAAAAATATACAAATTTTGCTTTTGCAATATTTCACCCGGTAACTGAGAGACAGAAACACATCATTCTTGTCACTAAGAGGAAAATTTAGTTACTTGTCATGTTATCCGTAAAAACGTGACTTCACAGGCGCACCCTTTAACTCACTTTGGAAAGCCTGTAGATTTAATATTACAGACGTGTTTAAAAAGATAATACATATTTCCTGTTCGTTTTTCTTTTTTTTATTGGAACGAAATTTTAATGTTATTTTAGTCACTAATACTTGGGCTTGTTCCAGGTTTTGTGGCATTGCGACCCGTATGTGCGTTTCTCACATGTCGAATAAACCAATTACATTTCTTGGGCGAATATAATAACGAAAAGAAATCACCAAAAAGAGATGTAAATTCGCGTGGTAAATATGTAAAAATAAGTAGAGAGAGTTAATGAGAGTATATTTAAATAAATTTTATTCATTTGTCTTTCTATACTTATGTATATCTATAAATATGTATGTAAATATATATATGTGTATATATATATATATATATGCATATATATATATATATATATATATATATATATATATATATTTACATGTGCATATTTTTTGGTAGGTTACCAACGTTTACTCAATCTATAAGAAATCTCGCTTTGTCTCACTCCAGCGTACTAATCTTTATTCGTAAAATATTTAACATTTTCCGACACTACAATTTACACTATTTCCAACTAAGGAAAGACGTTATTTCCATGAAAAGTAGTGTCGATTAATAAAGTCACCGATTTCACATCAAATACTTTGAAAAATCGACGCTGGTATCATTAATCAACGCTGGTAGAACTTAATTCTACTGTAACTCTTCAATAAATATCAGTAATTAACTGCTAATTATACATAAAACAATGCAACGAAAGAGAAATTTCCTCCAATAAATGAAAAAAATGTATATTGAAAGTTATTGTCTCCAAATCGTAAGTTCATTTGCTTACTAGTTATTTTATGCGGCTGAATTTGTCTTCACTAACAATACATGCATCTTAAAAATACATTTAACAGGCACGAAATTAATTATACATATCCTTAAATCAAATCACTGTGATAGTTTTAGCATCAGGCTTTAAGCCCGCTTGCTATCATATGCGCAATATTTGAAAATCAAATCAGTCAGACAATATGGGATTGGGATAAGTGGTATTATTTCTACTCGATCCCAAAAACGCCCTTGGTGCAAAATTTCCTATGATAAATTCAATGTACAAAGTCACTTTCTCGCAGACGAATAATTCTATATAATACTAGGAGTACGGCGCTATTTCTAAAATTATTGATAATAATATTGGAAATATCGATAATTATATTATATATGTAAATCGATAATTATATTGGAAATCTTGCCCTCCCCTGCTCCCAGACATTGAAAGTCTCCGTACCTTTCGCCAAACGACATCGGCCGTCAGATTCTAGGGTATCTTGGCAGGATTATCCAAGGTAATCAGTCAATAAATAAACCTGTCACTCTACACACTAACAGCTAACAGCTTTTAAACAGTGTTTCCTGGTTTCTTTCACATTTCATCACTACTACCCTTCTACAAACGGTAATGATATGTAACATAATATTTTTTCATGGAGGGGCTTTCTAAAACAAAAACAATTTTTGCAATCAGATCCTGATTCCAAAGATTAGAAAGATCAAACAACATTTTTTGCTTTGTGTATCAGTGTAGATTTATAGCAATTAAATTTTGCAGTAGGTTTTTTTTCAGAAGGCTAACACTTGCATTAATTACAATAAGAATAGGATAAAAGGAATTGTATATTGTAACTGCTCAAATATTATTAGCTAACGAATTTTAAATTTTAGTAAATCGATCTCTTTTGATAAAAATTAAAACATGGCTGATTAAACTTTGTTTGGCATAGATATCTAAAAAAATATTTACGTTAAAAATGATGGTTGGAATAAGTTACTACCGAGGTAAAGTCACAAACAAATATGTAAAGTATTACGGACCAAGTGCTCCAGAAATATTTTTATTTCAAAAAGCAATACGTAAATAAAGAGGAGAGACAAGAGTAAACAACTCCGTAAACAAAGTGGAGAGATATGGATTAGGACCTTGAAGACTCCCAAATACGTTAATAGCTTCTAAGTTAGACAAACATGTTTATTTGAAGCAAAGAAAATTTTACGAATCCAATTTATTTTAAAAAATCTTGAGCGTACTTTTTTTTAGACATATTTTAAATTGTATATTCATTCATTAAAATAATATTACAGGAACATTGTGCATTGAATACGAATAATGGTAACAGATGCCGATAAATTTATTCTTCATTTAGAGTAAAAGCTTCACACAGTAACAATTATAATCGATATATGATCATAAGGTATATTTATAATTAACTGATTAAGGTATTGAATAACTGATCAAAAATATCGTCAATACTAAAATATAGATCCTAGTCAAAAAAATTGTCAAGTATGTATTGTAGTTTTCACTAAGAATTTATTTGAAAATAATGCTTACTTACTTAAAATAAGAAACATGTCCAAAAATTCAACGTTCGATCTTTAAAAACTTAAATTCGTAAGTTTATATTTACGAGGAAAAATTTGCTGCCCAGATAAATTTAGTAGATTTCTTTCCGTTTCGATCTCATATATTTTGGAGAACTGCATTTTAATGTCCCGTAAATCTTAAAAATTGCCTCCTTAGAAGATTGCTTGTATGTAAGTTATCGATAAATATAAGTAGTAAATAAATAAACAAGTAAATATTTCTGCTCCCGGTCATGAAGTTAATTATTATAAAAAATATTTGCAACGTGTCATAAAATATTTACAACGATAAAATGAAGCCCCCATTTCATGGTGGGGAGTTAACAACATTAAGATAAAATTATGCAACTGCTAATCGATAGAGAATTATTATTGCGACACATACCCATGTGTCGATTTGGTCGGACATGATATCAGATGTGAACAATAATTTCATTTAGTCAGCTTCAAAACAATAGCATGAAAAAACATATTTGGAAGGCCCTAAAACGTTAATGTAACATATTTTCTAATCTACTATTTTCCACGTAATGAAATGTTTTCTTACTAAGTTGAAACAATTCCACAATATAGACATTGAAGTTAATGTAGGTAATATGTTACTATATAGTTTTCTATGTAGTTTAATTGATATTAGTTTCCAACATCTCTCAAGAAAACTAATATTAATGATAGAGAGTTGCAATAACGAATATATCAGTCGTATAATAACGAGATGTTTCCCTCAAAATTCACGTTTGTTGAAGTAATTCCGAAGTAAATTAATTCGTAGATACGTCAGTTAACGTAATCTTTTATTTTCGACTATGTGTCTTTTCTGACATATTACTATGCCACAGACTATACTATCACCGGATAACTGATTTGAAACTTGCCCCATAAACTTTTTCGTGATTCATATATAATACGATATGTATGTTGACAAATGGTTTCGACTTTAAATGAACAGTATAATTAAGTACTAAGAAAGTTTAGAATATTATAAAATCAGAAATTCTTGCCCAACTTATATGTCATAAGTAATCGCTAGTATGAACTTCGTAGTACAATAAATATTTAATAATATCGATTATACTGAAATGGATTGAGACATTTTTATTGTGCATATATTATATAATATCGCGAAAACTATGATGTCTAGAATTATCGTTATAACTTTTCTACAATATTTGCGCAGGTTTCTAAAAACTCTCATTTTGTTCATAATTTTAGGTTCATTTATTTATACGGAAGAAACTTTTTTTTCATATTTACCAATATATCTCTGAAGACATACTACTTAAAATTGCGAAAAGAAAATTTGAGAAACTCATGACTGAGCCTTTCGAACCCCATCCGACACGACTTATAGAATTAAAAACAATCGGGACATAATTTGCTCCCCTAAAATTTCCACATAAATATTTTTGAGTGTACTCGTAGCTGTTGGGATGTTTGCAGGTTATTTGGTTAATTGGCATTATAACCCGCACATATCTTTGCTAACCATCTGTCGCAGCCAGTTTTTGAGGAAAACGTTAGAAGAGCAAATAGAGGCCAGAAGCTGCATCCGTTTGAGTCGCTAACTGATGTTTAGAAGAATTTTAATAATGTGCGATCATATTTCCATTTGACCTTGCAAATGTTATTTATTCCTTTTTTTGACTGTTTTAAGTTTACACTCATCACTCTATTTGGTTACTGAAAACTTGGTTGTAGATTTTCATGTACTTACAAATACATCTAATTTTTATACATCTTGTTTCATTATTTTAATTGTAAAATTAGTCATAATTTATCTTTCAGTGGATGGTAGTGAATTTCACAAAACCTGACAAGTAATTCTAAAATTGAGACAAAGAATTCTAGAATATCTAGAAACTTCAGGTAAGACTCGAAACCCTTAAAAATTACAATAAGGAAAAACATGAGGAAAAAAATTTATAATATTGATTAAAATATAAAGCATATTTTCAATTCAAAATGAAACTTTAAATGACACCAGCACAGTGTTTAAACTCAATTTACAAATAAACATTTTAAAATCAGATCATAAATCGTTTTTCTCCCTTCACTTGTATCCTGTATAACTTCCTGGAAACATACTTCTTGCAAACAGATTTCCTACAAAAAACCTAAAAGATCTCACGTGCCACGAAAATAGAAGCTTTCACAATTTTGAAGGAAATTTATTACACAAATCATCATGAAGCCGATATTTGTCATATACCATCTGGTTATCTACGAAATGCGGTCGAGAATTATTGGAATAGTGGATTTGTCGATAAGAAAAATGGAAACCGTAGGAAAACAAGAGGTAAAACTCCGTCGATCGAATAGGAAAATAATGTCACTTTATTTGCCCAATGACTCTTGAGCCCTGTCGTGAAAAGGAATAATATTTTTTTAAGATTTATTATGGTACATAGAGCTGGATATTGGTGAAAGTTACAATATTTTTAATATGTACTGAGACGTAATCGAAGGATGAAACCTAATCGGGATATTTCAAATGAAATACTTTAGAACATGAAATCTGAAATAATTCGTATTTTTTTGTTCAAATTAATTTTCTTACCTGCTTAATATTTTGTGCATAAACTAGTTTTTCTTTGTTAAATAGAAAGAAAATTTGTATGATATATTTGTTTTATAATAAATCGATGTAACAAAATATCTCCAATTGTAATTTTTGCAACAAACTATTTTTTAAACAAAGTTTTTTTTGGCTTAATTCCTTTCTTCCGTATGCAAATATTTACTATTAAAATATTAACCCATATTTCTGATTGTTACAAGAGAACGACCATTATAATTTTTAAATATTTTGATTTTATAAATACTACTAATAAATTTATATGCTGCTTCGATAGCATTTAATTAATTAAAACATTTCCATTTTACGGATGACCTTTCCTTGATTGTACCGTAATAATTCCCTTCGATTGCTCAAAATAGTAAAAAAAATAAATGATACAACTATGCTGCACAAATATTCTCCTGAAAGTTTGACTACCGAGTTTATAAAGTATTTGTATTATTAGACTAGGGGCAAAGTAAAGCATTGCACAATGAAACCGGGTCATCCAATTTAAATTTTATTAAAAACGATAACGAGATAGTAAGATTTATTGACTGGGTGCGGATTGCAAAGAATGCATTTCATATATAATTTAAAATATACAATAAGGAAAAATTTGCAAATGATCTCACTGAAATAGTCATTTTTAAATTACTGACGTAATAAAACTATTGAAGCGCATTGACAGGCGGCCCTCATACCAAGCACTCCGAGAATAAACTACGGTTTAGAGAATGAAAACATTTGTTTTCGAAAAAGTTATGTAAAGTATATGTGTTCTTTTAAAAAACAAAGCAATTATAAGTGAGAAATGGTGGTTAGATATATATTTAAGACACACCTTAATTTCAATCAATGGAGCGATTTAAAAATTAAACCATTTTTAAGCTGTTATAACTTTGAAGTCAGTTTTTATTTTATTTTCCCTTAAAACTAAAAGAACTGTGGATAATTGGATAAAACGTAAATGAAGGAAAAATCTATTTACGCTTATTTTGAAATTGCTTCATTTTCATGAGGTTATGTGTAGTTTATCATATGAAATAAACCGTTCGGCTTGGGCCGTCCAAAAATGGGACATTGTACACAAATGCAGTTTTTGTGGTTTTCTGATATACGTGTCTAGTTCTATTGTCTACATATATATAGTGTCTAGTTCTATTGTCTACAATACCACAGACAGTAGGTAATATTGGAAACAGTCGACATTGGAGAAGAATGCTGCGTACACAATGGACAGCAAAAAAACAAATAAATCCATACTGGACTAACTTCAAATTGAGACAAAATTATCGACCACCTGTTACCAACAAATTTCCTACTACTTTGGCCACATAGCTTGTAGATAGCCTGTCAATCTGGGTATTATGAAAATCTGGTTTCATTAATGAAATAAGTACGTAATATATCTGTAAAAATAACTCTACAAGCAAACTTGATTGATTTTCTTATGCAAATTGACAGCTGTCGCTACCAGTAAACTCTTGGACCTTCTCTCTTCCAATCATTTATATTACTAATATCCTATATATGCAATTATACCTGGAAGTATGAGTACGTTATGAATATGAAGAAAAAGTTCTTACACGAAATTCTATTTACACTATATAAGTCAAGTTCGTACTCAAATAAATCTTCACCGTTCCCAAAAAAGGTACAAGGGTATCCAAAAGAAGATCCTTGCTAGTAACCCACCTGAAGATGTTGTAATACAATGAAACCTAGGTCGTGGTAAAGAAGTTACAGAAAGTAGAAATAATACTACATCACGTAGTTTCATTTAATTGTTAATTGTGGATGTAAAGCTTCCTTTCAATGTAATTCTTTTATAATGCGTATTACAATACAATATATATTCGAATACAATGAATACGCATGTGTTTGCAAAACAAATGTTTGTCGCATTAGTTAGTTTCAAATAATTTAATTTCGCAATTCCATACATTGCGACGAATACACGTATGTATCATTATTTTGTTATATAAAACTACAAACAACTCAATGTTTTATATTATGTTAAGTCTTGAATAACCCAATAAAACAAAATTAGTTCCTTCAATAATAGATTATAATAAGTCTAAAGCGCGAGGTAGCGGGGTGAGGGTGTTGAATATTGAAAGTATGGAGATTTGTTAGGAAGGAAGATTAATCTCAAAATCGCCAACTCTCAAAATCGACGAAAAATCCAATATACTCGTTAACATTTCGACAAACGTTTTTTTTTCACGGTCTATTTCTTTATAAAAAATAGATGGGACTTCAGTCCACCGAAACTCATGAAATAAATTATTCTGTAAACGAATTTCTCTTTGCAAAATATTGATGCAAGAAATGTTAAAACTCTATGGAGACTATTGGAATATCTCCCCATCTCAATGCCCATACATAATAATTTATTATTACCTTGATCGGAGCGTACCGTCTAGTAAATATACGATGAGAAAATCTCATTTACATTCAACAATTTTTCATGTACAACACTGTAACGCTTTTAAGAGAAATTTGCTCCCCAAATTACACTTGTTTTTTAATATTAATATTTCCCTAGTGTATAGAGTGGTTTCGATAGTCTAATAGCATCTAAATTGAACAAAACGATTGTATAATTTAGAGTAATCAAACTAATTAAACAAAAAATACGAGAGTGGAACAAAAACATTCTTTTAGTTTATGGAGTAATCTTGTTGCCAGAGTGTTACTTAAATTGCAGCAATATTGTATTCATGAAAATCATCTACGTGAATTGAACGGTAATTAGGTGCCACAAAAAAGAGCTTTCGGAAACCTTATACTAAGCAATCAGACGGGGCAACGAGGAGTGAAATTAAATAAATTGGAACGACAACTTTATCCTCCTTTTAAAATTAGTTTCCGAAAAGATAGGATTTGGTTTCAATTACAGTAATTATTACCTGGAGATTAGGTTTTAATAATTGTAGTTATAATTTCAAAACATTTGTCTTTGTTCATAATTATAATACGTATTGAATTCTCTTAATCTCTAATTCCTTTAAATCCCTTATTTCTTTTAATTCTCTACTGCCATTCTTTTAATCTCAAAATCGCCAACTCTCAAAATCGACGAAAAATCCAATATACTCGTTAACATTTCGATAAACGTTTTTATTTCACGGTCTATTTCTTTATAAAAAGTTTACAAAAAATTTAAATTTAAATTTTTTTAGGTAATTGGTATAATTTAAAGTGTTGGTGTAATTTTAAGTGACTAAGTATTGTCTAATTTAAAGTTTTTTATGAAAAATTGCAGATATTTTATTTTTCTTCAAATTTTTATGTGAACGTAATCACGGAACACTTTATTTGTTTCTTAGTTAAATACAACAGTATTTTTCAGTTCATATATTCAAAAGTATATGAACTAAAAAATACTGTTGTATTTAACTTATATATTTGTCATAAAAACTTAATTGTAAGAAGATAAGAGGTTATTTACATAAGATCTTGTATGTAAGCAAAAAGCCGCATAGGTCTTGAATTGCACGTGTTTTTAATACTGGAGTAAAAAAGAATCTGACTTTCACAAGACAATACTTAAAATATCAATCTCCCTAAGTAATGGATTTCCATCAATTTGCGTAACCATAATAAACTATTAAATACATTTAATTCCGTTAACTATCGAAATTAATAAATACATATTTTAAAAGTTTTATTTTTTGCTTTGCCTATAGTTTTTTACTATTAATTTGTATTTGTAAAGCATTACTTGTTCGCACCCCCCCCCCCTCACCTTTCCCATTGCTACGTACCGCTGCTATATGCTCTTGTTGCTATGTGAAGGTGCGCTATTTATTTTCAATTTGCATCAGGGGATATTTTCCATATTTATTATCAGAAGAGATTTAATACACAGATTTTTAGATAATTAAATTTTTTCTTGGGAAAACGGGTAACGGAATATTACATGGCGTTTAAAGTGTTATTAATATGAAGTTCGAAAAAAATCTAACAACGAAAATCTGACTAGTTTATATCCGATAAAATTAGACATACTCTCATAATTCTAATAATGTATTCATATTTACATTTCTGAAACGTTCAGAACAATTTCGCATTTGACTGTGATTTATTTTTATTTCCGAAAATATTATATGCCATATTATATCTATGCATACATATAATAAAATAGCATAGACCAAGTCTATGTACGCATCACGTAAAGACTGAATTTTATTGAAAGCATATAAATTTTATTTCCGTTAATTATGTTTTTATTAACAATTTCTTCTTGTCAACCTACGTAAAATAAGAAATATTGTGTAAAATACCATAGCTTATGTGTGAAAATGAATGAAACATTAACATGATACAAAATATGTACTATACGTATAAAACACAAAAAATGTTAAAGCTTATTATCATCTAAGTATTTATCTTAAATAAATTATATTTTATCGAGCCAAATAAATACAAATTCCAAATATTATTAATATCTTTTAACATTCAGTTTATCCCTGGATATTATGGTCAAAAAATAATATACGAGTAGATACAACATTTTTATTATACAACTTAAAAAATCAATGTAAAAATCATGAAACATGTGATTTTATGGAGAAAATTGTTCTATTTAATGTTTTAGGTTCAAAGTTAATTTTAAACATTTAGAAAAAAAAGACGTTTATTATTTACTCTTCATAAAGTTTTGAATCATCAATCTTAATAATACCACGACAAGAGTAGGGATAATCAAAGAATTTATTTACATAGTTTCATTTGACTGACTTTAAAATTAAAGTGAAAAGTGATAATAAATACAGCGACGAAATGGAAATAATTTAATTTTTTTATAATTTTTCTCGTTAATTGTTACGAAAGACCTGCTTAACAGCTTATTTGTTATTTACAACCCTACTGGCAATAACTTTATATATTCTATTGCACATCTCTTATTATTTATTTTTAACGTAATTTCAGTAGATCTTGGATATTAACTTGGCTAAAATAAAATATGACTGAAGTAAATTAAATTAAACATTCAAAACTTTTGTTTTCAATCAAGTTTTTGTCGAAATATCTTGCAAATGTGTGACATGCCTTAATTGAGGACTGACTGAATCGAAACTGTTAAAACTACTTTTATTATGGCATGAAAAATATTTATACGTAGGATCTAAATATTACTTGTTTTACATTTAACGTTCTCATAATCAATCGATCAACCAGTTTATGTTTCATAATTCAAACGTTACGGATATATTACCACTTTTATAATTTTATTTAAATAAAAGGAGTTCTAAAAGACCAAAAAAATGGTTTTGTAAACTTTATTAATTTTTTTAATGAACGAAAAAATCAAGAACCTTAAAATGATGTCCACAAGCACTTTGTGTTTCAATTCAATATAGGGGTCGACTTCGAGCTAATGTATATTTTAAATTGTGTCATATATGTCCAACAAGGTATCATTGACGAGAAATGTTTTTAATTTCGTATCAAACACATTCTTACCACGTCATCTGTGCTAATGGCCTTGACGTCTACGTTATTGGACATATCGTGTCAATGTTTTAAATGTTTCTAAAATAAAATTATACTTTTTTCACACTGATATTGGCAACAGAATTTATACACTTAAAAATGTCGTACTGGTCATAAAATTACTCATTAAGTTGTTGGCATTAATTTTTAATAAGGTCAAAAAATGTCTGAACTGTTGTTATTTTACTTTTCCTAATTTTATTTCTTCCAAGATAATCATTTTAAACTCTTACACACTTGCACCAAGGTAAACGTTATAACCTCTTACTGCGAAATGACAAATAAAATTACAGGAAGGATAACACCATTTACGTCGCTTTATTTAGATAGAAGTTTAAAAACGGCATCCATTTAAACGGTATCAATATACCACACACATATACCGTGTATTTTGCTTATACCACATACACAGAAAGACACACACTTTTTCCTGTGTGTATGTCTCTGTGTGTGCCACAGAGTGCAAAATTGAAAATTGAATTAAAAGTACGTAGCCTTTCCGAAATTTTAAAAAAACATGTCATCAAAAACTACTCTAAAATATGTAGAAATGATTTGGAAGTCTTGATAAATTGCTACAAAAAACTTATTTGATGTTTAACATATTATTCCTTTATCAAAAAAGGAAAGAAGTAAGATATTTGAACATATTAAATAAATTACGCAAAAAGCGGAATTAATTAATGAAAGAGTCCAAATAATTAAAAAATGTGAAAACTATTCTTGGGGAAAAGTAGTTGTATTTCTATTAGTTAAACTGATATTTTTTATTATAAAGAATAGAGAATCAATAAAATTATTTATAGAAACTAACTATAAAAATAAATTAAACAAAGCTACATGACATTATATAATCCCCCATTACAGAGTTAAATTTAAACAACAAGAAAGTCTTATCTCTCATTTTAATGTTTATCCAATGCCGTAAAAGCTATTTCAGACGAAAGAAATTGCTATCTAGTTAATAATACAGTTTACTTTAAAAAAACGGTAATTGCAGATTAACTTTTTAATACTTTATAAATTAACTCACTGATGCTTAAAACTAACTGATAAACACCAACGAATAAATTCAATGTATGATTTCTAGATATATTTACAAAAAGCACAATTCAATCGAAAGTTAAGAAATATTACTTAACGCTAGAACTAAGAATTTCATTTTTCCCCTCTATTAAATCTTCAAGATTCCGAAACGTTATAAATTTTATTGTTTCGGATACTGTGAAGTGGAGCGGATATACCGATCGCTGGTAAAATCATCGGAACTAGTCAGCCGTGTAGTTTCTCGTTAATTTACGAGTCTGTTACATTTTGTGTGCTTTAGTTTCTTATTTAATACTCATCATCTTTCTATTGAACGGTTCAGTAAGCTAGAACATATTTACAGAAAAGAAATCTGAAGAATTAATTTGGAATTTTCTATTAGCTTATACTCGTGTTTTTGCTCCATAAGTACTTTAGTCTTTTAGCTTTCTGGTGTCCTAAGATTTTAAATTTGAATATTCGTGAAACAATAATTTTAATAGCCTCATGGAATATGACACAACATAAAATATTCGAGTGAGCAATTTAGTACAATGATGGGGACACAGTGGGGACTGTACGAAAATATTCCTCAAATATTTTTGTGATTACCGTTTTATGTGTTTTGCGTATATGAACTTTTCTATATATTTTGGTATTATAAGAAAAAAAATCGAGATAAAAATATAACCCTTACAAGAGGCAAAATAAAACTGTCCCTCTTAAGGCATATTTTAGGCTTCTACCAGAGCAATAATAATAAACTGTGCCCGTTAATACACTTATTGGCAATGATGCATATTAATTTGTGTCGACACTTATATTTTGAAATCAAACTCGAACCTTTTCGGATACTTACGACTATCAAAAATTAGAGTTATTGTATAAACTTCCATAATCCGGTAAAATTATCAATTAGTTAAATCTGGGCATATTATAAAATTTAAATCTGACGTCAAAACTATGGTCAGTTGGGAAAAAAATGTAGCCGATTATTTATATCAATGCAGTTTTTGTTTCCAGTTTATGTTTGTACTTTCATCAAAATGATGAATGTATTGCGTTAGCATCCAGGATGAGAGCTGGGAGGGGGGAGGGGTTGATAAATGTGGTTATAGAAATTGTTTTGAAAGGAAATGTCAATAGATAAGTACTGATCACGATGAATTCTCTGGATACGCATAAGTATGTACGTCAATATATATATGTTATGAAGGCTTAAAAACCTTATGGAATCATCTGATTGACTTTGAACCTTTTCTGTCATGAGTCGTCAATGCAAAAACTAAATTATATTGGTCTAGAACACTACAGAACAAACTGTAAGCTATCAGTTGTGATCAATGGACCGTAACTTTTATTTGCGGTTATAATCAGAAAAGTATTTTTAAAGGTAAAGGGAATAAACTAATTTTTTTTCGATGCACTAAAAATGACTAGCAAATCGCGCACGTGCACTACGTAAAGATAGCTGTTGCGTTAATGTCATTGCTATGATTATCTTTTTGACAACTCAGATTATAGAGTTCATTATTTTTTTTTATACGATGGACAAGCTTTTTTTGAAGCAAAATCATTCAATCCTGCTAGTAATTTAATAATCGGTTGATCGAAAAATTCTGACTATGTCACATTTTCATTAGTGTGATTTACGGAGGACATTTTGATAAAAGTTTTAGTTGGTGCATCTAGAGCATCTTTTTGCATTATTTTATTTTGAATTCAATGTTTTTTTGGTACTATCTCTAGGTTTTTACATCTAGTAATTGTGGATATAACATGTGGTGATACAAATTTCATTTATACCGGAATGTAAGTGGCGTAATCAACATTATCAATTTTTACCCGATAGCGGCAGAGGGAGGGTTATGACTTTCACAGACTATGTTTGTATATATTTTATGTTTTCATTTATTTTCTTTCGTAGTCGGGTTTTAGTTTTTCTTCTCATACTTGGTTGATGTCTTGTTGGTGAATGTTAACATAGTCAGGGAAAAAGTCACCATGCTCGATGCTGCGGTGACGATCATTTTTATGATTATTTTTATGTGAAAAACATTGTCTAGTATGAGTAGAACTTCCACTATGGGAGTTTCGCACCCATTTAGGCACCCTAATATTTCTAGTGAATTTTTTACAAATATTAATTTTACAAAACTTAACTACGTAGTCTACAGTCTTTCACAGGCATATTTAAAAACGATATTATCTAAGATAATTGCTATAACTTTCTGGAAAATTTTTGGTCAGATTTTACCAACCCTTTTTCATGATTTTTGTTTCAGTAGTTTCTTAAATTAAGGGTGAATTGTTAATAACCTTTTCCACATATTTTTTAAATGTGCAATTCAAAATTTAAAAAAAAAACATATTTCTCGCAATAACCAATTCCAAATCATACCCTACATGACATAAATTAAAAAAAATTGCATTATAGTACGGTTTTTTTACTTTTTTTATACACCTCACATTTTAAATTATTGTGAAATAAAGAAATTAGCTTTAGGAAAATTTCATCACTCTCTATTATATTCTGCGAATGTATAAGTTTATACGTAAATGTATACATATGAATAAATGTACTTTTTTAGTAGAGGAACTGTAAAATATATTTCTTAATAAAAATATTACATTTTTTGCATAAATTGTATATCACATATATATGTTCGATAAATCTCATCTTACTCTACAAATATTATTTTGAAATATTTTTAAAGTAGACGAAAAATCGGTACAATTCATCTCTTGCTTGCACATTATACCCCGTTTGAAGTAATTATCATAAATCATCACTAATACAAAAGGCCCTGAATATTATGTAATACCTAATATAATAAAATATGAGACATATTTATTATCTTGAAAGCTATGACATCTAGGATCATCGTCATAGTTTTTCCACTAACTATAACATAGATTTCTAAAAACTCTGTATTTTTATAATTTTAAGTTAATTCTAATTCTGGCAAGAAATTATTCTCTGTTATCGTAACGCTTCTCTGTCGTCCTAACGTAAATTAGTTTTCATGGGGAATCATTGTAATTCATGCGTTAAGCCGATAGAATTATCAAGACTGAATCAGTTACGTCGCCTTGAATCATAAACTATTTAACTTATTATTCGTGTGCAAAAATGTAAAACAGTAAGTCATAATAAGGTTCCGCATCTAGAAGAACAAACCTGAACTAACAAACTCGCGCGCTAGTCAGCGTGTTTGGCAATTTTTCTCAGAAACAATTCGACGAAGAAACTTATAGTTAGACGTATATATATATATATATATATATATATATATATATATATATATATATACATATATTTTATTAATTGCTGTATGTAATTTATATATTTTAAATTATATACACAAATATATTTTAAAATTAGAAGTTTTCACTTCTATCCTGTTGTTAAAATTTTTTAGGCTAAAGGATTTTTACGTATTATATTCAAAATAAAAGAAAATTCATTCCGTGATTCGAACCCAGTAGATACGAGATAGAACTTTAGTATTTTACTGCTGTGCAAAGTGTGTTACTTTTTCAGATATTTAAAATTTTATAAAACCTTTTGATAACAGGTACTTATAAATTTATTTATTGTCTCCAAATACCAAGTTTTACCCGATTGCCTCCAACAGACGTTCTCAAATGACATGATTATATAATTCCGTAAAACGGCCCTCGAATAATTCCAACGTTAAAGTTGGAAATAAATAGTATGTCCTCTGTTAGCCACGCGGCACAAATGAAACTTCTTCCAAAGTTTAATTTTAATTCCTTGAATCTAATCAAAAAGACAGGCTTAATAAAATCAATTATTAACACTGCAATACTGGTCAGGTTCTTTGATGACCATTATTTTAATATAATTTCTACAGATATCCCGTTAACTTTAGTAATGACTTTAGTATTTATGCTGTTGAAACAGTTATTAGGTTAGTTTATTAATTTTACGAATTTTATTTCTAAATGGAACAAAAAAATTATTTCAACTTCCAATAATTCAAATAAAAGTAGATATAGCGTCGTCATTTTGATTTCGTTCTAAAAAGGAAGGATGAAACTTTTTGTGAATACCGCTCCGATGCCGCTGGGCGGGACGTTGCCAACAGCGCATGAGTAAAATGAACCCACGAATCTCCACTTATGGATCTGACATTTGCGAAGGTATTCGAATCATTTCAAGGCCATATGTGTCCTATCTTTTACACTACTCACAGAGTAGTGGTTAAATAAATGTAGGCTGCAAATGATACAAAACAAAAATTTTATTTAATGTCAATATACTATACGTGACTGAACGTTTTCACAAAATTACTGCTCCATTGCTCAATACATCAATTTATTTTTTTTGGCTTGACTTGGTTTATTTTGGTATTAAATTAATATGTAATTTCCTTTTTTGCCTTTGCAAGAATAAATAATAAAAAGATTGCGTAACTGGATTGATGTAATATACTCTTTTTCAAATGAGTACGAAATTGTAAATTAGTAATTGTAATTTAGAATTATCTAATTTAGTACGAAATTGTTTTTGAACATAGTACTATTCATTTATTATAATAAAAACTGTTATTCGTGAGTCGATATTGAAAAGTACAAAGCTTGAATATATGTCACTACACGGAAACAAAAAATGGATAAAACTAGATTGACAATTATAAAACTACCCCTTTTATCGATCGTGTTTTGAAATGTTATAAAAATGTCTCAAACATCCCTCCTAGGATCTATAAAGAACGTGGCATCAGCTCAGTTAACAATCGAATTTTGCCGAATAAAGGCCACACAAAGTATTGTCGGCTTAATGGGGAAAACCCGTATTTTCATATCCTCTAACTTTATGAAAATTTAAAACTGTTTTATCCACTTACTACACTAGCTGATAATACCAGAACGTAATATGTTAATAATATTTTGTTCTTCACATATAACCGATAACAAATTTCAACTGAATTTATAAGTTTTTGAAATTAGATGGACTGAATGAAAATTTCACGAACAGAACTCAAATTTCTTATGTTCCATAAATTAATTTTAGGATAAAATGTAATCATCTATTACATGATAAGTTTCCAAAGATTTGAAGATGAAAATGTTTATTTCACGTATAATCCTCATTTGAGATGAATTTGGAAAATAGAGCCTCTTACGGAAAGAGGTATCGAGTTAATTTCACATTATATGACAAACTTTCCCTGATGCTCTTATGCTGCAATAGAAAGAGAACTTTATTCCTCGGAGTGTGACAATATTCTGGTTGGCTACCACATGGGCTAAACTAATCGAGTGTTTAGCAAATTTGTAAGCCTCCAATCTGATAATTATTATTACTCTCTAAAGCAAAGAGGTCGAAAGTAAACTATATGATCTAAACCACCATATAAAAGTAGGCAGATAATATTTTGTAATAAAAACATCGGATAATATTTGTTTTTGTTCAAATATTACGAGAATTCGTGTTATTTTTTTTATTTCGTAAAATTCCATTTCAATAATACTAAGCAAAAATCAATTATAAAAAAATAAAAAAATATGTTTCAAACGACACACAACAGAAGTGAAACTTAAATTACTTACTATTTATATATATATATATGTATATATATATACATATATGTATATATATATATATATATATATACATATATATATATATATGTATATATATATATATATGTACATATATATATACATATATATATATACATATTACTTGAAGAAATAAAATTAAAAATATAATTAAAACAAAAAAAAATTAACAAATGCTAAATTTAAACCGATCCGTGTTATTGAGAATTGTTTAGATATATACGTATAACAAGAAAAAGTCGTAAAGAATTGTAGATGCACGTAGATGCAAGTATGTTGGGACACGCGGTACTGTCATCCTCGTCAATTAACCATTGTATATTTTTTGCAAATATCACTTAAAATTAATTTTATCTCGAATATAATTTTCATAAAGTCCATTAATGAAATGTAACATTTTTGAACTGAAACTTCTATGATCATTATATAAGTGGAATGCCATAAAACAAATATATTTTGAAGTAAGCAGTTTAAACAGTTCATTAGCAGATATGTTAAAGGAAATTAAAAAAACATATTCTATTTAATGCTTTTGTTTCTGTCAGACGATCGATTTCAACGTTCCGCGCCATCGGTACGTAAAATTTAAATGTAAGAAATTTTACTTCAAGCGTCACTGCGTTTTCTTATACATTCTTTTTTACCATACTTTATTTAATATTTAGGCTTAGGAATTATCAATTTAATATTCAATAATATTAGAGTGCTAGCAAGCTAATATTATTGAATATTAAATTGATAATTCCTAAGCCTAGCTAGTTGAGCAAGGTTGATTTAAAATTCATACTTGCACAATTATAGATGTGCATTCTTATATATTTCGTACACACTAAATAGTAATAATGTAATAAATTTAATAATGTAATAAAAGTCTTCTTTTTTAAATATTCATTCTGTTTTACATTTAATTTGATACCACATTCAAAATTTTTAAAAATTATATATACAATAATATATATATATATTTATATATATATATATACATACACACGTTTGTATGTATATATATGTATATATTTATATATATATATATATAAATGTATATATAATTTATATATATATATATGTTTGTGTGTGTGTGTGTGTGCATGTGCGTATGTGTGTTCGTGTGCGCATGCGTGTGCGTGGTCGTGTGCGTGTGCGTGTGTTTATGTGTGTGTGTGGTGGTGCATATTTGATTTCGGAATCTGTGCTTTCAGATATTCAGGTTTCACGTAAATGGAATCGAGGAACTGCATATAAAATTTCGTTTGTTCAGAATTTTACAGTAGTAGGTTCCATGCAAGAAGTAACCGCAGGATGATGTGTTGCCGTGATGTTTGTTATATATTACCACGCTCTTGCTTATGCTCATAGTTTATACCTAATAGTATGAATATTTAATTACCAAAAAAATCTTTATATATTATATATATATATATATATATATATATATATATATATATATATATATATATATATAAATGTATATAATGAATATAACAGCTAGATAATTTTTATTCTAAGAATTGTTTTCATTACTAAAATGCAGTATTTTTCATGAGAATATTATTTAGTTACGCCAACGTTTTTTCTCTTTTTTGCGCCAGAGAAACCACACGACATTATTTATGAATACACCTTTGTCTGATTTATGAGTTATCGTCTTTATTTAAATTAAGCATCTTCATAATGCAGCACACTCATTACGTCCACACTCCAAGCTTATATCATTCCTAGCAATGTTATCAACTAATTTTTGACAAGTGGTGTGAAACTTGTTTCAATGCACTTGAAATAAATAACATTTCTGCCTAATGTGGTGTAGTTAAAATAGAAAAAAATAGAGCACCCTAGTTCTTATACTGTCATTTATCTTGTTATTAGTAAATTATGATTAATTATTATTAAAATATCTGGTCTTCTATTACACAAATAATAACAAATGGTATCAACATTTGTGGCCAAAATTATTTTAATACCAAGTCTTCCTCTAAATGATGAAAGTCAACGTTGAAATCGTGTCGTATGGGTGCGTCCCAAGTATATTTTAATTAAAGTTTACCATGATCATGCTTGTATGATGAAGTTTATACGCGTATAATATGGATATTATAGAATAAAAAAGATTACGATGGCAACTAAGTTTATATCTGTTAACTACTGGTTTGGCTTAAAAAGAGATATAAATATATCATACTTAATCGAAACTAAGGAAATAAAAATTTACGAGTAAAATTCTTTTAACTCAGACACGGGTGCAGCTGAACTTTCTCAAGTGAAGTAAATGCCAGAATAGATAAATATTTTGAAGCTGGGAAAAATTTAATTTCATAATTACTAAACAATTACATAAATATTAAACAAGTATCTATGATTGATGGAGGGAATGAGGAAATGATGCCTCTTCATGATCAAACTTTCCCAAAATCTGCAACGTATTATACAAGAAACATTGAGACGTCAAAACGAGGTACTGTTATAATAGCCTCTTTGATGAAATGTGATTAAAATCCTTTTTTTTCTGCGACGTTTCAGTCACTCCGCAGTGTAGCCTCATATAAATCTACAGCAAAATATATGCAGAAGAAAATTAAAATATTTAACTCAGTAAAAACATCCTTAGTAGTAAAAGTGTGTAGTATAGACGAAAATTATTAATTCTAAAAGAGGTATAATTTGAGACGAATTTATTCCATTAATTAAAAAGGCTTCTAACATCAGTCCGGAGTCTTTAAAGTTTATGATTTAGTTAACGGATCGTAAAATTTGTAATAATAAAATAATAATAAACCATAAAATTCTTGTTCATAAATTTATACAAGAACTTGCATATTCATTGAGAAAACATACCATTCTCTTTTATAATTTCGCTTAATATTATAATGAATTAATTTAGTGATTATAATGAATTAATTTTGCTTTTCCGATAAATGTTATTTTCACGGCTGGAAAATCCCTTATGTCATTAAACGTCGTACTTATTATATAGCCCAAAATTCTTGAACGAAATATATGTACATCAATTTCATTATAGTGTAATTAAATAGAATGAGTATAAACCCTCCCTCTTTAAAACCCTATTAAACGTCTTAATTTAATACAATAAATGCAAAAGTGACTTTGTTATTACAATTATTTGTAATCTTTGCGTAGATTTCCAAAAGATGAATGAAGACACTTGAGGAACGCGATAATTTCAATCAACTTCATAGATTTTTTCCTAGTGATATCGTTATGACGTACTCGTTCGAAATTATTTACCGTGCTAAAAATATTAATCCAGAATTAATTTACATCAGCAGTATGAAATTTGATGATTTAAAATGAATGGACAATACACTTCATTTAAATGTGCATATATTCGCATATAGGAAATAATATGACAAATAAATGTGACAATTAACATTATGACTTTTTTCATTTGCTCAGGTTTAACGTTTAAATTATTAAAATTTTTCACAACACGATAGACTTAAGGAAAAATAGAAATAATTAAACTGATTTGAATGAGAAAAACTAAATGGAAGGAAAATTTTAAGATATAAAATGTTAAGGAAATCATTACGGAAATCCGTCAAAATTTTTAATACGCCATTAAATAGTTAATTTATGTCGAATTATCTAAAATACAAATCTTCGTAATATGCTTTATTTCTTGAACACTTGACCTCCAAATATTTCGTACACTCATATACAGTTGAGACAATTAAAAATTATGTACATATATACATATATATATATATATATATATATATATATATATATATATATATATATATATATATATATATATATATATATATATATATATATATATATATATATTATATATATATATATATATATATATATTTATATATACACATTATTCCAATAAGAATGATTCAGCTGGATAACACATTGTAACTTTGTGACAAATTATTTATTTACTACATACATACCACGTAAAGTTTATAAATTATAATTTACTATGAAATGGTTAAGCGAGTCATCACATAAGCTCTATGTAAAAAAACTTCACGTTAAGTAAATTTTAGAAAATGTTGAGTATATACATTAAAGGTTAAAATACCCATCTTCTTATTAAAATCGTGCTTTCGAGATTGTTATCAAACTCTTATTAACTTTTCCATTAGGAAACACTACTACTTAAAAAACTACTAACTAAAGGAAACTTACTAGAATTTTGTCTGGCGAATAACTTGGAGTATCTTATCCCATTTTCCACAATGACTAAATGTGGGAAATTTTTCTCAAAAAGAGGCTGTGTGGAAAAGTTCAACGTACGAGGAAAAAGTTCAACAATTTTTCTTAAATATATTAATATTAATTATATACAATATTATCAGGTACGTATTGAGTTAGTAGGCAAATTTAAATGGGTTTATCAAAAAAAATGTTATATGGAGTGATGGAGAAATAATTTGAAAAATAGAGGATTCCCCTATTTGAAGAAATTAAAATATGAACTTCTTGAGAAAAGCTAACAACTATAAAATATTGACATAAGGAAAACTTACAAAAAAAACTGAAAATAAATGACCCATGATTAGAAAATATCAATAAGATCATTCACGTATACTGTCAAAAATAAGTCGAGGATGTACTCAAACAAATCTCAGTAAATAGTTTTGCATTCAATAAATTTATTTACAAATTTTTAGGCCTAAACTTATCAACTTATTGCTTAAGGGTCACAATAAGTAAACTCCTGGCAATTATTGCTACACCGGGCAATAATTCACAAATTAATTCCAGTCCAGCCACTTTAAGCATTAACATACTTCCCACGCACAAAAAAAAAATTAACACGTCGCCGAGAATTATGAAACAGCAGTTCTAAAACTACTCGTGTGTTATAAAAACACTTGAACACGTCGTTTTTTACCATTCACGGTGAGTCATAGGTAGTTTAATGTGAGAGGATGTGGATTGAAAGGAAGTAGGTATTTTTATTAGATCATAAAAGGGACGAAAATAAAAGCCTTTATATGTTGTCGTGTATAGAGATGGTTACTATAAAGGGGATGAAGGTGTATTTTTTTTTAAATTTCGTAGTATCATTTAAACCTGCTACTTATAAGGATCTGATCTCTCGCTATTGTGTTACGTCATACATTTTCAAAAAAATACTACAAAATATAAAAAAAGAAACATGTGCCGAACTATCTAAACTTAAAATGGTGAAAAATCAGGGATTTTAAAACCTAGGTAAAGATTGTAGGAAAACTATAGTGATAATAATTTTAGATGTAATTGTTTTTTTAATATGTTTACAATATATTAAAAAAAACAATTACATTTTATACCTTTGTTATGGGGGAAACCTATTTACATAGCTAATTATTAAATATTTATTGCACTAAGAAATCCGTATTAGAATTTTACTCCACAAGAAGTACGGAACCCCCAATATGCAAGGCAGGCACGTTTGGCCGTTTTTTTCTCTTTTTGTTTGATTTAAAGAGCATCATAAAGAAGTTATTATACTTATTTAATCAAAATAAAAAAGTAATAACAATTAAAACATTTCGATTAAAATTTAACCCTATTTGTTGCTATTAAATTTTTCATGCAACTTAAAAATTTAATTATCAGCGTTATAATGATCGAGTGCGAAGGTTGAAGAAATCATAATTACAATTGTTCACTTAGATTTATACATAGCTTATGTATTTCAGTTCATCTTCGTAAAAGAAAATTTTATGTATATATACAAAATTATAAATGATCCAGTATACACCGTTAAGTTGATAAGATATAGAGCTAGATTTTTATATGAGTCAAGGAAAATAACCCTCCTCAAAATCATCTAAACGTTTCATTTTAAAAATGATCACATTATGTACATGAATCAGATTCATTTAGGTGTATCTCCTCTATTTGTAACGATTTTCTTCAACTGCGTTTTTCCTCGAAAGAGAAATCCCTAGCCTCCTTACCTCTTCATATATAATGGCACGCAATTTGCTTTACATTTGCATCCTTTGAAGCGCGTCGTCATTGGGAATCATTTCTAAAAAAATTTTTTAAGATTCAAATATCAAACGTTTTCCTTTTAAAATTAACTGGATCCAAGCCGATTTCTTACACGTAAATTTAGGTAAGTCAATTATAACTGTAATATTTTGTCAAGGACCCATTTTTTCCGATTGCTGATGAAATAGTTTTAGGGGGAATTTTCAAATGAGTTTTATATACCTACGTTTAATACTTTAAATATTGTGGTTGTGAAATCAATATTGATTGGATTTAGGATATTGATTTAATATAAAACACAGGAAAATATTTCAATCTAGGCATCGCTGAAATTAATTTACGTTATGTAAGCAGTTAATATTTTGATGTTGGATGAGTTAAAATTAACGTAAAATATACTGCATTTAAAAGTGCATGTATGCTAATAAATGATATAACATGATAAGTAAACATGGTAATTATGACAGATAATTATACATAAGTAAACACGATAAAAATGTTATTTAAGCTTTCTAGCATTTAACCTTTAGGGAATGAAATTCATCATAATAAGTAAAATTTATGACGGAAGGAAATATTCAGGATATTAAAACAGGAGAAAAAATATGTATTGAAATATATTGAAATGTTGAATATACCATTAACCTATTCATTTATGTGGAATTACGAACAATACAAATCTTTGGGCATCTTTTATTTCTTGATCATCTATTTCTTATATTTTAGGATGTTATACAACAAATCCGTTTTTTGGAACAACACCGTCTTTGACTTTTAGTTTAAACCTTTATTATCAACAAACTGTTTCTGCGATGTCGTTCGCTTGGAATTCGGAGTAAACAAAATTATTAGAAATTATTTTGTGTGTTTTTCTTTTTTTTTGTTCCTCAGAACTCTACAAGCATAAATTTTATTAAAAAACACTAATAAATGGCATCGATAGCCAAATTATTCCCACCGATTCTAATATTAGCATGCAAAACGAATATACACGCTAATCTCTAGGCACATTAAAGTAAACGAAGAAAACAAACCGACAAAAAGATAAAAATGAAACATTATCAAGCTACCTAAACATAAAAGCAAAAGTAACATGCTGTCTAGAATTATGAAACATCAGTTTTAAAATTATTCACGTGTTATAAAAACACATGAAAATATAATTTTTACCATTCAGGGCGGTTCATAATTGTTTTAATATGCGAGAATGTGGATCGAAAGAAGTAAGATTTTTTTAAAGCTTTAAAAGGATTAAAAATAAAAGCCTTTATTAATTTTCTTGCACAAAAATTTTACAAAAGTAAAACTATTTAAAATCATCACCGTACGGTCCTCTATTTAACGCTGGGGTTGGTAAAGGGAAATTATTAGAAGTTTAATTAACGATAACTGGACCAGAGAGTTTTTTAGATTTTGTGTAAATCGAAATATAATTTTATATGTTTAATAGAACTGTGTATTATATAATACATATAATTAATTATCGATAAGCAACATCCCGTTCTTAGGAACAAAGACTGCCTAGGGTAATTATGACGATGAAAATTTAAAACCAAATATATTTTTTAAATTAAAATATTTCAAACATTATATACTCTTGCAGATTATTTTCTCTTCTCCTTTATTACACACTCAGCGTGTTTCTTCTTTATTATCGGCTAGGACGCCAGCCTCCATTTTTGATGGTAGAAGTAATTATAAACCAGGTAATATTATAAGTAAAAATTGTATATTTTTATTTCTAAAATATTTATAACGACCTAAAATTGCCTTTGAAAAATAACATGTATCTCCGCTCACGGGTCAGTACGTATATATGTTTGAGAACAAGCTGCGGTTCGCAATTCTTGACCGCTTTTGAGGATTAATTTTTCCGTCGAATTATTAACTATCAGAGTAGAGGCATAGTAATATATATACTTTATATTTATTATAATATACTTTATATTAACCCGCACATAACTCAATAGTTGACACTGAAAAATATTTGTATGATACATTAATATTTGGAAGAGGGAGCAAATCAAGGACTCGGTTTTGTTATATTATTTTAAATTCCACGTCTAGCAATCCTTTGGAATGTTAAAAGTATTTCAAAAATATTTTTTTCCTAATATCAGGTAGTGTATCTTTAGAAACATACTAAAAGTTAATAAGGAAGGAAACATGTATGTTCAGGGGTTTGGTGCTCACTTACGCCTAAACGATGAACAGGTTTTCAAAAACTTGGTACTGGTTCAATTTATGATTTAAAATAACATGTTGGTCACATTTTTAGCCTATAAAATAGAATGATTCTTATAGAAGGGAACTTGGCATTTTGTTCAATTAAGAAATGTTTAACGTAATATGTTAATAGATGGCACAATATACGCACCGTGTAGATATCAAGGATGTAACATATTTGTAGATGAATATTGTGTTGGTGTCCCTGGGTTAGAGATAAATTTCATAGTCATCTACACCAGCAATACTGCGAGCTAATAGCTGGTAATCATATTTTTAAGCTAGATCACATCAGAGTCACACAATTATATAAACTGAAATTTTATTTTATGTTTTCTTTTATGAAATGAGTTTATAAAATGGTTTTCTTTTTCAAGTAATACAACAAGGTAATGAAAACAAAATTTCGTTCCACCCTATTATCCTTGTGATTTTATCTAGAGTAAGGAGTGCAGAGAATATAGAGAGATGATATTCTGGTAACGTTATTACTTGTCTTTAATATTTTAAATATGTTCGGTGAGCTTAACTGTATAAGCACAAATGAATAAAAGTAATATAAAAGCCAAAAAAACGATGTTAAAAACAAATAAAGAGCAAAAATAATTTGTAAAAACACCGTCGTAAGGAAAACATAATGAAAAACATAATAGGGGAAAATAAGGATGGAATTAAAGTTGCCGAAACAGCCGAGTGCCAGTTAGGCTCGAATTACGAAGGTTCCATATTTATATATTTTATTTTAAATCAAAACGTGGAAAATCTTTAATTATTTAATTTACAGTTTAATATGCGTGTTAAATAACAAACATTTTGTTTATGTTACTCATTACTTACAAAACTATTATACTTAAATGTAATCTTTGGATTTGTTTTTTAATAAGAGAGCATTTGCTATACGTTTAGGCCAGTAATTCCATTTGTCTAGATTCTTGCCTTATTTCTAAATCTTCTGGACCAAAAATTTTGAAAAAAACAACGTTTTTAGAGGTCTACGCAATGATTGTGAGAAATCTAAAATAATTATGATACTAAATGTCATAATATTTGAGATCTTGATAATATTATGTGTGTACCCTCTACTTAACTATGTCAGCTATGATAAAATATTTATTGCACTAGGAAGTCCATATTAGTGATGAATTTTTATAAATTAAATAATTTCAATAGAAACAGGAGAAGAAACTTTCTAAGCGCGAGCCCAACTCGCATTTGGCCGGTTTTGGGTTTCTAATTTCTAAATTATTTGTATTTTACAGTATCATGTAGAAACTACTACATAAATTTAGGTTAACTCTTCACCACGATAATGCTTTAGATTCCGCTTAAAATCTTAACTACCGTTTGTTCCTATCAAATGTTCTGAAGATCTTTAAACTTAATTATTATCCCAGACAATGTGATAACCATTAAAACAGTTGTAATAATTAATAATTAGAATTACTAACGAAATGTGCATACCATTTATTTATTTATGTTTATTTCTGGAAAATTACGTGTAATTTTAAATAACTTTAACTATATGCATGTTGCACAGTGACATTTATAAATTAATAAAAAAAAATAATCCTCCCGACGAATCATCTAAACTTAAAAACTACATATATTCCCCGCTTCCGTGTCAACTAACGTAATTACAGACTATCTGTTTTACATTTAAGTCTCTTGAAAAATATTATCGTTGGAAATATATTTATTTTCATTGTTAAACTTGAAATTTGATTTTTAAACGTTTTCCTTTCAGAGTTATCTGGATTTAAATCAAGTTTTTAAACACGCTATTAAATGAGTTAACTAGAAATATAATGTTTTATCAGAGACCAATTTTCGTTGAGTGCTGATGAAAATATAGTTTAGAGAAGAATTTTCTAGCACGTTTAAGAGAGCTACATTTAACGAATTAGCGATATGCTGACAAAAACAAATTTATTTTTTTTGAGAATTTCGATTGATGATAGTTTTAATCGTTCAAATGTGTAAATGTAAGAAAACATTGAAATTTGTTCATATTTAGAATTATTTGCAGAAACTAAGCTGTTAATACATTATAATTTGATGACTTGAAATGAAAAAGTAAATTCAATTAAATGTGCTTATAATCGAATAAATGACAAGTAAGTATCTTTTGTCTGACGTGTATGGAATTAAATTTATTATAATAAAAACACTTTTAAATGAAGAAGAAGCTAAGATTGGAAAAGAGGAGAAAAACCCATGGGAAAATGAATTAAAATTTCAAATATTACCTAATTTTTATTTCGAATTATTAACACTGTTACATACAAACCTTGGTGTATATTTCTCAAACACTCGATTTTGTACAATTCGCATCTCAATATAAAGTTTAAGAAAATAACAAAAATAGTTTCCTCAATATATAACCAATAATATGACCAACAATATCAATATCAAGAATATTAAATTACCATAATATATGACCGATAATATCAATATCATTTGGTCACAGGTTATGGTAATTTAATGTGTAGTACTCGTATATCTATAAAGAATAAAAAAACTATCCTTCGGGATGTCGGTTCACAAATATGCTTTCGAAAGAACGCAGTCTCTGATTTGCAGTTTAAATTTATTTATTAATTTCTCCATGTTTAATATACGTAGATACATATGTGGGTATATTATATATATATATATATATATATATATATATATATATATATATATATACATTGCAGTAAAATTTGCAATACTATTGCAAATTAAAACAATAACAAGTACAAAGACAGGCAAACTAATAAATAATGTACAGCAAGTAATAAATAAAAATATTTACAAGAAAAAAGAAGAGCTTCTCATCCTGGTTTCCCTCCTAAAATCCTACTTGGATTTTAGGAGGGAAACCAGGATAAGAAAGGTAAAGAATTACGCAGGGAGTTGCAAAAGGAATCTTTGAATACGGGAATTTGCAGTGAATTCCGGATAGCAGGGTGCAACTTATTTCAAAGTTTCACAGCACGAACCGCGCAGACATATTCGAGTTAGGTAAGTAAACTAAGGACATATGTGAAGTAAGGAGATTTTCAGAGCAAAGTCAACGGCCATGTTCTCCTAAGACTGAGAATATATTTATATAAGATAACCCAGGCTACGAAAATATAAAGTGCATTCATGATATTACGGAGAAGATAGAGAAAGTGCTGATTGTGCCGATAGTAAATCTTTAGAGTCTTTTAAATTTCATAATTAAGAGGCGTTAATTGACAGTTTTCTGTTGTACATTTGACCTCAGCATAGCGTGCCATCCCCATTTTGCAGCGTTGCTATCGTAAAATATTTTTGTAACGCTATCTGAAATCAATTAATTTAATTAAACGATACCATTTAATCAAAATTAACTGAAGGAAAAAAAGCAAAATCTTTTCAGGTTTTCATATTATAAACTGTTATCACAATTTTTCATACTCTTTTCCATTTTTAGTATTCTTTTCTACGATTTTCTATACTTTACGAAGCTGCTACGAAACTTGACATAACGTCTAATTCATTTTGTCTTTTGATGACAAATTTCCGTAATTAATTTTGCGTCATTTGCAATGTGGTTTGCTTTCATATACATCTATTGAGTTTACATTAATTTTATTTAAAATGTTTATAGAGGAATTTCACTAATTAAAATGTAATCTTCGACATTTTTCTTTCCACTTAATTATAAATATACCTGATATACAACTGTACTATAAATATGGTGTAGCTAATGCCGAGTGATGGTGCTTATGAAAGAAATATTTAGTTATTTTTCTTTCACGTTTTTATAAATCGTTGAGTATTATTAATTTAAATTACAGATCGCTGCCATTATTTCTTTGATTTTAGCTCTCTAGATCTTAGATACCAAGTGGATGCAAGTTAAACAATAATACGTCATTGACAGAATTTGGCCATATTTAAAATAATTGTGTTTCTCCTTTGGATCGTGCTTCAATTTACAGCATTTATTTTAGTCAAAACCCCCTAATTTTAAATCTTATCATAAAGAAATTGGCTAACGAATCTTCGTTCACCAAATTGAATAAGCAAATTGACACACTGTAACACTGTTTCAAATACGCCAATTTACTAATACTCAAGACAAATAGCTCGTATAATATAATGCACAGCAAGATAGTGAAATCAGTTTTACCACCTAGGCTTTACAATAAACAACTTCATGTTAAATAAATTGAACAAGATGTTGAGTGTTCACGTCAAAGATTAAAATCTCCATCTTTCATTATGGCGACTACTACTTTCCGCGCTATCATCACCAAGTTCTTATCAACTTTTCAGTTATGAAACACTGCATTAAATTAACTTAACGAAATATTAATAGAATTTTGCCTCGCAAATAAATTAAAGCGTCTTGTTTCCTTGCATTTATTGGCTGCTATATCTTCCACTCTCTTAGATAAGGAAATATAGAGAACTTTCCTCAAAAAGGGGCACTGAAAATCCGCGTAATATCAATAAAATCGCGATTAAAATTATTTGACGTGCTTATATGACAGTGGAAAATTAAAATATTTTTCTTAAACATCATATTTTATTATTAAATATATAAAATACAATCAGACGTAGAGTGAATTAACAGGAAAATTTAATGGGTTTCTGAAGACAAAATATCACAGCAAGTAATTGGCCTTTCAATACGGGAATATATTTTTAAAAATAATATTATGAACGTAAAAAGAAAAGCAAATAACTATAAATTATTGACATAAATATAGTTTGTGTGAAAATGGGAAATAAAAGAATCATAAGAAAATATTGATAATGTCTTTTAGGAATATAATGAGAAATAAGTCATGAGATATATTCAATACCAAATTTCACTAATAGTTATATATTCAGCGAATATATAAATTTTAAAAACTAAAGCTATTAACTTATTGCTAAGGTGCCTCAATACATTAAACCCCTTGCTCAGCACACATCCATCTTAATTCCATAAATTTCACCGCGTATTCTACACCGGGCAATAATATACAGATTAATACTAACCGCACCCACATTGAGTATTAACAAGCTTATTAAACATAAAAGCAAAATTAACACGCCGCCGAGAATTATGAAACAGCAGTTCTAAAACTACTCATGTGTTATAAAAATACATGAAAACATCGTTTTTTATCATTCAGGGTGAGTCATAATTTCGTAAGGATGTAGATGGAAAGGAAGTGTGTATTTTTATAAGACCGTAAAAGGGTCGGAATTAAAAGTCTTCATGAAATTTCGTGTACAGAGATGTCTGCTACGAAGGCCCGAAGAAGCGTGTCGTTTTGATAAAGGTATAAGTATTTTAAATTGTCTTCCCGATATGGTTCCCTTGTTTTTGCTGGGGTTGTTAAAGAGAAGTTTTTGAAAGTTTCGTTATCGGAAACTGGACGAGATATGCTTTCAGATTGATAAAAACCGGTTTATACTTCAATAATTTTTTTAATATTATATATGGATATATTTTATAATAAATATTACTAATTATCAATAACCAACATTTTTTCCTTAGAACTAAAACTATGGTAATGATAACGATGAATATAAAAAACCAATTATACTTTTTTATTTCAAATATTTCAACCATTATATACTATTGTAGATTATTTCTTTTCGTCTTTGTTGCACACCCCACAAGTCTATGCTTTATTATCGACTAGCGAGCTGGCCTCCAGCTTCGACTATAGAAGTAGTTATAACTTGCCCGAGTTATATTTTACAAGCAATAAATATTTAATGGTTTTTTGGAAAGAGGAGACATTGCCCTGAAAAGTGATATATTTGGATAAATACATTAATTATTATGACCTAAACTTGCTTTTGAAAAATTATATGTATCTCCGTCCATTGGTCTCTACGCATGTACGTACGTACGTATGATTACGTGGTAAAGAAGTTGCAATTCTGGACCAATTTTGGAATATGTTTTCTACCGAATTGTTAAGAATCAAAATACTGACATAATAATAAACAATATTAAGCCACACGTATCTCAATAACTAATAATCAAAAGTAGTTTCTCGGAAAAGTATGAAGAGAAAAAGTGCGGAAAATTAAGTGACCCTTATTTTTTTTCAGTTCCGTATATGGTATTGTTTAAAACGTTCTAAGAAAACTACGATAATTGTAGATGTCATCGTTTTTGAGATATTCACGATAATTTATATGTCCCACTATTTATTTAAGTGTATTATTAAATACAAGTATGCCCCATGATTTCCTTCGCGTAATATTCGGGATAAGAGAGTCATTAGAATTTGATTCTTTCATATGTTGCAATTAGTCATACCTCACCAAATTTTATCAAAATCCGTTCAAATTTTTTGCGTGCTTGACGAACAAAGTAACATTCTTGCAGACCGACAAACATTCTAAAAAAAGATTTTCCGGCTTCCATTGCCATTCTTTATGCTAAATGAATCACTCTTTTTAAAATATTTGCCATGCAAAATATTCACTTCGTTACAATTTCAGTAATAGTATAGGTTTATTGACCTAGAAAATCTATATTAGTGAGGATTTGTCAGAAAGAAAATAACTTCACTACGTACGAGATACGCAACCCTCAACACATGAGCCAAACTGATACTTGGCCAGTTTTTGTTACCTGTTTTCCTTTTTACTTGTTTGTGTTGTTTTCTATTTTCCTTCTTATGTTACACAGAATCAGCAACTTATTTATCATGATAATATTTTATTTATATTCAAATTAAAATCTTAATTGCCATTTGTCGTCATCAAATGTTCTATGGTGAATTTGAATTTAATTATTAACCCTCACGCTTTAATAACTCCTTGAAATAAAGAGAGTATAACCTCAAAAACTGATTCAAAATTATTCACTTAGATTGATACATCGTTTTTTATTTTAAAATTATTAAATAAAAACTGCGTTTATTTTATCACATTACATAAAAAAATCCTTCATAATATGATAAAAATCCCATTAATATATGATAGAAAATTATAAATATTCCAGTATATAAGATTAAGTTAATATGATATACACCGAGATTTTTAAACGAATTTAACCCTCTTGACAAATCATCAAAACGATTCGTTTTAAAAATACTCACGTTATATACATGAATCCGGTTCATATCAATTAGGTCCTCCGTCATCAGATTCAATTAGGTCCATCTTCCCCATCAGACTCAATCAAGATTTCTCCCATTTTCAACAATTTTTTTTTTTAAAAATCCCAGCCACCGTACCTTAGGTGTGATAAAATGCGATTTACTTTACATCTACGTCTCCCAGAGCGCGTCTGCGTTAGGAAGAAAATTGTTTTGTTAAATTTCAGGTTAAAATTTTAAATGTTTTTCATTTGATTTTAAACTTAATTTATATTAACTAGATTTAAGGCAAGTAACGGTGAGTTAATTAGAAAGATACTGTTTTTTCAGGACCCATTTTCGTTGAGTGCTAATGAAAAGTTATTTTAGAGGGAGTTTTCAATGGCCCTTTAGAGAGCCTCGCCTAATAATGAAAAATTGCGATGACAAAAACAATATTGATTCGATTTGAACATTTCGAGTGATGATTTCTTTCCTAAATTAAGATTGTTTATAAAATGCAAGAAATTATTTAATGTAAGATGGCTAACATTAACTTATATAATGTAAGCAGTTATTGCCTAAAATTAACGGAAGGAAACTTCATTTTGGGGTGAATATATTTAAATAAATTAATTAATATGGTAATCAAATATTATAATAATGTCACTAAACAATATTTTATTTTTCTTTTATTTAATAAATAATCCATATTATTCATAAAAAAATATAACGGAAGGGAAAAATCATTACGTAAAAAGGAGAAAAACGTGTGTGGAAATCCATTAATATTTTAAACATGATACTAATTAATAAATGTACATCGATTTTTTCATATATTTATATACAGATTTTCGTGTCATGTCTCATTTAGTGTATATTTGCCTTTGACGTATTTCATAAATTAACAAACACTTAAAGCTTGAGACGACTAAAAAAAGATATTTTTTCCTTGCATGAAATTAATTTGATCATATGTCATCGTAATTGAATGTGAAAATTATTGTAACAATTTAAACGATTTCTATATTTCAGAAAACAACGATTTCAGAAAAAATATCCGTTCCAAACAAAAAGTTATGAAATAACGTCATCAACCCTCTTTAATCTTTAGTAAATTACTTTTAATTGTTACACATCATTGAAGACATTACTCGATAGTTTGCGTATTAATATTTGACAGCGGCATGACATCACCACTTGGGGGCGTTACTTCAGTCGCTTATTTTCCTACTGCTGCCTGCGATGGTTTGGCCTCAAATGCGTTTAAATAAGATTGAAGTTACAAAAAATGAGAAAACAATCGAAATCGATTCAGTTTTTAGTTTTTATCTTGTTTCACGCTTTTTGAAGATTTAATATTCTAAAGTTTTAATTTTATTTTTTTAATAATTTGTAACTTGTTGCAACGTATATTGAATTTTATAGTTTTCATGTTGCGTCTTTATTCCATTTTGAGCCCTTTATGATAAGTTTTGCTTTTAAATACACTTGTCGAACCAACATTAAATTTTCTCGAACTTCTGTTTTGAAAATTTAGTAATTAAAATGTGATTTTCGAATTCCTTTTCTTCACTTAATTGCATACATACCAGAAGTACAACTACACGATATATAATATGTATCTAATCTCTATTAACGGTTTATGTAAAGAATGATTTTATTTTTTATATTTTTGATCGTATGTCCTATAAACAGTTGCCTTATTTTAATCAAAATAATCCTATATGTAATTATTTATGCTAAATCTCTAGTCAGATATCAACTGGGCCAAATTTGGAAAATGACATAACATTTTAAATTTTTAGCAATATTTGAAATTACTTTTTTATTTGATTCAATCCTGATGAAATAAATTAATCTTGGTCTTGATTAAACCATTATAAGAGGATTTTATTTAATTTTATGTAAAAACATGAAACTCATTTATTCAACAAATTTATTTAGCTAAGTTATATATTGAACACTGTATGATGTGTAAAGTATTAAAATGTATAATGTGTAAATTAGTAATTCAAAAATATTGAAATAAATAAATTTAAGACAATATTGATAGTTTACGGCAAGATTAAAATTTCCATCTTTACATTGAAGCGACGGACCGTTCCTCCAGATCATGATAAATTTCTTAACAAGCTTTCAGTTATAAAAGACTACAATAAATTAAGGTATGTAAAACTTACGAATATTATACCTCGCAAATAACTTGAAAAGTGCTCTCCCCTTCTTGTAAGTGGCTGATGTATCTCTCAGTCTCTCTAATGAGGAAATGTAGAAAACTTCCCTCTAAAATGAATCTTAAAAGCAAAACTGGGAATCGGGCAGATTATTTTAAAAACTATAATTCTGAACATAATGTGAAAAGCAAATAACTAAGAAATTTTAAAATTAATAATTTTTTATGAAAATCAGAAAAGAAATTACGTATGAAAATAAAATAATAATAATTTCTTTCAAGAATGTCATCAGAAATGAACCTCGAGGTGTACCCAACATCAAATCTCAGTAAATAGTTGTATATTCAATAAATGTACAATTTTTAAAATCTGAACCTTTTAACTTGTTGCTCAGATGTCACAATAAATTAAATATACAGTTTAGCACATTCATTTTTAATTTTTTTTAATTTCACAAACTTCAACGCGTCTGCTAAAACGGACTTAACTTCAGCCACTCTTCCATTAATTATTAACAAGCTTCCCAAACATAAAAACAAAATTAAAAGGCCGCCGATAATTATAAAATGGCAGTTCTAAAGCTACTCCAGTGTTAGAACTGTTTTGTTTTAAAATTCATGAAAACTTCATTCTTTACCATTTACGGAGGGTGATAATTGTAATAATAAAGATGGGCATTGAAAGGAAGTAGGTATTTTTATGAGATCGTAAAAGGATGGGGAATAACAGCTTTTATGAGTTCTCGTGTGTAGTGTAGGCTGTTATTAAAAAGGTCCGCAGCAGTGTATTGGTTTAGTTAAAGTATTTTAAATGATCATCATACTATGGTTCCCCAGTTAGCGCTGGGATTGCTAAAGCGTTAACAAGTACTGATCGCTGTATTCGTTTAAATTTTATGGAACCTGATTTATAGTTTATTAACTGTTTAATAATTTATTTAATTATTTATCCACAAGCTATATAACTTCTTTAAGAATACAGCCTCTGACTATGCTATTTAACATATTTTAACCGTATATTTAACCTGACTGCAAATTTTTATTTCTCCTTTATTGCACACCCAGCGAATGTTTGCTTTGCTTCCAGTTAGTACAATAATCTTAAGTTTTGTTGATTGAAATATTTATATATCTGGAAATTTCACAAGAAACCAATATTTAATATAGCTTTTTGGAAAGAGGAAATATTCCTCTAAAAATGATATCCTTCTGAATGGTGCACGTGCGTGTATACGTGTGGCCGACGTATGCCCTACTTACGTTCGTATGAAAGTATATGCATGTATTTTGTACGAATCTGTTCATTTTTTGTTTTTGCTCCTTGCTGTTTTTAATTTTTAATTCTTTTATTAGCTATATGATCAAAGGGCCTTTTAAAGATTCGCCTTTCATTATCTAGTGAATGATTTATCCTAGTGTTTTTTGCTGTAGGTTTTCCACTTCGCCGCCTTAAGTGCCACACAGACGATGGTTCCACGGAACAGACCAAAAAGTTGCAATGCGCGGGCTGTAGCTATTGTTTATCGTGTAATGGCTATTGTTTGGTATTGTCTTAAGCAATTTAATTACTGGAAGTCGTCTTCCGCATTTAACAATATGTCGTCGGTAGGTAGCGGCAAATGCAGCTGCAAGACGTTATCTGATGCGTTTTATATTTATTATTATTACGAATTTAATTCTTAACAAGATTAAACGCCTAACTAAAAACTAGATATTGCAAGTTAATAGCGGATTTCTGAAAATGAGGTAAATTCTTTATAACAATAAAGGTTAAATCGTGCTTACGATAAAGCTAGCTTTTGCTCGCAACTTCACTGGCGACTATTAGGGAAAATATAGACCGCCGATAGGTATTGCTGGCCCAACATGGCTTTAACCAGTCCTCCCCTCACTCTTCACTTCAGGCATATGCGCAAACACTCCATCAGTCAGAATCTGCAGTTTAAATGGGCAAATCCACTTAAACACACGCAAGGATGAATGATTGCCTTCATATGATGCAGTCTCTTACAACAAATAATATATTTTATAACTTGGTGCATGGTTGACTGTAAAATATTGTTCCTCTATCAATAAATCCACATTATGAGAATATACATTAAAATCAATTCTTGAATAAATATATAAATATATATATATATATATATATATATATATATATATATATATATATATATACTTTTTGTATTTAAAACTCTCGGAAGAATCCATTCGGAATTTAAATATTTTACATACGGTTTTGTTTTCTTCCAGTTATGAAATACGATTTATTTGAAATAATATTGATTTAAAAATAAAAGCAATTATGGATGCATTTTCAAGTCCACTATATAATTGTTTTATTTATTTATGTATAAATCCAGCCACTGATCAAGGTCCTGACGGATGAGCTGGTAAGGCAAAATAAAATATAATACATTTTTTTTAAACCCACGATTGAAAAATTAGGGGCAGAAGAAAATATTACACGTCATTGTAAAGATTGATGTTTTGCAAATGTAACTTAAAAATCTGTCAAGCACGGGTAGAACTGGCACTAATAAGGGTCTGTACACATTTAGGTATTTATAAACATTTAATGGTACATACTATTTCTGTTGAACCATTTATAAAATTGTTACTTTTCTGAACGTAAATATATTGCTCTTCTACATTTTCACGGGCGCGTTATTCAGAACATTTAATTTTTTTATGGAATAAGACCAGGAGGTCTGTCGTGTTTTATGCCGATTTCCAATATTTGAGTCGACCGGAAGTATTCTATAAGTTTTCATAATGGTATAAATTTAAAAAAATCTTTATTCGCGTAAAAAAAAACTTAAAATTGTTACAGCAAAATGAGGTCGTAGCCAGTATATTATATTAAGTAAGTAATACATAATTTTACACTCTCGTCAAACCTTTTGTGATAAAGTGGGCTTTGACAGAAAGACGGACAGCCGGACTAAACACCAAGGGGTTCTATAAAGGATCCATGTTTATTTTTCATTTTGGAAACGAAATGCTAGAAATGAAAATTAGCAAATGGAATATAAACATAATTTCAATGGAATTATTCGACGATATTCAACACGAAGGACTGCTTGAAAAATAATTTGTTCCGCTTTACATGCGGAAAGAGTGGGGGGTGAGATGCCTAGATTGTAAAAAAATATGCTAGGATTTTATTACCTTTAAATTGATATCACCATACAAAGCATCTTCGCTTTCAAAATTTCATACACGTCTATAAATCTAAAAATTACAAGATATACCCTTGTGTATATATATATATATATATATATATATATATATATATATATATATATATATATATATATATATATATGTATATATATATATATATATATACATATATATAACTTGTTAATGTAAGAAAAATATCGAATAGTATGTATCGAAAAATCTATAAATTACCAACGTATTAACTCGATGCTCGGATGCCGCAAGGAATCATATAACAATCCAACATATATCCGTCCTAACTGCATAAACCTGTAGACGTATAGCATACGAGATGATAACTGACAATCCTTAACCGCTCGCGTGCACGTCACTAAATAGAACAAAAAAGGTATTCACAGACTGAAAGTTTTTGAAAATAAAAATTTTATGAACTACCTGATAAACTTTCTAAGTTTAAAATAACGCTATATAATTAAAAGAAAAATCCATTTGATAATCAGACATATTAAGTAATTTATTGACCTTTATCAACGTCCTAATTAAAATATTGCCAAATCACGCAAAGAAACTTCTTAATATAAAATTATTCAGCAAACTGGAAACAAACTTTATAGAATTGGGCGCACCCACTTTACATTAAAATTCCTGTCTTTTGAAAAGCACAAATGGCACACTACGGTGAGCTACAAATTTTCCGTGACATTTTCTGTGATGAAATGCTGCACCAAATTTATTTAATGAATACATCCTTAAAGTACTTTCACCTCAAAGTAACAAAGTAGCACCAGACCAATATCTGTATTGTCGAAATTATTTAAAATAAAACTTGATCGCGTACAGTCTCGTAATATTTTGCGTGATTAAAATATTATGATATTTGGGTAAGAAGTTGATAACGTTTCCCGAAATACACGAGTATGTAATAGTAATTGCGGTTTGAATAGTGTTATTTATTATAGTATTGACCTGCATACACCATTTATATTTACTTATAAATTCAACTAATACTATATATATGTATACATTATTGGTTGACTTTGTAGATAAATACAGGTTATAAATGATTTTATGAATTTAAATATTATAACAAATGTTATGATAATTTGATAGCTAAATAAATTGGAACACCTGGAATTAATTTGAGGGGTGTGATATAGGGAGCTATATGGATAACCACTACCGCTGCGTTTCATGAAGTTTTTCTGGCGATTTTCAATGAATTTTTTATATAATAAGAGTAATAGAAGGTGAAATGAGGTCTGAATGTAGTGTATTTAAAAATGCTAGAAACTGTTCTTCTCATTAGCAGAGAGGTATAGAAAATTAGGGTTATATGTGCATATACGTGTCATTAATTTTAAACTGAAAAAATCATGTAGATATTTTTTGTATTTTTGTCAACATAAAAACATTAGTTATCTTATTTGGAGATCAAATTTTTAAATTCTTCCCAAATTGCTAGTTCATATCATTTTCAGGAAGATCGCGGGACTAAACCGACTGATTCAATTGCAGACTTCCAAATTTTCAATAATATTATCGTGCAATAAGAGCTGATTATCCACAACTACACCACGGCTTCGAACGTTACGTGTATAAAAAGTGCTAACTGACGTGTATAGTTACGTGCTCAGAGTTTGGAAACAAGAAGAGTTCACCACTGAGCACTTACTTATATTAAAATGGAGCTTGTTTTTCGGACTTCATTATATAACTTAGTCAACGTCCGTGTAAAGTATCTAACAATGGCTATAATTACTTATACCACGAAATTAATCAAATCTTCAAAAAAAATCGTCGGTACCCATCAGATATTTCACAGTTTTGACTTCTAATTACAAATCATGCATAGTTACTAAAAATAAGGCAAATCTATATTATTACCCTAGCCCACGATAAAATTAGTGAATTGGATCAAGGAATACGTAAAGTAGGTTTCTGTAAAATTTTGTTAAATTAAGGTTAATTTTATTGATATTACCATGTTAATATCATATATATATATATATATATATATATATATATATATATATATATATATATATCTTCACACAGGCAATGGGCTCTACATCCTCAAATGAACTCAGTCTAATTTGGGACATATAAAAATAAAGACAAAATGATCGAATGCCAATTAACTAACTGATATGTTCGCAGATGTATTTTAGGTGCTTCAAAATAATGTTAATTTTATGTTTATAACGGTGTTTGGAAATTTACCATGGATTATTATTTACACGATTACCAATAAGTAATCCCAAATAATTCTAGTTACAATTAAATGGCTGTTAATGTATAATGACCTGCAAATAAATAAAATTATTAGTAATCTCTTATAGACCGATATTCCAAATAATTGTACTTGAAAACGTACTCCGATGTGATAACCATTAAGAATACGGTTAATGCGCGTCAGACACTCACGAACCACGACGATGGACCTACCATCGCCATTTGTCCGTTCCAACGAATATTTTTCAAAGATTCATTATAGTTCTACTCCCCCAAAAAGTATATTAGTAGTAGGTTCATACGTGCTAATTACAAATAACCTTTTTAATCAGTTTATTAAAAATAATAGGTACCCTCAAATGTTTATATTAGCCTGAGTATGTACAGAAACTTAGCATTGTAAATTCTGCTTATAAATACCCGATTTATTATTTGTCTTAAACAATTTTTCTTCATGTTTACTTACGTTATCAAATATAAGAATGTATCTAAACTTTCGCACTTCTCAGATTAATATGACGAATTAAATTATCCACAGAAAATGTTCAGTGTCATTTTCACGTTTTCATAAGCTATGTGTTGAATAAACCATTCGTAGTTACTATCTAGTTTATAAAAGCAATGTAAAGTTGATTCATCATTAGGGTTTACATTTATAGACGTAGGTTTCCACTAAACTTTTGTATGTAATATTGAGGCCTAAATTAAATTTAGAACATAAATTTAAAAAAAAAATTACTTTATTCAAGATAAAAACTGTTAAATTTTTTATTCAATACTCAATAAAAATTATTCAATACTTTATTCTAGATAGAAACCCATTTTATACGTAATCTTTTTATAATTTGACATATTTTCACATAGTGTAAGACAAATCTAACAAATAATTTAATTAGCAAAAATATGAAATTTCGTTAGAAAAACTTTTGTTAGAAGTAAATTTAAAAAATCGGGCGTGGCTCTTTCTTCCTAACAGGATCGAGAGTTATGTGTGGCAATGCCTCCTCGGACCGGATGTTTATAATTTCATTACAAGACTGTAATGAAATGATAAACATTTTTGAACTGATCTAACATTACTATTTCTTGGCGTATGGTGATCTAAAACGATTTGAACAAGTGAGACGCTCCTTGCAGCACAGTTTTGATGACATGCTTGAAGCTTGAAACGGTTTTCGATTGACACCACAATGGTTTCTCTCGCTCTCGTCTTGTTCTGCGTAGCGTGTAAATTTCGCGCTAATATTAGTACGAGTAAATAAAACACTATACCGCGTTATGAGACGTTGAAACATAGGAATATCAATATTGAGCCTCGAGATATATAGGACATCACGTCTCAGTATTTGAAGGCAAATTTTTCAATTCCAAATTTATTAAATCAAAACTCTTCACTTGTTGCTACGACGCTACCACGAATTAAAATCTTGCCCAGCTCATGTGAACTTCAATTCTATATGTTTTGCGCTAAGATATTTAATAATCCAGAGCCAATCTCCAGCCACTCATACATTAAACATTAACGAGCATCCCAAACATAAAAACAAAATTAGTAGGCCGCTGAGTATCATAAACCGGCACTTTTAAAACTACTCATGCGTTATGAAAACACACGAGAACCTCGTTTTTTACCGTCCAATGTGGGTCATAATTGCTTTAATGCGCGTGAATGTGGATTAAAGAGAAGCGTATTTATAAGAGTGCTTAGCGATCGCAAAAAGGGTCTGAAATAAAGGATTTTATGAGTCGTCGTAAGTGAATAGGGATACTGCAGAATTCCAAGATATTATTTTGGCAGTAATAGAGGTGAAAGTATGGAAAATGATTGTGGCATTACGAGTCTCTTGTTGCTGATGAGAAAGATATCGCAATATTGGAAATTTTACGAAACTGTTAACCGTGGTTACATTTTTTGGTTTTATCTAAACTGACAAAATTAGTGAACTCTTGAAAATAATTTTCTATTTTCAGAATTTGAGACTTGCACTATCTCTATATACCTAATATTTTATATATTTACAGTAGTAATACATAAGTATTTTAAATACGTATGTATTGCCAGAGATATTCATGAGCGATTGTTCCATTTTTTTAATTTTTCGAACCGTGTGTTATGAAAAGGATTATGTAACCTTTAAATTCGGGAAGCAACGAAACTGTTTTTAATTTGCAATTAAAACTTATTTCCTTTCAAATGGTTTTGATTTCAATCGTAATATTTTGGAAATAAAAAAAATTAAATAGAGCTTTACCTGTTTTGTGTTTCAGAGTAAATGATGACTTTTTATGTTTCGATGTTTTTAAAATGTTGGTGCTGAATCCGAAAAATCTGAAGTGATAGATGATTTAATAAATAATTTTATTTAATTACGTGGAATAAATAATAAAATTTAAAACATTACATGTTTTGTAGTTCTAGCTTCTTTAGATGAAATTAGAACGCAAAGTCTAGAAAAATATTCTCTGACTTTTTTTCAATTTTCAGGTCTTAATGCAAACTGCACAATATTTCTACAGTTTCGGCTAACTTTATCTTATTACACTAACTATGGCCTAATTTTCAAGATTCTAATTAAATTAGAAGTGGTTGATAAGTTTATTGACTTATTGGGGAGTTATTGAGGGTAAACATCAATGAATTATAAAAGTTCACATCTGGGAACTCAATAAACGCGCCTTAGGTTTCTAGTTCTAAATGATATTGTCTATATAGTTGTATAGAAATAACATTAACTCTGTATTTCAATTATAGATAGATATATATATATATATATATATATATATATACATATATATATATATATATATATATATATATATATATACATATATATATATATATATATATATATATATATATATATATATATTCTGCGCAATATTATGGACCTAAATTTATAATACTTTGAAAACCATTAGTAACGTAGAGCAAATTAAATTACCTCGATATACATCCAGAGTAAGAATCCAGAGTTGGCTTTTTAAACTGTTACTAACGGTACTTACACGCCGTCGGAAACCATTCTAAACTTTTTAAAAAAACAGAGGAAAAGTTGCTCTTTTTCCCTGTCAGAGAAAAAAGTCGCAAGCGGCCGTCATCTTTCTGAATTAGGTTACGTAATTTATTCTGCACTAGCTGTCCCGGCGCGACTTCGTTCACGTGGAATTCCACGTCGCGCGGGACAGCTAGTGTAGAATAAATTACGTAACTTAAATCAAAAAGATGACGGCCGCTAGCGACTTTTTCTTTCTTATAGCGAATACGATATAAGCAAAGTGATTAGGAATTTTTTGTACTTTTTTTTGTGAGAATAAAGTTTACTAAAATGATAATATAATAATCATATAAATCAGTGCAGTAAACTTTGTATCATTGGGGAACAAACTAATATGATAGACAATTATAAAAAATGGAAAAAATAAAAAAAAATACAAATTTTCTGGCTTCTATTCTCATTCTATACATTAATCAATCACTCTTTTTGAAACTTTTTCCACTTAGAGAATTCACTCAGTTACAATTTTTTATATACACAGATTACTCATGGAATTAAAGCAAATCTAACGATGTTTTTTATATTAATATCCACGTAGCTTTTGTGTTTGTATTCTACAATAAATAACTCAACATACATACATAAATTGAAAGGAAAATAAAACCCTCCAAAATATGACGGTCACTAAGTAGCAGAACTTCTTTAATCAGCGATTGATTTACCAAGTCTCCTCACAAGCTTTTAACTTATCGTTCTTGGGCAGAATTATTAAAATCTATAGTAGTTGAATTACAGAAGACTTTACAGCTGATAAACACAGAAACAAGGTGTTTACAATAGAATGACACTAGGTGTATAGTAACTGTCAAAGTTTGATTTAAGCCAGATACTAAATTGTGGTTTTGCCTGAAGCTTAATCAAATTATAAAGGGAATATTTAAAAGATAATATTTCAGAATATGATGGAAATGTACCAATACTACTTTATACAGTGCATACTATATTGTGCATAGTAAAATTTGATTTAGTTTATTGTAAGGTTTCTGTTGGGTTTTGATTCGAATGCTTCTTTTTAAAAACTCCATTATTATATTTTACTGGCTTATATAAATTTCAAATAGTACTTTCCTTTTATTGTTTTCTCATATGTGATTCACTAAGTATTTATTTATTAATTTCTTGTGTTTTTACTTATTATATGGCTGAGAACTTGACCGTACCAGCCGCAGAAGGTCAACACCGAGCCTCGGGCGTCGGTTAATAAACCCGAATGATCTCTCCAGTGGGCGATAGGAAATGATCCCCACGACTCGCTACTGTTGTTTATGGAATCGGGGGCACTGGCTTAACCGCCCGTGTCATGAGGTAGAAAGCCTCATTAAAAATTCACCCTAATCCAACGGTGGAGACCGCGCCAAAAGGATGCATGGCTGGGAGGGCGCCCAGTCTCTAGCGCCAACCTTGGTGAACTTGGCGAACACCTTTGTATATAGCCTTCTCACAGGAAAGGCGTCACCTTGTGAGTGACCACAAATTCGTCCAAACTCGTGGAAACAATATGAGTCTAAATAAAACCGAAAATAAATTACAAAACATAAAGCAACATAAAACCAACCTAACACAAGTCTTATCCAAAGATCTTTGCGAAACTAGGAGGAGATCATCGTCCTTTAGTGGCAGCTCAAACTCCACTACCGTCCTCCAACCGACCCTATGGCAATATATTAAAAGCAGTAAACCGGATCCCGTTACTAGTCAGGAAAATCCTTCTGAAATACAAAATGCAGAACAAACTCAGGAAAATTGGCAGCAGGACCATGTCAAAAGCAAAAGAAAAAGAAACGAAAGCCCAGCTGAAATAGAAAACAAACAACCAGCGTCTAAGCGTACCAACTTTTCGGTAACTGTACATAATAGCTTTGATATTCTCAGCAACGAAGATCACGAAACTGTAAACCAGGTCAAAGAATATGTACCTAAACCGGAGCCTATTTTTGTCACAGGTGTAATAAACATCTCACCTTTAAGAGACACAATTAACAAGGTCGTGGACACAGAGAAATACACATTGACCACGCTCAGATCAGGGCATATTGTCAAGCTAATACCTAAGGACATCGAAACTTATAAAATTATAAGAGACACTCTCATCGAAAAAAATGTAAATCATTATACTTACAAACTAAAGAGTGAGAGATCCTATCGAGTGGTAATTAGAGGTTTGCATGCATCGGAAGATTTATCACTGATCAAATCTGAACTTGAAGCTACAGGACACGAAGTAAGACAAGTTGTCAACGTGCTACATCGAGTAACCAAAGAAAAACTTCCTCCATATTTTGTACACCTAGAACAGAGACCTAATAATAAAGATGTATTTAATATCAAACATATCAGCCAAGTTAAAGCTAAAATTGAGGTACCATATAAAAAAAAGGAAGTTTTGCAATGCAAACGGTGCCAAAGATTTGGGCACTCCAAAGATCAATGTTTCCGCCCCTTCAGATGTGTGAAATACGGAAACGACCATCCGACGACCTCATGCACTAAACCTCCAGAGATAAACGCCCTATGTGTAAACTGTCAAGGTCATCCGGTAAGTTACAGAGGATGTCAGAAATATAAAGAATACAAAGAGCGAATTTTCAAAATCAAAGCAAAACCAGACAAGGGTAAACCAACACCCTCAGAAGATGTCCTAATACCATCGCAAACCATTACAAATGACACCAAAGTACAGCACTTGAGAAGTTATTCAGATGCACTAAAAACTAAATTCAAAGAATCGTATGGAGCAAACAACTAATCTGCAGTCAAGTAACACTCCACCTAACACAACAACAGACAACAGCCAAATCAGCAATTTATTGGACGTAATGTTTAATAGATTTCAAGAAATCATGAAAAACATGATGGACAGCATGATGGACCGGATGGTTCAACTAATCACAGGTCTGGCCACACAGAGGGTTTAAATATGCGTATACTCACTTGGAACGCCAACAGAATTACTGAAAAACGTCAGGAACTTGAGCTTTTTATGATATCGGAGAATATAGATGTAGCCTTGATATCCGAAACAAGACTAACCCAGCGTTCCCACGTGAAAATGAAATACTATACGATATATAGGACCGATCACCCTTCTGGCAGATCTCACGGTGGCACTGCAGTTATACTAAAGAACAACATTAAACATTATACTCTTAACCCTTACAAAACCGATAAGATACAAGCAAGCATAATAAAAATCATCCTTAAAAACTTAGAGACAACCTTAGCCGCTGTGTACTGTGCACCAAGACATTCAATTACTGCTGATGAATTTAAGCAATTCTTCGAAGAGCTTGGTTCAACATTTATCTGTGGAGGGGATTGGAACTCCAAGCATACGTCCTGGGGCTCAAGACTGATCAATCCAAAGGATAGACAACTCTATAAAGCTATAACAGATCTTAATTTAGAATGCATTTCGCATGGAGAGCCAACCTCTTGGCCTACGGATTTCCATAAAACACCTGATTTACTAGATTTTTATTTAACAAAAAACATCGGTCGAAATTATACAAATGTTGAGAAGTGCGACGATCTATCGTCAGATCACTCTCCAGTCATCCTTACTTTGAGCAAAGTAGCTATTTACTCAAAAACACCTACCGGAATTTGCAATAAAAAAACAAATTGGGACACATTCAAAGAAATTGTTTCCTCCAACATTGACCTCAATGTCAAATTAAAAACAGAAGAAGACATAGAAAAAAGTATAGAAAAATTCAACTCCATAATCCACCTAGCAGCTAAAGAATCAACCTCCACAAGCAAAATAAATAAAATGACAAACAAAGAATATCCTAAGAACATAATGAAGAAAGTATTGGAAAGACGTAGATTAAGGAAAGAATTGCATAGATCTAGGTATCCCCCAGATAAAACAATTCTGAACAGAGCGACTGAGGAACTCAAGAAAATGATTAATGATCATGAAAACTTAAACTTTCAAAATTATCTAGCCCACCTCACGCCTTACCAGGATAGTAATTACTCTCTTTGACGTGCTACTAAGAATCTTAAGCGACCGAAAGAACACATGCCACCTATAAGAGGAGATAATTGTTGGGCCAGATCGGACCACGAGAAGGCAACAACTTTTGCAGAACACCTCAAAGACGTCTTTACGCCTTTACCGAGCAGCAACCTGGAAAAAGACAAAGAAATAGCAGACTTCTTAAACTCTCCAGGTCAATTATGTCTTCCATTAAAACCAGTAAGCCCCAGAGAAGTTAACAGACAAATTAAATCTCTCCCGGTCAGAAAAGCTCCCGGTTATGACCAAATAGATACTACTCTCTTAACTAACCTACCAAAAAAAGGATTAATGTACCTGGTAGTACTATTCAATGCAAGTCTAAGACTCTGTCATTTCCCCTGCCAATGGAAGCTTGCCCAGGTCGTGATGATCTTGAAACCTGGTAAAGAAGCAGCTGAAGTTGTATCATACAGGCCAATCAGCTTACTCCCTCTGGTCGGCAAACTTTTCGAAAAAATAATCCTGAGTCGGTTGCAACCCAAACTGAATGAAATAATTCCCGACCATCAATTTGGCTTCAGGCAAAAACATGGCACAATCGAACAAGTTCATAGATTAACAAACACAATTAACGAAGCCTTAGAGAACGAAGACTACTGCTCCGCTGTTTTTCTTGATATAAGTCAGGCCTTCGATAAAGTCTGGCACATGGGCCTCTTATACAAAATAAAGAAGCATCTACCGTACTCATTTTATCTACTTCTAAAAAGATACTTAGATAAAAGATGCTTTGAAGTAAAAGTCAACACTGAAACGTCAGAACTCTACGAAATCCACTCGGGTGTCCCTCAGGGCAGTATCCTCGGGCCCGTGTTGTATCTGATCTACACTGCCGATATTTCTAAAAATGTTAACACAGTAATGGCCACCTATGCAGATGATACTGCTATATTGTCCGTACATTCTGAAGCAATAACCGTGTCTATATTTCTTCAAAAATACCTTACTGAAGTTGAAGCGTGGCTTGCAGAATGAAGAATAAAAGCGAATAACAGTAAATCCGTTCACGTAACATTCAGTCTCAGAAAAGGAGATTGCCCAGCAATTACTTTAAACGGGCAACAGATACCGCACTCAAATTCTGCTCCTCGGCATGCACTTAGATAGACGATTGACGTGGCAAAAACACATCTGGAATAAACGTAAACAATTAGATGCAAAATTGCGAAGCTTGTCCTGGCTCATCGGGAAAAAATCACAACTATCTAATGAAAGCAAAATGGCTGTCTACAAAACAATATTAAAGCCAGTGTGGACATACGGGATCGAGCTGTGGGGTACAACATCTAACAGTAACATCGAGATCTTGGAAAGAATTCAAACCAAGACAATGAGATATATGTTCCAAATCCCAAACTGTATAAGTAACAAATACATACTCCGAGATTTGAACCTAACAACTGTGAAACAGGAAATAGCCACTAGAAGTCTTAAATACCAGACCAAGCTATCTGAACATGTGAATGTGCTGGCTACCAAACTATCAGGAGATGGCAGTGTTAAACACTCACGACTAAGAAGGAACAGTATTCCAACCCTACATAGCAGATTTCTAAACCGAAAGTGAGAGAGATCGATGGATTCTCCTCACAGCTAAATTACATACGCAGACTGTAGTCACCAATAATAACAGCTAAATGTGAAAAACAGATTGCTGTACTAAGCAGAATACAAAAAAAAAAAACTTATTATATCTTATTATATCTTCATTTGAATTGTGAACTTGATTCTCTCCAGATAGTATCTCAAATAAGTTATTATCTTTATATGAGAAGAAATATGTTTTATTTTTGCACCTTATTACCAATCTTTATCGTTCCAAAATTTTATAAAATTTTGTCGGGGGTTTGAAATTTTCTTACTAGATAAGGGTTGTTGAAATGTGAAATGGCCATCGAGGTAGAGGAATATTTATTTGAAGTTAATTTGATGGAATGTTTCCTATTTGAATATTTAACAAGAACTTGGTTAAAATATTGAAAATTTATTTGTTCTGAGTTACTTTTATAACCAATTAATGCGTTTATACTTTTTAATTGTTCTGCAAACAACTTTATAGCTATTAAATTTTGGTTTACATCAATATTTGGTTTGAATTTCAATTCAGTAAAAGTATTAGTAATTTTCTTTATGTAAAATATTATAAAAAAATTGAAAAAAATACTTTTCCTACATAATTTTCTATGTAAACCTTATAATTAAAAAAAGTATGCAGTAAAATGATTGAATGCGCGTTGAATAGGAAAAACTCATCAATTTCAAACTGCAATGTTAAATTTAAAATATACGATTTTTATATTATTAATTACAACCTTTATACCGTTACTTATTTCAGCAAACTGTTTTTTTCTCTCCCTTTTATTGTTCACTGAATAGTATGACAAAAAAGGGGGACTTTTTTCATATGAGTTTTTTTTCTTATTGGTTGGGTAAAGATTTACACGATATTGCATTGCTGTACGTTACTATTTGAATTAACCTCTTCATGACATGCGCCGTTATAATAAATAAATCCTGGCCTGTTTCCGATATTTTACCTCACTTTTAAGTACTGAATAGCTTACAGAATTATCATGCTGGTAATTGTATTGATAGCGCTGATTTGACTTCAAACGAAATGCGCTGCTATGCTTAACGTTGTTTCCATAATTTATTAGGGGACACAATTTAGCAAGAAAAGATTTATATGGTTTACATTTTTGAGCGTTAATTGTTGGTAATGTTGAAACAAACATTGCAATTTATTACAGAAGTATGAAACTACATCATAATGGGTTCTTACGAAAGAAAAAATATGGCTTTAATTATCTTGCTTAATCGTCTGTACGAGTTGGTGTTGCTTAACGTTTCTGAGAAATAGTATGTTTATTTCTATTTTACATATTCACCCAGATTCCAAGATATAAAAATATAATTTCTATTAAAATCCATGTAGTGGGTTTGTATAATACGTGAAAAACAGCGAGATGCACATGGAACCTCACTACCTTTTCATTACATATTTTACAGTAAAAACCGTACAAGCGGAAAATGCTGTTCAAAATGTCTTAATATATTCCGGAATCTTATAACTTCATTCTTGCATATGATTAATTTATTACGCCACACAGAATGATAGAAACATCATTATTTCGTGACGCCAAGTAAACGATGCAGCTAACTAAAATACAGTGTAAATAAAACAAAGGCGAGCCATTATGGAGAAATCATGCCTAGGTTTCGTAACATAATATTTATATTTGCCATTTGATGGCTCTTAAAAATGATGACTTAAAAATTGATAAAAACTTACATATTAAAATACGCCAGTTTTCAAGGTCGCATCTTACCGCACACGTATATAATTAGATGAATTATACTAAGAGTAAAATAACAAAATGATACTTTAATATTATTTCCTTTTCGAGAAAAACTATAAGAATGTAAAATAATGATTTTTAGGTGAATAAAAATGAAACGTTTTTCTCATAAACCGTTTGGAGTAGTTCCAAACGGTTTATGAGAAAAACAATTAAGAATTGAAAATTTCCCCGTTATCAGGAACCTTGAAAACTAGCGTATTTTAGTATGAGAAAGTGATTGATCATATCATTTATTCAGATGAAATTCAAGATGAGATTCATAGAGTTCGAACCAGATGAAATTCAGGCTTCTATATACGTATATTAATCCTGATATTTTTCATAAATATGCTAGAAGCAGTTTGGAGATCTAGTCAAAAAACGGATTTTATGCGTGTACTTGAATATCATTGGCCGGTTTGCAGCCAAATGAGAGAGCGGCAAAAAATTACTGTTACATTGCTCTAGTTGCTATAGTTTCATCATTTAACCGTTTAGATTTGTGTATTAAATTTTGACTGTGTGATTATTTTGGTGGAACATTTTTATCCATATTTGGATGTTATTGAAATAAAGATACTTTAGTAAATTAATTTCATCTGTAGAAATTATGATATTAATTTTTAGAATCCGGTACGATGAGAATGTCTGAAGATTATGAGATGTTATAACATACATTTTTTTTGGTAAATTTTTTAAATATTAATTTTTTTATGTTACGCTTAAAATTTTTGTAATGAAAATTGTTATTTCGATGAAATTGTTGTATGGTGGGTTTTCCACCAGACGTTTCGTTTTAATTAATTTTTGAGAAAATAAAGATTTATATTCCCTTCTAAGGTGCTTTAGTTCTTTTATAGACTCAAATACTTTTTATATTTAAATATATTCCACATTTAATATATTAAATGTATTTTTAAAAAAACAAATTTCTTTATACATAGAAAATGTAATAAATTTTCAATGGAGCAAAGTTAAATTTATTATTCATTCAAAAATACTACGATTCAAACTTTTATACCACCCACCATTATAAAGGTCACTTCGAACTGATATTGGGCATGAGAACATATCATAGGAATATTTTCTTGAATTGGGATATTAAGTCTTTTAGAAAGCACTTAATGTAATACTTTACCTACAGTCTAGGAATTGTAGTCTAGAAATTTCTTTATTTAAATGCGCTATTATATTTATTTTGAAGCACATGATATTATGGCATGAAGAGAAAAGAAATGCATAATAATTTTCTCGGTAATTTTCTCAGCTAAAATGTTTAATTTTAACAAACTTGCTTAAGTAAAGTAAAGTATATAGCACGCAATTCTAAAATTCTGTCGATTAAAAAAAATTAAATAAAATTAAATATGAACATTTTCCTAAAATTGCTTTTAAAATTCGAAAAAATATTATTACTAATAGGTTTTTCCCATCTTACCTTTTAACTTTCAAACTTATCGGCTTGGTCGTAAAATAATTGCCGTTTCCCGATTAGAATCATTACTGTTATTACTTCTATTTCTTATCCTAAATTTAATTATTTGTTATATGGTTGCTAGACATTCTATTTTCTACCACATTTTACATATGTATGTACCTCAGTTCCTCATCGGGATACCAAAGGATACAAAAGTGAGACATGAATTATGTTTAAATTATGTAATGAAATCGTTTAGAAGTGTTTGAACTAATTTTTCTGCCTAGTTAAAATATTTGACCGATTAAAACATACAGTATTTGTTAAAAATATGACTTAACCCGGCGTCATTGTGGCTACTAAACAGAACTTAGCCATTGTGGCCGGTTAAGTTGTACCCATGTGCATAATTGTACACTGAATCAAGCTTATGTCAATATTAGTTTTCTATATTAGGGAAATAGGTAATTATAAATATTATTTATAAAAATTAAACATTTATTTATCATAAAATGAGCAAATTGTCATCAAATTAGATCTTCTTATTCTGAGATCATTTTTTTAGAACGTAACTTAAAAATATATTCAAAAATAAAAAATGATTAACATTTAGAAACAGAACACAAAATTTTCTTTAGTACATAAACATGAAATCAGGAACTATATATAACAAAGCTTATTTAGTACTAACATACTGACTTATTCGATATCGAGATCAACGCAACTTTGTCATAATGGAATAATGTGCTGCGTACAAATAGGCTTGTTACACTTATTGCAGTTATGCCTAGTTTTTTTGTCTTTGGTAGAAGGACAGTGTTTGCATCTCCTGTATATTATTGAAGTTTTATTCGGAGGGTAGGTCATAACTTCACCAACTTGTTCGTGAATACGTTTGCGTAAGCCTCTCGGTAAGTTCTCCATATTTTTTCTCACGCGAAGATGACCTTCAAGAATTGATAGACCGAGTTTTCTAAGGAAATCACGTCGGTTTGTTTTCGAGTTATTATTTTCACGAAAAATAATCACGCTATTTATTGCAGCTACATTCATGACCGCATAAAGTACTGTCATTGGCCAGCGTTTAGAGTTTCGAGATACATCATAGGTAGCACAGAGCTCATCAACCACATCGACGCCAACTTTCGTAGAATTATAGAATGTGATTATCTCTGGATTCCTTTTTTCACCACTAGTAGGATCAATGTTTTGGTCATGATGAAGGGAAGAAAATACCAGCACCACTTTAGACCGTTTAGGCACGTAGGAAACAAGCGACATATCTTTTTGGAATGCAAATTGAGTGCTGTATACTTCTTTTCTTTGCGTGGTTATAAAGTTTGGTGGGATTTCTTTTTTGTTTTTACGTAATGTATCTGTAGATGTTAGTTTATGATTTTGTTGCAAATGTGTTATCAGTGGAACGTTCGTGAACCAGTTGTCAAATGTAAATTTCTATTACTTTTAGAGATAGGCTGCACTAATCTGTCTACAACATTGAAAGCTTTATTGCTTTGCAAAAATGGCCCATCAGGCTGCTTACCCGGATAAATTGCAAGGTTGATAGTATAAAAGTTTTTTGCATCAACCAAAGCATAAATTTTAATGCCATATTTTGCAGGTTTATTCGGGATATATTAACGAAATGAACACCTGCCGCAAAATACTTCCAGCTTTTCGTCGATTGTAAGATACTCATTGGGAGTATAAGTATTTTTACAGTTCGAGACAAAATCGTCAAAAATATATCTACTTGGAGCCAGATTGTCAAGTCACTTCCGCTCTTGGCGTGTTGTTGCATCATCAAAATGCAAACAGCTTTGTAAAAAGTAAAAACGCTACAAAGACATAAAAGTACTAAAAATGTCCACACCAGTACCATCGGTTATCCACAAGTCACTTAAATTTTGGCTATTAGAACGATTTAGTCCGGCTAAGTATAACATGCCAAACAAAGCTAATATTCCGTCTATAGTTATCTCTTTCAATAAATACTGAAGCGATTGTTTATTGTTAGAAAATTGTCTCTGTTTAATCTTAGCATTAGTATGACGAAGTATTTGTTCCAGCATATTATTAGTTATAAAGCGTTTCCAACACTCTATTTTAGTCTTATCATTTTGCGCAATAAGCTTTACCCCAGGTTTTTGTAATATTATGTTTTCTGACCTTGTGCGAACGTTGGTCCGAGGTGGTTGCGAAGACCATTTGGTGGAATTGTCTTTACCAATATAAAACTGCTGGTTACTTGTTGAAACAATTGCTTCTTGCTCACCATCACTGCATTCTTGTTCCGTATCACTGCCTTGACTTCGCTCTGAAAGATGATCGGTTTCACCCTCATCGTCTGAGCTGCACTGTTCATTGTCACTAACGTTAGCTTGTTCAAACAAGGTTAGGAGTCGACTTTGTTCCTTTTCATAAGACATGGTTCATAAAACTGTGAAAAACGATATGCAATTTATCAATAAACAATAAAAAACAACAAACAAACTGTCTATATAAATGTTACATAGCCATTGTGGCCGGGTATAACTTACCCGCGCGCTCTTTATACACGTGTAAACTCCGTCGTCGCCGCAGCAACACTGAATAGACAAGTGAATACGCGAAAAGAGGTCAACAACCGCAGCTACTGTAACGGACAATTTACGCGCGGACAATTTATTGTTCGAAATTCGAATTCAAATATTTTGTTTGAATAATTTTAATTTAAACAAATGTGTTCATATCATTGTTAGTAATAATTTCTCAATATACAGTTTCTAAATATATTTCTTAATACATGTTTTCATAGCATATCAGACACTAAATTTGACCAGTACCATTCCTATACACAGCTAGAAGAATATTTTTTATACCTACATTTTTGAATGACTTTAACTAAATTGTTTTCCTTAAAATACCGTTTAAATGTAACTTTTCAAGAATGTCTACTTAAATCAAATTCAATAATATGTTTCCTATTTCTGTTTGCACCAGTTTTCTCGTTTCCTATTTTTCTCAAGACAATTTACCAATCCCTAGATATTCTAATAAAGAACCATTTGCCTTGGGTTTATATTTCTTTTCAAGGGAAATAAATTCGTTCTTATTGTCGAATTTTGATCGGAAATTTAAAGCTCTTTATGTTTAAAATCTGATTTTAAGTCATGCGAATGAAACAATAATTGGATAGAAAACGTTCCACCTAGGTTTAATTTTAGCAGAGCGCTGATGTATTGTATAGCAGCGGAGTTTTCAAATCAACGAAAAAGGTACCAGGGGTATTCGATAAATTCTCTGTGTAAGTATGTGCTCCTAACTAATATTTTGAAAGCTAAAGTATGTTTTTGGAAGTTTTTTGCACAAATATTTTTGTCGGGTCGGGAAATGATATATTAAATATTTTGTCACCTAAAAATCTCATTTTAACTAATATCATAAATAAAAAAGTGTGTTTTTGGGCTTCTTTTACATGAAGCAAAGAATTTACATGATTTTGTGCACAAAGATAGTTTATTTGAGACTGCTTATTTGAAATTGAAAAAAAAACAGAAGCGAAATAACCAAGCAACGTCACAACGGAACAACGGAACGGTGGAATTATTTCAAACGCTACAACGCCACATAAAAGGGCAATAAAACCACTTCTTCTAACCCCTAATTTAGAGGGATCTATTTTTTGTTTTCATTACTAGTGAACAGTGTATTATATTAACGGTTTCATATAGTCATAAAAATAAAGACTTTTTTTATTTTACTTAATAATGTTAGATGACCCTGAATCTTTCAATTTCTTCCCAAAAATTTGTTTAAGTGGAATTTTCCTTGACGTTAATACATGCAATTATTTAGCTGATTAATTAAATTGAATATTCTTTAATAATCACATTATTGTTCGCGCCTATTACATTTAACAAATAGAGCATCCAAATTGACAAAGACATGGTTAATCAACTAGTAAAAACTCCACTGTTACTTAACTAGCTACTGACATGCTCGGTTACACTAATGAAAATCGAGACATAGCTTCTTAATAGTATAGTAAAAGCAGTTAATATCATATCGAAATATTCTTAAGCAACCAAATTAACTATTAAAATGCTAAATATACACCAGAAATTAAATTCTCTCGTTCCACTAGCACCACCGCGCACTCTCACGATATTCTAATGGAATTATTTGCAAGTTTTGAGTTATAAAACACTCCGTTAAATTACTTACTTAATATAAGGAAGCCTTAACATAAATTCGCTTGAGAAATAACTTGAAATGTCTCATCCTCCGATCCTTCTTGACACCGCACCTCTCATACACCGCCCGCCATTCGCTAGTCTAGAAAAACATGTTTCAAAACGTGTCTGGTTAGAATCTTATGATAACGCGTATGATTTAAATTTGATAATATTTTCAGAAATAAATGAATATTTCTCCTTAAATTTACTGCTAATCGTGATTGTCTTCATATGGTCTTAATATATGGTTGTTTATTGAACAATATAAATATGATATTTGAATGAAGAAAACACAAAATATAACATAAATGAATACTTCTTTATATTTGATTGAATTACTTAATTGTATATGGAAGTATAAAACATAATATAAGTTATAAATATTTCAGCAATAACAGTTGAAAATACAGCTTGAAGAAAATAATTATGAGGATGTATAATATGTGTAATAAATATGAAACAATCTTTAGTATCCATGTAATAATATAAATATTTTCTTAACTTTATACCACTTTTAACTATATGTTAACAATGCTACAATAATATGAGTTACAAGTAATATTATAAGCCAAAATCAAGATATGAACGATAGAAATGTTTTTTTCATAATGAAAGTCACAAAGCGGGCACGTCTCTGATAAACATTTAAAAATATTTACCTTTAAATTAGGAAAACTATTTGTTAATACCCTCTACAAACTTTTTCAGGCAACTGTTCATTTTTTTCAAATGTAATTATTTTTATTTACACAAAATTTCATTAAAATTAACTTTTTTTCGTACATAATCACTTTCCACAACTTTTATGTACATGTCAGCTACTAAAATATATTAGTTAAAGAAGAATATTTAAAAAAATATATTTCCAACTAAATGAAACTACGTGATGTAGTATTACTTACACTTTCTTTAAGTTCTTTACCACGACCTAGGTTTCGTTGTATTACAACATCTTCAGGTGGGCTATTAGCAAAGATCTTTGCTAGTAGCCCACCTGAAGATGTCGTAATACAACGAAACCTAGGTCGAAACGTAGAAGATGTTGTAATACAAACGAAACCTAGGTCTAAGATGTTGTAATACAACAAAACCTAGGTCGTGGTAAAGAACTTAAGAAAGTAGAAATAATACTGCATCACGTAGTTTCATTTAATTGTGAATAATGAATTTCTACAAAATTAACGCCAAATATATTAAAAAATCTGTTCGTTAAAGTAAATTATTTGAGTAGTTATAAATAAATATTTAGGAAATTTATAAGCAAAACAATACTTGAACATATTCATTCTCACACTTATATCTCAAAAGTTTCCTAATAATCCTACAACCTAATAACACTGCCTTTTTTATAATTTATTTAAGAGACGTTGATGTAATGAAGAAGATGGGATCAACGCCTTATTAATTTTATCCACCAGATTTACCTTAAAGTAAAATGTGTCTATCTATACGTTTCCGTTTCTAGACAACTGACTGCCTTTTTATACAAACATATTTATTTCTTCTGTGAATAAGTTTAAAAATTTCATATTATTTCAGTACCCCCCCCCCTTTTCTACGTTTAAAAAATCTTATATATTCTTTTACTAGCATCCTATTGTAAATATTTTTCTCTTAATATACCTACTTAGAATCCATCGTAAACATGTACAACACACAATGAGAATTAAATCGTATACACAATGAGAATTAAATCGTTGTATGAGCACATACTTGCCTACATAATACGTCAGATATGGAATTAACTCATATGAGATTCCTAATATATCTACAGGAAATGGATTTCATTATTGAATTTAAAGAAAAACCATCCTCGCGAAGCTGTTCAATGAAACGTTTCAAAAGTTTCTATGCGAATTAGATTCATTAACCTTCACCCTTTCCCAGTTTTACCGTATTGGAGTTTCTCACAACACAATTTTCCACTCTCTGGACCTATTAATATCTAATAAGGACGATTTGAATTGCATTTACCCTTCCGAACGTCAAAAATAAAATTGTTTTTGTCGATGAAAAACCGAGTGTTAATTTTAAATTTATTTCTTTATACAATAATCTGATATTAAATCGAGTAATTTTAAATATAAAGCGAGTTAATTAAAGATATAATGTTATGTTATTTTTTTTAGCGCGCCCCGATGTAATTTTATTTTACAGTACAACTTTGAAATTAGACTAAATTATTTTCAGAGTGTGTCCCGTAAAATAGTAACGACTTAGTTACTGAAAAAAATTAAATACATACCTCTAATCAAAAGCTTTATTGACAAAAATTGTGTTGTGTACTTTGTGTACTACATACATTGTGTGTAGTTTCTTAGTATACGAAATAATATAATTATATTTAGTATTTGTTTTTCAAACTAAATTAATAGAAGCTTATTCTTATAATTAATAGGTCCACACGAATGTTTATACACAGATAACTTTTGAAAGAGTGGACAATTTAGAATGTAATTTTTTATTACTTTTCCATAGTAATTAAGTTGATAAATAATATTAATTAATACTATATTATATTGGATCTATTATAAATATAATAAATTAATTAATTTAGTATTTTTCTGATTACATGTCGTTATTTATTTCCAATGAATATCGATGTGGTATTTGCTCTGATTATTAACATTTGAAACCAAAATGAAAATTTTTGTCTTTTTAATTTTTACTTTGTTAGTTTATAATAAAGTCATAAAAATTTAAATTAATCTCTAAATTTTTAAATAGGATTAAAAGTTTAAAATTGGTTTTCATATTTTTTTAAATTATTTTTAACAGCTTCATTTCTATTTTTAATTATAGAAAACAATATTTATATGATAAGGGAAATAATTAATATTTTCTTTTATTTATGGGTAAAAATTATTTTAGTCATATGCATTTTAAAAACCAAGTGGCTATTTTATCCGGTTAAAATTATTTGAAGATATAGTATTTAATTTAATATCAGGTGTGTTAAGATTTTTGTTATCTTATAAATAACAAATCGTAAAATTTTAATAAATTAAACATTCTCGTTTTTTTTCTAGCCAATATTTATTTAATTTTAATTATTGTTTACTTAACTTCAATTACTCAATGTGTTTAAAAGAAATTAATCTAAATTAACGCATAGGCTGTTCATAAATAAATACAAGAAACATACTATATACAAGAATGTCAGGAGCACATCATAAGTTACGATTGGTTAAATGGAGAAAACCTTATAATAATTTGAAACTTAGAGTCATTTTATTAAGAAAACAATATGCCAAAGCGGGAGTTAGTCAATGAGACTTAGACAATCATGTTAGTAATAATAATATTGCTGAAATACGATAATTTTTTTGTTATTAACAATTAACAACAAGAAAAAAAATTAAGGCACATCGAACGCGGGTTGAAATAAATACACGTAGTTTAATTACCAAGTAAAAAGTTTTATTATAATTTATACCATACTGGCTAGTGAAGATTGTAAGCGAACTCGGAAATAAAAAAGGGAAAATAATCTAACTACATCGATGGTATATCGAGAAGTTAAAAAAGTTACCAAAGTCAAGCTAATAGTCAAGCTAAAAATATTATATACTAAATTATTCTAAATAAAAGGCTGCAATAAAGCTAATAATTAGACCGGAGATCATAATTTCCCTCGTGTCCTTAGTGAAACAACTGCACACTCTCTGCGTGAATTCCTAATAGAGTTTTCATTAAATTGCCAACTACAAAACACTGAATCAAATTAAATCAATGCAATGAAAACTTAATACAATTTACCCTAAGAAATAACTTGAACGTCTCATCCGCTCCCTTTTTTAAGGGTTACACCTCTCTCATATAACCCCCCTCCCAGCCAGTGGGGGAGTTTAAAACAACCGATTTATGAAGATGCATGCAGTTTAAATGATAAAATATTTTGGAAGTGAGCGTAAATTTTAATATTTCTCCATTCGATATGATGATAATATTTTGTTTTAGGGACTGTCGTATGCGTATCATGGGTATAAGTACCTAATTTATACGGGCTTAAGAAATTTAATATCTCGACACATACCCGTTTATTCAATAATATCAGTTGTACGTGTGAAGGTAGGGAATACAAAAAATAACACAAATAGATACGCTTCCACACTTGATCACACTATTAACATATTCCTAAAAATATTTTAGAAGCAACACAAAATAAAATTTCGTAAGAAATTGATAAGTAAAAAAAAACGCTTGAAGAAATGAAACATATAAACCCCTTTAGAAATTCGATGGATGTCTATGAGAATTTTTTAAAAAAATCTCCAATATCCGCGTAATTAAATAATTACTATTTACAATTTTTTTAGTGTTTACTGCACATAATTTTCTGTTAATAACATTAGGGTAATTTTAGCGACGGAATTATATTATTACCCAAAATCATCTCACCCATAAGACAGGCATCTCTTCCATAAACGTTAAAGAGAAAAATCTACCTATAAATTGGAAAACAAATCTATTAATGCTGTCTGAAAATTTTCAATTTTCTCCAGGAGCAGAAGTAGCTGTTGTTTATCGTTATTTGTTCTGTTTTTAATTAAAACCAAGTTCCATCCTAACGCGTAAAATAAAAAAAATATGTGTATGTATAATTTATTTATAATACATACATGCACACACATACACACACACACACACACGCACGCATATATATATATATATATATATATATATATATATATATATATATATATATATATGTATATAAGAGAAATGTTATTTTTTCTAATCATTATTATTTCATATTATTTTCATCTTCCTTTCATCATTCGTTTAAATGAATATTCCATGACTAATATACATCATTCCCAGAAGTAACATAACATTATGAACCATCAACTGTACCTCTTCCGAAATTCATTTATTCGTCATAACACCGGCGTCTCATAAATTTTACCAGCTACACATTTCCTAAAGTATGTCTCTCCACTTATATTACCAATCAGCAAAAACCGACTGCCCTTATATATAAATGGATTTATTTCCTTTGCGAATTTGTGAACTTGATATATATTTCTTCCCCTTATATATAGTCGAATTAAATATCATATAATTCTGCTCTTGTTCTTTGCTTCTAATCTTGTTCTTTTGTTTAAAAATCTTTAATATTCTTTTATCAGCATTCAATTTAAAATATTTTTCAGATAATATAATATTTCTTATTTTGCACCGAGCATTAAATCTCCCTACAAACACATACTCGTAGTCGTGTACATAATACATCACATATGTTACTTTTATACTGCTTTTAATGAGGCTACAGAAAATTTATTTTATTTACGACTTCAAAATAAAAATATTACCCTCACGAAGCAATTAAATGAATCACGCAAAAATCTGTTCATGAAATTTACTCATACTATTGTTTTTCTCAATACAATTTTCCCCCCTACGGACCTATTCGTATCTAATGTGGACGATTTACATCACATTTACATTTCTGATTGTCGAAAGTAAAATTGTTTTCATTATTGAATGCCTGAGGTTGAACTTTACGTTATTATTACGTTTTAAAATATTTTTTTTATAAATCGAGTTACTTAAAACTTAAAGTTTGTAAATTACAAAGATAAGATTACAACATAACTTTCAGTGAGCGCAGATGTAATATTTACTTTACGGGATAATTTTCAATTAATACAAATAATATTTAGATCCTGTAAATGTTTTTTAACCTTTGTACCCTGTAAAATGTTAATTTACAAAAAATAATAAAAATAAAAATAATAACATATGTATTCTATAGCTTTTTTCAAAATAAATTTGTTATTCAAATCAAAATAATCAATGGGTATTTACAAAAAGAATAGAATACAAATAAACTTTTAACGGTTCCAATAATTTGAAGGTAATTTTTGAATAATTTTTCTACAGTGACGCAGTTAATATTATGTATATTTATATATTAAAATATATATATATATATATATATATATATATATATATATATATATATATATATATATCTATATATATAATATTATATCAAGAATTATTATAAATTGATGAAATAAATAGGGATTTCTTTCTAATAATTTTGTAATAACTTTTGGAAAAATAGATGAAATTTTATAATTTTAGAGTTTGGAATAAAATGATAAAATTTTAAAACAACCTATAAATTTACAAGCAGCGTTAAATATAACATTTAATTATTTAATTACGCATATTAATATTTATTTTTATATTGTAATTAGAAACCTTGACAATTGAGAATGAGAAATGACTATTGGTAATTGACAAATGACAATTGAAAATTGAGAATGAGAAATTTAACATTTTCATTTTTCTTTTTATCTCTTTATAATTTAACATCCGTTGTTCTTGTTTCATTTTAATTTATCAATATTCTTAAGTTAATTGAACGTTAACCAATTTTTTTGCTATGCAGTATGATACCATATAAATTATTTAGATTCAGTAAATGTAATTCCACCATAATTTAGTCAAAAATATTAACGCTATTATGTATAAAACTAGCGTGACCCGTGCAAAGTCTTCGCATTATTTATTCCATTATGAAGCTCAGATGACAGATCAAACAAATATTTTACTAAAATTGACATATAGAGGCGCAAGTATCAAAAGCATTGAGCTAAAGCGCCACTTTATTTATACGTGAGTGGATTTGAAATTAAACAAAAATTTTACCGACCGTCAATCATATTGACGTTGAGCCGTTAGATGGCAGCATTTCTGTTTTGTGTATATAATTTTAATAATTAATTAATTTGCAAAAATAATAGCAATAATATTTTTTTTAATTGTGGATGCCGGTAGAGCAAGCAATTATCTATAAAATGATATATAATTTATGTGGATTAGTTGTGAGGTTTTTTCGAAAAAGGGAGAGTAACATCTTAACCTTAGCGTATTAATATATATGTTTTAATAATTAATTAATTTGCAAGAACAATAGCAATAATAAATTTTTTAGTTGTGGATGCCGGTAGAGTAAGCAATTATCTATAAAATGATATATAATTTATGTGGATTAGTTGTGAGGTTTTTTCTAAAAAGGGAGAGTAACATCTTAACCTTAGCGTATTAATATATATGATGATGATGATGATGATGATGATATTAATGACGTTATGTCTCCAGAGAAACGTAATTTACTATATAAACTGTTCATGAACAAAACAAATACGAGAATAAGTATAAGCAAACTTTATACCTAACAGTCGATATCCACGGTAAAAGCTGACAAAAGAGAACTGTGTCCATAATATGAGAATAGATATCGAAAACTTCCCATTCAGGTTTCTTGTTTATTGTTTAGGTATATAACCCTAAAATAAGTTAGTTAGAGAGTTAATATTATATTTAGTACCATTTACACCTAATGCTTTTGTCATACTATATTACATGATAAATTTCAATTTAAATTAAATTGTTTTCACAAATATATTTTTTACAATTCCAATGACCAAATTATAGTAAATGTGAGATTGTCTAGTTTCAATTTTTTTTGCCAGTAAGTGCTTCTCGTATTTAATTTATATTATGACATTCTTTCGTGTAATTTTTTTACTTAGATTTTTCTCAGCTTCAAATAATTAGTAATATTACCACCTCGGTTATTGGTATTTTTGTATATATTGAACCTTTATATTTGAATAAGTAGAGTTACTTTTTATTTTTCCGTGAAAAACCTGTAAAAATAGAAAACTAATGGAATCACCTCAGTGTCCATTCCTTTGTCTTTGTAATACTAAGGGTAAATTAAGTAAGAAAAAAACAATCTTCAAGGCTATAGGATAGGAAACTTGTTCAAGTACGAATTCATAAATGTAATATCAAAATAATTAGCCACACATTTATAAAATACCACAAAAAAAAAAGATGGTCACGATTCACGCCGGGTATTAAAACATTCCTGTTCCCATTAGCGCGACCGCGCACTCCCGCGAGATTTTAACTTCGTTCTTAACAAGTTTTCAGCTTCAAAATATTGTGCTAAATTAACCTAATGTTACGGAACGTTAACATAATTTTGTCTGCGAAATAACTTTGAATTAGATCAACCTCTATTCCTCCTTAGTGGCCAAACTTTTAAACATCACCCACTCTCCACAAATGAGATAATCTAAAACAACATATCTAGAAACGCAACTAGGTACTTGCGACTTCCAGTAACACTTGCGGTTAAAATGTTAAAATGTATATAGAAGATAGAGAGAATTTGAATATTTCGCCTTAAATATACTGCTCATTATGTTATAAATATACTGTTCATTTTGGGGATTCCCGAATACGAGTTAAGAGTACAAATAAATTTGAATGCATTTATGAGTTCGGATACGTACTTTATTTACAAAAAAAGAAATAAAACATAGAAGTCAGTATCAACAGATATAAGTTCTAAGCTGGTGAAATTATTAATTGGGCAAACTAAACATACACGTATATACATGGATATCAAAATAATGTATGTGTGTTCTTCATGAACGCCTACGTACTGTATTTACAAAAAAAAAATAAAATGTAGAAGTCAGTGTCAACAGATATAATTCCTAAACTGTTGAAATTAATAATTGGGCAAACTAAAAATACACGTACATACATGAATATCAAAATACATAATTGTGTGTTCTTCGTGAACTTTATCATTTTTAACCGATTTCACTCAAATTGTTGAAACTCTCTTCTTGTTAGTAACAAATCTTAAGGAAATAATTGCATTAATCCCGTGGCAGTGGGAGTAGAAATGGGAAATTGATAAAGGCTGTGTAACGCCAGATAAGTTACTAGTTACAAAAAACAAAGTTATTAACGGCAAAACAACAATACACTCGTACATATGAATGCGTCAGCTTCAAAGATACACGTAATACATTGCGTGTAGCAGTCGCCGTTTTTTCACGTTATACTTCATTAGTCTCGACACAAATTGACAGAGAAATGGAGTCACCGTGCATTATAGGCAGTCCACGTAAATATAAGTACTGTTTTACGCTTGAAAGAATTTAGATATTTTTTAAGTTATTTTGTTAAACATAAAATGAAAACTTTTTTCTGTTTCCTATTTCTTCGACATTTGTTATGGTAATGTTCTAATATCTCTTATTTCGAAAAGTTTTAATATTGCTTATATTCATGTCGAAAATATTCCGTGGAAATATTGTGTCTCATACTATTTGTCAGTAAGTCTCTTTGCCACAAATAAATATACGAGAGATAGCGTGCACAAATCTTTCGCCGTACCTACGTTCCGAACAGATCTATATCATGGTTCCCCACTCATCACATCCGAATGTGACATATCTTAATGAGCACATCCGAATGTGACATATCTGCAATATGTGGGAATCTGTTCAAGCCTTATTGTGTTAAATTATTGTCATTATATTTAATTTATTTATGCGTTAAACTGTCCTTTGTTTATTTAGCGTATTCGCAAAAGTGTGCAAACTCGCACGTTTTCAGTATCAAGTCAAGTTACTTATTTATTAATATAATTAATTAGCGGTACTTAATATAACCATCGTTATAGTTTTCCTACAACGTTTATTTACGCTTTCAAGTTCACTAGTCTCAGAAATATAGGGCGATGGGACATATTTCTTACATATTTTTTTATATATCTCTGATGATATCCATTGATATGAGATATCCATTGATACCTACTTAAATTAGGAAAAAAATATTTTTGAGAGCATCACAATTTTACGTTCCAAACGATACATTCACTCTAAATATAATTGTAACATTTCTGTTTTGCCGTACATTAAATTTCTGTCCCTAAAATTTGGACATTAAAATATTTATGGGTTAGCTATTGGGATATTTACAGGTTAATATGTTTGGAACAAATGTGATTTAGTACCAGAAATAACTTGACAATTTTTTTGTATGATATAAAAGAATATACATTAAACGACTTATTTAAAAAAATCTGCAGTTGGCGATTATTTATAATGAAACAATAATTTTTAAAAACACTCACAAGAACTATGTTCAAATGTTTATATAAATTGCCTATTTGTCAGTAAATTCACAATAAACTTATCTCTATACATTATATTCTTAACACAAAGGAATAAATGTAAATTAATGAAATTAGATAATTAGAAACCAATATTTAAATTGTTGAATAAAATATCATTTCTAACAATTTCTTTAAAATGAAAAAAAAAAGAAAACAAAATTATCTATTATGCCTACTTGATATGTTTCACTATCTATAAAGCTTTAATTTATAGTTTTTTTTTAATTAGTAGCTATCATCTAATATTTTTGCTATAGCAATAAAATTTTAAGTATTATAATTATGGTCGTTAATTTTTTTAATTTATATTCATAGTATAATATTTATCAAAAAAAAGACATATGTAACTAAAAAAAATATATATAACAAAAAAAATATTTATTATAAATATTTCGCATGAAGAAGAAAACTCCAGCCCAGCCCAGGGCTAGGCTCGTCTGGGTTAAATTTAGATAATCAACAATAAATTATATCAATACTAACATTTTTAACGTCAATTAAATTAATAATACAATGTATATGATAAAAAAAATAATACGTAAATTTAAAATATATCTAAAATTTAGCCAACTATAAAATAAAATAATGTCATGTCAATGCCATAAAATATATTACAAATATATAAGCCAAATGCAAATTTTATTTTTCCTCGAATATTGGTACCATATAAACAACATGTAACTGTTGAAATTGACAGTTTCAAAAAAAACATTCAAGCTTGATAATTTCGTTATCTTGTATTTGTATTATAAAAGTTAATAATTTATAAGATATTTCGCTTTTAATTATGTGATAAGAGTTCAGTGATACAACTGTAAAAAAGATTCCCTCGTGCACAACATTATTAGTCGAGAAATGTTTGGAATTGATTTTTTTATAATGAAAATTTGTGAGCTGCACATTTTTTTAGATATGTCATTTTATTGTGATTTCTTTATTGTGATATAAAAAAAATTGTCAAAATATTCCTGGTACTAAACCGCATTCATGCCATATGCTTTAGTACTAAACTATTTAAAGTCTCATGTGGGAAATTATATAATCGTTTGTTTTTTCGTTTTGAAATACGAAAATCTAAAAATTAGAATATACTAAATATTTTTGTTTATATAATGAGATGAAAAAGTTGCTGGTAAATATAAAATAAAATATTGTTTAGATTAATTTAAAGTATATGGTTGAAAAGCTAAAGTGGAAGAGCTTTTCAGGTTTACTCGCATTATTGTTAAAAATGTTATATTTAAAAGCTTGTGATTTTTCAAATGTAAAGATTTTAACTTTTATTTTACACCACTTAATTCAATTTTACATCTTCGTAGTGATGTATAGTATAATTCGATAAATACATTCGTGGTATACTTATATGAAGTGAGAATCTAGTACAACGGAGTTCATTTTATATAACATGAATTACCTGTGTGAATAATAAATACATATTTTGTTACCCGTGAGAGCACTTCTTTATTTATTGCCAATTTTTCGTCTCTTTCGAAATTAATTTATTCATTGCTATTTTGGCTCACCATTATTCTTCTCATATCAACCACCATCTTTGTACCATTTTTATTTGCGGAGATATAAAACTGAATAATAACATAGGTTCTAACTTTTACCCAAATTCTTTTATTCCAGTGGGGAAAACAATTATTTGCGTTGGGGTTTATTTTTTAATGCCTTCTGATATTTTGTAATAAGTAGGTATATAAATAAAATTACAACATTAAGTTTTCGTAATGAAAAAGATAACTTTACGCAATTAAGATGAAATTATTTTTATTTTAACCAATGCACGTTTTGTAGTTTACTTCAAAATACTTAAAAACAAGATGACTTTTGTGGGGAATTAATACAATATTATTCACTTACTGTGTGAAGTTAATGTTCACTGCCTTATACATAGCGAATTCATTTTTTTAATTTTTAGATAAACAATTGTAATCTCCGATAAGTGTGTTCATCTCAAGCACACAGTCTATACATATGTAAAATCAGATGGAGCCAATTGAGTTATTAGGCCGAGAAACCTAGATTCCTGTTCGTTATATTACTAATTGAGATTATTTTAATTAATAAAAGTTTTCAGCAGGAGCATAATCAACGCAGTATCAAAACGTGACCAATGTAATTGTCGGATAGTTTATAGGGAAATAAATATTAAAATTATTTTTATGAAACGATTGCTATTTTATTATATAACTCAAATAAAATATTTACAAAAAACGATATGAAATAGAATTTTACTGAAAAATGAAAGAGTAATTTGAATAATGTGAAAACTCTGTCATTGGGAAATGCGTTATGGTTATATTGCAAACCACGAATTGGGGCGGAACGATAAAATGCCTTTTTGGATATGACGGATTAAATCGAGCGCTACGATTCTCACCCCCTTATATTTGTACATATTTAAATGTCGAGTACATTAATATGTATACGTAATATCGTTCACTGTAGATATTATACTCTCCATAAAGACGGTGCTTGCGTATTCGCTGTTTGTGGAGTGGATTACTTTTTTACTATATAAATGTAAAATACCGTATATTATGCATAAGACACTTTCAAATACAGGGCGCATCGATCTTCTCGCTTTGTGAAATGACCTTAATCGATCATTACTAATAAATCAATGATCATAGATATATATTGATTAAGAAATTTTCTATGCATTCATTACAACAATAAAAGTTTAAAAAATGTGCGCATATTATGTTACATAGAAAGAAATTATTAATGGAACTAAAAACTAGTTAGATAACAAAAGGAATTAGTTTATGAAATATTTGTTTCCTTTTCTATTGTTTAATCGGTTTGACCAGGTATACTGCATAAATTGTTAAACGAATTTAAAGAAAGCGTACCAGGATTTTTGGCCTATATGCATTTACCTGCCAGTATAATTGTTTACTTGTTTATTTTTCTCACGTCACTTAAAACCGTTTGTTTATATTTGCGTAAAATTCGAACATGATGGGATTAACAATTTACTATAGTATATACAATTTAATATAGTAAGATAAATATATCTTACTATCACTAACAAGTTACTAAACCTAGCAAGTAGTCCAAAAGAGCTAAGTAATATATATATATATATATATATATATATATATATATATATATATATATATATATATATATATATAAACATATAAATAAATATATTATACATGTATTATTTTACTTAAATACAAGGTTTTTTCAACAGTTATTTATCTTAACTGGTTTCACAGAAAAATTATTAAAAACGTCAAAACACGTATTGCAAATTCATTCAGTATAAAATAAAACTTTTAAAACTTAAATAACTTTCATGCATTTTTTCAGCACGTCTGAAACTATGATTGTCTTCGACTTCGACTACAAACATACATAAACGTTTAAGTATTTTTCAATTTCGTAATCAATTAATTTTCTTTTAATGTAATATAATTTTTTCACTTCACTGAATTGAGCTCCATTTTGTTTGAAAACTTTGTGTCTTTGTGAGAGCTTAAATTGTTAGTTGCAATTGGCAGTGCTTTATGAGGGATTTGTTTGAAAAGGAAAGACTGTATTGCGTTACTGAAATGTCAGATGTCTGAGAAATTATTTACTTCTTTCAAAAGCTCATTTCTTTCCAGCTTATTAATAAAACAGGCCAAGGTATCTGAGGAAATTTTTAATTAAAAATAAGAATATGAAGACAGGAAATTACGTGAGTACGTGCGTGTGCGTGTACATGTGCGTACGCGTGCGTGTATGCGTGTGTGTATGTGTGTGTGTGTGTGCGCGTGTGGGGGGGGGGGAATTCTTAGTGCAATATTCTAATGAATAACGAATGTAATACTTGTTAAATGAAACAGTTCAACTATATAAAGAGAAACGTTTTCAACATAGACATTGGGGTATTGTAGGCGTTGATTTTTAAATATACTATAACTTGACATAGTATTCCTGTTATTATAATATTGACAGTATAATCGTATAACAAATTAATAATGTTATAAATTTAGTTAATTGAAAACAAGTCATAATGAAGAAAGAGACACGGGAAAGTATTGATATGTAATGAAAATTAGGGTAATAAAAACTTACAAAAATAAAAATTATTCAGTTGAATTGCCGACGATTACGTATATAGTTATTATATTCGAAAAATCAGGGTATTAAACTTTCGTGGATTGAAAAATGTTATCTCTAAAAATACCGTTGAGAAAATTCCTTTAATTTCAAGTTAATCGTGATGGAAATTGCTGTAAACATTTATATTTTGAAGATACCTGAATCCATGGACATTAGCATGGAACAAATCGGCGATATTTCGTATAATCATTTGCACATGAAAAGGGTGTGTCCGCGATGGGTGCCGAAAATACTCACGCCACTGGACAAGCAGCATCGCATCACAACTTCGCAGCAGTTTTTGTCATCTGTGGCGATAATCCTGACGATGTTTTTTCTCGTCTTGTCACTGTTGATGAAACATGGATTCTACGATCCGGAGTCAAAACTGGAGTCAATGCAGTAGATAGAAAAGGGAGAAAAGCCGCCACAGAAGTTCAAAATGGAAAGATCGGCGTCCAAGTTCATGGCCATTGTTTTTTGAAATTGTGAAGGAATTTTGTTCATCGACTACCTTCCTAAAATACTAGAAGGATAGAATACTGTTACGCCGCCTTGTCGACAAAAGTGCGTCAAGTGGTTGCCGAGAAAAAGAGAGGCAAACTAGAGAAAAGAGTCTTGTTTTTGCGAGACAATGCGCCCATCCATATTGCGCGAGTTGCGAGGCGTGCCCTCGCTGAGACAGGATTTGAAGGGATCAACCACCCACCCTACAGTCAACCCTTAAGTAAATTAAAGACCATAGTTAATGTACATTTGTGTTTTATAGACTACATATGTGGTATCACTATCAATCAAAATTTGCATTACGCCAATTGTGAGCGCACCACAATGTCACTTCCACTATCACTTTCTTCACAACTTGAAAAACGATCATTTTGTATGCCGCCATCATGGGTTAAAATTTTTCTTTTCCTGGATCCTTTTTATATTGTAATTACTAATAATATTATAATTTGAACTTTATGTAACACGTAGAAAGATAAAAAATTAGCGATGTGTGCGAGCGACCTCCCCTACCGCGCGCTAAACCAGACCTGGACTCTAGCAATTATTTCTTCTTTTAAAATTTGAAAAAACCTCCAAGAACGGAGATTTTCCGGTGACGAAGAAATGAAGACTGCCGTAAACGAACATTTCCAAGACAAATACGGTGAACATTTTCTGACCGGGTTAAATGCCCTTTTAATAAATGTAAGAAGTGTACTGAAATAGAGGGAGATTAAATTAAAAAATAAACTTTTTACACATTTCTATCAAAATTTTTAATAAAAAACTTTTCACCTCGGATATAAACATATATATATATATATATATATATATATATATATATGTATATATATATATATATATATATATATATATGTATATATATATATATATATATATATATATTTATATATATATATATATATATATATATATATATATATATATTTGCTGGACAACAGATTTCCATATTTTGAATTTTAGTGAACTGAGTATTTCAGTTTATACAGCAAACCAAATGACGATTATACACATAACGACATGTTTAAAAACCTGTTTTAAATAATCAAAAGTTATTATTGAAATTTAAAATTGATACATTGAAGAAGAAATACGAAAAATATTGTTATAGAATTTCTATGACAAGTTTCATAAATATTTGGGCAAATATTTATAAAACTTTAAATGTAATTGGGTTATGAAGAAAAACCCAATTACATTTAAAGATGATTTTTTTTTTAAATTTTGTTAGAAAAGTTATAAAAAAAAATATTCAATATTCTTAAACTAGCATTTTACTGAGATTTTCGTTAATAACAGACAAAATTGCCTTAAGATTAATTATCTTTCGTCGTTTTTTTACCCCTACTCCTCATACTATAGTATAAAATCTAATAAGATTTAATTTTATTATTAACTTTACTTAATTGTGTCCAATTGCTTTATGTTTTAAATAGTAGCATTAATGATTGAAATATATAAAAATTTCGGTATTACTTTTTGCTTAGAACTATGACTTGTAACGAAACGATATGATCAAAATTGTTAATATATCGAGCGTTCATATTTTTAAAAGTATTGAACAAGAAATATTAAGATGTCATTCGTCATTAGATATATTTTATAAAATAATTAAAACTGATATTTTAATCCTCTTCTTTTAACCCTTGGATGCACTAGCGTTATAAAGTTTAATTAAATTGAATGCGTTTTTATAGGCTATGTTCTCAAATAAAAAACACAAACTGAGTGTAAATAGCCAACGCCGTCCATCCAAGATTGCTCACGCTACGTTATATTAAAAAAATAATTACATTAATTCAGTACGCTTTTCATCCTAAGTGGTTTAAAATCACTAATCTTACTAATTTTCTGCTACTAACTTATAGCCAAGAATTTAGATAGTAGACGGCAATTATGTGTAACTTTCCTTATTTTAACGAACCATTTAACCAAGTTGAATGCGATGACATCCTTCTAGTAAAATTAACAGAGAGCTAGTATGCCTTCCACTCTAGTGAAACTTTTAGCCAATAATTGTCGGGCTCTATAACAATACGATGATTCTGGAAAAGTGACTCAATCTGGAGTTAGACAAGATAATAATTTTGTATGAATCCAAAATATGTAAAACAATTCTCGGGGACAGAAAAGCAGTCTAATTATGAGCTTTTTCCAAAATAATATCAACTCTACATTTCAATGAAGTTTGAGCAATAAGCTACATTTTAATGAGAGAGAATGCGCAATGATGGGGTATTCGCACAATTATGAGTTAAACGGAACGGCGATAAAAAAATACCATCTGTATCGGATCTCGGTGTGATTATGGACGACCATTTAACATTTCACAATAATTTCATCTAAACCTATCTGAAAATCTATATTTGCTAGGATTTGTCATGAAAAGTTCCCACGATTTCTATAAAAATGTGTATATTGCGACTTCGTTTAACTCTCTAATTCATAGTATGCTTAATACCTATGCACTCTTCTGGTCTCCTCATGAAGAGATTTTTTATTTACGTTAGAGACAATAATAAAAAAGTCAAACAGATTTTAATGTAAAAAAATTTCAATATAAAATTATCTTCAATTCCAATGAGAACTGCTTTTGGTTTTGCAGTTTTCTTAATAAAGATATAATTATATGGTCAATCTCTTGGTCCTGGGTTTGGTAACGGTTTATGCTCCTAACTCTTAAGTGAGAGTACAAAGTCATAGTTTTTTTCATCTACCTAGAACACGCACGAACATCCTACGCTCACCCGTTTTTTCACGTAATAACGTTGGTCAACACGGTAATGAGAGGAATACCTTATATTGACATTTATTTTATTTCATTGACCAGGAGAATGCGATTTTGGAGTTACCTGGTAGACTACGATTGATGACTAATTTTAAATTACATCTACTTTATTCTGTTTATTTAAATATTATGTAATTATTTGTATTATGAACTATTACACTTTTGAAGCTAGAACGTGCCCAATGCTTTGGAGTAACCTGTTAATTAGACATAGGTTTTTATTAATTATAAAACAAATAAATAAACAGAAAAAGAAGGAAAAATGTAAGAAATTAAATTCATCTTTTCTTAATATGATAAATCTTGTTACATGCCTTTCAATAAAATCTTGTCACATTGTCAATCACTTTAATTATAAAAGTTATGTAAACGAAATAAAATTGATTTTGATGCCTTCATCTGAAAACAAAATTGGAGGGATGCAATAGCAGTGTAATTCAGCATTAAAAGTTACGGTACAGTTGCTGCAGTGTCCCTTTAAGTTTTTTTTTCGTTACCTGTTTACGAAACAGCTTGCACAAATATAAGAGATTTCGTTAAGGAAAGAGAGAAACTTGAAGCTTAAAGTTAAGGATTACGAGAGATTATAAGAACATTTGTAGACGACCTTTGTATATTGAATGCGTTTATGTAGGACAGATTAAACAGAGAAAAACTTTGACAGGGAAAAAGTTCTCGTACTTAGTTGGGTTAAAGAGAAAAAAGAGGTTGACCAGAGGGTGGCTTGAAATAGCGTAAAAATAACCTACAACAATAGCGGATTCGGAGATATATCACCGAAACCACTAATGTTATAAGTTATTTTTACGCTATTTTTAATTTTATTACAACTCTCTTGCAACATAACAAATACAATAAGTAAGGACATCACCCAACATCAATCTTTAATCAAATTAACATTTGCACTTATCAAAATATTTGAATAGAAAATTGTGAAAGAAGGGAAATTACTCAGAACACAAACAATATCAAAGGAAAAATATTTGTATGCACATGTATATTCAGTAATTTTTCCTTATTGAATTTCCGTACGGGCCGAACGGTATCTTATTATTGTGCAACGTTATCTGTCGGCCCAGCTATTAACCCATCGATGTTTGTTTATTGATGGCGTTTAATTTATAAAGGAAGTAAAATAGAATTTCACATACAATATATTGTCATTTGATTCAAAGCTAAATGTTTAAATTTGAAAATACTTGCGTGCAATGATGAAAATTTATATGCAATATTAATTACGTTCATAATTCATAAATAATTTAATTAAGAAAAATTGTGAAAATTTTCTGTGATTTTCATTCAAGCCAAAATCGTTTCTATAGATCTTGCTTTGCTTTTTGCCTTTTTTAAATTATAATTTTGTTTTCTTTGTTTTAATAATTACATTATTTGCGAGTTATTATTTACAGTATACAGCTTACATATTACATTCTACGTATAAATATTATAGAATATGAAAATATTTCTCTTTGTATTCTAACATTTAGCGAAAATAGACATACTTAGATAATATATGAACAATACAGAGATCATTTAGACATATTTAATAATAAAATTTTTATCTAATAATCATATTCCAAAATTTAACATCTTGTTATTTTTATGTAACGATGATTTTAGCATCAAAATAACCAACTTTTAATTTTATATAAATATCTTCTGTTTATGAAAGATATAAGATTAAGCTGGATCTAATCGCAATTCAACCATTGTTAGCAATTAAGTTATAGTAAGCTTTCCAAATGCGCGTAAATATAAACGCCCATTCCACAATCTTCACTTTGCTTCGGCATGAGCCTTATTTTCATTTCCGATAATGGTTTTTCCGGAGAATCACCCAGCGTCATGCTGTATAAAAACGTAACCGATACTAATTTTCACCGAAAGTTGCAAAGTACCGGAAATTATCCTTACGTCAATAGCTATGTTAGGGTTTTGAAAAATGGGAGGTTTTATAGTGCTATGACTTTCTGGTTTATATATAGTAGCTACATATCTTATTTGATTTGCTCAAATTTTCTAAAAACGAAAGCTAATTATAGTAATTCTTTATCTATTAACATTCGCTTTTTTTCAAAGTTTTATCTGATTATTTTTTTTACAGAACCTGCGGTTTTCGGTTTTGTACACTTGATTAATCGCCGCTGTGTTAAAATAAGTATTTAAAATCATTCCAATTATTTAAAATAATTATGAATTCGAATTTATACATAAACACATCTGTATATATAAATATATATATATATATATATATATATATATATATATATATATATATATATATATATATATACATTTATATATTCTAAAACTAAAAAGTACAATGCAGGTCAATATATAGCTTCTTCCCTGCCTTGGAAAATTGGTGTTCTTTATAAATTTAAAACGTAAATAGTAAGATAATGCAAATCACAGAACTGGATATCGTTTGCCAAAGAAATTTGTGGTAGCGTTTATATAAATTATTAAAACCCATGGCTAGGTAATTAGAAACATTGCAGCGGAAAGAAATATCATGCAATTGAGTAATCCGAACACCAACTTTGAAAGTGACGAAATAATATAGCCCCATATAGAAAAAACTTAATTAACAAGAACTGACTGTATTGAAATGACGTAATTTTTTGGAATTAAATACATTCAATAAATTTAAAAAATAAGTTTAACAATAATTTTTCGTTAAATACATGTTAATTAGACCATTTTACTTTAATTTGATAATATACAGTATACATTCTTGAACAGAGATTTTCTCCATCCTCCTCCAACGGGGTCTATAGGTCGTTAGTCTGATCTAGGTCGCTCTGACGACTGTCTTCACGTAAGTTAAATAAATAAGAAACGTGAAGTCCAATAATATTGTATAAAAAACCTGCGTGTTGTAAGTGGTGAAATGGCTTTATTGGAATAAAAAACTCATTATTATTATTATTATGTGATATATACCGTGTTATGCAAAGGATTTGATGTTTCTGCGTCTGTTAAAAAAAGCAAGAATATTTTGTAATTAGTGAGTCAGTGAGCAAATTAGAAATTTTCGGGGATCTAATTCTTAGAATTTATAACAGTAGACTAAGATTTTAACCTAACATACCCGATAGGTCTTGAGTTAGAAAGCCGTTAGAAGTATAACATGTTCTTAAGGTTTTGTTAAAGGAACTTAAATATTTTTTTATTTTAAAATATTTTCATCTATCCTTCTGTTTATCTGCTTTAAGAATTATTTTTTCAAAGACTACTAGACCGATTTTATTAGAACTGGGAGAGTATATAACAGACAATTAACGAAAAGATATTTTTATCAAGCGTGCTGCATTTAAAAAAAATGCATTTTAATAAATCTTCATCCTTAATGTTAATTTACATGCAGATATGTTTAAAATTTAGAAACGTGAGATCGTAATACTGAAACAGTCATATATGCAAGAACGTCCGGAAAATGGACATAATGGAAGTGTGAAGCTTTGTAAATCGACAGATGCACCGGAAGAAGCAGCAATTCTGCCATTAACACACTAGGTTTATTAATTAAGGATAAATTTTAACAATATAATTATATATATATATATACATATATACATATATATATATATATATATATATATATATATATATATATATATATATATATATATATGATACTAAAACATGAAGTCTTAAAGGTACATTTTAAACCAAACAAATTGAAAAGTAATTAAACCAATGTGATATCGTCGTAAACTAATGGTTGTGGAAACTATATAACACAGGTGAGACGTCCTAAAATTGATTCTTCATAATACTACTATTACCGAAATTAAAATTTGATATTTCAAAACACTACTAAAACGCATAAATTTACGTCAATATTACGTTTTTAATTCTTCACGATATTTAGGTACAGAACTTTGCTACCTAAAATTTACTACGTAAATTTCTGCAGCTAAATATCATGAAAAATTAAAAACGTAATGTGGACGTAAATTTACGCGAATGCTTTCTGCTTATAAGATTTAACACTGCATTGAGAAATGTGGTGTACAGCAAATTAATTTCAAAGAAAGCGCCGGTGAATTTTAATAAAAGGGCTCTTATCTAAATGTTTATGAAACGCAAATGGAACATTTATCTTGCAAAATTAATACAAAAGGGAAAAATGGTATCATTTGAAATTATGCGCAGAAAATTTCTGTGTGATTTAATCAAATATTAGAACAGTAAAATTTATTTAAGGAGAATCTTTATGAAATGAGAGCTTAATAAAAAAGTACACTCCGAAAAATAATACATGAAAAACTAATTGAACTGACAATCAAAAGAAAAGATGTTATATAAATGTGGTAATTCCTTATCACGATAGAAACATTAGAAATTCATTACCGTCTATCGAGTCGGTTGCGATGACGAGACAAAAAAATATATTAAATATAAAATGTTTATAAACAAAACATGAATGTTTTAATTTTACCTGTTTGGCTTAAGGGAGACTTTCCGTTTGACAATGACGACATTTGTGAGAAATTGTCCAAGAGAAACTTTCTCATTTGAGCAGCTCAAACAAAAAAATATATATTTCTTGTCGCGGCTTATAAACGTCAAATTTGTTTCATACAGATTTGAGAACTGCTAACGATCCCTCTTAAAGGATGGTGATTTTGGTAACTCACTGTCGGAGATCCCACTGTTGGAGGTTACTGATCTCACCGTCGAAGATCCGTTGACATCATGACTTTCTGAAAAATGGTGGTAAAATAGTGAAATGGTCTATTTGAGCTACTGTGTCTTCTGGTTCAGAAAAATATCAGCATATTCTTTTGCAACTCCATCAGTCTCAAGAAAATAATATTTACGAAAGTAATATTTTAAAATGATATTATTTTTAATACCGACCATGGTATTAACGTTAAAAGTATGGAACTTCCATAGCAGCATATACAAAGTTTTACTTTGTCATATATTTTCAGATTACACCGTCGGCTTCCTCATAAATAGCAATAAAAATTATAACAAAAAAAATTTCTCAACATGTTGGCCACACGTTAAATACTCTGAGTTTTTCCACAATATTTCTTCTGTAATCGTATCTCATTTCAAAGTTTAATCTTTGCACTCTCACATAATATAAAAATTATTGTGAAATAATACAAGTTAAAAATATATTAAAAATATACTTTCAAAGTTACAAATATATTGAGAAATATTGATATGCAAGCATTACCGATGCGATTTCGTTCCCGTGGAATTCGGTACAAGAAAAGTTATTAGGAATTTTTTGCGATTTTTCTTTTTTTTTCTCTCACAGTTTTATGAGCATAAAGTATGATAAGACTGCTATTAGATGGTTTTTGCAGTACCAGTGTCATAATATCCACCAAGTCAGGATGTTGTTTGTATATCGGTAATACCCAGATAAAAAGAATATTATATATGGCTCAAAGTTATAAAATATCATATATCATATACCTAAATTTTGAAAAATTACATATGTGGAAAGTGACCACAAAAGCTCAAAAACTAATTTATCGAGGGGTTTTTTTTCCTTAAATATGTATCAAATTAACGAGGGTAATGTTTAACTAAATTACATAATTTTTTCCTTAATTCTCCCGTTAAGTTTTTCATGATGAATATATTTTAAATTATGTTTTTCGTGGTTTTTGCAGGTATCTCTCTATAACAAGTTTTAAAATCCATGTGGTGATACAATAAAATGAGCTGTTATTCACGATTGAGACTGAACGAATGATACATAAGTTATTCACGGGCTGTAATAAATTTATTTAAAACAAATTTATAATGAAAAACTGAAATGCGAACATAACACATGGTATATTCCTAAAAATTACCGTAAAGGGAATACGACACCAATCCTCATTTTGGTGTATTTTACGTTAAATTTAACTTAGTCCATACGAAATGGGTTACAATCCAACATAATATGAAAGCGGGCACATATCCGAGCAACAATAAATAAATGGAAAAAGGAATGCTATCTGTACCAAAAAGCCCATCACTGTTTCGCACTGTATTTAATTAAATTCAAATGAATTTGTTTTAGGGTAACAAATTAAATTTAACATGTACTGATTTTATCTGTACAAATCTTTTATTACGCGGTAGAGTACAAAAGTACTCGCCATTGTTTACTTGTTTACACAGAACGATGACTATATCCAAAGCCCACGGAGCATGATTTTGTTTACATTGTCTTCTCTTTCCTTTACAGTTTACATGTTTTACGCAGTATGAATTTGTTATCAGCCATACGTCTTGTGGGAAGGACGATTATATGATAATAATTACGACTGTAAAAATATACAATGTGAGCAAACTAATGTTACTTAATCATTAAATTAATATTGTCTTTTATTTTCAACAATACAACCAGTGAAATAAGATGCAACGTTTAAAAAATATTCAATAAGATACAATAAAAAAAATATTATACAATAATGTTATGGCTAGCAGCAACGCAATAAGTATGCAGTGTCCCGAATTATACTTCCCTACTTGAATATCAAACTATATACATTTTATAAATTTTTAAGTCATCGTGATCGTAAAAGATTATGGCGGCTCCATAATTATTCTAATATTCTGATAGTTGGAGCAGTTATTGCGATTCGTTTTGTGAATTTTTAAAAAGTAAAAACTGGGGAATATAATTTAACAATTCCTATTAATTTTATTTTAAATATTCTAGAAATTACAGTCTTTCAGTTATATCCATCTTTCTTGTTTATTAATATTATAAGAATCTCTGTACATTAATAAACCGAGTAAGAAATGGAAAGTGGTAAATAGTAATATAAAAGTTGTTAAAGTACCATTTAAAGGAATTTTTTATCATTTAATTTTTGGAAAACATTTTCATTTTTAGAAAATATATATAGCATATATTTGCAATATTTCAGGCAACTTCATCTAAAACTGCAGAAATTTTTAAGCTGTAATAGTCTGACAGACCCATACCAAATTATTCATCATGTTTCAAATATATTTTTTGATGTGGGATATCAGTCGTGTACTTAGTGGAGACGTTCTTTTTATAGCCGTAAACCAACAAAATAATATATGGTACTTGACACAAATTTCAGTATTCCAAGGAAAATCGCAGATATCATTACAGAGTTATATAAATTTATCGTTAGGTGGCCATAAGATAGTATCACATATCTAAGTGACACCTCTGCGTTGTATGTATCAGCATAAAAGAAGTGGCACTACCAAGCTATATGAGATTTACAATAAACTCTTCACGAATTTCTACCCATTCAAGAAGTAAACGATGCTCAGATATATTAACTCTTGCATACTTCTACTTTAAGCCATTCTTATAGAGAGAAATGCAGTGAAATGCTTACGAATAAGTCCGAATACAATCAAATTATGACAAGCAATAAAGAAAGTTCAATGAAAATATCAGACTGAATAGGTGAATTTTAAAATCACATTTTATGTTTCTTATCAAAAATACTTATTGATATAAGCATTATCTTATAAATAACTTTAAAAGAATAAAACAAAATTAAAAGTCATTTCTCTTCAAGACAGGAGATGAAATATTGTTAAATATACTTTTTTACAAAAAGGTATTAATAGGAATCCTTCGAAGATTAAAAGTATGTATAAGGAATACGATAATATTAAAAATATATGTGTTTGAAACTAATCAGTCAGTGTAAAAATTAATTTAGGAATAGAAGGTGGTTTTTACAATACAAAGAACTTTTCACAGGTCTACATTTCATGAATTGAAAGTATTTTGTAAAAATAGCTTAAAATCATAGACGAAATATCCAAGTGCGATATCCCTAGGTAAATACCAGGACATTCACTGAGATTCATTTTAGAGTTTGAAGAAAATTATCATAAAATTCACAGATTTTATAACAAGCGTGACGAAAGAAATAATTAGACTAGGAAAAATACTCAGAAAAAGGAAACGATGAATTTTAATGCAACTTTAAAGTTATAAGTACATTTTAGCCAAAGTGAACTTTTTTTGTTTAGCTATTGTGATTTATCGAATATATTCGACGTTAATTTTGAAGAAATTCGTTATTCACAATTAAATAAAACTAAGTGATGTAGTATATCTCTACTTTATTTAAGTTTTTTTGCTACGACCTAAGTTTCGTAGTATTACAACATATTCAGGTGGGCTATTAGCAAAGATGTTTTAATACAACGAAACCTAGGTCGTGGTAAAGAACTCAAAGAAAGTGGAAATAATACTACATCACGTAGTTTCATTTAATCGTGTACTATGATTTACTTAGTTAAATCAATATATTTACTAGATTTTCTATATGAATATTTTAATTAAAGAAATACTCGCCTAACTTTTGAGAAAGATAATTAACGCTATAATTAATACAAGCCAGCACTAATTATTTAGCTACAGATATGGCGGATAGTAAGGTTAAACGATAAAGGCGCTCCTTATCACGGAGTGTCGCCACTATAATTGATTTACAACGACTCGGTCGTTGACCGCTCTATAATTACAATATTCAACCACCCGCATTGTAGACGGTTTATGGCAAGTTTACCGGATATATACTGATAAGGGAAGAGGAGGCGACGACCACGGAGAAGCAAAAGGTGGTAAACTGTCTAAGTAATGAGCGTCCGTTTTTTATTTTATTGAAAAAAACTACTTAGAATAGATTAAACCTCGCTCTGTTAAAGATCCGCTACTTGTGTAATGATAAAACGAAGTGTAATAAAATTTGACATAATGTATTTTTTTAGTTTTCTTTTTTGAGGTTACGGAAGTACCCCAATAAAAAAAACGTCCGAAAAAAATCCTTAACGAGTCCTTAAAAAATTATTAATTGTCTGTTTGTCAGTCATAGCCGTTTTTTCTGAAAAATTGCTTGATATATATTTGGGCTTAGCATAATAAAAAACATATTAATCTGCATATAACTCAAAAGATAATATTCAAAGTGCATAAAAACATATTTTAAGTTTGTGAGGGATTAAGGTTTTAAATAGTTTAATGGAAATATTATGTACCTAAGTGTTCTTAATTGATTAAATGTGTACAAAATACTCAAAGTTAGAATTCGGGAACACATGTGTCTAAAAATTTCAATTCTATCTCTGAAAAATATCTTAAAGAGAATATGTTCACCAAACTAGTTTAAAAATGATTATTCAACATGCATTTTTGAATCTTTATTTTAATTTACACGCTAGAGGAGAATCTACCAAAAATGCTATAACGGTATATCACTAAATTCAAAAATATATCATTGTAAATCATATGTGCAAAACAGCCAATATTTTCCTTGACTGTATCACACAATGTTTCCAAGTGATCACCTGATCTGTACACGCTCGATTTTGCCACGTTGATATTATAAAAAACATCTATACGCATTATATAAATATTTAACTGTCATCGTAGTTGTCTTCTGTAATCATGAAACCTTCATCGTCAATTAATGTCATACTTCATACGCAGCGAACTTCACAAGAACTCCCCGAATTTTTATTGCTCGGAATCTGTTCTCTTCACGTGCTTAAAAAATCTGTACTATAAAAATACTTTTATTTCCCGAACGGAACACGGACTGTAATAATCACTATTAAACCTACTAATACGATTATAATACTCCACTTTTAAGAGTACACATCTTTAATCTAGCCTAAAATAAACCAGGCGAATTTCCAATATTACATATATGCTTTATAACAATACTTAAAACCTAACAGATTACTTACCTTCAGTAAAAGCGCTATGTAGTCCATAAATAGAGGATTGAGGGGTTTGTTAGTTAATAGTTATTTACTTGCCCCTAATCTGTTTAATGCGAGGGTTGTAAGGGCTGCTTTGGAATATGAATGTTCAAAGATTTTCATTCCATTCTACTTAGTTCTATTGTAAATGAATGGAAATAATAAAAAGGGTTGAAAATTAAATTAAACTATGAAGATTATTTATTCGCTTGTTGATAAATGAAACAATAATAAATAAAAAATACAATTCGGGGTACCAGGTAAACAGAAATATGCAGTACATTAATTAATATAAATAAGAATCAAACCATTTTTAAAGATATATAAATTTGGGTTGTGCATACCAAAATTAAAAATTAAAACTTTAGGATTAGGTCCACTAATAAAACAAAACACTGAATAATATTTTAAAAAAAAACGTATTGAAAAATATTCTTACATATGAACATTACGATCTCAAATATATAAAAATACACATATAAACACACACACATTTATATAGTTTATGTGTTTGTGTGTATGTACATGTGTTTAAATATGGACCAAATTTTCGACAACGACACAGATCACAATACTTGAGGAACCGTTTTCAAACTTCGCCGAGAAATAAATGTTGGATAGTCGTGCGTACTATGATTTGAAATAGGAAGAGTTTAACGAGAAAAGAGGAAATACGTTAAGGCCCGCAATTTACGGTGTTTTCTTTTTTTAATTGAGATCCTATAAACTTGAAAGTAGAAAGTAAAACATGATAAAATATCCAATTTGTTTCTACCTTTTACGTTATTAAATAAAATTAGCTTAAATTCTCAGACAGTATTCAGAAATTTTCTATTGAAATAGAGATTTCAGGTTTCCTACCGCTTACATCATTGCGTCACGATGAACATAACCAAAATTAAGAATGATTGAATCATATGGATTACATTTAATTTGAACATACATAAAACTCTTGAAAATCCAATATTTTCATGTAAAAATAATAAACAGAAAGCTTAAAATAGATATGAGTTAAAATGAATTTTTCGAGACATTCATTATGAATCGCAAATAAATGATGAAATAATTTTGCCGCAAATATTTAAATATCAGAAAAGAAATGTGTCCAAGATATTATTGGAGTGGCATTAAATTATATCGTAAAGCCTTTTACTTTTTGTGACCAAATTTAAACGTTACATGTTATTTAAATTATAAGCTGCATAGCAAATGAATCGAAAACACTAATATAAACAATCTTCTTTAGCTTTCTAAACAAAGTTCTGAATGTCAAATTCTCTACTGTAATACATTCTACAATGATCGATAAACGTAGAGACACTACTATTTTATTGTTTCTTAACTTTACTATGAGTAAATAATCCACTTGCTCGTAATTATTGATACTTCTATATTATATACCCCTTTTACAACTTATATATTCATATGTGTATGAGCACAGTACAGATGTAGGGTCAAGGGATGTTTATGATGTTATTACCTGCATTGAACATTCCGGGGTACGCAATGTATAACCTAACCTCTCTGACCTCGTCCCAATATTCTCGACCTGCGTTAACTCACTGCTTTAAACGTACAATTTTCTAACTCCTGTTTACAGTTTACCTAACTACTCGTGTATATACAATTTACACAAATATAGGTGAAGGCTTCATGCATAATCGAGTTAGCATCGCGAAAGAGGTTACGTTGTAAAGGCATCCTTTAGGTAGACCTATGTACTTGACGAATTTACTGCTCTCCTTTAGGAAGCTCGTTGGGTGATTAAGATGGAATATATAAGGCAGTTCCAGAAGGCTAAATCGCTTAATGAATATTAGGAGACTATAAGTTTTTCTTTTATGAAATTGGAAGTTATTAGCACACTCTATATAGTTCGTGAAATATCGTCAAAGCTGCTAAAATAATCAAACTGACATGTAAATCTACAACAAAGTTGTAAGAGGATAATGTCAGTTAATTGAATGATTACCGAAAATGTTGCGTTAAACATTTCCTTCGGAGAGTACAGAAACTGAAATGGGTATAATTAGTTGTTGGTTTAGATTTTATTTACCTAAAAACCTAATTTCTATTTATTTTTCGACTACGAAACGAAAACTGATCCGAAATTCAAATGTTTGCTCTTTGACTGAATTTTTTTGCTGAATTTAAACAATAAGTAAAGGTTTTTGCTGACTAAATACAACTTACAAACGCAAAATATTTTAGATTATATAGATGTAACGGCAACACTGTGTAAGCTCTTCGACTTTAGAAAATAACCAAAATTTAGATCATATAGAAGCAACGCCGAAGAAATGTTTCTCAAGGAAACTAGTTATACCGTATTGTTAACGCGCAGTTTCTTTTTAGTTTTGCCTGTCTTGGACTCTATTAATCTAATTTAATTAATTTCCATCGAAAGCTCAGTACAAATTTTCCTAATAAATTTTTCTACTCTTAGAAATTTGTTCATAAACTTCTTAAAAATTATTTCACGAAAGATAGTGAACAGAAATTCCTTTTGTTGAAATCTAATTTTATAACTAGATGTTAGGTTAATTAATTATTTGTAGCGTCCAACTACCTATGATTGATTACCTAAATCTCCCAAACTAAAAAAGGCCCAAATCTTCAAAGGCCTACTTCTACGCCTAAGAATAATTTTGATAACTTAGAGGAAGAGTTTTTATTATTAATCTATAATCGTGAAGTAATTTTGGTAAAACCAATCTGAAAAAAGCCTTTTTGTTGTCTACCGCATGAAAAACTTATAGTTTCAAATTTCAAATTATTTTTCTGGTTTCTACTAAATTTCACGTTCCTTTAGTCATAATTTTAATAGTTTTATCACTTAGCTAGTACAATTTTAATATTGGTTATTCTAATTTTAGAATTAACACATGAGCCAACATAATTATTCAGTAATGTACCAATTAATGTGATATTTTTAATTTGCGAACCTCAAAACAAATAAACGTAAGAAAAAAAATTTAAACCATATACATGAAAGTTTGTGTCTAAGTAAAAATTATTTTTTATCAATTATTTATCGTAAGTAACTTAAATACTAGTCCATACATGCGTATAAGCATAAAAATAAACGTTACGCATAAATCGTGATATTGAGTGAATCACGATAAAACCAGGCAAACTGCCCGCACCATTTTGGCAAATACGCTGGCAATAGTTACGAAACCCAATTTGCAACATGGCTATTTTCATTTGGCCCCAATCTTGATATACATGACAATGCCTACTGCGTTGACATCGTTGTCTAAAATTTTGTTCTTAATCGTTGCAATCTAGTAGCGAGAGTGAAAGGGGCTTAGCAACATGTTTTCTATTTATATATTAACGATAAAAGTTTGTCATTTGTAAAACGACTTCGTCTTTTTATTATACACATATGTACATATCTCTATATCGTTAATTTTCATAAAATACAATACATGTAAAAAATAAAGAAAAAGTTTTATCAAACAGAATTTTGAATCAATTTTTGTTCAGTGCAACTTCTTAAAATTGTTGAGTGATGATTTATATTAAAGATATTAATCAAAAATTCTCAAATCGAAAAGCGCCATAATTTATCAGTTGTACGTATAAGAATATACGCCTAAATCAAACATTTTAAAAATCTTATTACGGACGGCTTAGAGTCAAATAAGAAGGGGGGATTTGCTATGTGCTGAATCGAATGACGTTTAAAAATAACGTTGTCTAAAAATCATTGTTCTTTATTTTGGAAAACTGTTAAATAGATTTTCATTTACTATACAAAGGAGAAAAATGTAATTCCCGGCAATCGATTTTAATTGAATTTATGAACATCAAGATGGTCTAGAAAGACGTCCCTGTGTTCCCATCTTTTAAGTCGATCTTTCTGCCGAGTTCGTTTAGATATTTTGTGGATACTGAAATATATCGGTATTCTTTTACATATTGACAAACCGGTAGTATAAGTAGTCTAGAGGAAGAGCTTTCATTATTTTTCTATAAATTCACCTTAGTAGTAAAAATACATGGCACAATCAATTGATGCTTTACAATAATATTATTAATTTAGTCACAGTATGCAGTTACACTGTGAAGTATTCAATTGTATAAAGAAAATTAATTATTGATACATAGTGATTGTATATACAGCATAACTAATGTAGTTATATATACTTAATATAATAAAACTGTATAATTGGTCTGTCTATAAATTTAAGGTATTGACGGAAAATTATCTACAGTAAATAACGAAATAGAATAGAATAGAAAAAGAAGATATGGTAGTTAGACATTTCAATATAAACCGCATTTGCTTAAAAAAAAAGTTTGCTTATGTAAATAATAATAGATGTGATTCATGTATTAATCTTACAGTTAATATTATTAGCTAAAAGTTAAGTCACGGGCAAAGCCATTATTGCAAAACTGTTACTGAAAATGTTGCTAAAAAATTAATTGTCTTTATGTTGTCGTCATAGTTTGTATTTTCGACTAGTGGAATGTCTAATTATGTGTCTATACTTCTCAAATTGTTTGCCTATCGGTCTAACGACAACGACAAATTAGTTTATTTCCATATTTTGCAAGAAAAGACGTCTTAGTTTTATTTCACACTTATAAAATTTGTATAGAGCAGTATATTAACACGTAACAGTAAAGTAGAATAAATAATAGTTGCAAAGAGTTTAAAGGGAATATTTTATGCTCTAAAATATTTAAGTATTTATATGTGTCTAATGTGCATGGAGCCTCATAGCGCGAGTCTAACTCGCAATTATTTAACTGTATGTGGATAACTACATAATCTATCTATTCTAGTAATCACTATCATTTTCTTAATGAAAAAGTTGTTAGCTGCAACACATATTCTTATATATTGTGTGTATGTATGTACATATATATATATATATATATATATATATATATATATATAAATATATAAATATCTATATAAGAAAGATTCATTTTTTTCTTCTTAAAATCTGTAAATCTCAGAAAAGTAAAAAACTCCTCGTTCTCTAATTGTTAAAATTGTTTACAACCGGCAGTAAAATAGTGAATACAATTGAAAACACGTGACCTTTTCCTCATTCGAGACGATCATGACTGTACCACTGCTGTACAAGTTCTCCTTCCATCATAGTCAGCGGTTTGGTGCAGTGATCCTCTCCCAGTCAATCTTACTTAATGACTTTTAACCACATCGAAATTGTTGGAATTCATGTGGGATATATGCTCAAAATATTGGAGCATCCAAACTTGGCAAACTCCAGATAATCTGGATTTTCATTTGATACGCAAAATATCCAGGATTAAAATATCATTATCTGTAACATTCATCAAAAATGTCATTGGGCAAATACGTCTCTATCCGTAACTTCCAGTGTCCAGGGTCGGAGCTGTACAAATATTTGAAAGAAAAGAGTGTCCTGAGGTTATTTAGCCACCAAAATGTTATTATGGTAGGTTTTTGAGTAAGTATTCTTAAATGGAAACTTTCCCAATTTTCCTAAATTTTCTCAATGACACAACAAGAAAAGTTCATGTCTCATGACAAGCTAATAAAATATAACTTGAATGCACATGACGAATGTTTTATTAAAACCTCTACTCATAGCCGATTTAAATCAGCGTGTCCAGATCGGATTTATTAAAAGATGATCATAATATCAAAACAATTTTATTTTATTTTTCAGTGCATTATTGATTTGCAGGTCAAAACTGGCTACTTGAAGACTGTAATTACCGTTAGATATGGCACTGAAAAGTAAATGTTATTTTTTCGAAATAGTTTAAAAAACATTGGTTTTTTTCTTGTTTAACGTTTTTTAACATGAGAGCTCTGAATTTATTGTTTACATTAGAGTTTATAATCGAGAATTTTATTGTTTTACTTTAATCCAAAAAAGAAAAAAAAGTTTCGTTCTGAGATACGAACCCAACACTTCAGAGTTCAGATTTCAGTACTTCATGGTTCCGCGAATGACTCATTTAGAAAGCGACAAAGTAATGATTTATTATTCGCACAATACGTCCCCACAAACGTTACCGATATTAAAAAATGTAATCAGCTTTAAACATACTTTCATAATATCCTACCTTCTTTCTCACATTTTAAATGAATCTTCTTTTCAAATTTAAATTTTTAGGTAAAGGTTTTAACTTAAATTATTATATTAATGTTTCTAACTTATTTCATTTCGAAATTTTTAATTTAAAAGTAATTAATTTCATTAAAAACGGTGCACATTCAAAATTATTAAGTGCATGCTTACTTTTGTGCAGTATGGAATCGATTTAGTTAACGTTTTACTCGTAAACAACCAGTTTATTTAGGCTTTTCCTTTTAAATTTGAGAATAAAATAAATTTAATTTTATTAGGTAAACTTTAATTTTCTTCAGTTATTTCTTTATGGATCATTAATTAGATCAAAAATAACTAAAGGAAACAATGTACCGAAAAACTTACAAAGCACAACAAAATTACGCAAAGTAAACTATGAAATGAAATTATTATTTTATGACGTGACTAAATGCAAAAAGTAACAAAATAGACTGAAATCATGTCTCATACACTTATAAATAAATAATTTAACTGATAATTGTGGGGTGTAAAATGGGAATAACGAAACTTTGTTTCACAAATTTGTTAATTATTTTAACCTGAAACCGATAGACATTATGTAATAAAAATCCTGCAAGGAAAGCACTTATTGTGGGTGTCAACTATTTTCTGAGCTTTCTTTGATTACCAATATGTATCGGGTATAAACTTAACCTCAGTTAGGATTTCTCCTTACGATGTCTAGCCTAATCAAAATGAAATCGAAATCTGTTTGAATAAAAGATTAAATAAATCATTTATCTAATCTTATTATCACATGATAATCTAATGCGACTAAAAAAGCAAAATCCGTGAATACGAAAGTTTGAGTCAATTCTCTTAAGTAACTGATAACATCATTATAGCAACTAACATATTTGTGATAAGATGCAACAAGTTGGTCCTACTTCCAGAAATAGACGAGCGCGTAAAAAATCATGCTTCGATATAGAATACACGTAGTGCCATCTATTGGTACAATTGACACTAAGAAAGTTTTTAATAATGAAATCAAAAAAAAGTTTTTTCGTGACAAATCAAGGCAAATTTATAGTTTTATTAAAATTTCAATATGGTTTCGACTGCGATATTTAATTATATATCAATATTTAACAAAATGAAATTTATTCCAAAATTCATTTAGTCTTCTTTGTTTGATGCTAAAACAAACAGAAAAAGAAAGAAAAAAAAGCCCAATTAAAAAGAAAAATCGATGAATTCGGAGTCTTTCAGATCATTTATTCAAATCATTGAGGTAAGAATTTATATTTCCGTATTCGAAATACCTACGAGAAATACTTTCAATATGTAGATACACCCACATCAAAATAATTTGTAATTTAATACAGTTTTAGTAAATTAAATTGTGGTAAAATTTTCGGAAATTATTTTACAAAATTAAAGAGCTGATGATAAAATTTCTAAAATTATCCCTTATTTTTGGCATATCCAAAATCTCCTACGAAGGTTATTTACATATGTGTATAATAGAATTTGTTGTCTCTTTAACTTTAAAATATTTTGTAGCAAAATACCAGGTTTAGGTTTACCGTTTTCATAAGTAGTGCAAAAGGTAAATTGCAGCTTCCGCTTATACATAAAGTAAAAGCTAGAAGATTGCAATGGTTGTAGATACAACCTAACAGACTACCTAGAGTGATAAAATTCCCGGTTTCTTCCCCATTTTTGTTTAATATTCTCATTTTCCGTATTCATGTTACTACTTTTCCTTTCCCGGCCAATTGGTCCTAGATGATATGGACTTTCACAATGCATTAATATAAATGTTACCCAGTCGAAAAAGTTACCGCCTTTTTATTTTATTGGTACAATTGTTTTTAAAAGTGAATGAAACACTGAGAGTTAATTCGACAGATTTTGACGATGTGATGTTCAGTTAATTCCATCTATTGCTCAAATGAAATATATATTTCTGTAATTCTTTTTGTAATATTGATTGTAACAAATGTTGAAAATTTAACTAAAGACCATAAGTGCTGTTTCCCTTTATTTTTAAAATTAAAAAAAAAATGTGCGGTAACATTTTTTTTATTTACTATAAATAAACCTCATATTTAATAATGAAAAAAATTAGGAATAAAGTTTTGCGTCATTAATTATAAGTGTTATTGCTAACAAAGTTAAAATCAACTGCAGGTTTAAATGCATTAGTTATAAATAACCGCTCAAAACTAAATCATTTCATTTCACATGAACACGTTTTATATTGAACAGAAAACGATGCGCTTTAATACTACAAATGCAAGTAATTCACGAATACAGAAACCATAAAACGTGTTGAAGAATTGTGGACGTTACCTTTTAACATACTCTGCAGATCAATGCAATTGCTAAATTGTTAAGTGAAGATTGATAGTAAGAAAAACTATGTATCATCTCTTTTTTTGCTGAAAAAAAGTGACAAGGGTATCACACAACACACTCCACCGCTAAATGAAGTACCTACCATCTATAAATTTGCAACTCATTAGAAAAGTAGAAGACAATGATGAACATTAACGAAAATAACTTGAAAGCAAAATAATAGGAGACTTTAATATATTTGCTCGATATTACAATTGGCCCCCAAAATAACCTCATAAGAAATGTATAGTTGCTTGAAAACAACCTGTCGAAAATTCTGAAGTTTCGCTCTACAAAGCCAAATCAAATTTTAAACTTCAATATATTTAAAAACTTTTGGATGGAGGTGAAACTTGAGGCCGTGTTCGGGAACTTGGGAAAGTTTTTGGATAATTTTTGTTTAACTTAACATTTCTTCGTTGAAAATATTGAACTTGAGTTTTTTAATTGCCATATTGATATTATAAAGAATCGACTCATTAAAAATGTCGATTAAAGGTAAAAAAATTTAACAAATGCGAAGTGATGTGCGTTGGAATGTTAAGTATTACGCGGTCATTTGAAACAAGTTGTATTAAAATGGGATAAAGAAAACCAGATATTATTGAGAGAATGAATTATGCAAAATAAAATTTAAAAAGCTGTTATAGCGTTCAGCATAAAACTAACAGTCCTAAACTTGGAAAAAAAACAAGGATTTTTGTTACTACCATAAACTTCATTTACTCTCAGAACAGTTATCATGGTTGCAAAAACTACTATTCCCAACATAAACGGTTAACGTTTTTTAAGAAGTTAATGAAATTGTTCAAAAAGGATAGTTTTATTTATAACCTCGTATGTAGATATTTTAATATCATAAAACAAAATCTAAAAATAACACTTTCTCTAACATAGAAAATTTCACAAAAAAAATGTGGTTTAAGCTTGTTCCGTATTAGTGTACTTACAATATTTAGCATACTTAATGTCCAACAAATTCAGGCCAAATTATTATTATGTGTAGTTTTACAAGCATGTTTAATAGTAATTTAAAATTTTCTCTCAACATATTCTATCCAGAAATTCCTTTTAACAACCTGCGACCTTCATCCTAACCTATTAGCGGATCTCGACATCTGGTTTGTAAAAGCCCGAACAAATTGATACAAATGATGGCAGTAAAAGGAAAAAAATAAAGAAACTCAATGATTTTGCCGGAAAATTATAGATTTAACATTTTCTTTACTTTATTTTTCATTTTGATGCATATACACTCCTCCGTTTAAAGGGGCATGGTAAAAATTCAAATGAATTTTGGAGCATATTAACAGTATCATTTGGCGAGCAAAACGCGATGTAATGACTAGTGAAACGCGAGTTTTGAACATAAATGCACGTTTCTTAATAATAATTATGTTAAGATATTCAGGTAGTAACTCAAATTAAAAAAGTTTGCGCAGATGAAGTCATTAGGAGAGCAGAAGTTATGTATTGTAAATTACAGTTAATTTTAATATTGACTAAATTACGTTAGGTACCGAAAAGTATTATATGCGTTTTATATGCTGTATTTAAAACATAGGTGAAACTGATCCATCCTATAAATATTTAAAAACGCCAGAGTGGCGAGTACTTCTTAAAAGTTGACAATTAATATATACAAGTTTTATGGAGGCAAGTAAAATATTTACAATTGCATTCAAATATATTCACAAAACTTTAAAATCACGAGAAAAAAAATTTTGAATAAAATAAATATTTACCCAAATTCCATAGGTTTAAAAACAATTAGACTTAATGGATATATATATATATATATGTATATATATATATATATATATATAAGATATAAATGTGTGCATTCAATATGTTTTCTGGGTCTGAAAATATACCTGGGGCCGAAATCAATCGAACATTTTCAAAATATAGGGTCAGTCTGTTGCGGCAACTAGCGACAAAACGATGAATTAAAAAAAATGTTAACTTGAGGCCAAAGCATGTTTTTTTTATTTATAAATCTCAAAAAATCCAAATTTCTAAATTTAGTTTTCTCTAGTTTATTTAATACGCTAAGAATGGTAATTTTTTATTCTATTAAGCAAAGGATTTTTAAATCATTTCTTTAATTGTCAAAGGTTTTCTTTGAAAAGTATAGAATACAATTAATGAACACGTCTTTAAACTAATCGTTTCATAAATGTAACGCTTTAATAATAATCAATATCTTCTTAACATACATTGCTAATTTTTTTAATAAATGTTTATACATCTCCAGCAATAAAAAATCAAGAGTTTTGTACATAATCTTGGTTTTATGGCCAAACATGGAAAACATGGTTATAAAATCAAGATTATTTGATAATTAGTTAAAATGTATTTATATGTCTTGAAACGTATTAGCTAAAATTATGTGTTAATTAGCTTAAGTAGTCAATCTGTTTCTTTGACTTCACGCGTTACTCAATAGACATTGGCATCAGATCGCATCAGGGTTTGTTCGTATTACAGTTACTCCACATCGTGAAATATTCTTTTAAAGAGTTGATTCTTTGTTGATTAGACTTCTTATAATATTTTTTATTTATTTCATCGATAAGCTAATATTAAAGAATAGGATAATGGGTTTTGTTACAATAAGTTGATAATGGCATCTTTGTAGATAATATCCTAAGTATATCTTTTTATTTAAATATTAGTTTCAACACATGATAACGTTCTGTTTAACATTGCTAATTTTAAGAATTTCTAAAATATTCTAAAATATTCGTAACTTTTCAAAGTGGAACTTGGTTTACTAACTTATACTAAACCATTAGATGACTATTATCTTTAATATTATTTGTTAATTTCTCTATTTAGTTGAAAGCTTTCGTTAAACAATTTAAAAAAATTGTATTATTACTAATTTTATTGCAATAATTATCTCATCAAGTATTCAAAATGTCATTCTAAAGAGATGAAGATAACATTTTATTTTCCGAAACCTTTGCTCTAATAAATTTAGGAATTTGTTTATATACCACTAATTACTATTTAAATTAATTACTTATTTTATACCTCAGGAAATGGCACAAACATGAAATGAGATTTTTTTTATCTATATCCTGAACTCAATTAAACATTCGTAATTATTCTAACTTATAAACTTGTTTGAACTTTTACATTTCCTGAACCAGAACGGCCACTGAAGTGATGGTAATTAATGCTAACACCCAAAATTAGAAAGTGCAAAAGTTAGCCAATATATTTCTTTAGATTTTCCTAGTTGTAGTGACAGTTATAACTTTTTGAAAATTGATCTAGTTAGCGCGTCGTAAATATTTTATTGTAATAAGCTTTCAATGCAACGAGAAAATTGAAAAAGAATTTGTTTTAATTTTTTTTAAACTCAATTCTATGAGAGACTATCTTTTCTTGTCGTTTGGTATATACCTTTTGTGATTTATTTCGAAGAAATTACGTACCATGTGCTAAAATGTTCTATTGTCTACATTTGTGATTATATTATTTTACCATACCGTGCCTCAGTGGATTAATTAATAATGATATCGTTGTATATCGAATGGTTCTGATATTTTTCTTGCTTAAGTCAATAATATGACATTTTTCATGGGACTAGTCTACATGTTAGACTGTAAGGTCTTAGAACGAAAAATTGGATTACATGTAGATTAACTACATGTAATCCAATTTTTCGTTAGGCGATCTTAGAGTGTGTTGTTTTTATGAGTCGCTTTTTGTACTTAAGAACAAAACCACTCTGAAAATTCCATTAAATTTTAAAAATTTCACGAAATCATAATTTTCACGCAATAAAAATTTCACGAACTAGAATCACGTTTTGTTTTCTGTCATATTCTCATTTTAAACGCTTTTCTTACTTTATCTCTCAGATTTTCCAAATGAACATACATACGTGAGTACCTGTTTTATGTGTTCTTATATGCGGTAGTGTACGTGCACGCTATCGTGGTCTTGCATCCTCCATTTGTGTGAAAAATATTTTAAATTTTATGAATATCATTAAATTATTCGTCGTTGCAAGATTTCCAATGAAAGTTTCTCAAAAGCATTTAAATATGAATAAAATTTTACAGGAATACACGGAGGCAATGATGCTAAAACTAACGAAAGGATGAAAATATGCAACAATGATAGTCCATCATTCGTAGCAACCGGACGTCTTAAACTACGCATATGCATAATGAACCCACGATTTTTCTTCAATGCTTTACGCATTCTATATCAGAAGCCAACTATGCGATCCAAGTAAACCAAGTGCTTGGAAGAGGAGTACTTATATTACGATATATCCTAGACTTAAAGTGCGTACCTCAAAAACGTAAATAGTTTCGAGGCTGTGAATTTAAAAACCAAATTTAAATTTCTTTAAATGTCGCGATGTATGTGGGCAAAGTAAAATCACAAGTATAAAAAGCGCGAATACATAGAGCTTAAAATTCTAAAGAGCATTCTGTTTCTTCCTTATTTCCTTATTTTCCCATACCAAAAATACTGGATCTGGAATCAAATACAACGCGCAGTACTGCCGCGAATGTCTGAGGAGCCTGGGTGAAGTATGAATGTGGATTTCGTTTCTGATGAGACGGAGAATCTAAATAATTGTGGTTTTCGCAAAAATAACTGCAGGTACCAAGAAACCCCAATTATTTCCTGTCAATTTGGTGAAGTTCAGTTTCATAAGATTTCGCTTCACCATCCCCATTTCACTTATTTCTGATTCTTCCCCTGAATTTTAAGTCTTCTGCGTTTCCCTCGAGTAATCTCTTAATTTCCCTATTTAGACATGGGACATATTATCACTATATCACTGGATTTTCTTTTTATTAATTTCTGTGAATATATGAATACATTTATATTTGTTCACAGTACAAACTACAAACAGCAAAACGTCTGCTTTACCATTTCAACAATTAAGTTAATCGTTAGGAAATCTTCCACTATTTTGTGAGCAGCTTTGTAGCATAAAACATATAATCTTATTTAGTTAGCTTTCCGATTATTTCCGTTTTAACTTTGCGGCTTATCTTATCCAGATTTATCTTTTATTCTTTGTACACTCGTTGTCTATTCAATAACAAAGTGGCATTATTGAAAATTATATTTGCACTTCTTTTTTATTTTTCCCTATTTCATTTTGCTCTTTTCTTTTGCGTTAAAATTTTTGATTCTCTAACTAGATCATTGTTGTCAGTATACATATTTATATCCGAAAAATATATACTCTTTATTTGAATCTTTATTTCGCGGTTCAAGCTAATTATATAACCTAAAAAAACCACATTAAAATGAAGCTGACTGTACAGCGCTTTTTTTTCAATATAATTAAAGTAAATAAAATGAAATTGCCAATTTTAAAACATACCCTGAAATTTTATCGTTACATTAAAAATACAATTAGCTTTCATAAAGAATAGCTCAAAAATTTTTTGAGATTTTTTAATAAAATATACATGATGCATAGTTTTCCAGGTATTAACAAAGTTGTAGTAATGAGTACAATTTCTATCAAAATCAATACAAAAAATTGATCACGATATTCGCGTGACGAGTCGTACTTGAAACAATGTAATCATGTTTAGCATAGGTATCGCAATAATTTTTGGCATTCAACGATAATCGTGTATAATCATCAAAAGATTTTTGTGCGATATAATTAATATAAAATGTTATTTCTATTAATTTTACTGCATGACATCATCTTAAAAAAATATAGGCGTCATCGTGAGTGATTTTCGCTGATTTATATGTGACTTTCTTTCGAAAAAAAATTTTTATATCAAGACGACTATCTTTATGAACGCCAGTCATCATTTTAGGGGACGTAAGCGTTTCAGTAAAATTATAATATAAATTGTCCGATCCGAAGCCGAGTGCTTCTCAGAGGAGTGTATTAGAAAGCATCCCAGGCTCCAAGTATGTATCTCAAAAACTTGAAAATTTACAAGACTGTGAATTAGAGATAGTCTGAAAATTTCACAATTTTTAAAATTTTCCATATAGGGGCGCAAATAACAACCATAATAACAAAAATCGGGCACGAATACATATTTCATAAAATTTCAAGGGGAATGGCACCAAAAACGATCCCTCCGGTCCAAAAAGCAACGCGTAGTTCTGCATGAATGAGGGAAACGTAAGCACCCTTATGGATTTCGTTGCTGATGAGACGGAGGGTCTATATATCACTGATGTTTTTATGAAAAAAACTGAGGTAGTGTCCGATTCTGGAATTCCTTTTTCCGATTGAAGACGCCAAATTTTCTAAACTCTTCTTCATTTGATTTTTCCGCCCTTATCGTTCAGTTTCATAACAATATTAAGAAAGCGTTTCAGTTTCTTTATAATAAGATTGTTAAATTACTTATTTGTACTGAAGTCTATGTATTCAAAATTGCAGTTAATATTTTAATTTTTTTTAATACATATGTTGAACTCGCCGCCTACTGAAGCGTAAATGTCAGCGCAATTTCATTATTATTTTCAGTAGTTACTATGCTCGTTAAAGTGTTCATCGAAATAAAATACTGTAAGGGGCCTCTTACATATCTATCGAAATGTTTGATTATTACAAAACATTTAAAATAAATATACGCCACTGTGCTTTTTGTGCAGCTATATATCGCTCTCGTCCAAAACCTTCAAAATATATAGTGATAAACTAACGGACAGCAAGACAGACATTTTATAAAATTTTATATATATAAAGTAGAATTTATGTTAACGAGAATGTGATTTCGTATAATAGGAGTTATCCTTGGAATTTACTTATGCACAGGTGATATATAATAAATGAAACGAGGCGTTATATAAATAATAAATGAAACTTGATATTTTTGCATTTAATGAGTTTCTAATTACCGTTTATTTAAATATCCATTTAATTAATTACAATGACGACAGCCTACAAATAAATAATACATTTATTTCCTATTTAATTTTCTACTCAGAAGATTTCCCATTCCATCTCTATTATTTTATTTCAATATATAGAATGACAATTGGAAAAATCAAATATTAGACTATATCTCGACGTTGTAGTAACAAGATCAATCATGAAGTAATTTAATATAATTTCACTTGACGATCTAAATATAAAGTAATAAGTGATTTGAGAAAAGTAAACTTTCATCATAAAGATATGTGGCTTAATAAAAATATACTTAGTCGCTTAGAGTGGTAAGCAAAATGAAGTAAATTTGGTAACGACGTTATTAAATCGATTTTAAAAATAAATTTGGATGTCAAAATCTCGTTTTTATTAATTTTAAATTTAGATTTATTTTCAAAACTGTTAAAGAGTTTAGAATCGCAATAACAATTAAGGTAAAAAGTAGTCCTAAATACGTAACATTTTATTCTACTACTGTCAGGCAAATATTACTCAGCTTAGTATAACTCATAGGTATATAGTTATACTAAGCTGATATTTGTGTTTAATAAAAGCAACAAAATGCAGGCCGTAGATACACGACTATTATATATATTTAGACTATTATATATATATGAAGTCTGTATAGCACATGTAGTAGTACTTTTAAATCTATAGCATATAGAACGTGTTTGATTAATATTTTAATTATTTCATAAATAACTAAAATAAAGAAAACGAATGTAATGTATTTTAAATATTTTAAGTAAAATAGTAGCTTATTTTTATCTTAAAGCTTAGTATTTTTTTATATAATATCCGAGGATCCGGTGTTGAGTAATTTGCAAACCTGGCGCGGTCGGAGAGGTTATGCCAAAATTGCCACCTCCGTGAAAACTTTAGTGCTACGTAAAGGTAACTAACAGTCGTGATATCATAGTAAATTGATTTCCTCAAAAAAAATTAATGTAGGAAATAAATATTTACTGTGAATTATTGTTATGCTATCAAAGTACCGTAGGGCGTGGACTCATAAAGCTCAATTTTGTTTTATCAAATTAAATTAAAGTAAAGAATTTATTGAAAATTATTTAGGGATATTTGGGGATACTCGGAATGATCTATTAAAATTTATGGGTAATTTAATACTGAAATGTGAACAATGATGGAAATAACGTGAAAAAGAATGATTAACGTGTCTGTATTAGTTGGAATATGTTACAATATCCTAATATCCATTGAAAACTTATGTATATATATAAATATATATATGTATATATATATACATATATATATATATATATATATATATATATATATATACACGCATATATATATATATATATATATATATATGTAGTGTATATATTTTATGTATGACATATATAACTTTCATCCTTAATAGCTATATAATTATATTTAATTTCAAGCCTAGATAGTAAATGATTTTTTATGAAGTGTGAAAGTAAAATCTGTAAAGTACAAGGACTCACTTTGTTCGTCGTAATAATATTACTAGGGGAACATTGCTAATACAGACTACAATAACTCAAAGCATACAATTTTAAAAAATGTATCTAAAATAAATGAAGAAAATTTAAACGTAAGTCAAAAAACTCTAAAAAATAAACACATAAAAAACAACCGATTTATTTTAATATAATGCCATCAGAATTTACATGGCGCACAGCGCCTTCATTTTTTTATACCAACAGTGGAAAGCTCGAAGTGATTTTATATTTTATGTACGCTTTTCCCCAGAGTTTTAACCCGGGGTATTATTTTTACATTAACTTATTTACCTTTTCACAAATTTATATTCCTCTGTAATGAGGAAGTATTATACGACGGCTAAAGCATAAATTTCTCGACTGCTCATGATGGCGGAGAAAATTGTTTAGCGGAACACCGCTGTTTTTCCAGAAGCTCTCCCAGTTCATCATCGCAATTTTTCTGAGGTGACTAGTTTTCATTAAAACGTTCTGTATGAAACATTACAGTTTTATGACAAACGGTTATGAATAATTTAAAGTCTTATTCGTTTCATATCTTATCTATCTTCTAACATATCATAACGTAAATTGAAAAAACTTGACGCTTTAAACTTTAAATTTTGCTACATATTTAGGAATATTCTTATGAGTTAATAAAATCATACAAGTTTCAATAGATTAACAATCGTAAATATTGGATACTTTAATTTATATTACCATGTTGTATTTGTTTAGCAAAAATACGGTAAATTAATTGAAGCTAGTAAACATATTCATATAAGAAATCTCTCGGGTGTTTTTATTTTTTTAGCTAGTTGCTTTTTTACTGTCAATTTTCACTATATTTACTTCGTACTGCACGGCAATAAAATGCCATATTACTTTAATTTTATTTTAAACATTAATGTATTTTTCAGCAACACTAAATAGCGCAAATGTTTTTTTCTCTCTAATTCTTCCAAAGAACCTGAAACTAAACGATAAATTTGACTAGGACAGAGCAAAATAATAGAAATGTTCTTAAAGGTAAATGTTCTTACACAACAATAGGTTACACAGATAAATATATAGATTTTACATATAAACTACATTAAATATGATCTATTGCATACTAACAAACAATTCTATTATCATGTTAGTGAAACCGTCAACAAAAGTAGAAAAAAATAAAAATATTATCGCCATTATCTTCAAAAAAGTACAATTTATACAGCTAATCGTGAAGGAAAGTGTGCGAATATACTTACAATATATTAAATTTGTTTTATGTCAGTTAGTTCCCATTAATTTTTTTGAAATTTGTATATATTTTAAATATCTACTACTTAATAACAAAAAATCAGTTAAATACTCTCAACTTTTATTTTTTTTCATAAATTTGGACACGGAAATGAAAAGTCCTTTCTCCAAACAAATATATTCAATTCAAAAGTGTTCCTACCTTAACCGGATCCGTTTTAGCAAGTAATAAAATTCAATTGAGCTATTCAATATAAAATATTTAATAAAAAAATATTGACAGTAATAACACTCTAAAAAAAACAATATTCTCGATAATTCTTAAATTAAATAATATCCTATACCCGCATGATTAATATAGTTTTAGCTTATCAAACTTAGTAAAAAATTTTAATTTAAATTCTTTAACTTTCATAGTTTTAAGATCAGAAATTTAACGTGATTTTATTAAATCGTTCTTATGAAGTTCATACCAGAAAAATAAATTTTAAATTACCGAATCTTATCATATGTTTTTCTTGGCTTCCAAGTCTACATATTTTAATAGACTTTTACGAACATAGTTATAGATACTTTGATAACACTATGTCTGGTAGCAAATTAAGTCTTGCCAAAAGAGATTGAAAGAATTGTAAATTCCACAAATTCGTTTAGCGAAAATATGTGTCACAGCATCTGGAAAATATGTGTCACAGCATCTGGCATTTCGTTAGATGATTTGCAATATTGCGTCCAGCGGTAAGTTGATTGTAATTAGTTTTGATTAAGAATCGATAATTAAATATTTATTTTAATTTTTGATTAATATTCATATATATATATATATATATATATATATATATATATATATATATTATATATATATATATAATATATATATATATATATATATATATACATACATATATACTTGTAGAATTTGGGCTTACTACCACTACTTTGCGCTAAAGTATCTCCATTTTCTGATCTTCCCGGGATCCAGGCTGACAGGACTCTAGTAGCTGACAGGACACTTAGAATTTTTATGAAACTAAAAAGAAAAAAAATTTTATGTTATCGCATGTGGACTAAACTTCACAAAGAAAAGAAACGAACTACAGTAATGCGCTTAAACTGACAACAATTACCAGATTCAAATAAGATAGCTTGCTGTTACACTTACTTTTGTAAATGCCTGTACATTGTTGGTTTAAAAAAAATCAATCAAAGTTTGTCTTCTTGGTTTAAAAAAAATCATATACTATTAAGGATTAATCATATTTGTCAGCGTCAATTAATAATTTGCCGGATGATTTAAGCAACACTTACGTACATCAGTTACGTTGAGCTGCAAAAGGATTCAAACGCGTGCTATTAACTTCAACAGAATTTTATAAACTGCGTAAGCACGCTGCGGAAGATTAAGGATAGAGGTAAACATATTCTTCATAAGAAATTACGTCGGATATAGAATCGTATTCAATATCTAACCTCATTTCGTCGGCGCGCGTATATGAAGTTGCGATTGAGAAGAATTTATCGGGGGCAATAAATGCCAAATGCTTCGTTACCATGAGTTCGCTCGCTGAAGTATGCGTCATCTTCCTAAAAAATTCTATAAGATACTATACTTGTACGCGTTTTTACTCCATTTCATCGGAAAGCCGAATTGATTCGCAGAGGTGAGGACATGCGTTTAGACTGCCATGCAAAATGCAAATTTTAGCGGCAACAGATTTTTAGCTCTCACCAGTTATAAATAATATTTTTATACGTTTTAAAATATAATTAACTGACAGCAGATCTAGTCTTGTTTTCTTTACCTTAATCTATAATCTCCTACTCCTACGCTCGTATACATTATAATTACAGCTTACCATCAAAAGGAAGTTTCCCTAATTTCCTTTTCAAAACCAGGTTATTGGTTTTTAAACATACTCCATAAAACAATAGCTCAAACTCAAATTTCTTTGCGTCAAATTAACGTTTTTTTATAAAATATACCAATTTAAACTTTAAATAATTTGAATGTTGCATGACCATAATTAATGATACAGGCCGATTGCAACAGAAGATAATATATTTCCATTCAGAATCCGCTTGTTCAGATTTGTTTAGAACTAACGAGTATCGATGATTATCTTGCTAAAGCTTGATTGCAAGGCTACCATCAGTGGTATAGAACTGCTTACAGTAGAATTGTATTTTTTATGGAATGTATACTTTATGGTATAAAAAAATTGAATCCATAATGAATAAATTCTCTTCAGTGGAACCAAATGTAACGAACTGGATGTCTCTGGCCAAGAACAGAAAAGCTTGGGAGTTGATTCTGCGGAAGGCAGTAGCACATCCTGGGATGTCAAACCATTGAAGAAGAAGATGGAACCAAAATAGATTTCAAGGTATTCCAAATTAAACTAAATATTATTTTTATTTCCCCAACTACTTTCAAACCAAATTCGTTACTCGTAGCCAAAATGTCAGTCAAAAGTTTTAAAATGTCATAACTAACATGATGATTAATGCATATATGTGGAGAAATCGCCTTTTTATAGTATTATAAAACAATACCGAATTCAATCATTGTGTAAATCTATGGCCATAAAAATAACTAATTTATGTATTTATTTTATATTTTCTTTAAGCTATCAGACGTAAAACTGTCATATATGTATATCGATAAAACAAGAGCAATTTTATATTCTTTTTATGTAAAAATTACTAGTTCCTGTAATAATCCCTTCATTGATATTCTAAACAGTACATGTGTACCATGTTGTAAAGTTCTATTTCTTCCCAAAATAACTCATAAATTTTGACGATTTATCAATGAGTGACTTAATATCAAGTGATTGAATAAGCTACGAAATTGATGATATTTTATGATAAATATCTCGGAAAATACTAAAGATACAATACTTGTTTTCCGTTCTCTGAAATAATTTTTCCATGTATGTGAGGTGAGTTTTACGGAATACAAAACATCTGCAAAGCACTTCGGATAAAAGAAGCAGTATCTTGCAGTGCAGCTCGAAGTTTGGTGGTGGAGTACTTCTTTCTTCAACAAAATAATGCAGGTAGTATTATTTTGTTGAAGAAAGAAACATTCTTGCTTCTAGACATTATCGTCACAAAATAGTATGGTAATTTATTTAATCAGAAATCACTCGTATACAACATTTTAAGTAGATTACGTCAACAAATTGAATGTGATTAAAAAAACAAAAACATCTGCATTGTAACAATTAGATAACTTTTTCTGTAAAAACATTATACTAATACTTAGCTAACAAAGCTAGTCAAATCAAAAACAAGCCTTGTCAAACATATAGTAAATAAAAATATGTTTTTCCCAATAAGCGCTTTATGTACTGAGATAAAATTTAAAAACACCTTTCGGAAACTTTATAATCAAATTGCTAATGTTTATCCCAAAAGTAATGAACGGATTCCCTTCCTTCAAATTACCCATACAAATATAAAAAGACTGCCACTTAACACAATAAGAAATTTGTTATCGTCCGTGAAGTCAAGTTACTAAAGATGTTTCTACAAAAAAAAATAAAAATTTAGACTTCACTACATTTTTTCTGTAATCCTTGCCACAATGTGTAACAATCTACCAGCATGTGTAACTATTTTCAAAATGGCCCACAATTACAAAAATATTTTTAGCTTGTTTTTCAAGCTGGATAATGAAAATATGAGCCTTATATTTTTTCTAGTTTTATGGACTGATAGTCGATAAAACTAGAAAAAAATCTAATATTATTTTAAACAATTTAAAACCCGTAAAGGACGAGTAGAACCCTCATCCAGTAGATTTTGTAAATTCGTATATATATATATATATATATATATATATATATATATATATATATATATTTCAAGGCACATAATATCATAATATTTCCATAAGCTTTTCACAAATAAGAACATAATTTCCCTCCCTGTAAATATATTGTCAAGTATATCTTTCACAGGCATAAAAATACCATGAATGCCTTAAAAATTTTAAGAACTTATTCGGAATCATTGCTGTAATTATCCGATATAATTTGAGTGAACTTTTGGTAGAACATTTTTAAGACTAAGAGCAGCGGCACAGTTGTAATTTTATCGAGGGTTGAAAATAAACGGAGGACAATTATTCGTTTTTGCTTATGTGTTTGTAATGCTTTTTGGGTATATTAACGTATGTTTAGATTTTTATCCTTCTTTTGGGCTGAACAACTTAACCGATTTTTGGCGTAACATTAAATTTATCTTTCAGAGTGTCATCGGTCATTTATTTAAGCATGCAAGGAAATGCATCTTTAAGTCGACGTATTTGAATTTACGTAAAACAGTTTGAAAGTTTATAAGGGGCACAAAATATAATACTCGTTTAATATGCAAAAAATTGTATTCGAATGATACTTTTTTAAGGAGGAAATGTTCCTGCTTCTAGTATGATTCAATCTTGCACCATCACCGGTTTCCAAGTACTTTCGTAACATTTCATTAACCCACTGCCCTATATCTTCATAATTTCCAATTAAGTATTATCATGCAACGGCTTATTAAACTCTGTTTCTTTGAGATGTCACATCTTTTCAAAAACTTTCCTACGAAAAGGTATTAAGTCACGATATCTGCCGTGGAAAATTCATAAACTTTTCACCCTCTTATTGCTTCGCGGTTTAAATTTGTATTGTTCTTTTGGAGTTGTTTTGAAGTTGACTTCGCAAAGCATAGGCGTTATGTAAAGACTGTAATGAACTGTTATCGTGGTTTTCGGTGACGCAGCGTGGAACGAGCTCGCTATTGAATTACTAATATTTTGAAAATTTTCTCTGAATAAGTTTCCATGTTTATTTTTATTTCATGATAAAACATATGGAAATATATGACAATATCAGCACAAGTAACGTCATTAAACTAATACTTAGACGACAGTATATACATTCACATCAGGACATTTAGTAAGCTTCAACAGAACATAAACAACTTTAGGTTTTGACGTGTCTTTCTATATGTTTTCTATTACGTATACATATTCATACAACACAATAATGTACATACAACTGATATTGTAATCAATCTAGTCATAATGTAAGTACCCATATTATGATGGCAGCTCTGCGGTTGCAAACTATACAAATATCAGAAAATACACAAATACCTTGTGTAATGATAATTTCAAATTTCACTGTAAATGTCCTTTAGGAAAAGTAAATTTTTCACTCTTTTTCATTTTACAAATTAAAAAATAACTAAAACAATTACGTATTTTAGAGTAATAATGGCTGATCACTATTATTTTGGCAAACAAATAGGTTTAAATCATTTTTAATACTTATCAAATTCAGTTTAAACTGTTTTTAAGATTTTTTTTTACTTTTTCTAGTTTTCTTGTTAAGTATGGACCTTTATATGTTATTATTAAGGGAACTATAAGACTAATATATATATATATATATATATATATATATATATATATATTAATTCAATGTTTAATTGCTCTATCAAAATGTAGAATAATGCGATAAAAGTTTCATATTTTCATATTTTCCTCAAACACGGAAATCCTTTTAAATTTTAAAACGATTGAGCCATTTAAATTAAAATATGTACTTGCACTTTGTCAGAAATTTCGGAAATTCTGATAAGAGCAACAGGTGCTAGGCTACCCAAAAATACTGATCAGTCGTAGTATAAAATGTTGTTTCTCTTTGTTATGAATAATTGTCTTTATATTATTCACTAGCAGAAATCGCTGAATGAATGACGACGTTCAACAGCCACGATTTCAAAATGTTGCTTTAGTTAATTTAAAACCGGTGACAGTACTGATGCCCTCTAATAGTTTATAATAAATTATTACGAATTGAAAGATTTATTAAGTGTTGACGAAATCCAGTCAATCAGAAAAGCAGAGTTCATTATTTTCTAACCACGTTTTGAAGGCATAATGTCATCGAAAACAAACTACTGTCGCCAAAAATTATGTCCCTCGCCGCCCTAGTTGGGATCTAAGGAACAAAAATTTGTTCCTTATTTATTTATTAGCTAAGGAACTGATGATGGGGGTCATCATCAGTTCCTTGACCAGCGAATTCTTATGGTTTTTGAAATCGCACATGTAATTTCATAGATTAGTACAAAGAAAGAAATAAGGCGAAGAAAACATTTTTTCCGCTTTGTACAGTAGCATATGTATCAGAAATAATATAGAAAACAATTTATTACATTTAAGCTTTATTTCTAATTCTTTTATGTTTTCTGCACATCGACTTAACAATAAAATTATATTAATTCAAAATAAAGCCTCAATAACATATACGTTTATCAGTGGCGGTCCTTCTGGGGCTGCTCCCTTTCATCTAAGTATAAAAAAGAAACGACAATTTTCAATTTTTTATTCAGCCATACTTAAATCTAAGAACAAATTTTATTTATTTTCTTAATTTGAAGTTTAAAGTCAATCTGATAAAATTAAATCTGATAAATAAAAATGTGTATTGAAAACGAATGCAAATATTGTAAACAATAAAAAATAACGGAACGAACAGCGTACAGTACATATGGATATTTGACGTATATTTACTCGTGCATACATCATTCTCTATTTTGTAGCGAGCTTCCTAAACTACTTACTAATTTATGTTACAATAAATGAAATATCATTAATGTCATTCTCGATATGACCGTAAATTATCTAATTGCAATATACAATATTGTAATTAGATAATTAGCGGACATCTGTTTTTCTGCACAATTCTTGGTATTTTTAAAATTATATAATATTAATGTTTTAAATTAGTAATAGAAAATGGATCCGGTTGTTAATAACAGTGCTATTAAAAAATATTGACTGACGGCGAATTTAAGAAGAGATTCTTCAAGAAGAATTTGTTTAATGTGTTTTTATTTTTTTGACATTATATTAATGCCTTTATCTAATCACACATTTTTTTAATTTGGGATGTACATTTAAAATGTCGATTATATTGGCGTCTGCCAAAACCAGAAAAAAACGGCATCACTGACTGTCGTTTGGTGTTTTTGCACACAAATGAACGAGTGAAGTAAACTTCAAGAAACTAATAAAATCGTTTCATTACGGTATTTTTTTACATCGCACCATGAGTTCAAAACTTGACATCTAGGATTTTCCATGGAATTTACTATGTATATAGTTTAGTTATCATTGCTACCGTGAATGGTGCCCCTCCCAATATTTTGACCTACCGTCCGCCACTGACGTTTACGATACTTAGCATATGCTACAATATTCATTAAGAACTAATTACGTTTAATACAGATAGCAGTACTACACACAGATAATACTTTATATGTATATATATATATATATATATATATATATATATATATATGGGTGTGTGTGTATAAATATAAAAATACAATGTTTTTCAATAATTAGTTTTATGGCAAAAGCAGGCATAGACACAAATATAGATATCATCGTTAATAACTTATGCAGGAGTTATACAATGTGAGTTAAATAAAGAGTTCAAAATGGAAAAAAATGATTAAGTAATAAAAAACATTGCTTAAATTATTTTGGATATTTATACTCAGACATGTTTCCTTCTTTGTGTTTTTTTTGAATAGACAAGTTTTTTACCAATAGTTGTTAAAGTTTTATTTTATTATTTTATCTAAAGCGAACGAACGAATTTTTGAGTCAAATCTCTCGTTAGGCATTAGTTCAAATCTTAATAATTTTTCGTATCTTTTATACATTTTTTTATTATGCACAGACAAGTAGATAAATAACCAAGTTTTTCTTGAAATTTTCTAAAGAGCAAGATGGTTTCAATACATTAATTTAGCGATCAACGTCGAAAGAATAATTAGTTGCGCAAAAAATATATCCAATGACGCTTTTTTACGAGGGAAAAATTTGTGGTCAAAATGGAATTCAAACTTATACTATCGTTCAATATTAAGCGTACAATGTCATTAACTCACTGCTTTGCATCCGCGCAATTACATCTGATCATGCAACAGCTTATGTGAACTTCACTACGTCGAGGCGCCGCGTCTTTTCAAAAATTTTCCAGTCCAAAGTTATAAAGTTACCATATCCGCCTCGAAAAATTCATAAACTTTTCACTGCCTTATTGTTGCACGGATCAAACTTATATTATTCTTTGGGCGTTGTTTTGGAATCGAATTCGTAAAGCTTAGGTTTCGTATAAACATTTTATTTTAGGCGACGCGGCGTGAAACGGGCACAATAATAAATGAGTAATTTAATGAAACTTTGCTCGGGATAAGTTTTATTATTTATTTATAATTTATAATCGATTTTATGTAAATATATGCAAAATGTTATATAATTAAACTAATACCTAGAAGACTTCTTATCTGCACATGAGTATAATTAGTAAGATTTAATTCGTCTTGGTATATGTTTCTATTACGGATATGTATACATATAGTTACAGTCATATACTTACAACTAGTATAGAAAACACTCTAGTTTTATAATATAAATACTCACTCTATTACGAAATATGCGCGGTAAGTTGCAAATTATACAAATAACAGAAAATATACAAACATCTTGTGTTCTAATAAATTCTCATTTCGGTATACTTTAGCAAAAGATGATTTTTCTTTTTTCAATAGAAGAAAAACCAAAAAAATCACGTATTTTACATTTTCCAATGCTGTTCATGATTAGTTTAGCAAAAACATTTACTTAAAATATTTTTAATATGGAGTTACTATCAAATTTCAGCCGACTTTCACCAGTTGGTGTTTTAACATTTTTTTGTCTTATTTTTATATAATTTAAAAATTTCACAGTTTGTATTTTTATTTATATAATGAATGTTTAGTGACAACAATATACAAATTAACTTGCAAAAAACTGACAAATGATTCGTTACAAAAACACTTTCATTAACTAAACACAACCATTGTAATTATATAAAACCAATTCAATATAAATTTTATGTCCACTAAATTACGAAAAATTGTATAAAATTAGTTTTTATTGAACTGCACTACTTTTCTCATTTCATTTCTTTCCGTCATTGTTAAGAAGTGGTATAGTATAAGTTCCTCAACCAGTGTGTACGAATTGGATTTTGAAATTTTTTCATTCAGCTGGGCATTATGGACAGTAATGAATGTTAATGAAATAAATAATACTCCTAAATAAATAAGACAATGAAGACGCACTTACTAATTACGACTTATACACTTTTCATATTTTATGCATACTTCACCATGCACATAGTAGCTATGTAATAAATTCATCATTCTAATATTTTTATGTATAATTGGAAATCTACAATGCACATCAATATTATAAATATAAAAATGAGTTTAAAAATGTTTATTATGTCTTAATTGATAGACTACTAAACCGATTTTAATGAAATTCAAATCGCAGACAGATAGCTAGACGCTCAGTAAAAATATAATTTTCGTTGTCATAATAATTTTAATATGGCGAATGTTTCAAATTGACGGGTTATTTTTTGTTCAGGACCTTTTTTGGTATGGATATCAAATGAAAGGGAATAGCTATCAGTATACAAAAATACATAATTTACCCTTTCATGGGCAAAAATTTTTTTAATAGAATGGACCAAATATCAGTACAAAGAATAACATTATTAAATAAATAATAAAATAACCAAGCACTCTTTAATTATTCCTCACATTTCCTGCTACTATATGTCCTGCACTATCTACATAGTAGCTATGAATAAAGAAATAACGTTCCACGAATTCCATACATCAACAGCGCTGTAACAGCCATGGATCTAACAGTAGATTCACACTCACGAGGTGGTGTGCACGCAATAGATATGAGCGGCGTGGGGCGAAGCGTGAAGGAGAGTCAATCCTAAGTTATTCCTACCCGAACAGGCGGACACGTGAGGGTGGGTAAACGTTGTTGATAGGCATCTGCGCTTACTGAGCATTTTTGCCACACCGGATTTCCAGTCGTTGTATTAACTTACAATCTTTGTACTTTCTCTACACGTGTAAAAACGGCCAAGTACCAGTTTGGTTGGCGTTTTAAGTATTATGTAACTCGTTTAAAGTGAAATTACTTTAATTATTATGAGTAATTACTTCTTATTGTAATAAATATTTAATAATACTTAATACAATTACGTAAAGGAGATAAATTTGTAATTGTGAATGTCCTAAAAACATGTAGAATTATCGTTGTATTTTTTTAAGACACTTTGCGTATACTTGTTAAAAACCCCTTGTTTTCATAATTGGGAGTGTACTGGTTTCGAAAAAAAGGAGTGGGGACTTGTAACTATCTTTTCGAAACGATACCCATTCCGTAAAATAGATTAAATTTATGTTTTATGTAATGTCTAATTTTTTTTTTAATATCTTTTACAGGTGCCAGAAAAATAAGTCAGATATACATATACACACACACACACACACATATATATATATATATACATATATATATATATATATATATATATATATATATATACATATGTCTTCAATTGATTAATATAAGTCTGCAGAAACACATTTAAAAGTATTTACATAGGTACTCGTTTCAGTCATCTTAACTTTTTTCGATTAAAAAGTTAAGATGGACAAAACTGTAGAAAACCCTTTAGAACCTTGTATATAATGTGGTTTAAAAAGAAATACTCCTAACCATTTCCAATTTAATTTTTTTAATCTTCTCCGCTGATATTTCATTTGAAGGGATAAAATGTGTTCATTCACAAATAAAATACATTTAAAGAAAATGTTGTATAACGAAGTAATTCATTAAAAATTCAGTAAGGACGGTATTAAGCTAAAAGAGGAAGCGAATATACAGAAAAATGGACATGATGTAATTATGTTGGTGTTGTTTTGTTATTGCACTAAGGAAACTTTAAATTATAATAAATAATGTAGTTTAAAAAAAATTAATTAATTAAGTCATCAGAAAAATAAAATAGCAAAATTCTTTCTATCACTCACTCTCCAATATAATGTAAATCTAATAAAATGGAAATCCAAAATATATGGGACCATAACACAATACATGAAAAATATCGTGGAAATGATTTTTTTTTCTAACTGACTATTAAATTTTAAGAAAACTTATGCTAAATATTATTTTGGATAGTTTTAGGTACTGCACATACACACGCGCACATACACTAATATTCTATGATAGAATAAATTTCCGTCAAAATTCAAAATTTTCTGTTGCTTCTCTCAAAAATAAAGATATTTTTGTGTTGTAATTATATAATTACGTAACAAATTACTATTAAACTATACTAAAGAAATATCAAATATTCCGATGGCCAGATGTCGACCAGAACATCAAAACAAAGTTCTGAAATAAAAGTTTGTCGCAAGTGAGTAAAAATTTTGGTTACACTGCCTATAAAAATATTTAGCTATCTGAACGACATTACGAAAGTTGGTAATATTGTTCAAACTTATTGACGACCAGCTGTTTTTAAGTATATTTTATTGCAAGTAGACATTAGCGAATAGTGTAAAAGAAACACTATACACAAGTTTGGTGTTTAGAATTATTAGAATGAAAATATTATTCAACTAAGGGAAAAGGAAATTATTTTAATTATGAAAGATGGACGAAACTTAACCAAATGGAGAAAAATAAATGAAACTGAGAGAGAAACCAAAAACATCAAAAATAATGATAAGAAAAGTAGTAAAGGTTAAGAAATCGTATTCAGTAAGAGCTCCTTGACATTCCGATACCTTGGTTTGCTATACCTATATACTTACAGATTGCTAAGAAGTTATATATTTGTCAGCTAAAGTAAACCACCATGATAGGACGTTAAAGTATAATTATTTTCTAACACATTATTCCATTTACCTTCATGGGACATGGTACGATCACTGTTTAGATTCTTGATTCTTCGTTTCATGTTTTTTTTTCTCCAAAAATGTCTCCAAAAATTGACGATCACACCAAAAAAAATTAAGAGGCCTTCTCTGATTTTTATGTTCCAGCTTTTAAATACTTTTCCGTTTGCATATTCGACTACTAAAAAAATCAAATTTTAATAAATGTGTCTGTCTCTCTGTCTCCATGCCATCATACGGATGGATTATCCATAAATCAAGAGATTGATGTATAATATAATCTTATTATATTATACATCAATCCATCATACGGATGGATTTAAATAAAAAATTACTGAATCTATTAACAGGCTATAGATAATAGACCCTAGGATAAAATTTAGTGTCCCACAGAGATAGTAGGTAGCAGTAAGTTGTAGGAACACCCGGGTGTGGGAAGGAGAACGGGGGTAAAGAGCGCAAGTTGGTCTGTGTAATTTAAGAATGAAAAATTACCAAATTAAACATTGAATTGAAAAGGAATTAATTATTGTATTTTTATCATAATTAATCGTTACATATAAAGTACATGTTTAACACTAAAAAATAACATAAAATAATGGTTATCTACAATATCCTTGCCCGCATAAAACCGTATTGCTTAAAATAACAAATTCTATCACATTTACTTATTTTCAGTAGAAGAAAGTAAACACATTTAAAAAAATTACTTGAATGCTTTAATTGCAAAATTAACTGCAAAACATACAAAAAGGTCGTAAAAAATAATATATATAAGTAAAAAGACACCCTCAAAATAAAATGAATAAATTATTTGCAATATGTTTAAGATACGTTAGTTTTACTTTTCCAAATCAGATCCAGATCTTTTGCGGTTTATTGCTTTTCAATTTCACAAGTAAAAACAAAATGCTCTTCTGCATATAAAGACTTTAAGTGACTTTTTAACGATATATTTTTATGTCCATTCCTTGAATTATTTTTATAAATATTAAAATGCACTGTACTTTGATTTACTAGTGTAACGTAATTCCAAATTTCACTTTCGTTGCAGGAGATTTCATGTACTAAAAATGAACACAGAATTTTTATACGCCTATTGCCTGCATAAACAACAATGACAACATTACGTATTAAATCAATAAACATAAAATATAGGTCGATTATTTTCAATTATTTGTATTCTTATTGGTCGCAATTACCGATGAAGATACACATCATGAGGGAGTAGTTAGCCCCATCCCCCCCATTTATATAGCGCTAAATGAACATCAGCTTTGCACTTCAGCATTGATCAAAGCGAGTGCTGATAGAAAATAATGATGCAGTTCCATGGTTTCTGATGCTGATGTTGATATTATCAATGTTAATGGTTGATAACATTGCTAATCAACCTTTTTATTATTAAACGCGTTTAAAAATACTCTCTTATTTATTTATTCGACTTTTGCCGCTCTTTTATTATACTTTTGTAGCTTTGTCTCTTTCTTGGAATTTTAAAAATCTCATGCCGTAAATTAATATTAAATAGCATAAAATATTTTCACGAGAATTTATCGCAATCGTCTAGGTTGTCCCTAAATCGCAGTTGGAGGAATTGGCTAAGTATAAGTGATTACTTTACGGAAAAGTATATGTGCAAGTATATAGGTGTCCCAAAACTGACGCAAGAAGTAATTTTGATAGAAAACACAGGTTTATAATTAAAAAGACGAAAAATAATGAATAATAAAAATGCGTTGTTCTTTTGTGTAGCGTTCCATTTTTAATAACCCTGAACTGTCAGCTGTCACGCTGTATTTTTTTTTGGTTGGCAACACTTTACCGCACAAATGGCGCAAAATTCAAATCTTGCGTGAATTTTGGGACAGCCATTAGTACGAGAAAATAGAACGAGAGCACTTGGGAAGAGAGAAAAATCTTTTATTTCTTCGAAAATAAAGACGTGTTACTCAACCATCTGACGAGAATGAAGATATTTTGTCTCTTTATAACATTATCTCATTTTCAACTAAATCTGACAATAAGAAATAAAACGCTACATTTCTTTATTAATTTGGAATTGATGCAACTAAAGTTTTCCATAAATTATCCAGACAACTTTTTATATTTGTTTTCGTTGTTTATAAGCATTTTCTTTCTCTGACATTCATTTTTACCGCATTCAAAGTACTTTTTTCTATGCGTTTATGTATATTAAACATTTATTTCGTTTTCTAGGCTTTCAAGAAAGAATATTTTTTCGTTGCTCCTCTTCTTTCTTCCGATGTTTCTCAATAATTTTATTTTATTAATTACTTCAGTAATATACTTCAATCTTGTCCTTTCAAAAATATTCACTTCGCCATTTGAGTGATAAGAAATTGCCCTATTAACCTTTTTAACCAAAGCAACCTTTCGGAAATTCGTTTTCCAAACGATAAATACCGGTCTGCGTCTATTATTAGGATTACGCTTTATTTATGTCCAAATAATTACGAAAATCATATTGCACCCTATCTTAAAAAACAAGTAACCGAAAAATAAGACGAAGTCGACGGAATTATAATAATCGAGTGACCATGAAGTCGAAATTTTATATATTTTTTTCGTATGTCAAAGATATGCTAAACGCGTCTCTCATTTGTTTTGAGCTTTAGACTACTTTGTTTAGTTTAAGAGGTTGGAAATGGCAAAAACATTTCTCTTTTTTATTTTTCCCCCCAAGACCGTTCAATCAACAAAATAACATTATTTACATCAAACATAAATTGGAGATAGCCAGCATCGTTTCCTTTACTTGTGAAGGTCATTAGGGACGGTGAAATAAATAATTATACTAAATAGAAAACTGGAACTTGAAAGGAAGAAACTGAGTCTTAGAAATTGAAGTCAGGAATAAATACAACCAAGTAACATAGCCTGTTTTGTTGTGGTGATGGAAATTTTTGTAAAGCCTCCTCCATAGGAGAAAATAAATGATTTTTTTTATATACCAACCTAATACGTGAATTTAGATATACAATTGATGAGGGTAATATATTTAGGGTGTAATTTCAACATGTTTAAGATTACAGAGGGTGTAATTTCAACATGTTTAAGATTACAGAGGGTATAATTTCAACATGTTTAAGATTACAGAGGGTGTAATTTCAACATGTTTAAGATTACAGAGGGTATAATTTCAACATGTTTAAGATTACACTAGGATCATATTTGAAAACATTTTCCATATTCATAAAATCTATCAAAAAATATGTTCATAATGTATGACTGAGTTATCTAAATAATTTTAAGAACATTTTGATGAGTTATCTAAATTATTTTAAGAACTTTTGTAAATTATTTTATGAGTTATGTCAATTATTGCAAGAAGATGATTAAGGGTCAAATCCTAAGTAATTTGCCAATTTGGCGTTTTCTGGAAGGTTCTATAAAATCCACCATTTTCTAATGTTAATGATGAAATGAATTGAAAAATTGATAAGATAATTTTTCTTCTTTTAAGAGCAAGTTCTTCTCTGCTTTGAAGGCAAAAAATGGAACTTTTTCGTCTGCTGAAAATACGATCGGTATAATCACAAAGTGAAAAATAATATTATTTTTTGTAAACCGTTTAATGAAAATGCTTTGAGCCTTTTTATGTTTATATGTAACTATGTGTGTACGAAATAATCGTAGTGCGAGTTCTATGTACAATCACGTTTTACGAGTCTAATTCTAACTTGTTTAATCATTTCACAAACTACATATCATTACTAAAATAATAAATTATTTTTAATAAATAATTATTTTTAGTAAATTTTAACGCGGTAATTCGTAACGGGTAGTCAGTACGAAAATCATCGTTTGAAAACAAATTTAGTAACATGAATTTTGTTCAAAAAGATTTGACAGTACCGATAGTTGAAGTATTAACAGTTAGTGATTAAAATGAAATGACTTAGCCTTATAATGCAAAATTATATATTTTACTCGACTACAAATAACAACACGTTGTGAAAATATTGGAGACAGGATCATTATGGACTCGATTTTTGGAAGTTTTTTTTTTCTCAAATATTTCGCCACTGAAATCGCAATTATCATCTTGTGGATACAAGAACAAGTTGCTTTTGCCTGACAAGAGGATAGCAGTGAAAATAGTTATGTCTAAAATAAATATCCATGTTGTATGCTATTCACTAATTACAGAAAAAGTCTCGCTTCAATTTGCCAACCTTCTATTCTACCTACACTATAATTTGACGAAACAAAAATTACATCTAAAGTTTTCTCCCATTTGTAAAAAACCTACCGATCAAGGAATCCATAAACTACTCATCGGTTATGATACAATTGTGTACAATTTATCACATCCACAGCAATCACTGAAAGGTAATGTAGAGCAAATGAAAACTTAGAAAGAATAATAAAGGCAATGAAATTCATCGATTGTACATGAAAGGTCTCGAAACAAGTAACTACCTAATTTGCTTCAGTTTCATGGCTAATCAGTTTTATGGCTCTTGTGTGCTTTTGACACATGGATAAAAGCGATGTCGATAAATATCGACGCAAAAATCTACAGTTTAATTTAATATGAAACTGCCGATAAAATACTTTTAGAATATTGTCTATAGTTATTTTTATACGGAGTTGTTTAGTTTATTGTTCGTGTGTTGTCGGCTAATGATTTGAATTTCACTGGATGTTTCAGTGCGACGATTTCGTTTTTGGTGGAGATATATATATATATATATATATATATATATATATATATATGTATATATAATTAAACATTTTTTTAGATTGGGTTTATTCTGGTTGTCCGTCCGTTTGTCTGTCAAAACCCTCTTTCTCGGGAATGACTTAAGATATTAATTTGAAATTACCATCGTATACTGAAGCCTATTGCTTTACATTGCTATCTTCTGCATCAAAAAAGAGGAAAATAGGGACATTTAAACATTTTTTTCCATATGATATTATTTTAAATCAGATTAAATATTTTTTAATTAGTAATATAATAAATTAATATGTTCGTTGTTTTTTTAGATATGTTTTTCTGTTACTTAATATGAAATATTTAAATCTAAAAATTAATTAAAGCGAAAATCATAGAAAATATAAAAAAAAATTCCCTAATGTGTCTTTTGAAATTTTTCATCTTATTAGTAGATAATTTCAGCAATATCGGTAATCTGTGAGTTTGATGCCAAGGGATAAATATAAAGCATGCGTGGTGAGAGACAGATGTTTTTAGGGTTCCGTAGCCAAACTAGAACCCCTTATACTATCTTCATATCCGTCTATCTGCCGTATGTCACAGCCTTTTTATATGCAGAGTTACAAAGCTGAAATGAAGCAATGTTGTACATATTTATAACGCCAACAAGTAAAATGAAACTTTTAAACAAATTTGTTCAGTGTATTTTATTTTATTCACATGCCATATTGTACAAAGTATCATTGAATCTTTCAAAACGATTTGACGATACCTTAGATTTTTCAAAAATATTGGGGATATACCAGAAAAACATTTTGAGAGTTACATATATATCCTTAATTTCTAAAAATTAAACTGCTCCTAAACAGTGCTCTGAATTACAGTTAAATTTCCTAATAATGTATTTCGGTTACACATATGAAGATTCCAAAAATAACAATATCGCTATTGTTAATATCTGAAAAGTATTCACAAAGGTATTATGTATAAAAAATTAAAAGCAAAATTATTACTAAATAGGCTCTATTGGTTTATATATAAATGTCGAACAATTTACAATATATTACTGAGTCTGTAAAAAATTCATACAAATTTAAAAAATTTAAGGAGCTACAAGTAGAGTAAAAAAAATTAAATTTTCTAATTCAAACGGTTCTGGAAATACAAATCTATCGTCAAACCCAATAAACAATCATAGCGTGATAGGAAATATCCCTTTTGATATGAAAACTTCTTTCAAATCTATGCCGGGTGTGGAGAGGCAATTTCAACAACTACCAATTTTAATAAACGACCATTTTCAACAAACGGTTTTTGAACTCACGATATTCACTCAACTGATTTATAATTTTCAAAAGGGGTTCAAATAGTTTCAAAGCTTTAATTATTCTACTCCTCGTACCAATACCGTGTATTCAATAAATGTATGTTGCAAGTAGACCACACGATTCAAATAAACATTTTATTTCTTCTCAGTATTCCTTACACGATTGACGTCTTCGTGAAAATAACTGCGATAGTATTCGATGCTGCAACCTGCACCTTCCTAATGTAATCTTTTAAAAGAAAGCTTTCGCAAGTACTGTTTAATATTTTAACAATTACTTTATATATATATATATATATATATATATATATATATATATATATATATATATATATATAATTCTTTATTTTATTAAAAATTTTAAAAGACACATTAGGGATATTCTACGACAATATACATCAAAATTACGAAAATAACCTAAACTGCGGTACAAGGTATGAAATCGGCAAGAAACAAATAACTAGACACCCAGCTACCAAACAGACAATGAAGTAAAGTATCAGAATACAGTACCAAAATATAAAGCGTAACGCTTATTCCTGGATTCTTCCTTTATTAATTCTGTTCATAAAAACTCCTCATTCCTATAATTTTGCTTTGAAGCCTTCATGTCACTTTTTCGATTCACTTAAAAAGCCTATCGCGTGAATGAAATTGGCTGGCGGGAAGCTAATTTAATTTATTGAAATACACTAAATGAAAGTAAAAAGTCGACTGCATTATTTTTTTAAGGCATTATCCATTCGTGTATCGGAAGGATTGTCGAGCTGGATATAATTATCTTAAAAAAGCATGTGGAAGGTCGGTACACGTTTAATAATTGGTGATATATTTATTATCCAACTACAGTAAAACCTAAAAAAAAAAGGTAACTATTTCAGTAATCTACGTATATGTGTGACTAATCTTCGTATGCATGTGCCGCTTAATGGTTAGTTATTTTAATTCGTTTTAGTTGCTGCTTTGGTTACACGAAAATTTTAATGCAATGTGCATTACAATTTATGTGTGTACTTTGTTATAACTTTGTTATAAAAAGTGAAATTTACTTAAATTAATTCAATGATATTAAATGATATTGAAAAATAATAACGTTTCATATACAAATAATTTACAGAATGACTCTGCGAGCGAAAGGGATAACTTTCAAGTTTATTTGTATTCCTTGAACAATGGAACTAAAATCAATTGTAGTTTCTAGGTATTCGCGGAAATTATACGAGTTATGAAAGGAAATTATGTAGGGAGAAAATATATATTTCTCGAAAAAGATTACTAGCAGTGTTGTATCTGTAAGAAATATAGTCATAGTTTTAAAAATAAGTTAGCAAGAGTTATATAGCCTAAATAAATTTATTGAGACGATGTTGAAACAAAGGCCAAATTATTTTTGAGTAAAATAAAAGTTGTATGTTGTTTGATATGGTTTTCCAAAAATATTTTGCACTTCCATATTTTTTGCTTATGCAAAATTCTGGAAACCATTTTCATTTAAATAACCTTAGTGCAGACAGTAGTAGAACATAATTTTTATGGTCTCCTGGACATTGTCGGAAACAACAGTTTATGCATATTTAACTAAATGTTTTTAATTTTTACTATATTCCATATTTAACCAATTTATATTTCTGGTATAATGTAGAAAATCTAATTCTAATATTTAAATCAATTATATTTTGGAATATTATATTTAATTAGCATCTTAAATTTGTTTCAGCCCTCGATACATTCCATAAAATGTATATATAGAGTGTCTCATTAAGAATTTAAAATATTGTGACATTAGTTTTCGGTATCTGATTTTTTTCAAAGTCGCCAACCTATACAATAACGCTATTATGTGTTCATATAAGTAAAAAGGAAGGAACTCCTGTTCTTGGTTTTGTATGTTTTTGCAAAATAATTTAAAAGAATTACTTGTCAGGGTTCATTGATATTTTAAAGGTATCGATTTGGGCTCATTAGAGCCAACCTATCAGGTTGAGATAAAAGAGCTGGAGCAAGTCAAATCGTATTAGGTACTCAGTATAAATTACTAATACATACTCTTTTTTATGAATTTATGTTTTTTTCTACAGAAATTTTTCCTTCATTTAACTAACATTTAACGCTCACTATTTGGTTAAAGATGTAATGTAAATTATTCTTTGTCCATCCACAATAATTGTTTTCCAATATTGTTAAAATTACTTTCAAATTTGTTTGACAAGTCTCAAAATATGTGCCGCAATGTCAAAAAATCGTACGTAAATAGAAGATTTTATAATATATAATATTTTGCAAACAAGTTTATGATTACTTTAATTAAATTGATCTTGAGAAAAAAGTGTATATAATGAAATGTTGTGAAAGAGACCGTATTTACGCGCATCATGCAAAGTCACAGGAGGGGATTGCACGAAACATTGAAATTTGACGCTTTACTGGCTTGGTCAATATCTGTATTATGGTATCAAAACCATTAAGATATATTAATTATGACGAATTCAATCAATTCAACAATTACTTCATTTTTTCACAGTGATATCTCTTTTTTTTCTTGAATTGTAATAAAGGTGTAGTCTTAAATTCTTCACTAGATGGATTTGATTTTTAATACATTATTTTAATTTAATAACGCATTAATATTGATATGTTAGTAATTGAAGTACCATCACTATCGGATTTTAGGGTGCCTTCTGGGGTGCACACCCGAACAGAAAGTTTGAAGATCTGGGAATGTGTAATGTGGAACAACTTTTCTCACGCGGTCTTTTACAGAATCTTAGTTTTGGAATATTCAACTGTAATGCATTTTTACTACTTACACAGTTCTACGAGTAACTTGCTTTGTACCCACATTTGATTTCACATATTTAGTAAGCGGATGAGTTTTATCGAAATATCCATTTTGGCCTTACTAACCAAATAATTATTAAATTTAAAATGTTAATAATTCAAGTTTATGGCTCAATGATCTATGTTTCTATATAAATAAGCTGGTTTTAAAGATGTTTTGGAGGGCACGTGAGCCGTTAAAAATACCATTACGTACTAAAGACAATTCATTCGCTTTATATATCTTTACCGAAAATATAATTTAATTTTCGTTTAATTTTATCGATATCAGTTTAGCAATAACATAAGAGGCCGCAAATTATTGTAAACTATGAAGTTAATTCTCATTACATAATATTAGTAAAATCAAAATATGTAATTATGCAAGTAAATTTTGATGATTTCATATTTTATCAAAGGCGAAAATTTTATTAGCAAAACAATGTCAAGTTATTTCTCTCTCTCTACGTAGTAATTTTTAAATTGTTGAGCTATTTTAAAATAATACAAGTTGAAAATAGAATACGTATAGGGTACATACGTATACATAGTATCAAATTGTCATAAATTTCAAAGATGTATATTGCTTAATTTGTTACATACAAAATAAAATTACCGATTAAAGTAAAACTTCGTTTGAAGAAAGTATTATCCAGTTATATATTAGCGCCAATGGCTGTACAAATAAAGATAATCAACGACCATGATTACACTAACCGAGAACTCGTAGTGAATTATTAGCAGATATTTTAGAGCATTGGAAATTTTGTACTTACGTACTTTTCAAATAAGTAATGAGAAGCCTTGCTGGCCGCGATGGGTCTCGTTACTATTGAGCATTCTGCAAATGTTGCAAATAAATTACAGCCCAAGAAAAGTATTTTAGTTTTAAAGAAACTTAAATTATCTAGAATTAGATACATTAATAAATATGAAAATAGAAGTCCATGATGTTTTAAGCGGTCGAATAATATAACCAGACCACTCGAAATTTTTATTACAAAAATTTGTCAAAACAATATTTTAGGATCGGTGAAAATTATATGGGGTATTTGTTTCATATATTTGAGAAATATATTATATTAGTCGTTATATAGTAATACATTAGTAGTCACTGTATTCTGATTGAGAGTATAATTATTTTAGTTCGATAATAATAAAATATGTTTAAATCTCACTTCAATCAGAATTATTAGAAAATTAGTATGATAATTAATCTTAACGAATAATACTGTTGCTGCAACTACTCTTTATTTAATAAGGTATTATTTAATTATTTTCTTATATTTTATCGTTTACGTCATTTCATATTGAGTTTTCCAGAATAATTTCATATTAAATGCTTTACTTCACCCTCTTCACACGAATATTAATATTTTTGTTGACTGCTTTAAATTCAAGAATCTAATATTTTATTCTAGTTACAATAGAGACAAATTAATAATCTAACATAATTAACATCGTGATGCCAAACATGTGTTCTCTCGTTTGAAGATATAAGTAACATTCCAGAGATAAAATGAATGTACTGTGGTAAGGTAATATAACCAACCATAAACAGATAATGTAACCAACAATGTCAGTGAAAGAATTATAATTTTTAAACTTAATTTTTAGTAAATAAATTTATGAAATTATTTAAACAACTAATTTAATTTATGAAGAACAATATGCTGGTCCAAGATTGTTTATTTTATGTACAAGTAAGACGAAGCAACGAAACAGTAACGAATGTATGTTCGATGCCATTTACGATATGTGTTGTCATTGAGTAAAGAGACTGGAATTTCAGACATGCATAGGAATGACTCCTTCGTACCGCAGATTTGAACCGTAGCAACCTTTTTCATATTTATACATAAACTGAATCAATTTTTCTTTAGAGTTAAAAAAGATGCATAAATTGAATAAAATCACTAAAGAAGTATTGAGAAGATGAGTGAAACTTTAAACGAATTTTATGATGAATTTAAAAAGAGACTCAATATTTTTTACTTTCATCCAATTAATAAAAGTATTGCGTTAGCATCCAGGAGTTCTTCAAAGATATCAAAGGAAGAAGGGTATTTTTAATAGAAATATTAGTGAATAAGCACAATTATGACTCCTTGCTCTCCGAATGCGTTCCATACTTTTAATATTTTATAAGCATACTTTTAAATGCTTATAAAATATGAAGGCATCATCTACTTTCCTACGATTTGTTTACTCGATAATTATTAAAAGAAAGAACGAAAGAAAGCTTAGAAATCCATTGCGGTCCTCAATTTCTTAAATCCGTTCCGGAAACTTATATCCTATTAAAATGTAAAGAAAAACTCATGACATGTTCAAGATATTCTTAATACCTATTTGTATTTGCTCATAAATGGGTAAATACGAACAGAACACATTGTTTTTAATTAAAATCGGAAAATGATTTCCGGAGGTAAAACAAAAAACTTAATTTATCTTTGCTAATTATTGCCGCACCTCTTTTATTTTATAACAATATTGAGGACTTTGAATAAGCTGTCAAAAATTCTGCTAAACATCGAATTTACTCGAAATTTATATATAACAAGTTAATAAATACCATTTTTATAAAATTCTGTTTAACTTGATTCCAGGCCGCCTCGTTGCCAATGTGACAGAAAAGGCTTAAAAACATCAAAATTACTAATAATTGAAAGTACAATAAAGTTTATTTATGCGTTTCTTAATGCCAATACCTAATAAAAAGGCAGTTAGCTAGTTTATTATCTATTTATAATTTGTAATTATCAATTTTACGAAAAAATGCGAAGAGGAAATCTATGCATTAAAATATATGCCATTTTCTAAATTGTGTAAATTATGTAATCTAATCTTATCTATGCACATAACATAAATCTAATAAGAGAATTTTCAGATTAAAGATATATAAAATGGAGTTCAGGACTGTAGATAAGCTATAGAGAAGAAACAGATTATTTTCAGAAATGTTATTTTTCAAACAAAAACCTCTGAAAACATTTAAGAGATCTTTTTAATATTAAGACCTAAAGGCCTGACAATTTGCGGGTACCAAAAATATATTTATTTACGCATCATCTCTATATATTGTTCATAAATTGAATAATAATAATAAAGAAAAGCATTGGTAAACTATATTTCAAAATTGATAATTTCCTTATATTTTAATGATTTTTTTATCCAAAAAAGTTAAGAAGTACCAAAACCAAATGATATTTAAACACAGCTTTCGACTTGCTTCAATGACACTGGATATAAAGTTTAATTCATACTATCCAAACCAGTCGATCAGTATATGAATAGTTAAAACGAACTTAATCACCAGCAAAATTTAATGATAAGTAAAACTGTGAAATTAAAATGGACGCAATATATGGATTCATACAATGAATGAAATTATATGTGTTTACTCAAAGCAATCAGATAGATTTTAATTAAATATTTTTATAAAATTGCTGTGTTCGAGACCTTCTTTAAAAATTAGTAATTAAAAAAATAAATTGAAAATTGGTTCAACCAACATAACAAATGTATGTGACTAAAGGAAAGTAGGCAAAATATTAAATATTTCCATACATTTTTGTGCGAAACCACTAACCAATCGTCAGCTTATAATTTTTGTTCTATAATGTATAGTCACAAAATAAGTGTGGTTGACAACATTTGCGAACCGTCTACATACTGATTGATGTAAATATTTTATTCGTGCGGTATAAATAATAATTTCTGGTTATAAGCTATTTACAAAAATATTTAAAAAAAAGGAAATTTTGATTTTTTTTCCTTTTTGACCTAAATTTTAATAAAAAAATAAACATTTCTCATACGATTTTTAATTCTGTTTTCAAGATGGATCTTTTTTGGAGACTCTTATATATTATTCTTCAACGTATATTAAATATTTCTCAAAACTTTTGAAGCTTAAGTCGCCAGGCAAATCAAGTTCATTCACTCGTATACTTTCTGTATATAATGATATAGTTCAGCAAAAGTATCCAATATTGAATTATGAAACGCTCACCTCAATTAAATGCAGTAAAAAGGTTATTGGATTGATGTCACTAGCGTTTGATTAGCGTTGCTTAAATCGAATCCTGTTTCCGCTCCCTTTCCGAAACCGATACTGGAATGGGCTTACATTACCTTTTTAATGAAAAACCTTTAAATATCTTTATGTAAAAAAATATATATTATCGTGAAAAATGAATAGCTAGTTATATTGACTCGATAAAATATAAATATTTAATTGCACATACATACATTCTTTTGGGGACATCGATCATAGATATCAACTGAAAATAATAAATAATTTAATATTTAATTTTCATAACAATTTTTATTTTTCTGTATTTTTATATTTAAATAATAAAAAAAAATTAACCCATAATCAAAAGTAATCCTGAGTGTAACCGGTTAATCTTGAATTTAAAATAAATCCTAATATTAAAGATGAAATATACTTGCTCAAGGATGTGAAATACTACACTAATTTAAAACCAAGAATGTAAGATTTAACTCAGGGTTTATTTCAAACGTATAAATTATAAATATATCAAAATTATATAAATTCAGTTGTATTATAACGACAAAATCTTTACAATATATTATATGCATAATTTCACAGTACATCTGGAATATGCCAATTTTTCCGCTAAATAAAGTGAAAAACAATACTACCTCAAGCTATTTTGTCGAAAAATGTTTCAAACTACAGATTTATTTCCATTTACTGTTTCAACGTATGCAATGATTATGAGAAAATTATATTTTTATCAGAAAATGGAAACCTTACAAGATAACCAATGTGTCCACCTGTCCGTCTACCATCGCCGTTTTCCTCAGAAACGAATTCATGTAAAAACTTAAAATTTGGCAATATAATAAAACATATTAATACACTCTATATATTGCCACAGTTAAAACTTAAAAATATTTATATCAAAAACTTGAAGGCAAATAAAATATCCAAAAAAAATCCAAAGTAACCCATTTGCTTCTACAATAATAAAAGCATAAAATTGAAAATTTTGACAAATTAGGTACCTAACTGCATTAGGATGAAGTTTAGTGTATGTTTAGTGCACTCACTAGCGCTTGCTCTGTATTTAGTTATTTACTAGTAAAGGCATTTTTGGTACCTACCCATATTTGATAAGAACTTTTAATAAAAATTAATTTAAATTTTTCCACGTGAATACGTTCAAAACATACACTGCTATTAGTACCGTTCGTACTAATGTGAAATCCTATTTCACGTATATTTCGATAGTCATTTGGGCTTTTTTTCCAAATTACATACATTTGTCAAATAAATCAACACTTATAAGACACGGCTTCTGCTTTAATTTTCTGAGATAATGGACTGAAAAACGTACGTGAAATTATTTTTGAAACCTGAGAAAATAAATAATGAATATAAAACAATTAAAATTTCTTGTGAAACTGCATAAACAGCTCATTACATAAAGCTAAAATAAAATACGGAAAAATATAAATTTATGAAAATGTAATCAAAATATATTTGCGTGATATGTTATTTTATAGTAATAGAGTATTAGTACAAAATGAAACTTTTCACAATTCCTCAAACACGTAAATTTAAAAAAATCAAATTTTTAGGACTACATATTGCTTTTCTCCGAATACGAATTTATTATAATCCTAATATTCAGTTTATTTTATCTAATAGCGTACTTGTTTCCAAAATCCTTTCGCCCGGTCTTTGTGTATAAATTCTTTGACGCTATTCATAATTTTTTTTATACAAAATAGCCTTTTCAAATGTTTATTTGAAAAAACGTACAACTTTAATCGATTATGAAAGTGTGAGGAAAAGAAAATTTTAAGAAAATATAAATTTTCATTTTGTCCATTGCTGTACTAATACGAAATTGAAAATTCTACTTAAATAAACAGCTAGATCTGTCGCAGACATCAACTATGGAAGTAATCGTTATTTATCATAGGATATAAACATCATTATAAATTAAAAGTAAAATCAACAAACTGAAAATTAAAAAAAATCAAGAATGAGTACTTTGTAGACCGAATTCATAATAAGTTTCGTGGTACCTTTACAAATATAAAAATTTAAATACACGCTGTGAAGTGAAACTTTCATCCTGGAAACCACGAACAGTTTTGTTTTCCGTCAACGTTTAGAAAATATGATCTTCTTTGGTAATTGCGTACTTTATCCTTCAATATAAGTCTCGAACTTTCAGGTCGGCAGACTTGAACAATGTAAAGCGTACTAAAATTATACAAAATTCAATTGAAATCACAAAACACAGAAAATTCAACAGGATATCGTCTTGAAAGGCGGCAACCACCTCAAGGACATAAAAACCTGATTTACGTGGAGTCAGAGTCGATAAAGGTAAAAATACTTATACGATATACTTCGGGATTTTAAGAATTTTTGCTACTTAACATATTGTTAAACCATGCAAGAAATATGTGTCTGATAGATGACATCGTAGTATGCAATAATCAATGCTATTGTAGTAATAAGTCCGCCATATGTATCATTTAGATACATTAAAGAACAGAAATAAATAAATAATTTTTAATTATTATTTAAATAAATAAACAAATAACAAAACAATAAATTTCACTAACGTTTGTAATACGCGTAATAAATTGCAGTTCAATTTAAATAAGAATTTTAATTCTGATGGAAAATGTAATTCTAATCTCTATATTATAAATGCGAAAACGAGTTAATTAATTTTATTAATTTCTATATAACCTTTTGCAGCTAACTATCCAACAATATTCTTGAAATTTCGTAATCACAAATAATTATTTTTCGGTTACAAAACAAAAATATTTGTATTAAAAATAAAATCGTTAACGTAACAATGTGGCCATTAATTTCATAACTAATGAACTCGTCATTATGTCCTGCTATTCTGGAGTGTTATATAAAATCGTAGAATATATCTGGTAAAATATGTAAACAGCGCGCCGTTTCATTTTTGGTCAAGTCATCATCTATATCTTGAGGTGAATAAAACAAACATAATATTGTTTTATCAATGGAACTGAGTAATTTCATGAATTCGGTTAAGAATAATAAGCGAGTGAAGCAACTCGAAATACATGCAAAACGATGGTCAAAGTTACACACTACCACAAAACAGTCAAATATTATCAACGATTAAAAGAAGGAAATTTTTTTCTCTTTAATATTTCTCTTCAAAGGAGACCTGCTAAATCAAATTTGACAAATTTAAAAGCCTTATTGAAATAGATCCAAGAACCAATTCATGTTATCTGGCAGAGCTGGTATCCTGCTACCAAACTGCGATAGAAAAGCATTTTTCATGTTGTGGTCCAGAAGAAAACAGAAAAAAAAATTGTTACCGCATTATTATTACTGAGTTCACCTTGCAGGACTTATAATTTTACAACTACAATCTGTTTTGCTTGCTCTCCAATATTTAAGTGTTACTAGGTTTAAAAAAGCATACCATCCTAAAGTTTAAATTACCCAATTTTTCCATCAAAGTCCAAAAATGTCCATAAAGAAGAATTTTATCTCTGCGATGAATAATAAATGAAGAAGATTCGAGTTACGTAAACTTTGAATTCATTGATTACATGGGAAAAACTAAATAAATTTATAAACTGAAATGACTAATTTATTAGTTGCCAAATAATTGTTAAATTACGCCACGATTTTGTCAGGCGAGCGAAGACGTGGGTCAATGCTGGATGAACAAACGTTGAAAAAAAATTCACAGAATCTATTTCATCATAAACACTTTCATTCAATAACGTTTCTCTGTCCAGAGTATTCGAGAATATTAATAGGAATGTACACAGACATAATTAATGATGAAGTATTTTTTCTCATTCCATTTTCACTTAGAGCAAACATTTTCTCTTGCCAATTCCAGTTAGCAACCGTAAGATACCTTGATCAGCTCGAAAAAAAACAAAAATAACTTTAATATCACGTCGCACCCTTTCCTCTGTCACAATTCTAACACGAGCAGTCAAACCTTATCCCAGACGCCCTCAAATAAATAAACACAACACGCTTTAATCCCAAGACCGCCTACATAGGTAAACAGCGAGACCAATTCAAATGCAGGTGACAAACCTTGAATGTGGACTATCTATTATTTAAATCGCACGTTAACCCGTTGGATGAAACAGATTTATCGTCGTTTGTTATCTCTACCTTTTACATAATCGTGATATCAATCAAAAATTTATGAAGATCTTGGAAATATTTCATTCGCATCAAAAATAGAGGTCGCCATAACATTTTACAAGGATGGAAAAATAATACGAATTTCCTGTTATATGATCTTATGTGTACTTTCTTGGAGTGATGATACTTTTATAATAAAAAAATAAGGGAATTTCTAGGTCGTTAGATGGCTTCTATTTCAAACTCTGCTATGAAATAAATCAGTTCTTCTGATATTGAATCAATTATGTATTCATGTTTCAAAAAAAATAAGTTTTCAAACATGAATTTTAATAATTTTTCTGGTGGGAGAAAGTAAAGAGAATGAGTTCTTTCCAAAGTTAGATCCTTTGTTTCTGATACAAAATAGTTAATTATTTTAATTCAGCAAAACTTGTTTTGGCATACTGTCGGAACCTCACATTATAGAAGAATGCTGTTCATCACGATATGAAAGGTTATTCGTTATATAAATATCAAACATTTTAGAAATATTTCTAAACTTTATAAATCTAATTTATATAAAACAACGTAATGTCCAAACCATGTTGACATGAGACGTAGAGCTACTTGAACCATAGAAATAGGCTGAATCATATATATTTCGTTGTTTTTCTAGCTAACTAATTAAACCAGCATATTTCTTGTAAAACATACTTCGTGAAAAACTGGCAGATTAATTAAATATTCAATAAGTATATTTGGAAGGAATTTATCTTAGTGAGCTATGCTGAGAATATAAACGTAATGCTATTTAATTTATACAAAATAAGTCCCATTAATATTATTTGGAAAAGACTTACTTAGGAAATAATCTAACCCATGACGGGTTAGATTAATTCCTATATAAAAAAAATATCGGAAATTGAATTCACCTTCAATAATTTATTAAACACTATCATGTATCGTAGAGCCTGCCCGCCAAAGAGTTAGAAGTTTCTGAAACGCTGTTAACTGCTGACAGGATACTATAACCGGTAAGTCCCAATTAATTCCCTGGACGAATAGGATATTAAACGGATCTGTGAAATACTCTTAATCTATGCGATTGACACCCCAACACATGACCTCTGGTTGCTAAGTAATATTTGCGTTAGGACTCCACGGAGCTAAACAGATACGAAAGGTCGTGGTAAGGTATAATGCGGGTGATTTATTATTAATCTATCTTCTATGTTATGTAATTTCCAAATTCATATTTAGCTGTTAAAGAGGTCATTGAGCCTTATTCAATTTTCTTAAATTTTCCTCTTGTATATTTCATTCCAGGAGAGGAAAGACATATTTAACAGATGTTTCAAAAACACAGCCTTGCATTTCGAATTATATTTCTTACATGAGTTTCGGAATATTTTTTCGCAATCATAAAAATCAGTGATGATATATTTATATCTAACCAGAGACGTCAAAAAGCCAATAATGATTTATAAACAGCTGTAGCTATATTCGAGAGTTTCGAAAATTGAGTATGGAATATGTTTTATTTCAAGATTTAAAAATGTGCTCCATACTTTTTGATAAGACTATGGTGATTATAACTTAATGACCCATTGTTTTTCAAGAAATTGAAATGTATATTTCCACGTAGTGAAAACAATTATTTAACAATAATTGTCATTTTCCTAAAACAAGCAAAACAATATTTACAAAATAACTTGGTGATTTCAATCCTCGACAAGCGATGGTCTCCCGCTCCTTACTTCTAGTTTTTTAATCTCTCTTCTGTCAACTTTGCCCAAAGATAATCCTCTTGTTTATGTTACACGGTATTTGTTATGGGTAAGTGATCTCAGCAGTTGTTTATCACGAAGATGTTTCGCGTTTTTTTCAATCAATGTGACATTTTGAACATATTATGGCTGTAAGTATTTGAAATTTCTCATTTATTAGTCTGTAAATAAATTCGTTGCTAATGAAAACATACAGATTTAAACATTTTAAAAAATGTTTAGATAAAACTGACTTACGTTATGAAGGTTAAAAAAATGTGGGCCACAAAAGATTTTTATAAATAAATTCGTATTTCCAATAATATCAGGAAACTTTCATATTTCAAAGAATAATACTTATTACTAAAAAAACCGGTTAAGTAGGAGTATGGCCCGCATATCGGCGGTTTCGTATTTTATTTGAACTAAAATTACTTTATTTATCATAATTAAACATTGATATGGACTTAATAGTGCAATATTTAATAGTACCTAATATAATTGAGCAATGCAATATGTATATATATATATATATATATATATATATATATGTATATATATATATATATATATATATATATATATATAATATAAAGTGAAAATCTCAAATACTATGACAACTAGAATCGTCCTTGTAATTTACCAATAATTTTTGCGCCGTATTTTAAAAACCCTATTTTTCCCAATTTCAGGTCCAGTAGTTTCGGAAATAAAGAACATTTTTCGGTTGTTGTTTGGTATGAATATGTGCAGTTTATTCCGAATATGATTTAGTTTTTTAGTTTTTTTCTCAAAGAAACGGCTATAGCTTACGGATGAACAGAAAAATTAGTGATCCTTTTTAAGTTAAGAAGCTTTAAAAACCACTCAATTTTAAAGCTTTACGACACACTCCTCTTGTAACTTTAAGTACTTTGCGACACTTTATTCTATTGGACTCGTGAAATTAGGGGAAAACAGATCAGAAACTAATAAATATTTTGTTAGGAAATAGAAAGAAATATTTACATCATATTTAATTAATATATAGTTAAAGTAATTAAATTAATTATCATTCAACATTTTAATAAATATTCTCGTATATACACATATAACAAAATTGTTACAGAGTGAATTCTGTACATGAAAGGTATTTTAAAAAGAGTTATTTATTTAGGGTTTAGAATGGTTGTAGTCTGTTTGTGTGTTAATTTGTTTTTGAATCACGCAAAGTTAACTGTACGAAATTAGGTTCATAATAGTTTATATCCCCGTATAAGATAGAGTACACTTTCTCTCTGGATATTAGAGATATAATAGAACACTCTTACCTGTTAAATATCACAATATTGTTACCGCCAAAGCCGTTATTAAAACTTTATTCTAATAAAGTTGTGAGAGATAATAAACAAATAAAAAGACAATAAAATTCATAATAACTACTCTTATTCGGAATTCCACTCGAACGAAGTTGCGTCCGTATAGCTAGTCTATATATGACAAAATTGTGACAGAGTGGATTTTGTATATACATTTTTTTTAAAGAGAGCGAATGATTTAGCGACAGAATGACAATAGAAGCCAAAAAATCTATTTTTAGATTTTTGTCTATCTGTGTTTGCTTTTCAATTACACGGAATTTGTCACACGCAGTTTTAAATTTTAGTACGATAATAGTTTATACCCTCGAATAACAAATGATACTTTTTATCTGGATGTTACAGATGTAAAAAAAACACGTTGACTTGATAAAAATTACAATATTGGTACTACCGACGGCATCTTTTAGCGTTTCTACTTTCTATGATCATCATAGAGTTCTCAAAAATAAAAAAGAACATAAAAATCCCCAATAACTTTTCTAACATCAAATTTCATGCGAAAGAAGTGGCATCTTGTCGACACAACTAGCATTTTATAAAATATAATTAAATACTCTAATTTGGCATGATTTTCAGTCTTGAAAAAGAATGATAATTATTGAAAATATGATGAAATTACATTAAATCAAATAAACCTTTCTCATAATATTTCTTTATCTCAGGTATTACATTTTTATAAAATAATTAAAACATTTACTATGAACATGTGAGCGATACATTAAAAATCATTAGGAAAATTTTTAGATGGCGTTTTGTAGCGAAAGCAGTTGCATTTAGAAAAAGAGATGTGGATACTTTGGCTTTTATTGGTGATTAAAAAAATACAAATCGATATATGCCGCAGTTCATATTTAAAAAAAAAATAAGTAAAATCGAGACTCAAAATGATTTTAGTTTGGTACCTATTCCTTCAAAAACAAGAGAACAAACTTTATTACTAAAAATCTTAAAATTATATATTGAGTAAATATCTTCTAATAAGCAATAATTACATCGTTTCACAAAGAAGCTATGAAATTATACAAGCAACAAAGTCCTACTACCTTATTGAAAACATAATTTGGGTTATTCGTGTTCTGCAAAAGCTTTGTTGCGGTATAACGTCTCATTTTGCACATTTACCGCTTTTTATTTTGCAATTTCACATCTAGAAACAAAGAAAATTTAAATAAGGAAAAACACAACAATGTACTAATTAAAGATTTCTAAGCTCGTAGTTAAGTAAAAATATTACATAGCCTTTCTTCCTTTGAATAATATTCCATAGAAAACGTTAGCCACTAGCGGGGCATTATTTAAAAGGGTATAACCGGTTTGTAAAACATTTCAACCACCACATTACAAAATATATTTTTTTATAGTAGACAATATGCGTTCATATTGTTGTTCCAATGACTACAAATAAGTTTAACAATAATTTTTTTATGCCATAAGTCATATTAAAGCCAAAAATATTTAGTTTGGAAATAAAAATAATAATTACCTCCCCTTTGAGGGATATCAAATTATTTTTTTGTCTTCAGTCAAAGTAATTAAATTAATTTTCATGGAAAATAAATTTTCATAAAAAAATTTTAAAACATTAATTCACAATACCTGTTCTTTTTAACTATTTCGAAACTAATAAATTTTTATTCCATATGTAGATATGGTGGACCTTTGAACTAAAATATAATTAAACTTTCATTTTTAGTGGTATGGTTCAAAAAGTGACTTCTAGGACTTCACATCCAGTAACACTTATTGGTATATTAATTCAAAACATTGAGAGCACTCAGTGCAAACATAAATTCATACTTATAATTTACTAATGCGCTTATGAGTCATAAGCGCGTAAATTTTTGGATATTTAGGTTGAATAATTCGCTTGGGGTTGACTAAAACACATTATACAAATTAGCTAGAAACTAACAACAAGTCAGAAAGTCGAGTTAAAATAAGTGAATGGAATCTGTCACACATATGGCCACATTATACCACGAAGTTATCATCGTGACCCCCGGATTCAAACTGATACCAATTTTTTGTCGCCACCGCGTGGGGTCAGCCCTTCACCACTCTAATCACAAATTGACAGTTACGATATTGGGTTTCAGTTCTTATTTATCACGTAGATGTGACTTAGATAAGGAACGGTTGGTTGTAATATTTCCCTCGGGGATGCAAGGAAGAAATTTTACTAAATAATTTATTTATTAGTATGGTATGCAAGTAATTTAAAGATGCAAGATTTTGATAGTGTAGACACTTCCAAAATTTGTAGTTGCAGCGATGCTTATCAGTAGCGTATCTTGTCTAAGTGACAGATTCAACATCTTTTGTAGATAGGGCAAGATTTTCTTGATACGCGTCCGTAATGTTTTTATCTAAATTTATAAGCAAATCTAAGGGATAGAAAACTGGAATGCCAAACTCTAATATTTTGTTTTTAAAAACTTTGTTTTTCTTCGTCTATATTCTGTTAAATTATATAACTATTTTGTTATTTATTTTTCAGGAAAGGTATAAAAAAAATCGTCATATAATTTAACAGGATATAGGATATTGTATTTGTAACAGGACATTGTATTTGTTATAGAATTTGGATTCTATTTTTTGCAGTCTTTTGTTGTCTATGACAGAGGGTATACAGTCCATGACTCATTCAATACTGGTTATTTTTTTATTTAGTGACGTTTTGAGTTGTGATGGCTCTTTATTAAAATTTCAAAATAATTGAAAACATCTAGAATTGTTCATATGTCATTCATATTTTATTTATCTAGTCAAAAAAGTATATTGCATGTATAGTTTTCACAGGTGTGAAATTCTCAAATATTTAAACTGTTTTGAATTTCTCAAAAATTTTAAACTTAATATTGTCGCTGTCTTTGGGGGTAGATTTTTGGAAAATATATTTCTATAAGCATTTTCCACCATCGTCCACGTTAAGTTATAAAAAAATAACTTCGAAATTCTTTCAATTAATGTATTACTTTTCCATTATTGTATGCCAAATTTTAAGTTTTTGTGTTGAATAGTTTCTGAGGTGACTGGCTGCAACAGAGAGATGTGATATGAGTGATCTTATGAACTTTTTTCATTAAAATATGAAATTATGAAAAACTTTAAAACCTAACTCGTTCTATTTATGCCGCACACTTTAACCGTATATTTAAATATATATTTTTTTGACCTTACATTTGATTTGTCGGAATAATATGGTGCTAAATACAATATTTGTAAAACTCCATCAGGTATCAAAATCTATCAATTATTTAAAAATACTTTTCATGTACAAATATCATACGTAAGGAAAAAATTTCAAAATTCAAAAATATTGTCCTCAAAAGGAGGAAAAAACAATATTTAAAAAAAATAACTAATAATCGCTCATTTAAATAATGGAGTTTGCAATAAAAACTCAAATTTGATCTTTTGTTGAGCGAAACTTAATAAAGTGCCTTGATTACAGGAATTAATGAAAAAAACATATAATGTCAATTGAGGTTGCAGGCTGGATTAAAGGTATCCATTTTAACAGTTATTTTTGTTGCATATTATTTGATAGTTAACGGTTATCAATGTCGGAACTTCTAAGAAAAGTACTTGAAAATACACATTTGCCTTCTTTATTTTGAACGTTACATAAATTAATTTATTTATTAACAATACGAATTCACGTCATCGACGTTGTTAATAGGTTTCATCTTTACGTTACATTTGTGATATGACCGACCTTCTATGATATTTTTAATTTCACTGTGCACTTAAATTTGATATATTTTTCCCTTTTATTTGAAATATCTCATAAATAAACGACATGTAAAATATTGCTATTTAAATTTAACTTAAAATTCAATAGCTAATACAAAGCAATAGTATCACTTGGTCAATTTACGAACTAACTGTAGGGTAATTTGCTACTCCTACGTGCTACGTGATTTTCGTCACATATTCTCCTGAAAATATCTGAACTGTTTTGTATAGTATTTGGATAATATGTAATTTTCGCTCATTCATTTAAATTTATGACTTCTATGGACGTTAGTTAACCCTTCAGAGCAAAATTTTCAAAATAAGTAACATAGCGTTACCGTACCATGGTAACAATCCGGATTCGCGTCACTTATTGCATTCATTATCATAATGTTTGTTTTCTTCATTTTGAATATTTTCTGTAGTATTTTCATCACGTAATAGTATTTTCTGTTGGCGTTACGAGAATTGGTTGCACCAACATAGCAATTAATTGTTAAGTACAAAAAGTCTGACGTATTCATTTTTGAATACCCTTTTTGCCCGTAATAAACCACATTTCTCTAAATTTAACCGAAAAAGTCGCTCACTTGAACATTAACTTCGTGTAATTACAACTTGCAATGTTTTGCTAAATACTGTTACACACTTAACAAAGTATTTAAACCTTGCCCTACAACTAAAACCTCATTTTAACCACGAAAGTTTTTTATTAGATATTTCACGGTCTAGTCGTATTTGTATCGATATGTAATAATATTTATTTATAGTTACGAGAGTGGTACAACATAATAGTATGTGTTTTTATCCATAATATGTCAAGTTTACAGTAATCACATAATAATCCCTTATTTGATATATTAGTTCTAAATATTTGAAAGACTAGATATTAATAAACCATTAAATTTACAAATGAAACTTTTGAAACATTTGAATGAAACAGGTAAAATTTATTGAAATCATTAAAAATCTATTAACTTTTCATTATTTTAACTGTTCGATATATACATATATGAAGCAGAAATCAATATTTATAAAATTACTGTTTGGTCAATATATATTTTACTTAGCTGTTAGGGTTTCGTAGGCAAACGTAGAACCTATACGATTTCATCTTATCTCTCTCTCTTTGTCTGTTTGTCGTACCCACAGTTTTAGATTTATTTGCATAAAATTTACATGCGTATTTAAACGTACTTGAGGTAAAGGTATGAATGGATATGTCGATAAACATATTTTTCCCTATTTTTAAGTTGAAAAAGAAATAAAATAATGTACGTACGATTGTGGGGGATGTCGTTACAAGTCCTTAAAAAATCAAATTTATTTTCCATTCATCATTTTTAAATGTTTAGCCCTATTTACGATACGTTGTGCTTCAAATTGGTTTGCCATGACCTGCCCCCCCTTCTCCCATTTGCAAAAAAAGGCTATGTAATAATACGCATAACATTCTGGATATAGCTTAAGATGTGCAATTTTAAATGAAATGGCGATCAAAAATTTCAGGTGATATAGGTTAAGTACAGAACTTTATTTTGGGTGTATATGGGCACGCAGCTAGTTGGTTTATTTACAATGGATTTGAGTCCAATTATTAATTATCTAATTAACAGATTATCAATGGTAAACAGAAGTGAAAGTAAAAAGATTGGTATTCCTTCAAAAATACTTAACAATATATATTTTGAACCGTAGTAATGTTTTTTTTAATACGAAATTAGATCAATAATTCATATTCGAATTTATAGAAACATTAAATATTTTTACATCCGATTATTTTTATCGTTGCCTATTTTATTCGAAAAGAAAAAGAAATTTCGTTTTACGCTCGTGTACTGGATTTAGATTATAAATTTTACTTATTGCTTAAGGGTCCTTAATCAATAAGTAAAATAAGAATTAAGGTTGCTTCAAATAGAGAGTGCCTTCCGATCGGTTTCAGTCCTTTCTGTCCTGCCCTAAATGCCCCTATTGTTTTCAAGTACTATTTTTTTAAATATTATTTATTTTAAAATTAATAAAACTGACCTATTTTTGGGTAGATTAACTATGCCAACCTATTTTTGAGCATAACAATGCTAACCTATTTTTACTAAATTAAAACTATCAACCTACTTTGGAACAGAATAATATTCCACTATTAATATTCTTACAAACTAACATTGTCAACCTATTTTTGATCAGATAAACCATGCCAACCAATGTTTTTACAGACTAATACTTCCAATCTATTTTTGAGCCGATTAACAACTTCAAAGTATTTTTGAGTAAAATAACTGTGCCAACTCATTTTTGAGAAGTTTAATAATGCCAACTTGTCTTAACAAACGTGCAATGCCGGCCTATTTTTGGACAAATTAACGACGATGTCTTATTTTTAAGCAAAATATTAGATTCAACCTATATTTGATTAAAGTAACAATGATAACTGAGCTTTAAGCGGATCAACAACGTCAACTTGTTGTTAAAATGCCAACCTACTTTTGCCCAAATTAAAAAAGCCGCCAATAATTTACTTTCAGTTGGATATGTACGTTCTTTTTGAAAGTTTTTAATTTTCCTATTTAAATATATATTCATCAATACACTGACAAACAGTATATCTAAGAACCTCTCCGCAGATTTTAATTTCGTTTTTTTATATTGACCACAATTACGAAACGTATTTTGGTTTATTTCGGGATCAATTATGCAAGGTAAGATTGTGCTCATATCCATTTCAATATGTGTGCATGTTTAGTTTGGCGGCGCTTCTTATATTATCTTTTAGTTTAATACGTTTATCTCTATTGACTTTTGGTAGGCTTGTATTACATTCCTTGTTGTACTATTAGATTTGATATACGCAAATCAGGTCTGGCAGGAGGCATAAATATGCTATGCTTTTAAGTACATAGACCGAATGGATTTAAATGCCTCTTTGCATTTCCAGAATCAATTTCATGTAATCTTAAATGTGGGGTCTATGTTTTGAGGATATTTTATTTTTCCATATATATATATATATATATATATATATATATATATATATACATACTTATATATATATATATATATATATATATATATATATGTATTAATCGACATATAAACAAACAGTTCTCTTAATTGTTAGGGGGGTGGTAGTGCTACATTTTTGTCTTCGATATTCTCAATTACAACCCTATGTTTGAACTGATTAAGAATACCGAAAATAAATTATAATATATATAAATGCACGAAATTCTCAATTCGTATTCCAAATTATCAAGAATAAACTTCCGTAGTGTATTGCATAGAATAATTTCATTCCCATTTTTTAAATTATCATAAGCAAATACTATTTAATGTAACGCACGATCAGCACGCTATTTACAGTATTTCAGTGTGTAAAAGTAGCTGTCGTGGAAATATTTTACTTCACTAAGTATATTCTAAATATTTAATATATTATCATAAAATAATAAACATGGCGATAGTATTTAATTTTTAAGAATCGTTTGTTATATATATAGGTATCTTAAGAAAATTATAGTTTGAACAAATATAATATATGGGAATCAATTGAAGACGAATAACTTTCTCATTGGAAATTTTGCACATTTTTCACAAATTTTGCGTTTTAAACATCAACACAAAAAATCTGTCTCCGGATTTTGTACAAACCTTTGAATCGAAATACCAGAAATAAAAAAACTACAAGGTCTATAGAGTCGTTTCATTAGCTATCGACAAGGATACAGATATCGATAGCATTGTAAAAAAAAATTGTTTTTTCCTGAAACGGCCGCCAATATATTTTTCTGTAATTAAAAGTTTTTTCATCACAGGTATTTACGGCTAAATCGGGGTAGTTGAAAGGTACTTTTGATTGTTTTTTATTATTCACCGCTCAATCTTTTTTTATTTGATGTTACACCCTTCCGCCCTTCGCCCCAATTTATCTGTGTTGGAAACGTTAAAGATGAGTTTTCATCGATATTATGTTTACCTTCGATTGTTTTGACGCGAAGAAAACTTTATATAATGAAAGTTTTCCGTGTGACGGCTGGTATATCAACAGCTAGGTTGTAACTTTTATTTTTGGATGAGATTGTCTGTTATGTAATAATGTATTAAACTGCATGATATTTATTTGAAAATTGTAGAGCATAAGAAAAGAATTATTTCTGATATAAAGACAAAAAAATATATATAAATTATTTTATTTCCTAGGCATTAATTTTTAAACCAATCCTCAACAATTATTTCAAGGTTGTTTAATATTTTATGAAATTCAAAACGTTATGGCTCTGATTTTCATTATAGAAAAGCTATTATATTTAAAAAACTTTTTATCTGAAATAATTTTCTTTGTTTATAAAAGAAGAGACTCAATCTTGGGAAAGATTAAAATGGTTCCATATACTTGACGAAATAATTCCTGAATATCAAAATTTTTCGTTTGTGTTTAATAACTATTATAATGATATGATAATTCATAGAAATAAGTTTTATTAAATTTTTAGAATTGGATTAGATTTATTTTATATAAAAAAAAGAAAAACAAATTTTAATGAAAAAATGTTACGCCTTTTTTGATAGATGTGCTTTTGATACTCAAATGATACTTAAAATGCAAACGTACATAAAATATTTCATTCTTTATAGAAAGTAAATAATAGTACGTTTTTCATAACCTATAGTTAACGTTATTAATTATACGTTTACAAGAAATCGTACTATGCATTCTTATTTATCTTTTTTGCATATACAAGGAACCCAATATCACCAATGAATCCAATCACTCGACCTACTCGAAATCGAACGCCGACAAAACACCTCTAACGTATCGGTATGATGGGGCGGAAAATTGCGGTCCGCCCTAATTATCTCACTTGAATTAACTTTTAATTAAAAACATGTCTAATTTAATTACTAACATTCCCATTATCTTCAAGAAAACTGCCCCGGGAAAATTAGGAAGTAAAGAACGATGAGAAAACATGTCAGACGGTTTTACGTTAAAATTTTGCTATTCTCTCGATAAGGGGAAGTTTTTGAAAGTTCGAAATTTTCGAAAACTTTTGCGAAAGTATATTGTTACGTAAATATATAACATGAAAGTAATAATTGTAATAATTAAAAAACGGTAATGTAATTAAAAACGTAATTAAAAGACGGCCAATTGCGAGTCCGGCTTGCTCATCATAGGTTAAGTATCTCGTGTGAGGTGAAATTACTTTATTTATTATTATTGAAATTCAAGCGCAATAAATATTTAATTAAACCTAAAATTAAAAAGAAATTTCAAGCACAATAAATATTTAATTAAACCTTATATGTTCAAGTAGGGAGTACGTATACATTGAGTAGATTAATACGTTTTTAATCCCGAATGGCTGTCAACCATTTTTATTAAACAATTTATATATTACACTAAATTTCATTTATGTATGCACCATTATTATCCACTACTTATCGCCACCTATTTGGCAGTGACAATATGCCTTTCTAGTAAAATTCCGGTGACTTTGATTCAAAAAACTGTGCGAGGTCGTTTTGGAGATCGTTTTAATGTCGAATTTTTTTCACCTAAATGGTTGCTGAGATCCTTGACTAAATGATAATCAGAGCGCACCATGTCCGGCGAATATGGTGTTTGATTTAGTAGAACCCAGCCGACCTCCTCTAATTTATTATGAGTACGTTTTGCAATATGTGGTCTAGCATTAACATGTAGAAAATAAACTCGATCCTGTTGACTACTCAATTTGTTAGCTAATGGGTCCACTTGTTCACAGTAAATATCTGCATTAATAGTAAATCCCTCTGAAAGAAACTCCCATTGAATAATGTCCGTGATGTTCCACTTTTTTGGCAATTATTTCAGGTTTGGATACTGAAACTCCTGTTTCTTCGACCCCCAGCCATTTATGTTTGCATGTATGGTTAATGTATGTAACCTACTTCTTATCGCCAGTTACTGATTCAGGCATTCAAAGTTACGAAGTCAGAAGTAAGAAGGTGAAATGATGACAACTCGTGGGGTATCTACACACTGTATTCTGAAACTTTTCCCAATTTGTGCGAATGTGTTTCTATGGTGCCTGCACTGCAGTGTAGCTCATCTGCCAATTGGCGAGTCGTCAGTCGAGGATCCTTCTCAATTAGGCATCGTAATCGTTAACATCCAATTCAACAGGATATCCAGTACGGAGTTGGTCCTCGAGATCGTAGTCCACATTCCTGAACTTTCTGAAACAATCTGTGCTACTGCTTTAGAGACCATGGACATATATTATTTGTGGCCGACTTTACATCGTGAGCCAGACAAAATAATGTATCATAAAATAATAGAATCCGTATATGATATTGATTTAAATCCATTATCTTTTATGTAATTCACTTAAAACGTCGGCGCTGACTGTTGTCAACTGACTGCACTCTGGCCTATTTATATCCTATAGTAAAACTTTCTAGAAATTTCGAGAACCTTTCTAAAAAATTCCGAAATTTGTGGCTAAAAACTTACTAGGGAAGCTAATATTATCATGAATATCTTAAAAATTATGTCATCTCGAATTGTCGTTGTTGTTTTACTACAAACGTTGTGTAGGATTCTGAAGATATATGTTTTCATGGCTTTTGGTTCAGAGGTTTTGTAATGAAATAAATGTGAGGGGCACATTTCTTACATATTTTTCCGTAAATACCTTAACTAGATTTGGCATTAAATTTATATAAGTAATTCTGTGTCGTTATCGGCAATTTTCATTGAATTAATGTTAAAATGGTTACTTACGGATAATTTTCATGATATGTATTAGTAGTTTAAACAATTTAAAATTTTTTTTTTATTTTCACGGTTTAAATTAATTTCTATTGGCCTAGTTTCCATAGAAGAAAATTAATATTCCTCAGATTAAGAACAAAAACCATAACATCTACAAAATATCGATGGCGTCGGCCACGTGTCCAAAAATTAATTGATATAATCTCCCGTTTAAATATCAAATAACAGATACTATTTTCCCCCTGCAATATTTAGAGCTACATTACGTCTCACTGTATATTTTGAAGCCACAAAGACTGTTTTCTTCCTCCACAAATGAAAAGATGAGCGTAGCTCTGATTAAAAATATTGCTTTTTATCGACAATTAACCAAGTTGGTTGTAACATGCTAGCACGATTCAAATGAAGCCGCGAGTAACAGCTAGTTGATTTATAAAAGTGATACCGAGAGACATGTTTTAATAGATTTTTTTGTTTGCCATGTAAACCTTTTCGCCGGGTTCTAAAAGAAATACAGGCCAAAAAATTTTGTATTTTTGACCATAACTTTGTTTAATTAATCCAATATATGTACTAAATAATAATTTATTTAGTTATAAGAAAAAAGAGAAAAAATAAACACTGTTATTTTCTATTTTAAAGAAGGTCCTTATGGAACGTTACATGCTTGGGGAATGAGAGGTAGCCCAAAAAGTACAAGATTTCGACATATATTTTTGCTGCAGTATAAGCGTTTGTGTGTTTATATACGTACGTAATTTTTTTTTCTGCTGGCTTTCTACTGTAATTCCGTCATCTGCCAGACCGTTCAATTCGATATCTATCTATTGTAAATTTTAGTATGAATTGTAAATTTTTACTTTGTCATTTACTAAATATTTAAAATTAATAAATTGTCAGCGTAATTATTTACTTTCATCAGTATTTATACTTTATTAAAATTGTTTTAATTTTACTACTCGTTATTATTTTTATTATATAGTATATTCATTGAAATTTTTTAAATAAAACCTTAAAAACAAATAAAAAATAATTTAATTATAATTTTAAAATAATCAAATACAATTTTTTATTGAATAAAAGAAATGAAGGAAAATAATAATATCATTATTATAATATTAAAAACAATTTCACAGCCCGTTCACCACTTTATTTTTCTGCGGGTTTTCCGTTGTAAGCCAAGCATCTGCTATACCGTTTTTACGTATACGTGTTCATATTAAATTGAATCCTGATTATTCATTAAAATTTTTGGATAATTACATTTAATTTTAAAGTTTCAGAATTTAATTTAATTACTTTTAAATTCAATTTAAAATATTTAAAATAAAAATAATTGTTTACTTAAATTTTGTTATCATCTTTAATTTACATCGACAAAAGTTTACGCATATATTGACTGATACCAAAATTAAATAATGCAATACTGTTCACATATTATACGAGTTTTGTTTGATTGAAAGATATTTCTCGATTCACTTCATTGTCATTGTTATTTTTTCCTATCTTACAGTTAACGATATTTTATTTTACTGAAATATATTTTATTACCGATATTTTATTTTTAATCATGTAGGTAATATTTATTAAACACATAATTTGTAGCTAAAAGAGTATTGTTCCAACCGGATGTCCCACAACACCTCTTATTAGTTTTTTTTTCTAATAAATATATAGAGATATCCTTCATCAGATTTCGCATCATTATTCCCTTTATTATATGGAACTAATTTCGTAGGTGTTTCTCGTGGAAAGTTAACTACAATTTCTTTTTTGGAAATCAGCAAGTTGATTAAATTTTATAGTTTTTTTAGATATTCACGATAATCTGCGGGTATAAAGGATATATTAAGCTACATATCTACACAATGAAACGTAATATTATTATCTGTAAATAGTTTGATAGGATTACTATGTACCAGTAAAGATTTACATATGACTACATGGGTGTGATATCATCGTATTGAGATCTCTACTCGCATTTTACCTGTTAAATTCATATATTTACAGTATATCACGATTCTAATATTCGTCACTCATTGCACTTTGGGTGTATCCAAAAAATCGCCCATGTATCAATAAGTATGTGACCTTAGCTATTTAACTTTAAGTGAATATCTTGTATTTAAGTAATATATTAATAAAACCTACTAACAAAGAAAGTTAATAGTATTTGAACAAAAGGATGCAGATCAAATATATTATAGTGATTCTTATTAATAGAACAATTATGTCTGTAATGATACGAAAAAAGGATAATTACAAAAGACTTCAGCATCGTATTTCAAGGAATCTAATTAGTTTGCTTCAATATACAAAATAATGTTTACCCATTTTCTTTAACCAGATAACATTCACATTCAGCGCAATTTCAGATACAAAACGGCCAGGTCTGCCAATAAGTATCGGTCATTTATCCTTAATTGCGATAAATCAATTTACATCTATTTAATTACATGTAAAGCTCGTATTATTGTTCTAGTAATAGCTTAATTCATGGCTCGCCCGCACTTTATATATTTCACGTGAGCTGCTTTAAGGATGGAAGTGAGTTTTTAAGTTGTACACATTAATTGAAACCTTTATCTGCACTTACCACATCGCCACATCACCTCGTCGCCATAACAAAGTCAAGTGAAAAGTTAAGCGAAAATATTTTTTTTCAAATATTGGCTGTTTAGTTTATATATTTTAAATCCAAATGAAACACGGCATCTTGTATTCGGTTAACAATTGTCGACGCTGTTAGGATAAATTTACCCAACCTGCTCATGGGCCTTTTCTTGGGTGCGTCGCGTCAAGTTACGTGCGTCTATTATAATTACTCAACAAATAAAATTAGGTTGTTCTCTTTTTTAATGATATGATGTATAACAATAAGAATAATATTAATAAAAATTACAAGATAAAGTAAATTAATAAAGTTTTTCAAAGATTAATTTACATACCTTTAATGAACAAGTGCATAAGCATATCTTCTCCATTAAAAGGCTAAGACGATGTATGTGTCCATTCCAACTAACTTCGCTGTTGAGTATATCACCGACTCTGCTTACGTAATTAACTTTATCATAATTGTGACATTTATTGAAAAATTTATTACCAATTTTTTAATTCCGTTAAAATATAAATTACTTTTGTCGCGATTAGCCATTACCTTCCCTTGTTTTGCAAAAGATTTAAGGAAGTTTCCCTTAGTTTTGCAAAATGTTTAAGAATCACACATATGCTTACACGCATATACATATACCTACATTAAGATTCATACCGTGCAAATGTTGTGAAATATGTATACTTACAATAATTTATATATATATAATACAAAACCGCTTTCTTATCCACACACACTCAAGCATGTGCACTCAAACACCCACATACATAAATTGGTGGTTAATATAAAAAGAATATTTTTAGCTGTCATTTTTCTCTTATTTATCTCTTAAGTTTTATCTTATTTTTCTTCACTAAAACATAAGCCATCAACAAAATTATAAAAAGATGTTACGTTATTTTCATGGATGAAAGAGTTTATTGTTAAAATAAAAGCAAATAAGCGCAAGAAAAATAACACGATTATAGTAACAAGAAAGCCCAATTTAAATAATCACAGACGTACGTGTACCTCTGTCTTATTCATGAAATTGAATCCGATAAATTTAATTCAGTTTATAACAAGAAAATTTCTGTTAATATGTTGAACGTAAAGCAGACGTTCAACAAAGTCATTCAACAAAATATAAAACTACTGAGATTAAGTTTTAACTTTATCAGTGGATTCAAAATTTAAAATCTATGGTTATTTAAGAATAACTGCTTATAATATATAATACGTAAAATAGGGTGCGTTTGGAAGTGACACTTCATTGTTGTGATTTGTGTTTGTAGTCATATGTTTATATGTATATATATATATATATATATATATATATATATATATATATATATATGTCTGTGTATGTATACACATGTATAAAATGCTATGTAAAAATACTACTATTAAGGGAAGAAGAAGAAGAGGGAATCCTTCAAACTAGATCAAGACGAGTACATTTGTAAAATAGAATAATTCTAAAAAAATCAATATTATATTTCCTAAACTCACGATAACATTTATAAAACTATGCAGAACAGAACTATTTATTAATAAAATTATTACACATTGACAATAGGCGACAAAGACTATTGTATATGTCACCTATTGTCAGTATGTGACATAAGATAAGTATATGTTGCGAGTTTACCACCAGTTTTGATCCTTTAAATGACAGTGTAAGTGATATCAATTTCGCGAGTAGTGTAGTGCAGGTATACGATATTTATAAATATATGAATCGCGAAGTTCATTACATTGAGCCATAACGGAAAATTGTATTTAAAATACTATAAAATTTTATTTCAAAGGTTTCTATTTCGTTTTTTTGATTATAATACAAAATTATTTTTTTTCTAGTGAAAAATAACAATTTAGTGAGGAATCAAAATTATCATTTTAAGATACTTTTATTAACCTATCCAGCTTAAAAATGCCATTATGTAGAAAGTTGTTTTTAAACAACAAATACTAAAAAGGTCCAAATAAGAAATATTAAAAAAATTGTGACTTATAAAAGAAAAATATTTTTGAGAATTTCATGCCTATGATATTCAAGCCAACATATTTGCAAATTAAAAAAACTAAATGAGATTTAAAAATTTGTTACGGTAACACCATCTACCCTTAAATATTGGAATTATTGCATATAAATAATTGTGTACGTATAATCTTGTCTACACACTCTATACCTGGCGGGTACAAACTAAACCCGATTTTTATTAAATATTTAAAATTTTCACTCAAGTGTTATTTTAGGTTGTGTATCACGTATTTAATTTGAAAGGAAAATTACAAAAATAGTTTCTTCGTATCAAACGTGTGAACAACATTTTAAAAACTCGATGCAAAGTGTGAAGTGGGTTAGGATAGTTAATTATATTTTTGCATTATTTTTTATGCCTTCAAGAAGGCGAATAATATTTTTTTACATTAAAAATTAATTTGTTAATTTTACTGTCTTAAAGAAAATCGCTGCTCTTTTTGTATTAATTATGTTTGATTCCTTTTTTAAAATTTGTGTTATACTCACTCTTTTTACATATTCATAAATATCGCAATATATTTCATAACATATGTATGTTTTACCAAAAACGTACTTTTTAATTTTCCATAAACTTTCTTTTGTTTAATTATAAAGATTGCTGACGATTTCTTTTAAATAAAATCGTCCATCTCCATACATCCGGTTGTAAACCATTGACGCGAGGTGTTTTCGATAAATGTAAACAGCGCTATTAACGATATGCTAGATTTCCCACTAAAATTCAGAAGACAAATTTTAGTGGGAACGACTATGATAAGATTGATGTTACCCAAAAAGTAAAGAGACAAGACTAGATTCGGGGTGAAAATAATGATGGCAACGTGTTTTTATTGTCTGTTGGACCTGTTTTTCAATCTAATTTATTTCTTTCAAAAAACTTATGAAGTCTAGATGTCACATCCCATCATAAAATATATAGGGAGACGAGAATTCAGAAAAAAATTATCGTAGTTTCATTCTTACGGGAGTTTGTAAATCACTTCATGCAGTTATCAACCATCTGCATAGTTAGAGTAATAGTCGGCGATTATTCGATAAAGTCATGCTGACGAATCTTTGTTGGAAATTAAATTTTCTACTCTCATATTGTTTTTCACTATATATTGTGACGAATTGTTTTAGTTGTAAGATAATACCGACACAAAAGGCGACGATCTTTCTTAATTAGATTGGTAAAAAAAACTCGCCGACACAAAAGTAAAAATTTTGGTTCCTACTACTAACTAGATCTTACATAATATCGGCTTGTATGGCATCATCCAATAATAAGAGGAGACGATATATATTCTGTACATTAAAAAAGATAGAAAAAGCAAAATGAAGTATAATAAACCCTTGTACACTTAGTAATCAAATCTGATCTCTAAAAAATTATTTTTAATAGAACGACCATTATAATCATCATTTATACATTTTAAGTGTAGTTTTTAAGAACTTCTTCTAATTATAATAAAAAAGGAATTATAAAATACAATTTTCTTTATTTATTTTCTAACATTTTAGATTTATTCACAACAAAAGTCTAAAAGCTCCATCCTATAGCAAATTTTCGTAAGGTATTGTTAAAATCAATGGGTTAAAATGAAAAGCATAACTCACTAAACTATATAACATATTTAAAATATGAATAATTTTAAAAGAGCGAATAAATTAATGTTCGTTTTTTATGACTAAAACAAAATTATAAGAAAAATATCAATAACGAATTGAACCTATATCGAATATGTTTATTGAAAAAGTACGAGTATTTGGGACCCATATCAATTTGGCACTATGCATATTTATGTTTAAATAGAGTGCATAATTTTTTTCAAACTTGAAAACTCATTGTATAAATGCATCATAATTACCACTCCCATAATCCACTTGTATTCCCTTCTAACATTTTAAATAAATCCACTTCAGACACGTCAAAAAAGAGTCAAATTATCAACTCCCCCAACTGCCCTTGCATATTCAAAATCAGATATAAATATTCAAATTGCATTGTAAATCATACCCGACATCTCTACCGAAACTGGTTTAACACGTCCCTAATAAAAATTTACAAAATCCTTATGATTGACAACGTCAACAAAGGCGATACGAAGTTCCAAGGAGGACCCTATCTGGCGAAATGGAGTTAAGGGCCAATATCCACACGTCGATTTTCGCCTCAGCGATCTCGATTTCATATTCCTCGATAATGTTGGCAGGCGTATGTAGGTATGGAAAGGTATTGTGTAAATTTGCTTTGAAGAAAGTTCGTCTGTGCATTATGGATACGTGTATTAAATTATATGGGAAAGTCAAGTCGAGTGTCCCAATAAAGGAAAAGGGTTCGTTTTTTAGGTGCATATTTTGCAGACGGGTTGATAGAATCAAAGAGGTTTTACGTCGAAGCGTTTGTATCTATTTACATTGTTGGGAAGCGTGTTTCAATATTTTCAACAACCAACAAGTTCGCCAAAGTCTGAAATAAAAAAATACATTATTATCTTCGTAAATAAAATCTAATAACAGCGTTTCCAAAAGTGCTTTTCAATGTTACTGACACAAATTATCATTCTCCCATAAATATGATATCCTCTTTCACTTGGAAATAGAAATAGAAATTGAAAATAAATGGAATCTCAAACTATCTTAATATTTTAAATCCCATACAGATGAAGGTAATAGCTAATTTATTATAATTTATGTATTTAAAAATATTTTTTTCCCTACGTAATAGGACCTATATAATACATTCCATAATTAACATTACTTTATTTGAAGCAATTCTATTATTGAATGAAACGACAATAATCATAAAATCACAATTAAAAATATAAACAAAAATAAAAGATAGAAGATTTTTAATCTTTATGCTACTCAACATATCCCGGTAATATTTTTCATACAAATATCTTCTGACATGGAGATAAATTTACAACACTTTTTACTTCTGAACAAAATCACTTTTGTTTATGAAAGCGTCGCCCTGTTAAGTTTAGGAGCGTGATCACTATATGTAATAACACGTAACGACAACAGCCTACGACTACGTACTGATGGTACAAGTTTCTTTCTTTTTACGTCTTTCTGTGCATCTCGAACTACTTTTCCGTTGCTAGTATTCAATATTTTCACAAGAAGGTTATTTTCTTCCATTTTTATGCCATTTTTTTTCAGGCAATCTTTTTCCATATTAAAGAATAACAGTGAACTCTTGAATATAATTTTACTTCAAATATTAAAATCATAAACATATTTAAATCTAATATTTTTTATTCCATTTTGTTATACCTAGGAGATTGCTATTTGGATCCTGTATTTTTTTATAATTTAAGAAATTTCACTAAACATTTTCAAAGCATCTGAGTCAGTTTATTGTTTACTTTGATGAAGCCTACCCCCAGCCGGTTCAACTCCTCCCCTCTAACTAAAATCTCTGATCCATCACTGCAAAGAATCCTACTTCAATGTATTATTTAGTACTTGAAACTTTTATTAAAGGTTATGATATGCTGAATAGCGAGAAATCTAATTTAAAAAACGTTTCCGCTCAAGCTAGGCGAATTAGCAGTTCATCAGCGGCGAGTTAACCAGAGAAGGGGATTCGGATTGCAACGATTTCGAAGCAACATTTACCAATCGGCAATTAACGAAAGAAATAACCAAGTTTGGAGATTTAGTCTGGATAATAATAGTTCACGCCTATTAAATGATATGCGAAACAACTGTGTTAACGCGTAGCTACTATGTGACTTATTTAAATAAATATTTTGTGGCAGTTATGATCATACAAATATTTATCTATATATCATAAAAATATTTATCTATATATCATAAAAATATTTATATATTCTCGGTTCCTTATTTTTTAAGACGAGGTTAATAAAGTTACATTTCAAGAAAAATAGTGTAAAGATTATTTTGAAACCACTGTAGAAATATTGTTATAATCATTTCATTTGCCTTCCCTAAAAATGTTAATGTCAACATACATTTCAATTTACAATAAATGTAAACATGGTTTTACAGATTATTTTTTTGTTGCTTCTTCTTTTATTTCATTCATCATTTAGGCCTACTTTTGTGCCTATTTATGTAAGTTGATATAAGACGTCATTGCCATATAAACATCAAAGTGTTAATCTAAATGAAGTGCTTTTATCAAGCTGGTTTGTGCGGCGAGTGCCCCTCGAGTTTACGTTTGTAAGATTTTGATTGACCGCTTTTGACAGCTTTTAGGTGTCTTGTGATTCATCCATTCGGACAAAATTTAACATAAACTTTTTTATTTAAAATAGGCATTCGTAACATGCAACTCGAAATGTTACATAAACTAGTTACCAATCATAAATATTTAACGATATTACGATATCGAGCAATACAATCTTAAATCGATTTTAGATTAAAGTATCGCGATATATCGTAAAACACTGAAAACCTCAATCCATATTTTCTGAAAGTTTAATAGAATGAAAGTTTGGATCCGCGCAAATACCCTCATAAAGTATTCTATACAACATTCGAAAGGCTAACTCCGTAAACAACAAAATTATGAATGTGATTATTAAAAAAAATTTTGAATTATATCTTCGAGAATAAATTTCTCCCTGATAGCCTACAATGTAGGATGAACCCTGATCACTTTGAATTTGGTACATTAAAGTGAAAAATGGAACACTTACAAACTGACTCACATGTTTGTCTATCATTCTGCCTGTCACAGCCGTTATTCTCAGAAAATATACCATATAGAAACGTGTAGACACCTTATTGTTCCACATAGTTGGCACTTACTAACTTTTTGATAATATATGCACGAGAGGAGATGTTAAAGTAGGTTAATGAAATACTCATTTTTTTACATTTTATATGTCACCTGGAGTATCACTTAAAAGAGTTTTTTTGAAAACAAAAATATTTTTTCATTATATTAAATTCATTTGAAATTATATTTTAAAAAAAACGCAATAAAGGATAATTCTCCTTACTCTCTGATATCCAAAACGATTGAACTAAACATCATACAAAAACAGGGTTTGTAAATATAAAATAGATGTTTATACCGATTATCTTAATCCCATATTTTTTAGATATACTTCATGTCTCTATGTATGTGAAGGACATAGTTGGAAATATGTTCATATTGCGAAATATTTATGTATATAAACCGTTTAATAGAAATACTATCTACCTTTAGATGTTTATGAGCGCCTAAGTGCGTGCAAAATCCTCGTAATGCGAATTCTATCGCACTTGACAAGTCTTTTGTTAATTAAATGAAAATAAAATCTGTTGAGTATAAATAAAACTCAGAGTATGAAATTCGAGAATACGCAAGTAGATGAATAGAAAAATTTAATAATTTAAGACATACAGTATTTTCACTAAACTATTTTAAATATTATATCATAATCAGATGCTTCATATTTCATTTAATAATGCAAGGAGTTTTAGTTACAACAGGCTATATGAAAACGTAAGTTTTCGTTATTTAACTCTGGAAGGAATAATTGATCCGATGCTATCTAATAAGCGATCAAAGATCATAAAAAGTTCAAAAAATTACATGATGGTAATTAGCAAGATACAGCAAGTCATTAATGTTGATACTTGTGGCCTATTTAAGTGAAAGAGGGAAAAAATAATTTTATTATTAGCCAAGAATAAAAGTATTTCACAACCAGCCTACTGGCAACTAGGGCCGATGAAGAGTTTGGACCAATCTATAAAGGGGTCAGGACAATAAGAAATACGCCAGTGAGATTAAGGCAAATGCGTGTCCGTGGATGCTTTGCGGATGCGATTCAATGACTGTTCGTTTAACATTTTCCTTAATGACATTACCCTCATACTTGTTTCTGAGCATGCAAATGAATGACAAGGAGGGCAAATCTAAATTATCGCCCAGTTAAACGTATATGAGAGAAAATTTGTGATGAAATATTTTCACTAATAATTATAAAGGTATTTAGTGTAAAATAACTCAATATTTAACTTCGATTTTCATTTTCAGAAAATCCTACGATAATGTTAGCGAAAATTTTAACTTCAATAAAATTCAATTTCTGAACCGAGTTCACAACTCAACTAATTCTAAATAAGTAATCATACTCTATTAAACGACTTTTGTTGTAACTCGAAATTTTAAAAATCGCCATAAAATCAATTAAATCTTAATCGGTCCAATTTGTATTAGCTTTTAACTAATGTCTTATAACCTTCCTAAAAATTATATGGTTAAGGTAAGCTTGTTAAATAATTAGATTGTTTAATGAAATATTAAATAATCTCTGAATCGTTTGAAAAATATATCTTCCGCTATAAATATAAGAACGAAAGAAGAAGAATTCCATTTCTTCGGACTAAACGCTGCATTGCAACTGCGGAAACTTCCACAATACGAAGCATTAGACGTACAAACTAAAATACAAAAAATGTTGACTTCAGCTAGACGTCGAAACATGTACCCAAATTCATCCGTCATTACAAATTCCAACTCTCCTATTAAAACACACAATCCAACACACTTTGAGCTCCAAACATTCAGTCCTTTGTGTATTCCACAACTATTTCAAACACATAAACCAACACACTTTCAGCTCCAAAATAGGTCAAGACCTGCGTGAACCGTCTTGCTGCCATTAATTAGAAATATGATTATAACCACCGACGATCACAACTGATTTTTGATAGAACTAAATGAAATTTTTTAAATATTCATCGAACACTTTTTTTATATGGACAATTTAATATGAATTACGTTATGTATATCGTCATGTGTATATGAGATAGCATGGTAATTTTCTAGGAATTTTCTCCTGAATATGCCATACTTCCATTTTGTGTAGATCAGAAAACATATTTTATGCGCAAAATTATCGTCCATATTGTTAATTAGAAAAAGTTTGTTCTTTGTTTGGTCGGAAAGCTCCCTTGCACTTGATAATTTTTTGCGCCTGCGTTATTTGTTCATTACCTTTTTGAAAATTCTCTATTTACCTCCGACAAACAATAGCTCAGTCAATTGATCGCAGTTGTGTCTGAATGTGAAAAACTTACTTAAAATGTTCCATCATTATGCATTATGCATTGAATTAAATATTTGTTATTGAAATAAATAGGCGTATAAATCTTATGCTTCAGTAAGTGAACGGAAATAAATAAACCTAAATAAAGAATTGTGCATTCGCAATAGTTCCTATGAGTTTAAAATTGTCACGAAAATCCATTTGATAATTTATCAATATTCATTTTGAATTTGCGCCCCTACCGTCGGTTCTTCACAGAATGAATGGCAAATTGCAAATTTCGGTTCCGGTAAAGGTCGGCAGGTTCCGGTAAAGGTCGCCATTTCAAAGGATTGATTTACGTGTAGGCGTTCCTGGTTTTGCACGAAAAGCTGCATAAGGTAAGTGGACGAGTTGGAATGTTGGTAACATTTGAAGCAATAATGGAAATACGACATGGAATCGTCTTTAATGTTTATAAAGCTTTTTGTATATTTATACTTTTTCAGATTCCGAGTCAGATTCAGGAACTTGTGCTTCCACATTTTGTATTTAACTTTAATGTACCAGGTACACAAAAATTAGATGGCATTTCCCTTGCGTTGCTTTCTAATTCACGTACATAATTACGAAAATAAGAAGGGAAGGGTGGATTATAAAAGGCATATTCAACCGGTATGTTAATGATGAAGTATTTCGAATAATTTTATCAATTTTAACGCCATTTACATTAAGGCGAGTTGTTTTTTTATCAGAAATTATATTGAAATTTGTGTGTCCATAAAAGAAGAATTAAAGGAAGCTATATCAAAAAATAAGCATTATTTTCAAAGTGAATTTTTAATTTTTATAGTGAATAAATAAGTTCAGGCAGCATAACGGAACCCGGCTGAAGTAAAATAGCCATTCCAGAGTTGAGTATTTATGCATAAACTTGTTGAGTGTTTTGTTGCATGTAGCAAACTATACATATCAAACTTATTTTGATAATATAAGTTTTATTTATGAAAATATATTTAATTCACAAAAAAAAATACAAAATTTTTATAAGAAATTCCCAAATGGTAAGATTTTGGTTTACACGAATAAATAATTTATTAACTTCGTCTGCTGTACGTTTGTATACGTTGATGTCCAAATAAATGAACGAATTATCATTTTCATTCTACTACTTATAAGATTAACTAGCGTGACCCGTGCGAAGTCTTCGCATTATTTATTCCATTATGAAGCTCAGATGACAGATCAAACAAATATTTTACTAACATTGACATATAGAGGCGCAAGTATCAAAAGCATTGAGCTAAAGCGCCACTTTATTTATACGTGAGTGGATTTGAAATTAAACAAAAATTTTACCGACCGTCAATCATATTGACGTTGAGCCGTTAGATGGCAGCATTGCTGTTTTGTGTATATAATTTTAATAATTAATTAATTTGCAAAAACAATAGCAATAATAAATTTTTTAGTTGTGGATGCCGGTAGAGCAAGCAATTATCTATAAAATGATATATAATTTATGTGGATTAGTTGTGAGGTTTTTTCTAAAAAGGGAGTGTAACATCTTAACCTTAGCGTATTAATATATGTGATGATGATGACAAAATAAAATAAAACTGATGACTGAAAAATAATTCAAATTTACAGAATATCCTTAAAATAAAAAAAAACTCAACAAGTCCTATAAACATTTAAAAAAATCGTGTGACCTATCAAATACTTGTCTCTGGGAATGAAACCTTTTTTAATGGTGTTACGAAAATATGTCACGAAAGTAACGCGACGGAGTGGGATTGCCATCCTATACTAAAATCTATCTTTGCTGTTTAAGTTCGTCTTGTAGCATTTATGTTCAGGTACAAATTTTAATATATGGGTATTTTATAAACCCTTGAATATATTTTACAAAAAAATTTTTAAAGCTATTAAAACAAGGAAGTAAAAATGGTCATAGAAAATAATTGTTTATATATATTAGAGGAAGCATAGATTCATGAATGATAAGTTTAGTTCAACGGAATGCTGTTTACAAATACGAAAAACGAATATCTTTTATTTCTCCTGTAACTGTTTCCATCATTATATTTTGAGCGATAAATAAATGTTCGTCCTCCACCAAGCTAATCTCATGAATTAATTATAAGGGGCGAATAAAAAGTTCACGTAATGCGATTAATTTAAAAAGTCGATCAAGCATTACCTTAAAACAGGTCGTTGCGGTCTAAGGTCCGGGAACAAAGACGAAGGCAGCATTTAATATCTGCAGCTACGTTTTTCCATAAAGGAAAATAGAATGGCGACTTTTTACGATGCATTCGTGTTATGTAATTTCCTTTTATGATTACTGGATTTTGTTTGTGTTATTATTTAGAGGTATGAAAATTATACACACGAAAAAATTTAGGAAGGTTCTTTTCAAGAATATTGGTTAAACAATTTTATTTGTAATACCTATATCGAACTTATTGCTACATACATTTCATTTCATTACTTTTTTTAATTATTATAATACATTCCTCGAAAGTGAAAGTGCTCACATATTGCTTGTCTTTTATACAAATATATCGATTTACCATTAACGAATAGAACAAAAATTTATCAATTCACTATTCACCCTGATTTCTTATAGAAACCATATTCATATAGAATCGTAAATTAAGTTTACAATATGAAATATTGAACTAATAAAATTTTGTGAAGCTTGTTCATTATATATATATTCGGAAATAAAATTTGAGATATTAAACTTGGTAGATAACTGCGATATAATTCGACTTAATCACTTATTGGAAATGGAGTGGAAGTTTTCATATTGTTGTGGTTAAACTTGTATCATGTCGGAGGAAGTTTTGCTGTCGTTCTCTTTCCATCAAAAAGTAGAATATTTGAAAATGTTTTCAGAAATACGAAGCTGGGTATAACTATAAAATTTATTTCTAATATACCCCGTGAATTTGGTAAAGGAGAAAAATGGTTTTCGTTTATGCTTAGGTTTTTGTACGCAAACGCATTATCCGATTAATATGAAACATTCTATGTATAAATTTCGTTCATTGTTTGGTGTCTAAATAAGCATATGATTTATAATATTTTTATGGAACAAGAGCAATTTAGGCCAAGAGAGGTGATATGCAGTTTTGAGTTAAACTGCAAAAAGAAAATTTAAAATTTGAGTTTATTTGAAAGGTTAACTGGCTATAAGATTTATAAAAAATATAGTGTAAGATATCCAATATGTACAAAATAGTTAGTTGAATTGTATAGTCATTAGAGTACTTACAAGAAAGTAGAGAATATTAAAAAAAACAACTCGCGATAATGTAAATGGCGTTCAAATTTAAAAATTATTCGAAATACATCATCATTAACTTACCTGTTGAATATGCATTCCCTTCTAACGTAATTATGTACGTATATATATATATATATATATATATATATATATTTATATGTGTATATATATATATATATATATATATATATATATATATATTTATATGTGTATATATATATATATATATATATATATATATATATGTGTGTGTGTGTGTGTGTGTGTACATATACACACTTCGTAATGACAATTTAGTACATAAATGCATCCTAGAGTTATTCAATTTAAATACAGAATATGGAGCACGAGTTCCTTAACCTGACTCTGAATCTGAAGATATATAAATATACAAAAAGCTTTATAAATATTAGAAAATATTCCTTGTCGCATTTCCATTATTGCTTCAAATATTAAGAACATTATAATTCATCCACTTACCTTATGGATCTTGTCGTGCAAAATAAGGTATACCTACACGTAAATCAAGCCTCTGAAATATAACTGCCGACCTTTACCACAACCGAAATTTGCAATTTGCCATTCACCTGTGAGGAACCGACGGTAGGAGCGAAAATTCAATGGAAATGCCTAAACTGCAAGCATTTTCTTTTGCTTCGGGGGTCCCCTAATCGGGTTACCGGAAAAGTGCCGTGACAATTAGTGGAAATGATAAATCCCTTACTTAGGTCTCAACCTTTAACCAGCATTTTGTTCAAATTAGTTGAGTTCGCTAATTTGGCGGCTCATTCCTATATTTCATGCTTCAAATGAAGTGGAGAAATGTGAGAATTTTCATATTGGTGGATTCAGTTACATAGTTTCATAAATTATCAAATGAGTGATCATGATAATTTTAAATTTTCAACAGAAACTATTTTAAAAACAAAACTTTTTATTCAGATTTATTTATTACCTTTTACTTACGGAAACGTAAGAGTTATACGCCTATTTATTTTAATGACAAACATTTAATTTAATGCATAATGATGGGACATTTTAAGTAAGTTATTCACATTCAGTCGAATAGAGAACGAATTTTTTCCAATTAAAAATTTGAACAATATTTTTGTACATAAAATACCTTTTCTGATCTGCATAGAATGGAAATATGGCACATTCTGGAAATAACCTAGAAATAAAAATATAAAAAAAATATTTCAGAAAAAATTTTCAAAAAAACATTTGAATATTTTTTTGGTACACACGCAAAATGTGAGACACGAATCGAAGCTGACTAGTACTAATCGATTAACTCAATAGATCAACAGAGACAGTCCGCCATTGACATATTCGTATTCGTAGACACAATTTGCAAACATTCATCACATCACATCCAAGTGAACCACTGTTTAACGCTAAAATTGCATCACTTTCAAATAATAACCTCAATTTTTGCATGAATAAAAGGACACAGACTCGTGAAGAATTAATTGACAGAAAAGACAAAAATGGCCATTAATAATGACAATGTTCATAGTTTTTAAATTGCATTACACTTTTCTTTTAAAATTCTCAGTTATCGCGATATGCAAATAATAGATTTTTACAGGTGATGAGTCGACGGCTGACAACTGCCGACATTTGTGGGACAAGGGTGGTGGCCGACTTTCAACCGATTTACAACAAAAGTCAAGATGCGCGCGCCGCTAACCAAATATATTCTGTCTCAGTCAGTGTATGCACAGTCGTATATTTTATTCCTTAAATTGAAAAATGTAGTTTTTCGATTACAAGGAGTTTATATCCGTCACGTTTTTTTGTTATTAATAATATTTTATTTGTAATTCATATTAAATTGTTCAAAAAAAAAGTGTGATTATATGCGTGTAAGTAAAACAGTTCTATGAATATTTAAAAATAAAACTTTTATTTAGTTCTATCAAAAAGTTGATCATCGATGTTTGTTATCATATTTCTAATTAATGGCAGCAAGATGGTTCTCGCAAGCCTTGATATATTTTGGAGATGAAAGTGTGTTTGTTTATGTGAACTAGTTAGAGAGTTTCCACACTTCACTCAACAAATCTATGGACTGAGTGTTTGAATTAGGCGTGAAATATGTAATAGACTGAATATTTGGAGCTGAAGGTGTGTTGGTTTGCATGTTTGAAATAGGAGGTGTGGAATATATAATGGCGAATGAATTTGAGCACATATTTTGACGTCTACCTGAAGTCAACAGTTTTTGTATTTCAGTTTGTACGTCTAATGCCTCGTATAGTGGAAGTTTCCGCAGTGGCGATGCAGTTTGCAGATGCATTTAGTCCGACGAAATGGAATTCGTCTTCTTCCGTTCGGATATTTATAGCGGAAGACATTTTTTCAAACCATTTAGAGCTTCTCCAACTTCAACTGATTAATCTGGTTGTCTCACTTTTTTTCGCTTCGCTTAATAATTACTTGACGATAGTGATTAGTCTTTCTCAGCTTGCGTGGTCGGCGTTGTTGGTGGCTCCGATATGTTCGAGTAACTAACATTAATTTGTTGAGAATGTTGTGATGATGTATTTAACTCCTGTAAAAAAATATATAGACACGTATAACATGTTAATGAGTAACGAGTATGTTATTATTTATTACAGATTCCTTGCTATGAAGAATGGAAGCCAATTGAACATGGCATTCGAATTAAATGGAATTTCCCAGGATATGATGGAGCGATGGATGGAAAACATATATAAACATTTTTGCTCCTGATTGCTCTTCAGATTACTACAATTACAACGGTTCCCACAGCATTATACTCCTAGCATTAGTTGATGATGACTATTATTTCTCGTACGTGGACGTTAGAATTAATAGATGAGCATCTGATGGAAGAGCTGTTGAACGATCGAGCTTTTGACAAACCTTGGAAAAAAATATTTTCAGTTTACCTGAGTAATCAGTTATTTTATGAGAAGCTGCTTTTACTTTAAAACCTAAATTTTGGAAGCCATATGAAATAACACCTACGCATAAAAAATATTTAACTATCAATTGTCTGGAGCCACAAGAATAGTTGAAAATGCCTTTGGGATTTTAGTAACAATATTTCGCCTTCTTTTGAACACAATAAATATGACACCTGATAAAGTTGATGTGATTACTTTGACTGCTTGTTCCTTACAGAATTGGTTAAAAAAAAACGAAATGTACATTGTCCAACGATGTATCGATTTCGATACAACAACATATTTTAATATGAGGAGTATGGAGAGATCAATTGCATATTGCACCGGATAGCTTACTATCAACATGCAGTAATCACGCCACCCGACAGGCAATGGCAATAAGAAATGCTGATGTACAACTTTTCGAAACAACAGAGACGGTAACATGGCAGAAGCATATGATTTACATATAAATTAAACAAATTTATAAATACTGGCCAACTCGAATCCAAAAGTTTCACGATAGATGTCAGTGTCTCCCATAAATTATACCATTTATGTAAATCATACCACACGTGGTTTATTAACATCATTTGCACCAGCACCGGGCCGCATCGACGTGTTAATTTTTTTATTTCGGCGTGGTACACTGGCCTTAGATTTTTAATTTTGATTTTTATTATATTTACTTTTGAACATGAGTCGTTTATAAGATTTAATAAACTTTCGTAAGCATTACTTCATGCTATGTCATTTTCATACAATGGTGACTTTCCGTTTCATAAGCATTCGTAATTACGATAATAAGTCACAAAAATTAATGTTTTCTCTTCTCCCCAACACTCCATTATTTAATTAATTAAATAATTAAACTGCACACCCGTTGTAAACCGAGATCGAAGTAACAATAAGCATGCTCATAATCAAACCTGTTTAGACACGCTCAAACACGCCCCCTTCCACCCGCGCCTCAGGTAGCATGCTTGAAAATCAAACGCCGATCGATTTAAGAGCATGCTCAAAATGAATATGCTCATTACTAGCAATGTTTCCACACACCTGCTACTACTGAGCATTCGCTCATTAGTGGCATGCTTTCGTACTAATAATGAGCATGTGTATCAGTACTTTAACTTATTTAGAGTCAGTATTATGTAAGCAAGTTTCTATATATTTTGATTTTGGTTTGTAATATTCACGCGTACAATATGTACGTGACATATAATAATATGAATTGTTAAAAATGATTCGTGAAGTTTTGTTATAAAATAACGTTAAGTGAAACTTTATTTTTTATTGTTAATAAAACAGAACTATTTCTTTAATTTAACCATATAGATTTTAAATAGATATACCTTGCTTGTAGGAAAATGGAAACACTTATTATTCTAGTGAAATGTTTTACCGTCTGTTCCTCTGTAATTTTTATCGGTAGAACTACTTGAACGTTACACGAATTTTTGGTACACACGTAACGTTCGTCACATTTTGAACAATTTGGCCTTATCAATAGTTAAAAAATAACATTACAATAACTAATAGTGTAGTATTTTTAAGATAAGTGAGTTAACCCTTTTAGAAATAGAGGTGAAAAATAAACTAATACAGATTTTAAAAAGTTTCATTGCACGCATTTTTTTAAGTCGCTTAAACAAACAAGTTATTTGTAATTAATGCCAAAGCGTGTTCTCTTATGATGTCCATCTATTGGAACAACGATCAGATTCCATCTCAATTTGTACCATAAGCATTTCAGATTCTAACTCATTGCGGTAAAAATGTAACTAGTTTTGCTATTGGTTCGGAGACTAACTCATTAAAAACTATAAAGTACTTCCTGCTGATATAGAATACAAAAATTCGGCAAGAACTTGGAAGAGATAACACACGAATATCAGCAAGTTTTAATACCATGTAGAAAACGGTTACGTGCCAAATTTAATATTTTTTGTCGGTGTTATAGTTTTCTTGTTTGTATCGTTACAAAGTATCCACTTACTGAGCTTTATAATAACATGATATAATAATTGATGAACTTTTTTGATTGCTATGATTTAACTCAACAGAGGATTTATTGACAAGTCGTTTTTTGGTTGTTCCTTGTTATATATGTATGTACATATAACAAAGTAAAGCCAAAATGTCTGTATACAAATATTTTTGAGAAATGCATTCAGAGAAATATATTTAATTATTTATGTATATATAACGATGAAAAAAAAGAAAATAAACAGCAATAAAACAAAAAAAGGAATCTGGATGAATGATGACAATAGGGTTCACTAAGATTTGAACAGATTCTCATTTACTACGATATGTCCGCGATACGTCCGCGAGATACGCTCGCGTGGAAACAGTTTACAAGATCAATACTAGGACACTGTATTACTATTCAATCATTCGGCTGCTCAATCTGCATGTAAGCTAAAGAATAGAACATAAAATTTTATGAGGCATTTGTCTTTATTATATTTGTTTGCTTGTTTGTTCTTCCAATGCTTGATACATAACATATTTCCATATTTCCACATCTTATTTACTATTGTTAAAGTAATATGTTAAATTAACGTGATATAGTGTTGCAAAATTTGGAAAAATAAACAATTTATGCGTATTAAAAGTAACAGCGCGATTAAGTTTTAATTGTGGATCTCACTCTTACTAACAACTCAATAAAGTGAGCGGTACGTGCTCATGTTATAATGAGTCACAAGCAAAAAGCTAATAAAAAAAATCAAAAGTTGGTTCAAACCGCTTGGTAAAATTAAATTCTAATTTTCCTGAAAATATTTTGTATTAGTACATTTTAAACTTTTTTTTTCATAAATGCATACTGAACATTTATTTGTGTAATTCAATAAAGGAGAAGTTACATTTAACATAGCAAACGAGATTGGCAGAACATATAAAGACATATAGCAAATTTAATATATTTTACTTCCACAGTTTATTTCATTTTCGTTTTCATTAATCCATTCACGAAAACAAAATCTGAAATTCTAGGTTGCGAGCATGTGAACCTAGGGCTTACCCGAGATAAATTGTTGAAATTCGTTAAAATGTCAAAGAGATGAAAATAATGTTTGACCTACGCACATCACGTACCACCCACTCAGCACGTGTTGTGTTAATGTAAATAAAGTTTCTGGATTTTGTGACATAATTGATAATGAGAATATATATGATTTTCGTTATTTTTTTCCCTGAAATAATTTTTCTTTGAACTAATGATTTTCTCGTAAAAATTATATTTCACTTGTTTATTATATTTATTATATATTCTTATAACAAACAATGTGAAATAAAACTTTTCAATAATTTTATATACGACATTGTAGTAGCAATTTATTTCTTAATTATCAAATGATCGCGATGCACTTTTGGCGAAAAAAGGAACCATTTTTTGAATTTCTTGTTTTTTCGGAAAAGTATTGAAGCTTAAGTATTTCGGAACACATGATCTGTGGGTGTAAATTGCACGAAAAGAGACGGTTTTACAACTCTTAGCAAAACTAAATAGAGCAGCTTTGACCAACATAACATTATAATATTTTTTCTCGTGCAAATATTTTAACTTAAACATTTATACGCACAAATGAATGTTACGATCTTATTTTTAAGGAATATAATAGAACTTCCATCACGGCTGCTTTTTTATATGAAAATCCAATACTATTTTCATTAAAAAATCATCTCTTAACATAATCACACATAAATTTGTATTACTAGAATTTATACCTCAACTGAAAACTGAAATCTGTCCAAATCTTTAAAAATTACTACCAACAGCTCCATTTTTTCATGAAATTAGTACTAAAAGTAATGTTATTGTATTTATTTTTGAAGAATGGGATGAAAATATCGTTTTTCTTGAAGTTGTTTTTTCGCTTAATTTACTTCCAAGATCTATCTACTATTTTATTACCTAATTTTCCATATATAAATACACTATGCCCTATTTTCCTAGAGACATTATGTATTTTCTTTGCTCTTTCTCCTTTTCATCAATGTAAAGCGAAGAAACCATAACAAAATTTATTACCTGCTCTAATTCTTCCGTCTTAAACGAGCTTAATTTATCACCCACTTAAAAGATCACGCCTTTATATTAGATCTTTGCTAACCTACGTGAGTGTGAGTTTTCGACAGGCGTAGAAGCTTAGCTAGGTATTAGCTAATTAATTTGAAAGCTTATAAGTTGTTTATACGGTTTAATTGTTCAGGTCACTACATTAATATTTATATCATCACTATACAATAGTGAAGTTTCGGTAATAATCTTTACCTGTTTACTGAAATGTTCATATTTCTTTGGATGACTGAAATGTTGATATCTTATTTTGTTGCAATGTTTATTATAGCATTATGAAAGAAATGCGGAGTTAAACGTTTTCAGCAACATTTCATAGTTACAAAAAAATTATAAAATGAGAAAACAAACTTAATGTTGGCACTAAAATAATTTAGTATTAGTTCATTACTTTTAAATTTGTTCACGGATTTCTGTATCAGTCCGCTGTAATACTTTTTATTTTAATAAGCAACATAGGATTTTTTAAATATTTTTCTAGATTTGTAAACTTCTTTTAATTCTCACTTATTCAAGTTTGTAAATATATCAAAATGCAAAGACTGTAAATATATCAAAACATCTTGAAAGAAAAAGTATATAAAGAAAACATGAAATAATATACGGGAAAGATTTTTGTGTAAAATTGCAATGGTTTAAATAATACGACTTCAAATATTTGAGCGTAGTTACTGATGGACGATGTATTTTGTATCGTCAAGCTTAGTTAAGAATTAAAATAATGGGCCTTAATAAACAATATATGAACAAAATAAATCTTATTTTTATCCACGACTTTGCTAGCGGGAAAAACAAATACTTTGCCAAGCATCTTTAGACGTTTGTGAGTCTGCCTAAATGACTAAATGGTAATATTACTTAATACAGACACTACGCTTTTAGTGTGAAACTGGATATTTTTTATTCAATAATAAAACCTATCAATATACGCTTTAAAGTATATGTTACATCCATTGCTTAACGGGTCATGAAAACCCAAAAAGCTACGGGTGAACACTTCCGCCATAATGGAAATTCACGCCAGGAAAACTGACAAATAAGATAGTAAGATTATAATATCTATTGATCGCATAACCGTTGTGAATCAAATATAATGTATCCAGAAAACTTTGTTCAAATAAAGCACTCAAATTTTGTTTTAAAATCCCAGTGCGGAGAATTGTTTAACAGAAATATTTGATAAAATGGTCTCAAGAATATTTTTTATAATTGTATATAGTAAGTATATGTTCCGAGATATATAAAAAAATGTGCCAAAAACATGCCCTCCCTTCTCTTTCCGAAATTATTAACCAAAAATTCTGAGAAAATTGGTTAATAATTTCGGACTGGTATTTATAACCCTTCGAAAAGTCTGTATAAATCATATAGTGTTTTTGTGTAATGATTTTACATAGTGTAATAATTTTATATATCATGTCCTTTGAGACATTCCCGATAGATGTTTTCCCTCTTAATTACATTTTATATTCGGTATAATTTAATATATGTAAGGCTAGGAAGCCAGTCAAGTCTTAGTGATGACTTATGGTAAATAAAGTAATTTCAGTTCAAGCGAGGTGCAGAAATCTCGATGCACGAGCCAGACTCGCACTTGGGAATTTTTAAGGTTCATATCACTACTTAAATTATGAGGCCCTAAGTTTAACATAAGAAAAGTAAATAAAAGTTCAAAAAATAAAAATCTGTCTAGAAATGTAAAAATGTTATTCGTTAAAAAAATTCATCTTCATGTTCTTATAAAATTTCATTACCATCGTATATTAATAGAGTTATGACGCTATGACGAACGGACGGACAGACAAACATACGGAAATTGTAAGGGTTTGGTTTTTTAACAATTGGCTTATCAGCCTTAAAATTATATTTAAAAATAATAAAAAAATTTTATGAATTGCGCCATAATTTCAAAAAGTTAGTATAAATAGTTTAAAATAAAATCAAAAAGATCTGGGTAAGCTATGGACTTCCTTGCAATCTTTCATTTGTGTACGTTACCCTAATGTTTGACCAAAATATTTGATTACGACCGATTGTTGTAATCATCTTCTTGTTTGCAATATTTTCAATTTATACAAATTAAACTCTTATAGCTACATAATAAAAATATTTGAAAGAATACAGGGGAATGAAAAAACAGGACATATGGAGTGTTTTTATTTCATAAGATTAGATCGCATAGTTTGGTACTCAACTAAAAAAATGTGCAATTCAACAATTGAGAATACAGCTAATAAATAAAGAGTACATAATTATTTTAAAAAAAATCTATGAAATACGAGAAAAACTCGCGCTATGAAACTAACATAACCCTATCTCCAAAAATAATTCTTTACAAAGTAAATACATTGCCCACAAGTGTCTTTCACAAGCGTAAAAATATGGTGCATATATAAAAAATATTATTTATTATCATGCGAATATATAAACAGATTGCCTATTACATCTCTCGCAAACATTATAAATGTACATTTTAAAATAATACTTCTAAGATCGTCCTACCTACTCAGCTACATTTCATAAATTGGTTGACTCTTGCTCGCAAAATTAGTAGAGCACACTTAGCCTAATAATTTTGCTTTTAATTTGATTATGTATACTACTTTTGTGGATATTTGTCTGATGTGCAAAAAGCTGTTTAGCTGGCACAAGTAATTCTAACAAAATTACTACTCTGACTATTTCAAAGCCTTATACATTATTTTGTGAACTGACCCTGAACTGAAACTGAAATGTGTTGACAGAATGTTCATGATATAATACCTGTTTCTAAAAACCCGTTCAAAACTTTTTTAAAAGATTTTATTTCATAACTTTAGAGACATTATTAACATAAAAATCATACCAAATTTTAACTTTATAGCACTATTAATATGCGAAATAAACGGTTGTGGCATACAGACAATCAGACAGACAAACGGTCATGGCAAGGTTGTAAGAGTTCTTGGTTTGTTTATGGAATCCTAAAGGCTATTAAATAAAAAAAACAGAAATGGTATTTTTCCGCCCAGACAGACCGATTTAAGAGCAGCTACTGTTATAACTACTCAGTTCTTATCTCGATTGATTCTTAACGAATACGAAAGATAAATGGCAACTGAAAATAAATTACCCCAGTCTCTTTGTAAGCTATGTATTTATAGATTCTCTTATTTATATATGGAATAAATGGCACAGACAAAGACGATATTTCTCATCGTCCAGAGTAACTAACGGATAACTTAGATTAGAGAGAACTTGATATAAATGGGAAAGCGGGATCAAAGTCGTGCCATTTATCCGTAGCTTTACGTAGGTTCACGTCGCTTTACGTCGCGGAAACGGATTTTGGGCGTTACACACTGTACAGTTATATATAAATTGCATCCATTACTGGTCTTTTCCGGGGACATTTTCATTTAAACAAGGTCGTTTACTAGAAAAGTGATTATTAAAAAATTAGTTGGCTTCATTATTTTATGTATTAGGTGACAGATGAGAGACATTATAAATTGTGTTATTGGATTGTGCTGATATGTTTATTACTTTGTAGGGCAAATAGCAATCAACAAAAAATGAAGGAGGTTTATAAATTTATGGATTCAATTCAATTGCCAGTTAAAACCTTTAAAATACTGAACATTCATTTAAAATGAAATATATTACAACTAAGGAAATAAACACTTATAATGTAAATACTAGTCGAAACAAATTGTTTTCGCAGTTTTGAGAATAAACACGAAGAAATAAAAATAACACATATAAGTCTTACAGATAATCTTAAATTCTTATATTATAAAGCATTAAGTCCATTAAAAATATCTGTGAAACATATGTTACAAATTTAATAGTATCAAAACGATTTTTGATTTCTAAAATCCAATATGGCGGAATGAATTTCTTTTTTCACCGTCGATATTGTGGACTAAAATAAAGTTATACCTGAATCGGCGATACTGGATTTCCGTATCAAAATTTATCATATTTTTATTAATATTCAAACATTATTTTCCAATTGAATTGTATGTGTAAACACATATGGTTTATGGTAAATTTATGCATTCAATAGATAGACTGCATGAAGTTAATACTCTATTACCGTGGTTGTATGGAATAAAAATAAAAATTTTTTTTAGAAAAGACACACACACTACGTGCGTGTGTACATATACATATACACATGTTCACGCATAAATATATAACAGAGAGTCGTGTATATATATATGTATATATATATATATATATATATATATATATGTATGTATGTATATATATATACATATATATATATATATATATATATATATATATATATATATATATATTTATTTTTACATGTTTGTATATATTTTTGTAAGTATGTACGTCGATAATTGAAGAGCGTATCTCCTATAATTATTAGTATTACTCGTAGGTTAAAAGTGTGGTTGAAACAGTAACAGGTATTTTTTCCAACTTCTAATCGCTCGTATTTTTATCTTTTATCGAAATTGTTATCCTCTGTTTATCGAAATCGTTTTGTAACAATGTCTATCCAACTATTGGGTCTAAAACTTCCAGCTGCTAACCAAAATAATTTATAGGCTTACATTTTGTACGTCTCATATCATTCTTTCATTTTATTTCAAGAGGCGCCCATTCCCACGAAGTTTAATGATTTTTATCTTGGTAGATATTTGATGGCATTAAATAGGATTTTTTAAATAGTTTATAAATATGAATTATCCCATTTAAGTATATATTCACACACATATTATATATGTATATACACGTGTATAACATAAAAACATATTTATGTATGTATATATATATATATATATATATATACACATGTATAAATACACATTATAAATTTCACTGTATTTTACGCGTGGAAATTATTTAAGCCGCTTTCTATCCTGGGGGTCTCCATTCTGCGGGATAATTCTTATTTGAACCTGAAAAAGGACACAAGCGGAAAAACGAATCAAAATCGCAACGGGCAACACATTGAAGTAATTTTTTTGAAACCTACTAATACGTGGCGTACGCAATTAAAATGAGGTACGCGATCACTCCTTTTCATTCTTAATTTGTAATTAATATGCATTATAAAGTTTGGAAAATAAAGCTAAGTATTTAATTTCCTTCAAATATTCTAGATTACGCTGCACGTTTTAATGTCTTCAAAATTTTGTCAATCTAACCATGCGAGCGAAACCGGCAGAAAAACCAAGTCTAGAATATAATCATAAAACTGTCACGCAGGGGCGCTAAAGAAAAAGGTATTTATTTCTAAACTCACTATAATATCATGATAAAAATAAATCAGACATCAAACGACATTGAAATCTATTATTAATACAAGTTTAAGCCATATCTCGGACAAAGTTTTTAGATATAACCATTAACGGTTAGCTGTCCATAAATTTGCTGCCACCAGTAGGAAATATTAGTTTATTAATAACATGCAAACCACGTGTATATAAATCTGCATGTATCAAAATAATAAGCAAAACCGATAAAATATGTGTCGAAAACTTAAAAAACCTATAACGTTAATACAAATTAAACGAAATCATTTTTATTTAAATTTCTCATATTATAATAGTGTGTACTTAATGTTTTTAAATATTTTTTAAATGCATAGTTATAAAATTAGAGAGAAAGAGAAATATTGCAAATCATTTTAAAACTTAATATTTTTCAAACGGAATTTAAAATTTAAAAATGATAAATTGAACTTCAATTTTGTTTTCAAAACTCTGTCCAGTAACATTTTGCTCGAAGGTGTACGTGAAAATAATTCAATCTTTTTTTCATATCCCGGGAAGTAAACATTATTTTTTAAATATTGTAATGCATCAAAATAAATACTACCATCTGATACAAATTGGATATTTTTTAATTACTTTAAAAAAGTTCACGAAATATATAACATACAAGTTAAACGACTAACTTAAAATTTAATTTCCAATTACCCGTTCATTGCCGCCGGTCAATAGACTTACCAATTAAAATGCGTCAGTCTTGAAGAACATACATGTACTACACAATCAATAATTAAATTAAGCTGATTGAAGATGCCGTAAAATTATATATATATTTATAATATTCACAACACAGTAACACAGTAACACCTCGCTATTTGAGAATTTTCTATTCGTAGTTTTGAGTATTAGCGTTTCGGGTTATTTCAAACAAAAGAATCTAGAACAAGTTATCAACAGAAGAACATAAAAAAAATACAGAATATCAGATATCCTTGCTAAACTAAGGAAGGCTAGTAACTATTTGCCGCGGTCAACAATTAAAGAGTATTCAAGAATTAATTAGGTACATTAAGTTAATGATAACTCTGTTGTTATCAATTTTTTTAGTGGTTTATACTAAATATACAATAAAATCCATCATAGTTCTATTTCTATTGGATGACACCTAACGTCAAGGAGATAACGAAAAACTGTTGTTCGCGATGACTTTTAGGAACTTAACCAAAGAATAGCAATTGTATTAAGTTGGTTTGAGAATTTAGCAGCGTGCAAAGTTAAGGAATACACGCAGTAAAGGATATTGTGTTTAGAAACAAAGGGAATGTAGAGAAATTCAGAATGCAATTCAAGAACATGAGCCAAGCAAAAGACCTAAGGTTTTAGTCCAGAATTGAGATAAGAATTAAGTGACTGCAAGAATTCTCAAAGTATTGAAAAGAACATGTAAAATCTCTAAACAATTCAACTTAATATAATTTGCTACTTTCAATACCCTCGCGTATTGGCTTAATCACAAGGCATGCAGTTTTTGACAGCGCGGCACACCGTGGAGATCCGGATACGAATCATAGCCACTCGTCGAGCCGGCTGGACAGGTATTCTAGTTGGTTCTAAGCTATCTTACAGCGATAAGTCTACCATATATATCATTTTTATGCACTAAAGTACATAACTAAATAAGTAAATAAAATAAAGCAAAAACCGTGTATACTATTCAAGTTCCTTGCTGTAAAAATATATTTGTATTCATGGGTTATTAATTTTCTATCGAGTTTACTACGCGCAGTAACTCTTTTACTTAAATGTCCGTACTACAAATTATTTTCGTAATGAATTAGTTATTAATGTAATTATTTTGATTTGTTTTAAATTTTTGATATACTGGTTAAAAGTTACCCCCACATTATTTAAGGGACTCGCAAATGAGAAAATATTTTTATCCTTTTAGTGTGCGCTTAAAAACGCACAAATAAGGCATGAATTCTAAAAATAACTCTATTCGTAGCCTAACTCTCAAACTCTGCCAACGACTATTGCGTTATACATTCTGGAAATTCTAAAATTTTATCTTCGGCTCATCCGCATCTTCTTAAGCATTTTATCTTCTTAAGCATCATGCTATATTTACGAAATATGTTTTATAGAATTAAATTGTTAATATTAGTTTACTTTTGTAGAATTAAATCCACTATCTCCTTTTCATCAAAAACTTTTATACATAAATAAATTTTGCATAAAACTAATAAAAAGCGACTGAATATTTTATCAAAGTAAATGCAGTTCTAAAACCATGCTGCATTTACTATCTCGCCGTATATTCGCACACTTATTTTGTGGCACCTATTTTGTTGCGAAATATATGTTTGTAAAGGAGATGTAAAATTGTGTTTTTTTATAGTTAAGCTTTCCAACTATTTTGATTGTTGAGCACGTAATGATTACAATCATAACGATTACAATTATTATTCGATAGTGAAACACTATTAAACACAAACAAATCCCAATTATTAGAAACACCATTTGAATGAATTACTGTCTCCCAGTTCAAACATTTTATTTATAAGCTGTGACAAATTTATTTCGTTTACTAATTTTATACTACCTTTATTTTTGAAATGAAATAGTGCCAGAATAACGCCTATTTTAGAAAAACGTCTTGTCATAAAAATATAACAAAACTTTTAATATTATAGGTGCTTTTGTAATTGCTGGATTCTTATCAATGGATTCTGAAAAACAAATGGTCGATGTGTTACTTTATAAAGAATTCAAAAATATGCTATGATTATAACTAAGTCTATTTATCATTCATTAGTATGTTGCTGGAACCTGACTCTTAATCATTGCTCACGTTTCTGGCAACATTGTTTTTTTTGCCCATAATACTGGAATGATTAAGATATTTTAATAATTCTTTTAGAAACGTTGTCGATGGTTTCCGGATTACTGTATATGATATAAATGGGTCAACCTACGTATAGTCAATGACAGTTTAGTGCTATAACCTCAAATGCATCACACAAAAATAAATGGAATTAAATAGATTCAAAATATAGTTTCTTCTACTTTATGAGTGAATGTTTAAAAAATTATTGTTGACTTTGAAACTTAACTTTTATTGAATGAAACAATGATTAACTGGTTATGAGAAGCTTGCTAATTACTTTAACGATACATAATGAAACGAAAAGCAAAAATATCATTGCAAAGTAAAGATATAACCTGAGGATGTTGTAATACAGCGAAACCTAGGTCATGGTAAAGAACTTAAGGAAAGTAAGTAGAAATAATACTACTTCACGTAGTTTCATTTAATTGTGAATAATAAATTTCAATAAAATTTCGTTGTATTACATCTTCAGGTGGGCTATTAGCAAAGATTTATTAGCAAGAATCTTTGCAAATAGTCCACCTGAAGATGTTGTAATACAACGAAACCTAGATCGTGGTAAAGAACGTAAAGAAAGAAGAAATAATACTACATCACGTAGTTTCATTTAATTTCAACCTTTGTAACGTGATCACTAGTTCAACTTTTATTAAGCAAACGTTGGAAAATTGATCAAAAAATTATGAAACACTTTTCAGTTCTCTGTAATGAAAAGAATATTTATAATTTATGCAAGTAAATAGTGAAATTATAATTCTATATTACTGAAAATTTATAATTTCGTAATAGTATCCAAAACTTTAGATCTATGAGCACGAAATTTATCAAATGTATGTTTTATATTTAAGGCACGATTATTTTCTAAATACTTTTTTATCTTCACGTTTTTACAAGACATGTGAAAATTCGATGTACATTTTATTAAACTTTCGACTAAAATAATTTTAGTTAACTTGCATTAACAATTTTTAGAGTAAGTTTATCATTGCGCATTTTTTTTTGCTTTCCAATTAGCTAATTTCTTGAACCAAAAATATCAAGACTTGTAACATATCATTGATTTTATCTCAAATATCCTATCGAAAAAAAATAACTTGAGAGAATAAAATGAACTATGTATACTGTTCTAATCATAATATTAGGGACACAGGAAAATGTTTGAGGTCTTTAAAAAAGCCATCTTGTTCAAAGTGAGAAAAATATCAGTAACTCTCATTCACTCGACAAACAACCAAGTACAATTATTCTTGCAAAGCTAATATTTGGAAAAAAAAAAAAAATGTATATATATATATATATAATTTTCGTAATGGTAAGAACTGCCAATTTCAATTAATCAATTAATCAATAAGTTAATTTACATTCAAACTTAAAAAGACTGATTGAATAAATAATAATATAAATGTCTAATTTTTTAATTTGAGCAATCCCTATGACCCCATAGTTTTATGCGCGAAAGAAAAAGCATATAATCTATTTCCGGACAACGATAATCATGAGTCAAGATTTTGCCAATTGGATAGTGAATGGGATTCTAACCGGGTAACTTTGACGCAAATGGATTTCAGTATAGCTGGATTCCCCATTTCTGTTTTCTTCTCGCAAAACGATTTCACTTCAAAATTTGTAAAATCTAAAACATAATAAAATTTCATAAAAAAATTTCATCTAAGGCCCAAATCACAATAAATTGTAACCAATTGTATAATACAGGTTTCCTTTTACTTTTTAAATCTTAAATAAAATTGTAATACAACGATTAGTAAATTTTTAGGAGTAGCTCTATATTAAAAACGGTGGCACGATTGCTAATGTATCTGTGTCGATTTTTTTTTAAAACTAATTCTAAGGCAAAGCTACTTTCCTTTGGTCGGGTAATATTATTTATAAATAAAATATATAATACAAAAATTTCTTTTTACTTTTTAACTCTTTAGTACAATTGCAATACGAAGTTTAGTAAATTTTTAGTTGTAGTTCCATCTTAAAATCGCTGTTCTATACTTTTTAAGACTTGAATAAAATTGTGATAAAAAATTTTTTAAATTTTTAGTAGTATACCTGCTCTGAAAATTTTGGCACAATCTGTAACGTAGGATTTTTGCTACATTTTCTTAAAGAAATTCTAACAGCTAAGATATAATTTTAGTTACTGTTTCATATAAACAACCATATTGCTTATGTAGAAAATATTATTCCAATGCGGGAAAATATTGTCTCATATCATTAACTTGTTCAGAAACACAACCTTACAAATTTTCCGCTCCATGATTATGTCAGGAATCAAAAATTGGAAATAATGATGTTTGGCGACTTATACAAACTAATTTTAACATAAATTAATTCCGTTCAATGACGAATACATTCGAAAAAGTGTAAAAATATAAATTGTAACTACTAGGAATAAATGTAAAAGAAAGGGCACGTATAGCGCATAAAGCTATCTGCCAGTAACCCAGTTTTTTGAGCAGATTAAGTAATCTAAAAAATAACATAAATTTATATATAGTACAATCTTTGTTCCCACCTTAACAATGTAATGATTATAAAATCTACTGATCTGGAGCCAGCACAACCAATCAACTTCGTTAAAATTGAATGCAAATTTTTATATACGTCATTTATGAATCTATTTAGTATTGTAAGTACATGGGAATTTAAAACTTTAAATTTACATTTTAAATTAAGTTGGTCCATAGCGCTAGAACTAACTTCAAAAATGGTTTTTTAAAAATATATTATTTTTGTCTTGAAATTTTATAGTTAGTTCACACTGTAATTTAGAAAAAATATACAAATTTCGCTTTTGCAATATTTCACTCAGTAACTGAGAGACACAAACGTCTCATTGTTGTCACTAAGAGGGAAAATTGCGTTACTTGTCATATCACTCGTAAAAACGTGACTTCATTTTTTGCACGCGAACCTTTTAACTCATATGGGAAGGCCTATACATTTAATATTACAGACGTGTTTTATGCATATAACACATATTTCCTGTTTTCCTGTTCCTTTTTCTATTTTTTATTGGAACGAAACTTTAATATTATTTTATTCACTATTACTTGGGCTTGTTCCAGGTTTTGTGGCATTGCGGCCCGTATGTGCGTTTATCAGTTGTCAAATAAACCAAATTTAATGACCCATATATAAACTACCCCTCCATCTTAGATTTACCCTCAGGAAAAAGGAACCATTTCGTTTTATTCACTTTTTCATTATTTGTGGTTAACCATTTTCAAACAACACTGAAATATGTATTTTATTTTTTCAGATTAAGAGTCGTAATACAAATTATGTTGTAAATTCAATTACATCAAAATTCTCATATAAACTTCCATCTCTCTTTTTACACTTGCCATGTATCTAGGAATCTCCCAGATATCTAGAAATGAATAAATGATATATGTGTTAAAGGTTAATACTCACCTGAATTCGTCTTCACTAACAATACATGCATCTTAAAAATACACTTAACAGGCACGAAATTAATGATACATATGCTTAAACCGAATCACTGTGATAGTTTCATCATCAGGTTTTAAGTCAGCTTTAAGTGGTATTATTTTTACTCAATCGCAAAAACGCCCTTGATGCAAAATTTCCCATGATAAATTCAATGTACAAAGTCACTTTCTCGCAGACCAATAATTCTATATAATACGGCGCGGTTTCTAAAATTATCGATAATAATATTGGAAATATCGATAATTATATTATATATGTAAATCGATAATTATATTGGAAATGCTGCCCTCCCCTGCTCCCAGATACTGAAAGTCTCCGTTTTTTTCGCCAAACGACATCGACCGTCGGAGTCTAGGGTATCTCAGCAGGATTATCCAAGGTAATCAGTCAATAAATAAACCAGTCTCTTTACCTTGCAGCCTTTAAACAGTGTTTCCCGATTTCTTTCACATTTTATCACTACTACGCTTCCACAAACGGTAATGATATGTAACTTATAATATTTTTGCATGGAGTGGCTTATTAAAACAAAAACAATTTTTGCAATCAGATCCTGACTCCAAAGATTAGAAAGATCAAACAACATTTTTTTGCTTTGTGTATCAGTGTAGATTTATAGCAATTAAATTTTCCAGTAGGTTTTTTTCAGAAGGCTGGAAGGTAAAAATAGGATAAAAGGAATTATATATTGTATCTGCTCAAATATTATTAGCTAACAAATTTTAAATTTTAGTAAATCGATCTCTTTTGATGAAAATTAAAACATGGCTGATTAAACCTTGTTTGGCATAGATATCCAAAAAAATATTTACGTTAAAAAATGATGTTTGGAATAAATTACTACCGAGGTAAAGTCACAAACAAATATGTAAAGTAATACGGACCAAGCGCTCCAGAAATATTTTTATTTCAAAAAGCAATACGTAAATAAAGAGGAGAGACAAGAGTAAACAAGTGCGTAAACAAAGTGGAGAGATATGGATTAGGAATTTGAAGACTCCCAAATACGTTAATATCTTTTAAATTAGACAAACATATATTTATTTGAAGCAAAGAAAATTTTACGAATCCAATTTATTTTAAAAAATCTTGTGCGTACTTTTTTTAGAGACATTTTAAATTGTATATTCATTCATCAAAATAATATTACAGGAACATTTTGCATTGAATGCGAATAATGGTAACAGATGCCGATAAATTTATTCTTCATTTAGAGTAAAAGACTTATACAGTAACAATTATAATCGATATATGATCATAAGGTATATTTATAATTAACTGATTAAGGTATTGAATAACTGATCAAAAATATCGTAAAAATACTTGAGGATCCTAGTCAAAAAAATTGTCAAGTATGTATTGTAGTTTTCACTAATAATATATTTGAAAATAATGCTTACTTACTTAAAATAAGAAACATGTCCAAAAATTCAACGTTCGATCTTTAAAAACTTAAATTCGTAAGTTTCTATTTACGAGGAAAAATTTGCTGCCCAGATAAATTTCGTAGATTTGTTTCCGTTTCGATCTCATCTATTTTGGGGAACTGCATTTTAATGTCCCGTAAATCTTAAACTAAGTAAATAAACAAGTAAATATTCCTGCTCCCGATCATGCAGTTAATTATTATAAAAAATATTTGCAACGTGTCATAAAATATTTACAACGATAAAATGAAGTCCCCACTTCATGGTTAACAACATTAAGATAAAATTATGCAACTACTAATCGATAAAGGATTATTATTGCGACACATACCCATGTGTCGATGTGGTTGGACATGATATCAGATATGAACAATAATTTCATTAAAACATTAGCATGAAAAAATATATTTGGAAGGCCCTAAAACGTTAATGTAACATATTTTCTAATCTACTGTTTTCCACGTAATGAAATGTTTTCTTACTAAATCGAAACAATTCCACAATATTGACATTGAATTTAATGTAGGTAATATGTTCCTATAGAGTTTTCTATGTCGTTTAATTGATAATCTATTACGACATCTCTCAATAAAACTAATATTAGTATTAGAGAGTTGCAATAACGAATATATCAGTCGTATAATAACGAGATATCTCCATTTGGTTAGTGAAAACTCGGTTGTAGATTTTCATGTACTTACAAATACAACTAATTTTTATACATCTTGTTTCATTGTTTTAATTGTAAAATTAGTCATAATTCATCTTTCAGTGGATGGTAGTGAATTTCACAAAACCTGACAAGTAATTCTAAAATTAAGACAAGGAATTCTAGAATTTCTGGAAATTTCAGGTTAGACTCGAAACCCTTAAAAATTACAATAAGGAAAAACATATTGCCAATAATTTATAACATTGATTAAAATGTAAAGCATATTTTCAATTCAAAATGAAACTTTAAATGACACCAGCACAGTGTTTAAATTCAATTTATAAATTAACATTTTAAAATCAGATCATAAATCGTTTTTCTCCCTTCACTTGTATCCTGTATAACTTCTTGCAAACAGATTTTCTACAAAAAGCCTAAAAGATCTCACGTGCCACGAAAATAAAAGCTTTCACAATTTCGAAGGAAATTTATTACACAAATCATCATGAAGCCGATATTTGTCATAGACCATCTGGTTCTCTACGAAATGTGGTCGAGAATTATTGGAATAGTGAATTTGTCGATAAGAAAAATGGAAACCGTAGGAAAACGAGAGGTAAAACTCCGTCGATCGAATAGGAAAATAATGTCACTTTATTTGCCCAATGACTCTCGAGCCCTGTCGTGAAAAGAAATAATATTTTTTTAGGATTTATTATGGTACATAGAGCTGGATATTGGTGAAAGTTACAATACTTTTCATTTGTACTGAGACGTAATCGAAGAATGAAACCTAATCGGGGTCTTTAAAATGAAATATTATAGAACATAGAATATGAAATAATTCGTATTTTTTTGTTCAAATTAATTTTCTTAAAAACTTAATATTTTTTGCATAAACCAGTTTTCCTTTGTTTAATTGAAAGAAAATTTGCATGATATATTTGTTTTATAATAAATCGATGCAACAAAATGTCTCCAATTGTAATTTTTGCAACAAACCATTTCTTAAACAAAGTTTTTTTTAGTTTAATTCGTTTCTTCCGTATGAAAATATTTACTATTAAAATATTAACCAATATTTGTAATTGTCATAATTTTTAAATATTTTGATTTTATAAATACTACTAATAAATTTATATGCTGCTTCGATAGCCTTTAATTAATTAAGGCACATTATACCTCCCTAAGATTTATGTAAAACATTTTCCATTTTACGGATGACCTTTTCTTGATTGTACCGTAATAACTCCCTTGAATTGCTCAAAATAGTAAAAAATAAATGATGGGCACAAATATTCTCTTGAAAGTTTGACTACCGAGTTTGTAAAGTATTTGTATTATTAGACTAGGGGCAGAGTAAAGCATTGCACATTGAAACGGCGTCACCCAATTGAAATTTTATTAAAAAACGATAACGAGATAGTAAGATTTATTGGCTGGGTGCGGATTGCAAAGAATGGGCCAGAAAATCGATCACAGTGCTCAAAAATGGAAGAAATGGAAAAGTGTCTTGACAAATATTGCAATAGATAATATAATTTATTTATGTATATTTTGGGTTTTACTTCTTATTCACCCTAAGTAAATTTTCTAAATTGAATATAATAGTTATTATGCAGTGAACTAAAAAATATTTCAAGAAAGGGTAAATATACATTTTAGAGATTTCCAGTTTCAATTGAAAATTAAATATAATGAATAAGTACCTAAATAATCAATTGTCATAAAACTGTACCATAATAAATTAAGAAAAATACTAATACAAGAAATATATCCGGTCGTACCAAATAATAATAATATTTACTATAAATCTATCCCATACATAAGTAATGTATGACTCAAATTAATAAAACTCTTAACTAATAATAAAAATATAAATAATATAACATGTACGTATAGTACTTTAAATAACTTGGGTAAAACCCTCATTAATAATAAAGAAAAAATAGATAAACATAAAAAGAGTGGTATCTATAAACTTAAATGTAACGACTGTAATAGTGTATACATAGGTCAAACAGGAAGAGATTTTAATACAAGATATAAAGAACACATTGCCAGCTGGCGAAATAATAAACCAGACACATCTCACTTTGCTAAACATCTTATTGAAAATAACCATTGCCCCCATACTGATAATGCCCCCTATATATTACAAATAAATACAAAAGGTAATAAACTTAATATCCTAGAAACAGAAATAAACAGACATAAAAAAGATACCAAGGTTAATATATTAAATGAACAACTAAATATAATATCATCACCCATTCTTCTAGATATAATATAAATAAACAACAATGATACTACAGTACCCTGGAAATTATTTCAGCACAAATACACATATAAATATATATAATAAATAAAAAAAATTAAAAGAAATAAATAAATAAATATATGAATACACAAAACCGGAGATATGTAGAATTAGTGTATTACCTTGTCCTTACTTTCAAATATCCTTGCTTTTGTATAAATATATTACCGATAATAAGATATGTAGAATTAGTGTATTACCTTCTCCTTGCTTTCAAATACCCTTGCTTTTGTATAAGTATATTACCGATAATAAGATATGTAGAATTAGTGTATTACCTTGTCCTTGCTTTCAAATACCCTTGCTTTTGTATAAATATATTACCGATAATAAGATATGTAGATTTAGTGTATTACCTTGTCCTTGCTTTCAAATACCGTTGCTTTTGTATAAATATATTACCGATAATAACTTCCATTTAATTTTATTACATACACCGTGAAGTTTGCATTGTATAACCTCACATAATAACAACAATTGGAATTTTTTACCCACTAAAATACTGGTACATTGTATAACTCTCGGAAATATAATAACACCTACACTACGCCCCTGCAATAAACTAAATAACATAAACAATGGAAAAATCCGCACAAACAAGGCTTCCGCTGTTGTGTTTGAAACATATAAATGCTGTTGGTTATTCCTAAGAGTTAATCTTTGCTAATATCCCACCTGAAGATGTTGTAATACAACGAAACCTAGGTCGTGGTAAAGAAATTAAAGAAAGTAGAAATAATACTACATCACGTAGTTTCATTTAATTGTGAATAATGAATTTCTACAAAATTAACGCCAAATATATTCAATACATAAATAATATAAAATGAAGAAAATGATTAACCTAAATTATATTTGAGTCGTGTAACTACACACTGAAATAGTTTAAAGAACTTTTTTAGAATAAAACATTTATTTATTGCGCTGATTTTTTAAGCTAAAAAAGAAAAATTTACATATTCTGAGTTTGAACAATATGATTTTGTTATTTTATTTATTTTATTATTCAATAATAAAAGCATCTACTTAGATATTTTTCACCACTTTACAATAAAGTAACCAGAAAAATGGCGTATTAAAACTTAACATGATTTTATGGTAGACACAAATGATATTTTTCTTCAACAAAACAGCATTTTATATATAACTTGAAATAGACAATAAGGAAAAATTTGCAAATGATCTCACTGAAGTAGTCATTTTTAAATTACTGACGTAATAAAACTATTGAAGCGCATGGACAGGCTGCACTCATCAAGCACTCAGAGAATAAACTACGGATACGGTATAGAGAATGAAAACATTTGTTTTCGAAAAAGTTATATTTATTTTCTTTAAAAAAACAAAGTAAATATTAATGGGAAATGGTGGTTAGATATATATTTAAGACACTCCTTAATTTCAATCAATGGAGCGATTTGAAAATTAAACCATTTTTAAGCTGTAATAACTTTAAAATCAGTTTTTATTTTATTTTTGCTTAATACTAAAAGAACTATGGATAATTAGAATGGTGTTTGAAACGTAAATGATGGAAAAATCTTTTTATACTTATTTTGATATTGCTTAATTTCCATGAGGTTATTTGCAGTTTATTACGTGAACTAACCCGTTCGGCTTGGGCCGTCCAAAAATGGGACATTGTACACAGATGCAGTTTTAGTGGTTTTCTGATATACCTATGATTTACACTTAATTCATTAAAGGGGTGCTCAACGGTTTAATTATTGTCAAGTGTAGAAATGTATGGCGTATACTTGAAACAGAAAAACGCTTATAATATGTAACTTCGAATGATAATTGTCCATGTATATTACGAAACTTTAAAATGTCATTGTTATGTATTTATTTTATAATATTAATGAAGCTTTAAACTATTTACAGTAAATGAGCTACATCAAGCTTTTGTGCTTTCACTTCTACTACAACCTTTCAAAATTTAATCGATCCCTTCGCAATTATTAGGTGTAGCTAGTACAAATTCACATATGTTAATCGACAGGCCTATAAATAAAGAATTTGAAAATATTAATTAAAATTAGTAAATACAAACTTTTGTTTACCTATACTAAATACTTGTACTTTCTAATGAAAGTACAAGTATTAATCGTTTATTCAAATTTATGCAATAATTTTTATTTGATAAGCAAACAAAGAAACAGATGAAACGTTTAAAAATTATTTATTTCGTCTTTACATTCCACTTAGAGTCATTTATATTTATGTTTGTATTCCTATTTATGTAAAATGCATAGTTCTAACTACTACTGTTTCATTATCGATACTAATAAATAAAACGGGGATATTTGTTTGTTTGTTTCTTCATGCTAATTTCGGAAACTACACAGCTTTAAAGATTTTTTCGTGACTTCATTGTCATAGTTCATCTAATTTATACCAAAACGTTTATAAATAATTTTCTTGAATTAACTTTTTCTTTTTGTTATTAGGAAACTACAGGAATAAAAATAAATAAATACATTCATGTAAACTATGGATTAATCCAATGAATATAGAAATAAATATAATATAGAGAATAGAAATCTGTGTCTAGATCTATTGTCTACAATACCATAGACAGTAGGTAATATTGGAAACAGTCGACATTGGAGAAGAATGCTGCGTATACAATGGATTGCAAAAAAACAAATAAATCCATACTGGACTAACTTCAAATTGAGACAACATTATCGACCACCTGTTACCAATAAATTTCCTATTACTTTGGCCACATAGCTTGTAGATAGCCTGTCAATCTGGGTATTATGAAAATCTGGTTTCATTAATGAAATAAGTATGTAATATATCTGTAAAAATACCACTACAAACTTAATTGATTTTCTTATGCAAATTGATAGCTGTCGCTACCAGTAAACTCTTGGACCCTCCCTCTTCCAATCATTTATATTACTAATATCCTATATATGCAATTAAACCTGGAAGTATGAGTCGCTATTTGTAAGAAAACACGTCTCGCGATCCGCGTGTCCCCTTTTCACAATTTCCCTCAAAAAATAAATGCAAATAAAATATTTAGTAGAAAGTTAGAACGCCTTTTATAATGATTAATGTGCGTTATGAAGATGAAGAAAAAGTTCTTACAATACACGTATGTATCATTATTTTGTTATATAAAACTACAAACAACTCAATGTTTTATATTATGTTAAGTCTTGAATAACCCAATAAAACAAAATTAGTTTCTTCAATAATAGATTATAATAAGTCTAAAGCGCGAGGTAGCGGTCTGAGTGTATTGAATATTGAAAGTATGGAGATTTGTAAGGAAAGAAGATTAATCTCAAAATCGCCAACTCTCAAAATCGACGAAAAATCCAATATCGTTAACACTTCGATAAACATTTTTATTTCACGGTCTATTTCTTTATAAAAAGTTTACAAATTCTATTTAAATTTAAATTTTTTTAGGCAATTGGTATAATTTAAAGTTTTTTATTTAGTCTAATTTAAAGTTTTTTATGAAAAATTGCAAATATTTTATTTTTCCTCAAATTTTTATGTGAACGTAATCTCGCAACATTAGTTTTTTACTACTATTTTTTGTAAAGCATTACTTGTTCACAAATTGCTACGTACCGCTATTCCACCTCCTACCCTTCACTAATCCGCTGCTACATGATCTTGTTGCTATGTGTGCGCTATTTATTTTCAATTTGCATCAGACGATATTTTTAATATTTATTATCAGAAGATATTTAATTCATAGATTTTTAGACAAGTTAATTTTTTCTTGGGAAAACGGGTAACTGAATATTACATGGCGTTTAAAGTGTTAATAATATGAAGTTCGAAGAAAATCTAACAACGAAAATCTGACTAGTTTATATCCGATAAAATTAGACATACTCTCATAATTCTAATAAAGTATTCATATTTACATTTCTGAAACGTTCAGAACAATTTCGCATTTGACTGTGATTTATTTTTATTTCCGATAATATTATATGCCATATTATATCTATGCATACATATAATAAAATAGCATAGGCCATGGTAGGCCATATAGGTATGAATTGTATTGAAAGCATATAAATTTTCTTTAAGTGAATTATGTTTTTATTAACAATTTCTTCTAATCAACCTACGTAAAATAAGAAATATTGTGAAAAATACAATAGTTTATGTATGAAAGTAAATGAAACATTAATGGTGACAAAGACAAGTAATAAAAGAATGTCAGTAGAGAATTAAAAGAAATAAGGGATTTAAAAGAATTAGAGATTAAGAGAATTCAATACGTATTCTAATTATGAACAAAGACAAATGTTTTGAAATTATAACTACAATTATTAAAACCCAATCTCCAGGTAATAATTACTATAATTGAAACCAAATCCTATTTTTTCGGAAACTAACTTTAGAAAGAGGATAAAATTGTCGTTCCAATTTATTTAATTTCACTCTTCGTTGCCCCGGTTGATTTCTTAGTATAAGGTTTCCGAAAGCTCTTTTTTGTGGCACCTAATTACTGTTCAATTCACGTAGATGATTTTCATGAATACAATATTGCTGTAATTTAAGTAATACTCGGGCAACAAGATTACTCCATAAACTGAAAGAATGTTTTTGTTCCACTCTCGTATTTTTTTGTTTAATTCGTTCGATTACTCTAAATTATACAATTGTTTTGGTCAATTTAGATGCTATTAGACTATCGAAACCACTCTATACACTAGGGAAATATTAATATTAAAAAACAAGTGTTATTTGGAGAGCAAATTTCTCTTAAAAGCGTTACAGTGTTGTACATGAAAAATTGTTCAATGTAAATGAGATTTTCTCATTATATGTTTACTAGACGGTACGCTCCGATCGAAATAATATTAAATTATTATGTATGGGCATTGAGATGGGGAGATATTCCAATAGTCTCCATAGATTTTTAACATTCCTTGGATCAATATTTTGCAAAGAGAAATTCGTTCACAGAATAATTTATTTCATGAGATATGTGTGTGTGTGTGTGTATGTGTGTATACATATATGTGTATATAAATATATATATATATATATATATATATATATATATATATATATACGTATGTATTTGTTTTTTGCAGTTCCATACCTCAGAAGGAAAAAATTCCTTATAATATTACTTATATATCCGCCCGTTCATTCAAGCTGTTTCTCGGTGGATCCGATTGATGTTGAAATTGAAGGGATAGCACATTAATCCGCACATATTATAATAAATAACTCTCACAAATATTCATATAGATGTTTCAGACCAAATAAACAAAAAGCGTAATTATTTTCTTTCAATTGTATATATCGTGTGAAGATCGACATATATATTACTATTTCTATAATATTTCCCTCAGAAAATGTTTGACGTAAAAATTTTAATTCGGCACAGCTTACAACATTTTAACCCAGGTATACTTAAAAATTTGACATAAAAGATATCTACATGGAAATTTAAGAGACGATAAATAAAAGACACAATGTCTTCTTTTAGAAATGTCATTGAAACTTGAAATGTGGCTTAATGGAGATAAAGAAAATTAACCTGCACCTTAGTAATTAAAATATAAAAATATTCACATTTAAATTTTCACATGGAATATAAAGGAATTGGTTATACTTTAATTTAAAAATTTTTGTGTAATATTTAGATTTTAACTCAAGAATTACAAATTAATTTTTTATAGAATTTCAAGTAAGATAATTTCAGAACTATTGTCGAAAACATCTACATATAATATTTTCTCCCTTAAATTCAAAGTTATTAAGAATAATCCGTTTATAACGTAATAGAGTTTTACAGGTTTTTTTCTTATATTTTTCTTTTTTTGACTATTCACAAGATTTTGTAAACACAACTTATATAGATAGCGTGAAATTAAATTATATAGACGGGTGTGGAGAAAACTGGACATTAGTGTATCTTTCCTAAATAGAGAAAGCAGAACCAAAATAAAATAGTCCAGCATCTAATTGTTTCGTGATTTGGAAGTTGGTACTATAAATATTACTAAATGTTGATAGTGCTCTTCTGATTAATGCTACTTGCTGACATTGAAAAACGTAATTTTAATTCATATAAAAATTTTTATGGTTTCTGGCACGCGACTTCATAATGGTGATGAAATTACAGGATAAAATGTTCTCATATGGAAGGGTTTTAAATAAATTTTGGCAGAATATTTTAGAAAGTACGGAAAAAATAATGGAGCCGAAATAAAAAATTCCGTTAACTTCGCATCTAGAAAATGAAGCAAAGAGAAACATTGAAGTATTTCTCTTTACTTTTTTTTATTAATTTCTATGCAATTATTTTAATTTTTACAAGATAAGCGTAGTAAGCCCAAAAAACCGAGCTAGCTAGGAATTTCCACACAATAACTAATTTTGCATAGACTTTGTTGAATGTTACAATTATGACCAAGAAACCTTAATCTGTTCAAAGGTCGAATTGGCTTTTGCGATATATAATACCAGTTACTCATACCAACTTTGTCCGTAAAAAAGGGACCAAAACTGTGCTTGTTTTATCGTTTTTTCAAATAGTAATTATTATAGTTTGAAAATTTTCCATAAAGGGTTAAATTCATTTATTTCCAAATATCAATTTAATTTTCCACTTCCATTTTCACAACTTTGGATTTGAATTTTAAATGTAATTTCTTAGTGATGTGTCAAATGACAGGTTTGTTGGCTTCGTGACATCTCGTGATGAGTTAGTCAGTGAATATTTCGCCTTTATAAAAGTGGTTTAAATATTAAAATATAAATTAAAATAAAGATTATTATTATAAAAAAAAAATTATTGTAAAATCCTATAATCAATTTACTAAAGGTTGTAATTCAATATCAGTAGACATAAAAATTAAAAACGTTTATATCTTCTTTAAGTGATACATACCCTCTTAGTGAGTGATAATATCTCCTTAAAATTTGCCTAAACTAAAGAAATTTATTTTTGACATTTTCAGTTCCCAAAAGTTCAAGCTCAAACTTTTCTACACTTCTTATTAAGTCAATTTACCGTATAATTCTCCACTATCAACGTTATGAATTTACACATAAAGAGGTAAAATATTCATGCAATAGATCAGAGTTGTGTTTCTTGATGACAGCATTAATATGAATATCGGTTATCGGAGTACAATATAACTGCAACTACAAGCTGCTAATTTCCGGTAACAATTCCTCACTCGACTGAAAACTATGCCGTCTTCACTACATCTTTTTAACATAAAGGAATGTTCAATATTCAGTTCCAACCCACCTCTACGTTTTAATTTAATTGTAATTGATTATTGTACTTCAAGATATTGCATTTTTTATATTTACCTTGACGATAATACAAAATTCTTTTAAACAATTTTAACATTTTCATTTCGAAAGATAAAAATAAGAAAAATAATCTCAGAATGAATTTAAAGGTCTATTATATAAATGAATACTTACTGTGCCTGCTTTATTTTCCTTTCGCACGCACACACGCATAGATTTTCTTAAAAGTCATATCATACATGTTTATTAATACGTAATTGAAGGGTCTATGAGAAGGGATCTTAGATTTCGAGCAAGAGGTGTATAGATTTTACCAGCAGCGAGTTAATCGGGTTGGAAAGCGATCTTGTTATCTTGCTTTTGATAATATATTATATAGTTATCTACAAGTGTCATAAAGTACAGCTGTATCAAAAATTTGCGGAGATAAATTATTCGTATTCAAAGATCTTGAAGCGGGAGCCATAACGTACCAACCTTGTTTCGTCATTGATCTATTTATTTGTTACCATAAAAACATATTATATTTACGAAAGAAAGCTGATAATAAAAATTAATTAACAACAAATACATAATTTGTTTAATTTCATAAATCACTGCTCAGCTTAAAAAAATTGTTGCGCGTTTGGTTAAATGAAAATGATTTGTCCTTACCTGTAATTGAACGGAACATATGTTGTTTACCATAAACCGCCTCTACAAAAAATAATTGTAACGAATAAAGAAACCGATGGGCAGATACTAAATCTAGTGTCCTAGAAACACAAAAAATAACACTAAAATCAACTGTCCTAGTGCCAATCGGATTAGCACTTGGAAAGTTATTAAAACCACATTATTTAAAATCATATACTCTTTAATATAATTTACATTTATTTATTAATTTGAAAAGCTTGATGTGGGTGTAAGATTTACATATTTGCAAAAAATTATGAAATGATATTATAGGTGATGTTAATAATTGAAATAAAAATAATATCTTTTTCATATTGTCCATAACTCACAGACCCTTTTAGTTGATTTATCCTTTTTAGTTGGAATATCGCGAACTTCATATATCTGGGTAAAGGTAAATATTAGGTCAGACATAAGTTCCGAAAGGAAACTTGGCGGTCTCCCTCAACGGTATCTTTCCCCTATTTTTTCAATACATATTTTTTACTCTCGGTACGCTTCATTTCACATGTCTACGCGGAACAAATTTAACATGCCAAACTATGAATCTAAAACTCTGCATCTAGAAACCCCTTTGCAACTGGAAAGGTACTCTGAAATATAGCTATAATAAATTTGAATAGAATTTTCAGTTTAAGATGAAATAATTTTTCCAAATATATAAAATTTATTCCATTAAGGGACTAAATACCTGTGACGAACGAGCAGACAAACCGCCTTGTCGCAACAGTGGGGCATGATTAAACACTTTGGGAACTAACTCTAAATGATAAACTTTTCTTTGAATAATTTTGTGATTAATATTAATTCTCTGTTCATCCCATTTTGATGATAAATCGTTTTAAGTCACCTTTCCAATATTTTGTGATATTCGTTTTTTTTTAATTGTTCATGTACAAATCGGTAATTAGCATATCTTTGATATTGAATACTTGTGGCTAATATTCTCTAATCTTTAGTAACAAATTTCAAAGGGATGCCGATCTCCATCTTCTCCCTACTGCATATAAGGGAGGAAGTTCATAAAACACCGGAATTTCCTGATAACCGAAATTTGAGTTATTACGTTCATAGAGGATATTTTACAATTAAATGTAATTACATAAAATTTTATATTTATAGCCACTGTTACAGTACTAAGTGTACCTTATATCTATCAAGTATCTTCCTTTGTAATTTCCAAATGTAATAATAAGACTTTATTCTAATTAAGCACTATTTACGCTCCACACAGTAACGTGACACGTAGCAGGATTTATATTCATGTTATTATTTAGTTAGGTAAATCCACATTCGGAAAGTCGACAGCCGCACATCAAGTCATATTAATTTAGTAAATGGAAAAGTTGATGGAGAAGAAAAAGTGCTTGGGAGATTTGTTAATTATGTGAAATTATATATAAGTTGTTAGTCATGGAAATTAGTACGGATTTTGAAATTCAATTTTGCGAACACCTTAAGTGTAATTTTTGCTCAGATTCATATTTTTCTGAAGTTTGCTTACGTTATATTATTATGTTCACGGTTACTTTTATTACGGTAATTCACAAATTTCAAATTGATTTACTCTTGTAACCAACTATTTGGTGATAAGTTAAAACATACACTATTTTTTTATGAATTAAAAAGTGAAAAAGTGACACTAGAAATAAAATGACTTAATATAATAAAATTAATCAAGCCCACGTCAGAATATTTATCGTATTTTAATCAATCCTGGCCTGTAGCAGCACGAGCAGTAATTAGGCTCATACTTGCCGCGAGCGAGTAAGTCACCATCCTGCCTATAAGTATCAGTTATCCTTTGTGATTTTTCCTTCATATATCTCCAACAGATTTTCCAATATACAGACTAGACCGTTTTCAAACCGGTGAATTTTTACAAACTGCCTGATAAATATCAAGCCCAAGTAATGGTTTCCATTTAGTCGAAGGTTATAGTAACGTACCTCGGGTTGACCGAATAAAAATTTTGCTCAACAATTGACTCAGACGTTTTGTATATTGACTACAAATCGATCTAAGCGTTTAGAAGAGCCACGAATCACAATCAGTTTATGCGTTTAAAATCGACCTGAATCTTTGTCAGGCCGTTTGTAAAAGTTCAGTATCTTATAAAAGCGTATTAAACAAGTTGCCGGCGACATAAATCGTTTATGATATATATATATATATATATATATATATATATATATATATATATATATATATATATATATATATATATATATATTTATATATATATATATATGTATATATGTATATATATATATCATCGTGAGTTGCTTGACAGTTTTGAATACCTCTTTAAGAATTATATCTTTATTATATTTCCAATGGTTTTCTTAAAAGTGTACATGAAAAATGAGGCGTGATATCATGTTTTGCAATATATACATTTATGTTTGTATGTTTATGTGTGAATGAAAGCAAATAAAACCTTATTGCTTTTAATTTATAGAATTGAATAGAAAGAAATTTCTTAAAGCACTCTTTTTTATTTCAACTTAAGAAAAGATTGTCTTCTTTTAATTTATTGCACTACAAATTTTAAATTTAATGATGCGATAAAATTTCTAAAGAAAGTTTGAAAGAGGTCCGTGTATTTAAAGAGTTCGTTCGGGAACATACTGTTACAATAAACCTATTTATTATTTACTTACGAGCGATGTTAAAGATTTTTAGTTCCTAAATTAAATAATAATTTTCTAGATTTTGAAAATCCATTTTATATGCTTATGCAGATATAAAACTGGATATCTGTTCCTGACATACGACTCAGAAAGATTTAATCGGATTTTTATCGAAATCCTTTGACTATAGAATTTACGTTTTAAACCGCCAAAGCAATTTGCCTCTATTTATTTCCGAACACGAGGTCTTAATGGGTTAACTGCTTCCTGAACAGCGATCTAAATTCTATGTGAAAGGGTTCAATTACCGTCCGTTCCTTGCCATTTACCTCCAAGTTTTCCCGTCCATTTCTAAATTTGTTATTTCACTCGTTATTTCGTTATTTCAGTCTGTAATCGTATCGCTATGTGTGGCCGGGTAAATGTCCTATTATATATAGCTAAGCTAAATCAAGATATATTTAAGGCGGAAAATCTGTTCGAATGAAAATATATTCAATCATCATACTACTATATCATTTCAGTTCAAAATCCTATCCAAAATTATATTTATCATGTTTAGCATTGCATTATAACAGTTGTTATTCGTAGTTTCGGTCTCTATATATAAATCTGTTTTAATCATTTCAGTGTATTCTTTTCATGATATTTTCAGAAGCTATTACACTATTTTTTCTTCTTCTTCTGATTCATTCCTCATATTTGTTTTACCATAATTCTACTCGAGATTTATTGATGGCATTGCTTAATGTACTGTAGGAAATAATGATGCAATTTCACTTATTGTGTTGTTCGATTTGCGATTTTCAAATTAAAATCATAGGGTACATGAATTATTCGCAGCTGTCCATTAATATTTTGTACTCATTGTATTTATTATAATCAATATTACTCTGTGTTTTCTGATATTACCTTTCATTTTAAATATTTGCTTTTTTAAATTAACTTACACATCGACACCAAGGTAAATTGATAAATTACTTCAAAATTATACTCAAATTTAAACTCATTACTGTGAACACCAGTAAAGAAAAACACTTATACCGACTTAGTAAGTTAACCAATATAAGGATTAAATCGTTTCACTCCTAATTTTTCATGTGTTAATTATATAGGAAAAAACAACGTTTGAAAGATTTGGATTGGTCTTACGTGGATTTCTAATGTATTCCCCTAATTAATATATCTATTTATTCATAGACGTTAACGCGATACAAACAGCGGATTTATTACCAAGAGTGCAATTTTTCGTGGCTAACCAAAATATCAATCTGGTCCCACCCAAATCCGGGCGTTGCATTGCATCACGCTTTCATAATCTATGAAAGCCAACCCAACACAACATTGTAATGACTAATTTGCTCCCGTGTATGTAAGTTACCTGTAACTATCCAGCAACTAATTTTCCACTATATGTGTAACTTAACTGTAACTGTCCAATAATTAATTTACTACTGTATGTGTATCTTGGACTCTAACAACAAATTTACTACTCTATTTGTAACTTAACTGTAACGGTTCTGTGATTTATTTAACACTGTATTTCAATTTGCTTCAAGCCAAAAACAAGAAACCTCGAGCGTGAAATAAATTGGAAACCATAACGTATATTTGAACTCCACACGAAAAAAAAGATATTTGCACTTTCTTAAAGGAGGTTTTTGATACTTGAACATAAAATTATAAGGTTAATTTACTTATTTACTTTTTACTTATTTTTGTCTGAATGTGCTAAATTGCCATTTTTTGCTGTTAAATATAGATATTCCACTCATAATATGAATATTTTTTGGAAATATATTGTGTTTCGTTGGGAAGATTTTATTCTTCACATAAATAAATTCCTGCGTTCGCGTACTCAAAGCGTTCTGCAATTCCAGCATCCAGCAACACCAGATTATTATTAGTTCATTAGAATGAAAATAAATTTCTTGGATTTTGTCCTAGTTATATTATAAATAACTAGGACAAAACCGAAGAAATTTATTTTCATTATAGAATTTAGAAATTGTTGTAGGTATACAAACACAACTAATACAAGTAAATTTAAACGAAGCATTATGTCATATGCGTTAGTTTTTTTTTTTTAATTCTATGAAAGAAATAAGAAGATAAACAACAAAACAGATAATATATCCAGAATTGTTGATCGCACCATCTTATATTTGAATGTATTAATTAAAATAAGTACTTGTTGCGCACGAGCAGAACTCGCACTACGAAGCTTCCCTACACGTTTAGGTAGTTATAAACATTTAAATGTCCATAGTGTTTCTATCAAACTGTTTACAAATATTAATATTTCACAATGTAAATATATTAACTGTTAAATCTTTCAAAGGGTAAAAACGTGATACACATTTCAAAAATTATAAAACGTAGGATGATTGTAATTTTATACAATCTTCTAATTAGGTTTTATCAATCCTGTTTCTTTCATGATTTTTGGCTTAGTGTAAGGGAAAATAAGAGAAAAATTATCTTTTTTGCATATTTTTTAATATCTTTTTAAATATGCAATTTAAAATTATTAAGGAAATATACTTCCATTCCTCATAGCAAGTCCTCTCAAATGATAAGAGAAATTATAAAATGAAAAAAATGAGATCTTTCATATGCCCCTTTTTCTTTTCTTGCATGAATATATGAAAAAGTTAGCAAGTAAAGCTAGGTGCAAAATATTTTATGTCAAATTTCCGCAAAAATCAGTTGTGTATATAGGAAAATATAATATACTGCGAACTGTATCTTTCGTAGACCTAAAAATATGGTATAAATTAAAAAAAGATATACCGGAAATTGATTTCCTACAACCTTTGTATGAGCTTCTAAAGACCTATATTTCTTTCTTTATTCCAGGTTAAGTAGTTCCAAATATAGGGGCTGGGGGAACATATTTTTTATCATTTAAGGTCTTTTTTTAATTCTTTACATGGTATAGGAAAATCAGTTTCCAAAATAACAAATATTTTAAAACTTTAAAAAAAAATTATAAATAATTGAGACAGGCTCCTGCAAATAGTTCTAATTTAATGACTAAACTTACATAAATCACTTAAAGAAAAGAAGAATAAAATGTCGAATGAACTTGTTTATGTTTGAAGAGAAAAATTAACAATATATTAATGTTTCGGTAGTTTGACAAAGAAAAGCAATTTTTTTTATATATTCGTTGCGTAAGAATAATGTTAAAAAACAAAAAAGTGCTGGTTCTCACTGTCACTAATATTGGTAAATTTTAAGTCAATATTTGTGTTGCTCGTATTTGATAAAATCATTTCTACTCTATTCAATAAGGAACTCATTTATTAGAAATTTATTATTTCGTGACGTTTTTTTTCTTTTATTCACGTATGGAACGATCGAGAGGAAAACAGACGATTATCTTTTCCGCTACCAGCTTGTTTCACCGTTACTCTGAAAAACCCATGCCGTAATAATATAAACTAATACAGAAGGCGTCGTCAGTATGCTCTGTATGCACCGGCAAGACAAGCGTGCCTCTGTGAATGAGAAATTGTTCCATATGAAAAGTTTATAATTAATCGAATGAATCAGTATTAATAAGTTCAAAGATATTTAAGTAAAGAAAAATTTAGGTTTAAACTCTACATATTTTAATATTACGCCCAAGAGATGTTTATTTGGTCCAAAAGTTAAAGGAACAACTTTCCTTTATAAATTTTTGTACTTATAATTTACAAAATATTACGTAGACTTTAATAATATTTCTATTATACATAAGTTTAAAATTCATTGCTTATTATAAAGAACTACGAGGGTTTAAACAATTATACAACATTGGACTAAAGAAAGGCAGATCCAGTATAAAATATGTTGAAAAACATTCGTTGAAAATTCATAATATGTAATAGAAAAACAATTTTAGCTCATTAATTAATATTTACTTATTCCCAATTAAATTAAACTACGTGATGTAGTATTATTTCTATTTTCTTTAATTTCTTTACCACGACCTAGGTTTCGTTGTATTACAACATCTTCAGGTGGAATAATAGCAAAGAAATTATTTATTAAAAATAAGTGCCTGCCCTCAACCACAACAGATAGAAAAGAAAAAAAAATATGTTGACAAAAATGTCCTTACAGTAAAATAAGATATTTCAGGATTAATAAAAATAAATTTAATTTAAATGAGATACAGTCGTTGAATAGTGAATACTAATAGCTTGAAATTTTCCGGTTTTAATTCAATTTATTATTCTGTAATTTTGGTAAAATATAATTTTAACCAATTTGATGATATAATTTAAGGATGAAATGGGTCTCCGAGCTCGAAAACTTATTGTTTTGTTTATACCGCTAAGCACTATCATTAAATCCGTAGTCAATAAGATGCTTCTTCAGAGTTACAAGCAATAAACATGATCTTTATCTGCGTACCTACATACACACATGCAATTACCAACATAATGGAAGATTAATTCAAACCGTGCTAAGGTAAAAAAACTGAGCCAGGTAATATAATATGAGATTAAAGTGCAAGACCCAATGTATCTTTTTTAAGTAATTTAAATATATGACATAACTTGCTAAATTTAATGTCCATTATTTTCAAAACGATTTGTCATATGAATATATTTTCTGGGAAATTCCTTATTGTCTACAACACTAAATGTTAAGCCATTTGAAAAATTTAACTTTAAAATATTGATTAATTTGTTGTGAAATGAGTCTGTATTAATAGAATGAAAGGGAGAAGGAAATTTCACATGTTTTCCCCAAGCCAATATTTGCTTTATTTAACCTGACATATATAATCGTTCAAATCCACTTCTGAGATCGCGAATGTCTTTATGGTAGTTAGTATGCTAATAGTTTCCATCTCAATTTTAAAGGCTTTATAGAACATAATAATTATTAGTTCACCATCACGTTAAAAAAAGAAAACTTTTAATGAGAAGTTATTTTGGAATTATGTTTTTAATTATGCAACTGATATTTTATTTCAAGGTTATTACACAAATGCTTTCAAAAACATGTCAGTAGAAATAGCTCTACGAGATTTTAGCTTACACTTAGGCGCCTATAATTTTATATTAAATTATTTACAAATACTTAAATTTAAATTTTCATATTTCGGCGAATATCCTTGATAAAGGTAAGACCATATAAAATCGTGCGCATCTAATAGAAAGATAATTGTCGTAATATTATAATCGTTATGGTGATTTTGTGTTTTGATTGTACTTTTGTAAATTTTGTGTTTAGAATATTTGGTTGAGTAATTGATCATTATAATAACTTGTTGGTCGAAAATTAATTTCTTTCATCAAGATAATATAGATAACAATACTAGTTTGAGCGATATATGTGTTTTAGTAAAATGGATTAATAATTACATGTTTATAATCATTGAATTCAACTGTTTGTTGAACCTTTACCGATTCAGACCTTAAATCTTTATATATTCATTTTAAATGAAATTATTGTACGTGCGATTTCATAGATTCGTAAATAAATTTAAATAGAAGGAAGAATTTACGCTTCTCTATAGAATAGTGTTTATATTATTATGACAATGCTCAAGAAGTACTCGCCACGCTGGTGGTCTACAATATTTCTGGGATGAATCAGTTAAAAAGAAAACTAACCACTTTTTAAATAAGTTTAATCTGCCTAATGTTTTCACGGATTGAAAAAAACGCCTGAGTACATTCCGGTACATAATGTCACATAATCAATATTAAAATGATTCACAATACATAATCACTGCTTTCCTAAAGACCTTATCCGCACAAACTTTTTTTTAATGTTATTTACTACCAAAAGCGCTTAACAGTATTTTTATTAAGAAATATGCATTTATGTTCAAAACTCGCGTTTGGGGAGTCATTACTTTGCGTTTCGCCCGCCAAATGAAACTCTGCTAATGTGCTCAATAACTCATTTCCATTTTTTGCTGCGCCATTTTATACGGAGCGGTGTATAAGCATCAAAATGAGAAATGAAGTAGGAAAAATGTTAAATCTTGTATCCGGCGGAAGTATAATCGAATTTCTTCATTTTCTCCGTTTGCTGTCATCATTTGTATCAATTAGTTCGGACAAAATAATTTGAATGAATTAAGTATACTGCTACATCATGTAGTTTCATTTAGTTTGGAATCAAAATTGAGTGATAATTAATTTCTACAGAATTAACGCCAAATATTTTTAATAATGTAAAAGATATTTTAGAATGGAATTGAGGTTTCATATATTACTAGCGGCCCGTCCCGGCTTCGCACGGGTTGACATATATTTTTTAAGCATTTTGGGATAAACGAAGAGTAAATGCAGGATATACCTAAATAATATACATTTCGTAATAGGGTCTCTCTGGCTGCCTTTGGGTACGGGACTTGATGATTGAAAAAATTGATTCTAGGTCAAAGAAAATAAAGTTGATTACCTAGGCAGATAGACAGAAGAACATCAAAGTGATCCTATAATGGTTCTGTTTTTCCTTTTGAGTTACACAACCCTAACAATAAAGTCGTACTAAAAAAATATTATTTACAAAATAAATTTCTTTTTATTGGTAAACCCTTAATATCTTCTAGACGAAAGTTTTTGAAACAGAACAAAAGACATCAACGGGATATTTTTAAAAACATTTCACTTAAATATTTTTTGTGAAAGATGTTAAGAATGATTTATATTTTTTTTTGTTTTATGTATTTTATTTTTATTTGTGTTACATTTCTTTATTTTCATTTTTAATATTAAGGCTGTATAATTTTACAAGTTTTTTTTAATTTTTAATTTTTAATTTTTTACCTTAATGCTTCACTATACACTACGTTAGCAGTGGTATTTGTAGATGGCCATAAAACATATTGATATTCAGGAGATCCTACTCGAAAAAGTACAACATATAATTAGCCATGAGAAAAGCACTCTTTTCTTAGATCGATGCCAACCATTGAAAAAGTTTGTCCCTGGGATTTATTTATTGTAAGGGCAAACGATATCTTTACAGGAAACTGTAACCTTTTGAAAGATTTGGGCAAATCCGTCGGTATCAACGGGATCTGCGGAATGTGAGCGAGCTGTGACGATAGTAGCTACAATCATATTGTCTCACAGTTCCTTTATCAAAAATCTTGTTCCATTACACATATTGGGAGTTCTTAAATTTCTCAAAAGTATGGCAAGCCGGCAGGATTAAGAGAATTTAAAAATTCTTGTGGGTAGTGCACTATATCTTCGATGTTGCACACGGTGTCAATAGATTTGTAACATTTAAAATTACCGGGTATTTTTCCATAATAATTTTGTTTATTTCATTTACTGAGTCGTTTCTCGGTGACACTGTTCCCCTCGAAGAGAGCCCATTGAAATTTATTTCTATAAGATTTTTGATGTCGGAATAGATTGTTTCTACCAGTATTTCTAGACTGTGAACAATTTGAGCCAATTCATTATCCAATAATACTTGGAGGCTATTTGCGATTGGAGATGGTAATTTTCCGTCGCCAAGTTTAAGTATTTTTTGTGAAAAATTGCCATCGTGGTTATTACTTAAATGTTCTCTCATATTCGTGCGCAAATTGAGTGTTTCACGGCTACCTATTTTATAAATGTGCACGCCCCTCTCCCGCACTTCGGTGCTGACCTCTCCGTGCTATACCGGTGGCGGTGACATTTTAAATTCGTAATATCTTTTGAATCAAATGTCAAATATGAATAAACTAAACGGTAATTTACAGGTATTGAAACAGCCTTGCTTAAGAAATAATTTACTTGTATAAGGATCAATGCAAAGGCATGGATAACTTGGTCTGATTTTGGTCGGAATTTCTATTAACTTTTAAAATGTTAAAAAGTAGATATAGTGACATAATTGCAATAGTTATATAGTATGCTATTCCAACATTTTTTGTAGATATTGATATGTTCTTTAATATTGTAGAACATTTTTTTGTTATATCATCAATAGTTTTCGCAGCGCATGTGATGAAAAACATTTTATGGCAAATTTGTTTACACCTTGGGTTATATTATTGTAGTTTTAGCAAGAATCCTAATTTTTTTCCTGTAGATAATATAGCCTATATTGATCAATGATAATGTAGGATTCAAATGGTGAAAGAATTTTTGAAATTGGTTTAGTAGTTTTTGAGCCAATTTATTACATACGTCCATACACACTTACAAAAATACAAATCTTTCCTCTTTATAATATTAGTATAGATTTGTAATTATTGAGGTCCATTTGTAAAATATTAAATTTCGTAGTAACGTGCCATTTACTCTTTTTGCCCTACCCCAATCCTTCTATTATATGTTTAAAAAAGGTGAAGAAAATTTAAAAACCAACTAAATAATTTTGAACGTTTTCAATTTAAAATTTGTTTAATCAACTATTTAAAAAGATACAGATAACTATGGAAATCTAATTTCTTTGTGATCCGATATACACTTGCCCGGATTTCGCTCAAAGAGTCTTTGGTATGAATAGTTTGGATTTTATATAAAATTGTACAAACTAATTGACCGAGCTGAAAAAACAGTTCAAAGAATATTTTTTTTAAATTATATTGAGAAAGTGGGCTAAATTTTAAAGGATGATTTTTTTTGAGGAGTTATATTTATAGATTTGTCGTCTCACATAATTTTTTTTTTTGATTTCCCAAGAAAAAATTCCCAGAGAAGTAAATATAATTTTTTTATTCGAATATTAAATAGAATAATAAAATTCAAATATTGAAATCGTGTTTAATACACATAATTTATTTTACAATTAAATGAAACTACGTGATGTTGTAGTAACGCCAAATATATTCAATAATTTATTTTAGTTAATAAAGCTTCTTTTGTTTCTTACAAGCCTAAAATAATATATTCTACTTTTTCACGTGACGCTCTTGATTAGGATTCTCAGTTTTACGTTTCAAGTTTTACGAATTTTTTAAATTGTATTCTGCCTAATTCATTCTCGCCGTAATATGTACCCATATTTCTTGATCACGTTTTAATAAAACTTGTTTCCAGTTATCACGTAATATTCCATTGCACAGTACTTTACGTTTATATCGTTTTAATAACAATTAAGTTAAATCAACGTCATTAATAAGTGGACTCTTTCTAATATCAATAAGGTAAATGAAAAGCTAACACGAAATCTTCATCAAATATATTTTAAGCAAGATAAAAATGTTTAAAAGAAACTTTCCCAAGTTCCCGAACGTGCCGTTAAGTTTCAACTCTGTCGAAATTTTTGCAATATGTTGAAGTTTAAAGTTTGCTTTTACTTTGCGAAGCAAAACTTTCAAATGTTGCTTCTAAGCATCTTAACTCCTTATGAAGTTACTTTGGGAGTTAATTGTAGTATAAAGCAAATATGTTTAACTCGTCACTTATTTTGCTTCCAAATTATTAACGCTAAAATTCACGATCGACTTCTATATTGGAAATGAGTTGTAAATTTGTAGATGGTAGATGATAGCTACTTCAACTTTTGTAATATTAGCTAGCAAATATTGCTTTCAATTGTAAAAATAACGAACAACGGCATCTATGGTCGGCGCACTGAATTTTAACGTTTATCGCAATTATTATCACAAAAAGGAATTATAGAGGTATTTACTTAATTTGACCGATAGATGGAACTTGCTTCGCATCACACCGTCAAAGTTTGTGGAATTACTTCTCATTGTTTCATATATTGGAACTGAATTCGTCGCACTAGAATAAAAAGGCGATAAATTTGTCGTGCGTGGTAAATTCCTATCCGGACGTGAAATGACGTCTATATCATAAGATTCCAATTGGCATAAAAAGAAAACGTAGTAAAAAGCATATTTCAAGGAGAGAATTAAACAAAAATATCATTGATTTTACCCAGTAATGCTTAAATATTCAAATAAATTAATAATTTATTAACTGGGAACTGTATCACTCTCGGTACACTGTTGGTTTATTTGTATGTGCGATCATTGTTATCTTATAGCTTTTATTTTATGATTAGACTAATTACATATTCAAGCTAAACCTCTCGGAAGCTGCAATATATATTTTGCACCATTTAGAAAAAATGGTAATCATAAACATAATATTATGACGAATAGTGGTTTAAATTTAAAAAGACAATCAATTCTACCATACACACATGTAAATCACCATGTCAGAAATATGCCAGCAATAAGGAATCATGTTATACACTTGATCAGCAGTTATTCAATTTCGTAAAATAGTTTCCGAAAATATTACGAAAAATTGGTTACTAAAACTGTATATAATGATAAATTATTGAAACTAAAAGTCTAGACGATCGTAATATTGTAACGAGAGCGTATTTAAACAATAAAAATATTTCTCAAAAAGTCTTTTGGACGTGGAGATATAGATTCTTACCTCCAAGATCAACAACCTGAAGGACTCAGAGTAAATTTTTTTTTCATTTTGGTTGTTGCCTGTTTCTTTTTCTGTTTGTTTCAGCATCACACAAAAACGACTAAATAGATTTTTAAAAAATTTGATTGTATTAAAGCTATAATTAGATATCACTAACAAAATAATCATATTAAAGTTTGAAAAAAACATTAAGTTTGACCGGATTTTATCACAGAAAAAATTGGCAAGATTTTATTATAAAAACTTAGTTACTTAGTCTTAATTGTAACAATAAATGGCATTTCGTATATTCTATATCGCTGCATGATTTCTTTGAATGTTGTCTATTTTTAGAAATAGGGTCAACGTGTTGCATCTTCCCATAAATATGTTCCGTGCTATTATAGTGTTATTAGTTACTAAAGGACATTGACTTAATTTTCCGTCCTCGGGGATTTGGTTATTTCAGTTAGATTAGGTCATCATGTGATAATAAGATGAATAAATTATTTACTTAGACTTTCATTTAAACAGATTTTGATTTCATTTTCATTCGATTAGACATAGTAGAATGAAATCTAAACTGAGATAGAGTTTTGGGTCTCTCAAGAAAGTTCGGAAATTAGTTGACATCCAGATATAAATGCTTTTCTGGTAGGATTTTTATAATAAAATGTCCATCGTTTTCAGATTGAAACAAGTATCGATTTTGTGAAGCGGAAATATTGGTGTTCCGAATTAACACCCCCCCCCCGTTCATACGTTAGATTATTAATTTATAATATGTATGAGAGAAAGATTCATTGTTAAGCGAGCAATTTATATTAATTACAGTGACAAAACTATACAATAAGTATTCATAAAATTTTAGAATGATGATTTAATATGTATTATTGTTATTATATATTTTGAAGTATTAATATTCTCTTTTTTTTTGAAAATATTAACATTGGACTCATAAGGCCCTAATGAATAAAATACTGCACCCCCGCCCAAGAACCACACGCCACATAAACCCCTAAGTTCAAACGCTTAAGTTCTGTGTTGAAGACCATAATAAACATTTTCTGCGAACAAGCGTTACTACGTATTGCTTTGTTTATAAATTATTTATATTATAAGAAGTTTAGAAAAATCATTGCTATTGCCTCAGTTAACTGGCATTACTTAATAAAAGCGATATAAGCAATCAAGTCATTTTTCCTAAGCTTGTGAAAGTATACAAGGTAATACACTTGTGTTTACGTAGTAAACGATGATGTGAATATTTTTAAAAAAATCAATAAACTCTCGTAAATTTGCAAGCTTTTGTTTGTAGGTACCTAACTATGTACGAAATTCTCTTAGTGTGATGTATGTAGTTACTATGTACCTGTTTAATACGTTACATTTATTTAGTAGTCTTGTTTGTTTTTATGGATTTAAGTCTATTTTTTTAAGTTTAATTGCGTCATAAAATAAAGGATTTATATCATTGTTTCCATTGCGTAAAATTATTCCAGCTCTTTGATTCGTACCTTTTCCAGAACGTTTTTCTTTATAATTATTTGTCATGTAATTTACAATCCAATAACAAAATAACTGAAGAAAATTAAAGTTTACATAATCAAATTAAATTTACTTTAATTCGAAAATTTAAAAGGAAAAGTCTTAATATATCGTTTGTTATACAAACAAAATGTTAATTAAATAGATTCTTTACAGCACAAAATTAAATAGGTACTTATTAGTTTGGGGCGGGCGTTATTTTTAATTAAATTAATTTATTTTAAATTATTTACGTTCGAAACAAAATAACTTCTGCTTACTAATACAATAACTTAAGTTGAAACCTTCATCTAAAAATTTTAATTTAACAAGAAGATTCATTTAAAATTAAGGAAAGAAGCGGTGTATTACGAAAAAAGGTATAAGGTTGATTACATTTTTTAACATCGGTAACGTTTGTGGGGACGTATAGTGCGATTAAATAATCATGTTATTTGGACATTTCTATTTGGGTTAGGAACTTGAAATAGCATTCGGATGGTACATAAATAGTAAATATCTGAAAAAGTAATAAACATTTTATTTTTTTATTTAGGTACCACAAAAAAAAAAACAAAAATAATGAAGAATAATAAATATTTATTTTGTCGCATTTCTAAAGTGAACATTGGCGTAGCGATAAAGTGTTGCAATCTGAACTCAGAAATATTTGATTCGTATCCCAGAGGAAAACTTCCTATTCTAAACTCTTGTGTCAAAACATTGAAAAGAAAAACATACAAATGTATATTTTGACTATTCCTTAAAAACTAACAAATCAATTTCAGCGCCTTCTATAATGGTAATTATCCTGTTCAAGTAGCCAGCTTTTTACTTACAAAATTTATATGGCACTGAAAAATAAGTTATAAATAATTTGATCTTATAATAAATGTTTAATAAATTCGGTTCGGTAATCGGCTAATTGACTATGAAAAAAGGGTAGTGGTACAAATACACAGCACAAACAAACCCGGTATTAAAACCAATACCACACATGCACTCAAGTCATATTTTTATTAACTTGCCATGAGACATGAACTTCTCTTATCGTGTCATTGAGACAAATTTGAAAAACTGGGAAAGTTTCGGTTCGAAAATATTGAGGCAAAAACATAGAAAACCTACTGAAATATAATTTTGGTGGCTAAATAACCTAAGGACACTCTTTTATTTTCAGTACTTTTACAGCTCCAACCCCGGTCCCTGAAAACCATGGATAAGTACAAAATTGATGATTTTTGGGCAATAACGTTGTTGCTGAATGTTACAGATTTCGTTGGATATGTCATTGTCGCAATGATATCCCATTTCTAAAAAATTTACAAATCCAGACTATCTGCAATTTGTTAACCTTGAATACTTTAATATTTCGACAACATGTCCCACAGGAAAGCCGATAATTTCGAGGGAGTTATGAGAAGACGATTTCGTACTTAATAAGTAGGATACTGCACCAAACCACTGACCATGATCGAAGGAAGGACTTGGTTAGCACTCCAAGGAGGAGTCCTGATCGTGTCAAATGAGTAAATGACTAGAGCGAAAGAGGGAGATAGAAATAAAATATAACAGTTACTGCGTGATTATAGCATCATTAATTTTGCTTTTATGATTAGATAGTAACATTTACATACAACTTTATTGCTCTGAAATCATATAGGCAATATTTAATTCACATATGTGCAATTTATAGATACATATTGGAGCAAACAATTTTTAATATTCAGTAAGAGTCCGAATTTTATCCTTGAGGAATTACGCAATTTCATGATGTACAAAATCGAATAACGGATGGATGCTATATCTTGTAAACCTAAATCTAATCAGGTATGGTGTCTCTACCAAATAACAAACACCCTAACACTTTTTTCTTGGTATTGGCAAACTAACAAAGCAAGAGATAATAGCTCATGAATTAGATAATATGATGAATTATGAGAATACTAAATTTGGCAGACATTTTTTAATTATTTCTAGTTATGAAGTAAAAAAAAAACGATGAAAACTTTTAGTTAAGACACTCATAGTCGCTTGTGGTGTATTCGTATCTTATATTTTAACAGCGAGAATCAATATATAAGAAAATTTAACGTTTAAATAGTTTGAATCAACGATATTTATTGCAACGTGTTTGTAAACTATTCCCAGGCTGATAGAGGTCGATAGGAGCTAGGAGTTCAGATATAAAATAAATCGGAGCAGATAACTTAAAAACAATACAAAGAACGCAAATTCAAAATTAAACGTCTCGCATAATTTAATGGTTCAAGAACCCTGCATGGCTCTACGATAATAATATACAATTCCCTGACAAACGGATATAAAAGCTCTCTTTCTTAGTCTCCGAAATCCTGAACCGTGTCTGCTTTTCAACGTAAATGCTGAACAGTGACTGCGTCACGATTTTATCTAGCGCGCAATGGCGTCAATAAGCCTTATCGTTCATTGTGTGGAAATTTAAGTTGGACAAAGAAGTATGCGTGGGAAATTCGGATCTTTTTAGATGAAACCTAAAAAAATAACGCAAGTATGCCATTAGGTTTCTGTGCGCAATCTAATTGTATGGTTTAAAAATGTTCTCAAGTCAATTAAAAAAAATGTTGTATTTTGTGTAGTATGACATTATATTAAACAATCAGGTTATCCTTTTATAAAATAAGAAATTAGAGGCTCCAGTCTGTGCTTACACAAAGAATTTAAAATTTTCTTCAAATATCTAAAGTGGCACAGAGTACTGATAGATATAGAGAATTAAAGAAAGGATATGAATGGGATAGTATCACCGAAAGGGGAATAGTAGTAATCGGTATCACCTAAACAAAATAAATGTTAAATTAATAAATTTATATATACATATATATATATATATATATATATATATATATATATATATACATATATATAAATTTTATATATATATATATATATATATATATATATGTATAATATATATTTTGTGGAAATATTGTATGATGTGGCTGACAACTTTTTTCTTTAAAAAAATTGTACTACTTACTAGTAGAGACAGATTATATAGTTATCCACTCCAGTTAAATTACTGTGAGTAAAACTCGCGCTATGTGCGTCCGTGCGCATTGCACTCATATAAATACTTTGAGATATACATTTGAGAGCATAGAATATTTCCTTTAAACTATTTATAAATATTATTTATTCCAATTTACTCTGTTAAGATACTACTCGGTACAAATTTCATAGGTGTGAAATAAAATTAAGACGTCTTTTCTTACAAAATATGAAAATAAAACCAATTTGTCGTTGTCGTTAGACCGCGAAGCAAAAAATTTGAGATGTATAGACATATAAATATACAACCTACTGGTCGGGAATGCAAACTAAATGACGGCAGCATTGCAAATAATTGTTTATGACCATTTTCAAAGTTCCAGTTATATGTTGACTTAATAATGGCTTTGCCTCTGCCTTCATTTGTGTGAACTTTTAGCAAATAATATTAACTGTAAGATTAATACACGAACTACGTCCATTATTATTTATGTAAACAAAACTTTTTTTAAGTAAATGCGGTTCATATTGAAATGTTTAACTACCATATCTTTTATTTATTTCGTTATTTACCAGTAGATAATTTTTCGTAAACACTTTAATTATGTAAACAGACAAATTATACAGTTTTATTATATTATGCAAATATAACTTCATTGGTTGTGCTATTTACACTGCCACTATGTATAGTTAATTAATGTTTTTTATATAATTGAGTACTTCATAGCATACTGTGACTAAATGAATAATATTATTGTGAGGAAACTATTGATTGTGCTATGTGTTATACTACTCAGATGAATTTTTAGAAAAATAATGAAAAACCTTCCTCTAGACTACTTATACTACGGGTCTGTCAACATGTAAAAGAATATCAACATATTTTCAGTATCCACAACATATAAACGAACTCGGCAGAAAGATCAACTCTAAAGATGGGAACAGAGGAACGTCTCTCGAGACCATCTTAACGTTTATAAATTTGAATTACGTTTTGCTCCTTTGTAAAATAATAGAAAATATTTTTACCATATTTCGAAACATGGTAAAAAAATTTTTTGAACCCTCATTCCATTCAGCACCTAGCAGAGACCCCCTTCTTATTTGGCTCTAAGCAGTCCGTAATGAGATTTTTTAATTTTTTTAGTTTAGGCATATATTCTTGTACGTATAAACGATAAATCACGGTGCCATTCGATTTGTGAATTTTTGGTTAATATTTTTAATATAAATCATCACGAAATAATTTTAAGAAGATGCACTGTAAAAAAATTGCTGAAAAATTCTGTTTTTTAAAACACTTTACTTTACTTTTGATACGTCGTGTTTGATTTTATGAAAATTAATAATATGGATATGTATATATATATATATATATATATATATATATATATATATATATATATACACATATATATGTATAAATAAGACGAAGACACTTTGCAAATTACAAACTTTTATCGTTCATAAATATATAGAAAACATGTTACTAAGCCACATTCACTCTTGCCGCTAAGTTACAACGATTAAGAACAAAATTTTGGTAACAATGACAACTGAGTAAGCGTTGTCATGTATATCAAGATTTGGGCGTAAAGAAAATAGGTCTCGTAACTGTTGCCGGTGTATTTGCCAAAGCGGTGGGGGCGATTTGGCTGCTCTTATCGTAATTCACTCTGTGTCGCGATTTTCACGCAAGGTTTATTTTTATGTTTATACGCATCCAGGCAATAGTAACTAAATTATTTATGAATTAATAATTGACAATAAAGAATGTTTACTTCAGACACAGACTTTCACGCATATGATTTAAAATTTTTTTACTTTCATGTTTTTAGGTTCGCGAATCGAAAATTAACATAAACGGTATTAGAAGCGATATTGAATAATTTTGTTGGCTCGTGTGTTAATTAGAATAACCTATATTAAAGTTGCACTAGTTTAATGATAATACTACTAAAATGTTAAGCTATAAGTTTTTCATGCGGTAGACAACGTAAAAAGGCTTTTTTCAGATTAGATTTACCAAAATTAGTTCACGATTATAGGTGAATAATAAAAACTCTTCCTCTACATTATCAGATTATTCAGGCCTTTGAGGATTTAATCTCAGGTAGTTGGCCACTACAAACGATTAATTAACTTTATATATAGTTATAAAATTAGATTTCAATAAAAGGAATTTCTGTTCCCTATCTTTCGTGAATATATTTTTAAGGAGTTTATCAACAGATTTGTAATAGTAAAACAATTCATAAAAAATTTTGTATTGAGTTTATGATAAAAATTAATTTTATTAGATTAATGGAGTCGAAGAGAGGTAAAACTGAAAAGCGACTACGCGTTAACAATACTACATAACTAGTTTCCTTGAGCGTTTACAATTCACATTTCTTTGCGGTTGCTTCTATATGATTTAAATTTTGGTTATTTTTTAAGGCGAAGAGCTTACACAGTGTTGCCACCCCGATTACAAAATCTAAAATATTTTGCGCTTGTAAGTTGTATTTTTTCAGCAAAATCCTTTAATTTTTGTTTAAATTCAGGAAAAAAATTAAAAGTTTTGAATTTCGGATCCGTTTGTATTCACGAAAAATAAATAGTAATTATGCTTGTAGGTAAATAAAATATAAACGAAAAATTACTTTAGTTTCTGTACTCTGCGAAGAAAATGTTTAAGGCAACATTTTTGGTAATTATTCAGTTAACTGCATTATCCTTTTACAACTTTGTTGTAAATTTAGATGTCGGCTTGATTACTTTAGCAGTTTTGACGGTATTTGGCGAACTGCGCAGGGTGTGCTAATAGCTTCCAATTTCATAAACGGAAAACTCCCTCATAACTTACAGTCTCCTAATGATAATTAACCAATATAGCCTTCTGGAACTGCCCTATATTTTCCTTCATAATGACCCAATGAGCTTCCTAAAGTAGAGCAGTTAATTCGTCAGGTACACAGGTCTACGTAAAGGATGGCTTTACAACGTAACCTCTTCCGTGACGTTAACTCGATTATGCATTAAGCTTTCATATAAATTTACGTAAATTGTATATAAATAAGTAGTGAGTAAACTGTACACCAGAGTTAGAAAATTGTACGTTTAAAGCAGTGAATTAACACTGATGGAGAATGCTGGGACAAGGTCAGAGAGGTTAGGTTATACATTGCGTACCCGGAATGTTCAATGAAGGTGATAATATCAAAAATATCCCTTGACCCTATATCTGTATTGTACTCATATACATATAAATACATAAGTTGTAAAAGAGGTATATAATATAGAAGTATCAATAATTACAAGCATGTGGATTATTTATAGATCATTGTAGAATGTATTATAGCAGAGTTTAACACTGAGGACTTTTTTAGAAAGAAAATGTGCGTTTGTTATATAATAAAATCGTTAGCAAAGTTTAAAAAGATTAAGTTACCTAAGAAGTATATGTTTTTACTAACCAAACCTTGGCTTTAAATTTGGCCAAAGTTAGAGTACAAAAAGTGTGTTTTACAGTATTATTGGTCTTGTGTATATTTTAATATATTCTCTTACACACACACACACATATATATATATATATATATATATATATATATGTATATATATACACACACACATATATATATATATATATATATACATAAAAAATCATAAAAATTGTTTTCAATAAACAAATAATATCATCAAGAGATTATTTGAATTAAAATTACGTAATTAACACAATAAGTTTGTTTATATTAGTGTTTCCGATTCATTTGCTATGTAGCTTATAAATTAAATAACATGTAAGGTTTTAAATTTGTTTACAAAAAGTAAAAGGCCATATCATAAGATATAAGTGAATACCACTCCAATAATATTAGACACATTTCTTTTCTTCTGATATTTAAATATTTGTGACCAAAATACACCATCATTTATTTGCGTTTCAGAATGAATGTCTCGAAAACCTTATTTTTACTCATGTCTATTCTAAATTACCTGTTTCGTATTTTTGCATGAAAAAATTCGATTTTTAAGGATTTTGGATCGGTTTAAATTAAACATAATTCACATGATTCAATTGTTCTTAATTTTGGTTAAGTTCATCATATTGCAACGATATAAGCGGTAGGAAATCTGAAACCTGTATTTCAATACATATTTTTTGAAGACTGTCTGAGAATTTAAGCTCATTTTATTTAAAATGTAAAATATGGAAAAAAATACATGCAGTGTTTTATATGTTTTACTTTTTACTTTTCAGTTTTGTTTTATAGGATATCAATTTAAAAGGGCAACAGCGGGCCCTAACGTATTGCCTTTTTTTCATGTTCCATTCTTCCTATTTCAAATCATGTTACGTACAACTCCCCAACATTTATTTCTCGGCGAAGTTTGAAAACGATTTCTCAAGAATTGTGATCTATATCCTGTCATACTTAAATACACATATAAATGATGAAATATATATATATATATATATATATATATATATATATATACATATATATAAATATATATATTTGTGTGTGTGTGTGTGTGTGCGTGCTTGCGTGTGTGTATGTGTGTGTGTGTATCATAATTTCCCTATGTGAGAATTTTTTTCAATATGACTTTCTTTAAAATATTATTAATAATTTTCTTTGATCAGCGGATCTAATGCTAAGCTTTTCTTTTCACATTAATTATGCACAAAACAAGTTTTATTTTTGCTTATCAAATGTATGTCTTTCAAAATGGTTTGATTCTTAATTACATTAAGTAATGCACTATATTTTTCTGTTCATCTGATATCCCGAATTGCATTTTTATTTATTTTTTGTTATTTATAAATAATCAAATCAATATTCTTCATACTTTAATTTAATTTTCAACCCTTTGTATTATTTTATCGAACTAAGCAGAATGAAACGAGAATCTTCTTCAAAATTCCGTATCAACTTTAAATATCCTTAACAGATGACCGAGTTTCAATTAGACACAATATATTAATTATGTACGAATCTCTTTATACCCTCCAGATCATCCCTTACAACCCTGGCTTTAAACGGATTAGACTAAGTAATTCACTATTTATTAACAAACTCCTCGGTCCTCTATTTATGAACTGAATAACGCTTTTACTGAAGGTGAGTATTCTGTTAGTTTTTAAGTATGGTTGTAAAGCGTAAAAGTGATATTAGAAATTCGCCTGGGTTACATTTGGCTAGATTAAAGAGAAATCAGAGGTGTGTGGTGCTCTTAAAAGTGGAGTATTATAATTGTATTAGTAGGTTGAATAGGGATAATTACAGTCCGGCGTCTTTTCGGGAAATAAAAGTATTTTTATGATAGAGATTTTTTTAAACACGCCAAGAGAACAAATTCCGCGCAACAAAATTTTAGGAGTTCTTGCGAAGTTCGCTGCGTATGAAGTATGACATTCATTGACGGTAAAGGTTTCATGATTACAGAAGAAAACTACAATGATAGTTAAATACTGATATAGTGCGTATAGAACTTTTTATAATATCAACGTTGCAAAATCCAGGGTGTACGTATCAGGTGATCATTTGGTAAAATAACAATCAAGTGATCACTTGTTTAAATAACATTCAAAAGTACTGACAATTATACATGCAACATATTTAAACGTTGCACGATATGCAACAGAAAGTTTAAGAGCGTTTATTTTATATTATTTCTAATCAATATACACAGGAAAACCAATGGAATGATAAGTAATTAATTTTAATCACAGATTTTAAAATGGTATCATTAAAACTACGCCCAGTTAAAGTATTACAATGAAACTACATTCTATTTTCACGAGGCAGTTTTTGCAATCCTTCGGGATTAAACCCTGGTAAGCAGGAGGCTAGACCCCTGTATGAAACATAATATTATTACATATCAAATAATATAAGCTCTGACAGGCTAGTTATGACCGACTATAGTTAAATGGTCTACACATATGGCATTAAGTGGAAAATATGTATCTTACAGCTGGAGGCCAAACCGTTTTAGCAATCTCTTCTGCTGAAAACAAGCCGCTGTATATTTTGGGGATATCATTAATAAAATTTTAAATTCTATTTATTTATGTAAAGAATTGCAACAAATAGCAAAGAATTTCAATTTTCAAATGAATATTAATGTAAATTACAATCAAAAGCCGAACAGTTTAGTTCGTCGATTTTCCCAGTCCTCGGTCCATCGTATAATAGGGTAGATTTTCTGTTAATCATTCCATTTTTAAAATATCACAGTATCGATTAAAAATTGTTAAGGACCCTTTTATATTCGATTAAGGCTTGCAAATATCGATAAATATTTTAATAATAATTTGAGCGATGCTTGTTAACATTGAAATTGTTACTTATTGGTAATTCTAGATAAAATGTGTATTTGCTTATTATGAGGAGGAATAAATTATCATAACCTATATGAATCTTTCCGTTTCTTTAAAGCCCCAATACTCGATGATACATGATATTTCTATTAATATAAACGATACTTTTATAGAGATCGTTCCTACTATAAGGTTTCCAAATTAAGTAATGTATTAACACCTTCTACAAAGTTACAATGCGGGTAATTCATTTTATTGATAAGAACCTAGAATAAAAACAATATGACGCAACATCATACCGATTAGCATATCTGATATAAAAAGATTTATCCCGCATTAGCAGAGCCCAGCCTCATCTTCAGTCTGAACCAGTACCAAGTGGCAAGAGTAACATTACATCCTCATTTGTTTACACTACTCTGATTCTGATCTCACTCTTAGACTGACAAACGCCGTTAAAGTATGTTGCGTCGCAAATAAATTGAGCGCAATTTTCTTTTTGTATGCATATAACAACATGCAAGTAACAAATATGGACATAATATGTCATTTAGAGAAATGAAAATTCACTAAGAAAATGACGAAGTATTCATACAGGTGACAAATTATTTAGACAAGTGGCAAATCATTTAGACAAAAAACAGTTATTTAGACAACTGGAAAATATATTTAGAAACAAATCATTAAGACAGGGGTCAAACTATTTAGAATATTAGCAGATCATTAAGATAAGTGACAAATAATTAAGACAAGAGACATTAATTATTTAAATAATCATAATAAAAAGTAAGTGATAAATTATTTCGACCAAAGGTAAGTAATTTAGACAAATAATTTAAGGAAGTAACAAATTATTTAGATAAGTGCAAATCATATAGATGAGTGACAAGTGAGAGCAAGCAATTTCGTTTATAATTAAAAATAAATTATTAATTTATGTTAATATAAATTTAGAATGTCGTTATGAAAATTTCGAAACAAACCAAAAATTATACATCAATAATAATCATAAACGACGATACTGATACAAAAATAAATGTTTTTACCAAAATGTTGATATAAAGCAATATATAAAATATATCATTTAGTGATAAAAATCAACTAAATATGTACCACCGTAATCTCCACAAATTTAGAATTATTATTTATCAAAGAATTGAAACTTGTTTGTAGATTTTGTGTTGCTGAACGTGGGTTTTTCGATAGATTTCCACAAAGATTGATTCAGTGTTGTTTACATCCAAAGGCAACCAGCGAGATCAAAAATCATCTGAAAAAACGTGCCCATTATAATTTTCCTTCTTTTTTTGCATCACCGTTCATGGCATAAATCCCTCAGCCCTAGCTCTTTTCCTTCATAACGTACTTTCTAAAAATTTATAAATATTTGAAAAGTTCGATGTGAAAAGTTCGTGTAACGATGAATATCGTTTTCTTAATTGTAAAAAAGACTGGCCATATTGATTCTTCCGAGATATAACAAGAATTTCTTGAGTTTAATAATTTTTGAAGTTTTTTTATGCTTCATTTAAATCCCGGCAAGTGTAAAAAATTATAAATTATTGTCCTTTATTTTAATCAATTAAGTATTTTTCCTCAAAACTATCGCTATGGCCACTCTCTAGTGGCAAAATGACTTCAAAAGCTTAAAATTAGTGAAGGCAATTATAGTTAGTGAACGGAGCTTTACTTTTTATCTGGAATAAACATTTGCTACAAAGATGCTACAGCAAAAGCAAAAGGTTATTCGTCTACGGACGCTATATTTCATCAAATGTGCTTCACTGCAAGTTAATTAAACAACTTGGTCTCAACAATTATAAAAAGTTGTTAAGTTTTATGTAACCCGATATAGTGTTATATTGAAGATAATCCGTGAGTTAATTTGCTAGTTATTGTCATATATGTACAACATGAATCACAGAAATTTCACTATCCTCACAGTGGTCTTGGAAGGGACTGTGGATACCCGTACCACTACAAAGTTTCTACAGTCGATAACTCGCGCATGTATATTGTAAATTAGTCTCTGCATCTGCTTCTGCTGGCGTCAATATAATTTTAACTACAATTTAACATTATCGAGGCTCTAGTAAGATCTGTATCTGTTGCTAAGTAGTACTTAGCAATTATATTCGTACGCATTACAGAAATACAATTAATTTCAATACAGTCGAATAAGGCGAAATAAAGGCTAAACCTCACAATAAAGAAGAAAAAGTGAAAAGCTGATGAAATTAAAAAAACGGGCTGAAAAATCTTATAACATATTTAGTTTGCTAGGTAGATACCAGAAAAGTCATATATGTTTTTTCCTGCAAATGTGTAGCTTTCTTCTATCTCGCATATTATTAGGGATTATTAAAAAAATTGTGGGTCATGAAATTCCTTACAAATTTGGTTTGATGGGTTTCTTGTATCATTAAATAAAAAACGCACAAAACCAAATATTAGAGGCTTGATACTCTCATTAACTGACCACAGTTTTGCCTATTTACACAATAAAATAACAGGAAGAGTCCGAACTCCTGGCTTAACATTTATTATACCAATCTACATACACACACTGTGTGCGTGCGTATGTGTATATATTGTTTTGTGTGATGAGTGTTTAGGCATGGATTTTGGACTTTTAAATTCGTTATATTTTACAAGGAGGTCAAATTGCGGTCAGTTAATGGCTGCATCAGACTTTCAAGTGCAATACGTTAAAGAAAATATATTTTAGTCGACATTAAGCACGAGCTTTTCTATTTTACAGGTCATATCCGGGTTATAACGCGAAGGTACCAAATAATAAATATCCTGTGATGAGTGAGTCAACAGTGTCCTACGGAACAGCAAAAAATTGGTTGAGCTAGTTTAAATATAAGGACATTCATTTTGAATAACGACTATGTTCCGTACGCCCCGTTAAATTGTTGTACAACTATGATAACATCTAATTAAGAAATATCCTTGAATGACTACTCGTCAATTAGTCATGGAGTTTAGTTCTAGTCAGAGTAAATTGGCCCAGAAACTTCGATATGCTAATCCAATTAACGTAGTCCTGTTTCTTTATAGCAACTATTTATTTTGGGTAATAAGTAAAGTCTCGCTCACTCACAGTAATTACCTTAATTATTTTTGTGCTTAACAAAGCTATAAAAAGCTTTGTTAAAACTGGAAAATTAGACGTTTAACGATTATTACGAAAAAATGTACTTTGTTGACTAGAATTGAAAACGGAGTTACCACTGGTGTTTACTTTCCGGGATTTAAATTACGAATAAAAGTTTTAAGACATGACTTTCTCATTGTACCGCTCTAAAGAGTCTATATGTTATGTCTAATTCATAATTTGGAAAACAGAACTTTCATAATTACGGACCTGTGTAAAATGATGTTTCAATTACAATTTTAAGCTTCGACCGCCATCTTAGTAGTATTCATTTCTAACTTGATATATAAATATCTGAAATATTTTTGAATCGTCTGAAAGAAAGTTACAAATGAGATGAAAGTATGGTTGAGAAAATACGTTGTGGACGGGGATATAACAAAATGAAGAAAATTGGAAGAGGAAAGAATATTTTCAGGTAACTTTTCAAAGCATTCACTAAAGTCGAATTTTTGATCTGGACCCTAGTTTCTTTCATAAACTAATGATAAAGCCATGGAACAAATATGTACGTGTTACTAAATTGGTGTAGCAATCCGAGTTTCTTTTAATTCCTAAGTATAAAATAAAATTATTAAAATTAATTTTGTTTATTTCATCCCCCCCTTGAGAAAAAATATTTCAAACTTTTAAATAACTATTGACCATTCTGTAGTATACGTATATTGATCGCTGCACGGCATCGTCAAAGCTATGTATAAGGCAACGCACTTAACACTTTATTCGGCTTTAGGATGTAAGTATTATTTCGCAAAAAGAAAGATCTAATTCTATGTTATTCTTCTCTTTTTTAGTAGAAGTCTGTTTACAATAATATGAGGTTTGTTTGCGTTTAAATGTTATTTTCGTAGAGAAACGTTGAAGCCAAGAAAAAATATTTTTAACAGGAAGATAATTTTTATTTCCGTAATAAATATTCACATCGAGAAAGGTTATAAAGTTTAATCGTTTTCATGTTTTCGAGAGGAATGCACAAAAAGTGATCGCTCTCCCAAATAACTAATACCTATAAACCTATGAAAATTGTTTAATCAATGTTATGAAGAATGCAATGTTATGAGAAAATATGGAGAAATAATAAATTGGGTACTGAAGTAATGAGTTGAGAGAACGGTTGTGAATCATTTAAAATGTGTAGAGGCAAAAAATGTGTTGAGCTTAAATTTAGAAATATTTTTCTATTTTCTAACTTCAAATATTTAACTATCACTGAAATTTAGAAGATTTAATAATTTGTTAAGCAATTTTTTTAATTAAATCTGGATAGCATATATCCTCGTGGGCAAGGAAAGTTAACAAGTAAGATTGGAAGAAGTAGATTTTAGATTTAAAAGAATTGACATTTAAATTTTTTACAGAGAGGATATTATTCAAAAATTCGACTAGCGTTAATTGCCTGGGGCTGCTAATTAACATCCTAGTGAATTAATAGATTCAACTGTCACATAAAATATTTTTGAAATAAGAAAAATAAATCTAATAAAATGTAACGGATATCAAAACTTTTCACTTATCTTCGGGAATTTTCCTTAAGAGTTGTTCCTTGAAAATTTCCTTTGAAATTGTTTTTAAATATTTTCATAGATCCGTCATCTGTGATCTCCTTTGCACTGTATTATTGGAATATTTCGAGGTTTTTTCTCGAATTTTGTTTTAATTGAGTCAAGTAGCTTAAAAGGTTTTTCTTTTAGAGTCAATTGCATTCTCAGGAATCTCTCATAATGATATGATACCTGAGTAGATGATTCTAGAATATTTTTGTGTCATATTGTGAAAAAGAAAAACAATTTAGATTCGTTACTCCTGCATTGAGTATTGGTAAGATGAAAAATTGGTCATCTTTCCGCACTAAAATAACAAAACGAGTTCGAGTGTCAGGTTTCACTAATGTGTAAACTGGAGAGTGTTGTACGACGCGCTTGAATTCTTTCATAGCATCGAACAAAGAAGTAGTGATATTCAAAATCATATTTATCTTAAGTGTCATCATTCCGCACTGAAATAACAAAATGAGTTCGAGTGTCAGGTTTCACTAATGTGTAAACTGGAGAGTGTTGTACGACGCGCTTGAATTCTTTCATAGCATCGAACAAAGAAGTAGTGATATTCAAAATCATATTTATCTTAAGTGTCATCATTCCGCACTGAAATAACAAAACGAGTTCGAGTGTCAGGTTTCACTAATGTGTAAACTGGAGAGTGTTGTACGACGCGCTTGAATTCTTTCATAGCATCGAACAAAGAAGTAGTGATATTCAAAATCATATTTATCTTAAGCGTAAATTTTGCGGATTTATTTCGGTTGGGTACATATTATTGCTTGTAATTTAAAGTAATTTAAGTATTTTTTTGCAACATTGATATGGCAGTCGTGTTTAATTTGACTCTTACTATGAGTTTATGACATACAGATTTACATATTCATTCTATTTTCTCTTTTGAAACAACTGTATATTTATTTGTAATTTCGGTATTATTTTTTTTCATTTATTTAATATAATCACATCAAACGGAGTTTCCACCTTGACTTTTTAAATGTTTTAGTCCTTCTTTCTATCCGTTTGGGGACGACAGGATAATAATTATAAACCTTTGGTTTGCTGGTATGGCATTCAAATAATGATTGTGTATCTGAATGTTTTAAAAAGGGGTCGAATCAAAAGAGTGAATTAATTTAAAACGCATATGTTTATTTTGAACATACATATACAGAATATATAAAAAAAAAGTTAAATAAAACATTTATTTTCTTAAAAATATATTTTTTTAGCACTAACTAAAATACAATATATAATTCTTGGTTTGTTTTTTATATCCAAATTACTCATTTTCATTCAGAAAACATTGTTTAATAGGACAAATGACCTATTTATTTGTGTAAATGATTTGTAATTTTTTTAATAAATTTTCACTTCTTTAAATTGTTTGCCACTTGCCTAAATGACATGTTACGTCTTGTTCAGTAATCATCAAGCCAACGTGTTAAACGTGACAAAAATAATGTAAATATATGTATTTATATTTACATTAAGTTTTATGCGAAAGGGTAAAGTATATCAATAAAAATAAGGCATGGAACTTTTCCAAATACGTTTGGCAACTCTATTAAAACTAAGCAATTAAATTTAATATATACAGGAGTTTGATTATTCACAAAAAGTTTTCAAGCGTATAAGAGATACATGTATATCTAATAAAATGATAGTATGTGTTCATAACATTCAGATAGAAAATTATTATGAATTAATTTGGAACACAACACATATATAAAAGACGCCTGTCAGTCTAACGTTGAAATCAAGAGTGAGCGAGTATAAGTAAGCGAGGATATAAAATTACGCTGTTCACTTGGCGCTAGTCCAGATTGGCGATGAAACTAGATGATTTTAATTCCCTCGTCTTTTATATCACTTACGCCAACGGGGTTGATGTAGTTTCATATAGTTTATATTTTATTTTATGGTGCTTAAAAAGAATTGTATTGTAGCATTGCAAAAGCTCTTAACTCATTACTTAATTTGAATAACGGAAAGTAGTAAAGACCTCAACAAAAGCAACATATCGGGTAATTGGAATTAGATATTTCATGGTGTATGGAGGAAGCTACTCAAACTGTTTTATATATTTGTTCATTTCAATTATTGAAAAGTTAAATTTGATTTTATTTGGAATAGTTCTAATATGTAATTTGATATTATGTATTTATTTCAGTTTTAATGTTAAAACATATAGAAACCGGACATATAGAAACCAGAACAACTTAACAAGTCAGCAGGTAGGATAAGAAAATTAGGTAATTATTTTTGCAGTAAGATGTACTGCAACCAATCGTAATTACTGTAATATTGATGACAATTTTGTAAAACAATAATAATAACAAATATATGCAATTATAATAATTTACAAAAAAATAGTCTTAATTTATCATTTTGTGGAAAGGCAAAAGCAAGAAATGAAGGAAAGTGGATTTGAAATAAGTGAGAATAACAAGGCGAACAACGTTAAAAGAGGTATTATTTTTTATACTACTTTTGAAAGCGGGTATGAGCGGAAAATGTTTGATGATGATAGCCAATAAATTATATAAATTGGATGCGTTTATAGGGGAATAATATTTGTAATAAAACCAACGATGTGCGAAACCAACAATGTCCAAAATGAGTCCCTGAATCTGGTACCGAGGTACTAAAGTCTGCATATATTGTTAAAATTAATAGTTATTAACTCGTGCTCCGTCAGCTTAATTAAAGTTCAACCTAAAAACCAACAAATTCCACCCTAATTTGAAAACGTGTACAAGCCGAGTTTAAAAGCTTTTTTTTTTAAATTTCATAAATGTGTTGATGCAGTTTTCACCATCACGCTTAAGCAAGATAGTTTTTTTTAACATTAACGGATATTAAGCACAAAAAAACGGAAGAGGCTCGCAAACGCAACACAAAAAATTAAAGTTTTCTGACATGATATCAGATATGCAAAACGTTTGTTAAAGCCGTCGTGCCCAAATAACCCTAAAAATTGTGTCAATCTACTTTTTAATTTCACATATTGATTGTTATTTTCTATTTACTGAAATGTAAACTTTAAATAAAGATGATTTTTATTTACAATGTAATATAAAACCGATATTGCGGGAGAGGTCAAATCCTGTTTTTTTGCTCCATTGAGCGTTGCGTTGAGGAATGCGGTGATCTAATTGAATGTTAGTTTACGGTTTCATAATTAGTTAGTTTTATATTGAATTTTAATAATATGTGTTTTTCTGTTTTACTTTATAATATTTATGTTACTATGTGCAAGATAAGTTGTACTTTTAATGTTTGCACATTAGAAAAAAACCCCATGTGCAAATTATAGATTACCCCCAGAGCTTTGGGGTAATCTGAAATTTGAACACGGGGTTTTTTGATAAATAATTGTTTAGAGTAGGAACAGGTTTTATCCTCGCATTCTGCTGAAATGAACAGCTGAATAATAATTCAAGATTAATATGTAAATAAGTTATACCTTCTTAGAAAAGTATGAAATATAGAAGTTTTGACACAAGCATGCAACATTTTTGGAAGTGTATTTTTTTTTCTTACCGTCATTTTAATTTCATAATTTTTTCTGTTCTAACCAATAAAAATCATGGTAAAAATTGTTCATGATTTATAAATTAAACGATTTATAAATTAAAAAAGAGATTTTTTAGATGATCGTGTTGGATTTCTTGAAAAAATCACACAATTCTAAATATTCTTTAAACTACGCATGAACGAATTACGTGTTTATATCGTTCCTGTCACTCATACCTTTGCTACTGACGTGGCTCCATTTAAAAAAAATATGAAGAAAATAGCAATAACTTTGCTGAGTTTTTAAATACTTCTAATCAAAATTAAAATAGTTTCTTATTATAGAGTAAGAAATTATTACTTTTAAATATGTGTATTGTAGCCAGTTTTGTATGTCACATGTGTTTTGTAGCCAGTTGGAGGCATTGTGATCATTTATCAAAATTTAAAAATTGGTTTCTTGAAAAATGTTGTTAAATTTCTTTAAACTTACAATACTTTTTCTATTTTTCAGGAGTATTCAATAGTTTCCATGCAAAATATTTAAAGAAATATACATTTACATTTTAAATCACACATAAAGAAATTACATCAAAATGAGTGCCTTCAATGGTTATGTGCGAGTACCTTTTTTTTACCATTAAAGTCAGTAAGATTTGTATTACCGTAATTTTTTGTTACATATGCCAATTTTTTAAATTATTTGCCAGTTCTGAGTAGTGTATATTTTTTCGGCATAGACAATCAAAGTTGGGTGACGAAATCCTTGAAATATATTTTTCAGTTTTTTTTTTGAGAGGACGGTATTAGTTGTCGTAAAATGTCTTAGTTAACTCTAAACGCTTATTATTCAACTATATATAACTATAAAAAAATTATCATTCAAACGTCATTTGTGGTTGTCAAACTTAAAATATAGATCCAGACGAGTTATTTTTCCAAATTTTATGTGTTGTAAAATTAGGGATTGTTTTGTTTTTTTATTAAGAAAAAGTTTTGTTAGTAACATAGCTTGGTTTATCGCCTGTTTTTGATAGGTCAATTACTTGAGGGACACCTGTACATACACATTTATATTACATCGACATATCTCATTTTAACTACACCTATATCCTCCTCAGGCCTTGCGCCCCTCTACGGGATGTTTTTCCCTTGTCTGCCATCTCGCGAGGTCTTTATAAAACATGAGATTATCTGTGATTCCAAGGTTCTAGATGACCCTTTTATCTTCATTATAGTTTCTTCACATCTAGTTTTCTTTCTACTTTTTGACAGTTGATTTTACGGCTTGGAAAAAATGGCTACTTGTCAAAACTTTTTATTCTGTATTAATTAATTTAACAGATTTCTGTAATAAAACTGAAATTAGTTAGAGAAACCAATGTATAGGTGATATAATTAGCGTAAAATATTTCCAATTCAACAAATATATTAGTGTCAATCTTCATAGATACTTAGTTTTCCCCATTGGAGACTTTCGGCTTTAGTGAGTTAAATCTATGTATTTGTTATGTCTCTAAAATAGTTCATATTTTGCATGACAAAGATATTCAACCAATTCTGAAAATTGGTGACAATGAGTCGAAGATGTCGACGATTACCCTATGTTTCCCAATCACGTATCAATCTTTAAGAACGTGACAATTTAAAATCATTCGAAAGTTCAGATGAGAATTTTTCATTACCTACTCTTTCTACTTCATCTACTAGCTTAAACTTACCATATATATGCTCATGACCATGTATATGTATATATACTGGAGGCATATAGACAATTTTGAATTTTGATCCGCCTTCATCAGGGGATTATAGTCAATCTTTGACTACGTCGAGGGTTCGCTATTTGCTAAAACCATTTGAATATTTTGACAGATAGATCCCTGAGGAAATATATATATATATATATACATATATATATATATATATATATATATATATATATATATATATATATTATTTACGAAGGACCAAATTTACGAAGAAAGAGATAAATATATTCTTTGGTATGTGCAGTGTCGTGAGTTACTTAGGCTTATCTAGAATCCGCATGTATTGAGCAGATAATACAAAAATGGATATGAAATGCGACAGAAAAACCAGAAATCGCTTTTATAAACCGAGATTAAATTTGAAATTAGTGAATAATCTAGGAAGTTACTGAGTCAAGAAGTGTTTTGGAAAGTTCAGCCCCTGATTGATATAGTTCGAAGAGCCTGCTTAAAAAACCTACGGCCTGAATTTAAAATGTAAATGAGCAAATAATACCATTTTGGGGACAAGTAACTATGAGGTGATTCATCAGAGGAAAGCCAATTCTTGTGAGCTGCAAAAATTTTTGTGTAGCAGCAGATGGTATACAAAAAAAAGTTACATGATATACCTTCAGCTACCCCAGATGGTACATCATCTGGAGTAGCAAATGGCATACCATTTAACTTCTTTTTGTATCAAGAAAAGGTGACACTATTTTACCACTATTTTTTTATTTGGAGGAATTCGTTTTGAAATTGGTGGAGACCTTACCTGAAAGTACAAAATTATATATATATATATATATATATATATATATACATATATATATATATATATACATATATATATATATATATATATATACATATATATATATATATATATATATATATATATATATGAATACGCATTTTTCGTCGATGTAGAACAGGCACACTCGGAAAATTCCCAAAACCGATTTTTAAGACTGAGAGGGTAGTAAAGTTCAAGGAACGAAGCTCTTCTGATCATTTACTCAGAAGTGACGGACAGCTCGCATATCAAACTGTGTGAAAATAAACCAGACATACTATCATCTTTAGCCGATGGCATAGAGCCTGTGGGCAAATGTAAGCATTGGTGCAAAAGAACCAAAATTGATATGTAAATTGATGAACATTTCGCTATTGAAGCATATAATTCAAAGATAAAAGGAGTCTGTATATTAGACAGAATAATCATTTTTTGCAGAACCAAAATACGGACCTGAAAATGGACAGTAGGTTGGATTTTCCATCTATTCGAATTTTAAGCCATGCCGTAATCTGCATGGCTTGGGTATAGAAGATACACAAAAATGTTACTTTACGCTAACAAAGCAGAGAAAGTTCGATCACAATAAGCAACAGTTCAAGACCAGCATTGCAAAATCTTTTGAAGCTATTCAAAAATCTGTTGAAGCTGTACCATTTTTTCACAAGAAGAAATGTGTACCTCAGCTCCACTCCAACTGAAGACGTCTATGGCGGACATCTGCCGATGATTGAGGAGCAGCAAAACGAGTAGTTCAGACTACCAGGTTGCAAAAGAAAAAAGCCAGAGTATATTTCTTAACCTTTTATATGCATCTATGCCTCGTGCCAAGCTGCAACTGCTACAAGCGGTGTCATGAGCTTCAGGAGATTTGACTCTTTTCATTTCGTTTTGACTTGTTTAATCAGAGAAGAAGCAAATTAATCATTTTCTAATAACGATTTTCTTTCAGTAAAAAAATACTTCGCAACATGTTTTTCACTCCCATAATCACTAATTTAATTAATAGATAAACGCAGTGTCTTCAATCAGAAACGTATATTTTTAAAAAAGGTATTGACGTCAAAGTTCCGAAATATTCTTTCGTGACCTAGGAAGTGCCATAAATATACATAACGCATTTAATCAAAATCGGGAATAAAAAGTATCTCAGGATCGAGGATGATATATGTTTTATGATAGTCCCATTTCATTTCATTCACACAAAACAGGAGGTAGAAGAGGTCGCTCTTGAAGATCAGGCAAACGCTAAAGAGGCAGATTATTAAAAAAAATATTAAAATAAATCTGGCAACAAAATGTCTAAGTTTGCACTAAATTTTTTTTTAAACGGTTTTCTTCAGTATCATTTTTCTTTTAAGTTAGTCGTAAAGTTTAGTTAGTTATTTTTTTTTTTAATAACAAATTTATTCGCTGTTTGTAAACATAATGTAGTATCTTATTATGTTTTAACATAGCAGGGTTAAATATGTATCCACATAATTACCATTTGAGACATTACGATAAATAAAAGTACGAATGAGGAAAAAGGAAAGAACATTTAAACATGTCGAATACTCCTAACGGTAATAAAACACTGGTGTCTTACGAGCACCTCGTATAATGTTCATAATTAGAGTATTTAGTAAAACGTTTTTGATTACTTCATTGTCTTGTACAAAACATACTTTAGAACAAAATTTTAATGTAGCCATAGCGGATTAGTTTGTTTAACTCAAAAATATTTCTATGGTACCATTTTGCAAGAGAAAGCAAACCTTAACATTTATCATTTTGATTTTTTTATATTATCTGGGATGTTTACATACACTTTTTTAATGAAGTTATATTAGTTTAGAATTTGAACTTGCCACGTGTAGCGACGGCACTTTAGTGTACTACAACTCTAAAGCCAACATGCCTGATAACGATTATTTACATTATAAATCAAGAGAAAATGTACGTTTTGTATTCTTTAGTGAAACAATTTTACACATTTCGTATTATTAAAATTACATTAATACGACAAGGCAAATATTATATCGGTTTTAAATCATGAATACTTGTGTGATTCAATATTCTCACAGAAAACAGGTAACCACATTTGTTTTTGTGAATTTTTATGTTGTCTAAAATATTTTCAAACATTATTTTATTATAGGTATAATAATGTAAAAGTTTAAATGAAAATAACATTTTAAGGTTTTCCTTTTCATCATTTGGTTACGGTACCTTGAAAATGTAGTAGGCGTTATGATAATAAATTAAAGATTCAACATTTCAAAAAGGCGTATTTCGTCCTTCACCTCACACTTATCGAAATAATCTGAAATTTCAGAATAGTAGTTTTTAGTACTCCTTTTGCATACACAGGTTATGCACATTATTTACTAGACATAAACCTGATATTTTATTCATAAGTTTCAGTCGTAGCTAAAAGAATCATAACATTTTTATGGTTTCGTCGCTCAATAGTAAAAAGCTCAATTTCATAGCGTCTGTACATCGTCACAACCTAATTATCCTTTTAATTAAGTTTGGTGGCAATAATTTTGTGGTAAACAGGAGTTAGTGGTAAAAATATTAAGAAAGGGAAAAATTAATTACCCAGGTACATAAAAGTTAGGAAGGATATATCTTCTTACTTATATACTTTTTAACTAAGCTTGTGAAAAATGTAAAAAAAATTATAATAGTGAAATTTACTAAACCGAACACAAATTTTTTTTTACTTGCAATTGTAAGTGAAAAACTTACAGGCAGTCAAATTATATTGGTTATGTCTGTGAAATAGATACTGTGCAAAATAATTACACAGTTAAAAATATTTAAATAAATTGATATCTTAACAAGAAATACACGCTTTTACAAAATACTGCACTAAAAAGCAAAAAGTAATTACTCAACCTGTTTTCTCTGTCTACTCATTAAGGACTTTAGTGTAAGCCGTATATGTTATTATGTCTAATATTTGAGTGTAAAAGTGTCTGACGTTTTGTAATCTGAGACGCTAAATCAATTATTTTTGAGAAAAAGTGGCCGACACTTTTACACTCAAATATTACACATAATAACACGGTTCATATTAAAGTCCTTACTGATAGAGAAAGCAGGTTGGATAATTATTTTTTGCTTTTTAGTGTCCTATTTTGTAATAGCGAGTTTTTTAGTTTTTTTTATTATTATCTAATTTTTCTTTTTAATTTTTTTTTTATTTTTATGAATTTCATGAACTTTTTTATAGTTTTAATAGTGTATAAAATTTTAATTAATCCACACATCTGAAATTGATCGAAACAAAACAAAACTTTCAAGTTTCCTGTTTCATTTATTATTTTAATGCTATCCGCATTAAAATACTTCGTAATAATGGGCGGTTTTAAAGCAAAGAGCGTGTTTTGGTTGCGATATTTTCTTTAAGGGAACGGATATTTTTCACTAAAATGAGAAATGCCGACGAGAGTCATCTCGAATTTTTGAAAGTCTCTAGATATAAATGCCGTATAATAAAATTAACATTTTTATCTATATTTATTGTTAGTATCATGATACCTTTATTGCGCCTTCTTAAAATATGTTCGATTATTCATAATAAAGGCAGTAAGAGTAATACTTTAAATTGAGACCACATTTTTATTTTATTATATGCTGTTAATTAGAGTATTTAAGGCGCCATATTGATCATTGGTAATAAATTAATGTATATATTCAAGCTTGAAAACACGTCTTTAAAAGTATTTTTCTATATTTTTTCTACTACAACTATAATTATGGAAATAAATTTGTCTGTAGTTATTTACAAATATTTTCAAATACCATCATTAATATTCTAATTATATTGAGGCAGAAAATTTGCTAGTTCGGGTCAATAAACGGGTTTATAAATTTCGTTATTCTACTAATTCATTATCTTTAATATCATTATATATGGGATAGTTTTAATATCTTCTCAAGGAGTTATAAATTAATACGTTGGGAACATCACGTTGTTCTGAAGGGATTCTTGTATATATTTGGCATTCAACTTATTACGAAAAACGCTAGTATACATAGTAAGATATTGATTACTGTTTTATTAAAAAAATATTACAATATATTTAAATTCGCTTTTGAGGAAGGTAATTATTTTATTTAAATTGAACTATTCAAATAATTAAAAAGAACCTGAAGTAGTTATAAAAGAATGAAAGGAGCACTTTAAAAGATGTTTTATAGGTAAGAAACAATACCTAATAAAAATATTACGTGTAAATATATTATTAGCTGTGTCCCGCGGTTAAACCAGCGCATAATTAGGCTGCTCTCCAACCCCCCCCCCCCATTACTCTCATTAAATGCTACCTGCTCGTTCGCCAAACGATATCAATCGTTGGGATCGAAAATTTATCAATAAACCAAAAGTTCTCTTTCTCTTTCTCTTCGTTTTTAAGACGAGTTTTCCGATTCCAGTTACATTTTTATCACTGCTTTGGTCTTAGTAACGTTGACATAATGACATATAGTGTACAATCTTCTTCAAATTCACAACAGAAAAAACTGCATTAGAATTCTTTTAGTAGTTTTAGCGGGATGTGTAAACAAATAAACAGAGCAATAAAGGAATGGACAAACTTGCAAATATTGTCCATGCAAATTGTAAAACAAGATTTTTGTGTCCTGTTATTTTTATGCTACAAATAGTTTTTTCGTCAATTTCTTCAACGTACTGAAAACCAATTCCACAGTTATTTTATTTGTATAGATTGGACTGTATAACTTTATTCCGTAATATACTTTTATTGCTTTACTAATATTTTTGGAGATATGAAGGAGTAATTAAAATGGAAATTGTTTTATTGCATCGTCCTTTCAATATATCGCCGGGAAATTATAATTTTACACAAAAACCGGGAAATATTTTAAATCTGTAATTTTGAAATTTAACTATAAATTCCTGAATGTTATTAGTTAAGTGATACAAGAAGATAAAACATATCTATAACCAACCCTCGGAGTCTAAGACAATTAAACTTTTAAAATGAAACCCACAGTACTATAATCAGTTTTATGACTGCTCATAAACAAGCACCTAATAGTATTAAGGAATTCAGGGAAGTGCTTCTTATATTACTTCAGTTTATATTATAGGAAAATTAATATATGTTTGATTAACCAATTACGTGACGAAGTGGTAATTGTTGTCTGTGTTACAGATGAGGGTTTTGATAACAGTTTTTCTGTGCAGTACATACTGATATTGAATGTTAGATATTGAATGTTGACAAAAATTATAATGAATGTTAGTTCATATAAGGCTTTACGTCATTTCACAGAACCCATGCTTCCATGCGCTCATGGAAGAATGGATTCCGTGAAATGACGTAACGCCTTATATGAACTAACATTCAATATAATTTTTTGTCGGCGGTAGTTACTTCACCTAGTGGGTGTGGGAAGATATAAATCGATGAAATACTTTATATAATTAGATTGAATACTTCCAAGATTATCTCCAATCATGTAAATATATCAATTATATATTTTTCCGATATCGCGCTGAGAGAAGAACAAAGGTCATGGGATTAAATATCGATTCACTAATATTAATCGAATTCAGTCTGCGAATCATTGTTTGAAGATGACAGTGTCTCAGTTTTCTCTTAAGAATTTCCTTTTTATTACTCCTCGATTCACTTAAAATTTGGTGACGGATTCTTCGACAGGAACTCCAGCATTTGTATAATCTTAGTTATTTTTCAAAATTCAACCTTAGACTTGGAATATTTTTGCAAAATTTTCAATATTTAGACCAAACCATGAAAAAATTAAGAGACACACACACACAAACGCGCGCGCGCACATTCGCATATGTACACGTATACGCAAACACACACATAACGATTCAGTTTTATATTCTTAAAAGTTCCACTTGTCCTAATTAGGAACAGAGTATTGAAAAAATATTTAAAAATTGGGCATCTATTTCATTACAAGTACTACGAATTTCAATTAAACTTATTTCATTACTTTATTGTACTTAATAAAATCAACGTTATAGTCTAGTCTTTTGATAAAATACAACGTCATAGACGAAACTTTAAAAATAAATGAAATCACGTTAAATTTAACACGTAACGAAGCACAAATAACATCGCCGTAGTAAATAAAGGAATCTACGTCATATTTGTCGCCATTTGTTATCCTTCAAATTGCAGCTGTTGAAAATTGCGTCCATCAAAAGGTAAAAGCCCAAAATATTACAAAACAATGTTTCAATAAAAGATAATGCTTTCCGCTCTCAGCGAAGGGAATAAATTGCATTTTCGAGAGAAATTTAAATCGTTTATCTCGATGGGCCGCGTTATGAATTAAATTAAATTACATTTAGTATTGGCACCGATCCATTGCGTTGTAAGCTTGTGCGAATTTAAATATTATTTCCTTTGCACGGAATTAACAAACTTGATGTTAAATTATTTTAATATTAGAAATTATTTTCTTTTAATGTTCAGCTGTTTAGTCATATGTTCATGTCATTTTTAAAGAAGTGAGGTTATAGATAACGATAATGTATTAAGATAAACGAACGCTATACTGCAATATGCTTTCTCAAAAAATTGTTAACACTCGTTAAATTAGTTATATATTAAATATAATCTATTCAATTACATAAAATATGATTGCCTGTAGCATGCGTAAATGGTTTGATAGTACAAAATAGATAAAATGCAGGTAATGTGTATATCGGAACAAGCAATACACATTTAATAATACGTTGTAATCGAAATAATTTTTGATTAGTTCGATCACGTATTACTTTTAAATTTTTCTTTAATTTTTTTTCATTGTTTCAAATATTACCGATAGTGATCAGTTACAAACCACTTTGACGCATAATGTTCTGCAGAATAGGTTCTAAAATAAAATAAAAGGAATATTGTACGGCTCCTTAATATTATTTAAAAAACATATTTTTAATGAGATTTATCTCGAAGTAATTATTTACTCTATTTTATGAAAACGTAATATCCCCAAAATTTATGCAGGTAGATTTATTAATTGTGAAAATTATGAGGCTGCTAAAAATAAATAGATAAATAAGGCTGAAACTATAAATTTAACTACGGGACTCTATTTAAAAAGGGGTGTACGGAGAAACATTTGATGGGTGATCCAATTTTAAGTTCACTCTATCAAATTAATTAAGGAATAATTCAATTTAAATTCGTTCTTCCGAGTTACAAGTGCCTGGCATTTATTGTATTGCAAGTATTTACAATTAACCAAATAAACACTACATCGAAAACATTATGTTTGGAGGCAGATCGACAACCAAGTCTAGGTTTATTCATCTCTTGCGTGCGGATTGATTATTAAATACCTACCTCTCCCGCACCATTCCACACTTCGCCAGTCGCCTCGCCCATTTAGCCAATGTATATCCATTTAAAAAATCTCATTGCTTGATTTAAAATACACGTAGTGCTATATATTGTTACACATGTCATGTAATTCTTATAATTTTCGAAAATATTAAATTTGCAGATATCTTCTGATCAGTTCAACGGGTTGCATGGAAATAAAATATAAATATTATTACAAGTTTAGTAATCATGCTTTGTACACACACGCACACACACACACACACACATACACACACATATATATATATATATATGTATGTGTATGTATATATATATATATATATATATACATATATGTCTATATATATATACTATAAAAAAAACAACTTTAATGCGACTTTTGGAATTCAGTATTTTAGTTTGTACGTCAACTAATATCACATCGAAAAATGTTTTGTAATAATTATTAGATTTGCAGTAAATTTTTCTGTATAATACCAATGGAAAAATAGGGTATTTCAGCAAACTTTTGATGTCCTCATTACATCTTTTAAATAGTACAAATGAACCATAACTCTTAAAACTGTAGAAAGGGATTAACTTATTTTTTTGTGACTTCTTAGATCATCCGCGAGCAATGCTTATGAGCTTCTGAATGTTTTTTCTCATTAGATTTGCCAGTTGATAGCTAGGCTCAATCCTTTGAATAAATATAGTAAAATATGGAACACGCGGCAAATCTCTCACTTCATGCCTTAATTTGAATCAGAAGTAACATTGAAAATTGTAATTAAAATTCACACAACGGTTTGGGAAATATTTTTTTTATTTTCTCTAATTCCAAATGACCACTTCTAGTGCACAGAATTTACATCGGTTGAAAATTCAGCTTTGCCTCTATGAAATTATTGAATATCCAACATTGTATTATTGTGTGGCACTTACGTGCAATATCCTTTACTACCCCATTTTGGAATCTAAATTACGTCGTCACTTTTAATTCAAAGTCAATAATCATTTGAGCGCGAACGTAACCAATATAATTTTATACCGCGTTCAATTACACTCAACTGCTTTTATGACATCAGTCGAAGGACAGTACGAAGCGGTTTTTCTCGCAATATAATTAACGTAAAAAAGATGCGACTCATAAGTCCGCACAAAAACCACCATACAATTGGATTTATTGGGCATTGCATAAGAAAATTTATTTCTATCACAATAGGGATTTTTAAGGGTACGCTTGGACTCTGTGCGGTCTATGAAACTATAATAACAATACATTTTACAATTAATTTTTAATGCATTCAATAAAATTTTCCTTGTAAGTCATCGGCAAGTTATTGAATTTACAAACGGTCTGCGAGACCGAATTAAATTGAAATTTGGACTGGTTTAATTAATTTCTTAGAATAAATGCAAGCGTATTATGTAAACTTTGATGAAAATTATTTGAAAAGTAAATAAGAAGAAATATCACTATCTCAGGCTATGGGAAGTTCTGAACAGTCCACGGTCTATGAGTTGGTGTTAATATAGATATTATTTTATTATTCTTATGTTCATGGAAATCTTGCCAACTTGCGACTTCTTGGCATGTTGAACAAATTAATTAGTAATAAAAACCAAAAGATATTATACATCACATAACCAGAGTGAAAATAATTTGCCGACCGTAAACTACTGAAACCTTCTGTGACTTATAAAGTGACAAATTGAACAAGAGCATGAATACAGATGGGGTAATTCTTTTAATACCGCTTTAAGAAACTCCATATTAGTAAATGTATGTGGAATGTAAAGTAGCCGGTTTCTTCTTACTACCATATAAAAAAGTTCAAAACAAAAAACCATATCTGTTTCAACACCGATTAGTTGTAAACTTTTTTGAATGTAAACTTTTGACAATATGAACAAATACAGAACTAGACACAATTCTTTTCTTAGTCATTGTTATATCCAATGACACGCAAAATGAAAAGCGAGAGGTACATTTAAGGATGATATTCAGCTATTTTTATTGTTACACACTCAATGTCACGTATGTTAAATATATAAAATTAAAATGCAAGAAAAGGTGAATTAAAAATAAGTGTTTACGCTACATAAAAAAGTTCGGAATATATCTATTCTCCGTTTTTATATAGTCTTTGTTTTTATATTCTCCGTTTTTATTTAGTCTTTATTTTCCTTTGAATATTTTTTTTATTTAAAAAAAGAGTGTCCGCGTCGATTTAGAATTAATTTTTTCTCTGTTATTGTCTATGTTATATTTATTTTAAATTGACTCAGTCACTATTTCAGAAAAAAAATGTTCAAAGTATGAAGGGAAGACTATAAAGGATCGATGAACAGAAAAGAGTTTTTCCTATTATAAAGACTAAGTTATGTGCTATATTTAGTAAGTTATATATAGAGGATACAAGTGCAGTAAGCTTTATCATAGTGCTTACTATATTTTAAAGGAAAATGACGGCAATTTCTATATGTTTCGTTTTTTCTTTTCAGCTCCGTTATGTGCGATACAAATAACTCTGTACAAATCCGGGAAACTAACATGATGTCATTTCTAAATTTGCCGGTCGTATTTTGGATTGAATATTAATTTACCATATCGCAGTATGCCAATACCTTCTACATTATTAATTTTAGATTCGCAACTGAAAAGAAAGTAAAACATTTAGAACTTCATCCTTTTATTCTCAAAGATAAAGTGAGCTTCCTGGATAAAATCGGGAAAACTCTTTTCAATCCAGTCAATCTTTTGGAAACGTAAATTTGGTAGCAAAATTAAGAACCCTTATAGTTTTGCCATGTTAGTCTATCTATATGTATGTTAGAGATATTTTTTTCATAAATATTTATATATGTATGTATAGTTACAGAAAGTTTTGAAGCAAAACTTTTTAAACCAATTTTAGGGTACCTCCCCTACGTGTAAAGAGGCGGTGATTTCTTTTATCTACATACGCAGTTGCGTAGAGCATCGTTAAATAAGTCTTTCAAAAATAATGGGAGTATATTATGAAGGGTTCTTTTTTTCAACACAGGGAACCACTTACAAAATATTAAGCATTAAAATGGTAATTTTTGTGAGTGTTACATGCCCCCACCACCTACCAGCTATACAGTTATTTTCAAATATAATAAAATATTCAAATACACATAACAAAATGTAAAGGAAAATTATCACAGTGAAGCAATATCTTCACTGTGATAATTGGCTTTTATTCGTTTACTAATAAAAGTCAAATTTATAAAATCTAGTTGTATCTATAAAAAATGCATAGAAACTCCAAACTAATTATTTCAATAAATTTCAAAAATAAATTTGCCTTTTAATTCTCAATATTTTTATATAAATATTTTTAAGTGACATATATTTTCGGGTTTTTCCTTTATCATTATAGCAAATAAAGTAATTTGGTTACAATTTGCAATCCTCACTCTTGGTTGTTGAGTTTGTTTAGGCCTTATTTACAGTTTAATAAATGATATCCTTTCGCCAATCTGCTGGATTTAAGAGTTTATTTGAAAGGCAACCAAACCAAAAGTGTGTTCAAAGATTCATTTGTTTTACACAAATGAACCTTTTAACCAAACCAAAAGTGGGTAAAACAAATGAATATTTTAAGCGTCAGAGTGACAATATTTTGTGCTTTACAGAATTTAACTTAAGACGAGATGCTAATAAGTAACGACCTCATTTATAATGGCTTTTGCTTGTGAGTTTTGTTCACAACGAAGGTTTTTTCGAATAATTGAAATGTCAAAATGACTGTTCTATTTTTCAGATATCAATTTAAATACAAATAGCTATACAGGTTTTATTATTTAATGAACCTAATCGGTTAGAATTAAGTACTCCAAAATATACACGTTATTTATATTGAATCAGTTTTAATGGAGAGGGAAACATAATATGACGGATTGCTAAATTTTATAGTAATTTTAGCCATGTTGGTACATAAGTGAAATATATATTTCAGACATCCCGTAGTCCGTATTTATATCTATATTTGAAGAAAATTTTGACTTTAAGAAATATTGATTTTTATCACTTAATTCTTAACCGTTTGATATTCATTTTGCATGACCAGCAGAGAGAGTCGCGGAAGATGAAAAAGTGAGATAGATATACCGCTTAGCTCATACTCCTCTTTTTTTATTATAACGACGTTTTCCTCTGCTGTTTGTGTATAATTAATGGTGCGTAAACTCCTTTAGTGAATGTGTTTTAAAAATATACATTCACTTTGGTGCTTACGTTTTACTGATATCAATAAAAGAACAGATTTTTAATATATCCCTGTGTATGTTGACTATGTAAATATTAGGAGCGTGGAAGTTTGTTTCTTATCCAATAAGTCAAAATCTACATAATGAATATTTGGAAAATTTTGGGTCTAATCAAAAGAGATATGAGAGTAAAAGTTTATTATTATTTTATTCTGCAGCCTGCCTATTATTTATATCATTTGAGGTAGAAATGTGAAATTTGGTATGAAGATTACTCTAAACGCACACATATCTCAGCACATAACTGTCAAAAATATTTGTAAAAAAAATATTAATAGAATATAAATTAATTGTTTCGAAAATTATTTTTAAGTTTCATATATAGTATGTGAAATGATTAATTATAAGGGTTTAAAAATATTTTTTTGTAATATTTGAAAATATTTCTTCACAAATTGACTAACAAATATGCAAAATATATGCTTCCCCCTAAAAATATGTGTTCTAAGAACCTGCGTCGAAAGTGATAATAAAACTATAGAGATGAATTTAGATATCTTAGTTTTGCCGATATTCACGGTAATGTATATGTCCTTCCTGCTTAATTTTGTTAGATTTCATCAATATTAATTGCGCTATAAAGTCTATAATAGTGTTAACTTATGATAAATAAAATAATGTCTTTTCAAACGAGATGCAGAAGGCATAAGCCAGACTCCCACTTACATATTTTTACAAAGTTTCACACTTCACATATTTTTTTAAATAAGGTAGGTAGGAAATAAGGACATTTATACTTTGAGAAGATATACAAAAAGTAGATTATAGTGATCCGATATCTCTATTAGTCATATTATAGGAATCAAGATTTCATCAACTTTCAATAGTTATAGCGTATTTAGAGTGAAATATAATTTGATTTTTATTTTAAAATGAAAAAAAATTGTTTCTTTTTCCAAAGTCAAACACTTTCATTCCTGCATTAGGTTTAGCAATGCTACGTTCAACTTTTAGAAAATTACATTCTGATAACTCGTAGGTAGATATTTCGGTTATCATTTTCAGCCACATTTTTGCATTTTCATGTACACTAACTAAATTTAAACACAGCTTTCTATTCGAGCATTCTCCTACAGAAAACATATTTTTTAAAAAGCATAAAACCTATTAACTTTACCAAAATTTCATTTTACCCGATACAAAAATTAAGTAACAAACTGGACCTGTCAATGCAATTATAATTTTTAAACAAAACGCAATGTAGAATATTGTTTAACACATTGTTTTTTTTCAAATGATGAAAAAGGATTTTTTTTATTATTTTTTATAGCAATTAAAGTGCTTTAATTTAGGAAAAACAATCACATTATACAATTTTAATAGTATCTGTCTATCCTGGTGACTTAAATAAATACAAATTAATACCATTTTCAGGGTTTCGAAATATTTTAAAACTGCAATGTTTGTGCGCATTCTGGTTAAAGAAATTAATCATTGAAAAAATTGATAGAAAAAAATATGCTTTTGTTCTAGTAAATATGCTAAACTCAGAGGAAAATCAGAAATTTTACACCAATGGTAACTACTTGAGGATTATCACTACATAAATTTAGAAAAATTAATTCATTATTACGTTACATACAAACCTGTAAACACGTAAGAACTAATCGAATAATCCTTTCTCACTCCCATTGGGCGTATAAATATCAAAGCACTTAACTTAGTCTTATTTTCTACTACATGAAAACAAAAGAAAACAAATTAGTAGCTACGAAACTAATCATAAGGCAAAAAAATTCAACTCTACACAAATATATATTAGTTTATCAAAATCATATTCACTTTTATCCACCCCCTGTTATTCATACCGCGTATAAATTACAATATTATTCGGATAGTTGTTCAAAAGAGGTCACACGAAGGACGAAATGACAACTGATGAGTTCTATCCAATGAATAGTTATCCAATAGGACGCGACGTCAGTCTTTACATTTCTTCTCAAAGCGATTTATGCTAGCAAATAACATTTTCTACAATTTTGCGTCACAATGGAGCCTAGATTTGTATGACAAAAGAATAATTAGTAATCGCGAAGTCACAAAGAAAGGACACATTTCTTCATATTTACGTTTGTAGCAATAATGTATGTGATATGTGACGTGTTTATGAGTTTATGTGAGAAATATTACTTTCAAAGTTAAACTTTTGCAAAGTCTATTCCACGTCAATTGTAACTAGAAGTAGTCTTTTCAGAGTTTTAACTTTTTATGAGAGAACATGAAATCAAAAATGATCAAAAACAAGACGATGCCTAAAAGTAATTGACAGCCAATAAATTTCTACTTTCATCGACCATGATTGTGTATTATTATCAGAGACTACTTTTACTAAACTCCTAAATCCAGCATGATGAAATGAAGTTCAAATTATGTGACGTTATATCCGGTGTATACAAATGAAACAAACTAATCCATGAAACTTGCCAACCCCACAAATATCGTCGTATAAAAAAGACATTCATTTTGATAACAGAATGAACGTCAATCTTATTTAACAGTTTATTTATAATTTGTTTAGGAAATCGCTACACATAGAGCGATCGATATGTATTATTTATTTTTGTAGTTTGCTTTTATTTAATTTTTTGGCCCCGTATGGTCGTCAATTGCTGAATAGTTTGTTTCCATATTCTATAAAATATTAGCTTTTTATAAATTTTTCATATTTCTTCGCACCAAAATTGTTTGTCGTGGTGATCAAAAATTAAAAACAAAAGAATTTATACACATTCTAATATTGAACATATTTGGCGTTATTTTTGTATAAATTCATTGTTCACAATTAAATGAAACTACGTGATGTAGTATTATTTCTACTTTCTTTAATTTATTCACCACGACCTAGGTTTCGTTGTATTACAACGACCTTAAAAAGATCTTTGCTAATAGCCCACCTGAAGATGTTGTAATACAACAAAACCTAGGTCGTGGTAAAGAAATTAAAGAAAGTAGAAATAATACTACATCACATAGTTTCATTTAATTGTGGACATATTTTAATTATATTCAAAATACTTTAAAATGATATACCACACGTAGAATCTTAGCTTCATCTATAAACTGTTCATTAGCCTCTGGCTTTATTCTTTTGTGCTATTTCTGTATATTCTATATCGACTACATTATTGTCAAAAAGCTAGAGTGGTAAAAATTTAGCGGTAGATTATTAGATAAGTAAAAACTACGCAGTTGTTGATTTTAAAATGTTTAATCAATTCTATCGCTCTTTCTTTAGTTTAACTTTCAATTTGTTCATTTCATGTTACGTTTTGTTCACGATGCAGAATATTTTGTGAGATTATCGCTATTGAATAAAGGTAAGCGTTTATTTGAATACAGTTATACGCTTATACATACCATATATAACGACGTAGAGTAGCGACCTAAGCTTTGAAAGAGGAAAAAGGTGATCGCTACGCAGAGGGTAGCGATCACATTATAGTGGAAGATTAAAATCTGGTAGTGAAGTCCTACCCAATCGGCTTTATGTATTTGTCACAGTAATAATGTGTGTTGGTCTAATTAGATCCATTTAAAAGAATACAGGCCTTTATAATAATCGACAACAGTGGGTAGTGCAAAAATTATTATGGCATAAATTTACTCTCAATCGTCAACAAAATCTTTATGAAAATTATACAATCAAGAATCTTAAAACATAGAAATAATACAATCAAAAGTAGCAAGCGGGATTCCGAGCAGAGCGAGGTTGTACAGGCCAAATATTTTCCCCATACAAGTTCTTGGAGGAAAGCATAAAATGCGAAAAAAGACACTAATGGTCATCATTGAATTCAAACATGACACGATATTTCATCTTGATTGTAGCAGGCTAGAACAAAATTTGAAATAACTCAGATCCCTGGTATAGGAAAAATAAACTACCTCATCTGCCAAAATTCATGTCCAAAATGGATAACTTCCATCATGTTCGCCTCGCCCAAATGGTATCTACGGAAGAAAAATAACATTACCACTCCGACTAAGCTTGGGCTCTTTTGGATTCTTATCTTACCGGCCCTTCTATGTGGATCTGAAACCTGTACCCTGAACGTGCCAAATGCATCATCTCCGCCAGATCTTGAAATTCTCATTCCGCAATCGTGTCACAAATGATAAAAACCAAATTCGTTTTCAGAATCACCCGACCATCAAATATAAAATTGAGCAGTGTCGCCTTAAATGATTTGGATACGTATGTCGTATAAGCAACACCCGGTTTCCTTACTAGTTTTTCTGGAACATGAGTAAAATAAGTTTAGATAGACCACAGAAAATAATGAATCAACTTATTTGAAATTGGAGAAGCGGGTTCTGAATGGAGAAAGTGAAGGAAAGAGCTCTCCTGAATGGTGTAATTGGAGAAAAGAACTCGTAAACCAGCCTCATCTACAGCTGCTTATTGATTTCGAAGTCTTCCTCAACCGGTTGCTAGTTTAGGACCATTTATTCACTGTGATATTTAGCTCAACAAACGTAAGGTTAGATGTAATATATCCAGTCCTTGGTAAATTACCGATATCTTAAAAACGAATCGAGGAAATCCTACATGCGTTTGAATGGCTACGCGAAAGAAGATAAAAGCGTTGACTCAGTCGGCCGCCGTTTAGTAAGAGGTTTGGACGGGGTGAAGTTTTACCGCCGATACGTGATCTTACGCTTTATGTTACAAATTCGAATCATACATTTTTCTATTTCCTTGTATTTAGCTTCTTCGTTAGTTTTACACATACTTTTTATCTTTAGTTCAAAGATGTCATTTGAAGACTCTTAAAATATATTACTACATCTTTTATACAATGTTGATTCCGGTTCAACTGGAAAATTCAGGAGTGAAAATGAAATTGATGATATTTTTCAAATAAATTTTAAAAGTGAGAAGTTGAATAACAAGAAAGGTGGAGAAGAAAAGCCTGTTGAAGTAATGAAACGTGAGACAGGAAGCAACAAATCATATTCAATAGCGAAAAATGGCACTAAGTGGAATTGTGTTTCAGCAAGATCTAACAATCGTGCTAGGACAAAAATATTGGGAGAGTCATGGAGTAAAAAAAGTATTAAGCGAAATACAAAGAGACCTGCATAGTACTGGAAATTATTTTTTACTGACAATATGTTACAGAAAATTGTAAACCACACAAATAATAAAATGACTCTGAAGTGAACGGTCTATAAAATAACCACGTAAATAATTATATCATGACCAATGTGACAACTTTGGGGTTGAATACTTGTTTGGGTTTATTGTACATTCCTGGACATTTCAGGGTGAATAAATGAAATATGAAAGATTTATCGAGAAGTGATGGATCGCATACCGAGACATTTAGGACTGTCATGTCTCTGAAGAGATTTCAGTTCGTTCAAAATAGCTTACGATTTGATCACCAGAGTACTCTTGACAAACGAAAACAATTAGATAAGTTGGCTAATGTACTAAAGTTTGTAGAAAACTTTTAATTAACTCATTCACTATTAGAATATATGACAATTGACGAACAACTTATATTGTTTTGAGACCATTGTAGATTTTGTCAATACATGCCAAGTAAACCTAACAAATATGGTTTACAAATATATGCCTTAGTTGATGCGAATTGGTTTTACCTTCTTAATCGTAAAATTTACTCGGAAAAGCGAATCTAGTTCGAGTAGTAAAACGATCGTAGTTCGCACTGAGCAACAAAACTTATAATGTTGTTGACATGCTCGTGGTCCTAATTGTCAAAAGTAATCTAATGCAACATTTGGCAATTAGTTTAAGAGTTACCCATCAAAGTTATATTTATTGAAAATGTTGTTTAACGAGCATGGAAATTGTTTATAAAAGTAAGCTTGACCTTCGAAAGAAAATGCTTGAAAAGTGTAATAAAGATATTCCTAGTACATTATTTGGATTTCGAAAGAATATCTATTCAGCATCTCATGTATCAAAGAAAAACATGGTGGAATTATTGTTGTAGAAATTATATCAGGATGATAAAAAACATGATAGATTGTGTCCTTAGAGAAATACGTGTCAGAAATGATTACCTTTTACACACAGACTAAGGGAGATGTAAAGGTTGCAGTTGAGCATCGTGGAAATTAGGATATTTCCTGCAATAAGAAGCGATCGGTTATCTTTTATACAGTTTGGAATATGTCTGGTATAAAGAGCATCCTAATCCACGAAGCCAACAATAACGGTACTAAATCACGCCGATAATTTCTTAGAGATAGAATAGAATTGTTTTCGGGGCACTTATATAATAGAAAATAAAATCATTACTTACCCAAATGAACTTTGCAAAATGATCAAAGATGAAGTTGAATAGTGCTTTGAAAAAAACCCCTAATAAAATTTCTAGACTTATTAGAAGATGTGAATATGTCAAATTGAAAAATACCGCAAAACCAAATATGTTTTTTACTAGTGCAATCGTCATTTGTGCATGGAACACATCATTTTTACATGTAAAAATTGCACTAAATCTCAAAGATGAAAACGTCGATTTTGATTTAATCTTTTACTGTAAGGATAGCCTTTATTTGTTTTATTTTTAATTACTATAGAAAAAGAATTACGTTTCGTTCGTTTTCAATTAATTAATTTTTGTTAGATATATCAATCTAAGTTAAAATTTGTATCTCTGATTGGATTTGTAAATAAAACAAATATATATTCAATCTATTTTATCTTTTGTTTAATATAATTCATTTCAATTCAGTCAAATAATAAAAACTAAGGTTATCATATGAAAGGTCATATACGTTTTGGGTCGAATCAATTGGTTGCACACACATTACGCTCCGAGTTATAAATTTTTGCCTCACACTCGCTAGGTCAGTAGTAGCAGTAAGAAATAACAAGTTAATTTTTGACGGAAGAGAACCAAACTTGATAGTCTGGAATATATTTCAATTGCCACTGATCAATTAAAGGAAACTGCAGTTAAGAATATCGATATTTTTTTATTTGAAATGAGGAAATAGAAACCCATGTTATGCATAAAATATATTCTTTCTAAGATTTTCTTAACGGTACTATAATAAATAGCCACGAGGAAGTAAGGAGAAAATGTACACCAGGAGGGGACTTCAGTTACGAGTTCCGTCCATTTGGACTTATCTTCTATAGACTTGACAATTTTAAAACCAAATCAAAATACCATTAGGAAGATAATGACCATTAAAACGGCAATTGAATGAAAATATACATCTTTTTATTATTAGAACGGCTGATTGTAAAAATAAATACTCCGATCTGTATAAAAATGTGGAAAAAAAAATTTCGATATAAATTTAAAATGCATTTTGGCCTAAAACAAAATTGGAAGTTGGTAGTTTAATTTTGTGTATATATTTCTAAGTAGCTTTGAGAGGATCAATCGAAAGAATAAAAATATACAATTATTTTCAATCCTCATATTATAAAATTTTAAGGTATGAAATCATAACTTCGTATGCAGATTTCGTATTTTATTAAGAATTTTACTGCCTAATTAAGCCTATAGATGGCATAATAACAAAATAATAAGTAATATTATATTAGAAAAATTATTGTTTTTTTTATTGTTTAGAGAAAAATATCAACTTAAATTAAATTGGCATTAATTTCAAATTAAATAGATAATCTTTGCTAATAGCCCACCTGAAGATGTGATACAACGAAACCTAGGTCGTGGTAAAGAACTTAAAAAAGTAGAAATAATACTACATCACGTAGTTTCATTTAATTGTGAGGGTAAAACAAATTAATTATATCCAATGTATTCTATTTCTTGTATTCTATTTTTTTTCAATTTTGTTAATAGCCAATAAAGTTATTACTGAATGGGAGAGTTTAGTATGAACTTTGCACATGTAGAAATTTAAGGATAGTTTAGTATTTTTATGAAAATATTTAGAAATATTAATATTAACTTTTCAAAATGTCAATATGTATGCTAATAACTTTAATTTTAATAATAAATTATATTTTTAGAATCATTATATTTTACCCTTTTGATTTATATCACACTAAACATAGAATATAAAAAATCGGGCCATTTAATTGCCTTTTTAAAAATTTCTAAATATATATTTTAATACAAATTATACAGATTTATGAAGAATAATATATTTTGTCTTTACGACTAATTTTACGTACCTTGCCGAACCTTTTCTCAGAAAAAGCTCTGTGGTAGGTAAACAAATGAACTGACATGTAAATAATCATGTTAGCGGTACAGATTCTTGACTTGAGATATGGGTTTCCAAAAATAATATCATTATAAATTTGATCAACTTCCTAGTTTATAAAGTATTATTAAGGATGTAAGCAAATAATACATTTAATAATTTTTCATTTTATGCTATTACTTAGTTAGTAATGACAATGCTATAAGTTTAATCTATAAAAAACACTAATTTTCCATGAAAACAAATTAATATTACGTTAACAGTGAAGCAATAATTTCTTGTCAGACTTAGAAGGCTTAATAATTCCATTAGAACCAGCAGTGATCATCTTGTTAGATAACAAGGAAAGAGTATTTAAGATCAAATCAGTCCCGCAATCCTTTTATTACTTATTCCAACAAAGGTTAAATTACCCTGCGTGCAGTTGCGTGAAGTAGATTTAAATATTTCTTAACTCTTTGAGATCCGCCGGCCGTTTGAATTCGATATTAAGACTTGTGGTCGATTATAATTTTTAAACGTTTTATTATATTTTTGGAAATCTTCATAATTTTTGTAATTTCTGGCCGTTTTTATTCGGTCGTGAATGAAACTTTTTGAGAAAAATATTCCTTTTCTTCTTAAGAGGTGTATAGAAGCTTGTTAAAAAATCTTTTTCGTCCTTATGTGTGTTTGACTCGCGGATCGAAGCTTTAGTATTTCGATTGGAGAGAAGATATTTTCTCTACCATAATTCATTACCAATACAATTGTTTACAGCAATTAATATTTAACATACTTGGCACGATTGAGAGTAATTTTTCAGCAACCTTTGCAAAGGCTTTTAAAAGTCCTATTCTTAAAAAAATTCCATTCAGGGTAAGCTGAAACAAAGGGAGGATTGATGTATTATGTTCCATATTTCTCTGTATATCCCTGAAGATGTACTACTTAAATTTAAAAAAAGAATTCCAGATTGCGGTAACTGAACTATATCTCATAGTAATTTAGAAAAATTACTATGACAGACGGGCAGACGGACATGTTAGTGATTTTGTAAGTTGCCGTTTTCAAACATATTTTGAAGGCATGAAAAAATTCTCCATTTAAATAATAAGCAAAAAAATAACGTTCAAATAAATTTGATCATTTCTTAGCTGTGAGTAAAACAAAATTATATTTCTAGTTCTTATTATCCTCTATGATAAATATTATTGAATAAATGAACAAAACATCTATATAATGTTCTTTAAATAAAAATGTATGTAAGTATCAAAATTTATGCAACATTAATAATGTAAGTATGGAATCCTCGTAGAGCAAACCTGACTCGCACTTCACTTTTTAGAACAAAACTTTAAGGATTACGTTCAAAAATAAAGGAAACTTTAATTTTTATTATTTTTTTCCTTTCCACGTACATTATTCATATACTACATTGTGACATCTCTTACAGCTGATCAAATAATTTTTCTAAATGTATTGTTACGGTTGGCTGGAAGTGGTTGTCTCTGTAGCAATGAATCTGCTATACGTACTATAAAGACTATAAACCGTAAACTTATGACCGTCTTGCTGGTTCTCGGCAGATTTACTGGAAATGTCACAGATAATAAGTTATACAAGTCTGCGGGAGCTAAAACGGAAGGAGTGCTTAGTGACGAGCGAAAAAGATAACGGTCTATGTCACTCTCGATGGTTCTGTTTCTACATGCGTGAGTAGAAAAAAAATGGCGTTTCAAATATTTCTGTTTAGAATTTTTTGTATTTTGGGCTTTTGTTGCATATTATGAAAGTCGCTTTGACTTATCCGATAGTGGGGATTCATAACCCTATGACTAAAAACCAATTAAAAATGGCTAATCACAATGTCAGAAGTATAAAAAATAATTGTAAATTATTACTGAAGTGTCAAACAGAGGATTCCTTCTTCTACTGACTTAAACAAAATATGAATATGAGTCACAAATAATAGAATAAATAACGACAAAATAAACTGGAATATGCGACACAAAAGGAGTAAATTCCAAGGATAGTTCTCTGTCGCACATAAGGAAAGATTCATTGATCGTCACTTTACAAAAAAAGGAGAATCCTCAAACACAGTTATTCCCTGTGGGTGGACTACGTATATTGCATTTTATTTGTATGTTCAGCGAAGGATTCAAATTTTAGGTCAATTGAAATAAAATTCAAGGGTATGTGCATATAAATTTTGGATCCTAAATTAAGAACATGATAAAATATAGTGATTTAGTTTAAATAAAGTAAAACTTAAGCAAGACGACATAGACCTTGTATGAATCTCTGGAAATATGCTATTCAGGAATAAGGGCATACATTCTTAGGCAAAAAATAAATCGAATAAGAAATATTTTTGATGGGTCCAAATAGTACACGTTTCTATAATCCAAAACGTTAAGATAGAAGTTGAGTTAGAAAAATGAGTTTTCATTTCCATTGAATGAATTCGCTGTTACCGTTTTGAAAAAAATTAGGTCATCGACATCTTTTCAAAAGGAAATTGAAATCATCTCTTACGCTTCTGGGAGTAGCATTAAAAACAGATTCTTTATTTAAATCGTTTACGTCTACCTAATTAGAGATAATTGATACTTTGAAATACAAATTAAATATAATAATTTTTCTCCAGTTTTAAAAGACACCTACTTAAAAAAAAGAAAATATCGATTTGTGCAGGAAACCAAATTTGTATTCGTTTTTAAAACTTCTTTTTACAGATTGTTTTACTTCTTCCTATTGTAAAAGAGATAGGTTTTTTATTAAATATAGTAATTTGTCTCATGAAAAATAAAAAAAACGAATTTGACATACGTTATCCAAATTTTGATATTTTTATTTTCGTTTAGGTATTGAAACTATAAAAATATTTGGGGCGGTTCGACTGCAAATGGTTAATGCGTTTATAAAACGTTGGCATCCATTTTACTATTGTGCGACGTAAGTATTGTGTGAAGTTTTACGACCATCAATCTTAATGTTTTATTTTAGTCCAGATTTTTTGGGAGAACAAACAGCGAATAAATCCAGTAATAATGATTGACGTGCCGTCTGATTTCATGAGAGATTTCTAAGCTATTTTCATTTTAAAACATTTTTTTTCGTATCGTGTCAAAAACGGGATAAATTATTAAATAATATTGTGCTTTTGTTGATAAATAATCCCATCGAAGACACTCACGCTTAGAATTGTCACAATTTACACTATTGCCAAGTTTCAGTTAGCCTTAAAAAATCGATATCTGAAACTTTGTCAAATTCATTTTCTACATGAAGCTTATAATTAAACATTTCTAAATGACAAAGTAAAATATGTTTTAAATTTTATACTGCAATTGAACTCCATATTTCTAAAATAATAATTTGTGCTTCAATTAATTCCTGGAAAAAGTTATAAAATCAATTTCAAAACTTTTACCTTTTACGGCAAAATGGAAGTTTTCATTTCACCGAATAATGGTTAGAATAATTAAAATAACAAAATAAGCAATAAAACCTGTATCTCTCACCTGTTTTTATTAATCTCAGCAAAATTACAGAATAAAAATATTACTTTTATTAATAATTTGGGTATATTTTTTGGTAGTAACATAAGATACATAGGTAATTCATCACAGTTATATCAGGGTAGAACTATGAGAGCAACAGCAAAGAAAGTTAAAAAATGTACTAATTACCCCAGTATACGCTTTTTAAACTTGGAAAAAATTCATTAAAATTTTATGTTTGGAAGAAAGGTATGACTGAAAAGTTCTAGATGAAAGGTTAAGCCATTAGAGTTGCTATCATTTGAAAACGAATTTTTTTTTCATTTCTGATTTAAATTTGTATTGTTATTCAATAAATTCCCGTAATTGTATTTTTTTCCTTCTCTTTTAAATAATTAAACAAAAACGTTGTACAGTAATATGTATTGGATACACTTAATGCGATTAAGAATGTCATATTTCGTGTTAATAAACATGTTCTCTATATGTCTACAAAATCACTTAAATTCGCATATTGTAAAATATAGAGGCACACATGTACATGTGTGAATTAAAAAAACTCGATGAATTAAACAAAATTTAAAAAAAGTGTTTCTAGTAAAAAAATTATTTATTCAACGAAAAATTAAAGGAAATCGTGCTAGGAGGGTTTTTTTTTTGACATTTTCTTTCCAATAAATTATATTCTAATGATTATAAATATTATTTCATATCATATAAAATATTGTTTACTGTATCTTTTACAGCCATAAAAAAATTAGGAATTTTTTAAAAAGACTTTGTTTTGCTACTCGAATCGTTTTAATTACTTTACGTTTGGCGTTTTTTATTATTACTTAAACACAGAATATTAGGTACATAAAAACCAAATAAGTCTAAAAGTGGTAATTTTGGTGATCTCCCATATCGTTTAAAAATAAATTAAAAAACATATTTTGCACCCTATTAAAAAATTTCATTTTCACCTTTATTCTACGTGGTCACTTAAAAAAATGTCCGCTCTCCCCCTTGACATGTACGGAAGCGCCTCGAATAATTATTTCAAGTAATTTTGAATGCCATTCCAATTTCGAGACAATAAGCTATACATTTTATACGATATCGAGATCAAAGCAAAACCGAAACCGCTGAACTTAGAATCCTGCAATTTTGCAGATAGGTTATTTATGTAGCGTAAATGAGCAATAAGCAATTTTGGAAATTCTACCCCTAAAATTTGTATGAAATTTCCACTCTTTTTAAGTTAGACGCGTGAAATTTTAGACTTAACCTATTGATTGGTAAAACATTTCATATGTTTATTGATTATTTGAAATTCTACCCCTACGAGGGTAAAATAGGGGTGAAAACGTTTATAAAGTATCCTAGGTTTGTAAGTTAGACACGTAAAATTTTAGATTTACGCCTCTTGGTTAATAAAAAAATAATGACTTTATTGGAAGTACGCAATAGGGGATGAAGTTTAATGGAAGTCCATATAGCATAGAGTGTGCCCTAATATAGTTATATTTAATTATTACAAAGATAATTTCAGACATCCATCTAAACCAATAATAAATAACTGTCTCAATTCGAGAAAAGTAAATTCTGATTTTGTGTATTCTCCATCATAGTGCGGGGCCGGGAGCGGGGGTGTGTGTGTGAGTCAATGGCCCGAACTCGAGCAGACGCGTGAGGGCAGACGTCATTGACGGTTGTATTCGATAACTAAATTTTCGGAGTTATAGCTAAATATTAAGGTTAAAGGTTAAAGGTTAAGGTTAAGGATTGAATATTCACACACATTATGTTGTTAAGGAATTTAAAGCCACCAAAACCTTGTAATGGAATAAGTCTCATATCAAAGTCTTACATCGGAACGTATTAGCAGCTACTATATTGACTGGGTGTGCTGGAGGTGAGACGGTCTTCGTACCCATATGATACCCATCGACCCTAAAAGAATTTAATTTCCAGTGAACATGATTTATCGGAATGTATTTACTTCAATTCTGTAACTAGGTTCTGAGAAAATAATCTGTGATATATGGATAAACGAATCCACACCGAAGTGAAACCACTAGTGTTCTGGTTATTTTGCCACTGGAACACTAAATCACAACAGTTACGTATGGAATGTAAAATAAGTATAAATAAATGTTTGGTAAGAATAAATTTCAACAAATCTATTTTTATTAAAAGTAAACTACTTAAAACTACCATGTAGTTATACTTACACTAGTAAGATAAGAAAGAATTTCAAATAAAATATAATTACTTTGTACACTTTCAACTATAATTCATAGCTATGTTACCAAAGGAACTCTTACTAAAGGACCTACGTTTGTGTGTGCTTTTAAAAGTTAATAATTATTCTGAAAGATAATGAAACCATTCATAAAATATTTAAGCAGGCTGCAAGAAAATTGAACACACGAGGAATGTTTTCCGTTATCGTGAGATGTTGTATAATAAAATTTCGGTCACACAGAGCATTTTTAATTTTGAAGCCTGGCTTGCAAAACACTAAACTTCAAGGTCTACTTATTTGTAAGTGCTACAGTCAGTTTAACTAGTCAGTTTAACGCTCTTATTACTCTATTATTTGGGCCCGTCTGACGCAATTGGCTCTTTATCGCCCGAGTCTTAATAATTTTAGCCAAACTGAAATATGTGAACTTTTTTATATACTATGATATTATTCGTTTAGTATTCTCGAATAAAGACGTAAATAATTTCTCCTGTCAACTTTTGGACCATCTGCCAGAGTAAAGTTTGCGACACTTAAAGGGAAGGATTACTTTAAAAGATGGCGCTATTTCTGAGTATATAAGACTGGAATTCAAGGCGTACTCCAAGGTCATGAAAAGTTTACATAGACATATTCAGATTCTGCAAAAGATTAAGAAGGAATAATTGAAAATATAAATTGATGTGGATACGTATTTTTATTCAGTTAAAGCGTGATCTAAATACACAAGTTTTTTCAATTTTTTTAAGGCCAACTTTATAGCTAATATGTAAATATTTAAACCATTCAAACTTGTGTAATCGATTAAATCAAGGAAATATATCCATAATCACGAAAAGGAAGTACGTCTGACAAAAGTGGATTTTAATTTTAAATGACAAGACTTTTGCAATTTGCTTTAGTATTTGTTCAGGACATTTATTTAAACGATTACGGTAGTAGGTGTTCCGATACGTGACTATGGGATTTATAAGTGTAACCTACTTTTGATGTATTTATCTTTAATCTGATCAAAAGCATTGGATTAAGACATTTTTAATCTTATAAATTACTTTGTTGAATAAGAAGGATTGTTTCGCTTGAATCACCTGAGTTATAGGCAATTTTCTCCCAAGATGGAGCTTTCCGCAAACAGTTTTGTCTAGGAGTTGCCGTCGTGGGAAATTAACGTCAGCCTCACTGAATATAAGCGGGTCGCCATCAAAGGAAAGTTCAAAAAAATTTACGTGTGAACAATTTATGCGGGTCGTCGAAGGACCTATATTTCAATGATATCGGAAAGCGGGACGACATTCAGTACAAGTAACGAAATTGTATAATATACATTGGTTCCAGAAATCTGATATGGAATTGTATTATTTATGATATTTCGCGCATAATTAGAAATATGTGAAATTATTATGAATCCTTATTGCGTATTTTGTCTTAAACTAAGTGTTGTTTTTTAAACTTTGTCGATCGGACGTAAATTTCTATAGTTTTATATATAAACCACAGATGATTTAAATTTTGTCATGTTGACTTGTCTTAGTTTCACAATTTCTACAATTACAGATTTATATTATTGATATTTTAATGTATATGAAGTAAATTCGTGTATGTAAACTAGGTTAATTGCTTATTATCGCGCAGTCACAAGACTTTTTAAATTGATAATTTAGTCTTCTAAAAAAATTCTTACTTGATTACTGAAATACTAATTTTGTTGAATATTGAGTTCTTGATGTTGTAATATTTGAAATGATATAGAATTTTGATTTCTTAATAGAGAAAATGATAAAAATTATCTAAGGTTAATGAATGACATGAATGGGTCAAAAGTAAATTTGGCAGACTTTTTTAACAAAAATGCATTAAAACCAGACTGAGATATTTACATATCTTTCAGTTTCAGTTTTTAAAATTTTTATCCCTTGTTCTTTTTAAAGTTTTTGACTAAAAAGTATAATCTTATCATCAATAAAATCGTTATCAACCAATTTCCAAAGATTTTGTTCAGTTGTGTGTTAACATTTTGACCAACATTATTTTACCTGGGATCGGTAAGTCTGATATGAATCCCATGTTTTCCTTAATAAAAAAATCCATACAGGAAAACTAGTTTAACGTGGTAATACTCTAGTGTCACCGAAATTAATAACGTTAATTTATAGCAACACAGCTCCTCTTATAGTATAAAACAGTTTACATTACTCCGTGCCCTACACTAATATTTAGGAAAAGTTTTATTAAATTATATCAAAGATTTTATGTATGAGAGAGCAACACACATGTAAACTTGTAACTTGCTTTTATACTACATGCCATGGTCACATTTATCCTAGGCATTATTGTGAACTTTATGCTAGTAAAATATTATAATCGATTACACAAAAATAATGCCTTGAAGTATTTACGAAGCTTTAAGAAATTAAAAAATTTAAATGGGAAATAAAAAAAATGTATTAAGAAGTTAATTATGGAGGCATTATAACCTGAGACAGTTCATAGGTTATGATTTTCATGAATATTTGATTTGTTGTAATCTTATAAGAGTAGAAAAAATGAATTCATCACGGAACGTTTGACAGATGTAAAGCATCTAAATTTTTGAGGTGACATATTTTCATATTTTTATATTGAAGTACTCAATAAATTATAAAAGTTATTAATGTATATATATATATATATATATATATATATATATATATATATATATATATATATATATGTATATAAGTGAAACTGGCCAAATAACAAACAAGAAGCGGAACTGGCCGAGTTCAGTCGGAAAGAACCCACGATATATAAAGCTGGCCGAAAGACAAGGCGAGTCCTCAGAATATTTTAACTACATACACTGTAATGTTTATCAGAATAATATAATTTCTTTCCAAACGCGCCGTTAGGCATTTTACAATAATAATAGTAAATGAATGAATCACGTTAAAAGTATAAATAGCAAAGTCAATTTAACACATATAAATATTTAGGTTTATTGTTTGTGTGATACTCAAAAGCTTAATTGGTGCTACATAGACCGAGCATACAGACATTGTGTTATTAAAATAAAAAAAAGAATACTGAAACCCGCCAAGTTCATGTCGGAACACTTATGAAGTATAATTCCGTAGTTTTTGTGTGTATTGAAAATGTTGATGCAGGTTAAATTATACAATTTTTATCGAAGAATTTAAGCAATGATGGAATCTGAAGGAGTCCAAACGTAAGTTTTGAGAAACTGTGCCTGAAAAATCAAAGAAGAAAGGATGTAGTCATTCTCATGACGTAGTCAGTAGTCAGTCAGACGCCATGAGACTATGTCTTATATGGTTGTGTGATACTCAATGCTATTTTTCTATTTACGAGATCGTAATGCCATTTGTGGGCCTCATTTAGAAATGTAAAGTTTTCAAAATAGGAAATTGCGAGAATGAAGTAATTATTTTCTTACAAAATAATTCTTTTTCTACACGCGTGCTAAACATTTTTTTTTTTATTAAAAATAAACGTACAAAATTAATTATGCCCTCCCGTATGTTGTTAATGGTTAGATATATTGTGAATGTAACATTACCATAGCGTTCAATTGAATGGTCGTGCTAATGTTAAATGCTATGCTTCTTTTCTATGCCATATTCTTAATTTAAATGACATGACAATTCACTTTTAATGACTGAAATTTTTAATATTTGTTCCCGTTACGGCTATATATTAATAGTTAATGATTATATCCATCAAAGTGAATTTTTGTTCATGTTCAAATTTCAGTAAATGGTTTTTCTAAACATTTTGGTGAAAAAATAAATTATTGAATTTTTTTCTCATAAGTTTTTGCAAAAGTAAGTCTCACGCTTAATTTTATCTATTTATGTATTTCCTTATATATGGATGTTGTACGAGTGAGCGGTATAAAGAAAAATAAAATTATATGCGTACACCTACATGCATTTACACAAGAGTGAACCCAAACGAATTTACGTGTTCAATATGCAGATACGTGCACTATTAAGCACCATATAATTTTTAATATTTTGTTATGTGTTAACTCCAATCTGTACGTAAAGTATATATGTGTAAAATTTTATACACTTAGATTTGAAACTGTTAAAACTGACAGATTGACGAACAGAAGGAGATGATGATATTATAAGGTTTCCTAAGTTCAGTTCAGAACTCGAAAATGGTTAATGTAGCCTGAATTTCTTTTTATATGCCTATACAATGACACTTGAATATAACAATTAAAGTTTAAATCTATTAAAAGTATTTGATCAAATCGAATAAGAAGATTAATATTTTAAATTGGAGCGTCTTGAAAAAGTAAAGGTCTTACTTAAATTGGCCGAAAAGTTTTTACATATTGATATAAAGAACAGACAGAGAGACAAATAGGAAAATAATCAAACAAAAAGTTCGCGATAACATGTAGTCTATAATTGAAAAACGTAACCATAGCAAAAATGACATTCGAAAGGTTTTAGTAATTCTTGGGTGCTACATTATTAGATAGATAGGCCGGCAAAGAGACAATCACCCACCCATAGATGAAACCATTGCAAGGATATAAATATATATAACTCAGACTTCAAACTGAACTTTCATGAAATGATAAGGAGATAAATATTAATTAACATAATAGGAGATAAATTATTAAAATTGACTAAAATATTTGTTTGTCAGCAATATTCCGCTCCATCCTTCGATTTAACCTGATAGGGGGTTTTCCAATATCGATTAATCACTACTTATATTAACGAAATCAGGAGAACAAAACAAGTAAAAATGTAGTTATGATTGGTAAATAGCTTCCAATTCAAATGGTATAGGAAATATTAAAAAATTAAATTAAAAATAAAATACTTTATTTAACATGTCCAGTGTTATGGAGTCGAATCTATCATGGGGGGATTGTCTTTAGTTGTCATCTTTCGGATCCGAAATTTAATTTACCCTCTGTTCTGTGTTTAAAACTAAACTAGTTCGGAAAAGTCGAATATTCGTTATAGTGTAAATAAATTGTCAGCAATTTTCTAAACCATTTCAATCTTTTTCTTGGTTGTATCTTAGTAGCCTGATAGTGAGGCTATTTTTATTGGGATTTTCTCTTTTTTGACACGAGTTTTTTGCTTTTCATAACATTATGTTTATTTGTGTATTTATTTATTATTCTCGTTAAATTTTTATTTTATTTTACTAACTAAATTTGCACTTTTACCATCTGATTTTTAGCAATTTTAGGAATATTTTAAAATTAATGCCATTTTGAACAAAAGTTTTTTTATTTTTCCTCCTCCCTTAGACAGATGCAAACATGTTTTTGTAAATAAATTTAAAAAATCCTAATAAATCAGGTTTTAGAAAACAAAGTTGATGAAATAAATCTCCTTTCTTTATTGCTATTATTATTTAAAAAAAATTATTTTTAGCAATCCATTTTCTAAATATATTCATAAAGCTAATTGTTCATTTGCCGTAGTTATTATTATTTAATTTTTTTTAAATAATTAAAATCATAACAAAAAGTACTTTTAAATTTTTTCCATTCAATTTAATCGGGAAACAAGCGTTAAGATTTGCAATTCATAAATCATTCATGGGCTCAAAATAAACCCGGTAGTTCGTGTTCAGCCATTTTTTTTATTTTCATCAAAAACAGAATATTCAAGTTTGCAAATAATTTGGAAAAAAGCTTTCTGACAATAAATTCATTTGTACACAACTAATTAATATGATGAAAAATTTCATAAAATTTTTCCTTAGCAAAACCATTTCATAAAATATTTCTGAATAATTATTCTGAAATGAGTAAGTACAAGAAATCCGACACGCCGAAGGAGCAAGGAAAGGATAATTGGGTAAAGATTCAGTTCGAAATAATAAAAAGCCTTTTTGTTATTTTGAATCTTTTTATTTTTTTATTTTGGGGTTAATTTATAAAGTGACGTGGTTGTTAATTGCTTTCTATAAAATAGGCCGTAAATGCTTACCTATTTAACGGAAAATAATAGAAGGTATTAAATTCGGTGGGAACTGTTAGACTAAATTATAGTATTGACTAATGTACGTTACATTTTAACGCAACAAAAAATTAAAAAGGAATCTCTCTAATAGGTTTGCTTGTTGAATGGAACGCCATTATTAGACAATTCAAAAGGAGTAGTTGATATGTTTTTAAATAAACGGTAAATTGTTCTGTAGAGAGAAGAAGAATTTGTTTGCTCGATGATATACGACAAATGGCAGAACAATTTTGGTTAATTTAATTTTTGACAATTAATCATTCCTCTGACGGTGTAAGACGACCGATGTTAACATAAGTGTTGTCTAAAACATGTTTCGTGGTAAGTTTAATAATTTTTTTCTCGACGTAAAAATAAATACAGTTTATATAACATTATGGTCCCGTACATGAAAAGTAATTTAATATTACTCATTTGTTCGTTTGTCCAACTGTCTAAAACATTCGCTTTTCTCAGAAAATGTTGGACACGGAAGACATGCAGCAAAACATATTATTGAATATGGCATGATGACATGGCAGATTTTTCCTCATACACTTCATTAGTTAATTTTTAAAAATATTGACAGAGAAAGTTAAGACCTGACAACTGAAATATTAATGCAACTATTTGTTTAAAGTTCATAAGGTAAATGGAGCCTCATTATGAAGAGAAGGATTTTTCAGAATTGCATATGATGTAACTGTGTAGATATCGCAAAAATTGCCCTATTTTGGAAACTGCTAATGGCAAAATTATAAAAAAGACAACTTTACTAGACGCTTACCTGAAATTTATTACACTTACTTACACTTACAAATTTATACATTAATACCCTTAAATATTTATATGTAATTTGTTTTATTTTTTATTGTCATTTTACCTTCATACCATCTTATATCAAGTGTATTTTGTGATTTTTTTGGTATATTTAAAAATATACTCAACTATAATATGTATTTATTGAAATAAGTTTCAAGTAAGTTATTTAAATTGTTTCGCGAAAACAGCAGGAGAAACATTTATGTAAAATCTTTATTAACACTGAGAATTCTTGATAATTTTTTGCAAAATTTATGTTATTCGCGAAGGTGTATTATTCGTGCTACTGTTATACAATAACGTAGATTGTTCCATCTAAAAGTATGTGTTAGGCAAAAAACCAATGATACAGTTTGTCGACAAATGGCCGTTCTTTTCGAGAATTTTGCCGATAAGTTAGCGTCAAATTTAGAGGTAATGTATATATAAACTAGGCTCTTGCACAAAAACAGTGACTGTCATTATTGTTGTTGATGTATACATATCTATATATAAATATATATATATATATATATATATATATATACACACATACATATATATACATATATATATATATATATATATATATATATATATATACATACATATATATATATATATATATATATACATTTGTTTGCAAAATGTGTATCTGAAAGATTGTCCACCAAAAAAATTAGTATCCTCCTTGTTTTTGTAGAATCCATCATAAAACTTTTCTCACAGCCGGATTAAATACAATAATTCGACACTGGAAATTCGGGAGTCAATTACTCCGAAAATTCTAACAATCAACAAAGTTTTTACGAACTCAAAGTTAGAGTATTTAAGAAACAAAAAAGTCTTCAAACTGTTAAAGCCGTATATTTTCTACCTGAAACATTTTTTGTGCTTAAATGGCTAGTGAATACATTTTTTATATCTGTTTTTAGGCATACTTAAGCGGGTAGGTAATTGTGCCACATGAAATTTATTCTTTCTTGTTTCAGCCCTATGTCATTTCTATTTTGCAAAATATTACTATTTTATTAATTATAATTACTAAAGTCTCAGCCAAATGTTATAATAAATATATAATATATATATACATATATATATATATATATATATATATATATATATATATATATATATATATATATATATATATATAATAGTAACTCTATAACCAATAAATCTCAAGTAGAGTATTTCGTAAGTAGTCTAAAATCATTCTTATTCGGATTACTTTGCTCTTAATCTCTAATTATTTTTAACTAATATATCTCGGTAATACAGTTGCTTCTGTTGTGACTGATTGCACATTACATGATTACAAGTGATGTAATCCCGAGGCACTATTTTCACGATTATATTGCTATTGGTCTGAGATAATTTATAATAGATTTCCATCCATTGTCCCGTAGTTTATGGCCGATTACAGATAATACAAATATATATAATGTGATACCGAGTCACAATTACAACAATTATATTGCGGTTAATTTGTAATCTATAGAGTTAGATGTATCGTTATTTAACTACACGTAACGTAATCCCGAGCCACGATTACAATGATTATATTTCAATTAATCTATAGTAATATATAGATAAACTATAAATACAGCTAATGTTTAGTCATTAGATATGCTAGATTATAGTAATCATAATCGTAATTCGATGTAATATTTTAATCATCATTTAGGTACGTGTAAATTACGAAAAGGAAAGTTTCAGAAGATTCAACAAATCTTTACTCTCAATTTATATATCTACTTAAGAATGCTTCACTGCTTAATGCTTACTTGAAGTTTTTACTCATTGATATGGGAATTGTGTAATAGCAGTTTAATCATTGTGTAAGCTTGATTGTAGGATACCATCTATAATTATATATACATGTTATCAATCAAGCAATTCTTTTACAAAACTTATTTATATATGTGTTCATAATTATGTATCACACCTACCTATTATCAATACTATCTGTTATGAGTTCCTTGATTACTAAATAAACCGAATTACTTTGTCGTCACGCGATAATATTACGTAATTTTGATGATGGTCATTAATTATATATATATATATATATATATATATATATATATATATATATATATATACACATATATATATATATACATATATATATATATATATATATATATATATATATATATATATATATATGTATATATATATATAAATCCTACCGTCTACTATTCCACAGCAAAGAAGACAAATATTGAACGAAACTAATCATACGGTTTGTGGGACAAAACTCAATTCTATCTAGATATTTATTAGTTTACGGACTTACTCATCACTCTTAACCCACCCAGTCCTATTCATTTCGCGTATACATTACTATATTATTCGTATAGTTGTTCGAAAAATATTATTTCAATGACGAAATGACAAAGGATTAGGGGTTTTATCTGATGGCTAGTAATTCAATAAAGCTCAGTCTAATTCTTTCAATTTCTTCCCCCATTTATTTATTTTAGCAAATAAAGATTTCTTAAATTTCAAGTGAAGGTCTGGTTTGTATGGTAAAAGAATAATTATTCATCGCAATGTCGTAATTAAAGAATTCGTAGATCTTCGTGATTACGTTTGGGGCTATAATGTATGTGTAATATTACTTCATGTCCACTAGTTTACGTGCAAAACGTTAGCAACACAGTTGAAATTTGACTATTCTCAATTACAAGTTGATTTAAGCTTTTCAGAGTTTTTAATTTTCTATGAGAGAATATTAAAGCAGAAACGAGTAAAACCAGGATAATGGCTAATTGACTGGAAATAGTTCTATACTTATTAGCATTCATTATGTAGTTTTGCCAGCGACTTTATCCGTGTGGATTCATAAATATGGGCGCAGACACTAGTCAACCAAATATATCCATAGTATAGTGTTACATGTTATATGTGTTAACAGAATAAAAAAAATATACACTCTTATATAGAGAAAATAGTTACAAAAAGCTTTTTATGAAAAGTTAGGTTATTTTTCACAGTACTTTTAAATGATATTTCTACAGCAGTCTCTGAACCAGCGCAGTGGAAAAAGAGCAGTTTGTGCCCTGTTATATACTAAACGATGGGACTCGCAGCCTGATAAGATCATCGAAAAGAGCCACGTCAAATTCATAAATGGCGAAAAAGGCGTTCGTTTTGATAACAGAACGAACAGGTTATTTTTAATCATTCAGACAATGGCTACATATAAAGCGATCGATATTCATTATTTTCTTGAAACGTCTTTAAAAAATTATTAGGCATATTATTTATTGTTATTTTTATATCTCGTTAATTATGCTGATGCACTAAAATAAAAACATACGCGCATTTATAGAGAAACTTATTTTATTTTAATTTTTGATTACAAATTTTATTTTATATTTTTTCGGTCCTATTTGTCAATCACTGAGTTATTGGGTCGTTTATTCTAAAAAACATCGACGTTTTAAACTATGTTCTATTTCTATAAGGCCAGGCCCATTTTCGTTGGTCTTATTTTGTCTCTTCTATCCCCATATTCTATTTAAGGTACTTCCTTGAAGACCTTTCTTATATATACATGCATATATACGTACTATATTCTCTTCTTTATTTAGCTCTGGTTTACTTAAAACCGATCAGGTGTCTCCCTAGTATAATTTCCAGAGTAATATTTCAGCCTTCATTTACAAGGTTTATTGAGTACGGTATCTAATAAAAACATATAATTAAATTTATTTTAAAATTTTAAGCTTCTTAATAGCTGAAGATTCATTATACTATGATATCATCTGTGGTAAATGTTATATTGGTATTCCTTTATTGACCTTACTTAAAAATGGTTAATTTATGTGTATTGCCATTTAATTCATTATGATCAGAATTTTTACTTTATTCATTATTAAGCGTGTATTAACGTATTGTTTTAAGAATAAGAATACGAAAAATGTTTACTTAGCGAATTTTTACTTAGCGATTATTACATTTATGGCTACGGTCTAATGATAATAAAAATTAGCTCATCTCCTAAGAACAGACTATCCCTATCCTTTATACCAAAATTACTTATCTCTCCAAAAAAGATGGTCGATTACGACGAGATCCATTATGGCATTTAACACTCAAATGACTGTTTTCAAACGCGTTAGTTAAATAGACAAGTTGGCCAAGCTTATTGGCATAGGCACGTAGCGAAAAAAAATCTTGGGTCGCAATCAGTTAGAACTGTATTAGCAAACAAATTACATTGCATGTCGGATAAGTGATTGATCGCTCATTGGGTTAGCTAGCAGTCAGCACTATCTGAGTGTTTGTTAGGCGTTAGTATATTAATCTTCCGCTAAATAATTTACGTATGTATTTATTTATCCATTTAGTACCTATAGATATATAGAATATGTACACCCAACAATCCGACTAATAACATTGTTGAATTCAGTTTAAAATAGTGATAGTTTCAAAAAATAATTTATCGGTACGAGAAACTAGTTGTGCTGTTGCAATGAAGAAATACCCATATGTATTTAATTAGGTTAATCGTTCATCTGATTCTATATGTGTAATTTTTGATGTGCCATTTAACTCTTTATTTACAAATTATAAAATAATCGTCTATTCAAAGGTTCATTCAACGAATCATTGTGGTCTGTCAATATGCAAAGCTTCGCTAAACTAACCTACCAAAATGGCAATGAAGTTATGGCGAATATTAAATTTATGTGACTTGGAACATTAATGGAACATCTTTTTCATATCGGGTTAATGTGCTCTATGTTAATATTTTTGAGTAGAAATACAGATTTTTTATGAGGTTTTTGAATAATTGATCACAAATTAATCCATTTTTTTCATAGAGTAGTCGTTAATTAAAGAATCGTAAAATTCATGAATGATTCTTAATTGATTCCCCGTTGAGCCAATATACTCTTATAGGTGTTACGGCTCATGAGGTCTCTATCTGCTTTATATACATTTCCTCTTATTAGCTGCCCCGATTTTTGTTTTACACAAGTCAAGTTGTTCGTTCCATACGTCTATTGTAATTAGTTTAAACCATAATTTTTGTACTGAACGAATTATCCACATCTCAGTGATATTTTTCATGATATCGGTAGCTCCAGCTCCTCGATGCGACGAATATTGAGTGACATTCATTCCTTTTAAATGAAGAATAGAGTTCAATATTGTCTAATGATCTAACTTAAGGGAACAGGGAACCCCTGCAAATTACGATAGAATGGAAGTTAATTTGGAAAGCTCGTGAGAACTGCTTCAAAAATTAAAAAGATAGTTTTATTCGTTGCTAGATCTTCAGTCATCCAATTCACATTGATTCATTTAACCTTCTACAGTCAAATTAAAGATTTTTATATAAGTCACTGGCCATTGTCGCGAAACTATAAATCGATGAAAATGTTTGACTCTTGATACAACCATATGAGTATTCAAACGTTCTTTGTTTTCCTGCTAAATAATTTTTTTACATAATTCAACAAATTTTTAAGTACCAACCGAAAACAAGTTATTAAATTCATACTTATAGAAGTTATATCTCTTTGAGTGTAGCGATAAAATAACGTGAAATTAAAAAAAAAATTATAATTAAATTTTATATTGAAAGCTTCGCTTACAAACATGCATGATATTGGTGAAATGCTAGAGTAAATATCCGAAAGAGCCAGTACTTCAAATACAACTAAAAATATTCAGAAATAAGTTAAAAATATTACAAATGGATCACCGACAAAGAAAATTAAGTTTACAGATTTTCATGTTACTATGTTTTCTATGGAGGTTTGTGTGATCAGGATCAGAGCACCAGAATTCCATTTAACAAATTGTGTGATTTTGAAGCCTGGTTACGTTACCAAAATCTCTTATAAATATGAAAAATGTAGTTCTAGAACAAAGTGATCAAACGAAAAATAAATAAATTATGTAATTAAATTCTAAAATCGTAGATTCAATATTAATTTTGCTAATAAATCTCCATCCAAAAAAGAAAATATTTAAAGAATTGGACCAAGGGAAGTACAAACATGTGGAGTTATTTAGAATAAAAGTTTCAATGGAAACTCATGTGGCTATTCAATTTCTAGAACAGCATTTGAGTGCTTTTGAGCTTGGTATCGACGACATAATGTTTGGTTAAAATGGATATGAATTTTAATGACTACTATCAACTGCAGTAAACCAACGGAATACAACTTGCAGTGATTGCTTGATTGATTTATTTAATAATAAATGGTGCAAAGAATAAACATTATGTCATAATGAAATCTAATTTCGATAATTATTTTACAAAATTTATTTGAGAACTTAGGTCGTCCACGTGCCATTCAGTTAGTTAGAAATTAAATTTAGCAAAAGGGGAACAGTTAGTCCTAAATAAATTAGTGTAATACCACATGTGCCCATCAATGGCTACCCCCGCATGGATTTCCGATTAAGATAGCCATATTAATGTGCAGATTAAGTACACGTAACACGTGATCAATATATTTAATTAACGAATTGGCCTGCTATCAATAGATCATGTTACAGTACTATTGTTTACAGTCACAGTAAAAACAATCCAGTTCGATGCATTTTATAATAGCAAAGTGAAATTAAAACGAAAAATGTATTATTCTTGTTTTAACACGAGTTTATAAATTAAGCTACTGGCATGCTACGAGGTCACAGCGATCATATAGTAAACCCGTAACTTCCAATCGTAGACTGCAACGTAAATACATAACTTTCCACCAGCTTTCCTTATCGACCCAGAACAGTGTCTCTTCATACTTGCAATTCAGTAAATTGAACTTATACCATCCGCAGTGGATTAAGCACGTACGTAGAAACCACATTTGAACATTATGTTTGTCGCTTACGTTTTACTCGAGCTTTTATTATATATTGCGCTTTCGATTTGACAATCGAGTTTTCTGTTCAGGAGTCCTTTTGAACTTTTTACGCGTTTAGCTTTTGGATACCCTCGTACCTTATTTGGAGTTGATGAAGATTTATTTGAGTATGAACGTAACTTACAGCTTGTAAATAGGATTTCAACTAAGAAATTTTTCTTCATTTTCATAACGTACATTTATCACTACAGAAGACGCTATAATTTGCTACAAAACATTTTATTCGTAAGATATTATTTGTAAACCAAATTGTAAAATGACAGTATGCGGATCGCCGAATAGAAATGTATTTTCTCAATTTACTGGCTGGGGCCGAGGGCAATTTTACATCTGAAAATCAATCAAGATTGATCGTAATATATGTATATATATATATATATATATATATATATATATATATAATAGTACATGCAATGAAAATCTTCGAGCTGCTACTTTTTCCGATTTATTTTAAAAATGCGTGAAACAAACAAATAAATGTTATAACAATATTAATACAAGGGACTATAAGTGGGATATAATAATGGAATAAAGTATTTCTTATAATTTTACCTGTCTATTTTGTTGTCTGTTCGTTTGCGTATGAAATAAATGTTATTTTACAAATTTAGATAATCATTTCAAACTTGTACTTTTTAAAATATAACTAAAAGAATGAAGCATCTACTTATTACGATTAAGTAATCTTTTGGATTTCTTTGTTCATTGGCCTTTTCGTTTGTTTGACCTTACCTGAAAAATATGAAGAGATAGATGTAATTCTTTTTGATAGTAAGTAGAGATGAAGGCATACTAGCTGTATATAACTGAAGCACTACATACAGCTTAATATATAAATTTTTAAATAAATGTTTAATATAAATAAATTTTTGTAATAAATTTTTAAAGCTGCACTCAAAAATATTATAAAAAATAAATTACCAAAAAATGTGAAAGTTTCATAATATTTATGCCCAATTATCATTATAAGTCGCTTATTATAAGCATTTCTATGTTACAAATATGCGCCATACAGTGCTGCATTTGATTAAAATATAGGATAAATAAGAGCATTCCGATAACAAATTAAGTGTAAATCACAGTTATGTGAAAAAAGCCATTAAACCTGTAGTTTTACATGTTCAATGCCTTTTTTGCTATAAATGTGATAAAAAAATATCGTAAAAATTAATTATGTTTTACCGTAATAAATTTTTAATTTTGAAGTTAATGTGAGTAATCTACTCACATTAACTTCAAAATTATTAAACCAGAAGTTTTACATGTTCAATGCCTTTTTTGGATATAAATGTGATAAAAAAATAATTTAAATAAAATATCATAAAAATTACTTATGTTTTACCGTAATAAATTTTTAATTTTGAAGTTAATACGAGTAGATTAATTTATTTTTCGTTCAAATTTAATGAGATGGATTATAAAAATATTTCTAGATACATTTATTCTCAAGAAAGGTGAATTTAAACAAAAAACATTAAACCTTTTTTTCGTGCTATTTTTTCATTTGTTTCGAGTTTTTTTGCTTTTTTACGGTAAATACTTAAAAATTTGGGCTATTATTCTACTAGCAAATGTTTATCTACAAAAATGTACGAAATGATCAATAGCAAACATTTAAATATAATTTGTACGGGAAACATTTTCTTACGTCAAATTATAATAACACAAACTCTGAATGCCTTTGTAACAATTTAAATAATATTTCATGCAAGTTTTTTTTTCGATCGAATAAAAGAAATCTGAGAACATTTAGTATGTGCAAAAAAGATTAAGCGTTTATGTAAATAATTTTGAACTAAATAATAAGATTTATTTCACATTTCATGTTCTACACATTTTTTAATTTCATCTATATTCAACCCTATATAACATAATAAATCTCAAGAAATTATTATAACTTTACACGACGGAGGTCGAGGGTCACTGGGCAAATAAAGTGACGTATATCATTATCACTATCGACGTAGTTTTACCTTTCGGTATCCTTTAGTTTCCATTTTCCTGATCAACAACACTACACTGTTCCAACAATTCTCGACCATATTCGTAGCGGAACAAGATGGTCGATAACAAACGTCGGCTTTATGATGATTTTTGTAATAAATATCCATCTAAATTATGAAAGCTCTAAAAGATACAAATGAAGGAATGAAAATTATTTGTCATTTAAAAATCGTGCTACAATTTGTTCAAAATATTTATTTTTAAATTGAGTTTAAGCACAACATTGTGTTAAACACACAACACTGTGTCTTTTCAAATTTCATTTTGATTTGAAAATATACTTTATATGTTGTTCAATATTATAAAATGAATAACAACATAATTGGCCATTTTAAAATTTTGTAATTTTTTAAGAGTTCGGAAGCTTACTTAATATTTTTTGAAATTCTAGACTTCATTATCTCACTGGATTCGTAAAATTCACGATAACAAGTACCTTTGAAAAATTATTAGACATACTTTTGCATTTAAATGCAAGTAATTTATGTGGCTAATAAAACAAAGTTTATTTTAAGAATCGGAATCTTAATAAACTGTAACATATTACCAATTTACACAATGGAACTAGATATATAAAAATTGTGTTCGTAAATACATGACAATCTGCAGCTAAGTTTTAAGTAACCAAAAGTAAATGATTGTAAACATAAAACAGTAGTCAAAATGAAAAAAATATAAAGTTTGCAAGGTAAAATAGAAATATCTTTGAATAATATTTTAATGTTAAAATAATATTATAATAATAAAATTCTTCTAAACATCAGTTAGCGACTCAAACGGTTGCAGCTTTGGTACTCTTTCTGCCCATCTTCCACAGCAGCTTTTCTCAGAAATCGGCAGCAGAGATATTTGCGGATTATAAAACATATTAACCCGCACATATCTTAATAGATACAAGTGCATTCAAAAGTATATATATGGAAATTGCAGGGGAACAAATTACGTTCTTGAATTTTTTTTACATCTAATGTATCTTAAATGGCTAGTTGTGAAGTTTTCAAAATATGTTTTCATAGTTTCAGTTAGGATATCTTCAGAGATGTATCGACGAAAATTAAAAAAAATCTTCCATTTAAACAAATGAACTTCACCTTATGAACAAAATGAAAGTTTTTAGAAACCTACGCAAAGGTTCGAAAAAAACCATAACGATGATTCTAGACATCATAGTTTTTGTGATATTCGCGACAAAACAAAAGCCTCCATCCATTTCATTATATTAGTTTTTATTAAATATTTAGGAAGTCCATACTAGTGATAACTTATGACAAACAAAGTAATTTGGCCTCAACCCAGGTAAGAATCAATAACTTAATTATAAGATACTAATAATAATATAAAATACTAAATAACTTAATACAATAAAATTATCAATAACTTAGTTACATACAAGCAATTTCCGTAAGGAGTTAGTTTTCAAGATTCATGTGACAGTATAATACAGTGCCTCGATATAGAGTAGTTCGAGAAGGAAATGGATTAAAGAAATCCATATGACCAGCAAATTTGTGATTGTAAATATTAACTTACAAAATTAAGTTTTTAGAGATCCAATATTGTGTTTTTGAACATATTTCTTATTTTAAGTAAGTGAGTATTATTGCAAAATAAACACTTTGAATAAGTGAAAATTACAGTAAATGCGCGATAAATTTTGTTGGCCGGAATCTTCGAGTAGTTTGACGATATTTTTATATCAGTGAGAAAAATTCAGTATGTGCTAGAAAATAACGGCAGGTTCAGCACATAAGTGCATAATTCTAAGCAGCACGTGTGTCGAAATAGTTGTTGTCATTATTACGCAGTGTGATATTTCAAAGCCTTTTTCCCCTGTAATTTTTAATTGAATGATGTCATGCGAGATTGTTCTCAGTGACCTATTGCTCCTTTGGAGATAATTATAACTTTATATGATAATTTTAATAATATTTAGGGTTAAACCACTTTTTCAAGAACCCCATATTGCCATAAATTTGTAATATTGATTCAATTATTATGCAGAATAATATTACGTCTCGTTTACTTTTTTCTTTCACCCAAAAATTTCTGAATTCTCTCAAATTTTGTACCTGAGAATAAAACGTTAAGGTTAAATTGGAAATATATTTATCGACAATAATTCAATGAAAATATATGTGTACATCATTACACAATTGCATAGGTTTTAAATTGTAAAGTTTCTCTATTGGAATTTGAGGAAAGAAATTTTCCTGAATATTATTTTCGGAAATGAATAAAGAATTACAAATATACCTAGAAAAGTACGCACAAGACTTGTAAAAAAAATTCTCGTCTTTTGAAATAAATACATATTTGTCCAACTCCAAAGTTTTTAACCTGTAATGAAGTCTTTGAAGCGCTCTTGTCTCTCCACTTTATTTACGTAGTTGATAACTTTTTTAATTGAAAATATTTTTGGAGCGTCTGATCCATAAAACTTTGCAAATTTGTTTGTGAATTTACCTCGGTAGTAACTGATTCAAACCATAGTTTTTGTAAATGTAAATATTTTTTTACGTTTCGATGTCAATAAGCCTTGTGTAACTTTTAATCAGATGATGCCTATATCGATCTGCTAAAATGTCAAATTTGTTAGTTAATAATATTTGCGCAGATACAATATACAATTCAATTTATCCTATGTTTATTGTACCCAATGCAAATGTTAGCCTTTTGCAAAAGAAACCTACTGTAACATTCAATTTATTTAAGTCTATACTCATACATAAATCAAAAAAGTTTGTTTGACCTCTCCAATTTCTGTAGTCATAGTTTGATTTCAAACATTTTTTTGATCACAAAAATATAATAGGTTACATATTACAGTTTATAGAAACAGAATATAAACAAAATGTAAGAGAAGTTAAGTTATACTGCTTAAAGGTTGCAGGCTAGAGACACGGGTTTATTTATTAACTGATCATCCTGAATATTACTGCCGATATACCTCCTACTTTTTTTTATGAAAGGAGCGGAGAAGTTTAATAACTGGGAGCGGAGAAGGGCAGCATTTTCACCTAAATTCTACGTGGAAGAAACCGCGAAGCACACCTAGTATTTTATAATGTTGTTTGTTGGCGAGAAGGTGACTTTGTACGTTGAATATTTTTGGGAAATTTTGTACCAAGGTCGTTTTTACGATCGAGTAGCAGTGGCATTATTTTTCTGGATTACCTATTGTCTTGATTTTCCAGTACTATATTGATAATAGAGAACAGATTTACGACTTGATTAATAGAAACTGTTAAAACTATCATAGCGATTCAGTTTAGGCAATATATACGTTAATTTCGTGCTTGTTAAGTATATTTTTAAGATGCGAACGTCGGAGGCAAATTCTGGCGCATGAAACAAATAGTAAGTAAATAAATATACGACGAATGTACGACTACTTTCCATCATCTTACAGAAATTAATTCGTAGGTGACTACTGAGAACTATTGAAGAATTTAATTCTATCGGCGTTGAAGGTCGAACAATAAAGCACGAAGAATAAGGATTTTTAAGGGCATGAGATTTAAAATTCCCAGTAAAGTGTTAAGTCGGACAGAGCCGACAAGACGTGAAGCTGGCCGAATTGAGTCGGAAAGAGTCGATAAGACTCGAAGTTGTCTGAATGACGGACACAACGGGAAGTTGGCCGAATTAAGTCGGAAAGGGCCAACAATATACAGAACCGGCCGGATGAGGAATTAAGTCGGAAAGGCCTGACAATACAGTTGGAAATAGTGGAAAATTATAGTGCCTGAAAGAAAATGTTACATATTTTACGACTGAAATTTAGTGAGCTGGTATGAATTAAAGCGACTGTTGTTTTGAAATCCTAAATATATATATATATATATATATATATATATATATATATATATATATACATATATTTTTATATATACATATAGGATTTTTCAAAATTTAACTCCTGAAAATGTGAAAATGTAGGATTTTGCAGGAATTTCAAAATAATTTGTTTTGTAAAAATTTTTTATTTATACTATCAGCTAACCGTAAAGATACACTCACTTCATAATTCTTGTAATAATACTGCATGTAAATAAATAAATGAAGAGTACATAAAGAAATTTGTTATATATTCCTAAACCAGAAACCGTCATTTTCGGCATCGGTGTTCCATTCGAGTTCGATGCCACTAAAATACGTTGCAATTTTAGCGCTTGTATTTCCAAATTAAATAATTGTACAGTAATGAGAAATCTGTGAAAAATCTGTACAGCCCTATTTATATTAAATATATGTCAATTCTATGCATTGAATTTTGAAGAATTGAAAAAAATAACCAACACAATCTATCCGGTATTTTTAATATCAGCCTCCTGTTATAAAAAAAAAATATCCGTTGGAGAGTGGGATCATCTCTGCCTATTTCAAAATATGTGACTTGAACAAAATGTAATGATATCTAGTTTAATTAGCTTGAAGAAAAACAAAATAAAAGCAAGTGTGGCATAGTTCTACATCAAATGTAATGTAAATAAATAATAGCAACTTGCTATTATTGATTTTATTATCATATTAAAACGTTGCTATTATTGATTTTATCATCAGGATATTATTCAAAAACCTTTGAGTGGGAAGTCAAACCTTACATTTCTTTAATTAAAGGACTAACGTCGACTATAAATGCATATTTTTACAATTTTCCCAGAATAAAATTACTAATGTTCAAGTCACTAACGTCATGTTAATTTTCGATTAAGTAATTAATTACTAATACATTATGTAAAAAATTAACAAAACAGAAATCCCTCTTTTGCTGTATATACTAAAGTAAAGATAAATATTAGCATCATTTTTCATCGTTTGGATCAATTGCCTAGCATAACTTGAACAGATACAAGACGTGTATCTTTCAAAACTACTAGATTTAAAATCATCAATTTTCTGTTAAATTTTAGGTGAAGATCCACTAACGTCGTTTTTTTTTATAATTTCATCTTTAGAAGCATTGGTGATGCTGAGGTGTGAGTGTGAGAGAAACGATTTGACGACACATTTTTTGTGGATATTTTCAGCAATACTTCTAGAACTATTTCATATATTAAAATCTACTACTCTACTTTTTCTAAAAAATAATGAAAGAATACGCAACTGATTTTCTAAGGGTTTCATTTGACCTTTTACAAATAAATGACCATAAAATTATGCAAATATATAAAACAATGTTTTTTTTATGTATAAAAAGTTAACTACAATTTAATCAAATGAACTTCTTTCATTTGTTGTAGAAAAATATTTTTCTACGCTTGTTATTGAAGTCATAATATGCACAACTCACATCTCATAAGTAATTCAGTTCCAAACGGTGATATTGCAAAATACTGGTACCAACGAATAACAAAAATAATAAATGAAAAATACGTAAAAGCGGTAATGAATAAAAATGTTCAACGACGAGTGCGATGAGAAAATATTTTAAGGAAAATAGGACTAAGATTTCGTTAGTTCAAAAATGTTAAACAAAACATTATATTAGTAATGTCTTACGAGTCGAAGAGTGGAGGCCAATCTAATTTTATTCGCATATGTAAACTTATTTCTTATAATAAATCTCATACAATATATATATATATATATATATATATATATATATATATATATATATATATATATATATATATATATATATATCATCACGCACAATTAGTACCGTGAAACTTTGCTATCATCTAAATTCATCAATTTTTCTTATGACATTCCATATCCTTCCTGTCATATTTTCCTACTCCACGAATAAAACATTCCAACAATACCTTGCCAGATTTTAAATTTTGTTCCGCAATAAGTCACCCGATGACAAGTATTAATTTTACGATTTTTCTTTGTAACATACTTTTCTTCAAAACCTGCACAAGCTTCGAAAGCGGCAAAAGGTAATCGATACTTGAAAGCTCAATATTAAGTTACAGTAAATTTCGAGGAAACAAAGTGGCAGGAAAGTAAAATTCGTTGTCTGTGATTGGAATCATGTTACGATCCATTGCAGCTGACTAACTTTGTGTTTATTTTATTATCGCGCTTGTAGATTTTCATACCTCGGAATTCTCATTTAATTTCATCTGAATAAAAATGTCTTTCAAAATTTTTGTTCAAAATTGGCTTGATTTTAAGGGAAAATAAAAAAAGAGCAAAGGGCCGCATACAAAGACGGAAACTTCTTTATTATTCGGAATTGAAATAGGGGAGTGTTACTGCTTTCGTATAACTTATTGGCGGAAAATATTGGTTTGCCTAGTAAAGTTTTTTAAACGATTTCGGAAGTTTGGTAGACAATGCATCGATCAGAGTATTTCTAATATTTTTAATATGCAAGAAAGTAACACAATTAATGATATTGTAGCTAAGTTTAGTGAAAATGAATTTAAATCAACCACAAATGTAAACTATTCTATTCACGAGTTCTGAGTACAATTTGTGGTCGTTTTTGCGTCGTGATTCGAAGTTACGATGCAAAAACCACCACAAATTTTAAATATCACGCGAAGAGTGAGTCAACGGTGTCCTAAGGATGGTAAATATTTTATTAAGGAAGGTCAAGAAAGATTACAATCAACTTTCAGTTTTAAACTATTAGAATGTCTAATCGAAAAAGATCCTTAGCTGACCACTTCTTAATTGGCTGAATTTAACTGTAGGCAGAGTACAAAGGCGATACATTTTTATAAATAGTTTTATGGATCCTCTTCTAATTAAAAATGGGCTAAATGGTCAGCAGGGGTATACATTTGAGAATCATTGTTTTAAATATTAAGGTACATAATTGCCATAATAAATTATTTACCAAGTATTAGTACTATTAGTTATTAAAAACTGACATACCTGCCACTTTGCTATCCTACTGCACATCAGTTTAAAAGTTTAAAATGTATATTCATTTTTAAATTCAAATCTTTCCTCTGAGTTAGCTCCTCACTGTGTGATAAAATTAAGTTTGACACAATTGATATCGCTTGTCGATCGGAAACTTCAATTTTGTGAATTCCACGTTTAGAGCTATATCAAATTAATTATTATATTTGATTTTTAAATCTATGAAATTAAAAATATTATTCTATAAACCAGTTCAATTTCTGAAATTTCAAAAAATTAGAAAAGTATGATAAGAATAATTCACTATAAAATTTGGTTTTACTCATATTTATAAAAAAACATATCGTAAGCATAAAAGATGAATAAAGAGGTGATAGTTTAATTACTAAAAAGCTATCATATGCAAACAATCCAAACAACAAATGGATAAATAAACGTCATCTGATTATATGATAGTTTATTAAAAGTAATAAATTTGTAACAAGAAAAATAATACCAATAAATATAAACATGAAAAATAAAGCATGTATTTTCTAATGTAATAAAGAAAATAAAACGTTCGTGTTTCACGATCATCATTATTGTTTTATTTATTGACATGTCGGAAAAGCATTTTTTATAACATATTCGAGGCAATATACCCATACATTGCTCAAAATTAAGTCAGCGTTCTAATGAGGCGCGAAAACCATAAAGAACTAGTAATGTCTTGCGACTTCGTCTATATGGAATCCCGAAATGCCAGTGCAGTGTCTTAATTCGTTTATTTTACGGTCTTATATTAGATATAAACAATAAGTTTAGTTTAAACACCGCGCCGATCAAGTTGCGATCTGTTTCAGATACAGTAATTTTGTAATGTATGCAGATGATCTAAAACTATTTCGTCTTGTGAAACCTGTCCATGACTGTCCGAATATCCAAGGTAATCTCGATAGACTTTATATTTACTGTGAAGAGAACAAATTGCTTTTAAGTTACTCGAAGTGCAAATAAATCTCTTTCACCAAGAAAGAAAAATAAATAAACTTTATATATGCGATAGGAGGGAACTCACTCGGAAAAGTTGACAGCACGCGCGACCTTGGTAGTAAACTGAATTTTGTTTTGCATATTGAGCAGGTTGTATCTAAGGCCTATAGAATGCTTAACTTCGTATTAAGAACGGTCAAAGTCTTCAAAAATGTTGAAACATACTTAATTTTGCACAATACTTTTATAAAATCACAACTTGAATACGCTGTTGCCTGAAATTCAATATACGCCCCTTATTATGACAGAACTGAGCATATACAAAATCAAATTTTGGAAACCTCCTCAGCATCGTTTTGGTGGCTATAAATCATCGTACAAAGTATTACTTAATTAATAAAAATGTGATGCTCTAAAATAAGCATTCATTATTAGAGTTGATGATTATGTTCAACATTTGCCAAAGTAATTATCACTGACCATCTTTACTGTGTCAGATAAAGATTCGAACTCATAACCGTCCCTTATTTCATGTCGATAACGCATTAACAAACGCTGGTGTCAGGGCACCGCTAGAGCTGTTGTGTGATTTGTATAATAAAGAGATATTGATACTTGCCATCCTTCCAAGTGCACGTCCTCAGTTTCGATCAGATGCACAGAATAGGCTCCGTGAAATTCGGGTACAGTTAATAGATCAGTAATTTTATTTTTAAAGTAATTCATTGTTTGACCAAATTAGTTAACTACTAACTAACCTTATATAGGAAACTTATAATCAATAATTGCAGTTTTATTAAATTGATAAGATAATTACGTATTCATTTTGTATCTTATTCAAACAAAATATTGTTTCATTTATTTCCGTAAACATTGTCACATTTATGTATTTAAATTATGTGAAACTTGCAACAAATAGGTGGATAGCAGACCCGGAAATTTCTCTCTTGTACTTAATGGAATAAGTGTATTCAATTAGAAGTAAATTATATTAAAACAACTATGTTGTAATTTTTATGAAAATTAATAAAATAAAAAAAACTACAGATCCCTCGTGTATCTAGAGTCCATTGTTTACATAAAAACAATATATGAAAATATTGTTCTTCTCAAAAGTTCTATAATAAATTCTGAAATAACATATGAGTATATATTAACTAAAATCGATAATGAATATTTTACTGTTAAAAAAAATACTTCCACTCAATTTTACAGAAATTATTGTAAAAATACGTCTGATCAAAATAAATTCAGTAGTGATATTTCTGATATTATATGACATCAGAATTCTCTTTACGAATCGTAATTTTCTAATGAATGGTTAAAAAGTAATAAAGTAGCCAAAATTAAACCCGCTGACTTTAACGCATTGACAAGAGACCCAACCATACTGGTCAGCGGATGCACGCCTATATAGGGCGTGCTGTGGAACGCGCTCGCTTCTGAAGCATTATTTACATAACAACAGTAACACTCATGTGAAATAAGGGTTCAATTTTCTTTTTTTACATGGAATATAACAATATGAGTATCCTTGTCACATAAGGAAATAGAGCAGTAATACCACCATCTGGCTTTAATAACTTACTATAAATGTAGTTAGATTATTAAAAATTAAATAAGGGGTATATAAAGCAGCAGTCTTTCACCTTTAAAAGAGATTTAATAATCCCATCTGCCCTACCGATCAGTAAAATATATAGTTTAGAAGATATTTTCTTATTCTAAAGTATGTATCATTTAAAGGAATTTTTGCAATACTTTCACTACCAATGTAGCCAAATCAAATCTTCTTTATCGCAAACTACTGCAAGTGGAAAGAAGAGTAGAGGCGCAATTTGGCTTAATCAGTTCCTTTCTGCTTTTTCAAACTCCACATGAACGAAGTCGCCAACGAGAGCTAGCGGGTCTATGACAATAATACAATGGCTATGCGACGATAACACAATGAATGCAATGGCAAATTGTCAAGTATAGCATGTAATGAAACGCAGCAAAACAGATAGAAATATATCATTATATTTTATAATATACATTGGTCTCCTTTATTCTGCAATATGTAAAAATGGACCGTTAGATTAACTGCAGGTAATAAAATTCCAGTAAGTATCTTTTCTAGTTTTTTCTAGGAAAATTTTAATTTAAAATAAATAAATATATTTATAAAAATAAAGATTTTTATTTATCGTTTTTAATATGTTCAACGTATTTATATTCGATGGTGTTTTTTAACGTTTAACAGAAATTTGCCCTTAAAATAATTTCAGTTAACTTCCATGCAAAGTTTTGGAAGATGTGCACATCTACGGAGTTTTTCGTGATGGGATCCGAGTGGTTTGACCGATTTTTTTAGTTTTATGAAACTATCGAAACGCGATTTTGATTTGCGTTAGACACTTTTATATTTGTTTCTAAGATATTTATTACATAGTTTAATTCTCCATAAGGCTTTAAATATCTAAATGTTAGTCGTTTACTATAAATTTTGGAATCGCAACAGAGATAACAATACTAACAATGACTAATAACCATGACTAAAACGCATCCGTACCAAATTTTTAAGGCATGTATTACGAACTTAGCAGACGATCGTTATATTCGATCGATTTTAGCAAAAGATCTGTACTTCACTGAAGTACGAAGCTGATATAAAGAAACGCATGTTCTTGCCAACATAATTTTACCTTACGATAGTAAACGTTGTCAATATACGGTTAATGCTTGTAATTTCAATATTTTAAAATGAAAAACTTCATCGTACCGCGAGGTATAATTGAAAAAGAAAATGTTACAGAAATATGTGCCCGAAGTAACCCATTACGGAAGTCACGTTACGCAATCGGATATAATATTTTTACTATGAATACATAGTGAAACGTATGAAAGCTTGTAAAATGGTCTGTACAGTCGTATAAAAATAACAGTGTGTATACAGTTTATAGGACTGATACCACGATATAATATGTATATATATATATATATATGTATATATATGTATATATATGTATATATATATATATATATATACATATATATATATATATATACATATATATAAATATATATGTAATAATAGCTGTAGGAGCAATTTCTGAATGGTGTTAAAAATTAGTTGTGAACATTTTAATACCAATAAGTAGGTAACTAAAAATAATAAAACATAAAGAAAATTATAATTAAATTGTGAATATGAAATGAGATGAAAGAATAAAATGGCAACATAACTGTGAGGCACTACATGTTTCTCTAAAATACCAAAAAGATGATAATTTTATCTCCCCTAATTACATATCGTCATATCTGTCGCCTAATTATCTTTACTATTTACACTTTTTAATTTTCTTTCACAAAAAAGATAATGGAATATTTTAAGTTCCTTAAAACAAATTTTACAAAAATTAAATTCGTTCAAATTATTTAAAAATAATATACAGATTTTAAAAAAAAAACTTTAATTACGTATTACTATTGCTGAATTTCTCTAACTGATCGATATGTGTTCCATCCCGTTTGAGTTAAAAAAATAAGTCGTTTACGACGTTCACTTACCAGATGGCTTGTCTCTTGACAACTGTTCGATAAAACCGGTAATTAAGGCACTGCCTCTAAACCGTCTGAACCCTGAAACACCACAGCAACGCAACCATATATGTACGTATATACGTGATACTGACAAGATGAGAACATCAAAGTAAATCCGCACAGCCACTCATCGTCAGTCTGAAACCGGAAGAGAAATGATGTAAGGTATATATAAAACTATTTTTGCGGTGTATTATTACAAAAAAATATTTAGTTCATCATATCCTGATATCCAGTATGTAAATGTTGCCCATATATTTATTTTTATTTCGACCAAAAACTGTATTTTTAATGACAAAATTGACATAAGGTCACGAATTAAATGAACCTATTATGTTTAATGTTAACATACAAAAAACGCCTTATGTTTTCTTTTGCCTATATTTATTCATAAATTACTTTTTTGATTATAATTAAACAAAATTTTACTTTTTGTCTAACTTTGAACCGAGAATTTAAAAATTACCATTTTAGGAGCCAACATTTAGGTAAGGTTTAAAGATTATGAATGGTAAAAATTTGTTAAACTTATCGTTCAGTCAAGCGATATTAAAATTTTTCCTAATCTTCTTTTTTGTAAAGTTTCCTCCGTCTTTTCAAATATTGTACATTAGTTTTACCTGTGAATATTTTCGAAAGAGACATTATCCCAATTTGGCTTACCATTATTTTTCTCATAGCAACTACCATCTCCGTACCATTTTTATTTGTGGAGATAGAAAACTGAATAATAACTTTTAAATTTTTTTTTATTCCAGTGGAGAAAAAAATTATTTGCGTTTGGGGTTTGTTTTTTTTTAATGCCTTCTAATATTTTCTAATAAGTATGTAAATAAACAAAATTTAAACATTAGGTTTATTTTAATGAATGAGATAACTTTATGCAATTGAGACGAACATATTTTTTTTAAACAAATGCACATTTACTTCAAAAATACTTTTAAAGCAAAATTACTTTTGTGGGGAATTAAAACGATATTATTCACTTGCTGTATGAACTTAATGTTTACTAATGTTCACTGCCCTAACTATAGCGAAGTCATTTTTTAAATTATCAGATAAACAATTTTAATTTCCGATAAATGTGTTCATCCCAAACACAGTTTATGCATATGCAAAATTAGATAGAGTCCATTGAGTTATTAGGCCGGAAAATCTAGATTCCTGTTCGTAATATTACTAATAGAAGTTATTTTAATTAATAAAAGTTTTCAGCAGGAGCATAATCAACGCAGTATCAAAACGTGACCAATATAATTGTCAGATAGTTTATAGGGAAATAAATATTAAAAATATTTTTATGAAATTATTGCGATTTTAACATAAAACTCAAGTAAGATATTTGCAAAAATATGATATGAAATAGAATTTTACTGAAAAATGAAAAGATTAATTTGAATAATGTGAAAACTCTGTCGTTGGGAAATGCGTTATCGTTACGTTGCGAACCATGAATCGGAGCGGAACGATAAAATGCCTTTTTGGATACGACGGATTAAATCGAGCGCTGGTATTCTCACCACCTTATATTTGTATATATTTAAACGTCGAGTACATTTACTATGTTACTATGTACATGTAATATCATACACTGTAGATATTATACTTTCCTTAAAAACGGTGCTTGCGTATTGGATCTTTGTGGAGTGGATTACTTTTTTACTACATAAATATATTACCAAATATTATGCACAAGGCACATTCAAATATAGGGGGCATAGATCTTCTCGCTCTGTGAAATGAGCTTAGTCGATCATTACTAATAAATCATTGATCATAGATATACATTGGTTAAAAAATTGTCCATACATTCATTACAACAATAAAACTTTAAAAATGTGCGCATGGTATTTTATATAGAAAGAAATTATTAATGGAACCAAACGCTACTTGGATAACAAAAGAAAATGGTTTATGAAATATTTGTTTCCTTTTCTATTGTTTAGTCGGTTTGACCAGGCATACCGTATAAATTATTAATAGAATTTAAAGAAAGCGTACCGCCATTTTTGGCCTATAGGCATTTACCTGCAAGTATACTTGTTTACTTGTTTGTTTTTCTCACGTCACTTAAAACCGTTTGTTTATATTTGCACAAATTGTTTATACTTAAGCTACTCGCATCGCTTATATTAACATCAGACTCATTGCTTGTTAGTTTATACACACATCAATTAAAAATAACGTCGTGTTATTAAAATCTAGTGGGAAAAATTGTTCTGTATCTAAGAATGTGACGTAAAATTCGAACATGATGGGATTAACAATTTACTATATATCTTACTATCACTAACAACTTAATAAACCAAGCAAGTAGTCCAAAAGAGTTAAGTAATATATATATATATATATATATATATATATATATATATATATATATATATATATATGTATATAGTTTTAGAAGACTTAGTTGCATGTAAGCTATATTATGATCAAAATACATATTTTATAATAGAAAACAGTGGAAGATTAATTTAGGTTATGTATTTATTTATAAAATTGAAAAAGATATATAATTCAGGATTTAGGATACTTTTTTTTAAAGTATCTTTCTTGCAATCTGGGTACAACTTTCTGTGTTCTTGTACACAACGTAACAAGAGCTGTTTTTTGTTCTTCTGCAGCAGTTATTAATCCACGAAAATCTTGCATGAGCTTCATGCCTCTCTCTGCTGTATCATTGACTGCCTTCAAGTGCATAACTTTTTTTTAGCTTCCTGAAAGTAAGGGATTTGTTCCCACGAAGAGATGTCTTCTTGGAGAAAAGCGTTATCAATTTTTAACCGCGATAATAAATTTGTGCTCTTAATGGTCACGAAATCACTCAAACGTTTTCCTGAAATAATAAAAGAAATATATTAACAAAATTATCACATTTTCTAATGATAAAATGAAAAAAAAACATTTATTCAACACACCGTACAAAGAAGCAGATATTTCTTCCTTATATATCTCTTCCCAAAATCATACAAACTTTCCCTTTGTAAATTCGATACGATATCAGCTTTGGTTTGTGTATCAACTTCATCATCAAATAATGAAAATAAAACTATTTCTTCTGATAAATACCACAAGTCTTGGCTGAACTTGGTCAGAGCTGCTTTAGAAATCACTTGGTCGACTGTTTCGTAGTTTTTCAATGTTTTTAAGAAACTTAATCTTGCTTTGGAGCTTTTACCGACAAATTGCACATAAGCTATTGCAATAAATAAGCAAACATCTTGCAGTGCTCGTTTGTCCTTATCACTCATTTTAAACTGTGATTGTTGCAAGCATATCTTTAAAGAGTAAATAGCTCTTGCCATCCATCTTGCCTGATGCATGGAGCCAGGTGGTCTGAATTTAAATTTCTTTTCATTATCTCCCCCCAAAAACACTATATACAGTTCAATCAACTCCCGATAATCGTCACGTATAATAGATTTCATTAGTTCTTTTTTATAATAATTAATAAGTTCGTTCGTTTCGAAATCAGTACATGTTTCGGTAGCAGTTGCATTAACGTTCTTCCAGTTGTCTCTAAATTTTTTAAATAACGGTATATCGGGACTGCTAGTAACTTGATGGATCTTTGATTTCAACACACATTTCAGTACTAGTTCATACATATGATGGCGGCAAGCAAAAAGTAACAATTCCCTTTCTAATTTTTGCTCCAAGAGCACACAAGCGGCCTGTATTAGAAGCCGTTGTGTCGCAGCACTTAATCTATACCTTGTCTTGAAATCTCAATCAGAAAGGGCATTTAAACAGCTTCAGCTGGATCTTTTGCCAGTAGAACTATCGAGTTTTGGCACTGCTAGAAGTTGGTCTTTTTCTCCGAATGAAATGAGAATTGGCAGGCCTTCTTCTTTTGAACCTGATACATTTAAACCGAGCAATAGGTTTCCATTCCAATGAATAGTTACAATTTCAGGCACGTTGTTCTGAAAATCAGTTTTTATCGATTCTATTCTCTCTTTTCTTATTGGTCCGAATTCGTTGAATAGAAGACTTGTTGATAGGAAAGTCTTCACAACTGAGACCAAGTGCTTCTACAACAGCCTGAAGTATGTAAACAGAATCCATTACACTTAGTTGACATCTATCTAAAGCTGCAACTAGTTTAAGGGTAATAAAACAGGTCCTTCCTCTTTTTGTAGCAGATAGCGAAGTCATGGATTGCGATTGCGAGGTGGAAAGTAAATTTTCTTCCAAACTTTTGTCAGAACTGGTAGACTGTTCGTGAGGGTCTAGAGGTGGAATAGAGGTGTCTGAAGTCAATAAATTCATATCAGTCAAATGCTTTAGTCTTTTTTCCTCTGCTCCTAGTTTTTTCTCCCTTACTCTTTCTTCTTTCTCAACTAACTTTTGGTTAATACCCGCTAAGCAACCCGAACGCCCTGGCTCTCTTTGTTTTTGTAAAATATTTTGTCTTCCTCTATTTTGATTCTTTGTAGAGCATCGGCATGCGCGATATCAAATAAATTATCTAAATCTTATTGGAACTTCTCCTCGCGGTGCTTATAAATGTCCTGTGTTTTTTTACGATCCACAAGTTTTTTCACACAATTAGGTACGGCTCTGGTAGGTATTCTAGCTTTTCCCCAAAATATGATGCACTCACGAATCACAAGATTTGCAATTTCATTAACAATCAGTTTTACCTCGCGAATATTAAAAAACAGAACTGAGAGAATTTAACGATTAGACGGCAACTTTGCACCCGTTATTTGGTGATTTATCTCACCAACCAAGAAAATACTTTTCTTGTTACTTTGAAATTCCACTGACATCTTGAAAATAAACTATTATGCACATTAATTAATCGATACGCCGGTGAAAACTTGGAAACAAATGACTACAAGAGCGAGTACGCGCCGGTCATCCGCGTTACTTGTATGAACATGTTTCGCGCTCAACTGAGCACGGGTTGCGGTGCATCAAATAAGATAAATATTTATTTTCGAGTGTGTTATGGCCAAATGAATAAAATTAGAAAGTATGCGTTACAAAATAAAAACTTTGAAAAATAAGGGACACCCTAATATATATATATATATATATATATATATATATATATGTGTGTGTGTGTGTGTGTGTGTGTGTGTATATATATAAATATATTATACATGTATTATTTTACTTAAATACATGTCAAATATAACGTTTTTTCAACAGTTATTTATCCTTACTGGTTTCACAGAAAAATTATTGAAAACGTCAAACGTCGTATTGTAAATTCATTAAGTATAAAATAAAACTTTTAAAACTCAAATAACTTTCATGCTTTTTTTCAGCACGTCTGAAACTATGATTGTCTTCGACTTCGACTACAAACATACATAAACGTTTAATTATTCTTTAATTTCTTACTCAATTAATTTTCTTTCAACGTAATATAATTTTTTTCCTCAATAAAGGACTTGTCTCTTCCTCGAAATGTAAACTATGTAGTGGTTAAAATTGATGCTTATCGAAGTTTATAAAATAAGTAAGATTTCTCTTTTCATCTAAAAGTCCTAATTTGGAGACATCTAACAATAATAAGCTTCATACATTTTTACGGCATAAGTGGAATGTGTCACTCTGCAATCACATTGTTTAGCCCAGTTTGGCGAAGGAAAGAATCTTCAAAAACAATTTTATTTCTAAAATGAGCTTACCCTCAATGAAATTTGTTTCATTTTAGTCAAAATAATTAAAAACAAGAAGTATGTCCAAAATAAACTTTATAAATAAAAAGGAATCGATCTCCGAAAGCGCTGCTTTTCGGCAGAGTACTTTCCAAACGCAATTTTCTTAACTTTGTAAGATGTTAAAAACGCCCCCAGGGATCGTTACATACAAGAAGCTCGGGCATATGAGTCTTCGAACGAATTAACTGAATTAAGCTCCATTTTCTTTGAAAACTTTGCTTCTTTGTGAGAGCTTAAATTGTCAGTTGTAATTGGCAGTGGTTTATGAGAGATTTGTTTGAAAACGAAATACAGTATTGCGTTATTAAAATGTCAGATGCCTGAGAAATTATTTGCTTCTTTCAAAAGCTCATCTCTTTCCAGCTTATTAATGAAAACAGGCCAAGGTATCTAAGGAAATTTTTAATTAAAAATAAGAATATCAAGACAGGAAATTGCGTATGTGTATGTGGATGTGCGCATGCGTGTGCGTGTACATGTGCGTACGCGTGCGTGTACATGTGCGTACGCGTGCGTGTATGCGTGTATGTGTATGTGTGTGTGTGTGTGTGTGTGCGCGTGTGGATGGGGGATTCTTAGTGCAATATTCTAATGAATAACGAATTTAATACTTGTTAAATGAAACAGTTCAACTATATAAAGAGAAACTTTTTCAACATAGACATTGGGGTATTGTAGGCGTTGATTTTTAAATATACTATAAGTTGACATAGTATTCCTGTTATTATAATATTGACAGTATAATCGTATAACAAATTAATAATGTTATAAATTTAGTTAATTGAAAACAAGTCATGATGAAGAAAGAGACACGGGAAAGTATTGATATGTAATGAAAATTAGGGTAATAAAAACTTACAAAAATAAAAATACATTTTAAAAATAATTCAGTTGAATTGCCGCCGATTATATATATAGTTACTATAATCGAAAAATTAGGGTATTAAACTTTGGTGGATTGAAAAATGTTATCTCTAAAAATATCGTTGAGAAAATTCCTTTAATTTCAAGTTAATCGTGATAGAAATTGCCGTAAACATTGCATAAAAAATATATTTTATAATTTATCTAAAAATAGCTCTTTTATTTAAAAAAATATATGTGCACATATATGCATATATATATATATATATATATATATATATATATATATATATAGCTAAAAAGTTTTGAGTCTAAGTACCTGTAATTATTACTAATGACTCGCGCAGCACATCACTAATTGCGGGTATCCTAAGAAATATAAATGTCAAGTTTCATGTCATTAGTATCATTATTTTTTTAGTAACGGAACCATAGACGTCACCATGTATGAATCATCCGCGCTTTGTAAGAAATTGAAGTATAGAGCTGTAATCAAATTCCTTACAAAGAAGAGCAAAACGCCGACGGAAATATTTGAAGAAATGTCAGTAGTTTATGGGAAGTCTGTACCTTCATTTGCGACCATAAATGTTGGAGTTGTGAGTTCAAACACGGCAGGGAGTCGCTCCAAGATGATCCCAGGTTGGAACGCCCAAAACGCCGCCCTTACCGAAGAAAATATTGAAACAGTAAAAAAAATCTCGTTCTCAAATGTGAGCGAGTCAAGCTGTGGAAGATAGCTGAATCCATGGGCATTAGCATGAAATAAATTGGCGATATTTTGTATAATCATTTGCACATGAAAAAGGTATGTCCGCGATGGGTGTCGAAAATGCTCACTCCGCTGGACAAGCAGCATCGCGTCATAATTTCGCAGGAGTTTTTGTCATCTGTGGCCATGATCCTGACGATGTTTTTTCTCGTCTTGTCACTGTTGATGAAGCATGGATTCGACGGCACGAATTGGAGTAAAAACTGGAGTCAATGCAGTGGATAGAAAAGGGAGAAAAGCCGCCACAGAAGTTCAAAATGGGAAGATCGGCGTCCAAGTTCATGGACATTGTTTTTTGAGATTATGAAGGAATTTTGTTCATCGACTACGTTCCTAAAAATACTAGAATGATCGAAGACTATTACGCCGCCTTGTAGACAAATGTGCGTAAAGGAGTTGCCAGGAAAAAGAGAGGCAAACTAGAGAAAAGAGTCTTGTTTTTGCAAGACAATGCGCCCGTCCACATTGCGCGAGTTGCGAGCGTGCCCTCGCTGAGACAGGATTTGAAGAGATCAACCACCCACCCTACTGTCCAGACCTGGACTCTACCAATTTTTCTTCTTTTCAAATTTGAAAAAACCTCCGAGAACGGAGATTTTCCGGTGACGAAGAAATGAAGACTGCCGTAAACGAACATTTCGAAGACAAATACGGTGAACATTTTCTGACCGGGTTAAAAGCCCTTTTAATAAATGTAAGAAGTGTACTGCAATAGAGAGAGATACAATTAAAAAATAAATTTTTTACACATTTCTATCAACATTTTTAAACACACTCGTATATAAATATATATATACATATATATATATATATATATATATATATATATATATATATATATATATATATATATATAATATATATATATATATATACATATATGTATATATATATATATATATATATATGCTGGATGTAAAAGTCAACAGATTTCCATATTTTTAATTTTAGTGAACTGAGTATTTCAGTTTATACAGCAAACCAAATGACGAATATGCACATAACGACATGTTTAAAAACCTGTTTTAAGTAATCAAAAGTTATTATTGAAATTTAAAATTGATACATCGAAGAAGAAATACGAAAAATATTGTCATAGAATTTCTATGACAAGTTTCATAAATATTTGGGCAAATATTTATAAAACTTTAAATGTAATTGGGTTATAAACATCTAAATATACTTTTAATAATAATAGTACTTCATATTTGCGGCGTAATATTACGTATTTTCTTAAATTTATCGATGATTTTTTAAAAAAAATTTGTTAAAAAAATTATAAAAAAAAATTCAATATTTTTAAACTAGCATTTTACTGAGATTTTCTTTAATAACAGACAAAATTGCCTTAAGATTAATTATCTTTCGTCGTTTTTTTACCCCTACTCCTCATACTATAGTATAAAATCTAATAAGATTTAATTTTATTATTAACTTTACTTAATTGTGTCCAATTGCTTTATGTTTTAAATAGTAGTATTAACGATTGAAATATATAAAAAATTCAGTATTAATTTTTGCTTAGAACCATGACTTGTAACGAAACGATATGATCAAATTTGTTTATATATTGAGCGTTCATATTTGTAAAAGTATTGAACAAGAAATATTAAGAATCGTCATTAGATATATTTTATATTATAATTAAAATTAATATTTTAACCCTCTTCTTTTAACCCTTCGATGCACTAGCGTTATAAACTTTAATTAAATTTCATGCGTTTTTATAGGCTAATTGCTCAAATAGAAAACACAAACTGAGTGTAAACGGCCAACGTCGTCCATCCGAGATTGTTCACGCTACGTTATATTAAAAAAATAATTACATTAATTCGCTACGCTTTTCATCCTAAGTGATTTAAAATCACTAATCTTACTAATTTTCTGCACTTATAGCTAAGAATTTAGATAGTGGACGGCAATTATGTGTCGCTATCTTCATTTTAACGAGTCATTTAACCAAGTTGAATGTGATGACATGCTCCTAGTAAAATTAACAGAGAACTAGTATGCCTTCCACTCTAGTGAAACTTTTAGCCAATAATGGTTGGGCTCTAAAACAATATGATGCTTCTGGAAAAGTGACTCAATCTAGAGTCAGACAAGATAATAATTTTGTATGATGATGTAAAACAAATGATGTAAAACAATTCTCGGGGACAGAAAAGTCTAATTATGAGTTTTTTTTCAAATTATATCAACTCAACATTTCAATGAAGTATGAGCAATAAGCTACATTTTAATGAGAGAGTATGCGCAATGATGAAGTATTCGCACAATTAAGATTTAAACGGAACGGGGATAAAAAAATACCATCTGTATCGGATCTCGGTGTGATTATGGACGACCATTTAACCTTTTACAATAATTTCATCTAAACTTATCAGAAGATCTATATGTGCTAGGATTTGTCATGAAACGTTTCCACGACTTCCATAAGAATGTATATATTGCGACTTAGTTTAGCTCTCTAATTCATAGTATGCATAAAATCTATGCACTCTTCTGGTCTCTTCATGAAGGGATTTTTTATTTACGTTAGAGACAATAATAAAAAAGTCAAACAGATTTTCATATAAAAACATTTCAATATAAAATTATCTTCAATTCCAATGAGAACTGCTTTTGGTCCTGCAGTTTTCTTAATAAAGATATAATTATATCGTCAATCTCTTGGTCCTGGGTTTGGTAACGGTTTATGCTCCTAACTCTTAAGTGAGAGTAAAAGTTTTTTCATCTAACTAGAACACGCACGAACATCCTACGCTCACCCGTTTTTTCACGCAATGACGTTGGCCAACACGGTAATGAGAGGAGTACCTAATCTTGACATTTCTTTTATTTCATTGACCGGGAGAATGCGATCGTGGAATTACATGGTAGGCTACGATTGATGATTAATTTGAAATCACATCTACTTTATTCTGTTTATTTAATTATTATGTCATTTTTTGTATTATGAACTTTTTGAAGCTAGAACAAGCCCAACGCTTTGGAGTAACCTGTTAATTAGATATAGGTTTTTTATGAATTATAAAACAAACAAATAAACAAAAAAGGAGGAAAAATGTAGGAAGTTAATTAACTAATATGATAAATCTAGTTACATGCCTTTCAATAAAATCTTGTTACATTGTCAAGCACTTTAATTATAAAAGTTATGTAAACGTAATAAAATTGATTTGAGGCCTTCATCTAGAAACAAAATTGAAGGGATGCAATAGCAGGATAGTTCAGCGTTGACAGTTACGGCACAGTTGCTGCTGTGTCCCCTTAAGTTTTTTTTCGTTACCTGTTTACGAAACACCTGGTGTAAAAAAATGTAGTGAGCACATCGGAATGTTTATGATAAACATACGTCTAAAGAAGATTGAAGGCTACGTAAACACATTGTGAAATCTGATCGATGTCCCATATTCTTGTATACTTCTTGGTATATTCCTAACTATTCATAATTACCTACCGCTGCTTAAGTACACAACAATGTTAAGTTTAAAAAAGTTAATGTGTTGAACATAAAGCTTCTTGTAGAATATCTTTCGATGTTCAACGTACGGGAATGTTTAGAGATTGTTTCAGTAAAATATATTTACAATATTTAGCTTACTGAATATATTTATAGAAATTCATTATTAGTAATATTATTTCTACTTTATTTAAATAGTTTACCGCCACTTAGGTTTTGCACTTTGACAATATCTTCAGGTGGGCAATTAGAAAAGATTGGCTTAACTTTTGATATCTTTGCGAATTGCCTACCTGATGGATATCTTTGTTAATTGCCCACCTGAGATATTATTATTCAGCAAAGTCTAGGTCGTGGTAAAGAATTTAAATAAATGAGAAATAAAAATACATCTCATAGTTTCATTTAATTGTTAATATTTAGCTTTTATAACATAACATAAACAAGAAGCGGAGGCAATTTTATATTTCAGATGTTTTAAATATTTAAAGTATCGTTTCTCTTTGAACTAACCATGCGTTTTATTTGTTGTGATTATCACTAACAATTTACCGTGTTTAAAAACGCATATTAATTCAAGAAATATGTGTATATCCAAGAAACCAAGGTGTTTCAAGATGAGAAGGGAAAAACTTCGACAGAGAAAAAGTTCTCGTAATTAAAGTTGGGTTAAAGAGAAAAAAGAGGTTGACTAGAGAGTGGCTTTAAATAGCGTAAAAATAAATTATAACAATAGCGAAATCGAACATATAATCACAGAAACCGCTATTATTATAAGTTATTTTTAGGCTATTTCTAATTTTATTAAAACTCTCTTGAAACATAACAAATTCAATAAGGAAGGACATCACCCAATATCAATCTTTAATCAAATTAAAATTTTCACTTATCAAAACATTTGAATAGCAAATTGTGAATGAAGGGAAATTACTCAGAATACAAACACCATCTAAGGAAAAATACTTAATACTATTCAGTAATTTTTCCTTATTGAATTTTCATACGGGCAAAACGGTACCCTATTGTTGTGGCAACGTCATCTCTCCACCCAGCTGTCAACCCGTCGATGTCTGTTTATCGGTGGCTTTAAATTTAAAAAGAAAGTAATATAGAAATTGAAATTCACATGCAAGGTATTGTCATTTGATTCAAAGCTAAATGTCATATTTTCAAGGACTTAATTTATAATTTGAATAGGCTTTCAAATATTTCAGGGACTGAAAAATATTTCTTTTTCATAATCATGTGAAGCATCGTTGAAATACCTCTTCAAGTAGAGTACAAATTTAGTTTTAAACGTTTATACTGAAAAATAAGGTTTTGGGGTATCATAAAATTTGCTACTTTTAGACCCAATCTGTTACCAGCCCTGTCTGAAAAACAATATTATATAGGAGGCTATAATTCGACTCTAATTTTTTTCATGTCCTGCAATAAAACAAGAACAATAAACGAAACTAATTAAAACATTTTTCAAAAGTTTTAAATAAGAAAACAAATTTATCATTGAGAAATTTGACATGCCGAAAATAAGATTAACATTTCAAATGTTTGTTACAACTTATTATAAATTTTGAAATACTTGCGTGCAACGATGAAAATTTATATGCAAAATTAATTACGTTCATAATTCATAAATAATTTATTTAAGGAAAATTATAAAAAAATTTGTCATCCAAGGCAAAATCGTTTCTTGCTTTGCTTTTTGCTTTTTTAAGTTATAATTTTATTTTCTTTGTTTTAATAAAATACTTACATTATTTGCGAGTTATAATTAACAGTACACAGTTGACATATTGAATTCTACTTATAAATTTCATAGAATATGAAAATATTTTTCCTTGTATTCTAACATCTAGCGTCAACAGACATATTTACATAATATGTGAACATTACAGAGATCATTTAGACATATTTAGTTATAAAATGTTTGTCTAAAAATCATGTTCCAAAATTAAAATCACGTTATTTTTACATAACGATACTAAATTTTTAAATTACATATATATATATATATATATATACATATATTATTTTTCTTTCTTTTTACAAAAGATATAAGAATAAGCTTGATCTAATCCCAATTCAACCATTGTTAGCAATTAAGTTATAGCAAGCTTTCCAGATACAAGTTATAGTAAGCTTTCCAGATAAACGCACATTCCACAATCTTTACTTTGCCTCGACATGAGCCATATTTTCAATAGTTTTTCCGAAGTTTCAACCAGCGTCATGCTGTAAAAAAAAACAATCAAAACTAAATCTCACCGGTGTTGCGCAGATATCGGAAATTACCCTTACGTCAATAGCTATGTTAGGGTTTTGGAAAATGGGAGGTTTTATAGTGCTAATTTCAATATTTCAATAAATTATATAATAAATACATTCAATAAATTTGGAAAGTAAGTATAACAATCATTATTATTTAAATAGATGTGAATTAGACCATTTTACTTTAATTTGATAATATTCAGTAACCATATTTGGACAGAAATATTCTCCATCCTACTCAACGGGATCTATAGGTCGTTAGTCTGAACCAGGTCGTTCTGGCGACTGTCTTCACGTAAGTATTTGACTTAGAGAATGAGAAACTTGAAGTCCAATAATAATATTTAACAAACCTGCATGTTGTAAGTATTGAAATGGCTTTATTGGAATAAAAACTCATTATTATTATTATATATTATATACCGTGTTACGCAAAGGATTTGATATTTCTGCGTCTATTAAAAAAGGCAAGAATATTTTGTCGTGAGTAAGTGAGTCAGTGCCCAAATTAGAAATTTTCGGAAATCTAATTCTCAGAAATTATAACAGTTAAAATAAAATTTTAGATGCACTGTAGTCACACTTAAATGATGCTATGTGATGTAGTATTATTTCTATTTTCTTTAATTTATTTACCACGACAATCTTTGCTAATATCCCAACTGAAGATGTAATACAACGAAACCTAGGTCGTGGTTAAGAAATTAAAGAAAGTAGAAATGATACTACATCACGTAGTTTCAGTTAGGTGTGAATAATGAATTTCTACAAAATTAACGCCAAATATATTCAATATGCACTGCATTGTTTATCACTTCAGACATAAGATTTTTACCTAACATATCCCATAGGTATTGAGTTAGAAAGCCGTTAGAAGTATAATATGTTCTTAAAGTTTTGTTATAGGAACTAAGATATTTTTTTTATTTTAAAATATTTTCGTCTACCGTTCTGTTTATCTGCTTTAAGAATTAGTTTTTTCAAAGATTACTAGACCGATTTTGTTAGAAATGGGAGAGTATTTAACAAATAATTAACGAAAAGACCTTTTTATCAATCGTGCTTCATTTTAAAATTGCATTTTAATGAATCTTCGTTCTAAATATTAATTTACATTCAAATATGTTTAAAACTCTAGAAATTCTGCCATTAATACACTTGTTTTAATTACTGAGGATAAATTTTGACAATATAATTAGATATAAATGGTACTAAAACATAAAGATTTAAAGGTTCATTTTAAACCAAACAAATTGAAAAGTAATTAAACCAATGTGATATGGTCGTATATATAATACAAGTGAGGCGTTCTAAAATAGAAAATGTTATTCTTCAAAATACTACTATTAACGCTATTAAAATTCTATTTTTCAAAATACTAAAACGCGCAAATTTACGTCTATATTACGTTTTTAATTCTTCACGATATTTAGCTACAGAAATTTACTACGTAAAATTTACTACTTATAATTTCTGTAACTAAATATCGTGACAAATTAAAAACGTAATATGAACGTAAATTTACGCGAATGATTTCTGCTTATAAGCTTTAACGCTGCATTGAAAAATGTAGTATACAGCAAATGCATTTCAAAGAAAGCGGCGGTGGCTTTTAATAAAAGGGTTCTTATCTAAATGTTTATGAAACACAAATGGATAATTTATCTTGCAAAATGATTATAAAAGTGAAAAATGTTATTATTTGAAATTATGCAAAGAAAATTTCTGTGTGCTTGAATAAAATAATAGAACAGTAAAATTTATTTAAAAACAAACTATATGAAATGAGAGCTTATTAAAAAAGTATAGTTATAAAAATAATACATATAAAACTAATTGAAGTGACAACCATAAAAAAAGATTTTATATAAATGTGGTATTTCCTTATCACAATAAAAACTTTAGAAAATCGTTACCGTCTATTGAGGCAGTTGCGATGACGAAACAAAAAAATATACTGAATATAAACTGTTTATAAACAAAATGTGAACGTTTTAACTTTACCTTTTTTGACTTGAGGGAGACTTGCCATTCGACAATGACGACATTTGTGAGAAATTGTCCGAGAGAAACTTTCTCGTTTGAGTAGCTCAAACAACAAAATTTATATATTTCTTGTGTATAAACGTCATATTTGTTTCATGATTTGAGAACTACTAAACGAGGGTAATTTTGGTAACTCACTGTCGGAGATCTCACTGTTGGAGATCTGTTACTGATCTCACTGTCGAAGATCCGTTACTAAGCAGACGACGAATAGGTGACATCAAGTCTTACAACAAATGCTTTCCATAAAAATGGTGGTAAAATGATAAAATTGTATATTTGAGCTACCGTGTTTTCTAGTTCAGAAAAATATCTGCATATTCTTTTGCAACACCATCAGTCTCCAAAAAATAATATTTACGAAAGAAGTACTTTAAAGTGACATTATTTTTAATACCGACATTGGTATTAACGTTAAGAGTATGGCACTTTCATAGCAGCATATACAAAGTTTTACTTTGTCATATATTTTTAGATTACACCGTCAGCTTCCGCATAAATAGCCATAAAAATTATGACAAAAATATTTCTCAACATGTTGGTTACACGTTGGATACTTTAACATTTTACACAATATTTTTTCTGTAATCGTACCACATTTTAAAGTTTAATCTTTGCACTCTCACATAAGATGAAAATTATTGTGAAATGATACAAGCTAAAAATATATTAAAAATATATTTTCAAAGAACAAATATATTGAGAAATATTGATATGCTAGCATTGCCCATGCGATTTCTTCCCCGTCGAATTCGGTATAAGAAAAGTTATTAGGAATTTTTTACGGGTTTTCACTTTTTTCTCTCACAATTTCATGAACATAAAGTATACTAGAACTGCTATTAGATGATTTTTGCAGCACCAGTATCATAATATCCACAAAGTCAGGATGTTTTTATTATATCTGTCAAAACAATATTACATGTTGCTCAAAGTTATAAAATATCACTATACCAAATTTCATTAATATCCGTGTAGTATATTCCGCGTGACTGAAGAAAAAATTAACATACACACAAAGAGACAAAAATTCTAAAAACAGGTTTTCTAGCTTCTATTATCATTCTATACCCGAAATCAATCACTCTTTTTAAATATTTTCTGTGTACAAGATTTACTACTAAAATTTTACTATGTATACAAATTTGTGTAATTTAAGAGAATATATTAGAAAAAGGTCCACTAACCTAATATTTTCTGTAAGTAAAACTCACTAAATTGATTGAAAAAATACGAACTGGGAAAAATTTGTTAAATTCCCCGCGAATTTTGCTGCGCGAAATTTTAAATTAATAATAAATTGAAAAAAAAACAATTTCAAATTCAGCAGTATTTTTTTAGGAAAAGGAAAATCACCATGCATTTAACAAAATGGTCTCACAGTAAAAACGGCTTAAATTTTCTCATAGTTTAATATTTTTTTCAAAAGAGAAAATCTTGATTTACAGTCCAATATAAATATAATTTACATATAAATCAATATACTCTTCATTTTCTATCACTAATATTGGATCTTCGAGATTTTTTTACATTATCACAGTCCTGCCACTCGCGTATCAAAGAAATGTTTGTATGACTAAAGTACTATCTCTTTCTAATACAGTCAAGTTCATTGTACTTTATCTTTTCTGAAGTTTTTTCTTGCAAACTTACATTAAAGTTGCTGTTACAAGCAAATACATAAGTCGCCACTTTCATTGAGACTTGGGTTTTTACGACGATACCTGCTTTTGAATTTTTATATATTTCCATTACTCATTTATTATTTTTCTTGATGTCAATTTTAAAGCCATTTCTATCTGTTTTTCATTTCATTTCTGCTTACATATTTTTGAAATCGTGAAATTGTTTTTGATATTTTTAGTACCTATCACATTTATAAATGTTACCTCGTAAATTGGGAGACATATAGCGTCCTTTGAATTTATCTGTATTAGCAATTAGTGGCACTAAACGGTTCGTTAATATAATATCTATTTTTAAAAATGATTTATTGAAATTTGAGAAGTAAAATAATTGGTATATTTAAATGATTTTCTAATTTTAAAACGCATATTTTTAACAGAAATATTTTAGTTCCATCACATTAAATATGATTGTAACATTGTGAAAAATAACTCGGTTTTTATTTGAGAGTGTAATAACTGCATGTAATAATCCTTTTGTATTATACAACCTAAAGGGAATATAGGTCGGTCGCATGAGCAAATCGTGAATGCCAAATAACGTCGGAAAGTATCGAAGATTTTGTTTTAATTGTTACGTCTATTTACATAAATAAATTATTTTATATGGACGTTGTTATTAAAAGAAAGTAATTCCTCTTGAATAAATAAATATTTTTTTTTCGTTTACGTAAAAAATATTCGAAGATATTGTCCAAATACTTTCATGAAAATGTTATATTAAAGATATTATCATGAAATTATTACCAAAAATGTGGAGTCGTTTTGAATACAAGTCTCAAATCTTACATTCATTTTCTTGCTCTGTTCTACAAATTAGTTTCTATTCTAATATAAAATAAACATTCAACGTTCATTAAAGGCTGCGGACATTTAAAGAAACGGTCGATAAATGTATAATGGATGAGTAGAGGCAAAAGAGAAGATTCAGAAATAATTTGAGATATTAGAGAGAGAATATTTTTAAAATTGAGCAAGGTATTTATTAAAATAATGGAAGCGAGCTGGTGTTCTTTTATGACGTCGTTCCTGGAGTATATTAATTGTGCACAGCATTATCTGAACGATATGGGGAAAAGTTGTAGAAAAAATATATTTCAATAAAAATAATAATAGGAAAATAGAACCAATACATACTTTGATAAATGGTGCCGGAAACAAGTTAGGTTAGTTCAAATATATCATTTTCATATTTTCAAAATTTTAGTTCCAACACTGTGACATTTGTGTAGTGAAATTCCATTCCTGGCGATAAAAAATCAATTGAATGGGACAGCGTCACGATGGCAAGAAAGCGCAAATACAATCGGGAAAATTCTTTGCGATTTTACGCATTACCCTTCTAGTGTGTGTATGTTAGTCGTGGTTATTTTATCTATATGTTTTTATTTTTAATATGAACATTTTGGAACCAAGTATAATTGATAACTTTTGCGATATATATCCATACCAACCAAAGTAAACATTTCAGAGATTTTTGTTGAAATTTCAATTCAAACTTTTTATAAACATTTTGTATCATTGTTAAAAACTTTTATATAAGTATTAAAAATAACTAATATTTTGTATTATCTAATCATATGATTAAGTTATTTTTCTTTCATTTGAAATAATTTTCTTTTGTCTTAATAGCTTATATATATAGAGAAAACAATCCAAAAAAATATAATATCGATATCATAGAAAATAAGACTTAACATAATTAGGCTTTTTTTACTTATTGATTATAAGAAATATCGAAATAAATCGACTGACTCCCAAATTACTAAAATACGTTCAGCCATCTAGATTTTTATCAATGACAAAGACGAGAAATACAAAAATAAATACGTATTTTTAAGCCTGGAATTTTATTTTTTATCTATATGTTTTTAGACTTGAAGTTTTGAGACTTACAAATTTTGTTTTCTTTATTTTTTCAAAGTTTTCTAATGACAACAGTTTTTTTCAAACTTATATACGTGCGGAAATATTATTACGCTTGCTTGTATATTCTAATCATTTTAAGTTTTACGGTGCCTTTTGGTTTTCATATGAATTATTATTTTGTGTTTTATTATCACAACATCATTTGCCAACTTTATGACATAAATTTATAATTTTCTTATCTAAATTTGAAAAATTATGCATATGGAAAATGATAACAAAAGTTCGGCAAGTAAAGAAACTATTTCAAAAACTTTCAAATGTCCAAATCTTTTTAAATCAATCAAAAAATAATTTATCGTGGGGTTAATTTTCCTGTAAATATATATCAAATCAACAACAATTTATCGTGGGGTTAATTTTCCTGTAAATATATATCAAATCAACAGGTAGTGTTCAAGTAAATTACATCATTTTTTCCTTACTTCTCCTGTTACGTTTCTCATCATGAATATATTTTAAATTATGTTTTTCGCGGTTTTTATGTATTTTCCTCTATAATGAGTTATAAAATCCACGTGGCCATACAATAAAATGTGCTGTTTTTGTTCACGATAGAAATTGGACGAACGATATATAAGAATTCATAGGCTGTAATAAATGTGTCTAAAACAATTCTATAATGAAACAACAAAATACGTAATGAAGCGCTTAAAAATAATTTATAATGAAACGTTGAGATGCGAGCACAACACATGACATATACATAAATTATCGTAAGAGAATACGTGGACAATTCTCATTTTGTTGTATATTACGTTAACATTCACTTAGTCACAATCCAACATAATATGTAAGCGGGCACAAATCTGGGCAACTCTACATAAATGAAAAAAGGAATTTTATTTGCAACAAAAAATCCTATCACTGTTTCGCTTTTGCGCGCAGTATTAAATTCAAATAAATCCGTTTTAGGGTAACAAGTTAAATTTAACATGTACAGATTTTACTTGTATAACTGCGAGTACTTTAATTACACGGCAGAGGACAAAAGTACTCGCTTTGTTTACTGGTTTTCACAAAACGATCACTATATCCGAAGACCCTTGGAGCTTGATTTTGTTTACGCTGCCTCCGTTTCCATTGCAATTTACACGTTTTACGAAGCATAAATTTGTTATCAGCCATACGTTCACGAAGGACAATTTTATGATAATAATTACCACTTCAAAAATATACAATGTTATCAAACTAATGCTACTTTATCATTAAATTAATTTTATGTTTTATTATACACAATACGACCAGTAAAATAGAATGCGATATTTAATAAAAATGTTGAATGAGATATAACAAAAAAAAATACAATATAGCCTGGTTGCTAAATGAACAATATCTAATGGCTAGTAGCAATGCAATAAGTATGCAGTGTCCCGAATTAGACTTCAATATCCGAATATCAAAGTATAATCATTTTAACATATTTTAAGTCATCGTGATCGTAAAATATTATAACGACTCAATAGTTGTTCTAATATGCTGAGAGTTGAACCTGGTATTGCGATTCGTTTTGTGAATTTTTAAAAAGTAAACACTCTTGTTTCCACGTACTTAAGAGTTTTATTCAATAGTTCATCAAAAACTTCATTGAATTTGGTTTGTCAAAATATATTGCGGGGCGGGGGCAGGTATTTTAAGCAACACCGTAACTTAATAAACCGAGTTAAAAATAAAAAGTAGTAAATACGGTACTTTAAGAAATCTTTTATTTTTAGTAAATATTTGTAGCATACATTTGCAAAATTTCAAGTTTTTAGAAAATATTCGTAGTGTATACTTGTAACATTTTAAGCAACTTCGTCTAAAACTCCAGAAATGTTCAGAATATAATAGACAGACGTACCCACACGCGTATATCGTAAAATTATAAAGGTTTCATGATTGACTATGAAACCCTGAAAAGTGAAGATTTTTATATATAGATTTACATTAAATATGGCAATACTGTCTGACATCTTAGTAAATGAAATATTATGAGCGATAAGTCAAGGATGTGAAAGAATTGAAAGGAGAGAGTAATCAATGAAATAGGAAGCGTTTTCAGAAGATAATATGAGTTAAAATTACATTTAAAATAGAAACTGGGGGTGAACTTTATTAAACATAACTAATTCTAAAATCTGATAGCATATAGTTAAAGGTGTTTCATCAGACACGATTCTAGTCTAAAATGTTTTAGTTTCTAAAAATAGTTCAAGGCTGTTAACTGACAGGTATCATAATTTAGATTGGAAGTATAAATAAAATGATAGGATCATTGAGAAAAATTTACAAAATTAAAAATTTGTTCCTCAATACATACCTCACAAAAGAAACTCGCAAAAGAATTTACAACTTATTTAAATCACATGTTCTGTAGATGTAATTAAATCAATTAGTCAAACTGCGTGGATAGTATCAAGAAACTGTTTGAAAATTCTCCACAGTTTCTAAAAAAGTCATTGAAAAACTATGATTCCAACGGAAAATGTTATATCCTTTTCACAAAATACGCGTCAAATATATTAAGTACTATATAGAGAATTACCTACGTGAATAGCCGACCCGTTATTTGTAGCTTTATACGTATATAAAGGTAGTAAAAAAATTATCTATTTTTCGCGGATGTTATTCTGTGCAACAACTAATCAGAAATTGTTAAGAAACTTTGTGAAAATTCCCAACCATTTCTGAAACAAATCACTATAAAGGTGCGGATTCAACGAAGAAAAAAATGTACATTTCTTTTGACGGATAACTTAATGTAAACAGAAAAGTTTAAAAAAGTTTAAAATAATAGGTAAGGTAGACAATATCACATCTAGGAATAATAAATACATCCTTTATAACTCTCTTTACACCTGTATACATATCGTAATGCAAATTCATAGAAATGATTCTGTGTATTAAATTGAGTAGAAAATATGGGAAACTACATAAATATTCTTAACCGTGTCTGAAAAACTCACTGTCAAATTTGTGATTTCAATGAAGACAAAATATTCATATGTCTTTGCAGAATCATTTTTCAAATATATATTGATTGATGTGCAATATCACTTGTGTACTTAATAGAAACATTCTTTCTATAGCCGTAAACCAATCAAATAATCTATGGTATTTAACGCTAATTTCAGGACTAATTCCAAGGAAAATGACAGATATCATTACTGAATTATATAAATTTACCGATAGATGGCCATAAGATAGTGTCAATTATCTATGTGACACCTCAGTGTTGCATGTATCAGTATAAAAAGAGGGGTTCTCCCAAACTATATGAGATTTCAATTAAATTCTTCAATAGTTTCGTACCATTCAAAACGTAACGGATGTTCAGATATGTAAACCCTCGCATGCTTCTACGCTAAGCCATTCTTATTCAGTGAGAACACAATGAAATGATTACAAATAAGTCCGAACGTAATAAAATTATAACATGCAATAAAGAAAGTTCAATGAAAATATCGGACTGAATGTGTGAATTTTTAAATAAAGATGGTGTATCCCATCAAAAATACTTACGGATATAAGCAGTATCTTTTGAATCATTTTAGAAAAATTAAAAAAAAATTAAAAGTCGATTCTCTTTAAGACAGGAAAGGAAATACTGCTATAAATATACTTAATTAAACAAAATTATTATTAGGAATAATGTGTAGATTAAAAGTATGTATAAGAATTACAATCTTACTAAAAATATATAGGTTTGAAACTAATCAGTTAGTATAAAAAATAAATTAGGAATTGAAGGTGGTTTTTGTATTATAAAGAACTTTTCACAGGACAAAATTTCATGATTTATTCCGGAAAAAAAATCATGGATAAAATATTCAAGTGCGATATCCCTAATTTAATACTAAGACATCCGCTGAGGGATATTTGAAAAAAATTATTGACAAAATTTACAGATTTTATAACAAGCACGACAAAAGAAATGATTCGATTCGGAGAAACACGTAGAAAAAGAAAATGATGAATCTTAATGAAACTATAAAGTTACAAGTACATTTTAGCCAATGTGAATTTAACTGTTATGATTTAGTTAATTAACTGAATAATTTTTACTAAATCTTCTATTTAAATATTTTAATTAAAGAAATACCCGTTCAACTTGTATGAAAGATAATTAACGCTTTAATTAATATAAGCCAGTACTAACCATTTAGCTACAGATATGGCGTATAGTGAGATTAAATGATAAAGGCAGTCCTCGTCGCGGAGCGTAGCCACTATACTTGGTTTACAATTACTCGGTCGTTGGCCGCTCTATAACTACAATATTTAGCCATCCGCATTGTAGACGGTTTATGGCAAGTTCACTGGATATGGCAAGTTCTCTTCCCTTATCAATATAAGGGAAGAGAAGGCAACGACCTTGAAGAGCAAATGGTAATAAATTGTTTAATTAATGACGTCTGTTTTTTATTTTATTGAAAAAAGATCTAGTACGGGTCAAACTTCGCTCTGTTCAAAATACGCTGCATGAAATATGAGAAAACAATGTTTAACCTAACTTCACGTGATATTTTTTTGGCTTAGTTTCCATTTTTGGGGTATGGAAGTATCCCAGAAGGAAAAACTGATCATTAAGAAGATTAATAACATGTCTGTCTGTCTGTTACAGTCTATTTTCGCAGATGTTGCTTGATATAGGAACCTGAAACTTGGCATAGTAACAAAACATATTAATCTGCACGTATCTGAAAAGCTGACATTCAAAGCAAGAAGGGGGGAGGAACAAAATTTTTTCTCGAATTTTTTCAATTCCATACTAAGGGTGGGTAATGAGGACTTGAAAACTACTTTCCTCATAATTCTACGTACTATTTCTTTAGAGGTAAGCGAAAAAATACGTAAAAAATATGTTCGCTCCCCTCGTCTTATTTCCAAAACTTTTGAAACTTAAGTTACGAAAAAAATTAAGTTTTTAGCTACAAAATGAAATTTAGACACGAATGGGGTGTTTTAGTTTTTTTTACAACCTTTGCAAAGCATTGAAGCTCACGAAATGTTTATAAGAAAACTATGGTTGTCATCCTAAATCATACAAATTTTTAAATATGCACCATGTTTTTATGCTTGTGAAAGATATAATAGGCAATATACTTACATTGTGAGATATAAATATTTTAAATAGTTCATTGGAAATAATTGTTCATAATTGCTTAAATGTGTACTAAATACCCATAGGTTGAGTTCGACGGCTTATAATTGCTTTTTTGTCTAAATATTATTATACTGCATCTGCTTGAATTAAAAATATTTTCAAGAAAATATGGTAACAAAAGTAGATTAAAAACGAATTTAAGAGTCTACATGAATTTAAGAGTCTATCTTATGATACACATGGTAGTAGATAATCGACCAAAAATGTTAAGATATCTAAATATTTTGGGCCGAGTTCTAAATTATCTAAAGATATTCACTAAATATAAGCTAAGTTATATTAAATTATATATTCAAAACAGATATTATTTTCCTAGTTTAAGTCACACAGAGTTTCCACAGGATCAAATGGCAGAGCTTCATTTTGCAATATTAATACCATGAAAATTTCTATACGCACCATTATTATTTCAATATAATACTACATTATTTCAATTTAACTGTAACTGAAGCTATTTTTGTAATTTTGAAACCTCCATATTCAATGAATTTCATATATATAATAATGTAGAAAATTTTGGTAGAACTTATCGAATTTTATTGCGGGGCGTGTCTTCTCTTGCCGTGTTAAAAATAAAATTCAATCCTCAAAATTGTTTATTTTCCGAACGGACTCCAAACTTTAATGAAAATTGTTGAAACTATATACGGTACACTACTTTTAAAAGTACCACAGACTTCCGAGTACTCTTTAATCTAGAATCATTTAAACCAGGTAAACTTCAAATATTATATTTAAGCCTTACAAGCGTATTTATAAACTAACAGATTATTTATCTCCAGTAAATGCTTCATATAGTTCACAAATAAAGGATCGAGGGGTTTGTTAATGAATAGTGAATTATTTGCCCTTAATCCGTGTAATGCGAAGGTTTTAAGGCATACGTTGGAGGTAATAGAGAGATTCGTACATAGTTGATAATATAGCGAGTAATTGAAAGTAGGATCACTTGTTAAGAATATTTAAAATTGTTACAGAACTTAGGACAGGAAAAATCGAAAAAATACATGGTGTTTAAAATTAAATTATGCATCCATAAAGTTTTTTATATGATGTTTGACAAATAAAAAAATATATTTAAAGAATACAATTCAGGATAAGAGACGAATAAAAATATAGCGCACTGATTAATGTAACTAAGACACAACTCATTTTGAAAGATACACATTTGATAACTATATTCGAAAATCAAATTTGGATAATGAGTACTAAAGAAGATTAATTTTAGACAGTCGTATGTAACAGGATGGGAAGTAGGAAGAATGAAACAAGGAGAATGAAAATTCGTTGGGACCCCGCGATTCTACGTGCTCTTTTTTTAATTGAGGTCGTTAACTTGAATGCAAAAGGGAAAACATGAGAATTTTTTCTACATTTTACTTTATCAAAAAAATATCGGCTCAGATTTTCGGTATTAAAAATATTAATTTGAAACAGAGGTATCAGATTGCCAACCACTTGTTTCGTTCCAATATGATGAGCGCAACCAAAATTAACAATTGAATTATTTAAATTATATTTAATTTGAACCTACAAAAACGCTTGAAAATTCAATGTAGAAATTATTAAATTATTGACTTCAAATATAAAAAATAGAAAATATCAAACAGACCAGATGTATAAGAGACCATTTTAATGATGTAAACCCAAACTTTCTGTTACTAACCTTTATCTTCAAACTTAAGAAAAAAACTTCTTAGGTTACTTACTTCCTAACTGTCCTAAATTTTACATTTAATAGATAACAAAAAATTGCTTTCCAAATAAAATTCACGTCAAATTATCTACTAGAATATACTCTACAATGATGTATAAAGCACGGATATTGCTGTTTTACTTTTGATTAACGTTAGTATGAATAACTACACTATATATATATATATATATATATATATATATATATATATATATATATATATATATATATATATATATATATATATATGAGCATAGCGCAGACGTATATACGGGATATTCATGATGTTATTACGTGAATTTAACATTCCGGGGTACGCAATGTATAATAACCTTTCCTCCTTGACCTTGTCCCAGCATTCCCGACCTTCGCGTTAACTCATTGATGTAAACGTACAATTTTCCGACTCCTGTGCAGTTTCTCCAACCTCTTGTGTATATACAATTTACGTGAATTTAGGTGAAGGCTTCGGCCATAATCGAGTTAAAGTCGCGGAAGAGGTTACGTTGTAAAGCCGTCATTTAGATAGACCTGTCTACCTGAACAATTTACTGTTTTACTTTAGCAGGCTGCGTGGATCATTAGGATGGAAAATATAAGGACGATACAGAACGATATACCCCTTTATTTTCATGATGACTCTGTAAATTATGAGGCACTTTTTTTTCATGATGTTTTCATAATGTTTTCATAGATGTTTTCATAATTTCCTTTCCGCAGAATACCACTAATTAGTGATGTGAATGTTCGGTGTACAGGCAAAATATTAATTTGTCATGTTGATGGGCCAAAGTTATAACCAAAAAAAAAATTGTGAGTATGAAAATTGGCGGTTGTGTGTTACTAATGCATCATTAAAAGTATCAAGAGTCTTTAATATCATTCGAAATGTGACTGGGCGTTATGCCACACGTTTAGCACACGAATTAAATTTATGACTTAAATAAAAGGGGAAATTATCTGCTGAAAAAACGAAATTCCACGAATTTAGTTTTTAAATTAACTCAATGCTTGAATCAATACCGAAAAACTCTTATATTTTTAGGCCATTTAATTTTAGGTCCATTTTTATTTTCAAACCGTCGCTAAGTGCAAACTAAAGGTATGGTTAAAGTTTCAGTTTAAAGGTATGGTAAAGAATCAATTACGAGTTATTTTTAAAAAATTGGTCTATTAATTTTAATAAGGAAACAAAAATAATTGTGTCTTTTAAATTTGAAATCGGTCTATTTTCTCGAAAGCTTATTTGTTAATGAATTTATTTGTAGATATCACGCAGACATAGAGCGTCAATAATTTATTTAATTACAAGCCTGAACACCTAATTATTTTCCGTGTTAAAATTCATAGAGCTGTTTGCAAAAATGTACAATTAGAACTAACGTGGAGGTAGCATCTCTTTTTGGTGTGCCTGTTAATTGAAATGAAAATATGATGACTGAAGTGGCTCGGATACGTCCAAGGAAAGAATTTTGAGTGAACTCTAAAGAATATTCTAAATACCAAGCAAAAATAAATTGATAATATGGAAGCGGAGCTATAGAAAGTACGCGTGAGAATCTAAAAAAGGCTGGCAGAATCTGGAAATGCTTGGAAAGTTGTTGAAGAGTTTGTAGCATGAGTGAAAGTTAAATAAAAGAAGTGAAAATTTTTGATCACTATCAGAATTTTTTTACAACTTCTTACAAGGAAGGAAGTACCTAAATAGAGGCAGGAAGCGTTGTTAGAATTTATTGAACCCATATTTTTTAGTTGAGTATAGAAATTATCTTTTCGAACATTGTAGCTTTGCTCACGATAGATGTTTATTACAGAAATTTGTTTTGAATCTGATCCTCGAAATATTTTAAAAAATTTCTCGAGTATAGTTAAATACCTATACCTTATATAATAGGATTGAAATAACCGTAATAGATAACAAATGTAGATATCATACTTAATAACTACGTTCAATTTCGAGTTGATATAGTCAGTAGTTTATTTGTCTAAATGTACAGTAATTTTGTGTAAACTACTTATTTACACATAAATAGATATATTTTATAAAACTTTGAAAACTTACATTGCTTCTTCTAATAATATTTGCAAAAATTCATTACTAATATATACATTTCAATATATTCAAATTAAAAAAGATAGAATCAGTGAAAAAACAACACATTTTTTGTAAAAATGTATATAGAGCAGGTAAAAAAAATAGAAGCGCATATTAAAGAACACAATAAAATAAATAAATAAAGGAAACAACTGATTCGTTTTATAATAATCCCGCCAGAATTTAAACGTTCCAACGCACATTAAGTCCATTTTTTCACACAAGTCGAAGTAGCGAATATAATTTTTTTCATCAGTTTTTCCCATTAGTTTTATTTTTATATTAATTTGTCTGCCTTTTTGCAGATTAATACGCCCTCCATAATGCGCAAGTATTAAGTGACGGTTAAAATATAAATTTTTCGACCGCTGATGATGGTGGAGAAACGAAACGTCATCGTTTTTCCAAAAGCTCTCTTAGTCCAAGAGCGCAATTTTTTTTAAATGTCCTTTAAATTTCATTAAAACGTCCTATATGCTTAAAAACAGTTTTATAAAAACAATTATAATTAATATTAAGTCTTGTTCTGTCATGCGTCTTATAATTTATCATAACAGAAATAAAAAAAGCTCACCGATTTAACTTTGACATCGAGTGAAACTTGTATCGCTTAATTAGACAAATTATTAGTAAAATACAGGTTTGAAAAGATTTATGATCACAATTATTTATGTCAAAATGACAAATTTTCTTTGCCAGAAATTCTTATTTCGGACAACAGACTAAATGAATCTGTAGAAAAAGTTCATTATTGTTTCATGTAACATTTTAAATATCTAAAATTGTGTGAGGACGGCGTACTGCAATATGATCAAACTTGTAATTTCATCGTTAAATACTTTTTAAGTAAAGATATTAGAATTTTGAGAGGCAATATTCAATATCTAAATTATTTATGGTTTTCGAATTTTAAATTCTCAACTTTAAAATTGACATAAAATGTCGGACATTTACAAAATGAAATAAATCATAAAACTGGTGAGTTATGCAGAAAAACACATAAACATTTATATTAGAGCTACATTAACTCATCGATCATGTACGAATACGCTATTCTGCAATAGTATCCTTTTAATAATAATAATAATCAAAATTAGGCATTTGTACATTATCACAATCTCGCAACCGCCACCATAAATAAAATGGAAATGTTAGTAGAGAAAACCGTGGAAGATTTCAATGTCATGTTTATTATATTGTCAGCTTATTGCCTCTTGAGAAGAAATGTTACTAATATTGAATGTGGTCTACTCTTTACTTTTTTAAAATGCGATGTAATGTACTGATACAGATTATAATTATAATTCTTTTGTTTAATTATCATAAATATTCACGTATAATTCATCATTAACTTATGATTCAGATTTTTTATAATTATTATCTTAATAGAGTAACAAAATTCACTAACCTATTCAATATTTATAACTTAATACAGAAAGTTTCCACAGACTTAATACTTCAAAAATTACACTCATCAGTAACCTACCTGCTTCTTAAATTGCATAATAACCCACATTTTAGGTAATTTAACTTATCGATTGCAATTTTGTAATTTTCCCGGTTTTTGAATTTAACTTATAATGAAATATTAATACAAACTTCATCTCGTGAAAATCAATTTTAAATTATCGAATCGTTATGGGAACATAAGAGAAAATATTTAACTTACCACAAGCCGCAATAGTATAAATCATCAAACGATACAAATAACAAGTTTCAAAATACTTTGAAATATATTCTCGCAAAATAATTTGCTAAGATGTAATTCTCATTTATATTTTATATTGAATTTAAACAGAAACAACTTAAAAATATAGCTATAAAACCTCTTTCGGGAAGATTCAATTCACTACCTACCCGAATGCTACCAAAATTATCTGTCAACATATATTTGTAATATTATATTTTTTAAAATATGTGTGTGTGTGTGTGTGTATGAGTGCGAGTCCGTGCATGCGTGCGTGCGAGCACGCGTGCTTGTGGGCGCGCGTGAGTGCATGTGTGTGTTTGTGTATGTGTGTACATATACATTTTTTTATATCGACTAAAGTTTTAACGTAAACTACATAAGTCTTAAAAGTAAATCAATAATCACGAGTTGGATTCACATACCATGAAAACCAAATCTGTAGTTGTCACTTTGCTCGTTCGCTTTCATGAATAGTGATAAAAACGTAATTATTAAACAGGACACAGATTATTAAGAAAAGACTCACATAGGCGCGTTAATAAATATAATTATTAATAATCCAAAACGAGCGGTCATTTGGAATACCCATCAAATAAAACTACCATTAAAATCAATTTCAAAACACATGAATCGTAGCGGTCAAAGACAACTTGCATCGAAATAAGAAGTAAAAGGTTTAACACAAAATAAACTTAGGTATCGTCTATTCAATTTTCCAATACATTTTAAATCACACTTTGCTTCCAACATAAGATAAATTGTAGAGTTTTTTACTTGTGTTAATAATTTAAGTAATTTGCTGTACAAACTAAATGGCAGGTATCAACAAAACATAGGGAACAATGTCTTACCAAAATGAGTATATCATTAGGCAACCAAAACTTAATCTCTAGAATAGCAAGTGTCAACCAACGTAACCATATTAACGACAACAACGCGACAATTATCTTTATGCACACGCCCTTTGCCCACCAGTGACTTCAAATACACAGAAATAAGTCGTTGTTGGCCACATCTACAAAATTGGTTTACCGATTTAATTAATAAATACCACCTATGTATCAAAACGAAGAACAAGAAAGTTATCTAGTTCAAATCTAAGAAACGTTTCTTAAATTTATGGAAAATTGAGTTTTCAATTAAAAAAATATAAAACTTTTATATTTGTTGCATATATTAATTTGTCAATATCAGTCACTATGAAACAATATAAACCTAAAGACAATCGAACACTTAGTTCAATTTTGACCATCACCATTCTGTCCTAAAATATCCTCCTTCCCAGATTTACATTCCCTTTCCCCTCCTCCGGAATGTTAATACAATACTTTAATAATTTTGATGAAACTACTTGCGCATAAGTTGATAACAAATATTCTCAGATTCAAAAACTTTCTGATATGTTTAGTTTTATGAATGCCTCCATATTTTTTTTTCTACCTAAAAAAAAATAATATCCCATTAGAGACTGATCATACTTGTCAGCATCGATTTATGGTTTACCTAATAGTTTTAGCCACACTTATGCATATCGGTTATATTTAATTGCAAAATTATTCAAACGCGTGTTCTTAGCTGCGACAACATTCGACAGAACGCGAAGGATTCTATCGTATGCGAAGTAATAGAATCGCAATGCGTAGATTACACCTACTTATGGAACTTAAAGAACATAACCTTGATGTACAATGCAATACCGGGACCTATACCCTTATTTATTCGACGCGTGTATAGATGCAATAAATGTTGATTGGCTCCAATAACACCCATCTGCTTGGGGAAGTACGCGTCAGCGTCGTTAGGGATTCTGTAAGGTATCTATCCTTGTACGGATTTTAATTCCATTTGTTGCGAAATCTGAATCGATGCGCAGAGGTGAAGAGATGCGTATACATTGCCATATAAAATATAAATTTTCTGTGAATATGTTGCCAATTGATGATGATAAATATTATTATTAACTTCAACGTTTTCACATTTAAATTTCTATAATCTATATTCTGTGCATGTAATGTTTCTAATGGTTCATAATCAAATTTAAAAAAAAATTTAAAAAATAAATTCGGTGTTAATTCGTTCATCGCTTTAAATTCTTTCATATTTATCAATTTCAGAAATAATTTTTGATTTCAAATTCATTGTTATCTTTTTGGTTCATAACATCATCGTAATAAATTTTTATAAAAATAACATAATATTTGTTTTCATAAAATTTTTCATTAACCAGTTTTGAAAATCATTTTTTCAAAAGTGTTTTGTAACTCATCCTGTTCCTCAATCTTTTCAATCAATGGCAACATTTCGAAAAATTGTTGAATTATATTTAGATCCGGTATTAAGAAGATTCCTTAGCTACATTTTTAATAATACCAAATATTATATAAGTAAATATTAGTTACACTTATTTACACTACATTTAAAAAAACGGATACCAAATAAAGTCTTGATAATATAGCAATTCTCACAGACCTGGCATCGTCATGTAATACAAAGGTGAAAAATCTCCTTGAAGCCTTCGTTGAGCAAAATAGTGCTCCATATCTACCATAGAATGCTTCCACCCAATAGGGTTCAAAGACTGTTTCTCCTCAATGAGCTTTTCAGCACCTCCACTTTTTCTAGAACGTACATTTTTACGTTCCAAATTCCTAAAGGATTAGTCCTCTCTCAGTCAAAATTTCTGCATAACCGTTCTTTGGACTATTACAACTAGCTTTGTCCGCAAGCAGTTTTTCGTGGGTGGTTATACTTTTATTTTATCATTTATATTCACTGGACAACCCCAGTAAATGTTAATATAATTACACATGTCTTCATTCCTTTTAAAAAATTAAATATGTGTTATTTATAATAAATATTTAAAAAAAGAAATATGTTTATATACATTACAAAAAGAAATATGTTAAGGAGATGCACCGTGAAAGAAAGCCAAGCAAATAAACAGTTTCTTGTTCGTTACATTAGTATTGATTCGTTTTAAATGACCAATGAGAGTAAAAAATCCATAGACGCACGCGCGGAAAACACAGATTAGATATTTAGTGGTTGTAATTTTCATTAATTCCGAAACGAGTTGGGACGATTGAAAGTAACCTGGTTTTACAAGGATAAATATAGTTTTTTTTTTATAAAATAGTACAGTTATTCATAATCGTACTAAGATTGTAATAAGGATCCCACTTTTTTAACTATCCTACGTCAGGTTATTTACATTTACCCATTCTTTTGATATAAATAAGAATGTTGTCCATTTTATAATACAATTAATCAATAGGATTTCATTTCATTAGCTTTGGCTTATTTTCCAACCCCCTATATAAAATTTTAAGCGGATGTACATTATTATTACCGCTTATCTACAATACTATTTCAACAAACAAACTGTACTTTTGGAAATCAGAATATTTATGTTTATTAGAATATGTTTTACTCCGTACATAAAACCGTAGCTCAAATTTAAATCCACATATATTACATTTAAAGTTTTATCTAAAATATGCGTATTTAAATGTAAAGTAATGTTAATGTTGCGTGAACGCAATAAGCGTTACTATCAAAGCAAAGTTCGTCTCCAGCCGATTCATTGAGAACAAACAAATTTCAACTGTTATCTCGCTAAACCTTAATTGGAATGTTGCTATCAATGGCATAATGACGCGTTATAGCAGGTCGGTTTTTTTATCAAATATATCTCCTCTTAAAAATAAAGTATTTTTTTTATTTGTTCCAAACTAAACCTACATAATGCTATTATTTTCCAATCACTTGCAGAAAAAAAGTATGTGAGCCAGAAGTTGGTGGTATTTTGTGACGAATATCACGGAAAGTACTATATATTTATTTAATGCAATTCATTTAAGCTGAAATGCAGCAGCGGTAAAATACCTAGAAAGTACTTCGGTAGAGTGATAATACACTCTTTACATGAAATAAATAATTAATAATATCATTTCGCAGCGAAAAAATTGTTTGTTGTTTCCAGAACAAGATTTTTATAGAACAGAAAACAGTTTAATCGATTTTATGATGCAATTTGATAAAAATACGTTCGTTGCTAAGAAACCCGCAATCAAGTTTCTTGGCAATAGTTTTATAAATTCCTAATATCTAAAGAAAACGAACATTTTTAAGTTAAATTTCTCGATTCAAATATCGAAAGTAGTTCCATAGTTAAAAAATTTGCATACATCGTTATAAGTTCTTTCACATAATGTAGACAGGTGGACAAATAATACAGTTATATCATGAACTTTTCTAGAAAGCAATATAAATTCAGTACATCAATGTAGTTATCGACCAGAAAAGAATAAATAGGACCAAAGAAAATTGCATTCAGTGATAGGTGTACATGAGGTAAATATTTCTGGTTCAATTGGAGTTGAAAGTTGCATTAATATTGATTCAATTTAAACGACCAATCAGATTTACTGTCGTTCATTATTAAGCGCTTACGTACAATGTAATTAACCCACTGGCCTGCATCTGCCGGTTTTCCTCTTGAATCTTATCATGCAATAGCTTATTTAAACTTTGCTTAATTGAAGCTATGCGTCTTTTCAAAAACTTTCCGATATAAAGTTACGAAGTAGCCATATCCGCCTCGGAAAATTCATAAACTTTGCACCCCCTTATTGTTGCACGGTCCGAATTTGTTCGTTGTATCGGAATCGGCTTTCGCAAAACTTAGGCATCGTACAAACACTTTAACGATCTACAATCGTAATTTAGGTGACGTGGCATGAAACGAGCTTGCTATAAAATAAGTAATTAATAGAAACTTTGTTCGTAATAAGTTTTCATGTTTATTTATAACTTATAATCGATTTAATATAAGCTAATATTAGCTTATCTTATGTAATTAAAGTACTACCTACAAGATTTCGCAGTATTTGAATCAGTAAATTTATTAAGTTTCAATAGAACATAAGCAAATATAGGTGTCGATATATCTTAGTTTATGTTTCCAGTTAGGCCGACATATTCATACATCGCTGCCGTATACATACAATTATTATTGTAATCACTCTAGCCTTAAAAGATAAATACTTACACTATAATTAAATGTATTTGTGTAGTTGCCAAACATAGAGATATTAGAAAATATACAAATATCTTGTGTTATAAAAATTCTTATTTCCCTGCACTTTAGCAAAATTAATTTTCCACAATCTATCTTTTTTTAGTCGATGAATACTCAAAAAAATAAAATATTTTATAGTTATCAAATCTATTCATGGCTTATATAGCAAAAATAAAGACTTAAAATGTTCTTACTATTGAGATACTATCGTGTTTGAAAAAAAATTTACGAATGTTTTTTTACTTTTTCTTGTTTTATTTCTTTTATTTTAATATTTGACAATTTATATTCCTATTTATATATATATATATATATATATATATATATATATATATATATATATATATATTAGCAAATGATTCGTTACGAAATACTATTTTTATGGAGAACTTATTGATAAATTATTTTTTTTCTTTACCAACTTAAACAACTTTTATTTTAAAAATAGTTTGATTTAAATTTCTTTTCGATTAAGTAAAGAAAAATAGTTTAAAAATTGTTTTTGTTAAACTGCATTAGTTTTGTACGTTCAGCGGGATATTTTTCAAATTTTAATGGTTATATCTTTAAAATGCAGTCGGTTTCTACGGATTTTATTTTTAAAAAATTATGTCATCCTGGCTTCCACTTCCGATGAAATGACTTCCACTTTTTGCAATATACTCCTGCAAGCAAAACTTCATATTGCGACGTACGTAAGAACAAAATGCTGGATCGAATGCAGCGATTTCATGCAGGATATTTTCTCGTGGAGCTTATATAATGCAAAGATTATTGCAGTATAATTTATATTTGAGATATTATAATTTATATTTGGTTTTGTGATTAAACAAAGAGTTATTTTTTTATAGGGAAAAATTCTAGAAATATTCTGTGTGATCCACTATATTAAAAAGTTAAATAAGTTTGGTGTTTTATTGAAATAATTAAAAGTTTCAAGATAAACTCTCATAGCAAAAGTCTGGAATTCATATTTCTATCAATTCTATAAACATTTTGAGAAATCTCGTAAAAACTAGGAATTTTTATATAAACTGTGAATTTTCCGAAAAGCAAAAATTTATCAAACAATATATTCCAGCTGGGATCGTAATAACAATAAACATCTGTCTAAGCAAAAACTAGCAGTTCTTGATTTACTTACTTTACTTATTTGGTCACCGTACAAACGTTAAAACTTCTTAGAAAAATCGAAGTTTCAATCAAAATTACGGTAATTTTCACTTATGATTATCCTCCTTTCTATGAAATTAGTAATGCAATCTTATGGGGAACACTTAAGATTTCTTGCCTAGATAAAAATGACTGGGGAATTTTCGCTATACCAGTTTGTTAGAACATCACAACTTTTATTTGTTTAACCTAGAAAGGCAATATAACGCCAGTTGCATGGTTATTTTATTGTTAAGGTACCGAAATGTGAAAAATATAAAATTTGCGTTTTATTTCTTTAATTTTTTCTCTAGAAATATTTTAGTAATATTGAAGTATTAAAAGACACGTAAAATTTACGCTCTTATATATTTTCTATTAATAATTTAAAAATAGGCAATAAAATTTTAATAAAGTTTCCCAGTTCTCTTCGCAATACAAAAGACAAAATGTAAAAAAGTATAAATAGAGGTAAAACAATCGTAAATGTTTTCCCCGAATCTTACATTCTTTGATTTAAATTAATAAACGAAAAAGGAACTTAATAACTCAACTAAACTAATTACACTGTAGCCCATACAGGCCCGGTCCTAGTCGATGACAAATTTCAAGTCGTTTCCTAAATTCCGCCAGCCGTCTCCAGGGACATTTTCCATAGGTCTACTACAATATCATCAATCTTTATTAGTTTAGCGTTCAAAACTTTCTTCGGGGTACTTTCAAAGCAATCTGGATGGCTGAACATACTCGTGCCGTATTAGTCACCACGCTCTGATTTCAATCAACAATCGTCTCAAAAAGAAGTCGTACCTTAAGATTGATTTTGATTCTACATTTTCCTGATAAGCTCCGAAAATGTTTACACGGAAAATAATTAGTCATTTAAGCTTGTAAATAATTATTTACACCATTTGTCTTAATAATATGAGCGGGAAATTTATAGAAATAATAATTGGTATATATTCTTAATAAACTTGTTAACGTTCGATAACTTATAATTGTTATTTATTGACGTTATAGATTCAATTCGCCCTTAGCCACAGTTTAAAAATAAAAATAAATCGAAACTGAAATGGCCTTGTATTGTAAAAATGTTTCATTACTGACAAAATTATCTAATTAGGGAAAAACTAAATTCATGTCATTTAGTTTGTATTTCAGCAAATTTCCCTTATTATTAAAATAATAAATTTGATTTCCATGTCAAATTTATGACAGAAAACGTCCAGCCACTTTTGCTCTATTTCTTGATTAAAGACACATGATAATTTAAAGGCTATACTTGTATTATTAACACGCAACAGCCAATTTTTTTCTTCATTTAATTTTTTGTGTGACACTTTAGCCTCTAATTTGAGAATTTAATATTATCTCTATACGCCAAAAACTTAACGTATTATGCAGAAAGGAAATTATGAACACATTTTAGTTTTAATGTAATAAAAATTATATGAAAATGCTAAATGTTTTGAGATATATATATTTTCTTCCAAACATTCTAAAGTTTCGTTCACCAAACCATAATTTTATATTTGGTCACTTTTAGTATAATGTTCTGTTTATTTTAGGTATAAATAGGTTATGAACTGACGCTGAAGTTATTTTTGTCTTATTTTAGCTATTACTGTTTTTTTCTGTTTTGATTCGGTGTTATGATAAGTATTCTAAAAAGTATTTGCCATATGGAAAATAAGTTTTATTGTGGTAAATATATCATTACTTTATTTAATGAAATTTTTAAATATAACATCAATGATAGTGCAGGAATATTAAAGTTTGAATAATTATAAATTTATATATTTTGAGTGATAAATTTTAATTCGTTTACATGTAAGCTGATGTAGCTGTTCAGAAACTTCGAAGATTGGGTTGATGATACCGAACTAAAACTTCAAAGTTTTCAGTAAGAATTAGAACTAAATTAAAAGTTAACAGAATTGCTAGAATTTATTACAAGTAGATTTATTATATTATGAAAGAAATAATTTTGTGATCAACTTGGAATATTTTCCAGTTAAGTAATTTATTTATTTCTTTACGTAATTTAATGTTTACAATTGATACATATGACACACTACTTGTTAAGACAGCAATCTCTTACAGCCATCCAGAATATCAGGCCAGCTCCGCTCGATGAACGGAGGGAAATGCAAATTTACTTATTTAAGCAGAGTAGAAAATTGTAAGACTTCTATTATTTAACTCTTTCACTATATAATGATGCAAGGTGGCGCTTCCAGCTCGGCCCAAACAAAAAACATTAGACCGTCTTCTATACTTACCGCATTATTTACGCAATAATTATAATTTAGTTTTATTAAATTTTTAAAACTATTTTATATTGTCAGTTGCTTATTTTGTACTTTAATATAGTACGGAATTATACGGCCCAATCGCGTAACATAAAAATATTTATACCTTGATTCAATAATTATTTTTACTTCTAGGACTACCTTTTCATTTAAATAATTGCATACTTTATCAATAAACTGCGCTTTCCAAATTGTATTTTGAAGCAGTTGCTTGAAGAAATGTGCGGAATCCAAGGAAAAAATTTAATTGTAAATCTGGAATTGCAATCATCTCTCCGATTAATTCATCAGTCACTATACTCTTTGGAATATTTTTGTCCCATTATTTATCTTTGTGAAGTGTCTACTCTAAGGAAAGTTGCTTCTTTGATTCTTGAATTCGTGTTAAGTTTTTGCTTAAAATATAAATAGACTAAGTAATGTTTTAACTTAACAATATAGAAGTGACTATCTCCTATTTATTTTAATTTTCAGCGTTTAAATACTTTTCTCTCTCCACATTTAATTACTAAAACGAATCAAATGTTAAACTTGTCTGTCCCTCTTGTGGTCTTCCTATTTGTAAAGATAACTTCAGCTCAAACCTACTGAAGCTATTGATACGTCGTTTCTGCTCGTAGTAGATAATAAACCTTTGAATAAAATTTAATATTTGTTTTATCATGATATCTAAAAACGTCCGTAAGTTATGACGATGAAAGTTACGTAGAAAATTTTAACAGGGACGGTGGGCAGTAGCGGGTTGTAAAAACATGGAGAGCATAAGTTTACGTGGCCGAATTTAAACTAATCTTAAAAAATTATTTGTATCTAAAAAATTATTTGTATCTAATCTTAGATTATAAAATAAACGCATTAAAATACTGCACTCGTATTTTAAAACTGCATGCGATCGAAGGAGCTACTTATTGCTACTCTGTAAAGAAATACACAAAATAAAGTATCAACTGAAATTTAAACTCTTATTAATCAAATATTGTAACTATTTAATATTTTGTTTATATAATATCAATTCATATGAATGATTTGTTTTAGTTAAAATCTAAAAAAAAATTAATGTGTTTTGATCACAGTTATTAAATATTCACATTTTTTAATTTTTCCTGATTATTCCTATTTTTCTTGATATTTCCTAAATTTTCACAATTTCCTTACTAAGTAATAAATCGTGGGTCACATTTAAGATTCGTAAAATAAATTTATACTTATTAAATTTACTAATTTTATTAAAAATATTTCCAAAAGGCACTGCGCAATGTTAGTTAAATTAGCTTATTAAAGCATTTGAAAATTAAAAATAATAAAATTTGAAACTGAATTGGAAAAAATGAAAGATTATTTCTTTACACTCAATGCTTTTTTTTAAAGAAATCACTTCAATGCTTTTTTACCGTAATCTTAATATTAAAACATGCGAAAAGTAATAAAGCAATATTTTGAAAATACCTTATATTTACTTTTTCCGATCAGGTTCAGATATTTTATTGTTTGTTGCTTTTCAATTTCACAACTTAAAAATAAGGTGCTTTTCTGCAAGTAAATATTTAAGCGACTTTTTAATAACGTTTTGTTTTTGGGTGAGTATCTCTTTTGACAAATATTACAACGCGCTGTATTTTGATTTATTAGTGTAACTCCAAATTGCACTTTGTATTGGAGGAGATGTTACGGATTAAGAAGATACACGTCGAGTTTTTACACGTGTAACGCTTGCATAAACGACGATGACAATTTTGCTTATTAAGTTAACGAGCACTAGACGTCAGTCCATTTTCTTCCACTGCTTGAATTCTTATTGGTCAAAATTACTGATAAAGAGACACATCATGAGAACTCTCTCATTGACCCCATCCCCATCTTCCTACTTATATGTCGCTACATAAACATCAGCATTACACTTCAGCATTGATCAAATGGAATGTTGATGCTGATGTAGAAAATAATGCTGCCGTTCCGCAGTTTCTGATGCCGATGCTGATATCGGCTATCTAAAAATTACTCTCTTATTTTTTACCCACTTTCACCGTCCTTTTATTATTCCTTTATAGCCTGATCTCTTCTATCGGAATTTTAAAAATTTTGTTCTGTAAGTGAATACAGGATAGTATAAAATTATTTCTCAAGGAGTTATTGCAGCATACTAAAAGGATTTAAGTCGAAGTCGGCAATAAAGCTGCCTAGATTATTCTTAAACCGCCGTATCCAGCATCGTTGGAAGGATTAGTTGAGTAAAACGTGATTACTTTACGCAAAACTATACGCGTAAGGATTTAATACAAGAACATAGAACATTACTTGAAAAAAGAGAGAAAAATCTTTTGTTTCTGAAAACGAAAATAGTGTTACCGAACCATCTTACAAGAATGAAGCTATTTTGTCTATTTATAATATTATCCCATTTCCTACTTAATCTGACCAGAAGAAATAAAGCGTCCCATGTATTTGTGTGAAAAAACTTGACACGTAACCGTAAAAATATAGCAGTCGTTTCTTCATTAGTTTGGAACTGATCAATCTAAAATTCTCCACATTTTCCAGAGATTTTCATATATTTTTTTCCTTATTTATAAGCACTTTTTTTCTTCTTATCTTCATTTTTATCGGATTACAAATATTTTTTCGATACATATATGTATATTAAACATTTACTTCGTTTTATAGGCTTGAAAGACAAAATATATTTTCTTTACTCTGGAGTAAGGATAAAATATTTTTCACAAGTTTTTAATAAGTTTTTTATTGATTAGTTCAATAATATAGTTCGAGTTTCTACAATTAATGAATTTTCCTTCGAAAACTCGAAAATATTCATTTCACCCTTTGTGTAACAGGAAATTGTTTTATTGACCTAAAATAACCTTTCGGATATTCGCTTTCGAAGCGCCAAATTGCCATCTGCCTCCATTCTTTGTATTATGCTATATTTATGTTCAAATAATTATGACAATCATATTGTACACGGTCTAAAAAGCAAGTAGCCGAAAAATAAGGTAAAGTGAATAGAATTATAACAATCATGTGACCATAAAGTCGTAATTTTATATATTTTTATCGTACATCAAGAACGCGCTAAATGTGTCTCCCTAATTTGCTTTCAGCTTCCAATTACTTCGTTGGCTTCAGTGGGAAAAAATGGCTAAAATATTGCTCTTTTTTAATTTTTCTTCGCCATATTGTCTAATTCTACGAGAGAAGATTATTTACATCAAAAATAAATGGGAGGCATAATTTGTTTTGTTCGTATAGATCTTTAGAGATAGTGAGGAAATAATTATGGTAAATAGAAAGTTGTGATATTCGAAAGAAGTAACAGAAAAAGAGACTTGAAAATTGAGACCAGGAATACATAGAGCAAAGTAACATAGCTTGTTTTGGAAGTTTTTGTTATCTCTCTTCTTTGTTAATATTCCTCCTATATATGTGTACACGTGAATAAGTGCATATATATATATATATATATATATATATATATATATATATATATATATAGACACACACACATACATATAATATTGTTGTCGTACAACGAAACCTAGGCCGTGGTTAAGAATTTAAATAAGGTCGATAAATACTACGTAACGTAGTGTCATTTACTTGCAAATAAACACTAAGCATTATGGTGTCGTTATTATTATTACTATTACTACATCTCAACAAACATTAAACGAGTAAACTTTTTCAACAGGGTAACTCGATTAACGAAAATATGTGGGTTAAAATTAAAAATATTTCAAAAATTGTCCCAAAAAGTTCACCAACTTGTCTGAAGTTCGATTTATAACTTTGGAAGCTAGACAGTGTATTATTTGGATATCTTATGGTCTTTTAATTAGTTACATTATTCTCACAATTAAATGAAACTACGTGATGTAGTATTATTTCTACTTTCTTTAATTTCTTTACCACGACCTAGGTTTCGTTGTATTACAACATCTTCAGGTGGGATATTAGCAAAGATCCCACCTGAAAATGTTGTACTACAACGAAACCTAGGTCGTGGTAAAGAAATTAAAGAAAGTAGAAATAATACTACATCACGTAGTTTCATTTAATTGTGAATAATTAATTTCTACAAAATTAACGCCAAATATATTCAATATACATTATTCTCATCCAAGTTTTTTATTCAATGAATTTATTTAAGTATTTAATAATAATGTAAGCTGAGTAACGATTTTACCAAGAAAACTATTTTAAAACGGTCTTATTAAAACCGATAAGATATGTGTCTCAACATGTTATATTTGTATGTTTTTCTCGTAACTAATGTAATAAATGCAAAAATGATTTTTTTGGCCAATCTTTTGTTTGTTCCACTTTAATGAGTCAATTACTCCACCCGTCTTTATAAAATTTGGTACTCATATTTCAAATATAGGATATATAGAATCCTGGGGAAAATATATTTCTTGCAAGTAAAGCTGTTGGTAACAGTTAATTGATTAAAATAATTATTACTATTACAATGCACGAATCATTAGGACGAATCATTGCACTGTCTAGAAAATAATATCAAAAATCTCACAAATAATATTTTAGCCAAAAAAATTAACTATCTAAATCAAACGGTTCTGAAATTAGAAACCTTATGTTAACTAATCCAAAAAAATGTTATTGAATGAGAGTAGACATTCCTTTTGACTTGAAAACGTCTTTTAATTCTATCCCGGTTGTGAAGAAGCAATCGCGCACAAACGAACGACTACGATTTTATATAAGAATTGATTCATTTAAAATTTGTGAGAGGTATTCAAATATATTCACAGCTTTAACTATCCTACTTTTTATATCACTACGCTGTTTTCAATAAATATAAGTTGCAAGTGAATTAAATGATTCAAATTGACACTTTATTTCATCTCCATATTCTGTTCACAATTGACGTGTTCATGAAAATGACTGCGATAGTGTTCGATACTGCAACACCTTTTTTTTCTAATCCTGTTAACATAAAACACTAAAAACTAACCCGCACCTAAACTGGGCTCAGAAGCACTGTAAAAAGTTTTGACAATTACCTAAGTAATAAATACACACACACACACACACATACACACACACAGACACATATATATATATATATATATATATATATATATATATATATATATATATATATATATATATATTACGTCTGTATGCCTCAAAATTACAAATGATAACCTAAACCGCGTTTGAAAGTATGAAACCGACAAGAAAAAAAATAACTAGGTACCCACCAATGAAGTAGTGACTGGTGTAAATTATCAAATCTAAATATAAAGCGTTACGTTTTTATCAAACCTCAATGGCATCAAGATAAAAATAAACAAGTTTCCAATTTCTAACAAGAGAGTTTTCCAGTTTACTATCGCTTATTCCTGGATCCTTTCTTTATTAATTCTTTTCATAAAACTCCCGATTACTTTAATTTTTCTTTGAAGCTTTCTTTACACTTAAAAAGCTTGAATTATTATTGCATGACGCAACGTTAATTGAATTTATTGAAATACACTAAATGAGAGGATAAACGTTTTTCGGTCGAGAGCCAGCAGTAAAGTTGATTGAATTATTTTCGGAAAGCATTATCCACTCGTGGATTTACGAGTTGGATATAAATATCTTAAGAAGATAGCCAATATTTAATAATGGGCTATATATTTGTTATCGAACTAATTTGAGACCCCAAAAGAAAGGAGATTATGATTTTAATAATCTGTGTAAATTAACCTACCTTAGGTTAATTTTCCCTTTGCAGCGTAACGGTTAGGGTTTTTTTAATTCGTTTTAGTCGTTGATTTAATTACATACGGAAATGTGAATGCAATGTGCATTAAAATTTGCATACATATTTTGTTCCAAAAAGTGAAATTTAATTAAATTAACTTATTGGTATTAAAATGATATTTGAAAAACAATGAAGTATCATATAAAAATAATATAGAATAATACACATAATATGACTCGTCGACTGACATGGATAAACTTCAATTTCATTTATTTTCCTTGAACCATGAAACCTGAATTAGTGTCTAATAAAGAGGAAATTATACGGGTAATGAAAGGGAATTATGTAACGAGAAAATATCAGGTTGGTAAAAGTTATTACTAGTGCTGTACCTTTAAAAAAGTTTAGTAATGAGAAAAAAAAAATAAGTTATCAAGAACCATTGCCTCAATAAATTTATAGAAGATGATGTAAGAATTAATTTGACAAAATTATTGTCGAGTAAAATAAAATGTAGTATGTTGCCTTTATACGGTTCTCAAAAATTCAGTATTTCCAAAAGTTTTTGCTTTTATTGAATTCCCTTATTTTACAATATTACATATAAATTTCGTAAAACCTCTGTGTTCTAAGAAATAATAACCTGTTTACCAAGTTAAAAATTGTTTTTTTTTGTTCTAAACACAAGTGTGGATAGCAATACAAAGTAATTTTTTGTCTCATGCACAATTTCGGAAAAAAACAGTTTATGCATATTTAACTAAATATTTCTAATTGTTACTGTTGTCCATATTTAACCAATTTATATTTCTGTTGTAATACAGAAAATTTAACTATAATATTTCAACCAGTTACATTGTCGAATATTATCTATGTATTGATTAGCCACCAAAATATTTTTTCAGCCCTCGATACATTCCACAAAGTGCATATAATGAGTATCTCATTAAGAATTCTATATATTATGTCGTTAGTTTTTAATGCGTAAATTGTAAATATAAGAACAACTCCTAAATGAATTTTATTATAATGACGAAATTTTAATAATGTATTAAACGCATCTGGAACACGGTAGTTTCTCCGTTAAGTAAAATAAAAACCAACACTATATTTCCCAATACTATTTTAACATATGCATAGATAATCAGAAAGCCAAATTGCCTTTTGTGGTAATAAAATGCCACTTTAATTTAAACAATAGATTATTTACAAAATGGGAAAATATCCGCTTGTCAGTCCCTCACAGCCGTTTTTCTCAGAAACCCTTTTGAGGAGAAAACTAAAAATTGGTCACAGTAATAAAGCATATTAGCACATTGTACATGTCGTAATAGTTGACATTTGTAAATATTTATATCTAAAATTTAGAAGGCAAGTTAAATAGAAAAAAAAATTTAATAACTTAGGGTATCATATAAAGGATCTGTTATCATAATGTTGGTTTCTAGATCTTAGGAACTATATCTTCAAAGTTATATAATAGGTCAGAACCTACCCTAGTCACTTTATTTTCGAAACGATTAATCCTAAAATCGTATTCGCAATAATACAGGTACGAACTCCTCGCAATCTCCCTTAATGCGTAAATCAGAATCTGAACTTGAGACTGGACTTTCTAGTATTGAAATGTTAGGTACCTTCTAGCATTTGAACACAATTTTTATCAAGATTATTTAAAATTTAAACAAGTCAACAATTTTAATAGTCACACTAATACTACTAATCGCTATTTTATGTCAGTTTCGATACACACGACGTTTTTCTTGTTCAAAGTGATATACAATGAAAGAAGAAGGTAAAATTACAAAATATAAAGTTATAAAATATCGTCTAAATAGATTTGGATAATTATGATATGTAGTATTATAATCTTATGACGTATTTTGTAGCAACTGATTATCGAAATAAAATGAAACTTTTCACAATTCCTCAAATATCTAAATATATTAAAAATCTATATTTTCACGACAACAGCTTACTTCTCTCCGAACACGAATTGATTACAATCCTCAAAGACATTCAATCTACTTTATCTAATAGCGTGCTTGGATCCAAAATCCTTTCGTTCGGTCTTTGTCAATAAATTCTTTTTACTCCATCTATCATTTTCTCATACAAAATTGCTGTCCAAATGCTCATTTGAAAGATAATTTTATTTTTTCCGGTGCTAGATAAATACAAAATTGGAAATTCGAATCAATCTATCATTATAGAATATAGACGTTATTATAAATTAGTTGTTGAAAAAATAAACGGGCAATAACAAATTTCATGGAATTTGATTGACCATATTCAGATTAAGTTTTGAGGTACATTTATAAATTTAATCAGTTTTTCACTCAGTAATATTACAATTTAACATATCACCTGGCCACATGCCACTAATAATAAACGTAAATTTGATTGTTGGCAATGAGACCAGATGAAAACCGATAATTTATTTTTTAATTTTTGATTGATAAGTTATATTTTAGTTTTTTATTCTTACTGTAGATAAAGAAGTGAAATAACATCGTGGAAACTGCCAGCAATTGTCTTTTTCCAATAACGGTTGGAAAATTTGATCTCTTTCGATAGTTTTGTACTATATCCTCCAATAGGCACTTTGAAATGTCTATCCGATAGATTTGAACTGTCTTAAACGTACTGAAAATATACAAAGTTAAACTATAATTACAAGACCCATAAAGAAAATTCAATATAATTTCGTCTCTAAACATGAAGGCAGCGACCTTCTGGATATTACAATATAATATAAAAATGTTATGTAACCCTTTTTAAATAGGTTATATACTTGGTTTGTATTGGTTAATACATACTTCGGAATTTTGAAGACTATCGCCACTTAAAACGTCTATAAATGATGCAAGAAATATGTCTCCATCAGAACAATGATATCACATTTTGCATTAAAAAATTTGGAACTTTGACTTCAATAAATAGTATCACATAATTTTTAATCATTATTCAAATAAATAAACAAATAAGAAAACAATGTATTTCACTAACGTTTATAACGCATGTAATATACATGAAAACTACTGTACAGAATAATAATATACATGAAAACTGTTATCCTAATCTATATATTTCAAAAGCCAAATTGAGTTTTTGCTTATTTTTTTATCTCGTTTCTTGAAATATTTGTAATGAAAAATAATTATCTTTCGGATATTGAATAAATAAAAACGTTAAAAAACCGTTAAGATAATTATGTGTGCATTAATTTGGTAGTACAAAGATAGAACTAACAATAAAGTATTTTTTTCTGTTTCAATTATTCCATTTTCACACAAAGGAGACATTTCCACATAGAAACCATAAAACACCTTGATCAGCTTTGGTGTCACCTCGCACCTTTTTCTCTGTAACAATTTTAACACGAGCAGTCTAACCTTATCCCAGACGCCCTCGAATAAATAAACGAAACACGCTTTAATCCTAAGCTCGCCTGCGTAGATAAACAGAAAAACCAATTCAAATGCAGGTGACAAACCTTGAAGGTAAACTATCTATTATTTAACTTGCACGTTAATCTGTTGAAAGATATAGATTTATCGTCATTTGTTATCTATACCTTATGCTTAATCGGGATCTGACTCAAAAATTATGATGATCGTGGGACTATTTCGAAATTAGATCGCTATGAGCACTAAAAACAAATCTTATACCAATGGCAACAATAATATGAAACTTCTGTTCTATAATCTTCTCTGTGCTTTGTTGAAACGATGGCATATTTTCATAAAAAAAGTAAAGGATATTCTGGAATAATAGATGGCTTCTGCTTTAGACCTATCAATGCAATCAGTGCTTCTAATTTTAAGTCAATTAACTCATGAGTTGTATTTATTGGGCACTGTGTAGGAACCTCATATTATACTAAAATCGTGATCGTCATGATAATATTTCTACACTTAATAAATTTTAATTTATATAAAATAACTTAACGCAATTTTTTAAATTTCACTATAATTTCAAAATTTAAATACCCAAAACCTGTTGACACGAATCGTAGAGCTACTTCAATAATAAATCTAGGTTGAATCATGTTTCATATATTTTCTAGTTAATTATTTAAACAAGCACATTTCGTGGACAATATATTTAGTCAAAAACTGGGCAGATTAATGAATCGTCACTATTTGAAAGAAGTTTATTTTAGTTAGCGATCCTGTTAAATGTTTTAGTTAGTTATGATGATTTATATTGAAATGTTTAAATATTTAAAGATTTCAAAATATAAACACTTAAATTAATTATGATGCTATTTTCATAATTGATTGAAATTTTATTTCGCTAAAATGGTTTAGGATAAAAAAAATATTTTTCTTAAATTATTATCTTTTTCATCCCTGCACCATAGTTTTAACGCAATAAAGGCAAAAATTTAATTTTGAGACTATGTACACTTTTTTTTCATTTAAGATATCATAAATGTTTCCTTGTATGGCATGAATGTTTTAATTCCCGTGCATCCATTCTTTCCGTCAGTGTAGATATTGCTATTAAGGATATAAACGTAATGTCATTTACTTCATATACTCACTTAAATATGATTCAAAAAGATATCCATAGACTAATATAAATTCCTACATAAGATATAGATATGGCAAACTGACTTCGCGTTCAGTAATATAGTAGACAGTCAGATTTTGAGCTCATTTTCACGTAACAATTATATACAGTCCCATCCAAGAGTCCGCCCACCAAAGGATGGAGGAATGGAATATTAAACTAGTCTGCCAAATGGCTTTTAATCTATTCGATTGATGCCTCCTATACATGACCTCTGGTTAAATATGCCGTCTAATATTTGCGATTGAACCTCGAGAAACTTAATAGATACGTAATGGCGTGATAACGTCCAATGTGTGTGCTTTATTAATTAGCTATCTTAGGGTTTAAGTAATTTTAAAATCAAATTTTCGCTGCTTAAGAAGTCATTAAGCTTCAGTAATTTTCTTAAATATTTATAGTATGTATTTTATTCTAGGAAAATAGGCAAATATTTCACATTCATTTTAACAAATATAAATTTGTATTTGAAGTTTTATATCTTATAAAGATTTCAAAATATTTTTTTTTTAAATCATCAAGAAGTCAATAATTAATTATACTCTCCTGTAGTGTATTCAATGAATTCGTTATTTTGACAATATGATTATACTTATAATAACGTATTGTTACCAAATATACAAATACATATATTACTGCACAATAACATCAGTTATTTTAAAACAATTCTTATGTTACTAACACTACCAAGCAATATATACGTGGTTAGAAATGAAAAGTAATCTATTTCCATTTTCAGTGGTATTTATTATCATAGTAAAATGATTTAATATCATAGAAATGGTTCAATATCATAGTAAAATGCTAGGTCCATTGAAGATAGGTAAATCAAAAACATTTGAAAAATGACCAGATATAACGGGCGTAAATTAAACTAATAAGGTTCAAAGAAATGTAGTCCAAAATATATTATTTAAATAAGTTCATATCTACAATAATATCAGGAAACTTTAGTGCCTCAAAAAAACCTGGAGACAGACAGACCCTAACTAAAAAATATTCAGTTACGAACTGAAAATAAATATCTACATCCTATTTAATCTATATGCAGTAAGAGTAAATAAATAAATTTTCATAAAAAACTTATTTCGTATTATCATGTATGTTATAAAATAGGATCAAGTCTCTATTTTCCTATGGACTTTCTTTCTCGAATAAAAATAACAATTATTCAAAATGTGATGAAATTTTATGAAATCAAATAAACCTGTGTTTTGTCATTTAGTATATTTTCCATAACTTATCTAAAATATGAAATAATTAAAATATTTACTATGAACATGCAAGCCTTGCATTAAAAGTAATTAGGAAAATTCCTAGAAAGCGTTTTGCAGTAATCAACTTCAGAAACAAAGTTAAGGATACTTTGGAGAGTATCGGTGATTAAAAACATTCAAATCAATACATAGTGCAGTTCATATTTTTAATAATGCAAAAATGATGATCTTTTAAAGTTGACGTTGATTCTAATTTCAGTTTGGAAACGATCGAAGGAACTTAGTTACTACTTTCCTCAAAATGAATTATGGGGTAAAGGTGTATATAGTAGTTCAATAGAAAATATCATTTTCTTATTGAAAAACAATTTACGCTACTCATGTTCCGCAAAGAACCTTTTTTAATTCCAATGATATGCCACACAACAGATCAGCCTTTAGTTGCACATCACGTAAAGTGGTATAAACTGCAAAATGTTTCTACCCACAATATAATAAATTTAAAAAACAATCTAAATTTCTATCCATCGTCGACAATATGCGATCACGTATTTTTTTCTCTGGCTACGAATAAGTTTAACCATAAACCTCTTTCACACCATTTTAAAATAAAGAAAAGAATATTTTATTCCAGATATAAACATATTGGATCTTTTACTAAAAGATAAGCTGTTATTTGTAATAGTATAGTTAAATAAAATAACAAATGGGACTACGTATCCAGTAATACTTATTGGTACATTAAATCAAAACTTTAAGAACTCCCAATGCAAACATCATGGTTCATACTTGTCGTTTACAAACACGTTTATGTGTCATACAAAGGTATTTTACCTTTATATGATGCATAAACTTTAAATTTTTAGGTGTAGCAATATGCTTGGGGGTGGCAGGAATACACTTTTCAAATGGGCTAACAGCTTACACCAACTAATTAAACCTGCCAAGGCGGCCAGAAAGTCAAGTTAAAATAAGTGAATATAATATGTCACACGTGTGGTCACATTAAACCACAAAGTTATTATTTGGACCCTAGTTTATTGGTTACTAACATATTTTTCGGCTAATGTATGTGCGTACAAATATTAGTATTGTTTTACAACATAGGACGGAAGAATGGATTTAATAATTGAAGTAGTTGTATTGATAGATTTCATGTCATTTACTAAACTAAATGTGTTTATAACGTTAAATGAACTTTTATTGCTGAATATCATTTAAAACTATAATAAAGTTTTAGGAGTAGGCTGACATACCATATCGGGCTAGGCTACATTAGCTAGTTAAAAAAGAAAGTTGCAGACTTCTATTAAAATTTCAAGCATATCAAATAATTTCAAGTTACACAAGTTGCGGATAAGCTGTAAAGAAATTATATTAATCAAATATCTTTGCAGTGGACATTGTCTTATTTGAAACTTTATCCGGCTTTTCTCAAAGCCTTCTTACATCTCGACCCCATGGTTCGACCGATACCAACTTTTTGTCAGTACCTATTCTTCCACTGCGTCGGATTAGCTCTTCGCCACCGTAATCTCAGATTGACAATTGCGGTATTGAGTTTAAGGTCTTATTTACGACGTCGATGTGACTTAGATGAGGGACAATTGATTGTAATATTTCCCCCAGGGATGCAAGGATAAAATTACGTTAAATAATTTATTTATTAGAATTGTGTACAACTAATCTAAAGATCGGTTTGATACTCAGCCATTTTCAAAATTTGTAGTTGTATATGCTTATCGGTAGCGTATATCTCAGCTATCATGGAGTCAACATCTTTTGTGGTTGGGGCAAGATTTACTTGCAACGCTATAAAAATGTACTACTTTGGTAGAAGTATTGAACTACTCACATTATATTTGTTATAGAATTTGAAACCCTTCTTTTTGCGGTCATTCTCGTCTATTACAATGGATACAATCTGTGACTCATTCATTGCTCTTTTTTCATTTAGTGACCTTTTGAGTTGCGATGGTTGTTAGTCCGAATTTCCAAATAATTAATAGATTTAGATTTTTTCATATATATTTCACATTTCATTTAACAACTCAACAAATATATTGCATATGTATCTTACACAGGCGTAATACTTTTAAAATTGTCTACTGAGTAAGACTAATTTAAATTTTTTTTTTGCTTTTTGGGGGTAAATTTTTCCTAAATAAATTTTTTCGATAATTTTTACTTTACTATTTTCAGAGATACAGGAAAGCATGTTTCTATTAGCATATCCAATAATGTCTCTAGAGTCGTTAAATCCAAAAAAAATATAACTTGGAAATCCTTTTAATTAATGTTTTACTGTTCCTTACTCTATGCCAAATTTAATTTTTTATGTCGAACACGACCATAAAAGACAAATGTGATAAGAGGAACCTTATGAACTTTTTTCTTTCAAAATATGAAGTTTGATAAATTGAAAGATTTGACATTTAGAATAAAATATATAGAAGTTTTGATATTTCGGAATAATAAATATGTAAAGAAAAAAATTGCAAAATACAGAAATATACCCTCAAAAGTAGAAAAAGTACAATTATTTTTTAAAAATTGACAATCAAGCGCTCATTTGATTAATGGAGTCCTGCAATAAAAACTCCATTTTTATATTTTGTCGATCGGAACTCAATAAAGGGTCTTGAGTACAGAAATTAATGAAAAAAACCTGTAATATCAATTGAATTTTTAGGCTGAATTAAAGTTATCCACTTTAGCACTTATTTTTGTCACATTATTTAATTGTTAATAGTCATCAATGTCAAGACTTCTAAAAAAAAGTACTTGAAAATACACCTCTGACCTTCTTTATTTTGTGCATTACATAAATTAATATATTCATTAATAATACGAATACACGTCATCAAAGTTATTACGTAACATATAATATCACCGTTATGTTACGTTCGTTCCACTTAAAAGAGAAGGTCCCTTTCAATCGGATTAGATACTTTTTGTTCCGCTCTAAACGCCTGTACTATTTTCCAGTACTTTTAAAATATTATTAATTTTCAAATCAAAAATAATACTAAACTATATTCGAGCACATCAATCTAATCTGTTATTAGAGCAGCTAAGCTGTTTTTATCAAACTAACATTGCCAACCTATTTTTGATCAGATTATCTCTTCTAGTAGATTAAAAATGCCTGCCTATTTTTAAACAAAATAAGTGTCTACCTATTTTTGGGAAGTTTAATAATGCCAACTTTTTTTACCAACTAACAATGCCGGCTTATTTTTAGACAGATTAACGACGCCAACTTATTTTTAAGCAAAATAAAGATGAAAGAACTTTTTTTTAAGCAAAATAAAAAAGCATATCCGAACACATTAACAATGCTAACCTATTTTTAATCAAAGTAGCAATGCCAACAGAGTTCTGAACAGATCAGTAACGTCAACTTGTTGTTAAAATGTCAATCTACTTTCGCCCAGATTAATAAAGTCGGGAATAAATTGCCTTTAGTTGGACATGTCTGTTCTTTTTACAGGTTTTTAATTTTCCTAGATAAATGTTTCAACGACATACCGACAAGCAGTATGTTTAAAAAACCCTCCGCAGATTTTTCCTTTCGTTCTTTTCTTTGACAATAATTCCAAAACGTATTTTGGTTCAATTCGGATCAATTATGCAATGTAAGGTCCTGCTCATAACCATTTCAATATCTGTGCGGGTAACCATTTCAATTTATTTTGGCGTTTCTTATATTATCTTTTAGTTTAGTGCGTTTTTCTCTATTGACCTTTGGCAGATTGTATTACATGCCTTATTATGCTCTTAGATTTGACATATGCGAATTAAGATTGGCAGGAGGCATACATCTGTTATTTTCCTTTTAAAGTGCATAGAGAGAATGAATTTAAATACGTCTTTGTATTTTCACAATCTATTCCAGGTAATCGTTATGAATCTAACCAAGTCTGGTGTTTATTTTTTAAGGTATACAATTTTCCCATTTATATATGTATATGTATATATATATATATATATATATATATATATGTATATATATATATATATATATTTGTCTTTATATATATATATACATATACATACATTCGTATGTATGTATATGAATTCATCGACATATTAACAAACAATCCTTTTAATTGTTATGGGAGTGGTAATGCTACGGGTAACCTATTTTGTCTTCGATATTCTCATTTAGAAGCCTACATTTCAGCAGATTAAAAAATTTTCGAAAATAAATTATGTATTGTATAAATGTACAAAATTCTCAATTTTTTATTCCAAGTAATCAAGAGTTTTAACCCTTAGTGTATTGCATAAAATAATTTCGGTTTAAATTTATAAAAAACGTAAATTCCAGTATAACATTGGACATATGAAACATGTTTAATGTCAAACTGTGACTTGACATATTTTCTTCAGTACTTACATATATTATGGAAACCAAAAAATTACCCAGTTTGATATTGATAACATATAAAGAGACACAATTTATAAAGAATTTATCTGAAATCGAACCTTTTCATATATTTTTAATTGTTATAAGTAAATATTAGTTCGTGTAACTCACGATCAGGATGCGATTTACAGTGTTTCAGTGTGTAAAAGTAGTTTTTATGCAAATATTTTATTTCGCTAATGATATTCTAAATATTTAACATATATAGTAACAAATATAGTGATAGCATTTCATTTCTAAGAATCGTTTGTTGCAGATATTTATTTAAAGAAAATTATGGTTTTGCATCAATAAAATATTTAGAAATCAGTTGGAAATCAATAACTTTCTCATTGGAAATTGTGCAAATTTTTCTCATGCAAATTTCCGATTGGAAATAAATCTGAAAAGTTTACAGTTCAAACTTCATCAATTATTCACAAATGGTCTTATAAAACTCATTATTTAATAGTAATAGGTATAATAACGTATAGGATCAGAAAAGATACAAAAAATAACAGAGATCAAAAAGATATTAGAGTTACTGATATTATAAATTGACTATTACGATATATTTTTATAAAATTTTAAGGCATTCAAAAATTAAAAATTTCTATGTTTTTAAATAACATAAATTCAAGAATAAAGTGATCTGGTCAATATGTAAGTTATTGTATTATTATTGAATTCAATTCATAATGTTATTGTATTATTATTGAATTCATCACAATGTCAAACTGAATTCATATCGCATTAAACATCAACATAAAAATTCTGCCTCCGAATTTTATATACATCTTTGAATCGAAATAACCGAAATAAAAAAAAAGGACAAAGTCGATATAGTCGATTCGTTAGCCGTTCGCAAGAGTACAGATATCGAAAGCATTGTAAAAAAGTATTGTTTTTCCATTAAACCGCCTCCAATATATTTTTCTGCAATTAAAAGTTTCCCCATCGCAGGTAAATAACCCCTAAGTCGGGGTAGTTGTTTGTTTTTTTATTATCCACCGCTCTGGCCGTTCAGTCTTTTTTTTATTTGACTTAACTCCCTTCCGCCCTTCACCCGAACTTATTTATGTTAGGAGCGTTAACTGTGAGTTTTCATCGATATTATGTTTACCTTCGATTGTTTTGACGCGACGAAAACTTTGTATAATGAGAGCTTTTCGTTTGACGTCTGGGATATGATATGCTTGGTGGTAATTTTTATTTTTGGAAAGGTTGAGATGGTATGTTATAAAAACATTATGCTGCGTGATACATTGGGTTGGCCAATAAGTTTTTAACCCCAAGTTACTGTCAACCAATTTATAATAGTAAAGCAATTTATATTTTAGTTTTGGAGGTCTTCTGTAATATCAAATTTTTTTTCCCGAGGATGGAAAATTAGGTTAATAAACGGGTTTGTTTTCCATTAAATATTTATCCATTATTTAATACGATGAACGATGCATGTTATATATCATAATATAGTCAAACATTAATTAAATGTTGTTATATATTTTATATTAAATTTATTCTCTTCATTTTTAAACTTATCAAAAGCCAAAACTTACTTGTGTAAAAAAGTAGAATGTAGTCTGGAAGTTAATATTTGTCTGATTTTTATTAAAATCAAAATATTCCTATCGATGATTCCCTCGAGATGCTTGACCCTAAAATATCTTTTAGGGTCAAGCATCTCGAGAAAAAATCTAACCCTCATAAAACCACTCACGCATCCGTCCGTCTGTTCACCTATCATAGTCGTTTTTCTCTGAAGCAATCTTGTAATTTGGCATAAAATTTAACTTTTGTAAAATTTATATGAAATATATAGAGATATTTTGAAAAATATGCACGCGTAATATGTTGCCGCTCCTCTATTTCTGCAACTGCAAATTTAAACATAATAAAAAAATAAAGTTACTCAGAATTTATCTAAATTTCACCGGAAAATTACAGCGATGAATCGGAATTTTATAGTTTTTTTAGATATTCACAATAATCTGCGGCTATAAAGGATAACTAAGCTATATATCTACATGGTGAAATATAACATTATTATTTTTAAATAGTTTGCTAGGACTAATAAGTCCTCGTAAAAGATGACATATGCCTACACGGGTACGATATCCTCATAGTGAGTGTTCTACTCCGACTTAACCTGTTAAATTCATATATTTACAGCATAATACGATTCTTATATTCGTCACTCATTGCATTTTGGGTGTCTTTAAAAAATCGCCCTCATAGTAATAAGTATGTGACCTTCGCTATTTAACTTGCAGTGCAGATTTTATATGCAAATAATAAATGTATAAAACCTAATACTAATGAAAGCAAATATTGTCTGAACAAGAGAACATAAGTCAAATATATTATAGTGATTACAAATAATGGAAAAATTAGGTGAATAATGTTATAAAAAAAGATAATTCCACAACACTTACAGCATCGTATTTAGCAGCAGGACGGCTGGTTACTTTGCTTCAATACAGTATTTAGACTAATGTTGACCCATTTGCTTTACAAATAACATTCACATTCAGCGCAATTTCAGGCACAAAAGGACCGGGTCTGCCAATAAGAATCGCGCTTTTATCCTTAATGTTAGTAAATATATTTTCATCTATTTAATCACTTGTAAAGCTCGTGTTTTTGTTTTGTTAATAGTTCAGTTTATGGTTTACCTGCACTATATGTATTTAATATGGGCTCCGTTAAGGGTGGAAGTGCGTTTTTAACGGTCACACATTAATTCAAACTACTACCTGCGTTAAACTACATCGCCACATCACCTCGTCGCCCCAACAAAGTCAAGTGAAAAGTTTAGTAAAAAGCAATTATTTAAAATATTAGCTGTTTAATTTATTTATTTTAAATCCAAATAACAATATAATATAACACAATACTTTATATTAAGTTAGAAAATTTCAATGCTATTAGGATACCCAATTTGCTCATGGGCCTTTTCTTGGGTGCGTCGTGGCAAGTTACGTGTATCTATTATAATTACTCAACAAATAAAATTAGGTTGTGTTATTTTTGACCTGCATTGCAGACAACTATTAGGTTAGGTTAGGTTAGGTTAGGTTAGGTTAGGTTAGGTTAGGTTAGGTTAGGTTAGGTTAGTTTAGGTTAGGTTAGGTTAGGTTAGGTTAGGTTAGGTTAGTTTAGGTTAGGTTAGGTTAGGTTAGGTTAGGTTAGGTTAGGTTAGGTTAGGTTAGGTTAGGTTAGGTTAGGTTAGGTTAGGTTAGGTTAGGTTAGGTTTGGTTAGGTTAGGTTAGGTTAGGTTAGGTTAGGTTAGGTTAGGTTAGGTTATTAATGACGTTATTTATAACACCAAGAATAATATTAATATAAATTACACAACAAATTTAATGAACAAATAAAGTTTTTTAAAGATTAATTACACTATATTATTTACACATACCTATAATCTCCATTACCAAATTAAGACAGTGTGCATGCCTATAACCACTAACTTCGCTGTTGAATATATCACCAAATTTGCTTACGTAATTAACTTTATCATAATAGATTGTTAAGAATCACATATACATTCATCCACATTAAGATTCATACCGTGCACATATTGTAAAATATGTATACTGATATTAATTTATAAATTATTACTACGCAATAAAAAACCGCATTCGTAACTCAAACACACCTTCACGCACACGAACTATAACACCCACATGCATAGATTAGGGTATACAAACATAAAACCAGTATTTTTAATAGCTGTCGTTTTTCTACGTAATTTTCATCGTATCTCTCTGCACTCAATCATAAGCAATCAAAATAGTTACTGACGTATTTGTATCTCGGTCTTATTCATGAAACTGAATTCGAAAAATTTCATTCAGTTTATAACAAGATATTATCTGTTAATATTTCGAACGTCCGATTAAATAAATGAAACAATTGAGGTTTACTTTTTAATTTTATCAGGTGATTCAAAATTTTGTAAAAATATTGAAATCTTTGGTTATTCTGATTTAAATAGAATAGAGTAGTTACTTACAATATATAATAAATTAAATACCGTACGTTTGAAAGTGACACTTCATTATTTTAAATTATATGTTTGTTTGTATATATATTAGGGTGCCCCTTATATCACCGATTTTTTTTGTTTTAAATATTGTAACGCATACCATCTAATTCTTTTTATAGTACTATAGGCTACCTTCGTGAAAAATTTCATCGTCATATGACAATGGCAACCCGTGCCGACAAGGCATCATTGTTTTTCTAAACAACGGTTTTAGAAGACTTAGTTGCATGCAAGCTATATTATGATCAAAATACATATTTTATCATAGAAAACAGTGGAAGATTAATTTAGGTTATGTATTTATTTATAAAATTGAAAAAGATATGTAATTCAGGATTCAGGATACTTTTTTTTTAAAGTATCTTTCTTGCAAACTGGGTGCAACTTTCTGTGTTCTTGTACACAATTTAACAAGAACTGTTTTTGTTCTTCTGCAGCAGTTATTAATCCATGAAAATCTTGCATGAGTTTCACGCCTCTCTCTGCTGTGTCATTGACTGCCTTCAAGTGCATAACTTTTAGCTTCCTGAAAAGAAGGGATTTGTTCCCATGATGGAAGGGATGTCTTCTTGGAGAAAGGCGTTATCAATTTTTAACCGCGATAATAAATTTGTGCTCTTGATGGTCACGAAATCACTCAAACGTTTTCCTGAAACAATAAAAGAAATATATTAACAAAATTATCACATTTTCTAATGATAAAATGAAAAAAAAAACACTTATTCAACTCACCGTACAAAGAAGCAGATATTTCTTCCTTCGATGGAATATATCCCTTCCCAAAATCATACAAACTTTCCCTTTGTAAATTCGATACGATATCAGCTTTGGTTTGTGTATCAACTTCATCATCAAATAATGAAAATATAACTATTTCTTCTGATAAATACCACAAGTGTTGGTTGAACATGGTCAGAGCTGCTTTAGAAATCACTTGGTCGACTGTTTCGCAGTTTTTCAATGTTTTTAAGAAACATAAATCTTGATTCGGAGCTTTTACCGCCAAATTGCACTCAAGCCAGGGCTTTACATAAGCTATTGCAATAAATAAGCAAACATCTTGCAGTGCTCGTTTGTCCTTAGCACTCATTTTAAATTGTGATTGCAGCAAGCATATCTTTAAAGAGTACATAGCTCTTGCCATCCATCTTGCCTTATGCATGGCGCCAGGTGGTCTGATTTTAAACTTCTTTTCATTATCTCCCCCCAAAAACACTATACACAGTTCAATCAACTCCCGATAATCGTCACGTATAATAGATTTCAGTAGTTCTTTTTTATAATAATTAATAAGTTCGTTAATCATCGTTTCACAAAAATATTTCTTTACGAAATCAGTAAATGTTTCGGTAGTAGTTGCTGTAACGTTCATCCAATTGTCTCTTAATTTTTTGGATATCAGGACTGCTAGTAACTTGATGGATCTTTGATTCAAACACACATTTCAGTACTAGTTCATACATATGATGGCGGCAAGCAAAAAGTAACAATTCAATTTCTAATTTTTGCTCCAAGAGCACACGAGCCCCATTTAAGCGGCCTGTATTAGAAGCCGTTGTGTCGCAGCACATAATCTGTATCTTGTCATTGAGATCCCAATCAGAAAGGGTATTTAAAATAGCTTCAGCTTGATCTTTGCCAGTAGAACTATCGAGTTTTGGCACTGCTAGAAGTTGGTCTTTTTCTCCGAATGAAATGAGAATTGGCAGGCGTTCTTCTTTTGAACCTGTCACATTTAAACCGGGCAATAGCTTTCCATTCCAATGAATAGTTACAAGTTCAGGCACGTTGTTCTGAAAATCAGTTTTTATCGATTCTGCTCTCTATTTTCTTATTTGGGTCCGAATTCGTTGAAGAGAAGGCTTGTTGATAGGAAAGTCTTCACAACTGAGACGAAGTGCTTCTACAACAGCCTGAAGTATGTAAGCAGAATCCCTTATACTTAGTTGACATCTATCTAAAGCTGCAACTAGTTTAAGGGTAATAAAATACGTCCTTCCTCTTTTTGTAGCAGATAGCGAAGTCACGGATTGCGATTGCGAGGTGAAAGGTAAATTTTCTTCCAAACTTTCGTCAGAACTGGTAGACTGTTCGTGAAGGTATTGAGGTGGGATAGAGGTGTCTGAAGTCAATAAATTCATATCAGTCAAATGCTATAGTCTTTTTTCCTCTTCTCCTAGTTTTCTCTGCCTTACTATTTCTTCTTTCTCAGCTAACTTTTTGTCAACACCCGCTAAGCAACCTGAACGCCATGGCTCTCTTTGTTTTTGTAAAAATATTTTGTTCTTCTCTATTTTGATTCTTTGTAGAGCATCGGCATGCGCGATATCATATAAATTATCTAAATCTTTTTGGAACTTCTCCTCGTGGTGCTTATAAACGTCCTGTGTTTTTTTACAGTTTTTTTGTAGCTCTCTCCAAACATGGTAAAGATCCACAAGTTTTTTCACACAATTAGGTACAGCTCTGGTAGGTATTCTAGCTTTTTCCCAAAATATGATGCACTCACGGATCACAAGATTTGCACTTTTATTAACAGTCAATTTTACGTCGCGAATATTAAAAAACAGAACTGAGAGAACTTGACGATTAGACGGCAACTTTGCACCCGTTATTTGGTGATTTATCTCATCAACCAAGAAAATATTTTTCTTCTTACTTCTAAGTTCCACTGACATCTAGAAAATAAACTATTATGCACGTTAATTAGGCGATACGTCGGTGAAAACTCAGAAACAAATGACTACAAGAGCGAGTACGCGCCGGTCATCCGCGTTACTTGTATGAACATGTTTCGCGTTCAACTCGGCATGGGTTGTGGTGCTTCAAATAAGATAAATATTTATTTTTGAGTGTTTTAATATATACATACATATATATATATGTACATAAATATATATATATATATGTATATATATATATATATATATATATATATATATATATGTGCATATATATATATATATATATATATATATATATATATATATATATATATATATATCTATCTTCCTAACGCTGTTTTGATATCATTTTAAAATATCAGAAAATATTTATTTTTAATAACTAATGACGAGCTTAACAAATATTTTATAGAGAGAAACACATACGAGTAGATTTGAAAAATAAATTAATTCTAAGAAAAGCAATATTAAGATTTGTTAACTCATGATAACATTTATAAAAGTGTGCAGAACAGAACTATTTATTATTGAAATGCTCAATGTGTATTACACATTGACAATACGTGACATAGATTGTATGTGTCACCTATTGTCAGTAGGTGACATATAAGGTAGGTATATGACGCGAGCTTTTCCAATGGTTTTGACCATATTTACCATTTTGTTTCTTTAAATGATTATGTAAGTATAGATTTTCTAGCTATTAATCTAGCATATGTATTCTTTATACACAAAACTTAATATATGTTAAATATTTTAAAATAATTAAGATCGACTTGACATTTTTTAGTCATTGAACAGACATTCAGCATAGAAAATAATAGCTGATATCTCTATATAAACGGAAAAATATTTCATGGACTCAGTTTCTTCGATAAATTTATGCTATTGACTCTATTTACTGTCACTTACCATGATGGAGTGTGTGGCATATGCGAGTATATACATAAAAATATCATAACAAACGAATCGTCGCAAGCTTTGGCTGCTAACATAATTTAATTAAAATGGGGTGAATAATTTTATTGTGACTTATAAAGGAAAGTGTTTTTGAGAATTTTATGCCTACGAATGATATTCAAGTCAACATATTTTCAAATTGAAAAGGGGATTAAATGGGGTTTGAAAATTTATTATGGAATATTTTTAATATTGACCTTTTAATATTGAAATTATTGTATATACATAATTGTGTACGAATACGAACCTTTGTAATACAAGTAGAATTGTGTTACGAATTTTACCCGTACGAGGTTTATTTTTTAGCTGTTTTACTTTTGTCTACACACTCTATACGTGGAAGATACAAACTAAACCCGATTTTATAGTAAATATTTATTAAATATTTAACATTTTTACTGAAGTGTTATTTTAGGGTGTGTATCACGCATTTCATTTGAATGGAAAATTTCAAAAATAGTTTCTTGGTATCAAACGTGTGAGCAAAATTTTAAAAATTCGATACCAAGTGTAAATGGGTTAGGATAGTTAATTATATTTCTACATCATTTGTTATGCCTTCAAGAAGTCGAATAATATTTTCTTACATTAACAATTAATTTGTTAATTTTATTGTTTCAAATTTGATTCCCTTTTTTATAATTTGTGTTATACTCACTCTTTTTACGTATTTATAAATATTGCAATATATTTGAGAACACATGTACGTTTTACCAAAAAAGTACTTTTTACTTTTCCATAAAATTTCTTTTCTTTAATTATAGAGGTTGCTGACGATTTCTTTTAAATGAAAACGTCCACCAATATTTTTATTATGACGGTTTTCTCTTTGAATTTGTGTTTTGTTAATGATGCATATAGAATTCATTTAATAACATGTACTTTTATTATATGCTTGGTTAGTCTACATGAAATAGAAACCAAAATGTTTAGGGTTTACATTATAATATTTGCTCACAGGTCTTAACTTGAATGATAAATAAACATTAGATGTAATAAATAAATAAATAAAAAACTAATATTATTACAGGATATTTATAAAAAGTTACTTTTTCAATTGTACATATATTGAAAAAAGTAATTTGTAGACAGAAATTAAATTTTCATTCTGCTTTTCAATGAACACCATAGATGGGCTATAGAAATATTTATATCATATTACGAAGAAATCATGACGTTAGGATCGCGTTATCGTATCAATTAAATTTGCATCAACATCTTTTCAATTATTTTAAATATACTTTCTTTTACTCTTACATTGTAGTATTAATTTTTTTTATATGGTATAATCTTTACACTATATCTTAATTGGAATGTTTAAAGTATTAATTTCAGCCTTATCTTCATTCGGTAATATCTATGGTTTATTTTTATAAGCAAACGCGTCTGTTTAAAAACCATCTTATTTAGCACATGTAGTTTTTTCGCCTCTGTCAATCTAGCCTGTATTCAAAACAGATAAAATATAAGTTTAGCTTGTGTGATTAATATGCTACAAAAAGAAAATTTTAAAAGCACGCACTGATTCTTGTACAAAGACACGCTCTTCCTGCGACAACGCGTGAAAAACGACAGCCTGCCATAGAAAGTAAACAGAAAAATCGCTCATTTTATTACAAAGGGGATTTTTTTGTAATAAACTATATAATGGAGTTTCATGGCGTTTTTTTATTTTTATGGGAAGCTTCAATGAGTTTTTAAATATTTTAACCTTAATAATCCCGACCAATTGCGAAAATTACTTTTTCGATGTTATTAATTTTCACTCCATCGCCGTGAAACCTAAAAAAACGCTATATTTTCGATCAGTGGCAGTATACGTACATAAATTCATAATTTTATATACTTTAATTTTTCCTGAAACGCGCTAAAGTCTTCCTGAAACAGGTAAGTGCAACGCGAAAACAAAATCGTGTAATAACAAAATCATGCAATAACAGAGAATTCTTTACCAATAGCCCACCTGAAGATGTTGTAACCCTAGGTCGTGGTAAATAATTTAAATAAAGTAGAACTAATGCTACACCAAGTAGTTTCATTTAATTGTGAATAATGATTTTCTACAAAATTAACACCAAATATATTCAATATTGGAGAACAATAAGTTTTTAAATGAAAGGATTCCAAACGTGTTTTGTATATTTCTCAGTTAAACAACTTATACTGATATAGCTATAACAAAACGATGTTTGAAAAAATTATTCACATCAATAAAATCTGTAAGGAATTCATAGTGTGCGTAAGAGTACCCATAGTGTTTTTTATAAGCTTCGCTATGTAACATCATCGGGTTATGTGGTTCCGTATTCAAAAAAATAAATCATTGAAAAATACTGTCAATAAATTAATTTTAATTAAAAGTTTAATACGTTAATAATTGACATAGGTACGTAAATAATTTCAACAAAAAAAAACAAAGTAATATGCTAAGCCGCGACGTCAGATAGCGTAAATTAACCGTATGCATGCCCTTGGGTCTCAGTTTTGAAATTATTTGCGACTTTAAAATTTAAACCATTCTCTATATAAACTCGAAGCTTTTATGATCTTAAATGTTTTTGCTTACATTTGATATTATTTAAAAAATAAAACACCTCCCTACTTTTAGATCAAAGATACGGCCCAGACTCCCATTTGCGTGAAGCGTGTCTTTGAAGACCTTTACTTTTACATATTTTTTTCGTATTTTTTAAATACTAAAGACGGCATATTTTTATTTTCAGGCCTCACTTCTTTTTATGTACATATAAACAATTATACCTTAATAATACATTTTTACCTGCAATGAAAGCTAACTTGTAATTTGTTACGACACGATTTAGTGAAAGTTTTACACATCGTTACCATCGCAATTTATTTTGATCGAAAACATCTCGTATCAGAGGTTTACAACCGGAGGGATTATAGAAATATTGCGAAGCTGTTTCTAATTGAAAGTAACAGAAGATTACTCAGCCTCTATTGAATATATTTGGCATTAATTTTGTAGAAATTCATTATTCACAATTAAATGAAACTACGTGATGTAGTATTATTTCTACTTTATTTAAATTATTTACCACGACCTGGGGTTCATTGTATTACAACATCTTCAGGTGGGCTGATGTAGTATAATTTCTACTTTCCTTAAGTTTCTTAAGTATTACTTCTACTTTTTTTAAACATCTTTGCTAATAGCCCACCTGAAGATGTTGTAATACAAAGAAACCTAAGTCATGGTAAAGAACTCAAATAAAGTAGAAATAATACCACATCACGTAATTTCATTTAATTGTAAATTAGCCTCGATACATGTCTGTAATACGTCCGGTTGTAAACCATTGGTACAAGGTGTTTTCGATAAATGTAAACAGCGCTATCAACGATATGCTAGACTTCCCACTAAAATTCAGAACACATATTTTAGCGGGAACGACTATGGTAAGACTGATGTTGTCCATAAAGTAAAGAGACAAAATGAGATTCGGGGTGAAAACAGTAATGGCAAAGTGTTTTTATTGCCTGTTAGACCTGTTTTTCAATCTGATTATTTCGTTCAAAAAAACTTATGAAATCTAGATGCCACAACCTATCACAAAATATAGAGGAAGACGAGAATTCAGAAAAAAATAGCCTAGTTTTCATTCTTACGGGAGTGTGTAAATCACTTCATGCCGTTATTAACCAGCTGCATAGTTAGAGCAATGGTCGGCGATTATTCGATAAAGTCATGCTAACAAATCTTTGCTGGAAAATAAATTTTCTACTCTCGAATTGTTTTTCACTATATGTAGTGACGAATTGTTTTATCAAAAGGCGACGACCTTTTTTAATTACATTGGTAAAAAAAACTCGCAGACACAAAAGGAATTTTTGGTTATTACTACTAACTAGGTCTTATGTAATATCGGCTTGTATGGCATCATCCAATAACTAGAGGAGGCGATATATATTGTGTACAATTTAAAAAATACAGTAAAAGCAAAATGAAGTATAGTAAACCCTTGTACATTTAGTAATAAAATCTGATCTCTAAAAATTTTATGTTGAATAGAACAACCATCATTTATGCATTTTAAGTGTATTTTTTAAGAACTTCTTCTAGTTATAATAAAAACGGAATTATAAAATACAATTTGGCTTTATTTGATTTCTAACATTTTAGATTTATTAACAACAAAAATCTAAAAGCTCTATCCTATAGCAAACTTTCGTAAAGTATTGTTAAAATTAATGGGTTAAAATGTAAAGCATAACTCACTAAACTACATAACATATTTAAAATATTAATGGTCTACTAATTTTAAAAGAGCGAATAAATTGTTGTTCGTATTTTATGAGTAAAACAAAATTATAAAAAAAATATTAACAACGAATTGAACCTATGTCAAAAATATTTATTGAAAAAGTACGAGTATTTGGGACCCTTAGCAATTTATAACATAATTTTTTCAAACTTGAAAACTCATTGTATTAATGCATCATAATTACCACTCCCATAATCCAATTGTTTTCCCTTCTAACATTTTAAATAAATCCACTTTAGACACATCAAACAAAAAGTCACAATTATCAACTCCCCCAACAGCCCTTGCATATTCAAAACCAGATATAAATATTCAAATTGCATTGTACATCATACCCGACATCTCTCTCGAAACTGATTTAACACGTTCCTAATAAAAATTCACAAAATCCTTATAATTGACAACGTAAATAAAAGCGATAGGAAGTTCCGAGGTGGACCCTGACTGGCAAAATTGAGTTAAGGGCCAATATCCATACGTCGATTTTCGCCTCAGCAATCTCGATTTCATATTCCTCGATAATGTTTTGCAGGCGTACGTAGGTATGGAAAGGTGTTATGTAAATTTGATTTTATCCAAGGATGTCTGTGCATTATAGATATATGTATTAAATTATATGGGAAAGCGAATTCCAGTGTAGTCCCGATAAAGGAAAAGGAATCGATTTGTCTAGGTGCATATTTTGCCGATGGGTTGATAGAATCAAAGAGATTTTACGTCGAAGTGTTTGTATCTCTCTACATTGTTAGGAAGCGTGTTTCAATTTTTTCGCCATAGCAAAAGGACATGAAATAAGGATTTCTTTTTTCATTAAGAGGCTCACAAATTTCTCTCATAAAAAGTTCATTGACAATATTATTATATTTGGTTTCGTTTCTGAAACATAATTTCTTTAGGCTAAATAGAGGTCACATAGCTACTAAAATAACATTACGTCATCCAATGTTACTTCATTACTAATTGTCTTTAAACCATCCATTATTCTTGGTAATAAAGGACAAAAAAGGCAGGGAAATGACCTTCTTGACAAAAAATTTATAACAAACTTGCAGACTCATACAATGGGATAAATGGGGTAAAAATAAAGTATTATTTTGAAGACAATTGTTGTAAAACTATGGGCGCTACGAAGATGTTACGAATAAATAGACAGGAGTAGAAAATATGAAATAAATAATTTGTTACAAAAATCCAGATCTATAAAAATAATATCCCACAAATCATACACTTATGATATAGATGACAAGCAAGTATACTTTGAAAAAAACTTTGCAAACCGAAAAAGCTTATGTTGAAAACGATATATACCTACCAACTCAGTGGATATATGTACTTATGGAATGTATTATATCATATATTAGTATGATTTTTTCGTTCTTTTAATCTTTCAGAAATATTTCCCAAAGTTTACGATTCAATCAACTTTGTACTCGTTTTAATAACAAAAAACTGTCAATATAAAATAACCAAAACTGAATGTATGTGATACTTGTTTCACAATTAACGACCTAATCTGCATTTATAACTTCGAAGATTAAGCGAATGCAAGTTTTTTTTGCCCCTTGCTTACAACTTTTGACGAAGTTTTAGAGATTATTATCTTCTTGATGCGTGACGCCAGCAAATGCTACCTGTTAATTATACTTGTTACACGTTGATCAGAAAGCGTACGTACTTTGCTTTTTCTGTTTAAACTCTTATAATAGTTTCATTTTTTTCAATTTAATTCTCAAAACACTTCATTAGATCTTGCACGAAGCCTGTATTCTATACCATTTTATACTCCTATATTTTAAAGTAAATAGTCCAGTATATCCCAGAACAAAAATTCAAATACCGGTCAGCTCGTTTTTTTTCAAAAAGGTAATATTGCGTATCACTAATATAAGCAACGTATTATTGTGTCCAAGCTAAAAGACTTTGGAATCTTGAAATTCTAAACGTTTTTTTTAATGTATACCCGAATATTTTTATTTCTAATCGTTCTTTTCTTCAACCGCTTTTGCTTCCATCTTACACCATTTTCTAAATTTGTGTTATTAATTTTATAAATTTTAAAAATATTTTAGTCAACTTAAATATAATTTCTTGTCTTCTCCCACTAACAGATAAATAAAAAAAAAATTTTTGTATTTATCTGTTACGACCGAAGGCAATTCCTCCAATAGCCAACCAAAGTTTCAAATAAACAAATATATTATGACCTTCGTAAACCGCATTTACTGACACGAATTATCACTTTTACATGATGAATTATGAAATCCTCATTCAACATTGAATCAGAAATAAAAATTAAAAATAAATAGAATGCCGCAAAGTCTTCATATTTTGAATCCCATGCAGATGAAGGTAACAGCTATTTTATTATAATTAACGCATTTAAAAATATTTATTTCCCTATTTAATGTTAATATAATCATACATATTACTATTCTATAATTAACACTTTTTTATTTTAAGCAATTATAATATTGAATTGAACGACAATAATCATAAAATTACCATAAAAAATGAACACAAATAAAATATAGAAGCATTTATTTTATGTGCATAAAATACTATTTAAAAAAAACTAGCGCTGTTACCTTCCTTGGGTATTAACAACTAAATACATTCGTCATGTGCGGTAGCTAGAAGAAACATAAGGTCAAACACTAGCATATATTTCTTATTATTTGTCAAAATTATTCCTAATAAGTATAAAATTATAATGCGAACGTAAGTTCTTTGGTTGTGTATTTGTATAGCTTTCATGTTACTCAACACGTACCAGTTATATTTTCCATACAAATAATTTGTGACATGGAAATACATATACAATACTTTTCATTTCTGAACAAAACTGCTCTTTGGTAAATAAGAGCTTGACTATAATACGTAACAACACATCACGATAACAGCGTACGGCTACTTGCTGATGATCCAGGTTTCTTTCCTTTTACGCCTTTCAGTGCATCTCAAACTACTTTTCATTTTCATTAGTCGATTATTTTGCCATATTAAAAAGTAACAGTGAATTCCGGAATCCAATTTTACTTACAAGAACCTATTTAAAAACATGAAGATATTTAAAGACAATATTTTTATTCCATTTTGTTATCGCTGTTTGTTTCCTGGAATGTTTCATAACTTTTTTATAAATTTAAAAATTTCACTAAAAATCTCAACAAATTTCAATAACTTTCAAAGCGAATGAGTCATTTTACCTTCCACCTACACTCAGCTGGTTAAAACCCCACCACCTCCTCCCCCAACCAAAATCTTTGATCCGTCACTGCATATAATCCTACTTCAGTGTTTTACTTATTACCTGAAACTGTAATTAAAGGTTATAATGCTGAATAGCATGAAATATAATTTAAAAACGTTTCCGCACTATCTAGGCTAATTAGAAGTTAATCAGCGAGAAGTCAACCAAAGATGGGTGATTCGGATCTCAACGATTTCGAAGCAACATTTATCAATTTGTAATTAAAGAAAGAAATAATCAAGATTGTGGAAATAGTCTGTATAATAGTAATTCACGCCTACCAAGTGATAGGCATTACACCTGTTTTAACGCTTAGCTACTCCCATGGTAGTTAAATAAATATTTTGTGGCAGCTATAAAATTATCATAAAAATATTTATATATTCTCCGTTAATTATTTTTTAAAACCAGGTTAATGAAGTTACATATCAAGATAAATAGTGTAAAGATTATTTTTAAACCCCTACAGAAATATTGTTATATTTAGTTCGGTACACTTTTAACCATTTAGTTTTCCTTCCATAACATTGCTAATGTCAACATGCTTTTCAATTTACAATAAATGTTTTGTGCATAGTTTTACAGATTATTTTTTCGCCTTTCACTTTTTTTTATTCCATCTTCTTTTATTCTAAGAGGACTATTTTTGTTGTCTATCTATGTTAGTTTATACAAGAAGTCGTTGTCCCTCAACTTCAAGTTTGAAAGCACCGAAAGCTCGGGAGTTTTATTGATTTTGATTGAAAGCTTTTGGCAGCTCGCTTTGAATCTGTTGTGATTTATTCATTCGGACAAAACTAAACATAAGCCATAGATGCAACATAACTGAATGATCTTTGCATGATTTAGGGTTCAATGTGAGGAAGAAAATCAACTTATTTTGGTGCCCATAAATTTTATTCTATAAATGAACGTGGTATATTTACCAATCTACAACTTTCTTCGTCTATTATATTTTTTATTCATTTAACATGGGCCTTCATAAAATGCAACTAATATAATATGAGTTAGTTACAAATTAAAATCATTTAATAACGTTATCTAGCATTTTAAAATATATGTTTAATTAAAGTATTGCAATAGACCGTAAAACAGTGAAAACCTCAGTCCCTATTTACAGAAGGTTTAATAGAATATAAATTAATATTAAATCACATCGCCTTAAGGTATTCAATAAAACATGCGAAAGGCTAAATTTGTGAACCAAAAATAATAAATGTCCACTGTTTATTAAAATAATTTGTAAATTATTTCTTGAGGAATAAATTTCTCCCTAATTAATTAGAGGGAAATTTATTCTTCATATATGTAACCATAACCACTTTGAATTTGGTACTTAAAAGTGAAAATTGAAACTCTTACAAGCTGACTCACGTGATTGTTATTCCGCTTGTCACAGCCGATTTTCTCAGAAAATATACGACATAAAATTCTTAAATTTATACATAGTGATACACCTTATTGTACCACATACTTTGCACTTTTATAATATTTAAATGAGAGAAGATATTAAAAGAAGTAATTAAAATTTTGTCTTTTTTTACGTTTTATATGTCATCTGTTTCATCACTTAGAGAGTTTTTTATGAGGAACACAAAACTATTTTTTAATTATTCTAAATTCACATTTTAAATTATATTCTAAAAAAGCAACAAATCCCTTGTTCCTTTTTTTAGAATGTAATTCTCGAAAATGTCCTTTCACCCAACCCCGTGATCCGAAACTATTGAATTAAAAATCATATAAAAAACAGGGTTGGTAAAATCTAAATAGAAGTTTACATCGTTTTTTAAATCTCATATTTTTGAGATACACATGATGTCTTTACGCATGAGAAATACATAGTCGGCAATACATTTATATTGCGTAATATTTATATATGAAAAACTATGTACTCTTTAATACTTATAAATGCCTAAGCGTGTGCGTACATCGTAGCGCAAATTCTATCATACTCGACAAGTTTTTTGTTAATTTATTAAAAATAATTTATTAAGAATGAACGAAACTCACAGTACGAAATTCGAGAATACACAAGTAGATGAAAACAAAAAATTGATACATACTGTATTTTCACTAAACTATTTTGAAAATTATATTACAATTAGATGATGCATATTTCAGTTAAACACGTAGAGTGTGAGGTACGATAGACTAGATGAAATAATAACTTTCTTTATTTAACTATAGGAGGAATATCTGATCCGATGCTATCTAATCAGCGATCAAAGATCATAAAAAGTTAAAATATGTATAGGGACGGTATCTGGCAATATATAGCAAGGCATTACTACTGATACTTGGACCCATTTTAAATGAAAGAGCAATTTATGGTAAGCCAAGAATGAAAGTGTTTCAAAACCACCCTACTGGTAACTAGGGCTGATATTCTGAAGCATTAGGACATATAACCGGGTCAGGACAATAACAATGACTACAGTGAAACTGAGGCAAATGTGTCTCCGTGGATGCCTCGCGGATGCGGTTCAATGACCTTTTTGTTTAACATTTTTCTTAATTATATTACTGTTATGCTTATTTCTGAGCATGCAAATGAACAATACGGAGATTAAATCGAAATTATCGCCCGGTTAAACATACATAAGAAGAAAATTTGTGATGAAATATTTTCACTAATTATTATAAAGGTATTTAGTGTAAAATAATTCAATATTTAACTTCGATTTTAATTTTTAGAAAATACGAGGATAACGTTAGCAAAATTTTTTTCTTTATTAAAATCCAATTTTTGACAGGAGATTACAACTTAACTAATTTTAAATAAGTGATCACTAATTGTTGAACGACTTTTGTTGTAATTTGAAATTTTAATAAAATCAATTAAATCCAATCCTAGTCGGTTTAATCCGAATAGGCTCTTCCCTAATATCTTACAACCTCCCTAAAATTACATAGGTTAAGGTAACCTTTTTAATAATTAGATTATTTAATGAAATGTGATTAAATAATTGAGATATAAATTAAATTTCTTTTACAAAGAACAATCTTGTTATAATTCGTTGAATAAAGTCAATAAAATATTTCTATCAAAATTTTGATTGTTCAAGTGTAAATTATTCAAATGTTAACTTAGAACATAACTAAATATAAACAACTGAAGATGAGTAACATCACGATTCTTTAATTATTGTCTGATATGTCATGTAATATAGTACTTGAAATTCGTAACTGTCCACATTGAGAAAAAATGCCAACCTCATTAAAAATAACCACAAGGCTTTCAAAAAATCGAATCAAATAAAAAAAAAAGTCAACGACTCGGGTACGTTTTTCAATTTGGAATGGACCGTCGCCAAGTTATTGTAACGGATGTGAGTAATATTAACATGACAAATAAAAGCAAATACATACAATGTGAAAAGTAATCATATTTCCTTTATAAGATAAATAAACAACAATACATACTGTCATGAAGAATACTACACTCGATATTGACATTATACCTTTTCTTGGGGAGTTGTTTTCATGATATTTCTTAAACTACTTTTTGCCTGTTGTCAAATAAGTCATATCATGTTCGTAAAATAACTACACTTTTTAATAATGACACTGAAAGTAACTTATTGAACAAAATGAAAACACGATCCTAAAATAACAAAACAATATAATATACATAATTACAGAACAATATTGAAACATACTTTTCTATTACCCTTCTGATAACTTCTGCTACTTATTTGCCACGCAACTTTATTGACCAATTTGGAGAATTCTTTCGATCATTAAATTCGCTTAAAGAATTTATTTTTTTCTATGTAACGTGGGATAAATTATTAAAATGGCAGCGTGGGCAGTGAAAGTATACTCTTAGAAAAAGTATTATGTTTGGAAATAACGAGTGTGAGAAATTTCTCAGAACGTAGAACCAAAAAATTAATATGCAAGACTATAAATCTGGCAATAACATAAGAGGGATAGAGAGAATTATTTAAAATAATGCAAATATTGAATCTGTTTCAGTTTGTTTAGCAATCGTTCTGGAAGCTCAGGATAGCACACGTCTCATAGTCTAGTAGAAGCAAAAGCAGTGTTTGATACAGACGAATTTAGTTAGGTAATAAATATTAAACACATTTTGAAGAGTTTATTTAACTTGAAATTGATATCATAAAGATGTTCCTGTTTCTGATAAGCGATGACTAATATAATATCATGAACCTGTTTTGGACACTAAATTACTGTCTTAATTGCATTCTATTTCTGACAAGAAGAATAGTTCTACGAAGACTTTCTAGTAAATCTATTTCCATCTTTTGGCATATTTTTTTATGTGCTTTGCCGTTTAAAATCTAATAAATAATACTTTCTGCGTGAAGCACCAACTTTTTGAAGGCCCTTTATAATTAAATACACCCCCATTAACTTGTCGCCTAGTGCCATGATAAGTGATATCTTCGTGTTGAAATGAGGAATAGCCGTTCATCGTCGCTTCTGAGAGTTACAAACGTAATTATAAAGCAATTGTACTGCCAAATAACTGTAACAGGCTCTTTCCTTTATATTAATTTGGTTTTCAATTTGTTTGTTACAAGTGTATTTACATACATGTTACAAGTGCATTTTAACCTTCGCCGCTAATGATCTAAAATAAACAAACCATTTTAAACTTATTTTTCAATAACATTTTAAAATTTGTTTAATATATATAGCATATTATTTCTAAAAGGTGTTTTTGTTCGCAATATCTCCTTTAATACTACCTCAAAACCGATTGAGCTATTATTTTGAAAATTATCTTCATAACTAATCACGAAAAATAAACAAATAATTAAAAATTAACTTTTTGAATAATTTTTTTTAATTCTCTCTGCATTATTTCTAAAAGGTGTCTTTTATCTGTATCACCGCTATACGTATATACCCCTCGTACGTATATATGTTCCTTAATACTTTATCTTAATACGGTAATGTGATCATTGTTTTCATAGAAGTTTTGTAAACAAAGAAGTTAAAAAAAGTATATGTGAGAAAGCCAATATCTGTTTTTTTTAAGTATTACAATTTATATTAAAAATGTTGTGTATAGTAATAAAATTTTTTACGATGAGATATGTACAATTACTCTTCAAAATAAAATACTTTCATTTACTTATTTTCACACCACATTAAAAATATACATAATGAAGGGGTGATCATGAACATTTTTCTCAAAAATAGGTTTACAATAATCTAAACTAATTTAATCTAACTTCACAAAAGATTGGTAAAATAAAAAAGTAATAAACATAAGGTAGACAGTGTAAAGCCGTATAAAAGAAAAACTAAATAATAGAAACAAGGCCACCGCAGAATTGTAAAATTGAACTTTGGTCAAAACAGTAATAAATATTTGTTTTTGATTGATTTTGATCGTTACATAGCCCCGACTGGTACTCGCCGTGCGGTGTGGGATGTCACATGAAGGGAACCGCATTCCTTTGCGGCGCGGCGTGCTGCCGAACCCGGGCCGGACAAAGTATGTCAGAATTCCGGTCAATGTTACCTTAAACTTTTTAACTGAAATTGTGTTGGATAACTCACCCTGATATTGCGACCGTGGCCAGTTTGAGATGAAACGCTTTTGAAATAATTGTTTAACTTTTCCGTATAAGCGAAATATCGTTTATATCATGCGTAATTTTATAGTTCAATGTCGCATAGTTATATCGTTTCGGGGCTGCGTAAGCGACACCTACATTAAATTTGCGTGCTAAAAGTGAACTGTAAAAGGAATATTTGGGATACTTTGTCACGAATTTCGTCATATGTTAATGTTTGGACGTAAAAATGTCTATAAAATGTTGCTCAGTTTGGACGTTCTCAGTACGCAAATTTATTTAATTTTTTATTCACAATTAACAGAATCAATTTGTAACTGCATTAGCATCATCGTTATTTATCGCTTGCGTTCATGGGGAGATGAAATTTATGCTTGTAGATTTTTTGGTTTTGTCTGAAAGTTTGTGTTTTGTTCAGTTTTAAAATGGTCGGCATAATTAATTCTTTTCGTTGAAGTAATTAGATAGTGAGTGAAACGGACGATAGTTTGAGGGTAGAATGTCCGACGTGTATGGTAGGTGACAGTTTACTGAATGAAAGTATTTTTCATGTGTCACGGTGGAAATTCAATAGTCCATGTAGAGGTTAGTTCTCTTTCGAAGTTCAAGGGACGTTAGAGCATGTGAAAGTTGATTTTTTCATTTTTTTTTATTTCAGCAAGGCAGCCTGGAGGTAATTCTGATAGGAAATTTTTAAGCTATCACTTTTTTGTAATAGAATTTTGCACAAGTTCCTTTGCACGTTTTTTTTTCAAATCAGTAAAGAGGTTCATTTTAAAAGAATGGAAGATTGACAATGTGTTTTGATTTAGTGAACTCAAAGATTTAACAAAACAGACGGTTAAATTGCGGAAAATCTTTGTGAAATAAAATATTCAATAAAGTCGTTGGTTTTTACTTTCACGGCTCAGTTGTTCAACCGATTTTACTAAAATTTAGCATACATACAGCGTTTCTCATGGAAATATGAAAAGAATATATTTTAACTCAAGGAAAACAAATGCCATGCGAACAAATCTGCCAACAATAGTTGTATACATAACATGTGATATGAAATTTAATCCACTGAATCAAAAATCATATCATATAATATAATAGGTATTATTTAGCGTGTTAATTTTTAGATGTCTTTTTGATTCGCAGAATGTTAAAAAATTAATATTTAGCCGTTAAATAAAAGTATTAAACAAATTTACGAAAATTAATATTGTTGTTAAATTTTGACCCCGATATAAAAACGTAAAAAAATACAATACGTATAATGTTAAAATATTGGTTCAAAATTTCCATCCACAGAAAAATAATATAAAAAATTAAATAAACCCTACATTAAACATTGACGTGAATACCACAGCCTAGAAATTCTTGATATTTGTAAATATTTTGGCAATGTCTTTGAATATGCTTCAACATTAGTTAAAAACTATCACATAAATTTGTTATAGAGATGATAGTATAAACCCATATATATATATATATATATATATATATATATATATATATATATGTATATATATCTATATATAAATAGGAAAGATGGTATGTACCCGGATTTTTATTTCTAAAAAAACATTATTTATATAACAGTGTAACGATAGTTAATGAAACATTTAGATATCATCCTTCATTATCGTTTTTAATTTCAATTTAAAATATTCAGTACGTTTTTCTAAAAATATACGAATTTTAAATAAGTATAGGATTCGTTACACTTATTCTACAAAATGTGAGGTTCACATTGAATCATTAATTTTTGTTAACATATTAAACAGTTATGAAAGGTGTACAAAGCCTGAAAATTTTCAGAATCTATATTAGAATCAACATTAAAAGAACAAGAAATTTATTAATATAATTGAAAAAAAAAAAACTAGAGCCTATTCTTGAAAAATATCATTAAATTACTTAATCTTGTCTTCTGGACATCAATACATGAAAGTTACCATAGTGTCTTTAAATAGTATGAAAATACTTCGAAATCCTTTACCAATAAACATGTTTAAGTTAGTTCAATTACTAATATCATTATTTAAAATAATCAAAAAGGAATAATCACTTTATATGCACTCCGATGAATAAGCTATCCTCCAATGTAATATATGTAATTATATATGTAAGTATAATAAGCTATCCTCAAATATAACAATATATCGTCAGTTTTACAATATATAGTCCACTTTAGTAAATTAAAATGACAATATATTTACATATACTCTATCGATTACCTAATATTATATTATACGAGCAGAAGGCCGAGCAGAAATCTTTAAATTCCGAAAATTTATTGGGAAAATGATTGTACCAGGAAACGATATGATGTTGTTGAATTAGAACTTTAAATATTGCATGCTCCTAGTGTTACTACTACTACTTCTAGGAATATTTAAGGAACAATATAGTAGTTATTCCTTAAATATTCCTAGATAATAATTATAGTGAAATTTTGTGACTTTCTGAGAATATGGAGCCATAAAGAGAATTCTACTCCACCATAGATTTACTTAGTAAAAAATGGTTTTTATAATAGTTTTTATATAGCGAAAAGCTTTTCATGCATTTCATGTTATACACACAAATTTTTGTCACGAACATAAGAGTAAGGCATTATGCCTTACATTATTTTCGGAAATCTCAAACAATTTAATCAGAATACGTGGAGATACTTACCATACTTATCAATTTAAATTTTATATTGATCTTTCAATACATATATGTATCATATTTTCCTTGTATATAATAATTTTCTAACGAATAATTTTAAAGTTATATCGGTATTTTTAAGTAACCAAAATCACGCGCGCAGGTTTTCACACGTTAGATGTAGATATACAAAACGCGTCAATGTCTGCAAAATGAATGATGCCCATGGGAAATCAGGGCACTTTGAAACTATTTAACTCAAATTCAAATTCAAGTTTTTATTTTTAAAGGTAACTAAAAAAAGTAAACAGGAACAAAAGTCGTTGTGTTTCCGCACGACTGAAATCGACGACGAAATCCTATAGTAAAATTTACGACTCCGAAATCGTCATAATTGTAAAATTTACTTGAAACCGAATCTTTTTGAAACGTTGAAGAGTTTAACAATAAGAATAATAACATAATATAATGGTTACTTTGATAAATCATATATTTTAAGGCGATTTATCTACTTAATTCTCCAATTTCCATTACGCTTTGTTCATAAAATTCAAAATTGAGTGCAGTAAAATTTTATTTAATTTTTATTATTACGTAGCAAAATGAGTTTGTAATTATTCACGACATATTCCTTATAAAACAACTTTTATGGTGCAAATTTTCTGTAAATGTTGTTAAGGCTACTACAGGATGATATTACTATATGACATTAAACTATAAACGTAAGCGTGACAAACTATTTTGTGGCAATGAAACAGAATGCTAACATGATATGAATGAAGTGTTTCGTCACAATACGCCACAGTAGAAGATATTAGAGAGAGATGGGTATCTTTCTTCACTAAAATTGGATATAATGTTATTGTTGATTAAATAAATTATCCACAATTCAATGAAACTACGTGATGTAGTATTATTTCTACTTTCTTTAATTTCTTTACCACGACCTAGGTTTCATTGTATTACAACATCTTCAGGCGGGATATTAGCATAGATTAACTCTTAGAAACAACCAACAGCATTTATATGTTTCAAACACAATAGCGGAAGCCTGGTTTGTGCGGATTTTTCCATTGCTTATGTTAATGAGTTTATTGCAGGGGCGCAGTGTAGGTTTTATTATATTACCGATAGTTATACAATATACCAGTATTTTAGTGAGGGTAATAAATTAAATTGTTGTTATTATGCTAGATTATACAATGCAAATTTTACGGTGTATGCAATAAAATTAACTGGAAGTTATTATCGGTAATATATTTGTACAAAAGCAAGGGTATTTGAAAGTAAGGACAAGTTAATACACTAATTCTACATATCTCCCGTTTTGTGTATTCATATATTTATTTATTTATTTCTTTTAATTTTTTGTTTTTATTATATATACTTATATTTATGTGTATTAGTGCTGAAACAATTTCCAGGGTACTGTAGTATCAATGTTGTATATTTATATTATATCTAGAAGATATTAAGAATGGGTGATGATATTATATTTAACAACTAAATATAATATATTAACATTTAATATATTAACGCTTGTATCTTTTTTATGTCTGTTTATTTCTAATGTTTCTAGGATATTAAGTTTATTACCTTTTGTATTTATTTGTAATATATAGGGGGCATTATCAGTATGGGGGTGATGGTTATTTTCAATGAGATGTTTAGCAAAGTGAGATGTGTCTGGTTTATTATTTCGCCAGCTGGCAATGTGTTCTTTATATCTTGTATTAAAATCTTTTCCTGTTTGACCTATGTATACACTATTACAGTCGTTACATTTAAGTTTATAGATACAACTTTTTTGTTTATCTATTTTTTCTTTATTATTAATAAGGGTTTCACCTAAGTTATTTAAAGTACTATACGTACATGTTATATTATTTAAATTTTTATTATTAGTTAAGAGTTTTCCTAATTTGAGTGATACATTACCTATATATGGGATAGATTTATAGTAAATATTATTATTATTTGGTAGTACTGGATATATTTATTGTATTAGTATTTTTCTTAGTTTATTACGGTACAGTTTTGTGACAATTGATGGGTCATAATTATTATTTATTGCGATTTGTTTTATAGTTTTTATTTCTTTACGTAGATTGGGTTTTTCTAGAGGGATGGTTAAATCTCTGTGAATCATGGAGTGAAAAACTGCTAACTTATGGGACGAAGGGTGCTGAGAATGACCATTAATTATGGAGTCTGCAAATGTGTCTGTTCATCCATGCCACAACTTTACGTTCTCTGTAATGTTAGATCCATGTTCATAAAATTTGGCAAGAAGATACTTCATATAGTGTTCTCATTCGTCATTATATTTTAATTTTTTAATCGTTTCCACCATCCAGCACCATTTCCAAAACGTGAGAAAAAAAAATACAATTTGAAGACAATCCTGTCTTAATTTTTCAACTATGGATTTCCGTTAAATTGCGTCAAAAATTTTAAGATATATAGACATTTGCAGAACTATGCTTTATGAGTGTTCAGACAAACCATTCTCCAATATTTCTTGTATAGATATACATGTTTGAAGATAAATTTGTGTTTTCAAAAAAATTCGATATTTCCGCCTTAAAATGGCAAAGAGAAAATATGAAGGAAAATATTTAAATATACTTTCCGTTTATGTGTTTCTTTATTACGTGAAGACAACTAAAAAGAATATTGATTAAACTATTACATTATTATACTATGTCATAACGGCGTACACACAAAGACCATAAAATAAACAAAGCAATACTCACAAACTAAACTTATGTGTTTGGGTATAGAATGCGGTGCAATTATTTTTCCCAGACTCGGTTTGACCTGTAAGCCGTATATGTTTTTCGAGTCTAGAAATATGGTTTTCTACTATCATTAACCTTTAAATTTCTTTCCGGTTTGGCATATAGGTAATTTTATAAAATATGTTTCATGGATTTAGTAAAAAGGTTTATATCTAAGTGTGCCATAGAAAATGCAAAAATTATCCATCATGCACTTAACCTCGGGTTTCAGGAAAGTATAATGCATTACTTAAAAACTAAACAAATTTTAACAAAAATAAATAGGAAAATTCTTTATTTGTTTCCACTGTGATTCCTGCATCAAAAATGCGTAGTCCATATAAACACTTCAATTATTTGAAAAACATATACTTAAAAAAAATTAACTTCACTCGCACCTTAACTCTCGGCTTTCATCCTATTTCTTTCATAATTGGTATTTTTCATTTTCCTTCTGTCATGACAAATAAGCTCTTATTTCATTTTTTGTTATTACAAATACTTTCTTTTAGCACCGTCTTTATTTATTCAAAGCATCGGAGCAGTATCCAATTATTTAATTCCTAAATGGACTAAAATATGAACCTAAATTTTACATATGTCATGCATGATAACTCACAGCCAAAAATGAGAGAATTTAAAATTTTATACTGTATAATTTTATTTCGTGTCTATTTATGAACTTCATTTTCACTCTTACGGTAACTACAGTAGTTTGCAGTTTATACCAGAACTGTTCAAATTCGTTCATTACCGTTGATTAAAAAAAAAACTGCTCGCTTATTAAGGAGTCCGTATTGTACATAAAGATTTATAATTTAAAACCTAATAGACTAATATTTTCAAGCTCATAAAATATATATAAACACATTTTAAATAAAATAAACATTTTTATTAGCAAGCATTATGATTTTCAGTAATATATCATATATCTAGTACTTAAAATATTTCATATATTTCACATTAAGCGGTAGGTACAAGAGCGCAAACACTTAAGTTAAAATTAAGTAAATTATTATAATTATATAAAAAAAAAGAATAAAGCAAGTTAATATTTAAAAGTCTCTAAAATGATTGAAATTTACTCTAGATTACTTTTCACTAAGTTATTACATAACGTATAAAGGAACAGAATAACAAATGGTTGCAACCACCGTCATAGTCTGTCATAGACCTCAGGTATTAGGCTTCTCAGAAATCCAGACGGGGATGAACTCAGCTGATGACAGTACGCCAGTTAATACAGTCGAAATTAAATAAAATATCTCCAGAGTCCATTTCAGGTCCTGACCATATTTATTTGGGACCTCGCTGCAATAATTTCCTTACAAACAAAATCGTTATCACCAAAGATCCGTTACTACACCTAATACAACAGATTTTAGAATTTTTGTCTGTTCATATGTTTGTCTGTGCGCACTTTCATTACACAAGAATGTCAGCAACGGCTAAATAGATTTGGATTCGGTTTTCAGTGGTGGTATTGAGATTAGCTTGGGACAACATTTAGGCTTAGTTTCTTTTCAGTCGGTTCACAACTAAAAAAAGACACGTCAGTATTAACATACCTTCGCTGTGCACGATAATATCAGAACTGGCACACCCGGTTTAGCAGCCAACGTCATATATTAGGGTTTTAGTAAAGTTTATGCTCATAGAGTTCCGAGAGGAAAAAAAGAGACACAAACAAATTTCTAGTAATTTTTCTGACTCTAATTTCCACGCGAACGAAGTCGCGGGCACAGCTAATTTATAATAAAAACGTTAAAGGCAGGAGTTCCTACAGCAGATATTTTTTTGTCAGTTTCGAAGCTAAGAATATATTTCTACAGTATTAATCGTATTAATCATAATATCATAAATGTGTAATTTTTAACGAATGTGCGAATAGATGCTTGTTATACTCTGACTACCTGACGTCCTATACAATATTTCTAATTTATATTACAGGCTACTTTTTATCCTGAAACCTGAAGTGTTTTCTAAGAGAAAAAAAATATTAATGGGTATTCCACGCGGACAAAGTCGCGGGCCGAAACTTGTAAATTTTATATTTCAAAGCTGAACACATAACAGCATGAAGCCATGAAAAGATATAAAAGAAATCTGCTTTACTAATAACATTTTCGTATCCATCGAAAATCTATAAATATATAATTATGAACCCATCGCTTCTGACTAAACTAATCAAAAGTATTAATAATACTCCGCCGAACCTGACGTAAAAGCATTCGAATTGCTCTCACCGTAACTCACTTCCTGCTTGCTTCCTTTCAAAGCTTTCAATACGTTTTCATAACGGGTTTAAAGTTCGATATCTTGCGCACATATTGCCTCCGATAGGTGTATCTCATGTATATTCAAACACTGTATTAGTCTCTATGTATGGATAAATTGTTTTTCCGCTGAAGAAGCCTTAAGGTTTAGAACAGAATTTATCTTAAGTTCGTTTATATAAGGGAGCGAATATTCAATTTGAAACGAGCTGCAAACCTTAAGTAGAGCTATTGTTACCGAAGAAATACCTTAAGGGTAAATATAAAAAATTTCTGGACTTTTCAGTTAACGTGCTATCAATTGTTGCTAATCTAATAAAACTTTTTAAAAATTATTTAAACAACAATAACCTGGAAGGAGATTTATTGGAATGTTTTATAATTCTCATAATGTAAACGATTTTAAATTGAAATAATTTAAAAATTATAGAATCATCAATTACAATTCAATTTAATGAAAAATCCAAAGAAACTAGTATAAAGTACAGTACAGTATATCAATGAACAACGCACTGTAGGTACCATTGAAAGATTTAGAAAAATATATGTGAAGGATATATTTAAGTACTTTTAAATTGTTTTTTAAAGTAACTAATAGAAAAAAACCCTTGCTACATATATTTTAAAAAATTCTACTCAACAATAAAATATTCTCCACCTCTTTCCACGAAATCTTCCGCATAGCTTAAGCAGAAACAAATTTAACTGATATATGCAATTTTAGGCTATATTTTATCTATTTTCACATTCTTAATAAAAAATTATAATATTTTTGTTTATGATATTTCGATATCCCTTCTTCCCTTTTAGCATTGTCTTTAACAAAACTGCAATTTCTATTATTACCTGGAGCTTTTACATGTTGTGTTCTAAATTTTAAAGGTTAAAGTATGAATATAAGTAAAAGTGCAAGTTAATCATGAAAAAAATTTCCAAAAAGATCGACCGAGGAGAGCGAAACTAGAGCAGAATGAAAATACGATAGAAGTAAAATTATATCAATTCGGTTCTATTCAAAATCATTCAAAATTTTAACAAACAATATTTAACGTGACCGTGAAGTAAAGCAAAATATTTAAAAATATTTTAAACTTAATTTATTAAAATTGCGAGACCCTACAATTTTACTTCCAAAACTGAAATGTGATTTTTAAACTAGATTTCTTTTTCCTCATTTCTTTCAAGCTATGATAATAACTGACGCAAATAACTGACTAATTAAAGAACACACACGAGCGATTAAAGAACACACAAAGGAACCACAAAGCTCAGATTTTATTTAAAATGAGAAAATATAATTAATATCCAATGCTTGACGTCTGAAAAAAAACCGAATATTTAAAAAAAGGCTAAAAGTTATTTATGATGGATTAAATAATCACTTAGTTGAGCAAACATGTCAAAGAAATGACCATCTCGATACTTTAATAAAACTAAATAATTAAATGAAACTACGTGATGTAGTATTATTTCTACTTTCTTTAATTTCTTTATCACGACCTAGGTTTCGTTGTAATACAACATCTTCAGGTGGGATATTCGTTGTAGTACAACATCTTCAGGTGGGATTGAGAGAGTAGAAATAATACTACATCACGTAGTTTCATTTAATTGTGAATAATGAATTTCTACAAAATTAATGCCAAATATATTCAATATATCAAAAATAAATAAGTTACTGAATCTTTGAAGATACGTGGATCAATGAATATAATTCAACTGAAAAGCACAGATTTTCACGCGTCTCTGTTTATAATTCATTATTTCATGCTTTACATGATTCAATACCTAATTATTTTTATTTTATTTTAATGTAATGCAATTTTTATTATTAATTGAATGATTTTTTAGTTAGAACTTTATTTAATTTTATTTAAATTGCAGCCATGTATTTATATTCTGATTTCCTTACGTTTATTTTTTCGAATTCAAAATTCGATTTAAAATCGTACTTTATTGAATAATATTCTCTAAGAAATATGATTAAAAATTCATAGGTTTTAAATATTTCATTAAGTCAACGTTTTAAGTAATATTTCCTTTTTTTATTTAATTTAAAAAGTATTTCTTTTTATTTTAAATTGTTTAATGTACATATAAGACTAAGAACGAATATGTAATATGCCAATTTTGCAACAAATTATGAATAATAAATTATCAGTTTCGTCTGTTTCAAATAATTTAATTTCTCTTTGTTAATTACGGATATCCATCTGCAATCAGCATTGTTTTTTCAATTGTAATCAGAAATTGGATAAAATATAAGATCAGTCCGTCTGTGCATATTTATGTGTATGTGTGTGTTTGCAATATTTTCCTCAATGGATTAGTTTTTGTTAGTGCGAGAAAAATCGCGTAAAATGTATAAAATGTTTAAGTGAACATGTAAGCATATGCTGAGTTAATTAATAAAACCATCTGCTTCTTTTAGAAACAACTCTAACTCTAATAACTATAGTAAAAGTTAATACAACTTTTATAACTTGAGATCGCTATACATGAAAACACTATTTTGCAATTCTCCACTTGAGTGCTAGAATTATTCATCCATAAATGCAAGAAACTGTAAAATAATAAAAGAAGCAGATGTTTTTGTTAATTAATTCAACATATGCATACATGTTCACTTAAAAATATTATACATTATAAAAATAAATAATATTGTAAAATTATACAGGACGTAGAAAGAATTTCTTCTTTAAAATGATGTATAAATTGCATGTTGAAAGTACGGTTGAAGTGAGTATATCTATTTGAAAATGCATTGCTTTTAAAGCATTCTAACATTTCGAAAGTATGTCATCAAATTTTACTTCGGATAAATCGAATCTATATGTACAATGCCGCGACCTTATAAAATGATATTATGTAACGAGACAACTGATATCGTATATTATGTTCGCCAAGAATGTTTCATCAACATACGAATATGTGGTCATTTATATGTCAACGTATTCGCGTCCAGTTTATTAGAAATATATTCATTATGATTTCTCGCATATGACATACTTGCGTAATGAGAATATCTCACGCATATTTCCGTGACGTGAATATCTCATACACAATTAATGTTCAGCTTCGAGTGGGGACACATATGGGTGCTGAGAATAACTTGGAATTATTCTTTATGGATGGAAAGGTTCAGGAAGCTGAGATACACGATTTAGAGTTGAGACAGATGATCGGATGGACAGATGATGAACAAATAGTGAACGACTACGGAGTGTGTAATTTCATCAATACTATTTATTGTAAGTGGCTAGAGATAACATCTGTTTATTATGAGTGGCTAGAGAAAACATCGATAGCGATAATTCAAGCATTTGCGATAGCGTTAAATCAAGATTTTCTATCGATGCTTTTTAAACTCTAATGGTGCATCTCAGTGAACTGAGATACACGATTAGAGTTCAAAAAGCTTCGACAGACAATCGGATGGACAAACAATGATGAGCAAACCATAATGGACAAAAGAGTAGGTAATTCCATTTATATTGCTTATTATGAGTAGCTAGAGATAACATGAAGTTGTAAATAGTTTCTCTCGATCTTTGAAATGATTAATTAAAATTATGATATATTTTTATAATATATTAATAATATATTTTTTGAATGACCAAAAACTTTGAAAAATAAAAAAAAATGCGGTAGAAAAAATTCAGTCTCAAAAATTGGTAAACTAATTATCGAAGAACGCGTATAAGTTAGGTTTGCAAAATATGAATCTTTCAAAATTATATGATTTTTGATAGCATATTTTTAGAATTCTCTTCTCCGTTGTTTCGATCTTGACAGAGCGTTCTTGGTCAACATATAGTACTATTATGGATGGCCGCCGTTACTCGCCTCACGATGCCTGTCCATCTCTCCTTATTTGTCGTCGCTCTGTTGCACTCATACAGGACACCGCCTGCAGAGCTGATCTGGTCCGCCCACCGCATTGACGGCCACCTACATGGTTTAGTGCCTTCTACTCTTCCCTGCACAAGAATGCGCTTTATGGGGTTACTATCTCCAGGCATGACTTAGAATGGTTTTACAATTATATACATCAAAAGGAAAAACAAAAATTATACAAGATCGCTAAGGTTTTCGTTTGTCCGTCTGTTACTACTGTTTTTACTCAACAGCGAAATTTTTTTTAAATTTCCCGTGGTAATGAAGCACATTAACACGCACACTACCATAACTAACACTCAAAACTATTTGCATGAAAATTTTAGGGGAACAAATTAAGTAATCGAAAAATAAGGAGTTCAGGTTAAAATTATCATGTGGATATAGTGTGAAATGGTTACTTATAAAGGTCTCAAAACTATTTTAGGCCTAAAATAGTAAAACAATTTGTTACAAATAATATAATTTGGAAAATAATAATATTTAGAAGACCACCCAATTTTTGCAAGAAAAATGAAATAATTAACTCAGATGTCATAGTTTTTGAGATATTCATGACATTTTCATGACATTCGTGTTGGGTACTCGTACCCTCGATGCACGAGACATATTCGCGTTTGGATGATTTTTTTATGGTGGACTTCGTATATATAGCATTTAATGATTCATTTTATCTTCGCATATAGATATTTAGACCGTAATTTTGGTAGCTTTTAATGCCTATACAATTTTAAAATAAAATCCTCCAAAAGTTTTAAGCCTTCTGTAACTGTTTCTGTTAACTGTATATAAATTGGAGGTGATTTTTTTTGTATACAAGTCTTATAAAAATGTTGAGGGTCTGCTACGAACATTTTTTTCGATACATTAAATTACTATTTTTAATATCTGATAAACATCCAAAATATATATAAAGAAATTAAAAGAAAAATTATCACAGCTAATTCGGATATACTAGTTTACAAGTAATAGTCGACCAAGTTACTATCCCATGTGAGGTTGCTAAAAAGTTCATAGAAACTCCATATAACGAACTGCAAAACTACGTCTCAAATTGTTTATTTATTATGTATGTTAAAAATACACTAGAATGAATGAATACATCATTCACATAATTACATAGTGACAAACTATATTATGGAAATAAGTACCACTTTTTTCGCCTATCTAAGGTACAGTAGGTAATATATTTACGCAATTAAAATTCATAATTTATTTAAAATTATTGATTAATATTTCTGAGGTGTACAGAAATATTACTCAGCCTTCATTGTATATATATATATATATATATATATATATATATATATATATATATATATATATATATGTATATAAGTGCCTAAATATGCACAAAACCCTCGTGATGCAAGTTCTACTCCTACTTTCCGGGTTTTTTGTTTTGTTTCCATTCAACTTCTTTTGGCTTAACTTGTCTTGGCACGGTAACAATGTCAATGGTTCTAGAAAATAATAAATAGATTAATAAATCAAATATAATAAGTATCGTAGATTTGCTTAATCATTCTATTTAACGTGGAGACATGTATGGCGCTGTAATCTTTTTTAAATTCTATTGCATCGTTTTACACAGCGATTTTTATGCATATTAACCTTCATGTTACTTTACTATGTTGTTTAACTTTATGTTATTTATGATTGTGATAAAAATTTTTCTTAATAAACGCTTTTGCATTGATAAAACGAACGTTACAATTACCTGCCAATTTTTCAATTAGCAGGTAATTGTAAAATTTACGATTGTACATGGTTTGATATTAAATCCGATAGTGTCAAATAAGTTATAATTACCTCCTAGCAGTTAAAAACTTTCAATAGGTAATGAGATCGACTGTTGTTGAAATTTAATGCACTAAATAACAATAGAATAGTATACAATATGAAAATTAAGATTTAGACTGGAAAAACATCCATAAACGCACAAAAATGTTTTCTTTTTAATATTACCTTGAAACATTCTTAACTATCTTTCTCGCCAATAAATTGTATGCCTTGAAACAAACCCAGGAAATAGCAAAAAAGCAAATTATATTTCCCTTTCCTGTCAGTTGGAAACTTTAATTGAACAAAAGCCAGCGTGCATAGATAAACAAACACTTTTCTCTCGCAAACCTCTCGGCGATTCTCCGCACGCCAAATTCTCTGTCGAATTCCTCGAGTTCCCCTTGGCGTGTTTTTTTGCTTTCCCTTATCGCAGTACATATTCCTTTGGGTCGTCGCCTTCTGTCTTGTATTTGTACGCGCTTTATTCGACAATATTAAGCTTGGTTTCTGAAGGCAATTTATATCAACAAGTCAACCTGAAACAATAGAGGGCGGATTAGGTACGGGGATTTGTGGAATTGGGGAGAAAAGGCTAGTATAGGCTGACTTAGAGTGTCGCTTGGAGAAGACAGACAGACAGTTAAAATTAGTAGCTGGAAAATTATTTCCCAGATTAAAGATGAGTTCGAGATATGAAAATATATGTTTTTGCTTTTCTTTAAAAATAAACGCAACGTAAAGTAATGTTCACCTTATAAATATGATCATGTTAGAATTTTTAAGGTGAACACCTATCATAATAGTGGTTTCAACTCAAATGGAACCTAATGTAATCACTGACTACTGATTTATGAATACAAGTTTTGAAGCACGTACTGTATTACGAATATACTTCTTTTTAATCGTAGGTATTTAAAAATTACCCTAAAGGAACCCGGTGGTCATAGATAATTTAACTCATTTGTATGTCTTATTTATTTTGGTTATTTAAAGAGTGACCCTAATAGATCTCAGTGGCCATAGATAATTAAATTTATTTTTATTTCACAATAATTTTAGGTAATAAAAAAATTACCCTAAAGAAGTCCAGCGCGATGGTCATAGATAAGTAAGTTAATTTATATTTCATTTTAATTGTAAGTTTTTAAAAACTAACCCTATAGGAGACCGGTGGCCATAGATAATTAAACCCATTGTTATTTTATATTAATTGTAGAAATTAAAAAATAACCTTAACGCAACCAAGTGTCCGTAAATATTTAAACATATTCGTAGTCCATATTAATTTTTATCATTTAAATGGTAACCCTAAAGGAGCACTGTGGCTGTAAATAATTAAACTCAATTATGTTTTATTTTAATTGTAAATATTTAAAAAATTAGCCTGAAGGAACTTTGTGGCCATAGATAATAAAACTCATTTGTATTTCATATTAATTGTAGGCAATTTGTATTTCTTATTAATTAAGTCCCAAGAGACTGATGGCTGTAAATAAATTAGACCCATTTGTAAGTACGACTGGGAAACAATATGAAAATATATATATTAAGACCGTATCGGCTTGGGATAAAAATAATATTTAACAACAAAATCGCAGGGTACGACTGGAAATGGAATAATGATTGTGACTTAATATTAACTGATCGATTATTGAATAATTTATTAAAAAATTAATATTAGAAGCTGATAATAAAAATTGTTGTATGCAGAATTATAGTTATTGTAAAGAAAAAAGAAGCAAGTTAACAAAATTTCCTTTCGAATTTCTAACCGAACACTATTACCGCAATTTTTCACATTTTCTAAACCATGGTAGAAAAATTACAGGAGAGAGAATATATTAGAGAATATATATATGAGAGAATATATTATACTAAATATTTCGAGAACGGAACTTAAAAAATAAAATAAAAATCTCTCAGGTATAAGTAGAACTCGCACTACCAGAGTTTTGTACACATTTAGGAACTTATAAACAATTAAGGGTATGTTGTATTGCTAATAAACTGTTCACAAATCTTAATTTTTCATAACGTAGATATATTTTCTACTACATATTTCACAGGTGCAAAAAAATGGTGTTTATATAAATTGTATTATTTCTCATCAAATAAATATACGAATATATTGTCTGGGATGTCTTTGATGGACATAATAGATATACGTTTTAAAAATAGCGGTTTATATGGTAGAATATGGGAAGAAATTGACAACGAAACCTTAAAAACACGAACACAAACTCGTTAAATTTTCTCCGAAATCCAAAACACCATTAGCAACTAAAAGTATAATACTTTATTATAAGTCTAGAAAAACTACAGCACTGTATATAGAATCCAGCACCAGCACGTCTTCAGCATCTCAAATGTATGAAAAAAAGAGTTTAGTGACAGAATGTCGCTCTTATCTTTTCGATATCATACTTCAATATAATTAAGTACTTTGGGTATTACTCGTCGACGAATATAAAAGTGGTTAGTGATCTAAATATATGATTGACAACATATTTAGCCTTTAAATAATAGTTACCAGCTTCCAAACTCAAACTTCGGTTACAAGGGTTTGGTATAAACTTCGGTTACACCAACTTCAAACTATCACCATTTAATAACAAAATTGGTAAGTTCCTATATAGGGTAATTAAAAACTACGCAGCAACGGTCACGTTGTTCCTATTCTTTATTTTAGGAAATTAAATTTTTCTGTAATTTCTTTGGCTTATCTCAATTTTATAAATTTTTTTATTGAAAACAAATTATTAATAAAGTTGTGATAGCCAGCTTCGATTGTTTGATTCGTTTAAAAGGTACAGTCGAATGGAGTACATTTAAATAAACTTGTCTGAAATATTTTATAACAAAACAGATTTGGTAAAATAATTTATAGAATATGGATTTTAATTCATACGCCAATAATTAGAAAATTGTTTAAATTTTTTTGTAATTATTTTATTAGATATTTTTCATTGACAGAAAAATCATTGTTATGAAAAATTTACGCCATCACATGTAGATTTTTTCGAAGCTCCTTATAAGAAAAACTCATAGGAACTTCATTTCGATCAAAAGATATTCGTTTCAGGTGGAATTCAGAGAATTTGACCAACATTTTACCAGATGTCCATTACAAAATCGAAATTGTGAATCAAATTTATTACTCACTTTGTCAATGGAGCGGGGTAGTCTGAGGCATTTGAAAATGTTTCTACGAACTTTTATTGTTTTGTCTTGATATCAATATTACTTGCCCATTTTTATTTCCATGAGTGAGGAAAACGTTCGATTTCGCTTTAGCTGCAGACTTGATATATAAGGAGTTCCAACGCTTTTGTTCGGATTTCATTTTTATATCATCTATATATGTCAATATTAATTATATTTAACTTTTGAAACACTGCATTGTACAGAAACAAAAACTACTGTCAATATTTTATGGTTTTAAATAACATAAACGAAGTACCGTAGAGTATTAAAAATGAAAATATTTACAAAGATAAATCAAAGATACATAAATTTGGTACTATAGCATAATTTTAGTTATTATTGTCGCAAAACAATACACAATAATCATATTCTAACAAAAGGAGGTGCCGATGGTGGTGCTGATCACCACCGGGATGGAAGTACTTTAGTTAGCTTGGAAAATTAGTAACAGTAAAGATATTCAAAATTTGAATAAACGAAACTTTATTATACTAAAAGTAAAGAGAAGTAAACAACCACGCTATATATGCCTTCTCGAAATATAAATCTCTGGATATGTTATTTCTAGGTTTTGTAGTTTAGACGCTAGAATGCCGGACGGACATATAGACGTTCACTATGTTTATATGTCCGTATATGTCAGTCGAACGGACAGACAAGGACATAGACGCAAAAAGTAAGCTCTTAGATATTTTGTGCCTGAATTCAGTAGTTCAAATGCTGGCTGGATATATGGACACCAACGCATATTTTTATTTTCAAATATTCTGTAGTAGTGCTTTAATATCGGCTCCAATTTAAATTTAAATTTCGGTTTTATTAGGGTTCCTTACCTCAAAAGGTATAAAGGAATTAAGATCACTTATTTGTTCATCTGTTAACCTCTTTTTCCCAGGAACACGTGGAGTATATATTTTAAGTATGTAATTTGATTCAAAGACACAACTAAATTACCTTCCAATTATGATCTCGCGAAAGTGAGGATTTGTCATTAGAAAAAACATGTTTTGCGCTTGTTATTTCAAAGTAGTTTCCCTCGTTCAGTAGTCAGTAGTTTAGCTTGTTCTTTCCCGTTGACATAGAATCATGAAATTTGGCAAAAGGCAAGGCTTTAGCAGAACTAAAGTAAAAATTTCTTATTCGAAAAAATCAAAAATATATAATAATGATATACAAAACCCTCTTAGCACGATTTCCACATGTGCTTGCCAGATTCTTTGGAGAATAAAATACTTTCCTTATGTGACTTGACAACAAAAAATACCACAAAGATAAGTATATAGTTTGGTAATCTTTTGGACATGAAAACTTAAACAATTCCCAGTACATGACGATAGCACATTATATAAAGCAAAATATTTCCATGAAGAATTATTTTCTTACATTATTAATGTAGTTATAAACAATATAAATATTATGGAAGAAAAAAATAAGTAAAAAGATGCATCATTAAATTTATTAAAGGAGGTAGTATCTCCTTTTCATTGCATTGGTGTGTTATTTTGAAAAATATACTTTTTATTACGGATCAACGTCACAGAAGAAATCCGTTTTCCACAGAAGTTTACGTTTTAGAGATCAACAGATATAATGATTATTTAACATATTTTTTTCCAAAAATAAATAATATCGCAAACCTTAGAAATTTGTTTGGATGCTCACATTATATTGGTTTATGCCTCTATATGAATCAATATCTAAAATCTTAACTCAGCCTATACATGGAAGGTCTGATTTTCGTACCCTACACAGATTAACGACGGGAGAAGGATTCGAAACGAGAATCTAATTGTCATTTTCTATTTGTCAATTAACTTTTTCAGATAACGTTCTATTTAATTGTGACCGGCGTCCGAAAAAGCGGGAAAGTATTCAGTGTAACAGAGGTCAATACCCAAATTGTATTTAATAACTTTTAATTTGTCATGTATTTCTGTAAAGCTATTTGGATTGTTATCTGTTGTATATTCGTAAAGCTATTTGGATAAAAATCAGAAACTCAAAGTTGGATAATTGCTTCAAAATTCTTTTAATGTAGAACTATATTCTTTCTTTGCATAAAGTCGAAAAAACATAGCTCTCATTATAAACAGTGTAATAAATACAAAAAAAACTGCAAATTTTATTATATTGTAATTCAAAATTCGACTCTCTACTTTTTAATCTTTGAATAACATCGTAAAGTTTATTTAAATTTTATTAGATTTTATACTGTGTTTCCCTGAAAAAGAAATAAACTACTATAAAAACTGTGTTGTAATACTAATAATGAAGAATGGCCAAAATTGCGGGGGAAACATTGATGATAGGTTTCCGTATCCATCTCATAATAATTTGCCTTAGAATACCTGAAACATCTTCAGCTTTACGATAGATACTTTTTTTCACATGCCAGTTTCACATACTTATTGGAAGTTAACTTAATGAAAATTTTATATAACAGACTTTACCAGTTACTTCACTTTCACAATATCTTCATTGTTCCATTAAAATATTTTCTCTATTTTTTTTCTGAGAATATTTTTACTCCAGTGTCAGTTATAATATTCGTTAAAAGTATTGATTACAATAAGAAGAACATGAATAAAAATGATTATTGTGTGAAAAATACATATCAATAAATATGTTGCATTCCTTTTTGCAATGATACTTTGAAAGTTGAAGCGGTGTGGATGTCCTGTTAACGAATTTGAGTGCAATTGTCTAGAATTAAAAGCATAAAATTACTTAGTCCCTGGAGAGGTTTTATAATATTTAAAAAGGCCTATCCAACAACACCCAAATCGATGGAATAGGTTAACATTTTTTTTCCTTTTTTTATTGTAAGTGAGGGGGTTTGAAACAAAATTTCATTTTCTAACCCAAAATGGGTTAGAAAATTAAATGTTGTTTTTATTTCTGAATTTTAGTTAACAATTTACATCACCATATCAACTTAATAGATAGAAAATGGGGAAAGTGTACACAGACGAATGTATAGACAGATAAACACGATGAAGTTAAGAGTCCCTTGCTTAGCTGCAGAACCTTAAGAAGAAAAAAGGTTCTTATTAAATCAACGCCACCTGTCGTTAATTCAATAAAATTCATTTAAAAGTTTGCGGTAGCGGCGATGTACTTTGTTGAAAGTTGCTATTGAATTTCGTTGTATCTTTCTTAATTTATAAATATGTTTTCAAATAAAAATCATTAAATAAAAAAATACAAGAAGACGTCATTAAATATTATATGAAATAAAATTATGACATTTTTTATTGCTTATTTGTAGTTTGAAATCTAAAATTGGATTGGTTGATATTCTTGGGCTTAAAATTTATTTAGATAAAAAAGTATGTATGAGGTTTAAATTCTTAAAAGAAATGTAAGGTAACATATCGTTTCTATGTAATAATTCATTTAAGTAATAATTGCACTTGGTGTTGCTTAATTTAAACAGACAAAACTAACGTCTTAACGGAGATATAATTTTAAAATTTCAGTTGTTTTTATGTTATATTTAAATATATATAATAGCGTATATAATTTAAAACACCTCCTCTGCCACAACCACACAACCTGCTCTAAGAGCCGACTTATAATCAAAAGATTATCCCATTGAATTTAACCATTGCGATTAACATATCTTCTGAATATACTCTTGAAAAAATTAAAAATATATATTATTTATTTTATATTAAACCCAAACATCTATATTTGAAAGATTTATATTATCTATGTATATTATTTAAGACAGATTTACAAGCAAAAACAAAATTATATGAGTATAAACATATAAGCATACAAATGCGAATGAACCCTAATGAAACCTTTCAGATTTACATTTAAATGTAGCTTCTTTAGTCCAGAATGCTGTGCTGCCATAAAAAGTATTATTTGGGCACTGATAGACGATCTTAAATAACAAATCAAACGGTACGCCCTTTGATGTCTAACTACTGTTAGCTGTTTAGGATTTAAGGACATGTGGTATGATTATTGGTTATGTAGAAACCATTACTTATCGCCATATTGTCCATTCTAATAATTCTAACCATTCTAACTATTTTCTTCATCCCCGAAAAGAGGTGATGAAATTTTACACATTCCCATTCTCTTAAACTTTCCTTTTTAGGAATAACAGTTATATAACGTATCTAAATTGGTCACTTTTTATTGACATTTAAAACTCTTAGCTCCATTCTACAAATTTTCCTTAAGACTTTCTTCATCTCAAAAAATATACGCTCCCTTTATTACGAACATGTGTAATGTGAATAATTAAAAAATCACGAAATAATAACAAAATCTCTTGCCACAATTACAAACATCCCTTGGAGCCATTAATTGGTATCAGCAGACTATTTACAAGAAAAAAATAATCAATGCGGTTTTTGTAAATCAATAAAGCAATCGTAACTGTGATTGAAGAGACTGAGACGTAAGATTTAAAAATAATACAGACAAATGATACAAATCTTCAATTTCTGTTTAAAAAACCGATACTAAAGATTTTCTAAATTATTATGATATTATTTTTGAATGTTAATAATATTTTACTGTATTTACCATTCAATAAATAAACAACTAAAGCAATCAACAGCACCGTAAACTCTCATGCTTGTAACATCGTAGCGTCAGCACCCACAGTGATCAATCATAGACTGCGAGGGGAGCTGAGTGCTGCAAATCCACGTAGTCAACCGCAACCATTAATTATGAATTCCAAAAACAAAAGAACCGCACAGAAGCGATGTCAAGGCAGCATGTACAGCGACTGCGATGCAAACATCCAGAAGTCACAATACATCAATTTCCTCTCTGTGAATACATATTGACGTAGAATGAGTTATGATTGTTTTATCAACAATATAAGCTGGCTGCAGCCATCCAACATTTCTCTCACTGAAATTGGTTTGCCCAGTTGAAATTTACATATTCTATCAACTCTGCCTGCTCTTCGTATAGGAGAAATTGTGCTATGTTACATGCTACTATATTTTGAAACATCCTCTCTTTGCCCACGGTATGCACAAGAGAATAGCCTACAATTTGTTTAATAGCAAGGTATATTTATAAATATATTTAAAAAAAAATTAAAATTCTTATTGAAGATAAAACCTAGTAATAACTTCTACCTAGTATAGAATTATGAAACTTTGTCTTAATTTATGATGGTTGCATAAAAAATAAATGAGTCGCTGTTAAATAATTAATAATAGTATTACGTTATAATGTAAATACTCCGTGAACCAACTTTGTAAATAATTTATTAGGTCAATTATGTACCTCAATATTTAAAACAATGATTCTCAAAGTGGCTACATGGACACCCCAACTGAACATACAACCCACTTTCAATTAGATGGGGATCCACAAAACTGTTTATAAAAATGCACTCTGGCTACAATTGAGATTCTCAGTCAATTAAGGAATAGTCAGTTAAGGATTGTTTTTGTTATTATTATTATAATTGTTTTAGATGTAAATACACTAGATGCCCTGAACTGAGTCCGTCTGCATTATCATAGTATTCTTTCTTGACTCTTCTGAACAAAATATTCACCGTCTTTAGATTATACCGACACCGTTTACGCCCTCATTACATGACATTTACAAATTGTAGTGGTCTTTGTATCGTGACAGAAAGGAAACTCCTGAACAGAATAATCTAAATTTATGGTTGATTTAAATTCATTTTTACTTAACACACTTAAAGACTGCGATAACGTCATTAATTGAGTTACTTCTCTTTCATATTTGTAACTTATATTAAATATTCTGATCGACAAATTTTCCACAAAATTTTCGAACTCGCAAATTAACATTTTTCGCCAATAATTTTTTCTTGTTTTATTGGATGAAAAACTTATTTCACTTCCGAATAATAATTATGAAAAAAAGTTTCCTTCATTGTGCGTAAACTAGCCGTGCACCCTTTTTTATTTTCTTTAAAATAATTTACTTTGACCAAAAAACTTACAAGACTTTTTTATTAGCAAAAATTAAATGACAATTTCGAGGCCGGAAAATCTAAAGCTCCGCTATGAAATAAATTCAAAGATAATAATCGGTAATTTGATTGTAATACGATTCCAATCATAGACAAGGAATGTTACGCTCTTGCTACCACCGAATTTACTTTATTTTCCTGAAATTTACTGTAACTGAATATTGTGCTTTCAGGGATCGATTACCCGCGAGTGTAAGTGTTCTCTCTCGAAACCAAGGATGAAGCTTTTGCAGGTTTTAGAGAAGAGTTGATTAAAAAAAAAATAGTCTTAAAATGAATATTTGTTATCGAGTACCTCCTTGTGGAGTAAAATTTGAAACTGGCAACGTATTGTTAGGAGGTTTTATTCATAGAACAGGAAAATAAGACAGGAAGGAAACGGAATGCCATAAGAAAAATTGAGTGATTGGAAAATATTTGACTTCGTCACTACTAATATAATGTTTTGTTTAAAATTTTGAAACCAAGAAAATCTTTATCCTATTTTCCTTGAAGCATTTTACCTTCACACTCGTCATTGAATATTTTTATTCATAGGCCCTATTATGTATTTTTTATTTATTGCTTTTGTCATTCGTCGATATTCTGTTTTGTAATTCCACCGTTTGGAACCGAATTATGTATGAAATGTGAGGTGTGCACTTTATAACTTCAATAAAAGTTATAGAAATATAGTTGTCTATGACAAAATAATGATGTTTATTTAGTTATATTGTCGTTAACTATTTACACATAAAACAAAACAAGCTTTTATTTATTTGCACACTTTTTAGGTTGTATATTTATCGAAGGACAAACGTAAACATTGGAAAATCAGATGCATTTACTTTGATCTGTTTTTGTCACAAAAGGAGTAGAATTGTAAGGCTTCATAAGTAATAGTTCTAAAAATATTGCCGGAGATATCCAATCCAATATCCAAAGAACGTACCATCAAATCGTTCCTCTCAAACTCACACCTCATCACATGTGCTCCTAAAGGTAAAATTAAGAAAAAAAGCAACGTTAGTAGAATTTTACCTTAAAGTTACCAAAAAACTATATTAATGATTCTAAATCTCGTAGTTTTGGAAAAATATACAGTTTTACACCTGTGAAAATTATACTAAGCATTTATTTACATAAGGAAAAACGATGCTAATTTTTATCATTACTTTAATATATACTTCACCCTTTATAATTTTAGATGTTTGTATCTAGATAAGTATATGAAGAACCTTCCTAGAGTGAGTTCTACTAATACTTAACAGGTTTAATATTTATCTTCATACCTGACTAAAAAATTTAAATGCTCAAAAATCAATTGCAGTACACTTTTTTTGGTGGAAACATAATTAATGTATAAATTTTGAAGTTAAAATAATACATTAACATTAGCTTCATTTTTGTAGTTTAGTCACGTAGACTTACATAGTTGCCAGTAACATTTTGATCTGTAATCAAACGTCAACAACGCTGTTGTCGTCTTTTTTTCACCAGCCGGTTTACTTTTGTGTCAGTGTGTGTCATACCTACGTACCTCAATGTTGTCTTTAATAAAAAGTGTATTAAATGTCGAAATCGAGATTTCTTTTTTTTGTAGTTTAGATATACTGTGAGCACACACAAATAAAAACTCACGAATAATTTTTCAACTTTTAAATACTATTTTATCAATATGATTTACTAGCTGCTTGCTCCGACATTGCCCCAGCAAAGAGGGCATTTTGTCTTGTTAATTTTTTGTAATTAGTAATAAGTTATTATAACAAAACTCAAGGTGACGTTAATGCGTTTAACATTACTGATTTTCCAAACGAATTCTACAGTAAATATCTGTCTCAGGTATTCTGATAGACTAAATATAAATTTTCACGACTGAAATTATTCTGAAATTCAGAGAAAATTTTACGAAATTTTTGTTTTCACATCTACAAGAGTTAAATTTCGAAAAATCCTATATAAATGTTTATAATTATATTGTTTATAATATGGTTTTACGTGTGCATATATAAATATTTATAGATATATATATAGATATATATATATATATATATATATATATATATATATATATATACATATATATATATATATATATATATATATATATATATATGTGTATATATGTATATACATATCATTTCTTTTTTTGTGCTTTAATTTAATACACTGAAAGACAGACAATAATTTTAGCGCTTTATTAGATTTATAGACAACAATTGGCAATTAGATTTCGAAATATTCTTTCCAATTTTTATTTCTAACAAAAATTTTGATTAAAAAATAACACTCGCTTTAACTTACACCACCTTACTAATTTTTAAACGTAAAATATGTAACATTTTCTTAAAGACGCTAATTCCAAATAATCATAGGTATCGTTCTTTGAAATATCGTTTCGGTTAATAAAGTTGAGAATTTTAAATCTCATGCCCTCAAAAGGCTCATATTCTTTTTGCTGCACCGTTCGAGCTTCAACGCTGGTAGGATTTAATACTACAATAATTTTTCAATAATTCTCAGTTGTCAACTACTTGATTAATTTCTGTAAGATGATGGAAAGTAGCCGTATATTCGTTGTATATTTATTTACTTACTAATTGTTTAATGAGGCAGGATTTGCTCTCAGTTACAATGTTTGCATCCGAAAAGCACACTTAACAGGCATGCAATTAACTTATATGAATACTTGAGCAGAATCGCTGTGATAGTTTCAACAGTTTCTATTTATCAAGTGGTAAACCCGCTTGCTATCATGAGCGCAATATTTGAAAACCAAAAGTTTGCGTTCGAGACAAATAATGCCACCCCACTGGATGGTAAAAACGACCCTGGTACAAAATTTCCCAAAAATAGTAAACGTATAAAGCGACTCTCCAACGAATAATTTTTATATAATACTAGATGTGCTATACGGCTTCTGCCGCATAGAATTGTATTGAAAATGCTGCCCTCCACAGCTTCCAGTCACTAAACTTTTCCGTTCCTTTCGTCAAGTGACATCTGTCCTCGGAGTCGGAGGTATATAGGCAGTGTTATTCAGAATGATCAGTCAATAAATAAACCTGTCGTCCTAACTTGCTTCGTTTAAGGGGTGTTTCCCCACTTGTGTTACACTTTGTCTCTATTCTGCTTCCATAAACCTTCATTTAATGATATGTAGCCTTATGACCTTTTTGTATGTACGGGCTTTCTAACACAAAAATAATTTTTAAAATCCGACTGTGACTCCATAAATAAGACAGGTCAAATCCACTTTTTTAATTTATAATTAGTATATATTTATATAAATTAAATATTACAATAGGTTTCGCTTACAAAAGGCTGATATTTGCATTTGTTACAATAAGAATAGAATAAATGAAATTCTATACTGTATCCGCCCAAATATTATTAGCAAACGAATTTAATATGGTAGCAATTCCAAATTGTAATCTTTTGATTAAAAGTTAAACAAGGATGATTAAACTTTGGTTGACGTTGTACCTAAAAAAATATTTACTTTAAAAAAAGTCGGTTAAAATTAGTTACTACCGAGGTAGAGTCGCAAAAAAATATGGGAAGTGTTATTTTTATGCGCGTCAGAAATATTTTCATTTTCATCAATATATTATATTGATGAAAATGGATAATATTTCGTGAACTACGTAAACCAAGTGCAGAGGCGAGAGTACTTTAAAGACTTCAACAAATGTTAATGATTTCTAAGTTATATAATATTTATTTGGAGCCAAGTCGAGGAGATTTCAAGAGAATCCAAATTGTTTTAAAAAACATTATGTGTACTACTTCAGGTATATTGGAAATTATGTATTTATTTCTCAAAATAATATTAACAGCTTATTTCTTCAAAATATTATTAAAAAATCATTACGGTTTAAAACCCACGCGTTTGAATAATTGTGAACGTGTACCTTTTACATTGAGTACGAATAAAGATAACAGGTAACAGATGTTAGAGTAAACGATTCATGCAGTAACAGTTATATAAATATATAATCATAGAGAGATATTGAATAAAGAAAACTATTGAATAAAAAATATTTTGGGAATTTAGAAATTATTGAATGCAAGGAAAAAATAAACAATACGTAAGATTCTTTTTGTAAATAATTGAAATAATATTACAAATTCCTCGCAATACATAGTTCTTGAAAACATTACTCATATCTAAATATAATTAAAATTTATAATTATAACTAACTACAAAGCAAAAATGATTTATGATACTTCTCGCAAGCCATCGTTTATTTAAAAAATACACAGGAAGCTAATTTCGAAATGTCAACCCATATAATAACGACAGCGTGCATACTTCTCGCTGACTGATAATATCGCCAAAATACTCAGATTCCAGTCAAAAAAATTGTCGCCAATGTATTACAGTTTTCACTTATAATGTGATTTGACAATAATGCTTACTTATTTCAAATAAGAAACAAGTTCAAAAATACAGATGATTTTCTTATAACATCCAATTGGATTACAACATTAGATTTTTGAACACTTAATTTCAAAAGCTGATATTTACAATGACAAGTATGCTCTTTAAATAGATTTTTTGGATACTTTTCCGTCTCGAATTTCTTTATATCGGGGCACCTCATTATATAATAAATAAATCTTTAAAATTATCTCCGTACGAGAATGATTCTCTGAAAGCTATCTCTGAACCTTCTCCCGATCATAGAGTTAAATATTATAAACAATATTTTTTCTTAACGTGCCATAAAATATTTAAAATGATAAAACGAAGCCACCATATCAGGTTAAAAAGTTAACAATATAAAGATAAATTTATACCACCGCTAATCACTGGAGGATTATTATTGCCGTTATGTGTCAATGTGTTCAAACACAACACCAAACGTGACCAATTTTGATTAGTAAGCTATAAAACAACAAAAAAATATGTTTGAGAGGCTCTATAATTTTATTAATGTAACATATTTTAGTTAAATAAAAACAATTCTAATCTACTTTTTTCTAAGCAATGAAATGTTTAGTTACAAAGTCGGAACGTTTCCACAATTGAGACACTGAATTTAATGTAGGTTACTGGCTTATTTTGCTTACATATTCGTATTTACTGTACGATAATAAATGTTTTATTACATAAATATAAAATAGATATCCCTGTAGAATTGTCTATGGGATTTAAGTTGATAATCCTTTACAGCATGTTTCAATAAAACTAAAATTAAAGTTAGAGAGCCGCAATTATGAATATATCAGTAGTATAATAAAGAGATGATACATCCCTAAAACTAAATTTGTCAAAAAAGAGTGAGAAAATGAAGTTTAGAATTTTGGAAAATATTTCAGGTAAGCTTTATAAGGGTATTACGCTCACGGACGAATGTGAGATTACACAATGTAACTGTTACTGATAAGAATCTCAAGTCTCATTTTTATTATTGTTGATTTGATTCAATAATATCATGAAAACATTTAGACTGACCATAAATTGAATAAAAAAATAAATACGAATACTCAATGTAATGGTGTTTTTTCTTCAACTGTGCATAATATAAAATTTTTAATTTCGTATTTGTTGCAGGGAATCAAGGCAAACGCTAATGACGTATTTGTACACGCTTTGAGTCGACGTAATAGAAAAAAAAAATTAAAAAATATATCCAATGAATATAAAGGTACACTCTTTGGCAAAAGAACCTAAATAATCTTCAAACTTACAAATTTATTGAATTACGGTCTAATTTCCACTAATAAATATAAAAACACTTTGTTGTCAATAAAGGTAGCACGATTTTAATATCAAATTATATGCTATTTTTATCCCTTCGCTTGTTTCCTTTATAACTTCCCGGAACCATAAAAAAATCACGACGTAGTGTAAGCTCTACATAGATTTTCTACAAATAGCGTAAAAGCTCTCACTTGCCACGAAAATTGGAGCTTTCACCATTTTGAAGGAAAATTTATTACAAAAATTATCATAAAGCCGACATTTGTCACCGACCATCTCGTTCTGAAATATGTTCGAGAATTATTGCAAATAGTATATATGTTGAATATAAAAATGGAAACCGAACGAAAACGAGAGGTAAAATTTTGTCGATTGTGACAGGAAAATAATGTCACTCTATTTGACCAATAGCTCTATAACCCTGACGCGGAAAGAAATAATTATTTCTTATGATTTATTATGATACGTGGGGCTAGATACTGGTAAAAGTTACAATATTTCTTATTTGTACTGAGACGTAACCGAGATACGACTCCTTCAGAAGAAATTTTAGAGAAAGTGAAATGTGAAATAATTCCTGTTATTTTGTTCCAAATCATTTGCATATACGCTTAATCCTTTAATTGGAAGCAAACCCTCGTAAAATGTTTTTTTTTATAATAAATCGACGTAACAATATGTTTCACATTATAATTTTTGCAGCGAATATTTACTATTCAAAAAATAATCTAGATATTTAAGTATTAAGCATAAAAGAAAAAGCAAAAAAAACGTGAAATTAATGAACGGATTGCATGAAAATACGTTTTAAATTTAAAATTTATTAAAGCCATGCTTTTTGCTTATTAATAGCTAACGACCTCCTTAATTGTCAAATATTTTAATTTTAAAATCTTTTTTATTTGAGTAGAATAAAACAGTGAAAAACTAACTTTTGCAAAAATGCAATTACACATTATAGGACACATAAATACACACATCTTACATTGAGGTTATTGACTTTTTTGTAACTTTCTATTTTTTTCCAAACCTCCTATGTTTCATTCCACTATAAAAAAATAATAATTTAAAAAATCTCCGGATTTACAAAAATAGGACATTAAAGAAATAAACTGGTTTGTCGATAAATTTAGATTTATGTACTGCAAATCTTACATAAAACATTTTGATTTACGGATGATATTTTCTTAGTTGATATGATAATTAAAAATGGCATAAAATAAACGATACAACCATACTACACGAATATTCTCTTGAACTTAAGTCTATTTAAAAACCGTTTGTGATATTGCCGTAAAAGTTGGTTTTTTCGTTATTGGTCTTCTACAATATTTGTATTATCAGACTTGAGGCAGAGTAAAACATTACTCATTAAAACCGCGCTTCTCTCGCCACCCAATTTATATTTTTTTTAAAAACGATAACGAGATACTCAGATTAATTGACTGCGTGCAGACTACACAATAGGGGCAAGAAAATCGATCACTTTACTCAAAAATTAAAGAAAATGGAAAAATTTAAAGCCTCCATATAAATATTTTCATATATAATATAATTTACTTACGTTTTCACTTTTATGCATCAAAAGTTAATTTTCGAAAGGGATATAATAGTTATGTCGTAAATTGTAAAATCACTTTCAGAAACAGCAAATATACATTTTGGAAATTTCCAATATATAATTGAAAATTGGATCAAATGATGTAAAAAAAAAAGGTCAGAAATGTATCTTTTATTCGCGCCGTAACTACCCATCGTTTTATACAATGTTTTTAAAACAAGGCATTTAATTAAAGCATTCATTTTGTTAAGCTAAAAAGGAAAAAAAGTTATGTAGTCAAAGTTTGGACAACTATCGTCTTGATATCATTCATTAATAAAAGCATTTGATTTAATATTTTCTTTCCCTTACAATATAATGCAGTAAAAATGCAGTTTTAATAGCGGTAAAAATGCAGTTTTAATAGCTTTTTTATGTAACAATATACCTTTAATTTAACAAGTAACATAACGCTTACAATAAGCAACATTTAATGATAATAGGTCACATATATTATGAAAATTCAAAATGTCATTGTCATTACTGTTTTATATTTTTATTATAAAACTATAAAACTTAAAGCTGTTTATAGTGCTATAACTATATCAAGCTTATAGACCTTCACTTCTACTTACCATCAGTCAAAATGATATCTCTGCTTTGATAGTTTTTAATCAATGGTGTTACAAACAAGCACATGCGAACAGGCAGTCCGGTAAATAAATATTTCAAAAATATTACTTAATCTTAATTAATAAGTCACTTATTACCTAATAATCATTTTAATACTTAAGAATATACAAGTTTTATACGTTATTAAATGGATGTAGTTATTTTATTTGACAAGCAACAAACATAAAAATAGACCCTTTTTTTCTTTTATTTCTTTTATTTATTCCTTCATAATATCTCACTTAGAGTCATTTATATTTAGATTCGTTTTTTTATTTATTTAATATATGCACTTCTACCATTTTATTATTGACATTAGTAAATAAAGCATATTTGTTTGTTTGCTTATTTGTTTCTTCACGCTTATGTCTGAAGCCACGTGGCTTTAAAAATATTTTAGCATTAGAAAACTCCTATTTTGAGATAAATTAAAACCTGTATATAAATATATTCCCGTAAACTGTTGATTAATTCAATGAAGAAAAAATAGCATATTTATTTATTATTCTTTAACCGAAAATTATTATTTTGAATCCCCAAGGAACCTTACACTTTGCCGAAAGGAACTGGATCCCTTCTGGTAAAAATATGATAAATCTGTTAAAAACAGCTGCTGGCACATTTTTTTTGCATGGACTACCTGAACAATTTCACATATATCAAAATGTTGCATTCTAGAATTCTTGGTATTAAAATTTTACCTATGTCTGCAACAAAATATATCATGATTCCTCAAACAGAACACGAAGAAATAGTTCTTAGTCAAAATCCTATTTACGAAACTGTAAGTCACTTACTAAAATAATCTTTATCATCCCCAAGTAAGGTACAAGGGTATACACAAGCTAGACGCGTAAAAAGTTCAAAAGCACTGCAAGACAGAAAACTCAGGCATGAAATTGAAACCGCAATCAATAATAAAAGCTCAAGTAAAACGTAAAGTTCAAATGCGGATCGTATTAAGCTCGGTTCACCGAACTGCAAGTATGAGACGACAATGTTCAGCATCGATAAGGAGAGCTGGCGGAAAGCTACATATTTACATGATCTATCATTGAAAATAATGGGCTTACAATGCGGTTGCTTTAACCTCATAGTACGTAAGTAACTTGAATTGGAAATTCGCGTTCAAAACGAGAATAATACATATTTCGTTACAATTTAATTTTGCTATTATAGAATGATTCGAAACGTGGCCATAAACAAAAACACGTCAAAATAGTCCGGAACTTGTATATAAATATCGCTATCTTAATCGGAAATCCATGCAAGTGGAGCAGCGGATGGGCGCATCTGGTACTCTCAGTTATACCCATACTATTTTGTATGGGTGTAACTGAATGCGACCTTCCCCTTTTGCTAAATTGAGTTACTAATCGGTTGAATCGTACATGAACAAAGTAAGTCCTCAAATAAATCTTTTAAAATTAATTATAAAAATTTTATTTCATTTTGATATAAAATTTATTTTATTCACCATTTTATTACTACCCCACCACATTTAAACACAAAATTTATTTGAAGAAAATCTTTTTCCATTAAGAAGTAATCGCGTTTATAAATAAGTAAATTAACTTTATGTAAAGTATTATAGTAGAAATATAATGAAATATTAAGCGTTTTAATTAAAACGCGATAAATGAAGCTAAGGGATAAAGTGCATTTAGGACAGAAAATACTTATTTATTTTAAGAAACTTTTACCTAAATTTTACCTAAAACCTTGAAAATAAAACTTGAATTAAAATTTTTATTTTAGCCCTTGAAATACTGACTCATATACTTTATGACTCTTTTTAATTCCTAGTACCATATAAAACATCCTTTCAATGTAAGTACGTATACCTATCCCTCTTTTGAAATGAGAATTATAATAGGATAATAATAAAATAACGCTCTTCGATAGTTATTATATATCTATTGGTAAAACAAATATTTATCACCTTAGTGGAATATTTTAAATAAATTAAATTCACAATTTCATATATTTGTATATTTGGTTAAATAAGACTACATACAACTCAGTATTTTGTATTAAATTTTAACAACAACCCAATATATTATAATTAACCTTTTCAATGCCCAGTTGTTCCTTGCTGATAATAAAAAGTCTAAACCGCGAGATTGCGTGTATCGGATGTTGAAAGAAGGATGATTTTTAAGAAAGGAAAATTAATCTCAAAATCGACGAAAAATCCAACAACACCTTTGAAATTCCCATATATGTTTTTATGTCAAGACCTTTTTTATATTTCTATTAACATATTACAAATTCATATTTACTGACATTAGTACGTTCCTTATATGTTAGTACTTGGCTGACATTTATTTGTATTTCCCACAATATTATGCATCATATATTATCTATATATAATGGAGTAAAATAATGCAGACCGAAATCACGCATCAGTTATTGACTATGGCACGGATTTTGAAGAAATTTTAATTTTGTATGGTCGAAGCTGAATCAACACTTTTAAATAAATGTAATCAACATTATTGCTCAACTCTAATTAACCGCGATATTTCTTTCTTTCAAGAACAAATAAAATGTATGGAGTTTTGCAATTATTCGTTAGATGACGATCTGCATTTTATTTTTAAATAATTTTTAAAATTTAATAAAGCATTTGTGTTTAAATACCAATAACTTTCCTATTTTATTCTTGGGAACACTTCTAGATACAAACTTCAGGAGATAGTTTGAAGATCTAAAAATTGAATACACCACTAAGTCTCAGCACAAAAATTGAATACATCACTGTCTCAGCACTGGCAAAATTGCTGATAACTACAACCCAAAAGGAACTGATATTGCTATCAATCTCAGAGGAAGCAAGGTTTCAATAACTACCTAGAGTTGAGTAAAATATAATTCACGCCAATTTATCGGTGAGTGTAAAAAGATAAAACATAATTTTCCCAAAGATTCCAAAGTGAAAAATTGGTTGATGGTGTCAGAAGGTTACTATTGACAGGTCCCAAATAATAGTTGCAAAGAACAATTAATCCATGCCGACATAGACTGAACTTTTCACAAAATTGATTAGACAGTGAAGAGTAAGTTGACCTATTACAAGACTTCACTTCTGTACTTACAATTTTTTTTTATTTTAGAAAGGATTGTAACAATATTAAATTTCCCATGAAGCCTAAAAAAAAAGAAATTAAAAATAATCTCTGTGTTGCTATCACATAGTCTAGCGTTAAAATAATTGGATCAATTTAAATATTGGTGTCCAAATTTTTTTCATAAATTGTATGTTATATGGCTAAATTGCTGAAAATTATTTATTAAAATAATTGTAGTTATATGCCTAAATTATTTGAATATTGATAAATCCGTATGTTAAAGGGTTATTTTCTCATATCTATTACGTATCCTTGAAGAGATATCTTAATTGCAATAAAAAAAATAATGAAAAAATATTTTTTGATATCACATCTCCTTCGTTATATATGACTGTTTGAAATATTTCAAATTATCGCTCCCCGCCTTTCTCTAAAATTTTTTAGTCAGAAATATGAAAAAATTAAGAAAATTGCACTTGTTGTGGTATATATTTGAAAACAAAATTATTCACAATTAAATGAAACTACGTGATGTATTATTTTCAATTTCTTTAATTTCTTTACCACGATATAGGTTTCGTTGTATTACAACATCATCAATCTTTGCTAATATCCCACCTGAATATGTTGTAATACAACGAAACCTAGGTCGTGGTAAAGAAATTAAAGAAAGTAGAAATAATACTACATCACGTAGTTTCATTTAATTGTGAATAATGAATCTCTACAAAATTAACGCCAAATATATTCAATAAAACAAAATTATTATAAAACTTGCATTACTAAATTAAAGACTTATAAAATACTAAGTTGTTATACGCAGTAGATTCCTGTTGCTTATTTTACCACAAGGCAAAACTAACGTAATTGTCAAGAAATATCAAATTAATGCCTTCCACGGAATTGACTAGGTTTTTCAAATTGTTTTCAAAGTCCAAATTTCAGGTACATACTAGCACAGACCTAATGCAAGTAGATGATCTTCATGAGCTCAACGTTGTAATTTAAGTAATACTCTGTCAACAATATTATTCCCTAAACTAGAAGAATCCATTGGTATTCCATTCACCTAATTTTTGTATAATTTATCTGATTGTTTTAATTTACAGAGGTTCAGATCCATCTAAGTGTTATTAGACCGCAGAAATCACTCTATATACCGGGGGAATATTAATATTAGGAAATAAATGTAATTTAGAGAGAAAATTTCTTCTTAAAAGCGTTGAATATTATCCACGAAAAACAATTTATCTTAAACGAGATTTTTCCGTCGCGTATTTACTAGACGGTACGCTGAGTGAAGAATGTTTGTTTATTTAATAGAATTTTAAATTTATTTCGAGATTTTTTAATCATTATGTTTAGAAAATGAAATGGTGAAACATTTTAAAACAATTTTATATTATCGTCAAAGTAAATATTTATATATCTTGAAGCACATTCATCAATTATAGTTAAGTTAAAACCTATAGGTGGGTTGGAACTAGATATTGATAATTCCATTTTATTAAAAAAAGGGAAGTGAAAATTGAATAGTTTCCAGCCAAGTTAGGAATTGTTGCGCAGAGGAGCAGCTTGTACTATAAATTACATTGTATTTCGATATCCGATGATCATATTAATGCCACTATAAAAAACACAACTTTTATTACTCCATTCGTGTTCCGCCTCCTTTTATGTGAATGCTCCTTATTAACATAATGATCATTTGCGGATACTTATACAGTAAATTGGTTTAATAGGACATATCCAAAAGTTTGCGCTGAACTTTTGCGGAATGAAAATATTAAAAATAAATTTGTTTTCTTTAAGCAAGTTTTAAGAAGATGTGTATCACTCCACTCCTAAAGTTGTGAATATGCCGGTGAAAAATTATATAGGAATTTTCAAATAATTGAATTTCAGCGTTTTTGGAATTTTTAACCAACAAAAATTTTGCCTGCAAAAATTATGCCTAAAAACCTAAAAAAATTGAAAACAGAAAATAAAACAAATGGGAAAATGATTCCTTCTTTACGGGCAGAGCTGGTACGAGTAGCTAGTATTATATGTTGCAAAAATTAGTTCAATCTTTCATCGGATTAATTTGTTTTTTTAATTATTAATATATTCAAAAAAGTTTGTGTATGTGGAAACTTCGTGCATAAATATAAAAGTGACTCGTTTTTTTTATTTTACGGCACTTCCCTTTTACAAATAGAAATATTTAAATAGAAATGAATGAAAAAGTTAGAAGTGTATAAACTTTTCGAAACTTTTCGAAAACATGCGAAAGTTTAAACGAATCAAAAATCAGATGCTTTATTTTCCAGCTCAAAAAAATAAAATGTGTACGTATCTCCGTACGTTACCTCCTTTAAATCTTTATTTTAAATATCTTACAGTACTAACTTATTAAACGTTTATGAGTTATCGCTATATGAAATTTGGAATTTATGTGTAATCTCTTTTCTGAGGGAAGTGTTGTACAAATAATAAATGCTATATTTATGGGTAAATTTTAAAGTAATGTACTGATGATACATGTTACAAAAATTTTGAATAAATATTGACGATAGATGTAATTTCAAGAAATAATGAAGTTACTTATTTCCTCTTCCGAAAAGTCCACGTGTATATTTTTGAAAGTTATTTATTAAGAGATATGCATATTAATGCACTAACACTATGCCAAATTTTAAGTTTCTACATGAGTTAGATCTACCTAAAAACTACAGTGACGAACGGACACACAGACAGACAATAGAAAGGTAGAAAATATTTCACAGATACATGAGTGACCTTATAAGGGTTCGGTTTTTTCTTCTTCTGAGGTATGGAAACGCAAAAATAAAACAAATGAAAATATTAAGCCTACTTTTATTCTAAGGGTTACAATATTATTGGACATGTCAAAAAATACACTGCCGATATGTACATTATTTACATACACACTCACAAAGAAATATATATATATATATATATATATATATATGTGTGTATATATATATATATATATACATATATATGTATATATATATATATATATATATATATTTATATGTATGTATATATATATATATATATATATATATATATATATGGGTCAAAATCAGAGAGGTGAGAATTTTAGGTTTTCAAATATATGACAAATTATGTTTCCTTTTGAAGAAAACTAACATGACGATTCTGTTGTGTCATTTTTCATGAAACTATTCTGTGAATAGGCACGCACAAAAATACACAATTTTGAAATTCTACCTGTTCATAAAAATAATGCCCACGTCGTAAGTCATTCCGGAAACACTAAATTATTAATAAATTATTAACCAACTTATTTAAGAATGACCTTCTATAACTTCTAATAAATCTATTGCTTTATCGAAAATCATTGTCATTTTGAATCTTTTTTCAAATAAAAACAATTATTTTCGAATTTTGCTTCATAAATTTTCCATAGGCTTGATTTCTGCTCCGAGTAAATCAAAATATTCTTGCATTTTGTTGTATACTAATAATATAAATACCAAAGTTGAAATATCATTTTATCTAATATATTCAGGATTTAACTATAAAATTACTTGTTGGATGAATATTTCCCGTTTTTGTGATTATCCTGGAAATGATGGGAGTGTTCAAAATGATGGGAGTGTTCCCAAAATGACAATCAAGTTCCTTAAATGACGATGTCGTTCTCTGAAAGCACATAATAACCGATTTTCGACCAACGTTTATGCTTATGCATGAAAATAAAATACATTTACAGTATTATACCTTTATTAATTGTAAAGAATGAGAAACATGAGTATCAAAATTTAAACTTATCATCTAATAATAATAAAAACCTTTAAAGTTTTATTCAACAAACATTAGGTAGGTATTGGGAACCAATGCTAATTGCACACTATTATTAAAACTTCTTGTAAAACAATGCTAAAAATCAAAATCTTAACTTATGGTTTCTAAAATAATCAAACTAATAATCAAATAATCTAATAATAATCAAAGTTTAATGATAATAACAAAATCATATAACTAGTATCACAAAGTATTTTGAGTATCAAAGTTCGAACTAGAAAGTCTAACAATTACTTTTTGAATGTGTCCATATTTTCATCAAAATAATAGAAACTACGACTACCTTTTTTCTGTATTTTCGTTGTAGGTAAAATTTTAACAATTTGTTCGTAGTAGACATATAAAACATAATTTTCTTCAATTTTAAATATGTTTGCTGAGTTGCGCTGGCAACGAAGGAAAGTGACTTTAATTTCGCCGTCTTCATCAATTGAAGTGTCAGCGACTGCAACATATCTATAACAATTATTATTATTTTCTGTTGGTACATTAATAAGTATAAATGTCTTTGGGCATATCATGTTGGGATGAGAGTTCTCCTTGTCATTTCCGTAGGATGTACCAGCACCAATATCGTAATTTTTTCTATGAAGTCCAGATTTATATATATATATATATATATATATATATATATATATATATATATATACATACTTTTTTGAATTTTGTTTGTACAAGAATTAATTAATTGGAGCCCAATTTCTTTTGTCCTTATTTTAACTCTTTCTTCATTTTTATGAGAGCTAAAAAGAAAAGTATATTTGAACAACGTAAATTTAAAAATTAAATAATAGGAACATTCCTATCTTTAGTAAGAAGCTTTTGAGAATTAGATTAGAAAATCAGAAAATAACAAAATTGCTGACCGACTTCTAATTAGGTAGACAATAATAAATTAAAAGAGTTTTCTTTCTTTGCAGGAACTCTGGAAATATTTATAGAGATTGTGCGTTTAGATAAATTATTTTGGCGTACATTCGAAAGCGTATTTTATATGTATGTAGGAAAAAGCTGTATAGAGAAATAAATTTGAGGTGACAGTCTGTAATTTGCAAACTTTTTGCTGTTAATTCAAAAACAACAGAAACTTTTAACATGAATACTATTTCAGTTACAAAGGTTATATATATATATTATACCTGGGATAAACTTAGGTTTTTTTCATGATGATATCTTAAACATATCCCTATTTATAATATGGTTCTTATTAGATTATATGAAGCATATCCATCCACTCTTATTTTTAAGGGTGTGGTACCTACGCTACGCTTTGTGCCATACTGTATACCTAATGCTGGTTAACTGTGCATTCTCTAAGTGTGGTAGAAGTTATAAATATTTCTTTATGGAACCACATAATTACCTTTCTCTATGCTCATTAGTGTAAATATTTTTGAGACGATTTTCACATTTTTGATTGCACTCAATAAGGCGCCATCTAAAGAGCAATTATTAAATTAATTTCATGGGGCACCATCTAGTTGGAAAACTATTGTTCAACTATATATATATATATATATATATATATATATATATATATATATATATATATATATATATATATATATGTGATATATATAGATGTTAATAAAGAATGAGCATTCTTTATTTCGAATGGTAAATATATAAATTATATATATACATTTATAAATTTAAAATCATTAAAAATGAATTTATATTGCGTTAGTACAAAGTGACGTGAACCGCACGATGCGCAGTAAGTACACAAACGCACAATGTGCTTGTGTATACAAGTAGATAGCATTGTATTTATTTTATATCGTGCAATGGAATTTATTACTCAGAACATATTTTGACGAAGCTTGGCTAGAGGTGATGTTTGGAATGGTACAGGGATGGTAGGTGGTAAGCAACCTAAATACGACAGATACTATCATCCGTCTTCCGCACAAAAATTTCGATGCTATGTACAGTCAGTTCAAGCTTACTTTATTTCCTAAAGTGCTGCAATAATTGAATATGTAAATAATTTAATATTTGCAGAAATTCAACAAAATTTATAAATATTTTTAGGTAGTTTCAGTGCTAAGATTGTCTTCTTGGAAATTTGTTGCATTGACTACCAAAATAAAACTTAAAACAAATTTTTAATTACATTTTCCTTGTTTTTTTTCACTTTCGGATAATAAAAATTTGGCGGTAAAGAAAATCTACTTTCCATTTTTCTCAAAGCATGGCAATGAACTATTTAAATCAGTTTATAAAATTGTTTCGAATAGTATATGTGTGCACAAGTCCTTGTTTGTGTAGTTGAATCAAAATCATTTTAATCTTTTGACATAAAACACCCGCTAAAAAGTCTGTAATAACGAAAGTGATTTAGGATAGAAACATGTTGAACATAATTCCAGAAAATTTGGCGATCAGACGTATTAACATATTTAACGTATTAACATATCTCCTGCACTTGGAAGGAACTTATAAAACATACTTTAAAAAGATATTTTTACTTTCATGTTATAGGCTAATGTAGTTCGTAACGATGTCCAACATGGTAAATATAATCATAAGTTTGTGATTAATAATTTTTAAATGATAATCAATTATTTAAACAGGACCTATATAAAAAAATCACCACTTGCGCTGGCATTGCGACATTTGAAAGAAAATATTTTAAGCATAAATAAATAGAAAATAGAGAAAATTAATTTTCGGTAACAACTAAATCATTTCAAATTCAGTTATGTGAAAATATGAATAAAACATTTCAAAATTAGAAGAAATATTACTAAGTGATAATAATTTTCCATTTAACTATAAAATTGGAAGGAAATAAAAATTCTGACCAACATCGACTTCATATTACAATTACCACCATCCTTCGAAATTTAATTTCTTCTGAATCATGATGAAACTTGGCTTCTCGCATGTGGTTATTTATAACTCTGCAGACAAGGCTGGTGCATAGTGCGACAATAATATAAAAAAAATAGTACGCTACGTTCATTTTTAATTAGTTATAATGACTTATAATTAGAATATAATCATTTAATTTTTTTACCTCATTAATTGCACACAGAATTTCATAAACAAACACAAACACACACAAAGAAAGGCGCGCGTGCGCGCACTCAGCCGCATGCACACACAGATACACACACACCCACGCTTTCACGCACACGCACCAACACACACACGCATGTAAACGCACAAGCGCGCGCGCTTCCGCACGCGCACACGAACGGGCACGCGAGCTCGCACTCATGGATGCAAGCACGCACGCACGCACACGCACACGCGCACGCGCACTGGCAAGCGCGTTCGCCCACGCGCACTGGCAAGCGCGTTCGCCCACAAGCACGCACGCAAACACACATGCACGCACGCATGCACGTAAGCACGTAAGCACGCACGCACGCTTGTATTTACGCACACACGCCCAGACATGCTATGAAACGGTGCCATTTTGTGCTACGCCCTGTACTTTTACCGATTCCAGAAACCCTATGTCATTAAAAATACGGTTAATATTTTAAAAACAAAAATTGTCATAAAGTATTATTATGAAAAA